>OY728148.1:287226489-288568489 GCA_963277665.1 Viscum album
ATAAAGTATAATTTTATTTTATTGAAATGGTTTTTATTATTATATATTTGTGTTTTTAATAAAATTCACTATTATGACCAATAAAGATAAACAACCAAATAGTGAAAGATTTAAAATTACCAATTATGTATATTTACTATATAAAAATATTGCCTGAATATGTCTTTATACAGTATATAAACACTAAGGGTTAATTAATTATACTAACAATGATACAACATTAATTATACTACTTTGATAATTTCGCACAATCATCATTTAATGGGGGAAATAAACATGTATTTTGATTTATAGGGATATCTTTGATATTTTTTTAAATAGATGATCATAAATAGTATTATTAATGGTTATAATGGTATTATATACTTTAATATATCTATCAAGGTTATCAATGATACATAAGTTAAAGTGATTTTTCCTAGATAATGGTATTACAAAAGCATTTATGTATAATACCCATCAAAATATAAACACATTTTTAGAACATAGAAAATGATAATACATGTTTTGGATGTAATTAAATTTCAAATTAATGTTTTAGTTATCATAGTGAGAAAATATAGGTAAATTGACAATTTCATTGTTGTGAAAATATGATTTATAACTTCAATTTCATTGATTTAAAATGGAATGACAACCCTTTATTTATTAATACCCACAATAATTATTTTTGCATATATTTAAATTATATTATTGTATAGTTTAGTAAAATTATTATTGGATGTAAGATAATGATTATTCTATGTGATAATCGGCTATCCATTCTAGATTATTATAAATAAATGGTAATAATAACCATTTAATCATAACATTTTTATAATATATTTTATTACTATTTTGGAGATTTCATTGATATTCACTGGAAAAATTGTTATTGGTAAAAATAATTGTATTCCTCTAATGCGGGATTAATATTCAACATAATTAATAAAAAATTAATATAAAATAATAAAGATTTAATCATTACATTGTTTGAATAATAAATAATTATGAATCTGAAAAAATCCCAATTGATCTTTGAGACCACAATCTTATTAAAAGTAAATTAATAATATGTATAGTGGATATAGATGTCCCACATTCATGTTTCATCATTTATTGATAAAAAGTCATAACTTGGAAACTCTTTTTCTTAAGTCTATTATTCTATAAAATAGTGATATTATGTAAAATCTTCCAATATTCATCCTCTAGTAGCATTCACGGAGACGAAATAGATGACAAACTATTTATGATAAATATTCTTCCTCGATAAGTATAATGAAATCATGGGATTAATTAAAATATATATTAATTAATTTTCACACATGACCTAGTGTAAAACATAATATTAATATTAATAATGTATCATATATACCTCTAGGATGACGGAAAAAATATATTTCATAATGATATATCTCTTTTCTATTAAATTAGACCATTATATTTCTAACGAAATAATAGAGATTATTCATTTATATGTAATTTGTGTCCTGTAGAGTGATCTTTTTTGTAATATGGAAGAGAATTATTGTATCTATATATTATAATCTAATTTTATATTCAATATGGGAGGATGAAACGTGTACTATTAAATGATATAAAACATGATTTGGAAATATATATATTATTGAATGCTTTAAAAATATTTAATATTTTTTTGATAAATAATCTAATCTGAGGTTGAAAATGGAGCTATTGATGTGTGTGACATTTCTATGAAATTAAAACACTCATAACTCACACACTTAGATATAATGCTATAAACACAAGAAATATTTTTTATATTTGATATTAATAAATGTGAAATACTTTTTCCCCTAAAAATAGAATACTTGAATATAAAAAAATTGATTACATAATTAGAGAGGGGCTATTTAGTAATAGAGTTTTAGAGACTCCATGAAAAATATTAAGTAGAAAATTCGACACAAAAATCCTCTTTAAAATAATATTTATCATCTCCCAAAAATTTTGTCACATTGATTATCCTTCATAATAATAACATGCATAAAAATAATTATTAAAAGTATGGGGATATTAATAAAATAACAATGTTTATCTCAAAATTTTATTGAGGTCAAAATTAATTATTAAGAATTTAATGTCATGATTGAATATAATATGAGCATAAGGGTAAAATGAAAAAATAAAAGTGAATGAGCATAACATAAGAGAATTCCAACCCATTGTGGATGGATCCTAATACATGAGACATTATATATAGATATGAAATTAAATAGGTATAAAATAAATCTGAAATTTATATACATTTATAAAAAAATATTCCACAAAGTATATTGATAACATGATGAAATTATAATTAATATATGTTAATAACATTGAGGATAATTTTCAGATCACCCTATCAATCATTCATACAAATGGGATTACCTTCTTGTTAAATTCTAATAATATCATTAGAGAATACAGTAATTTGTTAACTACATTCCTTTATCCTATTCATTGGTGGGATATGAAGGACCCTCCCATAACATATAGAGTAAATTTTGTTCAATATTTTATTTCAGTCCCTAACCCCACATTTACAAATAATATCTTGGATTTGAATAATGAGAAAAATAATAAAAATAAATTCCTTATTAGTAAAATAGTAAACACTACACTTGCATATAATAATATATGAAACCAAAATAAATAGGTTCCATTTATATCTATTTGAATCAATGATAATAAATATTGAGAATAGCTATGGAAGATATCATTAAAACATATCCCTTAAAATTCATTATTAAAATGATGGTTTGTTTTTATTTATTATGAAGTATCCCATAGAAATGTAAAAAATATATTTATGGTGATAATTAAAAATCTTAATTGAAAATACCATTTATAATTTAATAATATCCTAAATAATAGAGAATAAATTAAACTAAAATAAACCATTTGATTATATAAATTAAGACTCAAATCATTGATATTTCACAAAAGTGGGAAATTTGGTTCATGCCATGGTTGTTAAAATAATTATTGTATTGACACCATCCATTAAATTTACCTTTTTTAGAAAATGAAATGATTATTTTGATTAATTTTTATATTATATAAGAAATAAGTTAAAATTAAATTATACAATCACTATATAATATTGAATTTATTATTGGTTTATTTCTCAAAAAAGTAGATATAAAAAAAGAAGGATTTCCTATCAAAAGAGGTGAAATAAAAGCAAATTTTCCTCAGTAATGTTTCTAAACCATCTGAAGTAAAATTTATAGAAAAATGGTACATAAAATTCTATATATATATCTAGATGATAAAAAATGAAATGGTTTTACAAAACAGGTGTTCTATAATTTATCAATTTACATTCAAGTGTATGATGTTTTCATTAAAAAGTTATAGAATCAGAATCTGGTAACCACTTTGGTATCTTTTGAATTATAATACCCATGAAAAAAATTAAATCAAGTAAAAAATTAAGTATAATTAATAATAGGAAATTAATGGTATACCATATCATTTAATATGCGCATACACCTCAATATACAATATATGTTCATAACATATATATATGTTACAATGGAAGATAATTTCAGGTGAATAAACATTACAATGATCTTATTATTGAAATAATAATTATTCAATGGATTGAGTATGTGTATAATATGTACATCCATATATAAAATTATTAAATACAAAATAAATCAAGGAAATCCTATCTAAAAAATACACATAACTTCATATCATCATTAATGTAGTGCTATAATCTATGGAAGGGAAATTTAGTTATGAAACCCCTTTACCATTCTTTAACATTACTTTTATATTCCATTGAATTAAATAATTTTAATTAAAATCATTAAATACATTATAGTTTGATTTAATTATTATTTTACATTTAAAATGATATTATTTCCACTCTAATATAAATTTGGGGAATAAAATTTAAATACTACTGAATGAATGGATTTTGAGACAAGATCCCTTACATAGAGTTTAGAATTTTTTTGTATATCCTTTAATAATAATATAATAAAGATTTATCAACTATTTTTTATATAATAATATTTTCTATGAATAAAACCATATCCTTAAAATTATTTTTCATTTATTTTAATTATATAATTAATTTGGTAATTTGTTAAGTTTACAGAGTGTGTTTTGAGGATATTTGATTCATCACATAAATGATACTTTGGTATGTTAACTATGGGAAAGGGGTTATCCGTTCCATAATATTCTGATTAATAATAAATAATGTTTATTTATAAATTAAAATTAATTTTAAATATAAACACTAATCATGGTTTTTGATTAATGAATTATATTACAATCATAAAGACATATTGATTTATGTGTATAGGATTAACATTTACATTTTTCAATGTATATAAGTGATATAAGGTAATAATTGTTTAAAAAAATTGATTACAATATCATAAATATCATATAATAATCATAAATACAATATATATATCATCAATGTGATTTCGTGATGATAAAATTTTTATACACATCATAGATGTTTTAATCAACACATACACACAAACTCCATAATTATTTTCAAATTGAAGGGAATGTATGAAAATTTATGATATAAAAGACATAAAGAGTTGTTATAATGTAATTAATATTTAATATTTACTTTTACTAAATCATTATAACCATCAATTATAGGTGAGATTTAGAAAAATTCATTTATTCATGGAAGTGTTATTTCACATGTACGCATGACTGATGTTTTCATTCACCAGCTAATAGAAAAAGAGTTGATAATTTTTTTAAAAAAAACTCATAATAATTTGTCAGTATGTATAAAATACGGATAATATTTTATCATAATGTATTAAGTAGACAGTATGGAGATTGGGTAAGAATTAAAAAAAGTGTACAATTAAGAGTTATCCATCCTCTATGGAAAAACCCATTTTCCTTACAATATAAGACTTCCTAGATGGACTAAAGATGTGACTATAGATATTATGTCATGTATTTAATATTTTTGATGGTTTTCAAGAAGGTATTTTCAAACATATTGTTCTCATAAGGTTATAGGATGTGATGATATGATGTTCCCTTCCAAATTTTATGATTGGGGACATCGTGAAATTACACAATGTGTTAAATTAATATAAATAAATTTTCATGGAATTGTGAAATATTAATTATATATTTAGAATATCTATTATGGTTGATTTGATATTATGTAATATAATAAAATAGGTACTTGTTTTGGTGATTTTTTAGTCCTTCCTCCTTGTTTTAACCGCTTATAAACCATATTTATGATTACCATGTTATCATATTCATCTTCAATTTAAGGTTCAGTATATTTATTATAGAAGTAAATGTTACACATATATTGAAAATGGATTACATTTTAAACCATGTCTCATTTGTTTGTAGAAATAAAATAATTTTATTAATTTTATAAAATATAATAATGTGTTGGTTAAATATTGTTAATATGAATTTTTTTATCTATTTATTCTATTTTTCATTAAATTCATCAACATTACCATTAAATCAAAATATCTAATTATAATTTTTTTTGAATATTTGACATAAATATATATAATTCTTGATAAATTTAAAATAATCCAAAAAATTACATTTAATTTTTATTAAATTAACTTACTTGATATCAATACTTCTTGGAGAAGAATTATATATTCTCCATATAAGAAATTATGTTATTTATATTATAAATGACAATTAAAACTACTCTAAAATTAGAAAAATAATTTTTTTCCCAAAAACAAATAAGATTGTAATGACCTGGAAATTCCATGTAATTTTTTTAATTATATGGGAATTTTATGAGTTCGGGAAAGTTGACAGCACATGATTCTGAGGCTTGGAGTGCCCGAAATGAATTTCTGACATTTTTTTAAGTACGTTCTGTAAACATGCGTTCAGGTTTTTATAACTATTGAACTACTTCTCAGAATTGAAATTCGAGGACACTATTGAACTCGCAGTGCCGATATTCTTTAAAGGATACATTCACCTTGAACACAGTAGGTCTATGATATAAGTTAGTTTTTCACTTTTTCGAGGGAGAATAAAAATAAAATTATTTAAAATTTCATTTTTCTTTTGAAACCTTTCATTTTGAGTTATTGAGGTAGAGACCACCTGAACTAGAAAACCCGAAATTTGAATTCAATGGTGGGGACCACCTGACCCTTGAAAACCCCCTTTAATGGGAGATAACTTTTTTACTTCCTCCAGATTAATTGTTCCACCATCAAATAATTTATTATTCCAATATAAACATAATTAATTACCACCTCTAATTAAATTAATAAAACTTAATTTAATAATTTGGTTATTCATTTTTTGTGGAATTGGGGAAGTGTTGGAAAAAAGGTGGGAGTTAAGGGAACTTTTGAGAAACTCTTAATCCAACAAAGAATGCTATCACCAACGAAGAACATACTTCAGAATCAGGAATGAGGACGATGCATGAGCCTGACATAGGAAGTGTGTTGGGGAAGCGACGATCATTGGAAACCTCATCACCTTTACTGACTTCATCTCGCGACACATCCAACAAGAAATTGAGGTAGGATTTATAGTAGTTTATATACTCACTTACTTTGTTGTTGTCGTTCTTCATGATTCAAGAACATTTTAGCTTTATTCTACCATTCTAACATGGAAGGTGTGGGCCAAAAAAAAATGGCACGACCTCTCCTCAATCTATGTGAATTTTTGGCAGACTAGAATCATTGGAAATGTCTTGAGGCGAGTACGTAAATTTTTAGAATGATGATCAGGCCACTAAGGTACAACCGGTGACCCGAAGAACATCACTGGTGACCGTTCCGGAAACTGACACTGAAGGGCTAGGGAGTGGCGTCTAGCACTCTGGCAGGCCACGACAAAGAGGGTGGTGCGACCGCACCGCTGGAGAAGGTCTGCGGCCCGTCGGCCACGGGGGAGCAAGGGCAGCTGCTAGCGGCATCCGACCACATGAAGGGTAGGCGGCAGTGCTCGTCCACGATGTCGGGCATGTAGGAGCCGCAACCTTGTTCTGTGGTGGTGGGGTGAGGGCGGGCGGCTCACAGACGGCCGCCGGTGATGGCTAGGCGCACGACAACATAACGGAAAGGTGGCTAGAGGATCGGCGAGCTGCCAGCCCAGCGGGCCGCCACATTATGGTCCAGGCCGGAACCAGAGGGCCGGGTTGGACCCCGAGCTAGACTCGGGTCGGGTCGGGATGAACCAAACTGGGTCGGGTCTGGTCCGGTCGGTCCATTCTCGTCAGACCGGACCCTCACTAACTTAAACCCTTTTTGTTTTTTGGGCCATTTCATGAACTATGGGTATCTGTTTGATGAAATGTCTATGGCGCCAGAATCCTTTGATCAAGAATTTCCTTTCTGTATACCCCAAATGAGTTTTTGTTAATTTTGGGGTATGTCCATGTTAGATTAGACACAAATCCAATTGCGTCCTCGTGACTAGAAGGCCAATAACTTATAGAACGGGCATCTAAATGACGCATCGTCTGTTGCGTTGAGACACCTATAACATGGATATCCATTAATATACATATTCAAGTGAATTCATTGCAAAAGGAGTATCGTCTGGTGTCATGTGGATCAGACCCTCCTGGAATCAAGAAAGCTTAGTTCAGGAACCGTGTAGCTGGCTGTAACATGAGAAAAGGATCTTATGTGGGTATGTGCTTTGGTATCCTACGTGGGTCTGTTTTAGAGATTCTTACATAGATCTACTCTAGGAATCCACATGAGACTAATCTTGGATCCCATGTGGGTATGCTATACTTGGATCCTACATGGGTCTGATGTACTAGGATCCTATGTGGGTTTGATGATTTAAGATCCTATGTGGGTCTGCCTCATAATAGATTAAGATTATTCAGTAGTTACATCTAACCATCTTTGTATTCGTACCTAAGTTATACCTGGTGTGAGATGATTCTTTATATTCATGGTAATAACTTTTTTGTATTCTTCTGTGTGGCGCACCTTTTTGGTACTTACCTTTGTGGTTATGCCTTTGTGGTATTCTTCGGTGTGGAATTACCTATGTGGTACGTACCTTTATGTTGTTACCTTCATGGTACGTACCTTCATGATGATACCTTCGTTGTATTCCTCTACATGGTGTTACCTTTGTGGTACTTAACTTTATGGTATTACCTTCATGGTATTCTTTCCTTCGTGGAATAATTGTACATTGGATAAGGATTCGGGCCTTGAGTTTCCTCATGATTGAGATGGGTATAATTGATAAATTAGGTATATGTATTGGCATATACCTAATTAGGTTTTCAGTTGTTTTCTTGCTTTTTGGTTTATCCTATGTGGATTTTGTGAGACCTTTGAGGGTCGTGAGGTCCCTACTGAGTATCTTTATACTTACCCCTATATGGGCTACGTCCGCACCATGTTGTGTTTGGTGCGGACGATGGACAACGCTGACTGAGGAGAAGAGTACCAGGACTGGAGGTAACTGGGAGGTGGAAATTAGATGAGGTTTACCACAAAGATGACCATTTGAGATCTATACCTACCCTTCAGGAATGGTCAATGGTAGGAGTTCACAAGAGCTATTTTAGATTACTTGTACTTTTCAGTTTTCTCGTACATTCAAGTTCCGCTTGTATTCCGACCCCTTTTTCTTCCTGTACACACCCATTTTACTCTACAGTTTACTTATGTTCGTATCTTGTTGTGTGCTTGGTTGTTTGTGTTTACAGGTTATAAATTCAACTCATTCTCTGTGTCTAGGGAATACGCATATCGGTGCTTGTCGCCAGCCCCTGGCCTATGGATGGCGGGCTTGGGGTAGTTCAGGAACGGGCCCTCGGGGACGGGTCATGACAAATTGGTATCAATGGAGTCAATTCTACCATAAAACATTGGAATCTGATATTTTTAATAGAAATAGTGTTATGTGTATTTATTGTGGTTATCAGTTTAGAGAATCTAGTGTTTGTGTGGTGGCTGATGTATCCATACACCAAGACCCTGACTTCTTTTTTCTGACATGGTGCAAGAAAACACTGATTGCATATGTGTTTTGAAAAGTTTTCATTATGGCTTCTTTGATTCAGTTCACCAGGTATATCTTATTGACCGTAGTGCACATGTTTCTTTAGGAAACCCCCATGCAGACTACTAGCTAGGGTTTCAGGTATAGTACACGATGATAGCCAACTGAGCGACGAGGCATCGGTGCAGGGCCCTTAATCTGTAGGGGCACCGATGGTGCCATTACCCATTGGGACACTGATTCCACCAACCCCAATAGCAGAGAGTACATGCTGCTTGAGCACGTTGCATAAGTTACAGTGCCAGAGGCCAATAAGGTTTCGAGGCAAGACAGACCCACATGCGGCTGAGGATTGGTTGGAGGTCGTGGTGAGAGTCTTCCGACTGGTTGGGACACTAGCTAATCTCATGGTGATCCTTGCGTCCAGTCTTCTAAAAGAAGCACCATTAAAATGGTGGAGCTTGATGGTCTAGGTTCCCAACTAGGTGACACATTTCTGGGAAGAATTTGAGAGCCTATTTCTAGCAGAGTTTGTCCCAATGTCCCTTCCCACAGTATGCAAACAGAAGCTTCTTCATCTGCAGCACGGCAGAATGACTGTGGCTCAGTACTCGGTGAAGTTCACTGACCTCTCACTCTTCTTCACTAATATGGTACGTGACCGACTATTTAGGGACTGAATCCATGATCATGGACTCAGGTGGGAGATCAGGGCTTTGATGATTTTCTCGGCATCCAAACACAGGCGGCGGTGATAGAGAGAGACCACATAGTGGAGAGTTCTCTTGCTGAGCAGTTACCAGTAGCAAGACCCACCACTATGCATTACGTATTAGAGTTTTCTACAGTTGGTAGCAGACAGATGTCACAGATGTCCAAGAGGACCAGACCTATAGCTGGACGACCTCAAGATTAAGGGTTGTTTTTGTTGGGCACCAGACATAGATGTATTCATGCGAGGAGCATGCAATGTTACCCATGCGATGGGTTGGGTAACATGGCTCGTGACTATCCAGATGTTCGTATGGATGATCAACAGATGGTCGAAAGACTACCCAGGCCGACACAGTGGTTTGATAGAGGAGGTCCATAGGGAGAAGTTATATGAGGAAGAGGAGATGGTCATGGAGCTGGATGTGTGCAATGATCGAGATATTACCGCCACCACCACCTGGTGGTCCACCCGGACCATAGGGTGCAGGGGGAAAGGGGAAAGGTCAGCTCCAGGTAGCTAAGGCCAATGATAACAACACTCTGGAGATGATACGTGGTATGATATGTGTCTAGTCAACCCTAGTTGTAGTACTTATAGACACATGTGTCTGTCATTCATTTATTTCTAGTGCCCTCGTTCGAAGATCAGAAATTCTAGCAGAGTCGTTGTCTCAATCAATAAGGCTAAGGACTTCTACAAAATATGATTCGATGATTACACATTGGTGCCTATAGTGTGAGATTAATCTAGGATGCAAGAACTATGGCTGGGATCTCCTAGTAGCGGTGTCAATAACTTACAAAGTCATCTTGGGTATGGACTAGTTATCTACAATCCATGCTCAGATTGACTTTATTAGGCTCAAAGTGTGGTATGTCCACACTGATGGAACTATGTTTACCTTAAATAGTGAGAAGGGAGCCTTGGTAGAACTAGATGGACATTACTGGAGGAGATTGCAGCTGATCAGTCATCAGTTCGCTAGCCGTACCCTCAGAGTGGTTGATGTAAAGAGTCCAAGTTATCCTGTAGTGGTGGAGCATTATGCATATGTCTTCCCTGATGATGTTTTGGGTCTACCTCCTTGTAGGTAGGTGAACTTTTACATTGACTTTTACAATGGTATGGAATCGATATCTACACTAGCATATCAGATGGATCATCCGGATCTTTGTGAGATGCAGGTACACCTAGAGGACCTGCATGGGAAGGGTTCATCTAGCCCGATGTTTCTCCTTGGGAAGCCCCAATTTGGTTCGCCAGGAAGGCCGATGGGAGCTTGAGAGTTTCTGTTGACTATCAGTGCCTGAATGAGGTGACCATGAAGAAAAAGTAACCACTCCAGAGGATTGATGACCTCTTCGATCATTTGAAGGGATCACAGTGGTTCTCAATGATAGACCTCATATCTGGCTATCACTAGCTAAGAGTTTGTGACGAGGATGTGTAGAAGATTAATTTTAGATGTCGGTAAAAGCAGTATGAGTTCTTTGTTATTCCATTCAATATGAAAAATTCTCCAATAGTGTCCATTAGACTCATGAACAAGATATTCAAGCTATACCTTGATCTCATTGAAGTTGTCTTCATCGATGAAATTCTGATATTCTTGGCTACCAAGGAGGAGCATGCCTATCCTATGTAGATAGTCCTAGAAACACTCTGAGAGAACCATCTTTATGTTAATCTCTCGAAGATCCAGTTCTAGATCCAAGATTTTCCCTTCCTAGGACATGTCATCTCAGAGTGTGGAGTTACAGTGGATCCATCATTGATTGAGGCGGTACATTCTTGGGAGCCACCCAGGAGTGTGACGGAGCTGCCATGTTTCTTGGATTTTGCAGGATACTACTAGAGGTTTGTGGAAGATATATCCATAGTTGCAACACCTTTATCAGCATTAATGAAGAAGGGGAAACCCTTCATGGGCTTGGAAAGATGACATTAGTGTTTTCAGGATCTATGGAAAAGGATGACTAGTGCCCCCATATTTAGGATTTTGAAAAAGGGCATTGGGTCCGTAGTCTACTGTGATGCATCAGGGACCAGGCTCGGATGTGTCCTGATGTAGGAGCGAGTAGTTATCCCATATAGTTCTTGACAGATGAGAAAACCTAAGTAGAACTACGCTACCCAAGACCTTGAGTTAGCAACAGTGGTCTTTGTCTTGAGTATGTGGAGACAAAACATGATGGGAGAACATTTTAGAGTCTACTCTGATCAGAAGAGTCTCAATTTTATCTTCTCTCAGAAGAACCTGAACCTGAGACAACAAAATTGGCTAGAGTTCCTCTAGGACTATGACTTCGAGATAGTCTATACTTTGGGAAATGGAACATTGTAGCATATTCACTCAATAGGAGATCATGTAAACAACTACTAGGTGAGGCGACGGAGCAGTTGGCCGCTTTATAGATATCCTTTATAGAATGAGATGGAGGACCATTTCTTAAGTCTCTTATAGTCACTCCCAAACTTCTTTATCAAGTCAGAGAGGCGTAGTGTGGGTACACTAACTATGAGGCTTGAAATGTTCAGATATCCTCTTGGTTGACACTTGATGGATTTTCTAAAGGTAGGGAGAACATCATTTTTTAAAGGACATAATGTGGTATAAGTTTCACTTCAGGAGGAATTGTTGAGGGAGTTCCACACATCCCCTATAGAAGTACATCCTGGAGTGCAGAATATGTATCAGGATCTCTCATGAGAGCACCGGTGGCCCTAAATGAAGAATGTAGTTGTAGAGTTTGACTCTCGGTACCTCAACTGTATGCAAGTGAAGGCGGAGCATCATGTGCCAGTAGGCTTAGTTCATCATTTAGATGTCCCAATGTGGAAGTGGGATGGGATATCATAGGAAATAATTACAGGACTTCCATGTACATACAGGGGTCATGATTCAGTTTGGGTGATCTTCAACCGACTCACCATGTCGGCCCTCTTCCTACTGATCAGTGATTAGGGTTCCGTAGAGACTATGGGATGCCTTTATATGCAGGATATTGTGCAGCTACATGGATTACCCTTGATGACTGTCTCTGATTGTGATTCATGTTTCGCATCCCATCTATGGAAGGGGTTGTAATAGGCTTTCTGGAAACAACTTCATTTGAGCACCACCATCCATCCTCAGATGGATGGCTAGAGTGGACAAAAAATTTAGACCATCGAGTACATGTTGCATTCTTGCGTCCTATACTTCGGTCTCAGCTGGGAGGATCAATTTCCTTTGGTTGTTTTTTCAAACAACAATAGCTATCACTCCACCATTGGGATGACACCTTTCGAGGCACCGTATGACAAACCATGATGATCGCCTTTGTGATGGACTAACATAAGAGAGTCAACACTTATAAGACCAGAGATGGTACAAGCTACCATGGAAAAGGTGAAGTTCATCCATGATCAGATGAAGACTACATAGAGTAGGCAGAAGTCTTATTCTGACAGGAGATGGAGGCCTCTAGAGTTCAAGGATTGTTACCACGTCTTTCTATGGGTATCACCTAGATGAGGTTTATGGAGATTTTTAGGGGAAGAATGTTATCTCCAAGGTTCATCAGACCTTTTCAGGTCCTCAACAGAGTTATAGAGGTGGCTTACCGCTATTCACTTCCACCTCAACTGCACTAGTTGTAAACATCTTCCATGTATCCCATATTAGGAGATACGTGCACGACCCTTCACACAACAGGGGCGAGCTAGAAATTGACGATGGGGCGATCTTTACGGATGTTCTAGTGGATATTAAGGATCGACAGGAGAGAGTCCTTCATGGGTGATCGATACATTTGGTGTGTGTACGTTGGCAGAATGGGAACCTCTATGAGAGCACAAGGGAGCAGGAGTCTCACATTCTTTCTCAGTACCCCCAATTGTTTTCCTAGTTTCTGTGTTGTGGCTTTCATGGACACAAAGGCCTAAGATGGGGAGAATATAAAAACTTGGAAATTCCATGTAAATGATGTTTAATTATATGGGAATTTTATGGGTCCGCTAAAATTGACGGTTCATGATTTTGAGACCCAGAGTTCCCGAAATGAATTTTTGAACTTTTTTTATGTATGTTTAGTAAACATGAAAGAGGTTTTTTGTAACATTAGAACAGGTGCTCGGAATTGGAATCTGAGGACATTGTTGACCTCACAGTGA
This sequence comes from Viscum album, assembly GCA_963277665.1. Lineage (NCBI taxonomy): Eukaryota > Viridiplantae > Streptophyta > Magnoliopsida > Santalales > Viscaceae > Viscum > Viscum album. Next base: position 287,240,333 of record OY728148.1, read on the forward strand.
CAATATTCACTTAAGGAGACCTTCACCTTGACAATAGTTGGTCGAGGGGGGAATTTAGTTTTTCACTTTTTTGAGGGGGATGAAAAATAAAATTATTTAACATTTTATTTTTCATTTGAAACCTCTCTATATGTGTTATGGATTTGGGGACCACCCGAACTAGAATCCCCCCAATTTGAATTCAATGTTGGGGACCACACAATCCTTAAAATTACCCTTTAATGGGAGATAACTCTTGGACTTCCTCCACATTAATTGTGCCATCATCCATTAATTAATTATGCAAACATCTACTTAATTAATGGAAACCTATAATTAAATTAATAAAATATTATTTAATAATTTGGATATTCATTTTTGGTGGAATTGGGATAGATTGGAAAAAAAGTGAGAGTTGGGAGAACATTGTATATACTCTTCCCCAAATGAAGAACTCTCCCCCCCAACGAAGAACATACTTCAGAATCAATAATGAGGACGAAACATGATCCCGACGTCGGAAACATGTTTTGGACGAAAATATCATTGGAATTCTCATTGACTCCACTGAAATCATCTCGTGACACAACCAAAGAGAGATTGAGGTAGATTTTATTGTTTTCGGTATACTACCTTACCCCGTTTTTGTAGTTATTCAAGATTCATTAACATTTAAGTCGCTTTATAACATTCTAAAGAAGATGGTATAGGACAAACAAACATGGCCCAGCCTCTCTGAAACCTATGCAAATATTTTGTGGTCTTGAATCGTTGGTGACATACTGAGGTGAGTGCAGAAATTTTGGGAATGAAGATCGTACCACTAGGGCACACCTGGTGACCTGAAGAACGTCATTGACGACCGTGTCAGCGACCAACACCGAAGGGCTAGGGAGCGTCAGCCGGCACTCCGGTCGGTCGTCACTAAGAAGACAACACGACCGCGGCGCCGGAGAAGTTCCATGGCCCATCGGCTGCCAGCGGCGGTCTAATACGCAAAAGGGAGGCAGTGACGCATGTCTACGTTGTTGATCATGCAATAGTCGTATCCTTCCGCTGCGACGGCCTCAATGTTGGCCACTGATGAGGACCTCATGGATGACCGCGCCACACGAAGGATGCTGACCAACCAGCTAGCTGCGATCCCTATAGGCCACCACACCACGGGCCGAGCCGGACCCAGGTTGGGCTAGGATGACCTGAACTAGGTGGGGTCAGCCCCAGCTGGGTCGCGCCAGGTCGTTTGGACCGGTTCGGAATGGACCCGATCAATCATTGACCTATTGGTTCGCTCATCCATTTATTGAGCTACAAACATCAGTTTGACAGACCGTCAATGGTTCCAGAAACCTTGGATTGAGATGGTCCTATTGGTATTCTTCATATGAGTTTTTGATAATGATTGTGTACTACTAGGTAGGATCGGACACAAATTCAACTGGGCCCTCAGGACTAAAAGGCGAATAACTTACACACCAGTCTTCTGATTGGAACACCGCCTGTTGTGTTGATACCCCAATAATTTGGAGTTCCTTTTGAATACATATTTGTGGGACCTCATGGAAGATGGAGTATCGACCGATGGATTGAGGAGGAGGCACTCCCAGAATCAAGAAAGCTTAGTGTAGGAACCATGTAGCAGGATGTAACATGAGAAAAGGTTCCTATGTGGGTCTGAGCTTATGGATCCTATGTGGGTCTATGCTTTTAGATCATATGTGGGTCTGTGCTATTGGATCCTACGTGGGTCATTGTTCGAGAGTCTTACTTGGATCAGCTCTAGGAATCCATGTGAGACTACTCTATGATCCTACGTGGGTCTTCTATACTAGGATCCTGCATAGGTCAGCTGTACTAGGATCCTATGGGGGTATAATGATATAGGATCATATGTGGGTCTGCCTCTTAGAAGAGTACGATGATTTAGTAGTTACATATAATCATATTTTCTTCCATACCTAAGTTACACCTGTTGTGATCCGAGTCATTACCTTCGTGGTAATACCTTTGTGGGGTTCTTCGGTGTGGCATACCTTTGAGGTACTTACCTTCGTGGTGATACCTTTGGGGTATTCTTCTGTGTAGTGTTACCTATGTTGTACTTACCATTTTGGTGATACCTTCATGGTACTTACCTTCAGGGTGAAACCATTGTGGTATTATTCTGTGTCGTGTTACCTTTTTGGTAATTACCTTTGTGGTGTTGCCTTCATGGTATTCATTCCTTCATGGAAATATTGTACTTTGTATAAGGATCTGGGCCCTGAGTTTCCTCATGAATGAGATGGGTATACTTGATAACATATTTATATGTATGGGTATACACCTAAGTAGGTTTGTCAGGTGTTTTCATGATTTTTGGTTTATCCTTTTGGATTTTGTGATACCTTTAAGGGTCTTGGGGTCCTTACTGAGTATCGTTATACTCACCCCTGCTAGGGCTACACCCGCTCTTTGTTTTGTTTGGTGTAGATGAAGAACCGTGTAGATAGAGAACGAGAGTACCAAGACTATAGGTAGCTCGAAGGTGGACATTAGATGAGTCATACCACAAAGATAGCCATTCAAGAGCTGTACCTACCCTTCTGGTATGGTACTTGGTGAGAGTTCACAGGAGCTTTTTCAGTTTACTGGTAATTTTTAGTTTTCTTGTACTTTCCAGTTGGGGTTGTATTCCGACCACTTTTTCTTATTGTATAAACTCTTTTTTACTATATAGTTTACTTGTGTTCGTATCCTGTTTTGTGCTTGGTTTCATGTTTTTATTGGTTATAAAGGCAATGTCTTCCCACTTTTTAAGGAATACTTCGTTCGGTGCTAGTCGTCTGCCCCTGGCCTATGGAAGGGTGGGTTGGGGTAGTCACAGCACGGGCCCCAGGGGATGGGTCATGACAAATATTCATTAAGAAATTATAGTTACATTAATTTGTAAATATAATTTAAATTTAATAGTAAGAGAGTTACATTTTTTTATTAGATAAAATAATATATAAATCATCATTAATGGAATATTCCAAAAAATATAAAATATCATAGATTAATATTTTATTATCATATATCCACACTCATAAAATATATTAAATTCATTTTATATTGTTATTTTTTGTTATTATCATATTTGTTTTACCTTAATAACCATATTTATTCTTATCGAGTTGGCAAAAATGTCACACATTTACTATTCATGATAACCAATTATAAAACTGAAATATTTACCAAATTTTAACATAATGATTATAAGAATAGGCTCTATGTTTTAATCTTCCCTAAACCAATGTGCAATAAATTACATTAATGAAAAAAAATAATATGGAAATTGTTTTTATAGAAAAAGGAATCCTAATAAAAAATCGAACTTATACAATAAAACAGGTATAATGATGATTCCAATGTAATTAATTATGTTATATATACTAAAATAATTTATTTGTTTTATCTTGGTCAATTTTAATTCATTATGTGTATTTCTAAGGAAAATTTGGGATAGTTATAGGAATATATGTATTTTTTAGTATTTACTAAAAAATATATCATTTGAGAATAATCTAAAAAATTCCCCTTAAAATAATTTTGATATTATTCTTTAAAAAATTTATCCTTTTTAAAATTAAAATATCTATATTTGGATGACATTAATTATAATAGTTTCTTATAAAATCAATATATATTTTTTAATTTTCAATATTTTTGAAGCATAAAATGACTCTATATAAAATTGTATACTTATTTCTTTGAACTAAGCAATCATTATGTATCGAGTATGACCTTTATTTATATATTTCATTATTTTGGATACAACTATTAATATAATAAAATTATAACAGAAACATATATTCCTCATATTTATATAATTATATATAATGGTTCATTTATCATTTGTGATGTGTGTTATATTATATGTCAAACATAAATTTCATTTAAAATCACGGATTGTTACAGGATTCATCATATTTATTAGAGGTTATCAGATGGTATAATTTTTTTTATTACAATATTTTTCTATAGATCAAAAACTAAAAAATTAAAAAATTAATTATTTAATATTTTTCATATATTGCACCCAAAACATGAATTTCAATTACTTTATTTTTGGAATGTGAGAAAAATGTTTGGAAAAAAATTCACAACATGATAAAATTTGTAATTTTGTTGTCGGTATTAATTTTGAAAAATATTATTCATAAATAACAAAATATTTTTATTTGGATAGGGATTTATTATATGGTACATTACCAATTTTTTATAGGAATGATTTTTTTAAAATCTAAAGGTCATCTCTCTCTTCAAATATACACTATAGTGTAACCAAAATTTATATTTCTCATTGTATTCATATCCAATTATAGTATGATTATGGATAAAATTATTATCCCTAAAAGAGACTATCCAAACATAATATATTGTATCTATCAGAATTTTCATAATTGAAATACGAATAGACCCTTTGAAAAATAATGGTTAAGTCATTGAAATCATTAAAGACTATGGTTCTACAATCATTAATATTTTTAAGAGAAATATTGGGAAATATTTATGGGATAGGTTTTGTTTGATAAAATTTTCAACATTATCATCAACATGGGTTTTATAAAAAAATTTCATAAATAATAATAATTATTTTAAGCATGATGATTATATAGTAGACAATGTTGTTTAATAGATACATGGTGATCTAAAAAGAAATAATTACCTAACATTAAAATTTAAAAAATTAATGAATTGGTATGTACTGTTCTAATTTTTATTTATCATGATTAATTTATACAAGAAAATATTTTTTAACACATAATTAATTTTAGTATAAAGATTTGGATGCAAATTGACCATTATAGAGACCCCATTATCAATAATAGTTGGGGAATACAGGAGTTTATCCCCATAAACCTATGTATTCAATGATGAGTGACATTTTTCTATATCTTATGATTTCATATGAATAAATTCATTATGATATAGGTTTATCTCATAATAAATATAAAAACAATTCAACTACTACAACTACAAAGATACTATTAATATAGGTTATCAAAAATTGATACATCACTAATTGATTCAGCATTATGAATTTAATGCATTTGCGATTTTTTATCAAGTTTAATTAACCTCAATGATATAATAAATATTCTATAAACCATGATCAATTTTAATGTGAAAAATATAAATCATCTTATATATTGATAATATAAGTTCAGTAGATAATGTTTAGAGTTTATTAATAAGAATATATAGATACATGTCTAAATAATAGTTAGGTTGATATATATTTCTTGAATCTATGGTTTCTTTTATTTATAAATAATTTTGATATGAATCATATTTTCACATTTTTCGATGTTCATTCATTAGAAAAATCCAATCCAATTAGGATTTCCACTAGTGTTATACCTTCCAGATATAAATAAATCAATTAAATTTTCATATATATATGAGATCAGTATATAATGATTTAAAAATTAACTATTAAAATATATTAAAATATTTATTTAATTTCCATATATTAAACTATTTCTCATAATTAATTTGTACCTTAGTGGTTATATCAAGTTATATCTCAATAAATATGATGATATAACTACTTTGAGTTTATCCATATAAGAATGATATGTCAGGGATGTGAGTTGTTGGATAAAATACCCTCGGGGTTTTAAAAATGAATAATTAAATGTTAAAATATTCTCATTGAATAAATGATTGTAATATATGAATAATAGTCTTGTGGAATGAGATTTTGATACATAATCATGTTTTGAATCAAATTCAGGTTACTAATTTTCAGGATAGGAACATTCTTTTAAACCTTGTTCCCAGTGGAAAATGGTAACTTTGGGGATGATTTATTTGATTGGACTCAATAGAATTTTCACTACATGTGAGTTTTGATAAATGAAATCCATTTTATTTTTTTAGAAAATGGACCATATTTTAATTAATTCGTCGACTAGTTTGTTAGGGGACGATTGAGAAAATGGGTGCCTTGGTAATTAAATACACTTGTGTAGTTATCATTGAATAGGGTTTCTACAAGACTATAAGGAATATATTATACTATTAAATATGTCATCATAATTTAATTCTCTTTTGGAATTATAACATCTATTTAGGATTAATCGATGCTAATTAAATAGGGATTCCAATTCATATAAATTTTTTCAATGATATGTGGGTCCCACAAAATTCTATTCATGTCCTATGTTCTCGAGTCACGGGTTTAGGGTCCATTAATTTTTTTTATGGTTTCGCAACATGAGCTTAAGGGTGTCTTACTATGAATCATATTCACAAGTCTAATATTATAGAATATATGGGTTTTTTAAGAATTTTTTATATGATCAGCATGATCCTCACCCCATCAGAATGGATTTTTCCTTGGATAAATCTATGAATAAAATACTTTGATGCATTAAAACCTAAACTATTTATATTGATCATGTTATGGATTAAAATGTTGGTTCTATAAATTTATATAATATATAAGAATCAATTAAAGTAAAACATCATAAATGTTAAATAATATATAATGTTCTATTAATTTTTATAATTCTTTGAATAATATGGTTGTTCTTATTTTGGTGGAAATAAATATCATATTTGGAAATATAGACTGTTCACATACCTTATATTTATTTGTTATGAGGATTTAGAAGTTCCAAGAAAATTTCCTACAAATAATTCTGAGAATTGTTCCCTAATAGATGACGATATGAAGAATTTGTAACAATATTGGAGATCCCAAAATGATATATTTTCCTCACTCATTAAAAGTGATATTATTATAATTAATTAATTTGAAATGATAAAATTAATCTAAGAGAAGATAAAAAATTTGTGAATAAAATATGTATGTGAAGTAAAAATGATACATGTTAGGTGGTTGAGGTGTTAATATCATAGTATGTGTTTTTTTAATATGTTGGTGATTTCACTATAAGGGTGACTGAAATTTTCAGCAAAATAATATGTCTAGGTGGGAAGATATATTATTAAACCAATTTGAAAAAAATATTATGTATATTAAATAATATTTTTTTTAAAATTTCATCATTGGAAGATTGAGATTTAGAAAAATTATCTTATGATTGTCTAAATAGGACTATATTTAGAAATGAAATGATAATGAAAAAGGATATTAACAATAAAAAATATGATGGTTGGAAAATTTCCTTCACCATTTCTTGGAAATAATATTCTATGAATGTTCCTGATGATGACGCAAGCAGTAAATATTTTACAGAAAACATGGTTAGAAAAAAAATTCACTAATATTTATCCTTGTTTCATAAAATAGTTAAAAAGTTTGAAGACATTGAAGGAAATGATACAAATGAGATATTTTCACTAATGTGAAATTAGGTTTATTATTAATAATTTTCTTTGTGAAAATGGTGATGAATAAATTCCGGAAGATGATAAAGAGTCCATAATATTCTTTTATAATAAGTAATAAATATAAAAATCTAATTCTAGGGAAATGAAAAAAAAATTCACCGAATAATAAAAGGAAACTATTTTCCTAAATGTGATGAAGATAATGATATTTTAGAATAAGATTATTACATCAGTGATGATATTGATGTAAATAAATTTATTTCAAAAGTTAATGATTAAAATTTAATAATTTTTATAGTGTTTTTTATAAAGTTGAATTTTCTCTATAAATATTTTTTCTGAAAATATATTCTATTGAATGCCCTTAAAATATTACCTGAAAACCAATAAATAATAAAAAGATAAATATATATAATCATACTATAAACAATAATTTATTTTATTAAAATAAAAATATCAATACACTAAAAGATATTGACCATATTAAAATGTTCAACAAATAACGGAATAAAATCAATTTTGAAATTCAAGAAAATATTATATTGGTGGAGGGAGAGTTATAAATTTTAGATAAATCCTCATATAGTTGATTAATGAGGAAAAATATTCAAAAAATAAGTTTCATAAGATGGTGAATATTCCGATAAGGTTAATAATAATAAGGATAAAAAATGTAGTCCTTAATTTCTTATAATAGGAATAGAGATGCTAATAATGAAATGAATGTTATATAATATATATTTGTATATAATAATTGAAGATATCAAAAAACAGTATTTTTTATGATTACTTATTATAATTAAAATGTTTCAACAAATAGAGATTCTTTTGAGACTAATAATAAATTTAGGATAATGAATAAAATCTAAAGATATTTCCAAAACAATGTAGGTCAATGTATTATTGATGTCTAGGGTAAAAATGGTGATGGAAAATAGAAAAAAAACCTCTGAATGTTTTTAATGTTATAGAGGGAGAAATAAATTCTATGATTTCTATAGGAATTATGGTGGATTTATCAATATAGAATATTTGGTTTGATTTAATTATCAACATTAAATGGAATTTTGTAGAAGATAGAGAAAATATAATAGGCTGAACCCGGTAAAAATTAACAACATTAAATGTTATTGTGAATAATATAAATTGAATAAAATCTTTAGAGAAAATATTTGAAGGATTTTATCTACCTATAAATTATGAATATTGATATCTTATTATGATAATAGCATTAAATTTTTTTGATAACAAAAATAAAAAGATATATGTGAAGAATAAAAAAAACATGGAAAATGGTATTTTATATTGAATCTTTTCAAAGATAGACAAAAGTAGAATGAGCATAGATTTTGGATAATTTGTGATGTTCACATATGAAATGATATTTATTTTTCATTGAATTTGAATTATTTTATAAATTTTAGAATTTAGTTTTTTCAACAATGTGTCTCACATAATTAAAGGCATTTTATCATAAATTGTTAGTGAAAAAATTGAAATCAAAAAGATCCTTGTTTTATTGTAGTGTTGAAAACTTTTAACCATTTGAAAACCCTATTATGATGTTAGTAATGTTATTTATGTGGAGATGATTTTTTAATGATAGTATAAATTGGAATTATGTAATGAAAATCCTATGAACCGAGGGAATGTTTCCTCAAATTTTTAGTGCTTCTAATTTCTCTATTAATTCTAGATGAAATAAAATTATATATGGAATAATAATATGGGGAATATGCTTCAGTATAATATTTTAAAAATGAAAATCAATGATAATATTCTTCATTTTAGTAACCTAAAATGAGAAATTAGTTTTTAATTATTCCATTTTTCTGAAAGGTAAGTCTATAAAATAATTACTTAAGATAGTTGTGATTTGTTTAAATCATACTTTAGAGGTGATGTATTCTGATATTTATTATATATTTTGTAAAAAATAAAAACATAGAGATATATGCTTAATTTTATTCATTGATTACTACACTATAATTACATGGATTTTGTTTTTTTAAACATAAATATATTTCTCCAAAAATAGAGACTAGTTTATAGAGAAGTGTATAGAAATGATTTTGATATTTTGATGTGATAATGGTAGAGAATATAAAAATTGTCTATTTAAAATAGTATATTTAAAAACACTGAATTATTAAGGATCTTATTTCACAGTACACAAAATTGATAAAACGGTGTTTTTCAAAAAAAAAACAAAAGCAGTGATGAAAGGGAATGAACAACATTTATCTAAAATGATGATTCTTGATATTTTATGATGAAGTAAAACATTACATAATGTTTTTAAAATTACATAATTCTGGAGACCTAAATATGATATGAATCATCATATGATTGTTTACATTGAAAAAATAATAATGATCCTAATAGTGTCCATTTGTCCTTGCATTATAAAAACAAACTATAAAAATATAAGGATCTTTGATCTGAGAGGTGTTTGTGAAATATTTCATAGATAATCATGTAATTGGAGGGTATAAATATATTTTAATAATTAAAAAATTAATTATTGTTGATTCTATTTTTGTAAATTTTCTTGAAAAACCCCTAAATAGATCAATCAGTAGTAAATTTTGATTTGGGTTATGTGGAAGATAATTTGGTTTTAGTTTAGGATTTTAAAATGTTCTAAATGATAAAAACAATGTTGAAATTGCTAAATATTAGGATTAGGACTCCTCTTTATCATGTGATGAGTAACAACATAATATAACATATCAAAAAAATTAGAATCAAGTGAAAATTCACAATAACATTGGGGATCAATGAAAATAGGTTCAAACTATAATAACTACAATGTTAGTTTCATAGACATTATTTTATTGAAAAGATGTTCCAAAAGATGTTAATAATGAATTTTCACAAAAAAATTATGCTCAATTATATTAAGTAAGAAATGTATAAATTGATAATTTTTTTAATTCAGAACCTATAACCAAATATAATATAAAATTTATTGAAACAATGCCAATGTTTTTAAAGAATTCGATTGAAGATGGTGATGTCGTAAGAAATAAGGAATGGTTCATTTTCAAAGATTACTAAGAATCAGACTTTATTGACATTAATGAAAATTTTTCCCTATGGGAATATTATAAATATTCAGAATATTTCCTACTAATAAATCTTAATGATGTTATATGTTCTTTAGATGTATATATAGGAATTTTTTCTTAATAATGGGCCCTCTAAAGGATAAAAAAGTAATCAATGTTGTGGATTATTTATTTAAAAATAATAATGATACTTTCCAAAATTATATATTTACTTATATAAGTTGAATCGTGCTATGAGATCATGGTATTCCAATTTTTATCATTTATTAATGATATTAGGATTTATGAAAGGAGGAGTTGATGATAATCTCTATATAAAATAAAATATATAATTTTCACTCATTATGATAGTTCATTTTGATTCTATTATAATACTTTAGAATGATGAATAAAATATTGCTATATTATTTTGGGAAATGAAAAATTCTCTATGTTTACTATTTTTGAAGATATGAAATATTTTGCTGGATTAAATATCTCATAAAATAAAAATTATATTTTCTCTATGTGGATAAATATAAATGTTATCATCATATGAGGTATGGAATGGAAGCCTGGAAAATATTCTCATAAGAAATTTCGTAGGAACAACATTTTAAATTTTTTTTGAAGGAAATGATGTAGACCTAAATAATTTATAATTTATTTCATATTATTATTCTATCTAAAAGCCTCAAGGATAGAAACAATTTTTTATTTTAAAAATTACTTTAGCTCAAAATATTAACCAAAATAATCATATAGCCTGGATATATAATAAATTTTCATATATATTAAAGGCAGACCTGATTTTGGATGAAATTATTATATCGCATGATAGATTGATTTTTTTGGTTAAAGTGGTGATGTTTTGATTCAATATATTTATAATTCCAAAACCACATCTAGTTGAGTTTTTTATTGGATAATGTTTTCTTCATTTGATGATATAGAATCATAATTCAATGTCACATTGTACTGAATAATATAAATAAGTTTCTTCTACTAAAGTAATAAGAAAACTCATATGGATGATGATTCATTTAGAATACTTATCTCTTGATATGGCATTTCTTCTTCTCTTGTGTTGTTATAACAGGAGTTCAATAAATATCACTACAAATCTTGTGAAACATTTTCCTTTATTGAAAATCAGTATAAATTTTCACTTCATTAATGAGTATGTGGATAATAATGATATTTTGATGGATGTTGTTCCTACAATGTAGAATGTTAATGATATTTTTACAAAACGGTATCCAATGGATGTATTTCTTAAACAGAGGATGATATTAGGTGTACAACCTCCCACTCTTCATTGATAATGTAGTATTTATCCATCCCAAAAAAATCTTATATTGGGATAGTTTTTTCATGTGTGATAAAAAACTTTCAACATAAATCTATCTAATGGTATGATTTTTTCAATTTAATGAAATAATTTTTATCTAGAGGTGTTTTAAAAATTTGTAGGTTTTTAATTCGGAGGGTTTAAATTGTCTAATTTTTTTTGATTCAGATGAATCAATGTATCTTTTATAAAAAAAATTATTTTATACATATTTTTCTAGTTGAATCAAATATGTATGTGTCATGAACCAACCCGGGTCCAGCCCGAACCGGTCACCCGAGTCAGTCTGTGGCATGGCCCGAGAGGCATTCCCGATCCTCCCGGGCTGGCGACAAGCGCCAGGGCATCACAGAGTACACATGGGAACGATTTCACCCAATAAAAATTTACTACGAAGCAGAAATAAATAAAAGATAATAAAATAAAACAACCAAAAACATAACAAACCTGACCACGAACCAAAACCCCTCGTGATCCCGAGAGTCGCCCAACAAACCACAACCAACTCTCGCCCACGGTGAGCAAGCTCAAGTCAACCTGCAATAGAAACTAAAAACAGGAAAACACTATAGGCGTGAGTATTAAAACTCAGTAGGTAGGCCCGACTAATTCTATTCCCAATGCACATACCATTAAATAAGGAATTTACTAACTTCTAGTTTGAACTACATTATAGAAAATATAGGTTTTCATACACACACACTTTCCATTTTGAAAACAGGTAACATTTTATTTCCCTTTCTGATTTAGAAGAAGTTTAATGTTGAAAGGAATAGGTAAATTGCATTTTAAAACATTTTGCAAAAAATTAGAAAAAAACCAAACTTTAGTTGTTAGTCAAAAATAAAATCACACACAACACACACTAAGGGCAATGGGAAAAAGTGGCACACAAGGGTCGGCATCCAAACTCGACCTCTCAATCGTCTTCCATATAAAAATAAACACTAAAAGAGACATGGGTCGATCCTAAGAGATCGTGAAAAAACAAGAACGTACTATACATGTGACTCATCCTGAAGGAATTCCCTAACTCGATGACATCTTAACGCCGTAATGCCCGGCATAGCCCTGCATGGCCTAACCGAGGGGCCCACTCCCCATAGCAGCAATAACTCAGTATTCCCCTGCTATGGGGTCACTATCCAGTGCGTATTCTAAACTAGTGCAGCAATTGTTCTTAGAAAATTCACTCAATATGCCAGGTTCCCATGTCAACACATATAATAAAAGAGGGGTGCATCCGCAATGTAAATCAAGTAGTCAAAAAGCACTATCATCACATATAGCTCATGAAAACAACGCGCACCAAAGATCACCCCCGAGTGGGTTTTCCAAAATAATCTATTTTTATTAAAGTGCCAAACAGGCCTTATGTACTTATTCAATACCAAATCAATTCCAAATGAAGGATCAGATGTCGTCACATTTAAAACCAGAAAACACATTTAAAAATTCATTTAGGTAAACAAAATCACCATTCTAAATTATGAAGCGCAAACATAAGGGCCAAAGGGGCATTTTCACTATTGCACAACAACTAATGATGAAAAAGCTATCGGTACGATGCAAAGAAAGAAGCAGTTCCAATTCCAGCTATATAACTAATCTAAAAATATTATTTTAATACTACTTCCAATTTAATGAAAATTAAATAAATGACAACAAATATGTTAATTCTAAATTCAAAGGCAAGTGCAGTGGGAACCTACCTCAACTCGTTATCCCATCACAACGACGCGACACGCCCTGCAATAGCGAACAAGAAATGCATGTCGACAGTTCCTATATCACGGGATTATCTCGCCAGCGTGCTACAACAAAAGTAAAACATTAAAAAAAACACATAAACACTAAATAAAAATAACTCTAATGAATAAACAATTAAAAACCATCCCGACGCATTTTCAAAACATAATTTGTAGCATCTGCATTATTTTATAAACCGCCTCAAAGTTTACAAAACAATTCCAAAGAATAACATATAGAAAACCACTCTTCACACACACACACACGTCATTTTGAGACAATTCTCACACCATGGTACCCCCAAAACACAATCTGCACCTCATTTATAATTCAACAAATCATTAAAACATTTTATAAAACAATTATAAGTAACAAGGGGAGACTTTCGTATCAAGAACACGCCCAGAGACAACTCCAACAATCAAACACACACCAAAACCCTATTTAAACCCAAACTCACACCCAAACTCTTAAACCAATATTTGTATTTCAAAATTTATTTATTAAAACATTTCAAACGAACTCAAAAAGGTATGTTATCAAGATTGATATAATTTTATTTCGTGCAAAGTGCTCTCTAAAAATTACTCACATATCAAATTCTTTAAAAATACTTTCAAAACATACTTTGCACCACTTTCACCATTTAATAAACGTTTTCCTTAATTTATAAAACAGTTCCGGAAATCATCATTTTTCATAATACAGTCCATTTCCAGTTTTTTTTCACACCAAAGCCCCTTTTTACAAAACAAATGAAAAACACATCACTGATAAAACTATGCCAAAAATACCCCCATTTTCCAATAATAAATATTACAAACCTATATGCACACTACATAACAATTTAAAATTAAAGAAAACAATTTTACGGAATAACCCACACCTTTGCACGCATAAAAATCATTCAAAAACCCTTTTTATAGTCAAACGGACACCCACAGCGTATCAAGGCCGAACACGCACCATTTTCACAATTAAAATCACAAATTGCACAATTTAATAAAATTGTTAAACAGTGTATAACTGATTTCCATCAAAACGAACCTCATTTCATAAGATTCAATTCATTACAATGATATAAAATGTCTAATTAACAAACAAGATTTGTGCAAAAAACACGCAATCAAAGGAATCTAAATTTAATGTTTATACGACATGGGTTACTACCTCAATTGACGATAAAATTATGGAAATTGGTGCAAAACACCATTTTCACCTCAATCGCCCCCAAGGAAGATAAAATCGCACCTAAAGCAACCATACCAGACCATCAATTTTAAGATCAAATCGAAAAATAAAATAAACCCGAACTAGGGTTTGGGTAAAACCGAACCCTACCAAAGGAGGAAGACTTCCGGGGGTTGTCATCGGAAGGAGGATGTCGGTAAAGAGAGGCGCCGATGAGGGAGAAGGCGTGGCTCGGCTGGGGCGTGCGCGGCAGGAGCGGGGTGATGGGAGGTCGGTGGCTGGAGTCGGAGGAGGCCGGCGGAGGGAAGGCCGGCAGAGGGAGGAGGTGCGGCGGCCGGTGACTAGGAAAGGAGGGTGATGGCTGGCCGGCGATGGGGAGAGTAGGGGGTCGGGTCACGCACAGCGAGGGAAGGGGAGGGGCGGCCTGCACGCGACGAGGGGGAGAGCGGAGGGTTAGAGGAGAGGAAAAGAAAGAGTGGAAGGAAAAGGAGGAGAAAAAAAAGAAAAAAATGAGAATAAAGGAAAAGGAAAAATAAAATTAAAAAAAATAAAATAAAATAATTTAATATAATAATAATACTAATAATAAATTTTTTAATTAATTATAATGGAAATAGTTATTATAAATATACATACACATATTTATATGTATCTAAACATATATAAAACATGTGAACGTATATATATAAACCTATATAAATATATATATATAAACATACACAAACATATTGATAATAATAATATTAAAATAATTATTATTATTATAATTACTAACATATATACATATATATATGTATAAACATAAATATATAAACCCACATGAACAAATTTATAAACATACATATATGAACATACATGACATATTATAAACATGTATGCATATATATACTCATATGCATAAACACATTTACGCATAAACATATAATGTTAAGAAATATATATTTATCAGCATACGTGCATATATAGACATATAAACATACATATATGCACATTACGTTAAAAATAAAAATAATAATAATAATAATAATGTATAAACATATATACCCATATACATACACATATATAATCTTATATATAAATGTATCTGTATATATATATATTAATCCACTCAACTAGTGAATTTAATAACGTTCAAACTAAAAGACTGCGGGGTACGCGCGCACTGCACGGTACCCAAGAGGACTGCAAACGGGCTGCACGACACAACCGTATGGTGTTCATGCACTATTCCAAACCATAAACTCATCCAAACATTAAAATTTTAGACCGGGACTCACCCACACACATTCAAAAACACTCGACGCTAAGATAAATAAAATAAATAAAATAAATAAATAAAAAAACGTGTGACAATTCTCCCCACCATAAATATTTCTGCCCCGGAAAGCCATAAAAAATCAAAACCCCAAAAGAAAACCGACATTATATTCGATTTAAAGGAATATCTTAAGAATGACAACAAAAAGATTCTGAAACACTCCCAAAAAGGGGAGAGATAAACCAAAAGAACTCATATAATATGAATGAATTACCCGCTAAGTGTCACCCGCCCCCAAAAGTGTGACCACTTCCAGTTGGTCGCTTTAAAGGACAAAGAAGTTTAACAATAGTAGATCCAGGACCAACATACACCCACCTTAACACCATTCAACAGAACGCAACCAATTTTCAATCTTCAATTCAACCATAAAACACAACATCCGGAACAACGACAATAAAACACGACCACTCTTTTGAAACCAACAAACAGGTCAAAACCACATCCAATGCGTATCTCTTAAAACCTTACTCCAATATGGCACTGGAACTCTCACACCCCAACTCCTTACAAAAAGATGAAAATAGAGTTTTGTGGTTCTATATAAGACCAACCACAACCCAACCAAAACCTTGAACAAAACAGGGAGATTGACACGGGAAGTCTGAACGGACTCCCCACCATAAGAAACGAGCTAAATTGAATTTGGTGAGACCCGTGATGGTTATTTCCACCACAAGTGTCAAGTCAGTTCCCGGAATTGGACAAGAACGCCATAACATGAGACAAAATTCATGATCACAAGAATTTTCAACATGGGGAGGTCGAATGGACTCCCCACCATAAAGCTTTCGAGAAGAGAGGAATATGAGGACTTCCAAGCATTATCACCTGCCATCAATGCCCACGGGTGGGAGGGGGGCCCTGTCCAACACACCACCCCCACCCGGAAAGCATAAAGCGAGCAACTCTTAATAAATGAGAGAAATGACATGACCAGGCAGTTATTACACATAAACTAGGAATAATAAGGAAAATGATTCTGACTACGCGCACTTACTGTGAACAACACCCTATCGCAAGACTTCACCTTTTGTTGGAGTTTCCCGGACTACGCGCTAGCTTCACTCCGAGGCCTGTGGCTAGAGCTCTGATGAATGAAGCATCTTCCGGCTTTGCAGTCAGGTTTATGAAACCCTGGAAGCATGAAACCAGAACCAGAATTTTTTTTAACAATCACACATCCATAAGATCAAAGGATTAAAAGAGTTCAGCCACAACCATTCTTTCAACTGAAAGAATAGAACACCATAAAACAGTACATGTAACTATTACTACATCCATGAAGCATCACGAAAAAGGAAAACATCAAGATCATCCACCAACATCTCCCTACTCCTGCTGACGGGCTGAGGTGACCTTCGACAATCCAGGTCTGGATTTAGCGCGCTTCTTGGAAACACCTTGGCAGAATCGCTTCGAGTGACCCATACGTCCACAGGTGTGGCAAGGTCTTGGAGCACTTGGACATGTCAGTCTTTTTTGACCCTGTCTACCACACTGGTGATAGATCACAACATTGCGCTATGAAGAAGATGACTGAAGGTCTGAAGGCCTCTTGATTCCTCTACCAGCACCACTGGCATCAAGTCGCTTCTTACTCTTCTTACTAGAATCATCTGAAATGCTTCCCGAAGATGGAGGATTAGCCACCTCAATTCCTCCTACTAGCTCAGCTTCAGCAAGAAAGGCTTTCTCAACAACATCTGAGAAGGTGGTTTGGTTGATCTCTTCTACTCTCGATCGCAGCTCAAGTCAGAGTCCAGACCTAAATTGTCGAGCCTTCCTGGGATCATTCGCAAGAAACCACTGATCATACGGAACTATGTCTACAAAATGTCGATAGAACTCCAGTACCGATTCAACGCCCTGCTGGAGACAACACAACTCCATCCTCTTCCTCAGCTTCGTCATATCAGAGAAGTGTTGTTGGATGAACGATGACTTGAAAAACTCCCATGTCAAATCTTCCCCAGGCTTGTTCTGAGACATGGACTTCCAAGATTTCTAGGTTGGACCTTCAAGAATGAAGGTAGCCAACTTCACCTTTAATGACTCAGGTAGACCAATAGAACTGAACTTCCTCTTAATCATCTGTAACCACTCCTCTACCTCAAGAGGCCCTGCTTGTCCATAAAAGATAGGAGGGTTCAACTTCTAGAACTCCAAAACAGAATCGATGGGCTGACCAACTAGAGGATTAACTGAGGATACACCACCTGAAGATGCACATTGAGCATCCATCAATCCTTCGTGGGGGCGAACACTACGGAACAAGGAAATGAGGAACTTGATCAAAACATAACCAATACCATTTGAAATTCAACATTACTCAATGAGTTTCAAAATGAAGGAAAAACCCATTCACTAATGGGGAAACTAGTAATGATGGGTGAATCGACCATATGGTTGGTGGCCATATGTCAGCCATACCATCATCACTGAGAGCATTGTAGGGTGAATTCTCCGGCTCCACAAGGTTTTCCAGACCTTGTGAGCTCATGAAGCTACTTTACCAACTCCCTTTTCATTTCCCAACATAAAACAATCCAAAAGACCCAAAAGACACTATGAATCCAGACATCTCATAGTAACTCGAGGTTTAGAACGAGCAAGGGTTCATGACGTCCTTCCCATTCCCCTGCCTTGAGTCCGAGAAACTATACTCCCTTTACCATCACAACTCCAAATAGCAGTGGTAGCTCTGAAGAACAAGGTCAGCTCAGGAGCCAACCGCCTCTGATACCATTTTGTCACGAACCAACCCGGGTCGAGCCCGAACCGGTCACCCGAGTCAGTCCGCGGCATGGCCCAAGAGGCATTCCCGATCCTCCCGGGCTGGCGACAAGCGCCAGGGCATCACAGAGTACACATGGGAACGATTTCGCCCAATAAAAATTTACTAAGAAGCAGAAATACATAAACGATAATAAAATAAAATAGCCAAAAACATAACTAACCTGACCACGAACCAAAACCCCTCGTGATCCCGAGATTCGCCCAACAAACCACAACCAACTCTTTCCCATGGCGAGCAAGCTCAAGTCAACCTGCAACAGAAACTAAAAACAGGAAAACACTATAGGCGTGACTATTAAAACTCAGTAGGTATGCCCGACTAATTCTATTCCCAATGCACATACCATTAAATAAAGAATTTATTAACTTCTAGTTTGAACTACATTATAGAAAATATAGGTTTTCATACACACACACTTTCCATTTTGAAAACAAGTAACAGTCCATTTCCCTTTCTAATTTAGAAGAAGTTTAATGTTGAAAGGAACAGGTAAATTGCATTTTAAAACATTTTGGGAACAATTAGAAAAAAACCAAACTTTAGTTGTTAGTCAAAAATAAAATCACACACAACACACACTAAGGGAAATGGGAAAAAGTGGCACACAAGGGTCGGCATCCAAACTCGACCTCTCAATCATTTTCCATATACAAATAAACACTAAAAGAGACATGGGTCGAACCTAAGAGAACGTGAACAAACCAGAACGTACTATACATGTGACTCATCCTGAAGGCATTCCCTAACTCGATGACGTCATAACGCCCTAATGCACGGCATTGCCCTACATGGCCTAACCGTGGGGCCAAATCCCCATAGCAGCAATAACTCAGTATTACCCTGCTATGGGGTCACTAGCCAGTACGTATTCTAAACTAGTGTAGCAATCATTCTTAAAAAATTCACTCAATAGGCTAGGTTCCCATGTCAACACATATAATAACAGAGGGGTGGGTCTGCAATGTAAATCAAGCAGTCACAAAGCACTATCATCACATATAGCTCACGAAAACAATGTACACCAAAGATCACCCCCGAGTGGGTTTTCCAAAATAATCTATTTTTATTAAAGTGTGAAATGGGCCTTATGTACTTATTCAATACCAAATCAATTCCAAAATAAGGATCATATGTCGTCACATTTAAACCAAAAAACACATTTAAAAATTCATTTAGGTAAACAAAATCACCGTTCTAAATTCTGAAGTGCAAACATAAAGGCCAAAGGGGAATTTTCACTATTTCACAACAACTAATGATGAAAAAGCTATCGGTACGATGCAAAGAAAGAAGCAGTTCCAATTCCAGCTATATAACTACTCAAAAAATATTATTTTAATACTACTTCCAATTTAATGAAAATTAAATAAATGACAAGAAATAAGTAAATTCTAAATTCAAAGGCAAGTGCAGTGGAAACCTACCTCAACTCGTTATCCAATCACAACGACGCGACACACCCCGCACTAGAGAACAAGAAACACATGTCGACAGTTCTGATATCACGGGATTACCTCGCCAGTGTGCTATAACAAAATTAAAACATTTAAAAAAACACATAAACACTGAATAAAAATAACTCTAATGAATAAACAATGAAAAACCATATCGACGCGTTTTCAAAACAAAATTTGCAGCATCTGCATTATTTACTAAACCGCCATAATGTTTTTAAAACAATTCCAAAGAATAACATATTGAAAACCACTCTTCACACACACGCGTCATTTTGAGACAATTCTCACACCAAGGTACCCCCAAAACACAATCTGCACCTCATTTATATGTCAACAAATCATTTAAACATTTTATAAAACAATTATAAGTAACAAGGGGAGACTTTCGTATCAAGAACACGCCCAGAGACAACTTCAACAATAAAACTCACACGAAATCACTATTTAAACCAAAACGCACACCCAAACTCTTAATCCAAGATTTGTATTTCAAAATTTATTTATTACAAAATTTCAAACGAACACAAAATTTATTGTATTTAGGTTGATATAATTTTATTTCGTGCAAAGTGCTCTCTAAAAATTACTCACATATAACTTTCTTTAAAACTACATTCAAAACATACTTGGCACCACCTTCACCATTTAATAAATGTGTTCCATAATTTATAAAACAGTTCCGAAAATCATCATTTTTCATAATACAATCCATTTCCATTTTTTTCACACCAAAGCCCCTTTTTACAAAACAAATGAAAAACACATCACTGATAAACCTATGTCAAAACTACACCCATTTTCCAATAAAACATATTACAAACCTATATGCACACTACATAACAATTTAAAATTAAAGAAATTTTTTTTAAAGAATAACCCACACCTTTGCATGCACAAAACTCATTCAAAACCTCTTTTATAGTCAAACAGACACCCACAGCATATCAAGGCAGAACATGCACCATTTGCACAATTAAAATCACAAATTGCACAATTTAATAAAATTGTTAAACATTATATAACTGATTTCCATCAAAACGAACCTCATTTCACAAGAAAAAATTCATTCTTTCGATATCAAATGTCTAATTAACAAACAAGAAAGGTGCAAACAACACGGAATCAAATGAATCTAAATTTAAAGAATATACGCCATGGGTTACTACCTCAATTGACAATAAAATTCTGGAAATTGGTGCAAAACACCATTTTCACCTCAATCGCACCCAAGGAAGATTAAATCGCACCTAAAACAACCATACCGGACCATCAATTTTATGATAAAATACAAAAATAAAATAAACCCCAACTAGGGTTTGGGTAAAACCGAATCCTACCAAAGGAGGAAGACTTCTGGGGAGGAGGGGGGGTTGTCGTCGGAAGGAGGACGCCAGTAAAGAGCGGCGCTGGAAAGGGAGAAGGCGTGGCTCTATTGGGGTGCGCGCGGCAGGAGCGGGGCGAAGGGAGGTTGGCAGCTGGAGTCGGAGGAGGCCGACGGATGGAAGGCCAGCAGAGGGAGGAGGTGCGGCGGCCGACGACTGGGAAAGGAGGGAGATAGCAGGCCCGCGACGGGGAGAGCAGGGGGTCGGGTCGCGCACAACGAGGGAAGGGGAGGGGCGGCCTACGCGCGACGAGGGGGGGAGTGGAGGGTTAGAGGAGAGGAAAAGAAAGAGAGGAAGGAAAAGGAGGAGAAACAAAAGAAAAAAAAAAGAAAAAAAATGAGAATAAAGGAAATGGAAAAATAAAATTTAAAAAAAACAAAATTAAATAATTTAACTCAATAATAATACTAATAATAAATTTGTTAATTAATTATAATGGAAATAGTTATTATAAATATACATACACATATTTACATATATCTAAATATATATAAAACATGTGAACATATATATATAAACCTATATAAATATATATATATATATAAACATACATAAAATTATTGATAATAATAATATTAAAATAATTATTATTATTATAATTACAAACATATATATATATATATATATATATATAAACATAAATTTATAAACCCACAAGAACAAATTTATAAAGATACATATATGAACATACATGACATATTATAAACATGTATGCATATATATACTCATATGCATAAACACATTTACGCATAAACATATAATGTTAAGAAATACAAATTTATCAGCATACGTGCATATATACACATATAAACATACATATATGCACATTACGTTAAAAATAATAATAATAACAATAATAATAATAATAATGTATAAACATATATACCCATATACATACACATATATAATCATATATATATTTATATGTATATATATATATATATATTAATCCACTCAATGAGCGAATTTAATAACGTTAAAACTAAAAGACCGCGGGGTACGCACGCTCTGCACGGTACCCAAGAGGACTGTAAACGGGCTGCAAGTCACAACCGTATGGTGTTCGTGCACTATTTCAAACCATAAACTCATCCAAACATTAAAATTTTAGACCGGGACTCACCCGCACACATTCAAAAACACCCGACGCTAAGATAAATCAAATAAATAAATAAAAATAGGTGTGACAGTATGGAAAAATAATCATAAGTCACTTTTAATATATTCCATGTAATGTTGATTCTACAGGACTTGTTTTCAATTCCAAGTACACTTGTTTTGTTTATGAATTGATTGATATAAAATAAACTAAATTGATTTCATTTATTTAGGGATTTATTTTCCTTATATGATAATAAAATCTAAAAGGGTTTATTAGTGAAAATATATTTGGGGGTGCTTTTGATGATGTTAAGAGTTTATATGAATGACTGTAAGAAAGTGATGAATTTTTCATTTCAAATATAAATCATCAATTTTTGGAACTCTTTCTTTATTATGATATCAGATTTAAATTTTTGAATGTACATTGGTAAAAAATGGTTTCTAGAAAGGTTCCAATTCTTATGAAATATGTCAACTACCAATCACTTTTTTGTAATATATATATATATAATGATGTCAAAGAAATTTAAAGTTATCACAGACTTTCTATACATAAAATCAAACACATTATGAATACCAATGATCTCATGATTTTATTACACAATATAAATATTTATAAATGAGTTCATTGTTACAACAAAAAATATACTCAATTAGATTGTTGTTTAGTAGATAGAATCATCCTGAAAGAGTTTCACTCAGAAATGTTTTTTTCAAATTGATTAGGAACTATTAAAGGGTTAATTAAATATTTCATAAATGAAAAATATATCCTATAATTTTTTCCAATATTATTTATAGTGTCGAACGATGTACACTAAGAAGTAACTATTTGAAAAGCGGATTAGTAATTTTCTTGAAAACGCTAAATGTTTTTGAAACTAAAAAGGGGGATTCTAAATAATTTCATTGGATAAATAAAAAATAAAATGAATAATATTAAGATAAGTTTGTTAAATTAATTTCATTAAATAAACTCATCATGTAATTTCCATTAAATAAACACATATGATGCATTCACCTTGTAATTAATACAATTTTATTAGAAAAAATTTTTGTATAATGATCAATAATATATGGATGAAAATTAATAGAAATAAAAAGAGTATACTAATTCATGTCATATAATTAATAATCATTAGATGGATCATTTTTACAAAGTATTACTTGATAAAAATTAGTGATATTTTTTTTAACATTTTCAATTTTTTATAATATTTTCAAAAATATATTAATTATTATGATCATATTTTAATATTTTAATTTTAAAATTATTTGTGAAGGATAGTCTGTGATTCTAATTGATACTGAAAGAGCCCATTAATTATGTTGGTTTCCATTTTTTAAGGATGATTTCATTTAATTGGTTTCTGAATGTTTTTTCAATTTCATTTTTTTATTTAGTTGGAAAAGAAGATTGAAATCCAATATTTTCTCATTACTATGAATATATAAATATAAAAAATATAAAAATATAGTGTGCTTAACATATTGACAGAAAGAAGATGTATTTCCATACAACTATTTTTGGATACAGATATAGAATGACATTTAGAGAGAAAAATATGTTCTAAATGATTACAAAACGGAATATCGTGATTGAAGTTGAATAAGAATATGGATTTAGTATTTATCAGATTAAATGTACAGTTGTAACTAAAAAATTGAACCAAAAATAATTCAATGAAAAAATCTTAACAATGGTTTTGTTAATTTTCAAAAGGCAGCAAATGACAATTTTCGACAAACATATCAGATGAAAAGTTGATAAAATAGTGAAATAGATGGAATTTTGAAATGTATACCAAGATGGTATTTCTTTACTACTACTTTGTAAGAATGTAATGAAGATGTTTTTCAAGATTAAATATTTTCATGGTTTAAAATGTATATATTGAAAATATTTTAAACCCTCTATTGAATGTATCTGTGGCTTTTTTAAAATCATAGTTAATTTCCGATTTAAAAAAAATCACATGAACTACAGTATTGATAATTGTGAAATGTAAATTTATGAATACTCCCATCATTCTATAACAACATAAAAATGATTATTTATAGTATATTATATGTTATTACAATATTCATACAAAATTCCATGGGCTAGAAACTATTACCTAGTAGTGAAACATCAAATTTGTTGTCTTCGTATGGGATTTGATTTTGCGGTTTTTTGGATATTCTAATATCCTTTACTAGGACATGAATTCTTATTTAAAATAACTTAATTATAAATGTAGAAGATAAATGATTCAACCTTACCCCTATTGGTGATCATTCAAATTAGGTTATTTCCTTTTTTGTTATAAGTTATATGAATTGAATCAGTCCATAGTGAATATTTTAATTTATATACTGTGGGACAAATGTAAATGTATCTTCTTCCATAGGTTCCAGTGACATAGATCATACATCATTACTAATATGATGTAGGGTGTAAACACATGACTATTAGGGTTTCATGTCGTCACACATTCCCATGAGTCCCACATCAGAACACTAAGTGGTTTTGGAAATATTTCATAATACACTGATAATCCTCTCCCCATCAACAAGTCATTATCCCATATTGAATCCATGAAATCAAAAATATTAAGGATTACATCCCAAGGAATAAAATATTTTTTATTGTAAGGAATACTACTATTTCCATAACATTATATATATGTTTATATTTTAAATATATCCATGATATCTAAAAATAAATTCATCATTAAAAATGAATATTTTATTATAGGAAGTGTCTGTCCCCAACATGATGGTGGTTTGATGTTGAAATGTATTTAGAAAGGATTGTAATCACATAGCAATTCCATTCCCTATTCATGGTTTGGTTTAAGGATGTTTTTTTGGTTATTTGGGGGATATAAGGTGGTTGGTAATTATGTAACATTGATATATTGAAAGGGTACACTAACTATATTAGCATGATATTCAATTATAATGGTATGTGTAATCTCCTCAAATTATTTATGACAATAAA
The DNA here is from genome assembly GCA_963277665.1 of Viscum album. Lineage (NCBI taxonomy): Eukaryota > Viridiplantae > Streptophyta > Magnoliopsida > Santalales > Viscaceae > Viscum > Viscum album. The sequence goes on from OY728148.1 coordinate 287,266,023, forward strand.
ATAAAAATTTCAAATAATTTATGATTATTAATTTTAAAAAAATGTATTTTTTAAATATAAATCCCTTAATAATTAATTTAAAGGATTCATGTATAAAGAATATCATTATTAACACTTCAGAATATTCTATAGATTATGTTTGATGTGAGGCACTATGTAAATGCAGAACTCTGAAGCCTGTATAACCTTCTTTCATGTTTGATAAATATATTAAAGAAATTTTATTATTTTGCATGCTATTTTTGAAAATAATGAAATATTTCTCAAATGGTTTCTCATATTGGAAATCAGATATCACCATTACGTCTAGGATACAGGATTTACCCATGTTGTGATATAAAATTTATGTGCATCTGGAGATTTGTGAAATCACCCATAAGGATATTTTATTTACTTTTTTCATTATATTAATTTCCAAAAAAAATGAATATCTCATAAAACATTATTGTATGATAAAATTAAGAACACAATTATGTCCATAATACGATTTTTACCCTAAGCGACAACTATGTATTGATGGCATTGGGTGCATGGATACACCACACAAAAGGGTATTAATAATTCTATTATTATTTTTATTGTAAATGAATATAAAATAGACACTACAACTGTTATTAACTTTTTTAAATTAATGGGTAATGTTTTTCCATTGGTGGATAGTTATTACGGGGTTATATTATAATATTTACAATTTTAAAATTCCATAAAAATGAGATTGTGTTTTTATGTTATTATCTAAAAGGTTTTAATGAACGTTATTGTTGAACTATTCATAGTGATAATAATGATAGTTATTTTAAAAAATATTGTTATTTTATTAATGATTATTTTATTTACTATTATTTTTTGGGAAAATAATTTTTCATTCATCAAAATAAAACATGTAAACAAGTAAACATTGGTAAAATATAAATGTATATATATATATATATATATTTGATTGTGTGTTTCTACATTATGTGTGTTTATATATGGGTTAAATAATCAATCTAATAAATAAATTTGTTTGTATGAATATATTTGGGTGTATATATGTATATGTGGGTGTGCGTGTTTGTATAATTTCTATATATACGATTTACATATATATTTATTCAATGTTTTTTAAGATTTATTAAATATTTTAAATATGTTTGAATGATAAATTTAATGAAAATGTGTAATTGGTTTTTCAGGTGGATCTTCAAATAATAATTTAACTGGAAAGTAAATAAAAATTTAATAAATAAAATTATTATTTAAATAATGATATAGAAAAATAAAATTTCAAATTGTACATTGGGAGTTATCCAAGGTTGTCATAGTAAGTAGAAGTTCCTCCTATTCCTCCTACATCTCCATCTCTCCTCCATCCCTCTATCTTATTTTTATTTATTTAATTTTATTTTATTCCTATGGACTTCTATCATCCATATCATCTAGGATACTGATCGAATGAAAACAACATCAGTGATTGATTCATCTCGATGAGTAGATATTTAATCATTTATTTTTTCCATATTTATTGAGGTAAGATGTTAATATTTAGTTTAGTAATTATATTTCATGTTTTAAAATTAGTCAATTATGATATTTTTAATTCACAGTGAAATGTAAATGATTATTGAATTTTGTGTTGAAATTGGACATTGTTATAGACTGTTTCCATTTTAATAGCATTCTATATAGTATAAGACAATCCTTATGTATTTGGATATTTTTTACAAATGTTTCCATGTAATAGTTTATGTGTTGGAATGCACGATATTTGTGATTTTTTTGTTCTAACGTTTGGGTGTTTTTGTAGGATGGGAGACTCATAGAGATTTCATGAGTGAAATTATAGTATTATTTTACATTTTTACTTATTATCAAATTATTTTATATAGATTGGAATTTTTTTATTATGGTGATATATTATGAAATTATTACCATTGTATGATATACTGTTTATTTATATATTCATAAATTGGAGGAAGAAATATGAGTGACAAGAATATGTGGGCCCTCATAACTTGTTTATCCAGTATAGGGGAATTGTGTTTGACATCCATCCAAAGATATGATGATCCTAAGAATGTTCTTGGGGAATGATAATATTATTGAGTTGATTTGAGGATGAACACAAATAAATGGAATCGATGAATCACGTTTCATGACATATAGTTAACTTGTGAGTTTTTAAGAAAACACATAGTTGATTCATGAGTATCATTGTTTACTCATAGTTTTTTTGAGAGTGGTTTACTTGATTTATAGTTGATCTTCAACAACACTTAATACTTGAGATTGTTGACCTGATTATACCATTGAACACCATGTTGTATGTGCACTATATTCATGGAAACTAGGTATTAGTTTATCGATTACCAGTTGATATTAGATGTTGACACTCTCTACCATGTTTATTTATGAAAAGTGTTCCCAATTCCTTGTTGAATTTCTAATGGTGTACCAAATTCTTATTTGATTTGTAAGAATCATGGTAAATAAATTGTCAATTGAAATTTCAGTTATATATATTTGAAGGGTTCTATAATATTTTCAACAAACATGTATACTATAATTGTGCCTAGTAGTTAATTACTTATGATATCCTCTTGTTTTTATTTCATTGAGCTAAAGAAAGTATGGATGGGGGATTATGGAAGCTTCATTAGAAAAGAACTGCTCTATTTTTATTTTTCTATTATTTTACTTTTTTAAAAAACTGATTATTATTATGGAATAAAATAGTATACATGTCCACATATGGTTAAGGAAACATTGGTGGTGTCCAAATGAGTCTTGTACTCGAACCATATTCAAAAATTTGGATGCACATGTAGATTCTATTAGGAATTCAGTGAAAGAAAATGGTTGTGTGGTGGACTACTCTGTGAGGGGGAATGGATCCAGTTGTGGTCAATAAAAAACATCAAAAAGACCTTTAATTAATTAATTATTTATTTATTTAATTTATTTACACTATATAATATTCCCATAGTTAAGAGATTCATTATTTAAATTCCATGTATTCCATTTATTCAGTCATTCATCATGTTCAATATAATAATTAATTATGTTTATTATTGTTTAATATTAATCTTGTTACACAGAATTGAAGGTATATTCTTACCATTGACATACATGGGCCCCCACTAATAGTCTACAATATATTTCATATGGGGAGGCATACAGGATGTCATCTGACATTTTGGATTCTAACAAGTGATTCATGTGGTGATGATAAAAATTATAATCAAACAAACTTGTTTACTGAGTTAACATTTCCCTTTACTTGATTTGTGATTGGATGGACAAGTGATCGGATGGTTGGGACTCGGGTAGTGGAAATATTAAAGTGTCTTACTGACACTGTATAGTTGACCATCTAGTTTCCATAAAATATAGAATTTATAGTTTTCTCGTATGTTTGATTAAATTCACCATGTGTAACGAACATGATTTTGATACATGAATTATGATGTTTTGGGCGATTTCACCAATCATGGATGTGCATCTTGGTTTACAAGACATGTATATTCATATTGGTGTGTTGTATATTTGATAATTAATTGAATGTTTTGATTCTCTCTATCCATTCAGGAAAGTTTATCTTTGTGTTATATATATGTTATTTATACTATAGTGATGTGTATTTGTTATCATTAATTAGAAGAAATGACCATTCTATTGTGTTAGTATAAACATGATGAATCAAACTAATATATAAAGGTATATAAAATGAATAGTGCAATAAGGGGGTTACATTATGTTTATAGTAAAATCCATGGGAATTATATTTGTGATCTCATAGACTAGTTATGACTTATTATGTTTCTTCTGTTATGGATTTGTGAGAGCGGGACTGTGATGTTTTTGTTTCATCATCCAAGCTATTCTAGGAAGGGAAATATGGGACACTTAATGGGGATGAGAAACCAATTAATTGGGATAATTTTAACATCTTTAAATATTTAATGATATTAAAATCCTCTATGTAAAAAAAATAAGATTTTTTTATATTAAAAATATAAATTCTCAATAATATTTACATAAAATATTATTTAATGTATTTATGGGAGGGTAAATTCTCATTCCACACTTAAGAATATTCTATGGAATATTATCATGGTCAAACACCTAGTTTGCAAGGAATTATGAGGCCCATAGAGCCTTTATTATGAATTAATTAATATAATAAATGATTTATATTATGTTTCCATACTATTTTTACAAAATAATGAAATATATCCTAAATATTAAGTTATTTGGGTAATATGAGACCACAATTAGGTATGAGATGTGTCCATGGTATGTTTGATAAAATCACACGTAAGGATTGTTTTTAATTTTTTATTATATTATTTCATAAAAATAAATAAATTATCTTATACGGTGTATAAAATGAGAAATTTGATATCCTCGGTATGTAGATGATATGATTTTTACCCTATGTGTGGCATATGACTTTTGTGTGTCTATTGTTTAGATAAATGGTATGTAAGGATTATAATAAATATATTATTATATTTAGTGGTGAAGAAATGAAAACGAAAATTACAAGTGTATTTATTTCCCCATAATTTTTTAATGATGTTCCACCATTGGAATATTTTTATAATGGGATTAGATAATAACTATAACATTATTACTTATGCCACATAAATTTCGTTCTGTGGTTAATTAATTAACTACACCATTTTAAGGAATATTTGGAATGAACTATTCATTGTGTTGATGAGGAAATATATTTAATAATTTTCATAATTTATTTCTTTGGTTATTATTATCCTTTAAGTGGGAAAATTAATTTTGTTTGATTTCATTAAAACATGAAAACATATATATGTGTGTCAAATATATAAATATACGTGTCTGTGTGTGTCTGTTGGTGGGTGTGTGTGTATATATATAATGAGTATATATACGTGTTTGTAAAATAACTAAATAAATAATTTTGTATGTATGTATATATTCAAGCGTATATATTTATAGAATGGTGTATATATATATAATGAAAAATATATGAGTTAAATATATATATTTATGTTATAAAATTTTAGATATATTTAATTATTTATTTAATCATGTTTTAATGTAAAATTTTATTAAAATTTTGATAGGGTTTTTTAGGCAGTGCATGAATTAAGATTTTAATGGAAAACATAATAATTGTGTAACAAATTAATTTATTATGTAATAAAAGGAAGTGAAAAATGAAATGATAAAATGGAATTTGGGGTGTCCCCCAAGATAGGCACACATTGGATGAATTTAGCTTATTTATCATGCATCTCCCTCTATCAACCCTCCCAAACTTTCCAATTTATTTATTTATTTATTTTATTCATCCAAACGTCTTTCTTTAATTACATATGGGTTATTGATCGTATTGACACACTATTAGTGTTGTTGGATTAATAGTGATTATTAAACTTTTTGTCCTAAATTATTTATCAAGGAAAATGTAGTAATATGATCAGAATTTATTTAACCATCCATTTAGACTTATAAATAAAATTGTGATAATTTTTAATTATATTTAATGGGGATTTATTCAAGGATTCAGTGGTGAAAATGGACTCTATTAGTGACCCTTTTGTTGAAACACCATCACCCGTATGGTTAGAAGTTCCTTACCTCTAGTAATCATGTTTTCACATGATTCCATATTATATTTTATGTGTTTTAATTATTAATATTCATTCTTTATTTTGTTCTCAGGTAGGTGTTTTTAGATCCCATGAGATACATTTTGATTCTTTGGTTGTTATTAGTATTGGCATTTCTATGTGTGATTATTATCTTATAATTTTATTTGTGATGATTTATTTATCATGTTAAATATATTATTATATTCTTTCTACTGAATTATCTAAAATTTATTTTTGTGACCTTAATTTGGAGGCATCATTATTGGTTCTTGTAATAGGTGGACTATCTTAAAATGATTATCCATTTGTAGGTTAAGTGTTCCTAACTTCTGTCAACAAAAATGATGATCATAAGTATATGGTAGAGATATAATGGTATAATGGATCCATTTTGTTGATGCAGTAAGGGAAATGGAATCCAAATCTTATATTTCTCAACATATAGTTTTTTTGAGAGTAACACACATGGTTCCTATTTGACTAGCAAGTAGGCAACTCATTACCTAGTGGAATCGCGACTAGCATAATTGATGACTAGCTGAGTTGCGAGATACATGTCATACATGATATAAGAGATTAAATTATACCATAGAACATCATTTTTGACTATTTACTCAAGTCCAAGAATCAATGTATCAGTTCATGATTCATTGTTTTTTTCAATAGTGAACCCGATGACAAGTAGATTTCCAAATAGTTTGCACATCGCCAAGTTGATTTTTTAATTGTGTACTTGATTCCATATAGATTTTCAATGAACATGAAATACATGAGGATAAGGAGAGACCCAATTTTCATATATAGATTATTACTTGTTTTTTGTGAAGCAACATGTATAATATCTATGTATCTAGTTTTTATAATTTTGATATCATCTTATTATCATTCCGGATTAGTGCCAAAGTATGTATGACTTGGGATTTGTGGAAACTTTTTAGAGAACCACCATTAAATTATTATTTATTATTATTAATTTCATATTATTCAATGAATATTATTTTATCAGACACTTTTATACATGATAACATTAGTTTGAGGATACATTGGTGGTGTACGATTGAGTCTTGTACTCACACCTGCTTCATGAATTTCAATGTAATTTTATATTTTTATGAGGGATCCATAGAAGGGAAATGACCCTATGGTTGACAATTGAGATTTGGTTTATGTATCTTGTATTTTTCTTTGAATAACATTAGTGAGACCTTTTTCATTATATATTTAAATATCATTATTATTTTGTCAGAAAAGGATTTCAAATTTTGGGAGTTTATTTAATTACAATGTACACTATTTAACCAGTTAGTCAGAATGTTTACTATAAAAATTTATATTGTTTATTATTTATCCTATAACATGATATTGAGTGTATAGTCTCCCCATTTATGGATATAGAAAATCTCTACTAGTTGGTATCCTCTTGTTTATTGAGGGGCATGCATGAGGTCATGTGGCCTTCTGGATAAGATTTGGTTTTGTGTATAGAGATGTAAAAACATTTAACATGAGTAAGTATATTTAATAACTAGTATATTTATTGTTTTGATTTTGGATATAATAGAAAAGAATTATGAATAATGGGACTCTGAAAGGGAAACTATCACAATTTCACATTCATGTTTTATTTTCTTCATTTATTTTTGATTGTCTTTTTGTTCATGGTTTCTCTTTTGATTTTCAAACAGTGAAGATTTAAATTTTGAGTTCTGGGATGCATTTTATTATTTTAATTATTTATGTGTTGTTATTATGGGTAAATGTATAAAATATTTATCCTTATATCATTTATAGTTCATTTTTAACTTTCACGGTTTGAGTTTCATGGGTTTTATATGTTTTCTTTCCTAAATGTATGGCTCATAAGAAAAATATTTTGGGACATTGGATGTCAATGGACATGTAAGAATTTCCTAAACATTGTTAATAAATCTATACTGGAGGAAGGTGAAAGGCTCTACATTTTTTTAAGCAAGAATTGTTTCACAATTGGTTCATATTTTCCCAAAACATGCGGCTAAACCTTGTAGATTTGCAGTGTGTCTAGTACGGGGCATAAAATATGTTCCCATATTGGGAAAAATTATTTCCTAAATGTGTACAATGTCCATATTTCTTAAAAATATAAATCTACATTCTAACCACTTTTTATTTCAACCCAAAACCACTATATTCCTCCCTCAATCTATTCATACAACCCAAAGATTCCCCTCCCTTCTTCCACTTAGTTAACTTCTTTATATATTTGGACTCAGAGGTGGTTTCTTCCTATATTTTGAGTTTATCATCAAGGTAATATATACCTGTGTTATTTATCCTACTTCTTCTTTGATTTTATTATTGGTTTCTATTACACATTTACCTTTTAGGTTTAGAGTACTCTTTTACCTAGGAATGAATTAAATATTTTTCCTTCTTAGGGTTTCTCATGGATTTTATTTATTCTTAGAACCCCTCTTGAAGTTTTTTTTATTTAGTCATTGTTAAAGAACTTGTGTATTGGGGAAGATTTCAATTATTTGAAGTTTCCATTAAATTGAAAAATCATTTATTTAAATATTTTATTTCATACATCCCATTGATAATAATAATTTTTGTAGATATTATATAATTATTTTTTGAAATTGAAGGAGGTTTTTTCCATCTTGTATTTATGTGTGTGGAGTTTGTTAATGCTATGAATTCTCAGTGTTTTCTAAATTTATCTTTTCTATTTCTACATGATTCATGTTTTACAATAATTTTTTTGGATGGACAAATACATTTTGATTATAAATTGATGGTTTGGGTTTCTAAAAATAATTTTTAAATGTTTTTGATTTTCAAATTTTGTTATGGATTTCTATAGAAATTGGTGTTTTCTCAATGATTGTTCAAAGTTAATTTTTAAATTTTATGAATTGACTATTTTGAAAACATCCTAAGGATGATACACATTCCATGGATATGTTGAGTGCTGTTGGAGGTACTTTTTGCAGGATTCCATTAGTTATATATCAGGTGAAAGGTAAGGTATTGTTCTATGGACTAATTTGGGGTGGTTATTTGGTTTTCCTTGTGCGTGTTATACATGTATATGTGGTTGGAATATTCTCTGGTTTTGATTTCCTAAAAATGAATTTTTCTTTCCATGGTTACATTGATTTACTAGTGGTTTTTTAGTGAATGGTTGTAGCGCTAGTTTATATTATACACTTACTAGCATCCCTTAGTAAGAAAACTAGCTGTATTGGGATTGCAACCCTCAGTAAGGCCACGTATGGTAAGATCAAGCATGTGGGTGAAATGATCTCATTGGATGATGAATTAATATCGGATGATTCAGGTGTTAGTATGTTCTATATTAACCCTTGATCTCTTAGATTAACCCATATACTTCAACACCATTGTTTCTACAATGGATGATTGAGATTATTTTTTTTGGATACTCAGACATGCTATGAAATTTTTTTCATATTGTGTGGTCATTTATTACTGCCTTTTATATGATGTAATTATTTTTTAACAGTGCTGTTTCGGTATTCAAATGTTTTTGGAATTTTTTTGAATATGGTTTATATATTCTTCTCTCCTTTTAAGTAAAAACCTTATCCATATCCCATAAAATGATATGATCTCCTTATTAGAAATGTATATGGTTTTAAATAAATAGGAATATGGGTGGTGTATTGTTTTAAAAACAAAATGTGTGAAAATTGTAGTTTTGTATATTTTATTCAAAACCAATAATTTACTAGTTTTAATGTAAATGCACTAAAAATATAAATATTTTATAGTTCCTATTTTTTTAATACTCATGCACATAGTTTCTTCTATTTTATGATTCTAGTGAAGGTTTCAGCATGGTTTGAATTTCCAAGTTGATTTCTGGTTCTTGGATAGGAGAATAACCCTTAGGGTCAAATGGATACTTAATGATCGACATGGTAATTTTTTGTTTTTACATTCATCGGGTTGTATCTCTATATATTTTATAGATATTGTTCAATTTATTTATTTGTTTTGGGTCACTCAGCTAACTTCTTCTGTTTTATTAATTTTTAATCTGTGAAATTATTCCGTATGGTTCTCAGTTATTCCCATTGTGCTAGTCTATAGCTCATGGGGATCAGGAATGCCTCTTAGACATTTTCACCAGAAAACATGTATGACTAGTTTGGGGATGTGCCTAGACGGTTCGTGAACAAATGGCATCAGATCCTAGGTTCACTAGAGGACCTAGAAATAAGAGAACTCTTTATAATTTAGTTTTTCAAGGTAGATGAGGTACGATTTTTCGAAATTGGGGTGTTGGTATTCAGATTATTATAGCCAAAACTCTCTATGAATAACCTTGGATTACAATGGTATGTTGGGATAGATTTATTTATTTGGTAATTTTGGTTTTTTTCATTTTTAAGGAAATTAATTGAGAGTTGGTCCTGGGGTATTAGTGAGATCACAAGGCCTAAAATTCCATGCGAAGTTGGGGAATTGGCCCTACAAGGCTCGCTATGATGGTGAGGTAATTGGATTGTGGCCTCCAACCTTATGTCCAATTCATCCATCGACACTAGTTTCCCATATTGATTTGTTTTAGGCCATAATGGTACTCGTATTATTTTGAAAATAATCATATTGAAATTGAGAAAACATGATTTTAAGAGGTGATGTTTTGAATTATGGAAATGAAAAATAAGATTTATGATTTATATTAAAGATAATTTTAAAATATGTTTTATATGAGAACAAATTCTGAATAAAATGAGTTTTTAGTCAAATGAAATTTGATGAAATAAGGTATTCTGAGTAGATTTCAATTATATGAATTATATGATATGGGTTTGTTTTATGGAATTAATGGGATTTTATTTTTAATTAGAATAAAACTCATTGATATGTGGAGTTTTATGTTGGTTTTTGACATAGATTTTAGTGGTATTTGGGAAAAAATATGAATTCAAAATTTAATGTTTATTGAAAATTTGAAACATTGCATGAAAATTTAGTTTTAGAAATTGAAATGTTTTATTTTAATATTTTGTTTTCTTATGATTGCCCATATGTAAGGATTTTTTTGTGAGGAAGTTCAATGATTTCATAGAGGGATGAGTGCCTAAATTGGTGTATGATTATGAATGTATGATGATCTAAGGAATACCATTGGTGATTTTTCAACCTAGCAAGATTTTATTATTATAAAAAGTGCTTCTAAGTTGAAAATTGTGATTTTTGAGAACCTGTGGTTGTGGATAATGTTTTCTGCTGATCTGGTATTATTTTTGAATTCGTGTTTCAAATTTTAGTTCTTGTTAGTCAATTTGTTATGATTGGATTCTTGGTTTTCATATTGTTTATAATTAACCCCCACCATTGAATCAATGGATATTCGGGGTGTAGATAAGGGTGGTTCATGATTAGAGTATCCTATAGTTTACCATCCCAAGTAATTACATTGTTATTTTTAGAAGATAAATCATCCTCTATTTTATTGTCAATAAAATCTATTATAAGATAAATAATTAATAATAAATTTTGAAATGATCTTTGGTTTCATTAAGATTACTAATTATCTAGAAGTTAATATCACTACCTTTAGGTTCGAATGCCTATGTTATATGCGGTGAGATTTATTACTTCAAACAAAGACTTTGGAATGCCTATTGTAGGAATCCATCAATTAATCATTAATTTGGAAGATTTTCACTGAGATTATATTGATGAGGAAGGATGTTGAGATGTTATATCATCAGTAGGGTGATAGATCTGTGTTGGAGGTCATTTTTGGATTCAATGATATATATATCCATCATCTGAGTGGGATAGGGACGATTCACTAAAGGATTAACATTCTAAAAAAGGGTTTGTCTTGATCTTATGATAATGGTGTTAGTGTTGGGTTTAACCTCATTTGCTAATGTGGTGGATAATGTTTTGTCTCTTTATGTTTTGTTAGTAGGAGTTCTTGAGGTATACGTTATCCCTAAAGTATCTATATGTAGTGAAGGAAAATCTTGTAAAGAGTTGTTAAATTTTCATGAAGATGCTTTTTCTGGTCACTAAATTATGAGACCTCCTAATTTTTCATCATTTTATTCTAGTTTTTGAAACATGGTGTTTCATTTGTGTCTAAATTTTTGTCAAAATAACATTAAAAATCTGAATTATTCGAATACATTATATACCTATTGAAACTTTCGTTACATATAATGGTTTTTTTGGATGTTTCCAAGAAGAAATGTGGAGACAGATCCGCCCTTCAGAAGATTCCCTATCCCATTTGCAGGAGTGGGATTTTGTTCTAGGTCTGCTTTAAAGTTACAATAATATAAGGGATCATTTTTTCTAATGGCTCTAGGTAATATTTTTTGAACCTCTATTTTTATGGATGTTTCATTTGAGAAATTCATAATTTTTTACATCTTGAATGGAGGTATGTTTCATATAATTCCTTGTTATCATGATTCACATTCACAGTGGATGTGGATTATGTGTGTCTATCTTCTATATCCCTATATGGTAAAATTTTATTTTTGGAGTTATGTTATTATCATGTCATTTCATGTTTATTTATATTATTTGGGTGTTTTTGTCTGGTTTTTATTGCTTAGGGTGTTGTTTGTGTCTGGTGATATTTATTGGGCACCCATGTCAAAAATAAAAGTGGTGGGGATATTATTGTGGCCATTCGTGTCGGAAATCTAGTTTGGGATCTGCTGTGGTCTTGTAAATAAGTGGTTCCATTTGGTTTTATCTGATTCTAATATTTTACATAATCGTTGATGTCAGGATTTTGAACTATTCACAATGAGTTTGTTTTTGGAAAGGTTTTTTTAATTGTGGTTTGAGTTTCCTATCTTATTTTGAGATGGGTTTTGGGTTAGTATTTTTTTCTTTTTTAATTTTTTGTTTAGGTATTAGTGGTGATTAAGGTGATTTTCTATTTTATGAATTAGATCCCAAGGGTAAGTGATTCTATTTCTCATAATTGATCAACTAGAAATGGTGTGGAATACTTTGGGTAGAGTGCATAATGGTGGGGTAATTGTATAATATCAATTTTATTATTTTATTTTATTTTATTTTAGGTTTTGTTTTTTCTTTCCCTTTCCCATTTCAGGTTTTTTCGATGCTAATATTTTTCTTGAGTTTTTATTCTTCTATTTTTTACATTTTTTGTGAAGAGTTTAGGGGTAACTGTTTGACCCTTTGAGTATTAGTTATTATCAATATCATTTTGAACAATAATATTCCGATTTTCAAGGGATATGCATTTTTTTTTCAAACCATATTACTCTGAGGGAAAACTATGTTGGTCCATGAGTGTCTCTGGTTGGTGGTTAACAACCTAAGAACAATTAGGTATACTGTATGGGAGGAGTGCACGTGGATCAATAATTTTTAATAGATTTTTTTCCCACCGTTAGAGCACAATTTCCAAAACATAATGGCCAAACATTTTATTTTCCTAGTGTGTCTATTAAGCGGTACATGGTTGAAACATGGTTTAGGGAAATATACTTCAAAACCATGTACAATAACCTTTTATCATAAAAATGTGTATTTTTCAATCTATCATCTTCATATTTTAACCCAAAACACCCAATTCCTCTCTTATTTGTTTCGTACACCCCTAGGAGTCTCCATCCAAATCCATCATGCCTTCCAACTACTTATACGGTGATTTTAAGATGATCACATCAATATTTTGATGGTGGATAATCATGTTAATCCCCTCCTCTCTTCTTCCTCTTCTATATACCATGTTATTAGTTCTTAATCTTATCCCATGGACTGGGGTGTATAATTTTCTTATTTATCTATGATTAAATATTTTTTTATCTTATTAAGTTCTATCTTGGATGTTCATGGTCTTGGGAACCCTCAAGGAGTTTTTTTGGTTTGATGTTGTTGAATCACTTTTGGATTTTATTAGGTTTCTTTTATAATTTTCACATAATTTCAGGTATCATTTGTTTCATTATTTCTTCACCTACATTAGATATTAATAACTCTTGTATATTATTTAGAATAATTTTTTTGATAGTAAATGAGGTTTTTCCCTTTCTTCTCTGATGTGTATAGAATTTTAATGTTATGATATGCATGACAAGAATTTGATGAAATTTATTTTTCGTATTTCTAAATGATTCACAGTTTATAAATATTGGTTTTTGCTGGGTAAATGTATTTAGATTCTAAAATTTTGTCTTGGGATTTAAAAATTAATTTCTAAATGGTTTTGGAATTGAAAATGATGAGTTCTATTTCTTTGGATATAGTGGATTTCTTATAGTGTATTCAAGGTCCTTCTATCACTTTTATGAAATATTTCTCTTGAAAAAACTATGTGGACAATCCTATTCCACTGTATGTGTTGAATGGGGTGTTATTTTCATGGTGTGGGACCCACATTGTGAAGAATTTATTGGAAGTAAAGGGATTTTTACTGGGAGTGATTCAGGGTGGAACTTGTTTGTATCGTGTGTGTGTGTGTGTGATGCATGTATATGTGGATGGATGATTGTTTCATTTTGATTGGATCGCCCCAAATTAGACATGATATGGGAAATTAACATAGTAAAAGGATTTTTGGGGAATGTCTACTGAACTATACTGGATTACACACTGGATAGTGGACCTTAGTGTGGACCTTTATCATGTTTGGGTTTTCCACTCGATTTGACTATGTAGGGCAAGACTGGGTATATGGGGAAATTGATGTCATCATGTGAGGTGTTCTTATAGGGTGATTCTGTTGTTTGAATGTTCTAGATCATCCATAGATCTCTTAGGTTCTCCCATGATATTTAATTCTTTTCTATGGAGGATGATTGATATGGCATGTTTTGTTGGTTAATTATACATTTTTTACTCAATTTACCTAGTTTTTCGGTTATTTATTATTCTCTTTTATATGATGTAATTATTTATTAAATGTGATGTGATAGATTTAAAAATTTTATTGAAAATTATTTCAGGGCATTTTTTGTCTTATTCCTCACTTTTTAAGTAAAAACACAATCCTTCTCCCATTGAATAATAATTTCACCTTATTAGAAAAGAATAGAGTATTAAATAAAAATTGAAATACACCATATTTTATTTTTAAAAGAAAAATTGTTGAAATTTTATTTTTTATATTGTATTTCAATCCTTTAATTAAAAATTCTTTTATTTAATGTCAATTCATTTGGGAAAAAAATATTTGGGCATGCTTGTTGAGTTTTGATACTCACTCCTATATATTTATCTTTTTTTTTAGTTTCTGGTGAATATTATAACATGGTTTGGATCATCATCAGTGATTTTGGGTTTTGGGATCTGAGAGTAACCCTCAGGGTCACATGGAGACTTAGTGGTCACGAGGTTTAGTTCGGGTTTTCATTTCCAACTTGTTGTATTTGCAAGTCTTCTACAGATATTGGTCATTTTATTTATTTATTTTGGTTCTCTATATTAATTTATAATCCTTTTTTATTTTTGTTGGGATAAATCATTCTTTTTGGTTATCTTTATTACATTGGCACTAGTCTCCAATTTTGGAGGATCGAGAACTCATATCGAGACTTGTCACACGACAACTCAGGTGACCAGTTTGGGGTCAACATGTATAGGTTTATGACACAAAGTGTCTGGTCAACACTATATAATAGAATAATGAGTTTCCATTAATGTGGTAATTTATATTTTTGGTGTTACATTAAATCTATGTTGAGTTATTTTCCTGATGTTGATATATGATTTATCAGATTTTTTGTTTGTTCATGCTTCATGACTTTGTACATAGCTTCACATTCCATGTATATAAATGTTTTAATAATGCATAGTTGTTTTTCAATTTAATGTGTTGATTTAGACTATCTGTTTGAGAAAGTATCTATTTAAGTGATAAATATATGTTCCATTATATTGTGATATATCATTACTGGAATTAATTATTTAAATTGGACATACTCTTCTACTAGTATATACATGATGATTTTGGATGACATTAAGTGATGAAGACAAGGGTTAGTACTGGGAGGTATATACCATGTGTTGAGGGTACTGTCCTATAGAATCCTTTTTGTTTCCCCATAAACTGAGCATGAATATTTATTATTCTTCTGTTCCTCATGTTAATAATATGTGAGAGTTGGAGTGTGATGATAAAATTATGTTACCAGAGTTGTTTGAGAATGTATTATATTGATAAATATCTATGATGAGAAGTCCATAGAGGGGGAGAATTGAAACATGTTGACACTTTTAAGGAAATATAAACCCTATTTATAAAACAATTATGATAATTTTCATGAAAAAACTGTATATTTAAAAAAATAACATAATAAATTATTTAATTGATTTACATAATAGTTAAAGCATTGTTTATAACATATAGTATTCTATGAAATATAATTTGTGTTAGGAACTTATTTTATTGTAATCATGAGTTCTATAAATACTTGATATTGGGATTTTAGAAATATTAAATATATTATATTATTTACATACTTTTATTAAAAAGTAGTTAATTATCTCTTGAATGGTTTCTTATATGGGAAATACGAGACCACCTATAGGCTCAAGATGATTGGATTACACTAGGAATGAAATAAAATTTATTCAAGGTGGGAGTTTTGTAAAATCTAATGTGACTATAATTTATTTTAATTTTTATTATTTTTTGAAAATAATTAAAGACACCTTAAATGGTATTTCATATGAGAAATTAGGGACCACTGTTTGGGTCGTATTAGTATTTTTAACCTAGAAATGATGTAATATTTGTGTTTATTGGGTATCTTTATGCTGGACACACATGGTTAATAAAAATAATAAAAATAATTATTATTATTAATATTTGAAGAAATTAGAATGGAAATTTCTTGTGAATTACTCACAAATAATTAATGAAAAGTGTTTCCCTATGGGAGGATATTTTTTGGTGGGTTAGAAAACAATAGTATCATTATTAATTTTCCAAAAAAATGATATTATGTCACACATAGGGAACTACAATCCAAGTATTTATTTTCAAGAAATTTGTGTGAATTTTGATATGTTCACTAAAAACATAGTTGATTTTAGATCAACATACACAATGACATTCCCTTTTTCTAGTGGTGTAAATAAAGAATAGTTTATTTTTTATAAAAATATCATACATGATAAATGAGATATATTATACCAATGAACATATTACAGTATATTCACTCTACACCAAGAGACCATGTATTCATTTCATGATGTGTAGTAGATTTATGATGATTAAACCCAATGTCTAGTTGATTATCGAGTAGCATACTCAATACCTATTTTATTGGTGACTGTTGTATTTGATGTTTATTTGAGTTTTGAAGAAATGTCATACTTGAGGCCCAACAGACAATCGGGTCTCATATATACATGAATCCATGATCTTTTCAATAAATAAGTTCACTCCCCTTGTGGATAGTCTTTGGATGTTTATTATATCCTCTTGTTCGTATTCATACATGTACTTGAAGTGGGTAGGGAAATAGTTTGTGGAAGCCCAGTAAGAGAACCCCTTATGGGTTTTTATTTGATTATTTATTTTATAATTACACATCGATTATTTTTATGAAATGAAATTGTATATGTTAGCACATTTGGGTATGGAAAAAATTTTGGTTTCCAATATAGTATTGTACTCAAAAACTACATAGGAATTAGGGTACACTTATAGATTTTAGGAGGGATTTGGTATAGGAAAAAATCCATGTAGTGGACTACTAACCTAAGTGGAATGGATAACGTGGAACTATAACAGGAACACAATAGAGATTTACAATTAATTAATTAATTAATTATCTATTTTTTACTCTATAAAGGCTTTCATATTTTTGGATATCCTTTTTTTACATAACATTAATTCTATTCATTCAGTTATTTTTCATTTTACTAAAATGATATATTATGTTATTTTTTAATTAATCTGGGAATATGATACTGAGGTATATTTTCCCTATTGTCAGAGTTATACCCTTGGTACATCTTGGAATCCTCTTGCTTATGTGGAGGTGTTCATGTATACATGTGACCTTCAATCTTAGACATAATTTTTTCAGTCAGAAAATTACATTTTTCACATTATTTATCTCTTCCCATGTCTAGAATATATCCAATATTGATTCATTTTTGGTAGGATCCCATTTTTACTCTTCACGTATATTTTTTAAAGTAGATGACATATACTAAATTTGTTGCTTTTTGTTTGGTATCAATATTTGGAATTTGTCAATAATTTTTTATAATATTCATTAACGATAATCCAATGATATATTGATAATACTAATATATAGGTTATAATCTTGGTTGACATTCATTCCTTTTTATTTTGGAATCATGATTTATAAAAATATAATCATGATATATTTTTGCGAAGAAATAATATTCCATTTCAAATTTTAATTTTTATAAGAATAAATACCTTTAATTTTATTTTTAATAGATAATTTATTTTATGTCATATTCCCATCATATATATTAATATATTTAATTATGATTTATTTTAATTACATTCCACCAGGTGGTGATGAATTGATTCATATTATCATGGAGGCATGATTGTCTATTACATTTGGCTTGATACTGATAGCTTCTTAATTTTAATTATAGAAATTCCTAGTTATTATAGATGTCCAGGTTTATATTTTTTTCACATTAAATTTGGTAAAAATATATTGGAATTATTTTTAATATATTAATGTGATAATCCAAGTTTATAACTCCTCTATTAGGGTTTTCGTAGATATTCCAATTACAATTTTCTTTGGATGATTCATCTCATTAGAATATATTAAACTATTATATCATAAAGGTAATTTAAAACTCTTCTATTTACAAAAATTCATACATTTTTAGTGTCAAATTTTATTTCTTTGTTCAATTTGGTAATGTATTTATATTGGAGTTATAGGCTGAGATCTAGTCAAATAGGACATGTCCAATCTATTAGAATTATATGTAAATAAAATACATTAACAAGTAATATCAATAAAAAATAACCTAGATACAGATTATTTTATTATATTACTAGTATATGGGAACATAGAGAATACATATGATTTACAAAATTCTTTACTTATATCATTCCATTGAATATTTAGAAATTCATATCTTAAAAAAATTCTGATAGAATAGTCTTATCCACACACAAAATATATGGAATATTCATCAGTTCAATATGAACATTACCTAGTATCAATTTATAGTAATCATGATTTAATTTAGTCCTGAATTTTTTATTTTGGTATAATTTATTTCACATAATTTTAGTAAAAATGATTTCAAAACTAAATTAATGATGGTGATAAAAAAAGAGATTTAGTTATCATCGGATAAAGTAATTCATTGAATAGTTTGAAATATAATAGATATGGATATATGGATGAATTTTTATTTTATATTATTTTAATTAAAATATTATTTAAGCTGATGTATTTTATGTTTTAATTATATATGAATCAAAATGATGTTTTATTTTGGTGTTATTATTTCTCTATTGTGGTTCCATTGTATTTTGAGAGTCAGGGGTTGATATTTTGGAATTTGGAGAGAGAAATGAAACAAAAATGTACTGTTGATAGTTAGTAGAGGCTATTTAGTTATATAGAGAACCATTTTTATTCTTTTAATAATTTGAAATATATCTATATATTGTTCCAGTGCAAGGTGTTCAGAGGACGTGAAATTTCAAGCCCTAGGGTGCTGAACATTCATTTTATAAAAATATTATATATATTTTAAACTTTGCATGAAAGGTAGATAATATAATTATTAAATGGTAATATAGATCAATCATTTAGGGGAATGGTTGAGTATATAACATGTCATTTATCCAAGGAGGGCCATAACTTATGTCAGCCCACAACTCTTCTGAAAAATGTCACAATGAGAATATCATCATTATAATAATTAAACTTAATTATTTTATTCCAATCGGTGAATAAAATATCTTCTAATACGAGCATCATATTATATTTTAGAGATAGTTGATGAGATTCAAAGGGGGCATCTTACCAAGGAACATCATAAAACAAGGAGGTTTGGGATGTCCTGATCCTGCTCAAAATGATAGGTATTTTTTATTATGTTTTGAAATAGAGATTAATGGTGGGGTTCCCTCTTACACTATCAAAATCTACCTCCCCCACGAACCATCTCATGCCTCTCACTCACTCTATCTCATTCTTCGATGAATCATGGGAGGATTTCTGGCAGATCAGAGTGGGAGTGCCCTAGATGGTTAGGCAAGGTCAAGCGATCCATTTCAAGATAGGGTATTTTAAATTTATCGCATCCTTGGTTTTCAATTCAGAAATCATGAATAAAAGGGTTTTAATATCTCTATTTCAATTTTCATTATTTATGTCTGCACTAAAAGATCCATAAAACCCTATTCAAAACCATATTCAATCATCACGTTCTTCAGTCGACTATCGGGTTTATCAACGTTTATTTTTTTTTACATCAATTCTTCAATGGTTCTCAAAGAGAATGCCATGGAACTAAATACATCACCTTGAGGTTAACAAAAACTAGGTCCAAAACAATTTTTAATCATATGGTGTGGCACGATGTCCCACAAAAGCAGCAATCAGAGTAAAACAACCAACAATGGCCCAACCCGGCGGCGGGCTACGAGAGCCGGTCAAAGCGACGAGGGGTGTGCGGTGTGGGGAGGGACATGTGGTGCGGTGAGAAAGAAGCGAATTGGGGGGGCATGGGGGTGGCTAATGGAATTCATCAGGCCAGAGGATGGAGGTCTATCATTGCAGGGTGTCGATCGAGTGGGGTCGGTTCGACACTATGAGGCGGCGACCGAGAGGGCAGAGGCCCGCACGACACGGGTCTTCCACGTTAACACAAGAGTACAGATGATGACCGACTATTCGGTGGGTCTGTGTCGGCAGGAGGGATGAAGAAATGATGATGGGTCGGGCCATTCATCTGAACCTCCGGTCTGAGGGGTGAACATGCCAAGGCAAAGCAAAACAGCCCAGGGGGGAACTAACCGGACCGGGCCGATCCATCCTTTATGGGCCAGTATGGGCATGGGAACCCCAAAAGCCCGAAAAAATTTGTATAGGAATTTGATGAAATTTTTTTTATCAAAAATGGGATACTTGAGTCAATACAGACCAGTTTATATCATATTGGAAATTTTAAATTACATTCTTGAATGTAGGTGGCATGAAACACCCACTTCATCAAAAATAATTGAATTATTATTATTTAATTTTCCTTCTTTTAGACATATTGCTTTCATATGAATTCCAATTAACACACAATCATAGGTATTGGCTTCCAAATTTTTAGGTGGGATTATTAATACTAATTTTTTTTATTTAATTGGGAAACATGACATGGGACCCATGAGGGTCGGTACACTCACGTTATGATAAAATGTGTCTTTTTCAAAGGGTATCCATTCTGGGTGAATGAGTAGTCAATCATGTATGTTTCTTCTACAGAATTAGAGTGGTTTTTTACTTAATTTTTTTGATGACTAAGACATGGGACCTATAAAACACCTTTCTCGAATAACATGGCAATGTGGAATTTTTCCATTGGATTCTGATTGAGAAAACTAGATAGTCTATCCAATGTGTTTTTTAGTAAAGATTACAATGGTGTGTTTTTTTTTGGATGTGACGATCTTTATTCATGATATAATTAAATTTGGAAGCTTGAATGGAATATAAGTGTCAGATCCTTTTGATTTTTATGATCCTGACACTCAGACTAGAGCTGTTCTACGATAGTGGAGTATATGAAATGATATCAGTGTTTACTAAGTGGTACGATATGATGCACTAGGGTGTCGGTCCCGGATGAAATTAGAGTGTAACACCTCATCGACATGGATGCATGTACTCTACCATACTTCTGAGTAGAACCCCCTGACAAACAAGGGTGTGGATCCTTGATGACCGGGGGTGGACCCCCCAATTTAATCCAAGGGGTGGGTCCTCGACTAATAGATTGGTACCCCCTGAATCAATATGGATTGGGTCCTCTACGATGACATCTAGAGTGGTACAACATTACACATTAGTGTGTAGTTCCTCTATGATGGGTTTCACCTTCTGATGATGGATCTGTGACGAGATGTACTATAAAGTAGCCCAATGACTCAATAAAAAGTTGGACACTTTTCCCAACAAGATGCAATCATGAAACATGACCTAAAACCTCGCGGGTGTGTAAGTGACACTAAAATTGGATGTTATCAAGAGGATTTTATTGATCCCCTTTGACATGTGACTCTTGGGAGGATGTTTGGGATGCAGGGAATTGATTCTGGTCACTTCGGTAACTGTTGTCTACGCGCATTCTTGGGTTAACTATGTGATTGAGAACCCCTTACTCCCTTTTTTGGGATTCATGTCCTGATTATATGTATATATATATAAGTACATGCTATTTCTATCCCAAATCCATGGGTTTAGTTACTCTCATTATTGGATGGGTGAAGAGGCGTGGGGTATGTAACATGCATTCCACGTTTAGCTTCTCATTTTTGGAAGAGTATACTCTCCAACTATATGAGGTGAAGTCTTGAAGATATTTTCAACTTATCACCATTTCTATCCACTTTTGTTTGGATGAGCCAACCTTCACATCCTTGTATGTTTGAGATCCACTCTATTTTCTATAATTTTTCCCCTTACTACATTCCCTTTTCAGATATACCCTTACTTCTCCCATGAGCCTTCAGGGTATCATACTGGTTATTGTTATACTCACACCGACTTTGGATTTTACTGCACATGGTGTGACCTTGTAGATGATATAAATGTTTGATGGTGTCTTTTAGGATGTTAGGGACTTTGGGAGCATTCAAAATATGTGGTGGTCCCTTTGAACACTAAACTATATTTTTTTAGTGTTATAATTTTTCTTCTTTTTATGTCAGGTAAGGACGTACTCTGGTTGGGAGTGTATTATTTCCTTTTACATTCCAGTTTTATTTAGTGTTTATGTATTATATAGTGGTTCGTGTATTGGTAGTTTGTTTATAGTATTTTTGTACCTTTTTTTATCTTTTCCCTCTAACCATTTTCACCGAGTGGTTGTATTCAAGTGTACGAGTATGTAGGAAGATGCCTCTCGGCTTTATTTATGCCTTTGGCTCCTGTCGCCATCCATGGCCTATGGAGGCGGGCTAAGGGGAGATGCAGCTAGATCCGCAAGATGGTTCGAGTTGTGGCGAAGATGTATCAGAGGATTTTCATTACGCGGGATATTTTTCAGACATTTCCCATATATAAAAAGGATCGGTTGGGTTTTTGGAAAAAATTTAAATGTTTCTCAACAACATCTCTAATGCTATGTAGTCTTATGAAGGTAGGGGTGGTTGATGTATCCATTTATTAGGAAACTAAATAACTGATTGTCGAGTCAACACCCTAAGACACTTATTGTAGGGAAAATGGTACATTAATAAAACTTGATTAAATCATTTACTGTCCTTCTATAGTCTGCTCCCCATTTTTTACAATTATTTATATATATATATATATGCTAATCTAATTACAGTACTTCTTGATAATTTTTAGGATGCCTCCGCAATGATAGCAAGACCAGTTACTCATTTTGGTTTGTGATAATAATATCGCAAGTGATGATACTTCTATTATGGAACCTTCCTGTGGTAACCTTATACCTGGTGGATCAGTAGAAGATCCTCCACCATGGAGTAGTAGATAATTCTGGCTGCACAAGCTGAGGATGAGCACAGGATGAGCGTGATTTGTGAGTTACAGCACTAGAGGCTGCAAAGTTTTAATGGTAAGAAAGATCCCATGTATCCATATTTTAGGTTAGATTTGGTGGGATTCCGTTTTAGTCTTGTTCGTACATTAACATATCAGATGGTGTCTCTGGAAGACAAACCATTTCATGGGACATTATGGAATTGGTGGATCCTTGTTACCCATAACCACGATGAGTCGACACTCTTGTGAGACAATGATCAAAAGATATTCAAGGTATAGTAATTACCTCTTCTCTATGCCCCATTAAGATTTAGGATCTTCTATAAATGAATAATAGAGGAATTACATTGTGGGGGGTACTCATTCAGATTCACAAAGATGAATTGAAACTCACTGGATATGATCTGTGATGGTTACTTCCATGCATGTAAGTTTGAGTAGTGTCTTCTCAGTGGGATTTTTGTGAGTATAGTTCCCCTAGGAATCCCCACCAGCATAGAGGTTCTAGAACATGTTCCTAAGACAGAGATATACCTATCATTGTGCCTCCAGTTGGATGGAAATGGAAATGTCTTCTTTAGAGGAGAGACTTCTGTCGTAGCAGGATGTTGTTTGATAGAAGGGACGCGGTGTCGGATGCCTCCTCATGGATGGTCTGAAGTACATGATTAGGAGGCACTAGGGAAGCATAGTGCACTGGGTATTCTCATAGAGGGCTGGTGTTACACTTGAGGAGTGAAAGCCAATGTGCCTGAGCCTGCCCAACGACACATACAGAGCACATCAAGCAGTTAGCTGATAGACCTCCATGATAGAGACGACATCATAACCTGGGATCCCATAGGTAGGGACATGGTGGTCTCTAGAGAGGTGGTGATATAAGGGTAATATCAAGAACATGAGGTGGCGGACAGATAAATGAGATCCTCCCACCACCACCACTGATCTGGCCCCATCAGTCTCAGGGAGCAGGCGGTCGGGACCATAGACTGTGGTAGTCTTTGGGTGTCTATGATCATAAAGCACATAGTATGATCCAAGGTATTATAAATATTTAATATATACATGATTCAAAAATAGTATACACATACAATATAACTTGTTTTATTTAGTTACTCCGGGTATGTGAGATGGAGATCCTAGTAGAGGAGCTAACACAATATCATACCATTTAATTTCCTACAAGAAGTGCTTCATATATGAAATTTATCTGGTGGTAATGAGAACTGTAGTCTGGAGGATAGAGGTTCACCTGTGATCCACTCTTCATCATGATGGAACAACTCAATGTATTTCTATGTATGTATTGAATTTCCATGGTTTGTTCCCAGACTGACTGTCACCGTAGGCTAGTCCGACACATGAATGCTGATGGGACGAAGTTCACCATTCTTGGTGAATGAGAAGTCGTGGAAGGATAGGTAGGTACTGTGAGTATATTGTTATATCCATTTTTACATTATTTGGAAAGATTCACCCTTGGGTAGTAGACTCTTCTGGAATATAGATTCCTTCAGTTGTATAAGACTATATTGATGTCTTTCCTACCGATGATTGAGTTCTACCTTCGAGGTAGGAGATTGAGTTTTACAATGAAATACTTCCAAGGAATACATCGATATATTTTGATGAATATAACATGAAACCCACTATGCTGCATGATCTATAATTAGAGTTGGATGACCATTGTGAGAATGGTCTCATCAGGCCAAGTGTGTCTCCCAAGGAAGTTCCAGTGTTATTTGTAAATAAGGTAGATGGGAAATTACAGATTTTTTTTAATTATCGTCGCATGAATCTGGAAAATATTAAGAAAAAATACCCTTTGTCAAGGATTTACAACCTCTTAAACCTTGTTTAGAGTAAAAAAGTGGTTCTTGATGATTTATCTTAGATCAAACTACAACCAGTTATAGGTTCATGAGGCAGACATTCCGAATTTCTCCTTCCAATGTCGCTATGTGCATTACAACTTCCTAGTGATCCCTATTGGCATGACGAATGCCCCTGCCATTTTCATGGAAATTATGAAACAGATAATCTTTCCATACTAGGAAAAATTGTTTTTGTCTTCATCGATGATATGCTTATATACTCTGTGACAGTGGTGGAGAACACATAGCACTTGAGGATGGTCCTTGACATACATTGTGATCACTGGCCTTATGGGAAGATCTTGAAGTGTTAGTTATGGATTCATGACGTTCAATTTGTGGGGAATATAATTTCATAATGAGTTTTAGACTCATATACAATGAAGGAAGAGGTATTACTTCTTTAGAATACACCAAATAGAGTGAAAATGGTTTAGAGAATCATTGGATTAGAAAGGTACTATTGGATGTTTGTGAAATACTTCCCCCAGATGGTTGTCCCTTTCATTATTCTATAGTGGAACGGACATTTTTTTACCTTGTTTGATCCATGCTATAGAGACATTGAGTAGTTTAATCATATACTGAAAAGAAATCCATTTTGGAGGCTTCCAAAGTAGGGTGTTTAGTTCATAGATTTTTATGATGCCTCGAGAGCTAGGCTCCATTGTGTATTGATGAAAAATCAAGCAATCATCACATATAGATCATGGAAGTTGATACCCCATGATAAAAAATATGTGACCCATGAAATAGAGTTGGATTTGGTGGACTTCTATTTGAGGATATGGAGAGACTACCTTATGGGTGATCATTGTGTGGTCTACTCAGACTACTAGATCCTTAGTTAAATTACCACTCATAGGGATCTAAATATTAGGTAGAGATGCTGGTTGGAGTTCCTATAGGACTAAAGAAATGAGATTGTTTATACTATAGAGAAGGGGAACATTGTAGAATATTCCCTTAGTAGGATGTCCCAGGATCTCCTAGTATAGGATGATTTAGAGCTTTTGGATTCCCAGCAGATGTCCCTAGTGGGGAAGGAGGGTTTTAATTTTCTAGAGTTGATGGTATTGAACCCTCTACTCCTCAAGCGTGTGATAGAGTCTCAGTTAAGAGACATCGAATGTGAGTTTCGGCGTGATCAGATATTCAAGGATAATGCCCCCAGTGGATATTCTGAAAGAGGAAATTCTAAGATGATATTCCTATATAGAGGAGTAGTGTCAGTCGAGATGTTGGAGGAGGTGATGCAGGAGTTCAACACTTTTACCTTGGTTGTACATCCCAGTGTGGGGATGTTGTACTAGGATCTTAAATAATATTTTTGGGGATTCAGCATGCGATGAAGCGTATCTAAGTTCGTATCGGGATGCCTTACCTTTCAACAGGTGAAATCTGAGCATCAGGTTCAGGTAGGGTTATTGTAACCCCTTGAGATCTCGTAAGGGATATAGGATGGAATACCCATGGACTCCGTCACAGGTCTCCCATGCATGGATAAGGTCCATGACACAATCTAGATTATAATGGAACAATTCACGAATTGGGAACACTTCCTTCACAACAAGGTTCATAGTTTGGTGGAGAGTTGGGGGGTAGCTATACCTCTTAGAGATTGTACGCATTCATGGGGTAAACTTGGAGATTGCATCCAACCATGACATGTAGTTTACCTCACAGTTGTAGAGAGGCCTACAAAAGGAATTTTGGACCCAATTTCAGTTGACTACATATTTTCACCCCCTAATGGATGGGAAAAATTGAGCACACTATCTAGTTGTTGGAGGATATACCTAGTACTTGCAGGTTTTGTTTCATCCAGAGCTAGGAAGGCCACATTTCATTGCAAGAGATTACATGTAATGAACCGTAAAATTCATGGGAACCTATTTTTTTTAATTTTCTTTGAGATTTTACAAGAACTCAGTTTCTGGCGGCACCTGATTTCGTGGCCGGGTGTTCCCGGAATTAATTTCCGAAGATTAGTTCGGGTACGTTCAGTGAACGAACGATCAGGTTTTCCTAACTTTTGAACCGGTGCTCGGAATCGATATCTAAGGGAACAAATGAAACTACAACGCTGGTAATTTCATTGGAACACCTTTTCTAAAGTTGTGTTTTCTCGGGTGTGGTTATTTAAAAAAATGGGTTAACTAATGAATAAAATAAAAGTTGTGAAGAAATTTTTATTTTATGTTCTAAGTAGTTGAAACCTACTTATGGAAGTTTAGGTGGGACCCACTATATCCTAACCCCTCTTGATAGGATATTAGTGAGGTGGGACCTACACGAGCCCCACCTTGAAGAATGCAAAGAACGTACCGACACGGAAGAAGAACACCGGCCTCCGACGAAGGACGACGAAGAAAGCTAATTCCTCGAAGATCGACGACGCGACGCCGTGTACCGCAACTCCAATGATCCTCTTCACCGTGATGTTGTGTACCACGACGTTGGTGACGCTTACGGAGCCTCCTTCTACGACGCCATCTTCTGCGATGTCTTTTTTTCTGCGACGAACCTCGTTCAACGACTTCATCGAAGTAGGGGTTATTTTTTTGTTCGTGTTCTCTTTTCCATTCATTGAATTTTATTTTGGGCCGCCTGTTATCGTAATAATAGGAGGAGGTCTGACCACACGAACACGACCAGACCTCCTCCCCCTTTGATGTTGTACTTGTTGCGGCATGAGAAAATGAAGCACGGTGCAACGACACCGCTCGGAAGAAAACGGAACGGGTGAAGATGCAAGGCGCCGTCTCGCCGAACCGTTGAGGCCGAACGAAGCCGCGGAGGCCGGAACCGCTGGCCACGGTGCAAGGGGGCGGGACCCACGGGGGTCCCGCGGTAACACAACGGCCTGGTTGGCCGGCCGGTTTCTGAGAAAGCCGGGGGTTGTAACCCAGAGTTGGAAAATGGCAGGGCCCCTCGTGGGGGTCGTTTCTCATATAGGGGGGTAGCATGCCCCCCCCCCCTTCTGTGACGGCTCGGCCAGCGTTGAGCTGGCCATTCGGGCCACCCCCGCACCAGGCCAACCGGCTGACCAGGTCAGACCGGCCGCACCGGGCAGGGCCGCGCCGGCGGGACCTAGCCATGACCTAATGGGCCGGACCCATACCCAGTTCGGGTCGACCCGGTTCGGGCCTACCCATGGGGTCTTGGCCCAGTTCGGTCCGGGCCCAAAACCCCCAATTTCTGGACAGTTCTGTTCAAATGCCCGTATCTTGGGCTATGGACCACCGATCGACGCACTGTCAGTTGCGATTATATCTTTGAATCGAGGTGGTCGTCTTGGTATATGACACTCAAGGTTTCGAAGAACCTTGTGTACAGCTAGGTTAGTTCGAGCACGAAACTAACCGGGCCCTCGGAGCGGAAACACTTATAACTTGAGCTCCGGATGTCCGATTGACGTGTCGTCGACTTTGTTGGATTCTTATTAGTGAGAATAACCTTTTGGATTACTCCACTCGAGGTTTGGATGAATTTGGAGTGTGGTCGGGTAGGTTTGGAATTAAAAACCAACTGGGCCCCTGGATCGAAAAGGCCAATAACTCTCAGATCGTGCATCTGATTGACGCGCCGTCTGTCACGTTTAGTTCCTTTTGTCGAGACGGGACTTTGGGATACATCAACTCTAGACTATGTGCCAGTTGATTTATCGACCCCCTTTGCTCGTAGAGCTGTCCCTCCTGGAATCGAGCATGCTGTGTGTGAGAACCCTAGAGCTGGCTGCGACTGCGACGTCGATGATGACTGCACTGAAATCCTCTGTGGGTTTGGCAGCGACTACGACTGCAATGAAATCCTCAGTGGGTTTGGCAGCGAAGAAGA
Organism: Viscum album; assembly: GCA_963277665.1. Taxonomy (NCBI): domain Eukaryota; kingdom Viridiplantae; phylum Streptophyta; class Magnoliopsida; order Santalales; family Viscaceae; genus Viscum; species Viscum album. The sequence continues at coordinate 287,295,060 of OY728148.1, forward strand.
CTGCACTAAAATCCTCCGTGGGTTCGGCAGTGATGAAGACCGTACTGAAATCCTCCATGGGTTAGATGACGATGACTAATGTTCTTGTATCCTATGTGGGTCTGGATATACTAATGTTCGTGTATCCTACATGGGTCCGACAGTGTTTGACTCTCTTCTTGTATCCTAAGTGGTCCTGGAAGAGTAGCTGGTGTTGGTATCCTATGTGGGTCCTATCTTAGATGAATCAGTGACTACATCTGATCATTTCTATCACATTATGAAGAAGTATACCTGTGTGAGCTGAGTCTTGACTTTCAATCATTATCTTCGATATGATTGACTTTATTTCCTATGTGGATTGTGTTGTGATTTCTTATGTGGATTGGTTTGTGTTATCCTATGTGGATTTGGGTTGTACTATCCTATGTGGACATGATCGAACATGGGCTCGGATGTTGGAGCCAAACTGAAATTGATGACTTAGGTATATGTATGGGCATATACCTAAGTTGTGTGGGATGTTACGTTTTGATTGTATCTTTCCTTTGTGAATTATCCTTTTTGGATTATGGGAGACATTCGTGGGTCTTGGGGTCCCTAATGGGTTGCGTATACTCACCCCTGCACGGGTTATGCCAGCACTACATTGTGTTGGATGCAGACGACGGACAACGCTGAACGTGGTTGAGGCTTGTGGAGTAAGTCGGTACCTGGAGGTGGACCACTGGGCAGGACGTACACGGAGCGAGCGGCTAGACCCGAGGAGATGAGGAGACTATATGTACCCACCCTTAAGGTGGGACTTCTAGTGGATGGCTCGACATTGCTGCTTTATATTCAGTTGTTGTACATTCTTTCCAGTTGTACTTTACTTTCAGTTTGGGTTTGTATTATGGCTCAATTACATTCGGCACTTACTATTGTACCCTATTTTACATATTGTTTACTTCTGCTGGATAACTATGTTGCGTATGTTTATATTATAAGGCAATAACTTCCCCTTTTTCCAGGATTTACACCTCTGGTGCTAGTCGCCAGCCCCTGGCCTATGGGAGGCAGGCTTGGGTTAGTCACGGCATGGGTCCTGAGGACGAGTCATGACAAATTGGTATCAAAGGTGTTCGGTTCTACCATAGAACATAGGACTCTAATCTTTCTGCAATGTAAACCAATAGTGTTAAGGGTATTGAGTGTGGTTATCAATCCAGGGTGTCCTGTGTTGGTGTGGCGGCCGACGTATCCGTACACCAGGACCCTGACTTCTGATTTCCGACTCAATGCACGAAAACATTGATTGCATGTGTGTTTCAAAAGTTTTATTTGTGATTACTTTGTGTAAGATCACCAGGTATACTATTTTGACCATGGCACAACTGTTTCATTTCAGGATGGCCCCACGACGGCAGAAATTTAGGGTTCAGAGCTTTGTGCGAGATGATAGCCCACAGAGCGACGAGGCCTCAGTGCATGACCCTTTTTCAGTGGTGGCACTAGCGGTACCACTATCCGCCGATCCACTGATGCCACCAGCCCTAGCCATTGAGAGTGAACGTCGCCTTAGTGCACTGCATGAGTTTGAATGCCAATGACTACCCAGGTTCCATGGGGAGACAGACCATCAGGAAGCCGAGGATTGGCTGGAGGCAGTTGTGCAAGTTTTCCTGTTAGTGGGGACACTAGATGACCTCGTGGCGATCCTCTCCGCGAGCCTCCTGCATGCGGCAGTAGGCAGATGGTGGAGCTTGATGCTCCAGGTGAAAGTCGAGGCATCTCTCCTCTAGATAGACTTTGAGAGCCTCATCCGCTCGTAGTTCTTCCCAGCCACCCTCTGTGTGGTGCACATCCAGGAGCTACTACAACTACGGTAGGGCAGCATGACGGTCGCCCATTACTCAGCGAGATTTACCGATCTCTCGCGCTATTCGAAGAACATGGTACAAGAACCATTCTTCCGAGCCCAGACCTTCGAGCAGGGATTGAGGCATGAGAACAGGTCATCGATGTTCTCCCTCAGCATTACGACACAGGCAGGAGTACTAGAGAAAGCCCTTCTCATAGAGAGATTTACTACTGAGCCAATACCAGCGGCCAGACCTACCGCAGGGCGGCATTTTGCAGAGTCGTCTGCAGCTGGATGTCGACGGATGTCATAGCGGTCCAGGTAGACCATAAAATCAGGCGGATGACCTCAGGACAGTGGCTCAGATATGCGGGGCACACGACGCAGTGCCAGCCTTCTGAGGAGCAGAAAGTGCTACGCATGTGGCGAGAAGGGCCCCTTTTATCATGATTGCCTGACCCACCGTGCAGAGGAGCAGTAGATGGTTGAGGAGCCACCCAGGGAGAGGCATAGGGTTGACCATGGTGGTCAGCAGAGAGCAGTTGGATGAGGCAGGGGAGCTGGCCGAGCAGCAGGTGGTGGGTGACGCTTTGAGGCTTTACCACCACCACCACCAGGAGGTCCACCCCGACCACAGGGAGCTGGCGAGCAGAGGCAGGCTCAGCTTCAGGCAGCAGAGGCCTACGGCCATGGCACGCTAGAGATAATTTGAGGTACTATCTGTGTCTACTCCACCTTTGATGTAGTTCTTATAGACATAAGAGCGAGTCACTCTTTTATTACTGCTGCACTTGTTCGGAGCTCGGAGATTCTGACGGAGCCGTTGGCTCGATCCTTACGGCTAGAGACTCCTACGGGACCAGACTCGACGATTATGCACTGGTGCCGGCAGTGTGAGCTTACTATAGGAGGCGAGAGCTTTAGCTGGGATCTTCTTGTAGCGGCGTCGAAGCCTTACGACGTCATCTTGGGCATGGATTGGTTATCTAGAGTCCATGCTCATATTGACTGTATTAATTGCAAGGTGCGGTGTGTTCACACCGATGGGAGTAGGTTCACCTTCACCAGCGATAAGGGAGCCTTTGCAGCACAAGATAGACTCACACAAAGGAGAGGACATCCCATCACTCCTCAGTTGGCTAGCCTCATCCTAGGAGCATTTGAAGTGTGGGGTCCTTGTTTTCCTATATTGGTGGATCAGTATGCGGATGTTTTCCCTGACGACATTCCAGGACTACCACCTCACAGAGAGTGTAAATACCCGTATCTTGACGTACATGGACATTACATTACATTTGCGGAATACTTAGTACATAACAAAAACACACACTAAAGGATCGTAATAGTTTAGTGTCTTTGGAAACTCGGAACGTAATCTTCTAATCGTGGTGAAAGTTCTTCAATATCTCCCATAAAGGTCATCCCTTTTTTCTACCTAAAACCTTTCTTTATATCCTGGGGAAAAGAAAACATAAAAGGGTGAGCTCAAATGCTCAGTAAGGGTAAACAAAAGAAAAATCAATCACATCATATACATAGCTTTTGGAAATCTTAACCTGCAAAAGAGCTCATAATATCATAACATGGGATATATCATAGAAGTGAAATGTAATCCCAATAATCATAACTTAAAACGTGAAACTTTGTGGCATACACACATAATCATAGAAAATCATTTCTTGTTAGTCAAGACTCATTGCCAAGACTATCTTAGTGGACAAAGTCCCTTTCTGAATCGAGTAACCCTCGTTTCAGTCCTGTTTCACTGAACCGGTATAACCTACCATTTCAGCCATGTCTATCTCATGAGATATAAAATCATTACCCAATGCATTGGAGGGAGATATAGGTCCCACCCATCTCATAATGATACCATTCTTATGTGTGCCACAAAATCATAAATCATACATCATTTCATAACCCATGTAATAAAAATGGGATTCTTGAAACATCAGGACATCATAAATCAATTCATATAAGATAAAGGAATTCATAAACACAATTCCATCACAACATAGTCAAATCAATGTAAAAATATGGATAGAAACAGAACTCTTTATTATCTTAGAAGGAAAATAATTTTGATAAAACACTTGAATTGAATTCTTGAGGAAAATATCCTTTCTTCTTCAAAATCAACATCATGCAATTTTAAAAGAAAGAGATTTTATTGAAAATAGTCATGAAATCTTTTAGAGGAAGCTTCATGAAAATAAGGCTTTATAAAACAGTAGAAATCCGTTCGTGCCATATAAGTTAAAAAAAACATTCTTTGTACTTTTGTCGAAAAAGTCAAAATGTACCTCGTACGAAAAACGACAAAAGATTCCTTTCATATCTTTTACTAAAAACTCACAAAAGGGTAGAATTGGATTTAAACAATTGTAGGTGGATGTAAATAACATTAAATATTGAGGAAACATAGATGTGGATGATAAAATACACCCCAGTAAATACTAAAGTATAAACAATCTCGGATAAAAATGAGATTGTGATATTTCCCTTACCTTAGGTCCGACTTGCTTTGTAAGTATCCGAACCTCCTGTATAATGATTTAAATCATGTTATTGACTTATTACAGAATCATATTCATTGTTATGATATCATATATGGTTCACTTATGACATTATATTACCCGTTCTTTTGTAAATTCCATGTTAAAGAAGGGTTTTGGGTAAAATCGTTTCATTTATCGTAGGTGTTTTGACTTGTTGTTCTTGACATCATTATTACTTATATCATGATTTACTTACTTCTAGAATATAAAATATGATTTATATATCATATATATTCAGTATATATATATATAATAGGTAGATAAATAAAATGAAAAACATCGTTCATGGAGATGGTAGTCCGTACGTACGCATGAACGCTGTTTTCCTTTCTTTATTGTCTTGAAATGGAAGTAAGTAGATGACATACATATGTATATATATACATAAATCCAGTAGCTTTATAATGTCATATATTTCATTATTATTTCTTATATATACATTATAATCATTCTTAAATGGTTAACATGGAGAATGAATCTCATTGCGTCGTGGAGACGGTATTCCGTACGTACGCACGAGCGATGATATCATTTCTATAAATATTGAATTGAATTGGAGTGGATTATACAATATATCAGAATCAATATGATGTTGTAATAACTATGTATAGTTATTCTTTACACCATTATACCCATCCATGTAAGGTGGTGGTGGAAAATAGATTACACCACGGCGTGGAGACGGTATTCCGTACGTACGCACGTGCGGTGATTTATTTTTCCGTAGGATGGATAGATGGTGAAATAAGGATGTTTCATACTTATAATAACATATCAGTATATGAGTGATACTGATGTTATTACTTCATAATGAAACAACCTAATAAGAAGAAGTGGATGAAGAAATAAAGATGAAAGAATTGGTAACGGTAATTACCTCTTCTTTGAAGCGCCTCTTTGAGACCTCCTCTTAGGGTACTAAAATTGGTCTTTGAGGAAGACCAGAACCTCTAGGATGTTGCTAGGGAAGTGGAGAAGAGATTTTGGCAGGGGTTTTCCGAGCCTGAGAGCTCAAATTGGTGTGAGGAGGAGGGGGAGGATGTGTCCTTTTATAGGGGAGGAGAGGGGCACCTTAGGAATTCTTAAAAATATTAATTTATAATAAATCTAACCCCACTTAAAAACCTCCAAAAATGACTCATATTCGAAGATTAGATGAGATAGGGTTGTAATATCATCAACCAATCAAATTTAGACATGTTTGTATCTTATTTTAAACCTTATCAATTAGATTTAACTCTAAGTTAAATAATTTAACTTTTACCGTGTCTTTTTGTTTTCTTTCACTATATGGTTAATACACTTACTATAACATGCCAAACGAACCCCAAATTGTTTATTATTAATATATATATCCTTATCTAAGTCATTTGGCCGAAACATAGATTTTTAGGAATACAATAACAATTAATAATATAATATTTGATTTAAAAACTATTTTGTGTCAATTTTGACACTATTTGATATATGATTTTTGTGAAAGTCATAACAGAATTAAATGTTCGCACCAAGTTGATTAAATAAACATTAATATATCATAGTAACCTAGAAAATTAGTGTAATTCATAAAAAGTCTCAAATTACATTTATTTTGGTGTTTATAACATCAATTATGTCAATATTTCATAAATAAGATAATTAGTGCATCATCTTTGTGTCATAAATTAATTAAATTATTTGATGTCTAAAAATTACAAATAAAATACCATTATGTAGGAAATCTTTTTAGCTTTCTAATGAATATTTATAGTCGAATTTATCTTATGTATAACCCCATATTAAAAATTATTTACTTATTAAACTTTGATTTTAACTATTTTAACCCTTCTTTAAATAAATTAATAATAAATGTCCTAATCTAATCCAAGTGGGCCTAAATGGTCATATTTTATTCCTAAGTTTTTTTTTGGTCGAATTACACTTTTCCAATAGAATTATGACATGTGTTACCCTTAGTTACCCTATTTACTATGAACCGCGGTAAAAATAGTAAAAAGTTACTATTCACCAAAAAATTATTTTTATCTCATTTAACCACATTTTACTTACTGATATCAACCGTGTCTGTCGGATTTTTGAAATTCCATTCACAGAAGCGGTAAAATTAAGTTTTATGAAAAATTCAGTTTTTTTAACTACCACTTAGTAGTTTCACTATTCATCAAAAAATGAAGGTTTTCAGAAAAATGCCAAAATTTCATCCTATGCTATATTTCATATTACGAATTCAAAAATGAAGTCTATTTTACCAAATTCATAACATAGAAGTTGAATTAATTAATTTTATAATTAAATCCCGCTGTTAAGACAAATAGCGTGTTTTTAAGAAACAATTTCTATCAAAAGATTGATAATTGATTATGTCTGGTTTAAATGTGAAATTACAACCAATGACCAGCATTGAATTAAATTGTAAAAATATATTCTAAATATACTTTAAAACCACTCAAATTAATAATTTATCACTATTAATTATTTTGATTAAAAAAGTTGTTTTTTAATTATAATTAATAATTTTCACTATTCATCAGAATATGAAAGTTATCCGAAAAGTACCAAAATTTCATCTTAGGCTAAATTCGATACTCCGAATCCAAAAATGAAGTTCATTTTGAAATATAAGATTTACAGAATTTTAAAAAGTGGTTATTACTATTCATAACTGTTAGTTTTAATAATATTTTAATACCATATCGTTGTTTAGTGAAACTCGTTATTGCGTACTACACACGCTATCGAGGAAGGTCGTGATTGCGTGTATGCAAGGCAAGTCAAGGATGCGTGTTGTGCAAGCTCCTTTTGGTGTAGCGTACAATACAAGACATTAGTGAAATAAAAAGAATATTTTTCATAAAATCTCGGGCTGTTACATTCTACCCCCCTTAAAATGAATTTCGCCCTCGAAATTTGTCGGGGTTATAAATGGTTTACTATTCGAAAGTTTCTTTAATAGAAACCCACATCGTAAAAGGGAATACCAAAACTTGGCTTTAAAAACTAAAGTATGAAATGTAACGATTACCCAAATAAACTAATCACTGGGTTTCCACATAGGTGAAAATATGGATATGGAAGAGAAATCTAACCATCATGTTCTGATGGAGAGTGGTAGAGAACATGGCTATGGAAAAGCCAGTAATCACAAATCCATAGATTTGTGATGATATAAGGTACCATCTGATTCATCAGGTATAAGATCACTAGGACAACATTTTTTGTTTTCAAGATCATTTCCCCTAAAGTTGAAAATTTGAATTAGAATAAATACTTACTTTATTTTGATACAATATCACTGTTGTTCGTGCCTTGAACAATTTCCACTTCATCTCTTAAATAAATGAAGTTGAATTTGTTATTCGTGAAGTGTTAGCAGATCATGTGATAGAATGACGGGTCATTCCATCTGTCTCAAACAAAAGGTAATCAAAAGTTATTAAATATACATAAGTCATTCTATAGTAAGATTAATCATATATAGTTCCTAAATGGACTTATACTTCATATATCATACTGCTTAATATAATAAAACTAGTTTCTACTAAACAGTTACTTCCTGTAGGTCAGTGGTAGGCGATAAAGGCCAGTCGCACTTCGGTTGTGGGTTCGATTCCCACAGCCTTGTCCGAAGCGATGGGCTGTCGCCCGTCCTGCAGGTTGTCCTTTTTCTAGAACTATATTACTATAACATCCCATCAATAATATCGAAAAAAGTTCTATCCTAACTTTTGTCCAACATAATCCAGTCTAATCTTTAGGCTTATACATAATACTGCAGTCCACTCTCATAATATAGTGACAACGATTACCAGAGATTTAATACTGTCGTTGATCCCCACATATCATAAGATATGTCTTGTTGGTCACATTCCAAACATTCAAAGTCCTTAATCGTGTATTCTCTTGAATACCTTAGTGAAAACATGAGTGCAGTTAAAAGTTAACACTTTCCACATACCAAAATCCTCAAAATTCTATATACTCAAATCATGATATCACTTAGTTCTTATATCAATCATGAGCTCATGAATACTATCAAACATTTAATTTTCTCCTTATCCCTTCATTATGCGCATATCATCTACATTCCAAAAATATATGAATAACCTTTCATGGATAGTGGTACCATTAATCATACACTTTCATAACTCAAGGAAAGACAACAGTGTAACAATCCTCAGATGTCTCTTTATTCCATAGTACCATGAGATTTCTTATACAACATTACACATGATAAACATGTAATCATTCCACAACATTCTTAAACCATTGACCGAGCTTCAAAAATTCTTTCATCTCACATATCATTTGTAGTCTCTTCATCATCATCCACATAAATAATACCCATATGACCATACTGATTCTCTTCATGAGTCTTTCCCTTAGGGCATTTGTTTGCATAATGCCCATACATTCCACATTTAAAACACTTAACCATTTTTGATGTCATAGCAATACCATTATCCTCATCCATGGTGTTAACCGACCCTTTTCCTTTGCACTTACTTGCTTTGTGTCCTTCTTTTCCACACCCAAAGCATCTTCCAGTTCCCTTGAAACATTCTCCTTGATGCCTTTTCCCACATGATTTACATAGGGGAAATTGAACTTTCTTTCCTCTATGATCATCATGAAACTCCATCTTTCTCTTATTAGCCGAGTCAGGAAACTTACCAAATTTTACTTTATTGATCATGTTGTGAGATTGCTGATTCGGCATAATAATGATGTTTGGACATCCAAATCCCATTTCATTTGGTTGCTCAAGAAGAAATATCATTCCATTGTCCATCATATCCTCCATTATTGTGAATCATCTTGTTTCCAGCCATTTTCTAAAACCCAAAAAGAATAGCGTGAGAGGCAAAAATCATGCTAGGGAAAACAACATAATAAAGGGGGAGTACCTTGAACATCTAACATCTTAGGTTTAATTCTATGATCGTTAGCGTAGTTCTAGTACTATAACCTATACGTATACTTAACCTTAGGGACATCCCTAGACATACCTTAGAAATATCTCTAGGGATCTCATTAACGTTTTCGCATCCTAGTTTCCAAAGGTTGACTAAACCTTTCCTCTGATACCAACAGTAAAGACCCGTATCTTGACGTACATGGAAATTACATTACATTTGCGGAATACTTAGTACATAACAAAAACACACACTAAAGGATCGTAATAGTTTAGTGTCTTTGGAAACTCGGAACGTAATCTTCTAATCGTGGTGAAAGTTCTTCAATATCTCCCATAAAGGTCATCCCTTTTTTCTACCTAAAACCTTTCTTTATATCCTGGGGAAAAGAAAACATAAAAGGGTGAGCTCAAATGCTCAGTAAGGGTAAACAAAAGAAAAATCAATCACATCATATACATAGCTTTTGGAAATCTTATCCTGCAAAAGAGCTCATAATATCATATCATGGGATATATCATAGAAGTGAAATGTAATCCCAATAATCATAACTTAAAACGTGAAACTTTGTGGCATACACACATAATCATAGAAAATCATTTCTTGTTAGTCAAGACTCATTCCCAAGACTATCTTAGTGGACAAAGTCCCTTTCTGAATCGAGTAACCCTCGTTTCAGTCCTGTTTCACTGAACCGGTATAACCTACCATTTCAGCCATGTCTATCTCATGAGATATAAAATCATTACCCAATGCATTGGAGGGAGATATAGGTCCCACCCATCTCATAATGATACCATTCTTATGTGTGCCACAAAATCATAAATCATACATCATTTCATAACCCATGTAATAAAAATGGGATTCTTGAAACATCAGGACATCATAAATCAATTCATATAAGATAAAGGAATTCATAAACATAATTCCATCACAACATAGTCAAATCAATGTAAAAATATGGATAGAAACAGAACTCTTTATTATCTTAGATGGAAAATAATTTTGATAAAACACTTGAATTGAATTCATGAGGAAAATATCCTTTCTTCTTCAAAATCAACATCATGCAATTTTAAAAGAAAGATATTTTATTGAAAATAGTCATGAAATATTTTAGAGGAAGCTTCATGAAAATAAGGCTTTATAAAACAGTATAAATCCGTTCGTGCCATATAAGTTAAAAAAAACATTCTTTGTACTTTTGTCGAAAAAGTCAAAATGTACCTCGTACGAAAAACGACAAAAGATTCCTTTCATATCTTTTACTAAAAACTCACAAAAGGGTAGAATTGGATTTAAACAATTGTAGGTGGATGTAAATAACATTAAATATTGAGGAAACATAGATGTGGATGATAAAATACACCCCAGTAAATACTAAAGTATAAACAATCTCGGATAAAAATGAGATTGTGATATTTCCCTTACCTTAGGTCCGACTTGCTTTGTAAGTAACCGAACCTCCTGTATAATGATTTAAATCATGTTATTGACTTATTACAGAATCATATTCATTGTTATGATATCATATATGGTTCACTTATGACATTATATTACCCGTTCTTTTGTAAATTCCATGTTAAAGAAGCGTTTTGGGTAAAATCGTTTCATTTATCGTAGGTGTTTTGACTTGTTGTTCTTGACATCATTATTACTTATATCATGATTTACTTACTTCCAGAATATAAAATATGATTTATATATCATATATATTCAGTATATATATATATATAATAGGTAGATAAATAAAATGAAAAACACCGTTCATGGAGACGGTAGTCCGTACGTACGCATGAACGCTGTTTTCCTTTCTTTATTGTCTTGAAATGGAAGTAAGTAGATGACATACATATGTATATATATACATAAATCCAGTAGCTTTATAATGTCATATATTTCATTATTATTTCTTATATATACATTATAATCATTCTTAAATGGTTAACATGGAGAATGAATCTCATCGCGTCGTGGAGACGGTATTCCGTACGTACGCACGAGCGATGATATCATTTCTATAAATATTGAATTGAATTGGAGTGGATTATACAATATATCAGAATCAATATGATGTTGTAATAACTATGTATAGTTATTCTTTACACCATTATACCCATCCATGTAAGGTGGTGGTGGAAAATAGATTACACCACGGCGTGGAGACGGTATTCCGTACGTACGCACGCGCGATGATTTCTTTTTCCGTAGGATGGATAGATGGTGAAATAAGGATGTTTCATACTTATAATAACATATCAGTATATGAGTGATACTGATGTTATTACTTCATAATGAAACAACCTAATAAGAAGAAGTGGATGAAGAAATAAAGATGAAAGAATTGGTAACGGTAATTACCTCTTCTTTGAAGCGCCTCTTTGAGACCTCCTCTTAGGGTACTAAAATTGGTCTTTGAGGAAGACCAGAACCTCTAGGATGTTTCTAGGGAAGTGGAGAAGAGATTTTGGCAGGGGTTTTCCGAGCTTGAGAGCTCAAATTGGTGTGAGGAGGAGGGAGAGGAGGTGTCCTTTTATAGGGGAGGAGAGGGGCACCTTAGGAATTCTTAAAAATATTAATTTATAATAAATCTAACCCCACTTAAAAACCTCCAAAAATGACTCATATTCGAAGCTTAGATGGGATAGGGTTGTAATATCATCAACCAATCAAATTTAGACATGTTTGGATCTTATTTTAAACCTTATCAATTAGATTTAACTCTAAGTTAAATAATTTAACTTTTACCGTGTCTTTTTGTTTTCTTTCACTATATGGTTAATACACTTACTATAACATGCCAAACGAAGCCCAAATTGTTTATTATTAATATATATATCCTTATCTAAGTCATTTGGCCGAAACTTAGATTTTTAGGAATAAAATAACAATTAATAATATAATATTTGATTTAAAAACTATTTTGTGTCAATTTTGACACTATTTGATATATGATTTTTGTGAAAGTCATAACAGAATTAAATGTTCGCACCAAGTTGATTAAATCAACATTAATATATCATAGTAACCTAGAAAATTAGTGTAATTCATAAAAAGTCTCAAATTACATTTATTTTGGTGTTTATAACATCAATTATATCAATATTTCATAAATAAGATAATTACTGCATCATCTTTGTGTCATAAATTAATTAAATTATTTGATGTCTAAAAATTACAAATAAAATACCATTATGTAGGAAATCTTTTTAGCTTTCTAAGGAATATTTATAGTCGAATTTATCTTATGTATAACCCCATATTAAAAATTATTTACTTATTAAACTTTGATTTTAACTATTTTAACCCTTCTTTAAATAAATTAATAATAAATCTCCTAATCTAATCCAAGTGGGCCTAAATGGTCATATTTTATTCCTAAGTTTGTTTTTGGTCGAATTACACTTGTCCAATAGAATTATGACATGTGTTAGTGTAATATTGATATCATATTTACCCTTAGTTACCCTATTTACTATTAACCGCGGTAAAAATAGTAAAAAGTTACTATTCACCAAAAAATTATTTTTATCTCATTGAACCACATTTTACTTACTGATATCAACCGTGTCTGTCTGATTTTTGAAATTCCATTCACAGAAGCGGTAAAATTAAGTTTTATGAAAAATTCAGTTTTTCTAACTACCACTTAGTAGTTTCACTATTCATCAAAAAATGAAGGTTTTCAGAAAAATGCCAAGATTTCATCCTATGCTATATTTCATATTACGAATTCAAAAATGAAGTCTATTTTACCCAATTCATAACATAGAAGTTGAATTAATTAATTTTATAATTAAATCCCGCTGTTAAGACAAATAGCGTGTTTTTAAGAAACAATTTCTATCAAAAGATTGATACTTGATTATGTCTGGTTTAAATGTGAAATTACAACCAATGACCAGCATTGAATTAAATTGTAAAAATATATTCTAAATATACTTTAAAACCACTCAAATTTATAATTTATCACTATTAATTATTTTGATTAAAAAAGTTGTTTTTTAATTATAATTAATAATTTTCACTATTCATCAGAATATGAAAGTTATCCGAAAAGTACCAAAATTTCACCTTAGGCTAAATTCGATACTTCGAATCCAAAAATGAAGTTCATTTTGAAATATAAGATTTACAAGTTTTTTAAAAAGTGGTTATTACTATTCATAACGGCTAGTTTTAATAATATTTTAATAGCATATCGTTGTTTAGTGAAACTCGTTATTGCGTACTACAAACGCTATCGAGGAAGGTCGCGATTGCGTGTATGCAAGGCAAGTCAAGGATGCGTGTTGTGCAAGCTCCTTTTGGTGTAGCGTACAATACAAGACATTAGTGAAATAAAAAAGAATATTTTTCATAAAATCTCGGGCTGTTACAGAGAGGTAGACATTTATATTTACCTGTACCTCGGGAAAGCCCCGATATCCACTCCAGCATATCGAATGGCCCCCACTGAGCTTCGAGAGCTACGGGTATAGTTGGAGGACTTGCAGGGCAAGGGATTCATTCGACCCAGTGTTTCACCCTCGGCTTCCCCGATTTTGTTCACCAAGAAGGCAGACGCGAGCTTGTGACTGTGTGTCGACTATCATCGCCTGAACCAAGTGACCGTGAGGAACAAGTATCTGCTACCGAGGATTGACGACCTCTTCGATCATCTTAAGGGAGCACGGTGGTTCTCGAAGATAGACCTCAGGTCAGGCTATCATCATCTCAGAGTTCGGGATGAGGACGTGAAGAAGAAGGGATTCAGATGTCGATATGGCCACTATGAGTTCTTGGTTATGCCATTCAGCGTAACCAATGCTCCAGTGGTGTTCATGAGTCTCGTGAATAGGATCTTTCAGCCATACCTTGATCGATTTGTCATGGAATTCATTGACGACATATTGATATACTCGACCACTAAAGAGGAGCGCGCCTACCACTTGTGGGTTGTACTAGACACACTCCGAGAGCACCAGCTTTATGGAAACCCCTCGAAGTGTCAGTTCTGGATACGTGAGGTCCACTTCTTAGGACACGTCATCTATGAGGTGGGAGTTGTGGTGGATCCTGCGATGATCGAGACAGTGCTAGATTGGGCGCCACCCAGGAGCGTGACGGAGGTGCAGAGTTTATTGGGTCTAGCTGGGTACTACCGGAGGATTGTTCCAGACTTTTCCAGAGTTTCGGCAGTACGTTCAGATTTGACGAAGAAGGGGAAACCATTTGTGTGGTTAGATAGATGTTAGCAGAGCTTCTAGGAGCTGAGACATAGATTTACCAGCGCACCTATCTTGAGGTTACCGGAGGAGGGAGTAGGGTACGTAGCCTAATGCGATGCATCAAGGACCGGACTTGGATGTGTCGTCATGCAGGAGAATCATGTGATCTCCTATGGATCACATCAGTTGAGGAAGTATGAGAAGAAATACGCTACCCATGACCTAGAGTTAGCAGCAGTGGTCTTTGCTCTAAAGATGTGGTGACACTATCTAATGGGCGTGTGCTTTACAGTCTATTCTGACAACCAGAGTCTCAGGTACATCTTCTCACAAAAGGACCTAAACCTGAGACAGCGGTGATGGATCGAGTTACTCCAGGAATATGACTTTGATATAGTCTATACTCCTGGAAAGGGGAACGTAGTAGCTGATGCTCTCAGCATGAGGATGGGCATTCAGCTATTCGGGGAGGCGACAGAGCAGTTAGCCTCTTTGCAGATATCCTTTGTGGATAGAGATGGAGAAGCCTTTATTCAGTCACTCACAGTCACTCCACCACTTCTATAGTGGGATAGAGAGGCACAGCGTGGAGACATTGTCTGTGAGACACGACGTGCACAGATATCCATAGGACATACACCTGATGGATTCTCTGAGGGACGAGAGCACGTCTTCCTTTTTAGAGGATGTACCATGGAACCATTTGCTTTACAAGAGGAGGTGGTGAGAGAGTTTCACACTTCCCCTTTAGCAGTATATCTAGGAGTGGCGAAGATGTACCAGGATCTCTGACGATATCACTGGTGGCCGGGTATAAAGAAGGTTGGGGCAAAGTTCGTTTCTCGATTCCTCACCTGCCAGCAGGTGAAGGCGAAGCACCAGGTTCCAGCAGGCTTCGTACAGCTCATGGAGGTCCCGCTGTGGAAGTGGGATGGGATATCTATGGAATTCCTGACTAGACTTCCCTGTACATCCAGAGGTCACAACTCCATTGGGTGATTGTCGACCAACTCACCAAGTCGGATCACTTCTTTCCCATCATAGAGCAGGGCTCAGTGGAGATCTTGGGATGCCTCTACATTCAGGAGATCATACAGCTTCATGGTGTTCCATCAACTATCATCTCCGATCGAGATGCTCACTTTACTTCCCGGCATTGGAAGGGGTTTCAGGAGGAATTTGGGACGTAGCTATGCCTGAGCACCGCCTTTCACCCTCAAACGGATGGTAAGACAGAGAGAACCATTCAGAATCTCGAGGACATGCTCCGTTCATGTTTCCTCAACTTTGGCAGCAGCTGGGAGGACCACCTAGCCTTGGTGGAGTTTGCATACAACAACATCTACCACTCCACCATCGGGATGGCACCATACGAGGCATTGTACGACTAACCCTACAGATCACCTCTGTGCTAGATAGACCCTGGGGAGTCAGCACTTGTGGGACCGGAGACGGTCCAGGCCACGATAGAGAAGGTCCAGGTCATCCAGGAGCGGATGAGGACAGCTCAGATTCGGAAGAAGTCTTATGCTGACTGGAGGCGGAGACCACTAGAGTTCGAGGATGGCGACCACGTCTTCTTGTGGGTCTCACCTCGATGTGGATTACGATGATTTGGCCGAGGAAGCAAGTTATCTTTGCGCTTCATCGGACCTTTCCACGTTCTCAGTAGGATAGGCTAGGTGGCTTATCGCCTAGAACTACCACCTCAGTTGCACCGGGTGCACGACGTCTTCCACGTTTCTTAGCTGAGGAGGTACGTTCACGACCCGACACATATCATCGACCATGGGGAGCTAGAAATTGACGATGGGGTGACTTTTGTGGAGGTCCCGGTGGAGATCAAGAATTTTTAGGAGCGGGTCCTACATGGGTCGTCGATTCTTTTAGTGCACATTAGATGGAAGCACGGGATCCTCCAAAAGACCACTTGGGAGTGGGAGGCTTAGATACGTGCATAATACCAACATTTGTTTTCCTAGTTTATGATGTATCCTTACGGGGGCGTAAATCCCTGAGGTGGGAGTAATGTAAAGACCCGTAAAATTCTAAAGAAATTTATTTTCTTAATTTTATTTGGGATTTTACAAGAACGTAGTTTCTGACAGCACCTGATTCTGAGGCCCGGCGTGCCCAGAATCAATTTCCGATGATTAGCTCGGGTACGTTCAGTGAATAAATGAGCATGTTTTCCTAACTTTTGAACCGGTGCTCAGAATCGAAATCCAAGGGCACCAATGAAACCGCAGTGCCGGTAATTTCTTATGAACACCTTTTCTGAAGTTGCGTTTCCTCAGGTGTGGTTATTTAAAAAAAAATGGGTTAACTAATGAATAAAAAAAGTTATGCAACAATTTTTATTTTATGTTCTATGCTGTTTAAACCTACTTATGGACGTTGAGGTGGGACCCACTATATCCTAACCCTTATTGATAGGTTATTAGGGAGGTGGGCCCCACACGATCCCCACCTTTTCAACTTCCTAAAACCCCCCATTATTTTGTAACACAACCGTACAACCTTATTAAATACCAAGTCAACTCTCACATTAATTGGACTGTTAAGACTTTTTAATTAATTCAATTAATTGAATTAATTATTTTTATTTTCAAATGGAATGTTGGCTTGTCTGTGTTAATTAAATAAGACAAAGTCTTATTTCATTAGGGGTTTTTTCGTTGTGTTGAGAGGGAGTGTTCCACGAAGAACTTCATATTCCTCCTTGAAGAATGCGAAGAACACACTGACACCGATGAAGAACGTCGGCCTCCGACGAAGGACGACAAAGAACGCTAATTCCCCAGAGATCAATGACACGACGTCGTGTACCGTGATTCTGACAATCCTTTTCACCGTGACGCCGTGTACCGTGACATCGACGATGCTTATGGAGCCTCTTTCTCTGATTCCATCTTCCACGTTGTCTTTTTTTCTGCAATGAACCTCGTTCGGTGACTTCATCGAAGTAGGGGTTATTTTTTTGTTCGTGTTTTCTTTTTTTTTCCTTGACTCTTATATTGGTCCGACTATTATCATAATAACGGGAGGATGTCAGACCGCACGAACATAGCCGACCCTCCTCCCCTTTGATGTTGTACATGTTGTAGCACGAGCAAAGGCAGCACGGTGCAACAGAACCACACGTAAGCAAGAGGAATGGGCAAAGATGTGCGGCGCCGTCGCATCACGCCGGAGAACCACGAAGAAGCTGCGACTGGAGCGGGGCCATAGCGGAGGGGCGTGACACCATCGTGTCACACCGGTCGGACAAGGCTGTGGCCAATGGCCGCGGTGGTGCAAGGAGCAGCAGCCGGAACCGCCATCCTCCGGTAAATGGAGGGTGGGACCCGCGGGGGGTCCCACTGTAACACACTGGGTGGCTTGGCTGGCCGGCTTCCAAGAGAGCCGGGGGTCGTAACCCCCAGCTGGAAAATGGTGGTCCCCCCTCGTGGGGGGGGTCGTTTCTCAAATAGGGGGGAAACACCCCCCCCCCCCCTTCCGCGATGGCTCGACCAGTGCAGAGCCGGCCATGTGGGATGCGCCGTGCCAGGCCAAACGGCCTCCCAGGTCAGACCGAACGCACCAGGCTGGGCTGCGCCGGCTAGGCCGAGCCGCGCCGGCTGGGCTAGGTCGTGCCGACGAGTTCGGGCCGCGCCCTAATAGGCCAGACACAGACCTGGTTTGGGTCGACCCGGTTCGGGCCAACCTAGGGGGTCTTGGGCCGGGTCGGTTCGGGCCCAAAACCCCCTATTTCCAGACTGTTCCGTTCAAACGCCCATATCATGGGCTACAGACCTGCGACCGATGCACCGTTAGTTGCGATGAGATCCTTGGATCTCGAAGGTCGTTTTGGTATATTACACTCAAGGTTTCGGAAAACTTTGTGTACGGTTGGGTTGGTTCGAGCATGAAACCAACAGGGCCCTCGGAGCAGAAACGCATATAACTTGAGCTCCCGATGTCCGATTGATGTGTTGTCGACTATGTAGGATTCCTCTTAGTGATACAGACCTTTTGGATTACTCTTCTCATGTTTTGGACGTAGTTTGAGTGCGTTCAGGTTGGTTTTGACTTAAAAACCAACCGGTCCCCTAGAATGAAAAGGCCAATAACTCTCAGACCGGGCGTCCAATTGATGTTCCATCTATCACGTTGAGTGCCTTTTTTGAGACAGAACATTGGGATACATCAACTCCAGACAACGTGTCAGTTGATGTATCGAACCCCTTAGCTCGTGGATCTGACCCTCCCGGAATAGAGCA
Organism: Viscum album; assembly: GCA_963277665.1. NCBI lineage: Eukaryota > Viridiplantae > Streptophyta > Magnoliopsida > Santalales > Viscaceae > Viscum > Viscum album. Next base: position 287,313,825 of record OY728148.1, read on the forward strand.
TGTTGTGTGTGGGAACCCTTGAGCTGGCTGTGATTGCGACGAAGATGACGACAGCACTAAAATCCTTCGTGGGTTTGGCAGCGACGCCGACTTCACTGAAATACTTTGTGGGTTTGACAACGATGAAGAATGCACTTAAATCCTCCATGGTTTCAGCAGCGATGAAGACCGTACTAAAATCCTCCATGGGTTTGACGACGATAACTACTATTCTTATATCCTACATGGGTCTGGCAGTACTATTGTTCGTGTATCCTACGTGGGTCTGGAATTGTTTGACTCTGTTCTTGTAACCTATGTGGGTCTGGTAGAGTAGCTGGTGTCTGAATCCTATGTGGGTCCCAGATTAGATGAATCAGTGGCTACATCTGATCATCTCTATCACCATATGAAGAAGTAAACCTGTGTGAGCTGAGTCTTGACTTTCAATCATTATCTTTGATATGATTGACTTGCTTTCATATGTGGATTGGGTTGTTCTTTCCAATGTGTATTGGTTTGTTTTATTCTGTGTGGATTTGGGTTGTACTATCCTATGTGAACGTGATCGAACATGAGCTCAAATGTTGGATCCAAACATAAATTGATGACTTAGGTATATGTATGGGCATATACCTATGTAGTGTTGTATGTCACTTTGTGATTGTATCTTTCCTTTTTAGATTATCCTTTATTGATTCCTGGAGACCTTCGAGGGTCTCAGGGTCCCTACTGAGTGGCGTATACTCAACCATGCACGGGATATGCCCGCACTACGTTGTGTTGGATGCAGACAACGGACAACGCTGATCGTGGTTGAGGGTTGTGGAGAGAGTCGTTACCTGGAGGTGGACCACAGGACAGGACGTACAGGGAGCGGGCGGCTGGACCCGAGGAGCTGAGGAGGCTATCTGTACCCACCCTTCAGGTGGGACATTCAGGGGACGGCTCGACATTGCTACTTTACATTCAGTTGTGGTACTTTCTTTCAAGTTGTACTTTACTTTCAGTTTGGGTTTGTATTCTGGCCCATTTACATTCCGCGCTTACTATTATACCCAGTTTTACTTAGTGTTTACTTCTGATGGCTTACTCTTTTGTGGTTGTTTACTTTATAAGGCAATGCCTTCCCCTTTTTTCCGGGATTTACGCCTTTTTTTCTAGTCTCTAGCCCCTGGCCTATGAGAGGTGTCCTTGGGGTAGTCATGACATGGGTCCAAGGGAGGGGTTGTGAAGTTGCATAAAACTAAAAATACCACCCTACCATTAGCATGGACCACTTTGAGTCCCTATAAGAGATAACCTATAGGTCACCTTTATTCCATATTGAAATTGTGGATTCATCCCTCTTGGACCCATAGATGATGTATGCGATGATATAGAAGATTTAGGTCATCTGTGAGTGGATCAGGATGGCAAAGAGTATAAATAATTACTACACATATCATTGGTGTAGGGATTTGGAGTTTGAGTAGGGAGATAATTGCCTCCTGAGTGTCTCCACACTATGTAGTATGTGGAGATTCAACTGACTAGGCAAGATATCCTCATGGTTCATTGGGCCATTCATGACTATGCTGACAGTAGGCAATATATCCTACCACCTCTCCCTATCGGCACAATTGGTGCTGGTGCACTATGTCTTCCACATGTTTCAGCTATGGAGATACATGTATTATCATATGCATGTCATTGATCGGGGTGAGTTGTACATTAAATAGGGAGCCAATTCTGCTGAGCACATAGTGGAAATTGAAAACCGACAGTAGAAGACCTTGCAAGGATGGACCATCCCATTGGTTCTATTCCTGTGGTAGCATGGAAACATGCAGAAGAGTTCATGGGAATTGGAGAGCCAACTGCGGGATCTATATCCAGAGATGTTTTATTTGTTTTTCGTTTTATACAGTGTAGGATATTTAGACTCCATAACTCTTAAATGGTATTCTAGATGAAAAATCTAAGGGAAAAATTGAGTTTGGAACATTCCATTTACCATATGTGGGACATAGCATTTATTGGCACACAGCTGTTGTGAAAAACTCCATGAAGGGAAAATTTTCTTTAAAATAATTAAACATAATAATTTTATTCCAAGCATTGATGAAAATATCTTGGTCAAGGACTTAGATTGGAAATACAAGACTTCTTTTGAGTTCACATGTGGGATAATAACCTAGGATCATCATAAAACATGGAGGCACATATTGATCAGAACTCGTACCCGTTGACATGATTTTTTTTTCTGTTTTTTAACATGGATTAAGTGATGGTCCCCCCATCCACCAGCCAACTCTCCCTCTCTCACCAACCATCTCCTCCCTCCCTTTCACTCTCTTCTTTATTTGATCAATCAATGGACTATTTCTGTTGGATAAAAATGGGGGATCCTTGGACGCAACTTCAACGTCCAGATTACAATTTTAAGGTAGGATTATTTTAATTTATCACATTATCAGCTTATAAATTCCTAGATCATGAATAGAATTGTTGTTGATTCACTGTTTCACTTTTCATTTTTGATCGTTGAACCAACACATCCATAAAACCCAATTAAAATTGTTTTTCATTCATCTCATTCTTCACCCTAATATCACATTTATCAATTTTTTTAGTCATGTAAATTATTTAATGATATGAAGAGAGAATTTTATGGCATTGGAGAGATCATCCTGAGATTCTCAAAAACATGTATAAAAAAATCGATTGTTCGGTGTGGTCGCGTTGGAACATAAAAGGGACCAATAGAATAGAACTTCCACTAAACGTATACAGTGCATCAAGGAAGTGGTGGGACTAGGATTCTAGATAGAGTGGTGGATGACATGCGGTGTGGCATGGTGGAAGTTTTCTAGGGGCCACGACGAGGGAGACCTCGGTGGGCCGGCATTGGAGGGCAAAGAAAGAGCTGGGTCATGCGGGAACTAAGAGGATGATATGGGGGTGGAGATCCACAAATTTTAGGTATTCTACATTTTTGCAAGGAAAGGTATGAAGACTAGGTGCTAGTCTGGTCGTGGATGGTAGGCGAGACACTGGGAAGGTAGAAGGGTTGGGCCACGCGGCTAGGATGTGGGCTGGTAGTGGGGATTGAGCTGGAAAGTGTGGGCATGACCTAGTAGGGAACACCTGGATGGCTAGTGTGTTCCATGCTAGGTGGGGGAAGGTATTGGAAAGACTAACCATTCTGGGCCGGTCCAGCCTATATGGTCTAGTTTGGGCCTTAGTCCTTCAAATGTCGTTAACTTATGGTACATGTGTCTCATTTTCATGTGGTTTATGGAAACATGATCCTTGAGTTTAGATACACCTTTTGGGTGGGTGTGTTGGGAATTTTAATCTTATTTCAATATGGTGGGTGGCATGAAACAATTACTTTATCAATAATAATTTTATTATTGGTTTTTTGGTTACTTCTTTCGGACGTAGCGCCTGCATACAAAGTAAGATTGACGCACTACCAGAACCATTGTGTCCCTGAAGCATAGGATGGATTTTTAAGACAACATTTAGGTTTTTAAAATGAATATAATTTCTAGTCCCTATCATGTTTGGTTCATTCACATAATGGTAAGGTGAATCCATTTCACAGGGTATCCATTCTAGGCCAACACGTAGTAAATCCCACATGTATTTTAGAATGATATTAGTGGTCCACCCCAATTAATTATTTTTATTATTGATAATTGGGCCACACGAAACAACTTTTGAACAAACCCCATCATTTTGAATCATTCCCATTGGATATTTGATTGTGGTGAGTGGATAGTTCATCTATCTTTTTTCAGCAAGGATTAAAACAGTGTGAAACGATTGGATGTTCAGAGGCTTATTCGTGATCTAATTAAATGTTGAAACATGATTAGGATATTTTTGTAAGATCAAATTATTGTGATCTGAGATTGACACTCAGACTAGTTTGGTTTGAAAACAACGATGGACAAGTAATGATATCAGAGTTACCCGGGTGGTACCCCCTGACACAATATGGTGGGGATTCTAAATGAAATCAGAGTGGAACCCCCCCCCCTCAAAATTGGGGTGGGTATTCTAAAATATATCTGATTGGATCCCCCCTCATGAACAATATTGTGGGTCCCCTCTGACCTAGGTTGGAACCCCTTGTGAAACCAAGGATCGGGTCATCGACCAATAGAGTGGTACGCCCTGTTGCATTAGGGTGTGGGTCCTCTACAATAATTACTAGGGTTGTACCCACTTAAAAATTAGTCTTTGGGTCCTCTAAGATAGCTACAAGAGTTTTACCCACATTACACCATAATCCTTGGTCCCCCTATGATGGGTTTCACCTTCCGATGATGGATTAGTGACAAGACCTACTTTGATGCATCCCTATGGCTCATGATAAAGAGGGTCCCTTTTTCCACCGAGATGCGGTCTTTAGATGTGACCTAAAACCATTTGGGTGAGTTAGTCTGACCTAAATAGGAGCATATCAAGGTACATTGAGTGATCTAATTTGACTTGTGACTCCTCGGTGTACACATGGTATGCTGGGAATCAATTGTGGTTACTTATGGAACTATTGGCTACTCCCTTTCTTATGATGAGCTATGTGATATCCCCTTACTCCCTTGTTTAGGATTCTTTGACTATATATATATATATATATGTATGTATGTATGTTCATCATATTTATGTTCCCACTCCTTGGGTTTGGTTAATCTTCTTCCAGGAGGGGTGAAGATGCTCAGGTATTCCAAGTACTTTTATTGTCTAGATTCTCGTTGTTCGATGAGTCTAACATAACCCCCCAAAAATTTTATGGAATGTTTCTATTAAACAATATAAATTCTATAGATATACTATATTTCATGATGAAATGATTCTATGTGAATCAAAAAATTGTTATTTATAGGATAAATTCATAAACAGGCCATTAAACATAAATTTACCACATCTGTGTTTGGAATTTCAAAAAATGGTCATCTACTGTTGTGATGAGTAAGATATTTGGATTCTTATAGAACCAACTTATTTTTTTTAATAAATTACTAAAATTATGAATAGTAAAATTAATAGTAATATTACCCTTATAAATAGTAAATCATATTTTTATTTATTTTCTTGAGGTTATAAGGTAATGAAATATTGATTAATTTGTCACGATATTAAAAAATGATTTATATGTGTCAAATTGTTATTTTTGAATAAAATTTGATATTATATAAAATTTAAATTGATATTAGTTATAAAATTATTTTCCAAAATTTAGTTTATTTTTTATTTTGACACATCGAAAAATGGTTATGGTGAATTGTTTTGGATTTTTAAGAAATACTAATTTTTTTTGTAAATAATAAAAATATTGTTTTTAGTCATTGTTGTGTTTAAAGACATAATAATGATATAATTTTTAATACAAAATTTTTAAGACCTTTTTATAGTAAAATATGACATTACATGTCCCAATTGGCTAATATTATGGGCGAAAACCATGGGCAAGCCCATGGTTTGCAAAAAAACACTAATGAGGTGTCCTCTAAAATTTATAAAAAATACCCCTCATTTACTATAAATACCCACTCATTACTTCATTTTATTTCATTCCAAACTCATTATCCTAAAATATCTAGTATTTTTACCTCAATAAGAGACCTCCCAATGTGTCGTAAATCCATCATGGTCCCAATAATCATGTTATGGGAGTTACTCAACAAGGTAAGGGAATCTACCACCAATCTCTTTTTAAAGCTATCATTTTAGGTTATTCCCTTATATTTTAAATTGGATTATGTTGGTACATATAATTACATATAAAACATTCTTTTAATATTAATTATTAATGATTAGAGTCCCCTTTTCTCTCATTAATCTATTTTATTACTTTTTATGTGATGCAGTTAGGCTGCAATATTTTGTTGAGGGATTTCTCAACATTTCTTTTATTTCCATTTCCATTATTTTCTTTTTCATTCATCATCTCCCCTCATACAAATTCTATGATAATTACAGTACCATAAATGAACAGTAATTTTATTATGCTAATTGAATATTTATTCATCATCTCTTCTCCCCTCCTTCTATACCAAAAATGAAAATACCGCCTGAGATGTGTTAATTTATAACATTAAAGGATGACACATAATAAATTTCTATTTACATCTTCAATACTAGTCATGAAACATTATTTAATGGTTTAAATATATAATGATATATTTATTTCATTTAATTGTATTTTATTTAATCCTTACACACTCATAATATAAAATAATAATAAATAAAAAATTCATTATGCACAAAACCGTCAAGTAAATCCCAGCATTTATCATTATCTTTTATCAGAAAAGTCATCCTAATTATATATATAAAAATCATTATAAGATAATTTATATCTCTTTAATTCCACTAATAATATATATACCAAATTCTGGATGTTTAACAACATTTCAAATGAAATTCCATTTATGAATTTAAGTAAGCAGATCAGGAAAACCACAGAAGAAAATGCATCCAAAATAAATAAATTGATCCTCATAAACCCATCCAAACTAAAATAAATGAAACTAAAAATGTTATAATAAATCATTTACGTTTATAAGATGTTCTGGAATTATTAATTAATGAAGGTATATTTTATTATTCTAGTCATTAAGATCAATAAATGAACACATTCAGAAATAATGTAAGGGGTTTCAAATAGAACTTTTTATTCTGTGAAATTTCCATTGTTCACCACTTATTTCATTCATGGGGATTATTGTGTACTTCCATTATATATATATTATCATTATTTTTTTTATACTCATAGTATTGTTTAATAAACTTGGTAATTATTAACTTTTCGTTATATCACTCGATTGATTAAAATGTGGTAAGGTTCTTTGTCTCAATTTCCATTTCATTGATACTAACATGGTATTGTGCTCCAAAAAATTATTATGTGGTTTATACACTCCACATTTGAGGTCATTATTCATGTGAAATTATAAATATATTTAATATAAATATTCTGGTTCTATGGATTAATTATCTTCTTAATCCATATAACCTTTTACATATGGTGTTTATTTGGAATATTGTTTTAACTATGGAAATATAGAATAATCTCTATCCTCTGCTCTATAAGGATATTGAGAAGGCATATTGTACTTCTATTAAATCAATTTATAAAAAATAATTTTTAATTTTTGTGTTGGACATGGCCCACTATATCCCCTCGATGCATCGACAGGTCTCATGAGACAACTTAGTTGGCGACAAAGCCTTCGAGTTTGTTTCCAAAAAATCAAAAATGTTTCTACCCACATACATAACCCATTTCAATGATATAGTAGTATCATGTTCCAAATACATTAAGTACAATTAATTATCATGTATCTTTATTCATTTTCATTTATTTCTATCTGTGTGGTTTTCACTTTCAAAAAATCCAAGGATTCAATTTCATTCTTCGTTTATTAATGTCATGTGTTTATCATTTATTCACCATGCCATACTCACTATACCTATTTTTTTATGATTCTATTAATTTTTGATTCATGCTTCCACTATTTTTAACCATTAATATGAATTTGAGGTCACCACATTAATTTTTCTACCTTCTATAAGTTATTCAGAGAAGACTATTTATTGAGTTCTTGTGGATGATGTTTATTAATTTTTTATGTGTTACATCTTGAGACCTTTTCAATGTAATATGAGTTACATGTATGTATCTAGTTTTCTCAATTCTACTAAACTGGTTTTTCCATAGGGATTTCATTCCTTTTAATCATGCTAATGTAATAAGTACTGCACCGGCTCTGTGATTCTGGGGTAGAGGTGTTATAGTTCAAATTTGTGAATGTTTAATAGAAAACATGGTAAAAGTATTTATAATACAAAGATAAGTGAAAAAAACCCTAAGATATTATTTGAGGATAAAAATAATAGAATATCCTTTTTTTGGTAAGGATTAGATTATGTGGATATTTATACAAAATACATCTGTGTCTAGATACTACAAATGGATGTGGTTCTTGCACAGATATACCTAGAAGTAAAAACATCGACAAGGAGTTTCGTGATTTCCCTAGGGTATCCTAGAACATTGAAATGGACCTTAATGCATACTTGGTTTGACACTCCTATGGTATATTCATAGAATAATTCATATTTTCATTAGAAAACATTATCAAGGATTTAAAAGTAAATTTAAACAATGTATTTGTGTACAAGATTAGTTTTGTATAATTTTTCAGATTATCATAAGTGTTTTATAGTTATAAATTATAAACGACGACCATATTTAGTGTATTCTGTTGTTTAATAATGGCGCCTAATATAAGAGAAGGAAATAATGCCCTTAGACAATTTTGGGATTTCCCTATTGAGCAAGTCAACATAGTTAATGTATGAGAAGATCAGATCATGACCATATTTAGAAAACTTAATCACGTTATGATGAATAACAACACTAAACCTGTACTAGATCGTTTCATATAAAAAACCCCAGATATTTTTGTTCAACTACTAATATGGTGTTAGATTAGCAGTGGATCAAGTCCATTGACAATATATTCCATGTATTATGATTAAATGAAAATGAAAAGGTAATACATGCAGCATATTTCCTCAAGGGTGATGTTAATCAATGGTGTTCATTGATCCATAATACCACAAAGGAAGAAAAAATATATGATATGGAGAGGATTAATTTTAAGGAAATATTATTTGACAAATGTTTCCATCATGAAAAACGAACTAAAATAAGGATGATATACCTCAGCCCAGTGAAAAGGGAAGAAGAGAGTGTTGCAGATCCTAATTCTACCTTTACATAATAATCCAAGTACACTATAGACTACATTATTGATTCAAAAAACAATATTGATCATTATTTTAAGGTCCTAAGCCAAGTCTTCGAAGGGAACTAGCTTCTAAAACATTTTCATCATTTGATGAAATTTTATTATGTGCCATCATAACAGAGAAATAAATTGCAAGATGAAATTTGTTCATGGGAAATCAAGATAAGAAGAGGCATTCTAATAACCCGAAAAAATCTGAAGTGAAAATGACGAAGAAGGAAATAATGAAATTTTCATTATGGGAGAACTTCCAAATGAATAATATTAGGAAATTCATAAAAGGAAAGGGAGTTTTTAATTAGTGTAGAGAAAAGGGTCATCGATCAAGTGAATGGATGGGGACAGAGACAAGTCAATGATGTTCAATTATACAATTGTAGATATATGTGACTCTATGAAAATAAGTGTCCTAGGTATCAAGGAAATGAACCACAAAAAAGGCCACAAGATTTATGGAAAGCTTATGTGTTTACAACCGCGATGGTGGAATATTTTACTGATAGTGTGGAATGTATATGATATATTTCCTCAAAATTAGCCAATGATTTATTTTATTCAAGATCATCATATTCATTTATATCTTCAATGTTTTCGAAGGAAATTAAACATGTCAAATTTTATTTAATAAAGTAGTTCTTAGAAAAAAATATATTAGTGGATGTATCATTTCTAAAAATATGTGTCTATCTGTCCCCCTCATGATACATAAATTTGATTTAATTACTCACCTTATCATCATACCAATGATTTAATTTGATTTAATTCTTGGTTTGAATTTCATATCAAATTATGATTCAAATATATATTACAAGAATAAGGAAGTTAAATTTTTTTGAGATTGGTGTTGAATCATTTATCTTTAGGGAAGAAAACTATCCATCTGATTTTTATCTTAATCCACCCCCAATAGCTCTATTGAATGCAATACATGGAGAAGAAGAAAACTCAATATCTATGGGTGGGGAATGAAATACTCAAATTCAATAATTACCAATTGTGAAATAATACATTAAATAATTTCCAAGGTATTTACATGGACATCCTACAGAGAAAAAAGTTTTGTTCTATATTGATTTAATACCTAGTGATGACCTGTATCAAAGACTCCCTATAGAATATAAATTTTGAAATTACGAGTGCTAATGAAACAACTAGAACAATTGAGTGAGAAAGGTTTTATTTGACCATTTGTTTCTCCATGGGGTTCCCTTGTCCTCTTTGTCAAGATTAATGATTGATCCATGAGGATATGCATTGATTATAGGGAAATAAATGCTATCACAATAATGATAAAGTATCCTCTACCATGGATTGATGATTTCTTGATAAACTTCATAGTGCCCAATATTTTTTTATGATTGAAATTTGATCTGGATATCATCTATTGTGTGTAAAGATGGTATATATTCCAAAGACAACATGTCAAACCAGGATTGGTCATTATATGTTTATAGTGAATACTTTTGGAAAAATAAATTCACCATCTATTTTCATGATCATAATGAATAGAGTTTTCAAGGAATATCATGAAGACTTTATTGTGGTATTTATCAATGATATCTTAGTATACTCTAAAATCTACCAAGATCATGAGATTCAATTGTATATTATTCCAAAAAACATTAGAGGAAATGAATTATATTGGAATTTTAGATGGTTTGGATTTTGGAATCGATTAGTTTCTTTTCATGGACATATTTTCTCTACGTATGGAATATTAGTTGATCCTATGAAGACAATGGAAATCCAAGAATTTCCCACTCCAATGAACATAATCAAGATAGTAGTTTTATTGGCTTAGCAAGTTACTATTGGAATCTCAGTCAGAATTTCACCCGAATAGCTAACCCTCTGCCAACGATACCATGGTAAAGGGTTATTATTGTATGAAAAAAATAATGTATAGAATTAATTTAATAATTGAAAATAAACTTGATCAATGCTAGAATTTTGAATCTTCTATAGGGAAATGATGGAGTTTTGATATATACTGATGCATTAATGAATAGACTGGGTTGTGTCGTTATGAAAAATGATAATGTTATTTATTTGGAATAAAGGCAGTTAGAGACTCGTGAGAAAAATTAACCTACTCATGACCATGAGTTAGTAGCCATAATCATTTCTCTAAAAATATAGATACATTATCTCTACGGTGAAAGATATGAGATATATATACATCACAAAACATTGAAATATATTTTTACACAGAAAAAACTCAACATGAGGAAATGTATGTGGCTCAATTTACTCAAAGATATTGATTGTTCAATACACTACCACTGAGGAATGGAAAATAAGGTGGAAGATGAATTAAGTTGGAAAGATCATGGAATTATGATCCAATCGAAGATTGAGAGAGATCCTGTATTCAAGGATCTTCTAATGAGTGATATGGGAATTATTATCAAAGGGAAACATCTTTCCTATTTCAAATTATTGTTAAACCATATTTACAAGAGAAGATAAAAATATCTCAATCTAATGATGAGAATCTAAAAAATTAAATCAATACCTTTAAGGACGGAAGATTGGAATTCATTGTGAATGTAGAGGGAGTTCAGATATGTGACGTCCTGACCCAGAAGCCACTAAACCGGTGCTCCGATCCAGTTCCCCACAAGGCCTTAAGCATGGGTCCCCGTATTCCTGAGGCTGTCGACTAGAAGAGAGGGCCTAGGGTGTGATAGTGGGGAGACTATGTCCTCATATCAGAGTAAAAAATATCAGAAAAACTATGTACCATACACAGTGGAAAGGAAACTGAGTGCAGAAGTATTAAACAACTGAAATAGAATAAGGTGTAATAGTAAAATGCTGTAAAAGCCCGAACAACTATACAGTAACATACAACACTAGTCACCCACTGGGCCGAGCATACTAATTCATGTACAGAACAAACTGAATGTAAAAGTACAGGACTCTGCTACTAACTCTGAGCCAATCCACGTACCTGATCTCCAAACACTATCGAACTGAAGCAGTCTGATATGTAGAACCACTCGAGAAGCTCTTCTTGATCATGAAACACTAGGCCTCAACCCTACCCACCATGCAACTCATGCTCAAGCTGAAAAGTAAACATAAGGTCTACACGTACACCGAGCTGCACGTGCAGGGGTGAGAAATAATCTCGGTAGGGAACCTCGACAAGCAACCTATAACTATGCTGTTAACAGTGTATGAAAAAACAACGTGCTCAACCTAACTAGAACACAAGAAAAGAAGTAAACCAAACGTGGAACCATAGTCAACCCTAGGGTATATAAACCCTATCAACTCAGCAAGTGCCACCATGGATGTCAGTATCTTTGTACGTAAACATGTATAGTCCCATACTTATACACATTTACATAAATATGAATGTTCATTTTTATGTGAATAAAATTAAAAGAAACAACATCAGCAGTCAATCCTTGAGACCATAATCCCTATCACTTGGACATCCTGTGAAAGGGAATTGAGCTTGACATCCTGCCACTCATGTTGTGTATCATTAATTCAATCTTTGGGTATTTAATCCCATCAACATATACTTTCTTTGGCCAACACTGGAAATATATCTCTGAACAAGTTAACCAGATCCATTCCCTCAGGATAATCATAACCCATCCCTCAGGCTAAATGTAACCATGCCCTTAGGAAAATATTGTCATGCCCTCAGGTTAAATATCAACATGCCCTCAGGATAAATATCAATATTCCATCATGATAAACAATACCTTGCCCTCAGGACTTTCCCTCAGGAGAAACAGTATCCTTACCCTCAGGCCTTTCCCTCATGTGAATCATTAACCTTTCCCTCAGGCCTTTACCTCAGGCGAATCAGTAACCATTCCCTCTTGCCTTTCCCTCAAGAGAATCAGTAACCTTGACCTAATGCCTTGCCCTCAGGCGAATCAGTAACTTTCCCTCAGGCCATTTGTAACCACGCCCTCAGGCTAAACAAAAAATGCCCTCAGGCTAAAAAGAACATTTCCCTCAGGCGCAGGTAATCGGGCCAAGACCAAACTATAAACATAAAATTTATATACAATTTCTCCCAAGACAATTCAATACACATTATAATCATGAAATACCCTCGGGTATCCAGGCGAAATGTCTAAACAGAGGAACACACCACTGGGGTGGTCCTGGATCCAATAAGTTATCCCAAAAAGTAGTTAAAACTTATTATTATATTATCTACACAATTTTAGATATATTTTCAGCAAAGGACTCATCCATACGACACCTCAATCATGGGTTTGTTTCACAATGGTACACTAAAACACACATCATATAAAATTAAACCTCCGACCACCTACTAATCAGGCACACAAGGCAAGGTAGAATCCCAAAAAACAAGAAGACGCCTCGCATTAGACTCAACAGCCACCAACTAGGAAGCACCTCTGGTAACCACTACAACATCAACAAATTAAGTCAGATATAAACAAATGAGTGCTTGTGGCCCAAAAGCCCAACACAACAATACACAAAAAGCCCAAAGGGATTACCAGATCTACACGGGTTCTAGGTGACACCCGATCACCATCTCTACCCAAACGCGATGTAACCACTCAGGGTCAGTCAAACAATGGGCACCCACTGGGTCCCTCAAGTCAAACACCATGGATTCATCCTACTCGGAATCCTCCAGATAACTAGAGAGAAGGAATCCTACTTGAAATCCATAGAAAAGTGGAATCCTACACGGGATCCTCAAATAAAGAAAAAATTATAAAACCCATAATAGTGGTCCTCTCAAAGAAAACGTGAGAGAGTTACTACAAGGACTCCCTAGTTCAGCACACAAGCAAGGAATCCCTTAGGGGCCCCTTAGAAGCATCTGTTCTCATGGCCTCTTAGGCTAGAATGGCACATCTCAAAATGGTAACATCCTCTAAAGAAAAGGTTATGGAACATATCTCACAGAACTATCATATTAAAGGTCTCAACTAAGTTTGTCTGAACAACCAACTTATCATACACGCCAAGTCTCACTCTCAGGTGACAACATTAATTTACATGGTGTTTACTATTCACAAAAAATTATTCTGTGTTCGTTTTCACCTGAACAGATTCCCATGTACCACTACACAGAGTGTACTTTACTGTACATGGTGTGTAATTCAAAAAAACCAATAAAACCATGTTTTATTCCCCACGACCGGTCACACGACCACCACTACATGACCTGTACTCAAAGTACACGGTGTGTACATAAAAAAAAATTGTCGTCCACAAATGGGAAGAATTCATGGAATGTTTCCCTGGAACACACATAGTGTATACTAGGTTTTCCGACGGGAAATCCCTAAAAAAGCCTGATTCGCCCGTTTTCACCCCCGAAACAACTGATCGAGCCCCATGGTCATACAAGAAAGAAATATAAGGCTTTAGGAACATAAAAAACTTGTTTAAATGGGATATATGGTAAAAACACAAATGAACTTACCTTTGGGCGGAAACCGTCGAAGCTCCGCTTGATTTTACGGCTCACGGTTGCCCTTCGCGGAATCAGCGTGCCGAGAGATTTGAATCAATACCCCTCATGCATCCAAAATCTCCCTCTATCTCGATCTCCCAAATCTCACATGGGACATGTCCAAGGACGATCACAAGAGATTTCTATAAGGAGGAGGAGGAAGGAAGAGTAGGAAGAGAAGAAAAGAAAAGGAAAAGAAGAAAAAGGGGCCCGGGACGGCCCTAGCACCCAACATAAGTTTATGCCTCCCCTAGGCTAAACTCCCCATTCAGGAATCAATGACGCAGAAGAAATTTCAATAAAATGCTCCGTTTAAATGTTTTTTCCTAATGAACATATGTGAATAATTTAATGTTTAATTTAATAATATTAACTATTAAATATTCTGCCTAAATTCAAACTGCTCAGATTTCCTCCAAACTCCTATCATAGGGTAAACACCCTATTCTGGGACCAACGGTGTGGTCGAAAAATTTATTCAAGATCATCTGGTAGGTGAAAAATGACAATTTTACCCCTCACAAGCATCCAACAATAAAAATTGAACTTTCTTCTCAAAACAACCTTCCGAAAAAACACGGGTTCCTACATACTTCCCACCATAAACCTTCTCATCCTCAAGAATCCTAGTGAAAGAACCAGCATCCATGCTCCTAATAAGAGAATTTTCACAACCAAGCTATCTGGTCCATCCAAGGACCATCCTTATAGTGTCAACCAACACCTTCTATATTGAATATATTCAACTATGACCAAACTAGTACTCCCCACCATAGGAATACCCTTGTTGTCGTCTTAAAGGAATCTCTGAGCTCAAAAGCTCCTGGAAAACACCAATGATTAACCTAACAAGGAGAACCACCATCAAAAGGCCAATGGTTCACTCCCCACCATATGGATTTCCATAAACCACTCCGAGAACACAACCATGAAATGCTCCATCCGCAATAGGGATGAACATTGTGAAAAAAAGGAGCTCGATGTAGGGTTGAAGATATCTCAGCATACTAAAGACGAATCAAGATAGAACATGATCGTCTCTAACAGGAGTACACAAAGATTTAAACGAGGGCGTTTCCAACTCCCTTTGAGCAATGCTAGCATCCTTCTATAACCCGACTAGGATTCCAGCACGGGTCAACCATTTTAACACATGTTTCCCTAGAAAAAAACAGCCATAGACCTACAAAAGATCATGTCATAACCAAGGGTCTCTAGTTCTTCCCCCTATCCCTACAGAATAATCCTCACAACTGGGTCACAAGGTTTAACCCCTGAGCCCAAAAGATTCACATCCTCTCAGAGGATGGTAATGTTAACAATGAACTAGGAAAAAAAACAAAACACAACCTTCAAGGGCCCTAATCCTCTCCGAGCATCCTCAAAAGGAACTACTCCCTGGAGTTCACAACCCAAACAGAAGAGAAATTGAACTGACAGTCATCATGTATCTGTGTACAGAAAATACCATAAGGAGGTCTAGTTCACAAGAAAAGCCTTGGTATCTATAGGTATCATTCTCAATGATCCGACTAGATAACCAAAGACCCAAGAAACAACACCCAATAAGGGTTGAACAGAAAGGAATCATGTGCCACATAGACCAACTGGGGTCACTACACCTCCTGTGCATAAGGACTGCGTCATCATCCTCAAGAAAAACGCCTCAACGTAGATCCATGTAACCTAACATAAGAATAATAAGTACGTGTATGTAGACCAAAAGGTCTCATTCGTCAGTAAAAACATACACTAGTAGGCCTATATGATGTGAATCCTATGTGCCTCGTATGACACATGAGACGCCTCTTTCCTTTGCCGACCAAGAATCAAAATCCTTCCCTAGGATCTTACCAATGGCAAAGATCCAGAGAACCATAGTAAATAAAAACACCACACAACA
Source organism: Viscum album (assembly GCA_963277665.1). NCBI lineage: Eukaryota > Viridiplantae > Streptophyta > Magnoliopsida > Santalales > Viscaceae > Viscum > Viscum album. Next base: position 287,329,990 of record OY728148.1, read on the forward strand.
TGTGCGTCACTCAAGGTGAAAATCATATACAACTGTAACATCACAATATCAGAACAGCAATCCCAAACCCTGGAAACCAGGACATCTTACTAAAACAAGTGTTCTCAACGCATCATCCCGATATCCATCACAGGTTCTGACACATTCCTAAAACTCATGTCTACCATATCCCAAATAGTAAAGACCAGGAAAGAAAACTGCTTGGATACCACATTGTTATGTCCTAACCTGGAAGCCACTAAATCAGTGCTCTGAGCTGGTTCGCCACAAGGCCTCATGCACACCTCCTCGTACGCCAGAGGCTGCCGAATAACAGCGAGGTCCTAGGGTGTGATAGTGGGGAGACTATTACCTCATATTAGAGTAAGAAAGCAGTGTAAAAACTAAATATCATACACATTGGAAAGTAAAAATGAGTGCATAAGAAATAAACAATTGAAATAGAATAAGTTGTAATAGTAAAATGTTGTAAAAGCCCAACAGCTATGCAATACAATACAACACTTGTCACCCACGGGGCCGACCATACAGATAAAAGTACAAAAGAAACTGAAAGTAAAAGTACAAGACTATACTACTAACTCCAAGACAATCCACAGACACGATCTCCAAACATTGTCGAACTACAGCAGTCTGATCTGTAGAACCACTCAAGCAGCTCCGCTCGACCATGAAACACTGGGCCTCAGCCCTATCCACCATGCAACTCATGCTCAACCTAAAAAGTAGACATAAGTTCTACACGTACACTGAGGTGCACGTGCAGGGATGATAAATAATCTTAGTAGGGCACCCTGACAAGAAACCTATTACTATGCTACTAATAGTATACGCAACAACAACATGCTCATCCTACCTGTAACACAACAAAAGAAGTAAACCAAATGTGAAACCACAGTGAAACATAGGGTATATAAACCCTTTCAATTGGGCAAGTGCCACTATGGATGTCTATATCTATGTACGTACACATGTATAGTCCCATACCTATACATATATACATAGAAATGAATTTTCATGATTAAGCGATTCAAATAACAAGAAACAACATCAGCAGTCGATCCTTGAGACCATGATCCCGATCTCTTGTACATCCTGTGTAAGGGCATTGAGATGGACGTCATGCTACTCAAGATATGTATAATTAAGTCATTCTATTGGTCTGTAATCCCATAGATATATACTTGCTTTGGCCAATGCCGGAAATATATCACTGAACACGTTATCCAGAACCATGCCCTTAGGCTAATCAGAACCCTACCCTCAGGCTAAATGTAACCATGCCCTAAGGCTAATATATTAATACACTCAATCTAAATATAAAAATTCCCTCGGGCTAAATAGAACCCTACCCTCAGGCCGTTTCCTCAAGCGAAACAATATCCTTACCCTTAGACCTTTTCCTCAGGCGAATCAGTAACCTTGCCCTATAGTGAATCAGTAACCATGCCCTCAGGACTTTCCCTAAAGTGAATCTGTAACCTTGCCCTCAGGCCTTGCCCTTAGGAGAATCAGTAACTTACCCTCAGGCCAACAGTAACCATGCCCTCAAGCTAAACAAGCATTTCCCTCGGGCTAAAAAGAACATTTCCCATAGTCACAAGTAAATGGGCTGAGCCCAAAGTATAAACATTCAATTTATATACAATTTATCCCAAGACAATTCAATACACATTATAATCATGGAATACCCTCGGGTATCCAAGCCAAATGGATAAACAGAGGAATTCCCCCCCTTAGTGGTACTAGATCCATGTAGTGATCTCAAACTACAGTTAAAACTTATCCTTATAATATCTAAATAATTTTTGATATCTTTTCAGCAAAGTCCTCGTCCATACGACACCCCAATCATGGGTTCGTAGCACAATGGTACACTAAAACACACAGTAGATGAAATTAAACATCAGACCACCTAATACTCAGGAACACAAGGCAAGGTAGGCATTGTTTCGGTGCGGATGTGCGTCGGGTTACGCTGTTCCGCCAGGACGCGTTCGCGCGTGCACCCGTCAACCCGAGGGGATGGGCGCGCGGCTTGTGGTCCCGCAGTCCCGCTTTCCAAGGGCGGGCGGCATTCGTCCCTTATTCAGGGGCGTCTGCTCCTTGATCGAAACCGGGATGATGGGATGTCGGCTCCTCCTTCCGTGGACGTCTCCTCGGAACTCGTCACCTAATCCAGGTCTCCCTCATAGATTTAAGAATGTTCGTGAATCTCGTTCCCGGCGCCATGTCTCCATGGACACCGGTTAATTACGCTGCTTCCGCCCGGACGCTCCAAGTAGTCTGGTCGGGGCAGCAACCTGCGGTGAGGAGACCGGGTGGCTCTGGGTGTCGGGGGCATGTCTTAACACTGCGCCTCTGCATGTCTGCCTTCCGTCCCTAATAGGGCTCCTCGAAGGCATGATGGCCTGAGGCATCCCGCACTGGGTGCGGGGAACTGTGTTACCTGAGGTTTTCCTCAGCTTCCCATGTTTAACACGGGGTATGCCGCGAGTTTAACGTCCAGCGGGGACGGCATCAGACTGATCAACACGAGGAGTGGATCAGATGTCAGAACCCCTTGCGGGGAACCTCCAACGCTGGGGCCAGCACATGGGCGGCATCCCGAGTGAAGTGGAGTGAGATGAAATGGCATGACCCCACCGGGATGTGGCGGCCCGGGTAAGGATTAGGATGGATGATGGAGTGAAGATCTTGGACCCTGTAGGGGCTTCCTACGTACCGTGCATTAGCGCGGATCAAAGTCAGCGTAGTTCGGATATACAGTTTAACGTCATGTTGGACGTCGGCAAGCCGACTCACAAAGAGATCGAGGCCGCCGGGAGGAGGATTGAACCGAACCACCTCGCACAGAGGGGGATGGAACGGCCGGGTGGATCACAGTTTTACGTCATGCTGGACGTTGGCAAGCCGACTCACAAGGAGATCGAGGCTGCCTGGAGAAGGGTTAAACCGAACCACCTCGCACACAGAGGGGGATGGAACGGCCGGGTGAATCACAGTTTTACGTCATGCTGGACGTTGGCAAGCCGACTCACGAAGAGCTCGAGGCGGTGGGGAAGCACAATGGAGATACACACGTGCAGTCCCCCACAGAGGCGGATTCATAGGTGAATCAACGCAAGTGTGAACCCGGGAGGGGTCCACTGATGGACGAACCGACGTAAATACGACCGGGACGACTAGGTGGTGGGCTTGAACCTCGGAGAGGCTTCCTACGTACCCTGTTTAGAAGACGGGGATCAAAGTCCACGTAGTTCGTTCTGTTTGCAACACTCTACCCCCGTGGACGAAGGCCACTCCAATCCCGACATCCCTGCAGAGACGAGCGGGTGGGGGCCACATCCAAACCGGGAGGACCCTGTGTGCGAGGCACGAGATCGGGTGAAGCGGACGGTTTAACGTCTTGCCGGACGAAGTACAGTTTAACGTCGTGTGTTGAGGACGAAGCGGACGGTTTAACGTCTCGCCGGACAAAGTACAGTTTAACGTCGTGTGTTGAGGACGACGATGCATGGCAGTTTAACGTCTTGCAGCGCGGACGATGGTGCAGTTTAACGTCGTGCGGGACGTAAACGCCTGGCAGTTTAACGTCTTGCAGCGCGGACGTGGCACAGTTTAACGTCATGTTGGACGTATGCTGCCGCCTAATGGGTCTGTGTCACTTCGCGCAGGCCTGGAGGGCCGCACGGGAAGACAACGCACGTTGCGGGCACCCGGGATGAAGGCCATCGGGCGCCACGCAGGCAGGTACCCTCAGGGGGTCAAAGGGGGCGACCCTGGCGGCTTGCGCGCAAAAGAGGAGCTTTGCGCGCAATACCGCGGGTCGGCGCGCAAAAGAGGAGCTTGGGCCAGAACTTTGCACGCGGATGATAGAGATTGCGCGCACCGGGCTTCGGATAGCGCGCGGGGGCAACGACTCATTCTTTAATCGAATGGCCACTTTGAAAATGGGGGGTGCGCGCAATCGGGTTGGATTGCGCGCACCCGGGGGCAATTGCGCGCAAGAGGCTTCTTTTGCGCGCAAATGCCTTTGAGTGAAGGGTTATTCAAAAGGAAAAGATCCAAAGGGATTGCGCGCGAAGGCGAACCCCAAGGCTTTCTTGCGCGAAAGAAAAGAGGTTACCTGAAGATCGGCATTGCGCGTGGAAGGGGTTGGATTGCGCGCACGAGAGACCTTTCGAATTCTGGCAACCCTCAAACCGTCGGGGGTCGCCTTCTATTTATAGGCAACCCTGGGTGCGGAATCCGGTTCGCGGGCGCGAAATTCTCTTCGCGGGCGCGGAATCGGGCCCGGCGCGCAAGGGAGTCGCGCGGGTCTCCAAAATTCCGCGCAAGGCCTCCGGGACCTCCGAAACATGCTTCCGACTCCAAATATGACCTCGCTTTCCGCATCCGGAGTTTTGTTTGGGAACAACGGACTTTTCCGGCGTCTACAAAATCCCCCCCTCGGAATCTGATCGGCGAGAGGTCGCAACGATCGGGTTCCGAGGGAGACACCGGAATACCGAAGTCCTGGGTGGCGCGGGACGGTGGCGCGCAAAAAAGGGCGTCGGGCGCGAAATTTGCTGTCGCGGTCGCGCAAAGCGCTTTCCGCGCAGCGCGGACCCGGGCCTCGCCTATAAATAGGGGCCCTGGGTCCCCCGCACCGTACACTGGCCTTCCGCGCGATAATCCTCTAAGCTCTCGTGCACGAAATTGCCTTTTCCGGCGCGGAATTCGCCCGCTCGTCGCGCAAACCTGTCCGGAATTCGGCCTGCTTTTGCGCGAACACCCGGGGTTTTACGCGACGGACTTCCCGATTGCACGTCGTCCACTAGGATTGCGCACCAACTCTCAAACTTCTCTACCAGCCTCGTCCGCTCCCGCACGCTTCATCCCTTTACCCGCACGACTCCCGAAGCTTCTGAGATGGCCGCAAATCAAGGAAATGAGGGGGATGCCGCCACTCGCAGAGTTGAGATGGCGACAAACGAGGAGGTCTACGGAGCCAAGGAGATTGTTTCGAACAATCAATCCTTGTTTGACTTGCTGACGCCGGCCCAGAAGACATATCCACTGTCGGACAACCTGCCGCTCTGGAACTTCGGCATCCTAGATGAGGTTCCGGTGCCAGGGTTCGAGGTTGATGTGCCACGGACCTGGGTGACTCGGGAGGACGAGCTTCCCCGCTATAACATCACCAACAATGGGCATCCTGCCAGGGAGACCAGACACTTAGATGTCTATGTCCTGAACCCGAGGACGCGAACCATCGTCGGAAGTGAGCCTACTGCGGAGAACTCTCCAGCCCTCTACTCGAGCATATATCGCCAGAGTGTCACCGACGACACCAAGGGCTGGCTGAAGGACTGGGACTTGCGATCTGGGGGCAATTTCACCAGTGAGTGGGCCTGGGCGTTCTAGGTACGCCACACTTGCGATCACTTCGCGGAGGAGCTGCGGTACATCGGCCTGTTTGAGGCAGTGTGGACGTCGCAGTTCCACTTCTACCAGCAGTCCGAGCTCGGGCCGGAGCTGTTCACCCGCTGGTCCCCGGATACCAACACCTTCCATCTTCACCATGGGGAGGTCGGCATCGGTCTATGGGACATCCACTGCATCGGAGGTATCCCGCTGGAGGGTTACCAGTACGATGAGTTCCTGCCTCCGAAGAACACCTGGGAAGACAGGTCACAGACTCCCATTCTGACCTGGCATCTGCTTGACCTGGCTACGCAGCAGCTCGGGATCAAGGACTTCCAGAAGGACATAGCCTACAAGGAGTGGTTCGGCCAGTTCTTGGAGCATGACCCGGCGGTCAAGATGCCAGGCAGGGGGAAGCGGTGCCCGACCGCGGCTCAGAGGAGCCGGAACGGGTCGTACTGGCGGGTCCTGGAGACGGGCGACTACCGCTCATGGGGGTACCGCGTCATCGAGGCCCGGGACCCAAATGTCCGGTACGCGGCGTTCCTGGCCGCCTTTCTGAGTGGGTGGCTCCTGCCAGTGCGGGACGCGAGAATGGGTGTTTGCCCGGTGACACTGGCGATGGCGGGCGCTATGGCCGCCAACAAAAGATATAACCTCGGGGTCCCAGTTTTGGCTAAGCTGTACGCCATCCTGGGACGCATCTCACGAGGGGGGTCGCCACGAAGGATCTGTGGGCCCTTCCAATTCTTCCACGGCTGGGTGGCTGCTCACCTTGGTGGGTACACGTTTCCGAACGCCATCATTCCTCCGGGCAATGGCCTGCGACCCTCCCTGCTGAACATTGCGGGGGTCGCTCCGATGACCCTAAGTGAGGAGGGCGTGAGGATTCAGATTGGCAATCATGCCAATTTCAACTTCAGCCCGTTCCCCACTCCCGTTGGCCAAATGATCGACAACGGGCAGGGTCCGCTGGAGCAGCACGAGTACTTCCTGAACATGCAGGGCGGGGTGCTCGTGGCCCGGATCGACGGGAAGGTGATCTGCGAGCCCTACGTGCCAACCCGGTTCGCCAGGCAGTTCGGGTGCCTTCAACGGATGCCGAAGAGGGTATTCACTGCTGTCCGGGAGGAGATGAACCCTGGCGTCCTTCGCCAGATGTGGCTGATGTTCGTCGCCTTTGGCTCTGGCGACGTCATCACTCTCCCTCCTACCGGGGTCGACGCAGGCTTGGCAACCGAGTACGCCGAACACTGGGCCATCGCGTACCCCGAGGGGCTTTTACGGAAGCCAGTTCGGCGGCTCGAAGTCACCCGTGCGGAGACCGGGCGTCAAGGAAGGAGGCGAGGCTCCGCCACACGGGGGAGAACAGAGGCGCGCCAAGCAGCGGAGCCGGCGCGGGCAGGGACTTCGGCGGCGGGCACATCGCAAGCTGCCGCCATGACTTCAGCGCCCAGAGAGGGGGCACATGCGGCGGTCGGGGAGCGGACCGGGAAGCAGGTAAGGCATCTGCTCGAACCCTCCCATGATGCAGTCTTCCCGGCGCTGTGGTCGGCCTGGATGACCCTGCGGCAGTCACTGGGGACCGACGCCATCTGGCGAAAGATACTCAGAGAAGGAATCCATCTGCCAGAGGTCGGGCGCCTCCATATCGTCGACAGGGTGGACTTCAACCGGCAGTATGCGTATCTGACGGCCATGGACGAGTACGCGCGCCAACATGGTCAGCGTGCGGAGCCATCCCTTCTGGTGAAGGTGATGCTCGGTCTAGAACCCGCTCCAGAACAGATGCCGCCGGCGGAAGATGACAGCAGCAACGACTCCGAGGAAGAGGAGGAGATGGGGGAGGATGAAGGCTCCGAGGGAAGATCCCATCAGGGGAGCCCGCGGGAGAGCGGCGAGGTGGCCGACTCTGACAATGTTGATGTCACTGAGCTCCTCGAGGTCCGCTTCTATCCCTACTCAACCTGCTTCATCCATTCTCTTATGCAGCTTCTAACCCATTTCTCCACCTTTCTTAGGAGCGCACGGATGTTGGTCAGGCGTCCTCAGCGGGAGTAGGAGAGGCGCCAGCAGGACAAGGCGGGGGCCAGACACCCATCATTGAACTGACAAGCGCTAAGGGGTCCCCTGCTGCAATTGCTCCTGCGGCGGCCGGGATAGCGGAAGATGACGCTCTGAACTCCCGTAAGTCTCCTTACTTTACTGCTGGTGCTTTCCGTTGACGATCCGTGACTAACCACGGCATGCCCTGCGCAGTGATCTCAACGCTGGAGGCTCGTCGGGTTGCCGAACCCGGGCCATCCACGAGTGGACCGGCGGCAGACATGCCGCCTGCTCCGGAACAGACTTCCCACACTGAGCCGGCCCCACCAACTGCTGATCAAGGGGCTACGGACGTCGGCGGTGCTGACATCGGAGAGAGGTCGGGGGCTGACGAGGGTGTCAACGCCGCTGGGGAGAGAGAAGAAGGTCGCCCAGATGTTGGGGAACCTATCCCCCATGAGGACATCCCAGGGGCGGACCCTGCAGCAGACCTGCTGGCTGCCTTCCCTGCCTACCGGCCTGCCGACCCTGAGGAGATGGACGACTCAGACGCGGAGGCGGTCGAGGAGGGTCGGATAGCGCGCCGAAGGGGGTGGAAGTGCATCCAGCGCTTCCTCAAGCGAGACCCATCGGAGTGGCTGGGGCGCATGGGATCACTCTAAACCTGGCTGCGCTTCCTGTGTGCCGGGGGAGCTGATGCTCAACGCCTCCATCTGATGGTCCATGATTTCATGGCCGAAAAGATGCGCGAGAGCCACCGGCGTGCCGACGTCACACAATGTCGGGACATGTCGGAGAGCACGCGGGCGCTCCTCGTGGCGGAGCAGGAAGTCCGGCGTCTCGAAGGGCAGGCGACAGAGAAGGAGGCCTTCGTCGCAGCGTGTACTGAGCTTGTGGAGCAACTAGCAGCCCAGCTGGTTGACGCCCAGGTACAGCTGACGGAGGCGGGCCAACAGATGGTCACAATTCAAGTCGAGCGGGAGCATGCACAAGCCAGAATCGACGAACTGCGTGCTGCGACCGCCGACGAGGAGAGGGCACGCAGAGAGCGAGAAGCAGCTCTGGAGGCCGACAGCCAAAGGCTAGCGGCGTTAGAAAGACTTATCCAGCACGCTAATCCCTAGGGGCTTTGTTTTTTCCACTCCCAGAACATTTGCCTCCGCTACTCAATATTTTGATCCATTTGTATGAATCACCATATTTATCTACATCTTTTGGTTTAACATGCTCGACCACAATTCATTGTCTTGAGGGAGCGTTAACCAAGCTTCAGGCATCCACAATTGGGCTTGGATTTCTAAAGAAGAGAGGGAGGTCATTCCTAGGAAAGGAGTCCTCAGACCTAATCAATGTATCATCCCCCCAACTTGTTCCGACACACGAGCGGGACAATGCTAGGGGCGTTGAGATTTTATCCGAACATAGGGAAATGAGAAAGGGTGAATCGCATGTCCCGGATTCAGAAATCCACAACGGTCGGCCTTCCAGGAAATGCCCAAGACGGCATGCGGACACTGGATCAATCGACCGTACTACAGCGATAGACGGACCGAAGGTCATCATCCATATTGCAGGAGGCGGATCACATGTCATCATCAATGCTGCTTTCGGGGTTCCTTCAGGCACAAGGGTGGAAATCCAGATCAACAGGGCATGCGAAGCGTGGGGCGAAGTGACGATTTCTTCGGATAGAATCCAACGCTCTCAAAATTGCGCCACCGTGGGGAAAGCGTATTAGGCGGATGCACTAATCTGGCCGTGAATCACCCCAATTCTCAGACAGAACCTCTTTGACGAGGAAACCGTCGCTTCCCATCATTGCGATGGGGCATCCCGAGATGAATCGGGGAGAATATCACAACTGCACCACTCTACCCGAAGTCACGCCAGACGGCCGGCAACGAGGAGGGGCGGGACTTAGCGATCCCTGAGGCTGGACCCGAGTCGAAATGCCCGGGCGTTCCTACGTACTCCATCAGGATGGAGATCATGCCATACGTAGTTCTGCGAGTGCAGTTTAACGTCATGCAGGACGTAGAATCCCATTTGGGGAGATCTTAGTTTAGGGTCGTAGAGCTCGGACCATAGGGGTAGATCTTAGTTTAAGGTCTTAGAGCTCGGACCATAGGGGTAGATCTTAGTTTAAGGTCTTAGAGCTCGGACCATAGGGGTAGATCTTAGTTTAAGGTCTTAGAGCTCGGACCATAAGAACCTCAAAGTACGCCGCATCGTGGCCCTATCCCCTGGATATGCGAAGATGCACTGAGGGATAGTGTCAAGAGTGTCGAGATTTTGCCTGGTCATAATGGGAGGTGGAAAACGTAATGTGAATCATGCGGCCATTCACTCAAGGACTGGGGGCACCGGCATGACGATATGGGAGTACTGCCGACCGTGGCGGAAAACCAGCATCAATATCGCACTAACCGTTGATGGAATGAGGCAGCAAACGAGCATCGACCGCTCAATCGCAGGATTCATATCGATTTGCTGCCTGAGGCCATTGGGGGCACCAGCCCGAGTCGGTGGGAGAGCACTGAGGCATTGTGTCCAAACCATTCACGGGGGCTCCACCCAGGGCGTAGGCGATGGGTCCGAATGAAAGGGAGCACGAAGCCTGAAAATGGAAGGAACCTGACCAAGCTGAACCTGACCCTCCTGGAAATACACCAGAGTACTCTTGACACCAGTGGACCACTGTAAGGGGTCGAGGGACACGCCTTGAGGGTGGCCTGAAGGCGGCGGATTCCCCAGAGAAGGGGGAATCTCTAAGAGGTGGGGGCTGGACCCGAAGTTTCAAACATCCGGGCGTTCCTACGTATCCCATAAGGATGGGAATCAAGCCACACGTAGTTCTTGAAGCGCGGCGCAACACAATCGGGCACCAGCACGGGGAAGGGTGCGGGTCTGACCCTCGCACACAGAAGAAGCGGCATTTGATATTTCTTGTTTGTCCTAAAAGATGGATGGTTTTTCGTGCAGCGACATGCCTGTGATTAAGGAATCCCTGGCGTCGCCACAATAATCAAGCCATGAAAGTCATTGATGAATGGAGTGGTTATTAACCAGCGCCCAACGTGAGTGTCCCCTGAGGAGAACATCACGATGCAGTGCCGTTTCTCGTCGGGCGGCCAAGACGGTCACAGTTTACGGTCGTGTGGTAGGACCAGACAACACAATTTAAGGTCGTGTGGTTCGGACCATGGAGGAATCCGCGTATTGCGATATGGCGGACTCAGCGGAGGTGGGAACATACCCAGCCCTGCGGTCACACACGATTCCAGGAGAAGGATCCTGGGATAGGGGTCTGCGTATGTCCATCACCCGAGGGGCAGAGATGCTAGCCTCCAGATATACTGGGCCCAAAACATGATTGTTCGGGCGACTCCTTCCTCCTTATGGGGACGAGGGTCCAGCTATACACGGCCCTTAGGGAGGACATCAGCATATACCCTTAGTGCTCAGATCGTGGGAGCCTCGACAGACACCATTATCCTGGTTGGCCTGCCTAACGTGTAAAGGTGTACTGAAGGTCAGTATGAAGAGAGTGTCGAGATTCCACTACAACGCACAAAGGCGGAGTGTGATGAAGACCGTGCAACCAATGTTCGGAGCCTAAAAGAGCCGACATGGTGATCAAGGATGTCGCTGACCATATTGGCAACACAACATCCGATCGCGTCAGCCCAGAACTGGGCAAGCAAACGAGCATCAACCGCTCAATCGCAGGATTCATATCGATTTGCGGCCCAGGACCCGCCGGTAAATCGACCCGGAGCGGTAGGAGAGCACTGAGGCATTGTGTACAAACCTCTAACGAGGATCCCTTTGAGTGAAGGCTCGAACAAGAGGAAGCGTGCGGCCCGACAAGCAACACGGGACTTGCCGGGATTGCATCCGACACTACGGGTCATAGACCAAAGTACCCAAAACATGTTAACAGATCACCGGAAAGGGTCGGAGGACTCACCCTGAGAGCAACCAAAAGATGGTAGATCCCCGTGATCAACCAAGAGACGGGGCTGGACCTGAGACACAAGCGTCCAGGCGGTCCTACGTATCCCATAAGGATGGTAATCAAGCCGTACATAGTTCTTAAGGGGCAGTTTAACGTCATGCAGGATGATGAGGGGTGTGAGGTAGTCCCACACACGGGGGAGGCGTATGGCGTGGCCAGCAGACCAACGTGAACGAGGACATAATCCCCCGCTCATGCCACACGCCTCGCACAAAAAGGAGGGGAACTGGGGCCAGAGGCCCAACGCGGGATAGAGATTCCCGAGAAATGGGGCTGGGCCTGAAACATGAATGTTCAGGCGGTCCTACGTATCTCATAAGGATGGGAATCAAGCCGCACGTAGTTCTTGAGGGGCAGTTTAACGTCATGTAGGACGATAAGAGAAAAAAAAAGGGGGGAGCAGAAGGCATCCCCAAACATGGGGGGGGGGGGGGGTCGTACAACGTGACGGGCAAACCGACGTGAATGAGGGCATAGCCCCGCGCTCACACCATACGCCGCACACCCAGAGGCAACTGGGCCAAGGGCCCGAGGTGGGATGGAAATTACCGATGGATGGGGCTGGGCCTGAAACATGAATGTTCAGGCAGTCCTACGTATCCCATAAGGATGGGAATCAAGCCGCACGTAGTTCTTGAGAGGCAGTTTAACGTCATGCAGGACGAATGCTGAACAGTTTAACGTCTTGTAGCTCGGACGTGGTACAGTTTAACGTCGTGCTGGACAAATGCTAAACAGTTTAACGTCTTGTAGCTTGGACGAAGATGCTTGGAAGTTTAACGTCTTTCCGCGCGGACGATATGCTGGGCAGTTTAACATCATGCAGCTTGGACGTATGCAGTTTAACGTCGTGCAGGACGTCGGCACACTCAGACAAAGTACTGCTTGAGGAACCTAGCGTTGGTGGGAGGAGTGACACGCTCACCATCCATAGTTGCTAGGGAGTACGCGCCATTGGGATAAACTTTGTGGACGACAAGAGGTCCCTCCCACTTGGGCTCCAACTTGGGTGGCTTCCGGCCGGGGATCATTGACGCTCTTAGGGCTAGCACTAGGTCACCCTGCAGGAAGGAGCGGAGGCGAACCTTCTTATTGAAAGCTCGAGCCATTCTGCTTTGATGCCTCTCGAAGTTGTGCAAAGCGCGAAGTCTATTCTCATCCAGTGCTTCCAACTCGACTAGACGGGCTTCAGCAGCTCTGTCCGGCGCTTGCTGGTCATAGACCGCAGTGCGCAAGGACGGTAACTGTAACACCCCAAGATTTTATAGTGTGTTATTTCTTCAAAATAATTCAATAACTTTCACTACATGCAACACCAAGTTCAATCGCACCATGACTTACCAAACAAGCTGTTCAAAAGAGGTTATGAATAGTGTTAACTAAATTTTAAACTTTATATAATCCTTATAATTTGAGAATCCATATTATGAGTTTCTTAGACATAATGTAAGAACAAATTCATTTTCAGTATTTCACTTTTACCAAATTTTAATAGTGAACCCTTTTTAGATACTATATTTTAAACTTTTTGACTAAATGGGGACATCAAAAATTTAAAATGAAACATCCCAAGCTTCCACGGTACGCTAGCGTGTGTTGTACGCAACACCGAGTTCTAACACACAGTAACCAATCAAACTAGCCGTTATGAATAGTAATACCTACTTTTTGAAATTATATATATTTTATATTTTAAAATGGACTTGATTTTTGGATTCGGAATATCAAATTTAGCCTAAGGTGAAATTTTGGTACTTTTCGGATAACTTTCATATTTTGATGAATAGTGAAAATTACTAAATTTTAATTAAAAACAACTTTTTTAATCAAAATAATTAATAGTGATAAATTATGAATTTGAGTGGTTTTAAATTATATTTAGAATATATTTTTACTATTTAATATAATGTTGGTCATTGGACATAATTTTACAATTAAACCGAACATAAACAAGTGTCAATCTTTTGATAGTTATTATCTCTTAAAAACACGCTTTTTGTTTTGACAGCGGGAATTAATTTTAAATTAATTTCTGCCACTTCTGTGTTTAGAATTTAGGAAAATGGATTCCATATTTGGAATCAGGATGTTCAAATTGTGTAAATAGGTAACTTTTATTTTTAGACATTTTGAATAATTACTGCGGTAAATATTTTATTTACCATGGTTAAGGGTAAATCCGGTAAATAAGGGTTAAAAAAATAATATTATAATAATACTAAATTAACATAAAACGTGTCTCAACCCTATTGGTTGATAAATGGTCGACCATGGGCATCTTTGGGTCTGTTTTGGGACCCCATGGATCCACTTGTAAGTGATAATGACACATTATATTAATAAAGTTAAAATAAAAATAAAAATGGCATAAGCTTACATCTTTTAGAAGAACAATTTTTACATAGGGTTATACTTGTTGGATTTTCTATTATAAATATTCATTAGAAAGATAAAACGATTTCCTACATAATGATATTTTATTTATAATTTTTAGACATCAAATAAGTTAAATTATTAATGACACAATGATGATGCAGTAATTACAATAATAGTGAAAAATTAAAATAATTGATATTATAAATACCCAAATAAATATAATATGAAACTTTTAATGAATTAAACTAATTTTATAGGATAATATGATATATTAGGATTGATTTAATTGACTTTGTTCGAAGTAATCAATCTGTTATGAGTTTCACAAAAATGAACTATTGAATAGTGTTAAAATTGACATAAAAGAGTTCTTAAAACAAATATTATATTATTAATTGATATTAAATTCCTAAAAATCTAAGGTTCGGCCAAGAGACTTATATCATGATAGGTTCATCATTACTGGACCACTTCTGGGTCTCTTGGATGTATATAGTAAGTTTATTAACCATATTATATAAAAATACAAAGAGACATTGTAAAAGTGAAACTAATTAACTTAGAGTTAATACTTAAAGATAAGGTTAATATAAGTACCCAAACCTGTCTAAATTCTATTGGTTGAGTGCTTTCGACCTATCCCCACCTTAGCCTTTGAATAATCAACTTTTTAGCCATTGGAAACCGAATATGAATTTATTATAAATTAATATTTCTAGCTTTTCCAAAGGTGCCCCTCACCCCTCTTATAAAAGGGAACTCCTCCTTCTCATTTCTTCACACCTCTCAAGCCACTTGGCTCGTCCAAACTCTGCCCAACTAAGCTCCCCACATCCCTCTTCTCCTCCTTGAAGCTTCCCCTTAGGCAGAAAGCATTTCAACAAGTCCTTTGGTTCCAACCAAAGTGAGTTACCTAAATTAAAGGTAACGATTTCTCTTAAATTATTTTCATTTATTTTCCTTCTCCAACCCCCAAACTCATTTTATTTCCTTTCTTTTGTAACAACACCAGTATCCTCAATATAATAGGATGTTGTTATAAGAAGGATTCAAACTACACATACACACAACTCCATCTAATGGATGATGAACATAATGTTTCTGTGGATGGCAAACTAACGCCTCACGAAACGATGATTGTTCAAATACATATTACCGCCTCTCATGGTGGCCATTATGATAGCACTGTAATTAAATATGATATTAATGATATATATTTTATATATAAGCTTCTGTAATTCCATTTTATTTCATACCATTATTCGTTTCATGTTGTATATACATACGATAATTTCATTTGAGGATGGGCGGACTACCGCCCCCTTAAATTGATATGACTCGTTCATAACACACATGGAACGTATAAAGGATGGTGTTAATGAACTTAAGTAACATATATAAAATATTATATTATACTGGAATAGTAATATACCTATGTATCATTTGGATTCAATTCTTTTAAAATAAAAATTAAATGGAAGTAGCGTTCGTGCGTACGTACGGACTACCGTCTCCACGAACGCGATGAGATTCATTCTCCATCGTATCCATTCAAGTATAATTATCATTTAATGATTTAAAAATGATGTTTAAAGACTTGATATCATTATGGATATGAATAAGATACAACAAACATGACTTATGTAACAAAACATATAAAGAAAATGAGTAAGTTAACACCCGAAGCGGCGATAATACTAAGATATTATTATCAAATCAATATTAAAAGATCATATATGATATCATATTAATGTATATGATTCTTGTATAATTTAGTAACAATTATTTCACTATTATACAGGAGGTTAACCTACCCCAACCAAGGAAAAGTACAAGGTAAGGGTTTACTTTACAACCTCTTCATTATCCAAGGTTGTTTATACGTAATAATCTACTGGGATCTCTTTATCATCCACATCCATGTTTCTTAAAAATGTATTTCAAAACATTTTTAATATTACAAGAATATGGGTTAAAGTCATTTATACCCTTGTTTGACTTTTTTATAAGAGGTTTATAAAGGAATCTTTCCGTCGTTTTCAAAACAAGGTCCTTTTTAACCTTTTCGACAGAATTGAGGTAAGAATGTTTTTTTTAACTTATACGGCGGGTGCGGTTATTTTCCGCCGTTATAAAATCGTCGAAGCTTTCCATATAAGATTATAAGAATATTTTCAAAGAAAATGTTTTATTTTATATGGATCTTAAATGATTTCAAAATAAAAGGAGATACTTCTTTAAAAAGAATTTTGATTTCATCTATGTCAACATCCTTTGATGGATTTTAAGATTATTTGAAGTTGATTTATTATGATACAAAACTTCTATATTGTATTGAAGGTTTTGTGATATGTTTGACTGTGGATGTGCTATTTTTATACCATTCATAGTTTATGGTGAAATTATTGACATTTCGTATGCTAGTTTTAATACGAATGTTTATGTTATGTTTAAACCTTTTCATATTGGAATGCATTGGACTTAATAAGTGACGGGTGGAGCCCGCTATAGCTCCTCGATGCATCGGTAGGTCTCATGAGACAAACTAGTGTCTTGGTACAAGGCCTTGACAAAATCTTATTTTTAGTCTTGGCACGAGGCCTTGGCTATGTGGTTATGATAGTCTGTCATTATGCATTCCAACATTATGAAAGTGGTTATTGATTTTGCATTTGATTATTCGATTAGTAGAATATCCATGTGAATAAGTAAATGGCATTATTTCATTTTACTTTTTCCATACTATGTTGAAGTTCATGTTTAAAAGGATTTTGTTTTAGTAATTCATTTCCTTAAATGTTTATGCTTATTTTGAATGTTCCGCTATATTGCTATCCTTACTGGGCATTTGAGCTCACCCCTTTTCTATGTTTTATTTTTCCCTGGTAGTGAAGAAGTAAATTATGATTGACTTGCAGGGATATTATGAGGGGTTAATAGTGTGGATATGAAGACTTTGTTGTTGTAGTAGTTTTTCACTTTGAAATTTAATGTAAAACTTTATGAATATATCTAGTGTTTCCAAGGCTACTAAACCAATCGGTCTTTCGAGATTTGATCTTTCTTGTGATCATGCCAATGTTATGTAATAATGCACCGACTCTGGGTAGCTGGGGTCGGGGCGTTACATTTGGTATCAGAGGAAGTTTAGTACAAACCTTGGAAGCTAGATTTAGATAAACTCTGATTAGAGCACGTAGACCTAAGATGAACTTTGAGGATTAGTATAGAAGAACTTCCTAGAATTTTGGTATTGTAGAGATTTTGTGAGTTTTCCGAGCAATACATCCATGTCTGGATACGAGCAGGTAGAGGCGGCTCTGGCACAGATGTACCTAGGGGTAAAACCCGAAAACACCGCTTTGAGCTAGACTCGAACGGGAACTGGTGCACGACAACGGGCCTTGCTGCACTTTTGGTTACGACACTCCCGGGGGATATGCTTAGGATAACTCTCATTTTCTTTACAAATCATTATGAAGGGTTTATGTGTATATAATTCCTCAAAGAAAACATTTTTATGATTATGGATTATATCCATAAATAGTTCAATTTATGTTAAGTGTTTTATAAGTATGGGATTATGTATTTTGATTCATAAACTGATCTAGTTTATGCCATTGTTCAGAAATGGCGCCCAGTAGAAGGAATGAGAACTCCAGAAATGCAAATGATCCAAAGAGAAGGAAGGATCATATCTTTCATGGTCTTAAGCTAGAATTGATAAGAGAAATAGTCTCCCATGTATTATCATCATATGAAGAAATAATATCATGTGTTGATAAGATAAGTAAAGAGTTTACTGAGTCCTATGGCTTTGAAGGGAAGCAAGAGAAGAAAAGGATGGAAGAGAGAAATATGGATAAAGGGAAGAGGGAAAAGCAGAATTTTCCCATATGTGGTAACTGTGGAAAGAAACACCCTGGAACTTGCCTGAAAGGAATGGGAGTTTGTTATAAGTGTGGAGGAAAAGGGCACAAAGTACGTGACTGCAAGGGTAAAAAAATGGTTTCAAATGTACAATGCTTCATTTGCAAGGAGTTTGGACACTACGCGAACCTATGTCCCAATCATCAGACTATGCCGCAAATGATGCTATTGGATAATAATCAAGTTATGATACTACCACATATGAAGAGGAATGATTAGAGTTCTTATGTTGATTATGTCAATTGAGTGTTGTATCAACAATGTACTTGTTATAATGATTATGGAGTATATAAGGATTTTACTGCAGTACTATTTCATTAAGGACTTGAGATTGTGTGGCACAATGAAAAGTGACTCAATAGCAGGATAAATCTTTGGAAAATATATGGTTGAGAGAATGATAAACCATAATATAGTTCTGATACCGAGGTAGTGATTTTCGAATAATACATGATTATTTTGGAAAAAATATATTGGATATTCTTGACTACCTTGGAACTGATTAATGATCTGTATATTCCATTATTGTTGGGGTTTAAAATTTTTTTGGATTGATGAAGTATATCCATCATTCTATATGGAATAGGGGAGCATGAATGTAATCAATAAGGAATATGGTAATTCAGGATGTTTCAGTGTATTAAAAGAATACAAGATGAAGGTATTCATATGCTATTATGGGGTAAAAAGGATCTACATTATTCTTACCTTCCTTATAAATGTTGGACTGTGAGTTTGGACAGAAGTATTTTGGATAGTTCTAGGTTGGATTATTTTGGATTGCCAAAAAAGGACAACCCGGAGGTCGGGCGGCAACCCGTCGCGTCCGGCAAGGCTGCGAGACTTGAACCCGCAACCGAAGGGCGACAAGGGTGTATAACCTACCACTGTCCCACGAGATGTCCTGAATTAAATAATGTAGTTTTTTTAAAAGATCTGGTAGATGAATTATAATTCATTTATTTTGGAACCCTGTACGAATAGTATAAATAGAAAAAAAAATTACGTTCTATTATCTTTTAGAGTGAAAGATGAGGTTGTGGTAGAAATTTATTAATGGGTAAAATTATAATTATAAAGTAAGTATATCTCCTTATTATCTTATCCAATCTCATAAATAAATTCCTCAACATTAATAATAGAAACTTAGAACAAAAATGTTGTCCTAGATGGTACCTTAAATCATCACTAATTTATGGCTTTGGGATTGTTGGCCTTTTCATAGCCATGTTCTCTACCACTCTCCATCAGATAATTGATGGTTAGATTTTTCTTCCATATCCATATTTTACTACATGGAACCCTAGTATGTGTTATTTTTGGTAATCTTCATACTTTCGACTCTTTATTTTAAATAGAGGCCTCATTAATTCATTTTTCGATGTGGGATTTCAACTAAGATATTTTGAAACGTCAAAAATGTGTTATCCTAATACCCTATGTTTTGTTGAACCGATGGTATTTCAAATCATCATAGATTGATGAGTTTAAGGACCTCAATTTTATACTTGTTTGTGATTGATGACCTCAACCACTACCTATAAATATTTACGTTTTTCCTCCAATTATATGTCTCTAATTTCCACCAATGTTCTCCTAATCGAGATCATAATTTGGTGGTGACCCTTTCATTTCTCTTTTCCTCATATTAAGACTAAATTTTAGTAACCCAATTTCCGATGTGGGTTTTACCACAAATATATTTTCTATTTTCAACCTTTTATTTTTTGAAGAACAATTTCAAATTGCGAGGACACAATTTATTGAAGGAGGGGAGAATGTAACACCCCAAGATTTTATAGTGTGTTATTTCTTCAAAATAATTCAATAACTTTCACTACACGCAACACCAAGTTCAATCGCACCATGACTTACCAAACAAGCTGTTCAAAAGAGGTTATGAATAGTGTTAACTAAATTTTAAACTTTATATAATCCTTATAATTTTAGAATCCATATTATGAGTTTCTTAGACATAATGTAAGAACAAATTCATTTTCAGTATTTCACTTTTACCAAATTTTAATAGTGAACCCTTTTTAGATACTATATTTTAAACTTTTTGACTAAATGGGTACATCAAAAATTTAAAATGAAACATCCCAAGCTTCCACGGTACGCTAGCGTGTGTTGTACGCAACACCGAGTTCTAACACACCGTAACCAATCAAACTAGCCGTTATGAATAGTAATACCTACTTTTTTAAATTATATATATTTTATATTTTAAAATGGACTTCATTTTTGGATTCGGAATATCAAATTTAGCCTAAGGTGAAATTTTGGTACTTTTCGGATAACTTTCATATTTTGATGAATAGTGAAAATTACTAAATTTTAATTAAAAACAACCTTTTTAATCAAAATAATTAATAGTGATAAATTATGAATTTGAGTGGTTTTAAAGTATATTTAGAATATATTTTTACTATTTAATATAATGTTGGTCATTGGACATAATTTTACAATTAAACCGAACATAAACAAGTGTCAATCTTTTGATAGTTATTATCTCTTAAAAACACGCTTTTTGTTTTGACAGCGGGAATTAATTTTAAATTAATTTCTGCCACTTCTGTGTTTAGAATTTAGGAAAATGGATTCCATATTTGGAATCAGGATGTTCAAATTGTGTAAATAGGTAACTTTTATTTTAAGACATTTTGAATAATTACTGCGGTAAATATTTTATTTACCATGGTTAAGGGTAAATCCGGTAAATAAGGGTTAAAAAAATAATATTATAATAATACTAAATTACCCTAAAACGTGTCTCAACCCTATTGGTTGATAAATGGTCGACCATGGGCATCTTTGGGTCTGTTTTGGGACCCCATGGATCCACTTGTAAGTGATAATGACACATTATATTAATAAAGTTAAAATAAAAATAAAAATGGCATAAGCTTACATCTTTTAGAAGAACAATTTTTACATAGGGTTATACATGTTGGATTTTCGATTATAAATATTCATTAGAAATATAAAAAGATTTCCTACATAATGATATTTTATTTATAATTTTTAGACATCAAATAATTTAAATTATTAATGACACAATGATGATGCAGTAATTACTATAATAGTGAAAAATTAAAATAATTGATATTATAAATACCCAAATAAATATAATATGAAACTTTTAATGAATTAAACTACTTTTATAGGATAATATGATATATTAGGATTGATTTAATTGACTTTGTTCGAAGTAATCAATCTGTTATGAGTTTCACAAAAATCAACTATTGAATAGTGTCAAAATTGACATAAAAGAGTTCTTAAAACAAATATTATATTCTTAATTGATATTAAATTCATAAAAATCTAAGGTTCGGCCAAGAGACTTATATCATGATAGGTTCATCATTAATGGACCACTTCTGGGTCGCTTGGATGTATATAGTAAGTTTATTAACCATATTATATAAAAATACAAAGAGACATTGTAAAAGTGAAACTAATTAACTTAGAGTTAATACTTAAAGATAAGGTTAATATAAGTACCCAAACCTGTCTAAATTATATTGGTTGAGTGGTTTTCGACCTATCCCAACCTTAGCCTTTGAATAATCAACTTTTTAGCCATTGGAAACCGAATATGAATTTATTATAAATTAATATTTCTAGCTTTTCCAAAGGTGCCCCTCACCCCTCTTATAAAAGGGCACTCCTCCTTCTCATTTCTTCACACCTCTCAAGCCACTTGGCTCGTCCAAACTCTGACCAACTAAGCTCCCCACATCCCTCTCCTCCTCCTTGAAGCTTCCCCTTAGGCAGAAAGCATTTCAACAAATCCTTTGGTTCCAACCAAAGTGAGTTACCTAAATTAAAGGTAACGATTTCTCTTAAATTATTTTCATTTATTTTCCTTCTCCAACCCCCAAAATCTTTTTATTTCCTTTCTTTTGTAACAACACCAGTATCCTCAATATACTATGATGTTGTTATAAGAAGGATTCAAACTACACATACACACAACTCCATCTAATGGATGATGAACATAATGTTTCTGTGGATGGCAAACTAACGCCTCACGAAACGATGATTGTTCAAATACATATTACCGCCTCTCATGGTGGCCATTATGATGGTACTGTAATTAAATATGATATTAATGATATATATTTTATATATAAGCTTCTGTAATTCCATTTTATTTCATACCATTATTCGTTTCATGTTGTATATACATACGATAATTTCATTTGAGGAAGTGCGGACTACCGCCCCCTTAAAATGATATGACTCGTTCATACCACACATGGAACGTATAAAGGATGGTGTTAATGAACTTATGTAACATATATAAAATATTATATTATACTGGAATAGTAATATACCTATGTATAATTTGGATTCAATTCTTTTAAAATAAAAATTAAATGGAAGTAGCGTTCGTGCGTACGTACGGACTACCGTCTCCACGAACGCGATGAGATTCATTCTTCATCGTATCCATCAAGTATAATTATCATTTAATGATTTAAAAATGATGTTTAATGACTTGATATCATTATGGATATGAATAAGATACAACAAACATGACTTATGTAACAAAACATATAAAGAAAATGAGTAAGTTAACACCCGAAGCGGCGATAATACTAAGATATTATTATCAAATCAATATTAAAAGGTCATATATGATATCATATTAATGTATATGATTCTTGTATAATTTAGTAACAATTATTTCACTATTATACAGGAGGTTAACCTACCCCAACCAAGGAAAAGTACAAGGTAAGGGTTTACTTTACAACCTCTTCATTATCCAAGGTTGTTTATACGTAATAATCTACTGGGATCTCTTTATCATCCACATCCATGTTTCTTAAAAATGTATTTCAAAACATTTTTAATATTACAAGAATATGGGTTAAAGTCATTTATACCCTTGTTTGACTTTTTATAAGAGGTTTATAAAGGAATCTTTCCGTCGTTTTCAAAACAAGGTCCTTTTTAACCTTTTCGACAGAATTGAGGTAAGAATGTTTTTTTTAACTTATACGGCGGGTGCAGTTATTTTCCGCCGTTATAAAATCGTCGAAGCTTTCCATACAAGCTTATAAGAATATTTTCAAAGAAAATGTTTTATTTTATATGGATCTTAAATGATTTCAAAATAAAAGGAGATACTTCTTTAAAAAGAATTTTGATTTCATCTATGTCAACATCCTTTGATGGATTTTAAGATTATTTGAAGTTGATTTATTATGATACAAAACTTCTATATTGTATTGAAGGTTTTGTGATATGTTTGACTGTGGATGTGCTATTTTTATACCATTCATAGTTTATGGTGAAATTATTGACATTTCGTATGCTAGTTTTAATACGAATGTTTATGTTATGTTTAAACCTTTTCATATGGGAATGCATTGGACTTAATAAGTGACGGGTGGAGCCCTCTATAGCTCCTCGATGCATTGGTAGGTCTCATGAGACAAACTAGTGTCTTGGCACAAGGCCTTGACAAAATCTTATTTGTAGTCTTGGCACGAGGCCTTGGCTATGTGGTTATGATAGTCTGGCATTATGCATTCCAACATTATGAAAGTGGTTATTGATTTTGCATGTGATTATTCGATTAGTAGAATATCCATGTGAATAAGTAAATGGAATTATTTCATTTTACTTTTGCCATACTATGTTGAAGTTCATGTTTAAAAGGCTTTTGTTTTAGTAATTCATTGCCTTAAATGATTATGCTTATTTTGAATGTTCCGCTATATTGCTATCCTTACTGGGAATTTGAGCTCAGCCCTTTTCTATGTTTTATTTTTCCCAGGTAGTGAAGAAGTAAATTATGATTGACTTGCAGGGATATTATGAGGGGTTAATAGTGTGGATATGAAGACTTTGTTGTTGTATTAGTTTTTCACTTTGAAATGTAATGTAAAACATTATGAATATATCTAGTGTTTCCAAGGCTACTAAACCAATCGGTCTTTCGAGATTTGATCTTTCTTGTGATCATGCCAATGTTATGTAATAATGCACCGACTCTGGGTAGCTGGGGTCGGGGCGTTACAGTAACTGGATCTCGATGGGCAGGACAGCCTCAGCTCCATACACCAGGGAATAAGTGGTCATCTGGGTGGAATTGCGAGTCGTCGTCTGATAAGCCCAGAGGGCGTTGGGGAGCTTGTCCGGCCAACTCTTCTTGTTATGACCAACCATCTTTTGCAGAATGTTAGAGAGTGTTTTGTTAAACTCCTCGATCTGCCCATTTGCCTGCGCATGATAGAGAGATGTATGGTTCGAAAGAATGTTGTATTTGGCGTACAACTTCTTCAACTCGGTTGCTCGGAAATTGGCTCCGTTATCCGTGAGGATAGAGTGAGGCACTCCAAATCGATGAATGATGTTGGAGGTCACGAAGTCAGCGATCGAACAGGATTTGACCTCTCGGAGCGGAATCGCCTCTGCCCATTTGGAGAAGAAGTCCGTGGCGGTCAGAATGAACTGGCACTGGCGAGCTGTCGCCGGCGGGTAAGGTCCCACAACGTCCATCCCCCAGACTCCAAAGGGCCAAGAATACCTGGTGGTATGGAGAGGCTCCGGCGGCCGATGCACAAAGTTCGCATGAACCTGGCACGCGTGGCACCTCCTGGCATACTCGATGCAGTCATGGATCATGGAGGGCCAGAAGTATCCCAACCTCCGAATCTGGTGGGACAGCTTCGGCCCAGTCTGATGGGCGTCGCATGAACCAGCATGAACCTCTTGCATGACTCGCGGGATCTCAACTCCCTGAAGGCAACGGAGGAGAACACCATCAAATCCGCGTCTATAGAGGATCTGCTCCAGGCCGGGACTGCTCTGGAGGACAAACTACGATGCGCGGCGTCGAACTCGCTCGCGTTCGTCCCGATCCGGCGGGAGAATGCCATGTTGGAGGTACTCAACCAAAGGCTTCCTCTAATCAGGGGCTGGTTCGACTGCCATATCTGAGGTACTCGGGGCTCCGGGCACAGGGGAAACCGTGGTGAGATTACTTACCGACGGGTCACGATCTCCCTCTGGGAAAACGGGAGCGATGAGCCTGCGGCGCGTCACGCGAACGGTCAGGTTATCCTGTTCAGGCTCCGCAAGTGACGCAGCAAGGCTGGCCAAAGCATCTGCTCGACCGTTCTGCGACCGGGGAATATGGACAATCTCTGGCCGAGAAGGGAACCGGGCCATCAGAAGAAGGGTTCACTCCAGCAGTGGCACAAGTTCCGGCTTCCTGACAACATAGTCACCATTGATCTGCTTAACAACCAACTCGGAGTCCCCTTTCACACACAGATGGGGCACGTCGATCTCGAGAGCTAACTCGAGGCCGGTGATGAGGGCATGGAATTCCGCCTCATTGTTGGTACAGCCCTCTGACAACAGGAAAGAGAATGGCAGCACGGCTTGCTCCGGGGTAATGAAGACGATACCCAAACCCACTCTGTTGAGCTTAGGATTATCAAGTCTTCTACCGGTGGGGCTCCGGGAGGCACCGTCAAAGTGCATCTGCCAGCATGGACCGGCATGATCGACCGAGAGAATGGCCTCATCAGGAAAGCCTAGATCCAGCGGCTGATCCGCGGAGGTTGGGTGAGCAGCCAGAAAGTCTGCCAATGCTTGCCCTTTGATGGCCTTCTGAGACACATACCTGATGTCGAACTGCTGGAGAATCACAGCCCACCGCTCTAGAAGGCCAGTCAACATGGGCCGGCTCAGGATATATTTCAACGGGTCTACCCGAGAAACCAACTGTACCTCATGGTGCTGCAAGTAGTGCCGTAATTTCTGTACGGAAAATACGAGCGCCAGGAAGCTCTTCTCGATGGGGGAATACCTAACTTCCGCATCGAGGAGCATGCGACTGAGGTAATAGAGGCTATTCTCTGTTCCCTCGTTGTTCTTCTGGGTGAGAAGGGCACCCAGGGACCGTTCCAGGGCGGTCACATAGAGGACCAGCGGCTTCCCGGATACAGGCGGCATCAGAACCGGAGGTTGCAGCAGGTACTGCTTGATTTCCTCGAAAGCGGTCTGACACTCTTTATCCCATACATAGGTGGCACCTTTCTTCATGAGCCGAGAAAAGGGCTTACACTTGCCGGCCAGATTCGCGATGAATCGGCGTATATAGGCTAAGTGGCCTTGGAACCCCTGCAGTTCCCGGATGTTACCTGGGGGAGGCATCTGGCTAATCGCCCTGATCTTCTCTGGGTCGATCTCAATACCCCGGTATCTTACCACAAAACCAAGGAACTTTCCGGTGGTGACCCCGAAGGCACACTTCAACGGGTTCATCTTCAGGCAGCGAGACCGGAGGAAGCCAAACACTTTCTCAAGATCTTTGAGATGCTCTTGACGCTGGCGCGATTTGACTACCAAGTCGTCGACGTAGCATTCCACCAGTGTGTCGAGGATTGGCTTGAATATGCAGTGCATCGCCCGTTGATAGGTGGCACCTGTATTCTTCAGGCCGAAAGGCATGACCTGGTAACAAAAGGTACCTTGGGGGGCCCTGAAGGCAGTGAACTCATCATCCTCAGGGGCCATCCGAATTTGGTTATATCCAGAGTATCCATCCATGAAGGAGAGGGCTTGGAACCCTACCGTAGCGTCAATCAACAGCTCTGTCACTGGAAGAGGAAAATCATCCTTCGGACAGTGGCGGTTGAGATCGCGGAAGTCGATGCAGACTCTGATCTGCCCGTTCTTCTTCTGGACCGACACAATGTTGGCCAGCCATTTGGGGTACTGAACTTCCCTCACGAAGTTGGATTTGATAAGCTTATCAACTTCGGCCTCAACCATGGCACCGTGGAATGGGTGCATCTTCCTAGGAGGCTGCTTGAACCCGCGATGGTTCGCTGGGAGACCAAGGCGGTGGACGGCTACCTGAGGATCTAGCCCCGGAATCTCGTCATAGCCCCAAGCGAACACATCACGGTGCTACCTGAGAAAGTCCACGTACTGCTGCCACTCCTCAGAGGGCATGGCGGCACTAACCAATGTGGGTCTCGGATCTGCTTCGGTTCCAAGGTTCACTTGTACTAACTCATCGACCGTGGCGGAGACGCCCTCCTCAAAGGCTGGGGGTGCATCTTCCATGTCCTCTCCACTCGGGGAGGGATCGTCCACGGGAGAGGCTGCGTTGACAACTGCATTGGGGCTACCAGATCCTGCTGGGCCGCTGGTGCTGGCATGGGCGGTCGCGGACATCTCACCAGGAGACTCACAAGCCGTCGAGACCATGGCTACGTCCAACCGTTGAATCGGGAGGACGTAAGCGTCATCCAAACTTGCCCAGGGATCACTTGCAACAGCGACAGGCTTGACCTCACCTGCCAGGATCTGCTTATCCTTGCTCTTGTAATAGTCCGCGTCCAGATAGCGGGCTTCACATGAGGCAAAAGGAGAGGCATCTCCCTGAAGCACGCCTACTCGACCATTAAGGGGGTATTTGAGGCATTGGTGGTATGACGAGGGAACAGCCGCATGAAGGTGGAGCCAGGGCCTGCCCATAAATGCGTTGTACGCGGTGTCTTGAGAGACTACCATGAATTCGGTGTTGGCAACCAAATCACCGAACTGGGTCTTCAAACGTATCTTGCCGACCGGGGTTTGCTCGGTGCGGTCGTACCCCTGGATCCTGAGGTCGGAGGGAATCAAGTCATCCTCAGACAACCCCAATCTCCGGAGCGTCCGAGTGGGAATCAGGTTAATCCCGGACCCCGTGTCGACAAGACAGCGCCGGACTTCAAGGCCATTGAACTGGCCGGTAACATACATCGGACGAATGTGCCCCTGTATAGGAGGGTCTTCATCCTTACCAGAAAACGAGATAACTGCCTGACATTCGGCGTCCTCAATCGTTTTGGCGTGAAAGGCCTCTGCAGCCGCAACCTCTGTCTCAAACTAGAGGGGGCTCTTCAGGGCTTCAGCGAGTGCCTCGCGCATCTCAGATGACATGCGCAGAGCCTCAAGGATGGAGAGTCTCGCTGGGATGTCGGCCAAGTGCTTCAGGACATCATACTTTTTGGCCAAGCGCGAGCCCCTGGTTGCAGGAGGTTGCTCTGCGGTTGGAAGCATGACGGGCCTTGCCGGTTGGGCCGGCGGCCGACTGGCGCTTGGCGCATCTCGCTGTTCATTGGTTGAAGCCCGGGAAATGGTCACCGTACTGGGGTCAGGAGGCCGGGATGGACTCGTGGTAGGGCGGAGCTGATCGCGACGCGGCTGAGGCGGTTCTGCCTGATCCCATACCACAAACAGTGGCGGAGGCGAATCCGTCATCCCCGGATGGGGGGGCTGCGCACGCTGAGCTCGGTTTTGAGCCTCCTGCCTGGTCTCAGTGGCGTGCACGGCCTGGCTGGAGGTACCAACTGCTGTGCCCCAGCGACTCCTGTTGTTGCGGCTCCTCCGACGGTGGCGACGACCGGGGAAACTAGGGAGGTCCACCTGGTGTTCTTCAACGTCGGGAACCGAAAAGGGATTTACCAGCTCGACGGTATTAACCGAAGCGTACCCAGTACTGTCATCGGACGAGTCATTCACCATTGGGTGGATCCGAGGAGGGATCCCCATCTCCGGGGGCATGAAATCGCCGAGAGTGCAGGATAGTGGCGGAACTGGCGGGGCGCGCTCTTCCTTCTTGCGCCGCCGCCGTTTGCTCTTCTTGGAAGAGGCAGGCTGGGATGACGATGCCGAAGCAGCACCCGCAGATTCTGGGGGCTCAGGCTGATTCAAGCGTGCACGGATGATTCCATGGGCGCGAATGATCGTCTTGCGGGCCATCCAGTTTTTATACTTTTGGGATCCGCGGTCGGAGACCAGCTGCCATTCGTCCTCGTTGCCGCAATCGTCATTTGATCCCACGAACACGCCCGCCACCTGTGCCGGAGCTGGGCCCAACCTGATTACATTGTTGTTAATCTGGTCTTGGATCCAATCCTTAAACACATAGCACCACTGGATGGTGTGCCCCAGGGCCCGATGGTAGGGGCAGTAGCGGGGGTTATCCGTGAGATGTGCCTCCTCCGGCCTCCAACACTCAGGCAGTCGCACAATCCTCTGCTCCAGGGCGCTCTGGAAATAACCGGGGACCTGATCCTCGTGAAATGAGTAGGTCAGGTATCGCGGGCCCCTTGGAGCGTGGTCTTGACGAGGGGCTGGAGGGGCCTTCCGAGGAGGTGGACCCTGATTATCTCGCCGGGGTTGTGGCGGTACATTACGCGGAGGGGCCGGCCGGTTCTGAGGCTGCCGCTGCTGGGCCGGGAACTGAGCCCGTGGAGGCGGATTCCTGTGAGGCTGTGGAGCTGGTCTCACCGGCAGCAGCTCCAACGGACTGGGAGCCTCTATCTGGGCGACAGCAGCGGGCTCAACCCTGCTGGCTCTCCTTGCAAGAATCATAGGAGGCAGCGGGTGTGCCTGGCTGGCCTGTTGCAGGGCTTCCTCAAGACGTTGAGCTTTGTCTGAGTAGTCCCTGAACCCTCCGGGGTAATTCTGAGTGATCAAGGAAGGGACCAGCTCGGTCTTGACGTTCCCGACGCACATTGTCAGCAACTGCTCCTGAGTCAATGGCATGTCAAGGGAATACGTGAGACCCTTCCATCGGGCGACGAAGTCCGCGACTCGCTCGTCAGGCCTCTGCTTGCACTTGAAGAGGTCTGTGATACTCGTCTTCCGGGTCGTGGAACTGAACTGGTAGAGGAATTGTCTACGAAGGTCCTCCCAGCTAGTTATCGACCCGACGGGGAGCTGGCTGTACCAGACAAATGCTGGCCCTTCCAGTGTCTGGACAAAGCAGCGAAGCTTAGTGGCCTCTTGCTGCGCCGGAGTCCCCAACATAGGCCCGCACCTCGAGTTGAAATGGGCCAAATGCTGTGGCGGATCTCCAGTCCCGTTGAAGGGGGAAAAAGTGGGATTCCCGAATCCCGGAGGCACCGGCATGTCATCCACCCATGCTGGGTATGGCTTGCCGTCCGGTGGGATTGCCACTTGCCGAGTCTCCAAGGCCTCCAAGCGGGCGATGAGTGCCGCCATCGGATCGTCCGGACATGGGTTCCAGTCCTGGCGAGGATCTCTAACCACGAGCGCATTGCATGGCCCTTCAATCGGGTCGTCGACCGGGTCGTCGAACTCGGCAGCTCGTGGGATGGCGGGCGGAGCGGCCCTTGGGGCAGCGGGAGGAATCCGAGCGGGGTCTCTCAGGTAGTCACGCCGCTCGGGAGGGTGTGGTGAAACATACCGCGCCCTCTTGCCATAGGCGATGGACTCTCTCCTGTCGGCGAACACGGCATAATCACGGTTGCCCGGGAGAGCCTCATCGAGGGGTGGTTGTTCCTGTCCCTGCTGTCCTGGCCTAGGATCACCGTAGTCAGGCCACTGCTCTGCAGCGCGCTCGGCGAGGAGCTGGTCAACTAGCTTCTTCTGCTCGGTGAGCTGTTGACGTAGCATAGCCTTCTCGGGATCCTCATCCGCCCTCTGCGTGGAGGCGGATGGGTCGGCGGGCTTTATAGCCTCGCCGTGCTCTTTACCTTTACTGACGTTTCGGCTCAACGTCAGTGCTTCAGTGGGTGCGGGGAGACCCAGGAGGCTCCTCTGGTGACGAGTAACTCTCGCCGATGGATCCAACAACGGCTTGTCTTCGAGGGGATAGCCCCCATCGAGAAGTTCCAAACCGTTCCCCTCCCCCGACAGGTCAGCCATATTGACTGCTTCCGTCCCTGGGGATGTACCCTCAGGGCCACCCAGTGAATCGGGCTGTCGGCGAATCGCACTGAAGCGTAGGGCAGCGTACTGCCCCCATCCACGGATATACACATGGGGAGTGGCTTCCTCGATAACCTTGCGGAGTACTTGAAAACACTCAACGCATCGTTGTTGGAGGGCCTCGTGGTGCCCAAATGACCCGGGGTGCCGAACCGCGGGGAGCGCGGCCAGGTCAATTTGACGGCACTGCTCACCAATATCCTCCAGGTGCACTTGACTCCCGGGATATAGCATTTTTAAGCGGTGAAGACGGGAGTGAGTCTCCCGGAGAGTTCGGCGGAAGCATTCAAACTCATCCGGGGTGAGCGATTCGGGTGCATCAATGTCCGGTCCTGTGACTGGCCAAAACTTCTCAGGGAAGTGGCCCTCTGCAAGGACAGTCCAGAAACTCCACGACTCAAACTCGGGACCCAGATCTCCTTGGTCCTCTTCAACGATTGGGAATGGACGGGGAACTGGCAGTGGTGCCGAGGCGGGCCGCCGGGCCGACGGGCTGGCCGGCGGTGAATACGGCGAGCAGGCCGATTGGCCTCCATATCCCGGGCCGCCCTCTGAGGGTGGCGGTGCCCTGGATACCACATCACAATAGGACGGGCCGGCGAGCAAACATCCTGCCGTAGCGTCGGTGCTCGCCGAGGGTGCACTAGATCGTGGTTCAACCGTCGGTCCCCAGAAAAAGTCTCCGGCTTCTCCGATCGAGGCAGAAGGTGCTTCCGGAGGGGCCGGTACCAACTGAAAGCTTGATCCTTGGGTGTCTACCAGGCCCTCACTACTCCGGATATACCTTCGGAGAGAAGCGGGAATCGTATCGATCTCGCTCTCGGGAAGTACGAGGCTGACGTGCCGCATTCCTACCCCTACCCCTGACTAGCGGGATTGGGGGGAGGGCTCTATCGCCGAATCATACTCCGCCTCTGTATCAGAGAAACGAACCGGTCGGATCTCTGTCCGGAATTCCGTAACATTCATCCCTCGGCGTCGACGCCTCGCCCTCCTACCCCTGGGTGGTTCTTCGGGGCATGGCTGATTTCTATCCTGGCGTCCTCCGGCCGCACTGGTGCTGGGGCCAAGGGGACTGGAAACCAAGGTGCGAGGAGCACCGGGACAGATATCAAAGGGGACGCGGGAAGAGATGATTCCGGGCGGGCCTCCGGGCCGAGATCGGAAGGTGGGATGACCCATGCCTCTTGGATCGGCCACACGGAGTATCCCCTGTTGGCGAATAGCGCTACCGCGAGGTGGTCCGCGGTGGCCATCGTCTGTACCAGCAACCGGGAGAGTCAACCCAACCTACCTTTGGGGCGGTCGGGGCCTCGATCCGGGTCGGGCATAGAAGTGCCCCTGCTCAGGATGCGCAGGGGCCTGGTGACTGGAGCCAGCAGTGGCCTGAGCCAACGCGGCCACTGTTGCTAGGGCCCCAAGGTGGGCATCCTCTTCCGCTCGAGCCCGACGTTGGAATCGGGACAAACGAGTCGGGATGAGCGGCGCGGGCAGGTGGAGAGCCCGTTCTTCGACTTGAGAGGCCTGGCGGCGATGTCGCCATGGCCTGGCAGGAGCCCTCATCGCGGATCCCTGGTGCGAATCCCGGATAGGGTGGTCCCGGGAATCTTCCACCTCATCCGCATAGGGGAAGGAGTTGTCGGAGCGCTCCGGGGATAAACTCCCAAAGCGGTTGGACGTCGAGGTAGGCAGCGGTGCCTCCCTGCGCGGCCCTCGGGGGCGGCGTTGGTGGCGAGGTGCAGCTCCCTCGAGGTCTAGGCGATCCATGTCCCTGGTGGGGATGACTCCCTCTTCCTCATATCTCCGCACCAAGTTGTTGATCACCCTTCTTTGGATGATCTCCGAGGGGGAGAGAGGGCGTGGTTGCCCCGCAGCTGCGGCTGCTGGGACGGCTGTGGAACGGGCGGGACCGCGCGGAGTAGCCGCGTCGGTGTTTCCCCTACCCCTGCGCCAGTGGGCGGGTGGTGATCGGGCACTGGATTGGGAGACCTGATTTCTGAAAGTAGGGAGAAGAACCCATTAACACTGACAGGAAAAGGAATCGACAACCAACCATTAGTGCCACGACGCCTTCCATGGGGGGGACCCAGGCCCTCGACGTCGCGAGACGGAGTGCCCGAGTTCCCTTCCTCAGCCCCTGGCGGGTAAAACTGAATGCTCGGTCGAGCAGCATGCTGGTCTTCCAACACCTCTAAAATCCATCGGTCTTCGTATTGAGGAGAAGAGATTCACGTCGGGTTCACCATTTTTCTGTTTCGGTGCGGATGTGCGTCGGGTTACGCTGTTCCGCCAGGACGCGTTCGCGCGTGCACCCGTCAACCCGAGGGGATGGGCGCGCGGCTTGTGGTCTTGCAGTCCCGCTTTCCAAGGGCGGGCAGCATTCGTCACTTATTCAGGGGTGTCTGCTCCTTGATCAAAACCGAGATGATGGGATGTCGGCTCCTCCTTCCGTGGACGTCTCCTCGGAACTCGTCGCCTAATCCAGGTCTCCCTCATAGATTTAAGAATGTTCGTGAATCTCGTTCCCGGCGCCATGTCTCCATGGACACCGGTTAATTACGCTGCTTCCGCCCGGACGCTCCAAGGAGTCTGGTCGGGGCAGCAACCTGCGGTGAGGAGACCGGGTGGCTCTGGGTGTCGGGGGCATGTCTTAACACTGCGCCTCTGCATGTCTGCCTTCCGTCCCTAATAGGGCTCCTCGAAGGCGTGATGGCCTGAGTCATCCCGCACTGGGTGCGGGGAACTGTGTTACCTGAGGTTTTCCTCAGCTTCCCATGTTTAACACGGGGTATGCCGCGAGTTTAACGTCCAACGGGGACGGCATCGGACTGATCAACACGAGGAGTGGATCAGATGTCAGAACCCCTTGCGGGGAACCTCCGACGTTGGGGCCAGCACATGGGCGGCTTCCCGAGTGAAGTGGAGTGGGATGAAATGGCATGACCCCACCGGGATGTGGCGGCCCGGGTAAGGATCAGGATGGATGATGGAGTGAAGATCTTGGACCCCGTAGGGGCTTCCTACGTACCGTGCGTTAGCGCGGATCAAAGTCAGCGTAGTTCGGATATACAGTTTAACGTCATGTTGGACGTCGGCAAGCCGACTCACAAAGAGATCGAGGCCACCGAGCGGAGGATTGAACCGAACCACCTCACACAGAGGGGGATGGAACGGCCGGGTGGATCACAGTTTTACGTCATGCTGGACGTTGGCAAGCCGACTCACAAGGAGATCGAGGCTGCCTGGAGAAGGGTTAAACCGAACCACCTCGCACACAGAGGGGGATGGAACGGCCGGGTGAATCACAGTTTTACGTCATGTTGGATGTTGGCAAGCCGACTCACGAAGAGCTCGAGGCGGTGGGGAAGCACAATGGAGATACAGACGTGCAGTCCCCCACAGAGGTGGATTCATAGGTGAATCAACGCAAGTGTGAACCCGGGAGGGGTCCAATGATGGACGAACCGACGTAAATACGACCGGGACGACCAGGCGGTGGGCTTGAACCTCGGAGAGGCTTCCTACGTACCCTGTTTAGAAGACGGGGATCAAATTCCACGTAGTTCGTTCTGTTTGCAACACTCTACCCCCGTGGACGAAGGCCACTCCAATCCCGACATCCCTGCAGAGACGAGCGGGTGGGGGCCACATCCAAACCGGGAGGACCCTGCGTGCGAGGCACGGGATCGGGTGAAGCGGACGGTTTAACGTCTTGCCGGACGAAGTACAGTTTAACGTCGTGTGTTGAGGACGAAGCGGACGGTTTAACATCTCGCCGGACGAAGTACAGTTTAACGTCGTGTGTTGAGGACGAAGATGCTTGGCAGTTTAACGTCCTGCAGCGCGGACGATGGTGCAGTTTAACGTCGTGCGGGACGTAAACGCCTGGCAGTTTAACGTCTTGCAGCGCGGACGTGGCACAGTTTAACGTCATGTTGGACGTATGCTGCCGCCTAATGGGTCCGTGTCACTTCGCGCAGGCCTGGAGGGCCGCACGGGAAGACAACGCACGTTGCGGGCACCCGGGATGAAGGTCATCGAGCGCCACGCAGGCGGGTACCCTCAGGGGGTCAAAGGGGGCGACCCTGGCGGCTTGCGTGCAAAAGAGGAGCTTTGCGTGCAATACCGCGGGTCGGCACGCAAATGAGGAGCTTGGGCCAGAACTTTGCGCGCGGATGATAGAGATTGCGCGCACCAGGCTTCGGATAGCGCGCGGGGGAAACGACTCATTCTTTAATCGAATCGCCACTTTGAAAATGGGGGGTGCGCGCAATCGGGTTGGATTGCGCGCACCCGGGGGCAATTGCGCGCAAGAGGCTTCTTTTGCGCGCAAATGCCTTTAAGTGAAGGGTTATTCAAAAGGAAAGGAGCCAAATGGATTGCGCGCGAAGGCGAACCCCAAGGCTTTCTTGCGCGAAAGAAAAGAGGTTACCTGAAGATCGGCATTGCGCGCGGAAGGGGTTGGATTGCGCGCACGAGAGACCTTTCGAATTATGGCATCCCTCAAACCGTCGGGGGTCTTCTTCTATTTATAGGCAACCCTGGGCGCGGAATCCGGTTCGCGGGCGCGAAATTCTCTTCGCGGGCGCGGAATCGGGCCCGGCGCGCAAGGGAGTCGCGCGGGTCTCCAAAATTCCGCGCAAGGCCTCCGGGCCCTCCGAAACATGCTTCCGACTCCAAATATGACCTCGCATTCCGCATCCGGAGTTTTGATTGGGAACAACGGACTTTTCCGGCGTCTACAGGCATCCCAACAAACAAGAAGATGCCTCACATGAGACTCAAAAGCCACCAACCAGGAAGAACCTCTGGTAACCACTTCAGCATCAGAAAATCAAGTAATTTATAAACCAACGAGTGCGGGTGGCCCAAAAGCCCAATCCAACAATACATACAAATCCCAAAGGGATTACCATATTTACATGAGTTCTAGATGACCCCTGATCACCATCTCTACACAAAACCAACATAACCACTCAGGGTTGGTCAAACAATGGGCACCCACTAGGTCCCTCAAGTCAAACACCAAGGAGTCATCCTACTCGGGATCCTCCAGATAACTACAGAGAAGGAATCCTACATGGGATCCGTATAAAAGTGCTATCCTACTTGGGATCCTTGAATGAATAACAAAATAGTCAAACCATAACATGGGTCCTCTCAATGAAAACTTGAGAGAGTTCCTACAAGGACTCCCATGTTTAGCACACAAGAAAGGCATCCCTCAGGGGACCCATAGAAGCATTCGGTCTCACGGCCTCTTAGGCCAAATGGGAACCTCGTACTTGGGAAAAGTCCTATAAAGAAAAGGTTATGGTAGATAGCTCACAGCTCATCTAATATTAAAGGTCTCAATAAAGTTTTTCCGAACACCCAACTTATCATAGACGCCAAGTCTCACTCTCAGGTGACAACTGAACTCGATAACTGGATGAAGAACCACTCCATTTAGAGAAAAACCACCAAAAACCATTTTAGATGACCTATAAATGTCAAAAGGATTCAACCATCGTGATCTACATGAAAAAATGCTCATAATCAACTACTCTCATGCACAATTCATACTTCCAGAGCATAAGATATCCTAAAATTACCGAACCGAAGTAGTACATGGCCAGAGTACATGGCCAGAGCACCTTAGGCCTACTTGTGTAAGGCATGTAATTTACTGTACATGACATATACTATTCACAAAAAGTTTCTCCTTGTCTGTTTTACCTGAACACATGCCCATGTATAACAAAACGGTGTGTACTTTACAGTACACGATGTGTACTTCAAAAAAACAACTAAAACCGTGTTCGATTCCATACGTCCGGTCACACGGCCACCACTAAATGATGTGAGCTCAAAGTACATGGCGTGTAATTAAAATAACTTTGTCTTCCCCGAAAAGGTCGAACACACGACCTGTTCCCCTGGAACACACGTCGTGTATACTGGGTTTTCTGACGGGAAATCCCTAAAAACACCTCATTCGCCTGTTTTCACCACCGAAACAACAGATCAAGCATACAAGAAATCAATATAAGACATTAAGAACTTAAAACAACTTGTTTAAATGGGATCTATGTAAAAAATGAAAACGGACCTACCTTTGGGTGGAAACTACCGAAGCTCCGCTTGATTTTACGACTCATGGTAGCCCTTCGCGGAATCAGTGTGCCTAGGGCTTCGAATCAGAACCCCTCACCCATCCAAACTCTCCCTCTATCTCAATATACCAAATCTCTCATGGGACATATCCAAGGAGGAGCACAAGAGATGTGTGCAAGGAGGAGGAGGAAAGAAGAGAAGGAAGAAAAGAAAAGAAAAGGAAAAGAAGAAAAAGGGGCCTGGGCTGGCCCCGGTGCCAAACATGAGTTTATGCATCCCATAGGCTAAAATATCCATTCCTGAATCAACGATGTAGATAGAATCACAATTGGACACACCATTTAAAATTTATTTCCAAACGAACCTGCATGAAAAATTTAATATTTAATTTAATAATATTAAACATTAAATATTCCACCAAAATTCGAACAACTCAGATTTCCTCCAAACTCATATCCTAGGGTAAACACCCTATTCAAGGACCAACAGAGTGGTCAGAAAAATTATTCAAGATCAGCAGGTAGGGTAAATATGATTTTTTTACCCCTCATCAGCATGCAGCAGTAAAAATTCAAATTTCTACTCAAAACGAGCATCTAGAAAAACACGGGTTCTTACAAGATACTTGGGAAGAGGTTATGAATTCCATCAGTACCTGAGATAACAAGAAACTATTAGTTGATTCTAATATCTAATGTTTCTCTATATACCATGGTAGAACCAAGATGTGTAGAGATTTGAAGGATCTTTTTTGTGGGATAATGTGAAGTGAGAAACTGTTGACTATGTTTCAATGTGTCTAGTTTTTTAAAAAGTGAAGGCTAAGAGACAACATCCTAGAGGAGTCATGAAACATATACCTAATCATATATATATGTGGGAAGAAATTATGATGGATTTTGTCACAATATTACTGAGAAAACCTGGAAGTAATGTGGATAATTTTTTATCATTTCAAAAAATCATCACCTTTCATTGCTATAAGAGTGGAATTACCACTTGAGCTATGAGAAGGAATTTATATTAATGAAGTTTTAATATATCATGGTTCCTATCAATCGAATGTGTCCGATCTAGATCCCTAGTTTACACCAAAATTCTGTAAAGTCCTCTAGAAGGATTTCGATACTGAGCATCGTATGAGTACTACATATAACCCTCAAACAGATGGACAATCTGAATGGAAAATTCAAACTCTAGATGAAACGTTGAGATCATGATTTCTGGGATTTCAAGGTATGTGGGATCAATGCCTTCCTTTGGTGGAATTTAACTACAATAATAGTTTCCATTCTAGCTTTCAAATGGAGCCATATGAAGCATTATATGTTAAGAGGAGTCAAACTTTAACTCATTGGGAAGAAATAGGCTAGAGGATACTTATTGGCCCAGAACTTATCATATAGAAAACTACAAAGGTAATGAAAATTTCATCCCATATTAAATAATAGAAAATAAGTAAAAATAGTTGTGCTAATAACTGAAGAAAGGATTTGTAATTTCATATTAGAGATCATGTCTTTCTAATGGTATCTTTGTGGAAGGGTGTCTTCTGGTTCTGTATGAAGTATAAACTGAGCCCCATGCGCATCAGACCACTTAAAATTCTTGAAAGGATTAGAGATTTACCATACCATTTAGAAATGACACCTAGTATCTCCAATGGTCATAATGTGTAACATGTTTCTTGGTATAATGAATAGATGCCAGACCAAATTAATGTACTCTCCTATGGTGAAATAGAGTTGGAACCTGATTTGTGATATTATCAAGAACCTATCGATGTTCTTCAAACAAGGGAGCATGTATTGAGAAATTAAAAAAATATGTTACTAAGGGTTCAATAGAGAAACCATTAAATGGAATAAGTGATGTGGGAACCTGAGTATGTTATTAATAATTACCACCCACATATTTTTAAAGTAATTTATACATGAAAAATTTCAAGGAAAAAATTTCTTGGTTTGGAAATAATATAACACCCCAAACATTTTATTCTATGTGTCCCATAAAAACATTACATTATTTATATAACATATATTTCCTGAAAAATTGAGTCTCAATAAAACCAAAATTGGGTATTTATAAGAGAATGTCAGAACCTATCCATTAAACATAAATTTTCAACATCTGTGTTTTGAACTTCAAAAAAGCATCATCTATAGTTGTGATCAGTAAGTTATTTGGATCCTAATAGAACCAATTTGTTTTTTGATGAATAGTAGCATACCCTTATGAATAGTATTATTACCCTTATAAATATTAAATCATATTATTATTTTATTTTTATGAAGTTATATGGTAATTTAATTTCAATCAAAATTTAACGGTATTAAAAAAAATATTTATACAACAAAATTTTTTATTTTTAAATAAATTATGATTTTATTCAAAAAAATTATTAATATTTAGAAAATTAATTTAAAAATTGGAAAACCTTTTTAAATTATACTTGTAAAATATGTTTTGGATGATTTTTCAATATAGTTCAAAAATTCTTGAATTTTTTGTGAATAGTAAAAATACAGTTTGATTTTTTGGTATGTTTAATGACATCATAATGTTGTATTAATTAATATAAAAGTCTCATAAACATTTGTATATAACTATAAGAAATTATTTGTCCCATTTTTCTAATACCATGGGAAAATACGATGCGATAAACCATGGTATTTTAAAAAACACAAATGATGGGTCCCTTGAAAATCATAAAAAAACTCCCTCTCATTTACTATAAATACCCACTCTTTATTTTATTTTCATTATTTCCAAACTAATTATCAGAGAATATCAAGTAGTTTTACATCCCTAGGAGTCCTCCCAATGTTTTCTCATTCCACCAAGGTCCCAAAAATCATGTTTTGGGCGTTACTCAACAAGGTATGGGAATCTACCACCCTTCTCCATTTAAAGCATTCCTTTTTTGTTATTCTATTTTATTTTCAATTAGATTATGTATGGATATGTAATTACATATTCCACATTCTACTAATATTATCTAATATTTATGAGTGTCATTTTTTCTCTAATCAAAATATTTTATGAATTTTTATGTGTTGTCATTATGCTACCGAATTTTCGTGGGGTCTTTATCAACTTTTCTTTTATTTTCAGTTCTTTTCATTTCAATTCTGTTCCTCATATACCCTCATCCAAATTATATGATAATTATATAACTATACATGAAATTTAATATTATAGATCTAATGGAATATTTAATAATTATCACTTTCCACTCCACTTATACTAAAAATGAAATTAATGTCTGAGATGTGTTAATTTATCACATTCAAGGATAACAGGTTTTCAATTTCAATTTCTATCTTCAAGACTGGTCATGGAACCATTTTTTATAGTTTATCCTGATCATAATATATTTATTTCAACTTAATTAATTTTCTTGAATCCTTACCCACACATAATCAAAAATAATGATACAAAACATGTTTATTATGCACCAAACCATCAGGTTAATCCAGGAATTTTTCATTATCTTTTATAAAAAAAGTCTCCATCATGTTATATAACAAAAATAATTATAAGATAATTTATATATATGGATTTTCACATATATTATATATTAAAAATTCTGGATATTTAACCACATTTCAAATGAACATCAATTCATGAATACAAGTAATCAAATCGTGAAAAGAAAGGGAAAAAATGATTCCAAAAAATAAAATTGATCCTCCTAAACCCATAAAAACGAAATGAATGAAATTAATAACATTATAATAAATAAATTAATTTTAGTTGTGGTTTTTTGTTTATTAAATAATGATGATAAATTTTATTATTCATGTCATTGAGGTTAATCAAATAAGACTTTCAAACAAAATGTTAGTGGTTGATTATCTCACTGTTAATTCAATGAGATTTTTATTCTTCACCACATATTTAATACATGTGGTGAATTGTTCTTGGCCATTAGTTATATTTTTTCATTATTTATTTATATTCATGGTATGCTGTGATTAATTTGGTGGTTGTTAATTTTTAACAAACGAATCGATTTATTACAATGTTGTATGGGACTATGTCTCAATTTCCATTTCAAGGAGACTAACTTTGTAAAGTGCACCTAATATTTAAAATGTGGTAAATCCACTACCCATTTGAGATCATTTTTCAATTTAATAAAAAAATATAATATATATCGACATTTTAGTTTCATTTATATGATTATTGTCTTAATCTGTATAACCTTTTTCATACAGTGTTTTTTTGGAATGTTGTTTTAATTAGGGAAATAATGATGAATCTGTACCGACTACTCTATACAGCTATTGATAATTCATATTGTAATTTTATTAATTATATGTATAAATAATTATTTGGGGATGAATTGATTGGTGGGTATCTCTATATCCCCTAGATTCATCGATGGGTCACACGAGATAAATCAGTTGGGGAAAACCCTTCGAGATTGTTTCCAACAAATCTGACAACTTTCTATTAATAGATTTAAACTTTTTCAATGATCTAGTGGTATCATGTGTCGAATACATGAATTAAAATTAATAATCATATTTATTCATTTTCAGTTATTACCATACATTATTTTTTCCCTATGACAAAATCTATGGATGTAGTTTCATTCTCAGTTTATTAATGGAAGGTGTTTTCCGTTTATTCACCATTTCATATTAACTAGGAATTTTTTTATTATTTAATTATTTTTGATTCATTATTATACTATTTTTTACCTTTATTGATAATTTCTGGGTACCTATTTAATTTTACAACCTTCAATATTTTATAAAGGGGTACTATTTGTTGAGTTTTTGTGGATGTAGTTTGTTAGTTTTAGTTATGTATTGTATTTTTTTTACCTTTATCAACGTAATATGATTTACATATATGTATCTAGTTTCTTAAGGACCACTAAACATATCGTTCCTTTGGTATTTCATTCCTTTTAATCATTCTAGTGTAATAATTAATTCCCTGGATCTAGGATTTTGGGGTCGGGGCATTACATCTAATCTCTTACTATAGGTGGTGAAGTCTCAATGAGAGGTTCAACTTCTCACCATTTCTAGCTCCATGTGGTTGGATTATATTTCATTCACATAATTTTTTGGTTGAGGTACAATCTCATTACTGTAATTTTTCCCTTTATTAATTTTACTTTTTAGTATACCTGTTATTTCTTCCTTGATCCTTTGGGGATTCCTACTGGGTATTTTTATTCTCGCGCCTACTTGGGATTTCCCGCATGTGGTGTCCCATTTTAATTGAAAAATAGGATTGATCATCAATTTCTAGAGTTTAGGGACACATAGATCTTGGACTGTGTGTGGTGGCCCATTTTATATCTAGAACCAATATTAACATTATATTGTACTTTTTCTATTTGTTCAGTTACGTCGGGACAGTACTCTAGTTGGGCATGTGAGAACCCCAATTACATTCCAAATTACAACACTGATATGGTACTATGTTTTGGTTAATGCATGCCTAAATTATTTATAGATAGGATGTATCATTCATTTATTACATTTTCCTCTCCCCATATTTCATTGAGTGGTTGTGTGTGTGTGTGTGTGTGTGTGTGTGTGTGTATAGGTATGTGGGAAATGGACTCCCTATGTTAGATGTGTCTCTGATGCTTTTCACCAACCTTATCCTATAGAGGTGGGAATGGGGAGTTGTGGCTCGGTCCTCAGTATGGGTTGGGTCGTGAAAAGTTGTAAAATGGTATGGATTAATTGATTCGGTTAGTTGTTTTCCATGGTTTTGGAATAGTTTTTATAACCTTGACATTCACTATGAAACCCATAAATATGAAAGTGTTTGGGTCGATAGGTTATTTTCTGGATTTCATATAACAAACCGAGACACACTCTCTCATATTCAATGCCAAAACATAAGGTTTACATTTTTTTGTTATTTCGATAAATATGGCCAAATTATTCTCATCCAAAACATACAAATCAAAAGGAAATAGTGGATCACATAAATAGAAATCTACCATTTAGGTTTCCTATTTTTGAGAGTTAGTACAAGCTCTTAACAACCTAGGTTCTTAAGAAATTTTTTTATAAAGACCAACATCGTCTCCTACTATACCAATATTTTTATATTCAATCATAAATATTCAACATATTGTATAAAATTTCTGAATTATTTAACCTTTCAAAATAAAAATTATTTAGTACCATTCTTAATAAATTTGGAAAATTATACATAATAAGGGGTAAACATTGATACCTCATAAGGGTAAGCGTGAGATATATGTGTTGTGGCATAAAAATATTTAAATTATAAAGTCATGAATCATAAAAACTAAAAATCTTAAAAATTAAAACATGAACTATATGTTAATGAAATAAACATATGTGTGTGGAACAATAATTATTATAGATACCATTCATATGTAAAGGATATCTGGAAAGCTCATCAGATTTGGAATCAATTTTTTTTCACATAGTGGATCAAGCACCTCAACTTCTTTTCCATAATAGATCAAGAACATCAACGTGTTTCCCAAAATAATATAAAGATATATATTAAGTGATAAAATTTCTTAGTGGGATATATAAGTACCAACATTAACGTATTAAAAATAACATATAGTTTTTACGTAATATTATAATTTCATCATATCATAAAAAATGAAAATAAATAGGTTTCGTAAACATTTTTTCATTGTATAACCTATGGAGAAGATATGGGATTCATAAAAATTTCATAATTATATCATAAATATAAATAATCCAGAAATAGAATAAAGATGGTATTGTAGGATAATATCTCAAGGAAATAATAAATCACATCAATTGAATTCATATTATATGGAAAATGATTTTGAAATATCACATTGAATTATTCTTTTCAAAAATAAAATTTCTATTTAATAATCAATTATCTTTTGAAAAATCAACACACTTATAATAGAAAAATATTATTTTAAAATAAGCATAATATATTTTAAAATAAACATCAATGAATTTTTAAGTTAAGATTAAAGGAAAATACATTCATTCCATATAATTTAAAACAAATTCGTCGATATTTTTTTTGAAAAGTCACAAAAGTTACTTGATTGGAAAGGGGAAAAAGATTTCATTCAAATATTTTTGAAAAAAATATATCATGGGAAATAATATATGAAATGATTATAGGAGAATACTAAAAAAAATTAATTTTTAAAAAAAAATATACTTTAAAGAAAAATAATACCTAATAGAGTCTTAAACATAAAAAAATCCCAATAATGATGATATTTTGAAATAAACCCTTACCAATTTGGTCATATTTCATCATAAACCCATGATGAAATTTAAAATTAATGGATTTAAAATTCCCAAAAAATCATAAGATACTTCATAAAATATATTCATGGTTAGTATATACATAACTAAATGGATTCATGTTGTGAATATGTCTTGTTTCCCATAGAAAAAAATTGAGAAAACAACCCATTACATATAGTTTGACACATCATATATGATCTTTACCATTAGAAATAATTAACATTGGTTAATAATTTACTATAATAATAATATTTTTCATGTTTATTGTTCATATTTATAACACATAATACAATGTTATAATAATTTATTAATTAGTTGTGTTATTATTTGATGTCTTATTGATATTAGGTAAATAAGTCTAAAATGAATTCGGTGGGTTAAATATGATCAAATTTGTCATTTTCCATCATATCAAAAAATTTAATCTATTAATAAATATAATTTATACACATATATTATAATTTTTAGTCCATCTATTGTATATGGTTTTGAAGAATGAACTACGATACAATCATGTATATGGTTGGTTGTATGTACCCATTAATAGCATTTCAAATTTTCTACGATCATTATAGAATAAAGGAGAATATTGTTTTATCATTCAAAAATTATATTCAAATAATATTTATTATTTATTATTTAAATATATATATATATAATCCATGTTGTGGGGTGAAAAAAAAATCAATCACATCGCTTCGTGGAGGTTGTAGTGCACCCATACACAAGAACAATGTTATAGTTTTATAGTTCATGTAATGGTAAGAAGTTAAAAGTATGTATCATCCCTTAATTATGATAAATATTTAATTAATAACATATATAAATGTTACTTCCATCATTATAACTTGTCTTGGGAGATGGTTATGGAAAATAAATTATATAGGTCTATGGGGAGGAAGTCATTCATACAAACGAAGGATAAATTCCTTTACCATTTGATGGATGTTGGAGATGGATATAGTTAATTACATTAAAATAATAAA
Organism: Viscum album; assembly: GCA_963277665.1. Taxonomy (NCBI): domain Eukaryota; kingdom Viridiplantae; phylum Streptophyta; class Magnoliopsida; order Santalales; family Viscaceae; genus Viscum; species Viscum album. The sequence continues at coordinate 287,374,875 of OY728148.1, forward strand.
ATTTAATTATATGATGGGTATTGGTGTTGTTATTTTAAATTTTTTAATATGATTGGAATTTTTTATTGAAATGCTCGATTAAAAACGTGTCCACTTCCTTAGAAACCATCCTTTTCATGTAACCTTAATACCACAAGCGTTGGTTTTATGTAAACACCCAACCCCATTTGTTTATGGTTACTTTATTATAGTGTAATATTATACAAGGAATCATATATGAAATGAATTAATATATAATATTATTTCTAAACTAGATAAACACTTGAATATTACAATACAATTTAAAATATCAAATAAAACACAAACAATTGATTCTGAACGCCATTGTTATCAATACGTAACCTTGAAATCACTCATATTAAATATTTTATAATTCTAGGTTAAAATAAAACATATGCAATGGGTGAACTCAAAATCTCATTACAGGGTTTACAAACTGTAGAAGCTATCATAAATAAGAACAAATTATTATGGAATGGTAAATAAATGAAACACATTCCATTTAAACGGAATCGTGATCATAATATGAGAAGAATAATTGATAATCCAATAATTCCATATATATAATAAAATGATAATGAATCTTAACTATTGAAATTATACATATCGAAAAATCAAATGTAAAATCAACAACTAATCTTATAATGAGGGAAGGAAAAATTTGTGACATCATAAAAATACTATCAGGGATTCAGCCAAGACACCATAAAAAAAAGGGTAAGACCTCAACCAATAAAAAATATATTTTCTCATGATACCTACAAATGCATCGAGGTGATATTGTGGGCCCTACCCATCACTAACTTCTTCCAATTCATTCCTCATATGAAAGGTATCCAACCTATACAAAAAATACATTCATATTAAAAAATAGCACACAAAATTTGGATGCATTAACCAAAAACTATAAATGGTATCAAAATATTACATCCACAGACAAAAGTATCATAAAACCTTGTATAAAATTTGTTTAATAGTATTTTAATAGTTCATCCTACATCATTCATAATATTCAATAGTTGATGTCTGCAAAAAATACTATAATAAAATAATTGAAAATTTATTGAGGGAAATACATTTTTTTACTTTTAAATGATTTATTTTAAAGTCACTAAATTATAAAAGAAAATAATTTAATTGAACAGTACCTTGTAAATAAGTAATGAAAGAATAAAAAATTAAGGAATCATGACATTTGAAAAATAATCTCATGTGATTAATTAAAAAACTGGTATTCCATATTTTGTTGAAAAAGACATAATGTGCCTTAATTTGAAAACGAAAAAAGATTCCATTGAAACCATTTTATAAAATTTTGAACATTGGTAAAAAAATTGTTATTTTTTTATAATATTAAAAAACTTTTTTAATTTTTTCAAAAAACATGGAAATTGAAGAAAAATGTTCCCCAATAATGACATAAACCTATACATTCCCTAATAATAATAATATTACAAAATAACCCTTACCACATTGAAATCAGTTGAAAAATCTACCTCATAAATTCAAATGAAAAAGTTAATACCATTATTATTATGAGAGTAATGATAATAGGTTATAGGATGATTATATATACCATGAAAAAGACAAAATTAGTGAATAAGGCATGAATCCATATAAAAAATTTTGAGAACAAAATCCCTTACCATGATCTCCCTTTTAGATTAATGTGATTTATCCTATTGTATAATGGTTTACATAATGTAAATAATTTATACCAAAACAATATCCATATATATAATATCATTTATTACCCTTTTATATAATATTATTTCCTATTTGTTAATAATATTTTATTATTTTCCCTGTTTTAGATGTTAACTACAATGTTTTCTCTTCCTCATTTTACCTTGAAAGCACCAGTTATCTTACATATGTTACAGATCCATCATCTCTAGAATTAAAATAAGGCAATAAAAATAATATTTAATCATTTTATACATTCATATATTCATTATTTACTGGTTAACATAGAAAATGAATCACATCGTGCCGTGGAGATTATAGGTCGTATGCACGCACAAATTATTGTATATTCCTGTAATGATGAATGAGTAAGGAAGAGTGTGGTATATTAATTTTTATAGAATAAATAACATGTCATATAAATATATATCCATTATTTCCATCATTATACTCGTCCTTGTAATATGGGTTGGAAATGAAAATTATACCATGTCATGGATATGGTTAGTCATACGTACGCACACCCTGTGTTTTGTTTTATTCATAGGATAAATAAAAGAGTGAATATGGTGGTCCAATAATCACAATAACATCTCTGAATATATACTATTATTTATTTGTCTAAATTATAATGGAAAAAACAATTGACGAGAAAGTTAATGAATAAATGAACATGGATGAATTGGTACAAATTTTTACATCTTGTTTGACAACTTGTTTTGTAACTAATCCTAATGAACATAAGGTAGTTATTTTGAAGGAACCAAAACCTCTAAAAAATATATAAGTATATTTTTAATGTTTAATGTGAATTTATTTTTGTTGACCTAGAATGATCTATGTTGTTTGAATAAGTTAGTTTTGAGGTTCCCTTTTATAATTTATGTGATGGGTACTTTTGGAAGCTCTTAAAATATTAAATTAAGTTAAAATAATTTTCTATTAAAAATGTATCAAAACTGAGATATTTTGAATACAAGATATTTTTGAATAAACAATATCATAAAATAAATTTTATACATGTTTAGATCTCATTCCTACCCGTATCATTTTGTATTATCCAATAGACAAACCATTTAACTCTTACAGTGGAAACCTGGAATTTTTAATCATTAAGGGGAAATATAGATTGTAAAAAATGTAAACAGGTAAATAAATGTATATTGGTTGAATTTTTTAACAGAATACAAATATTTTTTGATAATTTATTCTTTTAATGAAATTCTATCATTTTAGAAAATATTTTTTTAAATATTATTAATGTCAATTTTGACACTATTCATTACATGACTTTATTAAAATATCATAACAACATGATATATTCAAAAAACTATCTTAACTCATCATAAAAAAGTTATATATAATCTATAATATTTATCTGTGAGATTTATTTGGTCAAATTATATTTAGTTTTATATTTTTAATTACATATCATTAATATGTCCATTAATTAGATAATTACGAAATCATCATTGTTTATGCCTTTAAGGTAAATATTAAATTAATTAAAATTAAAAATAAATTGTCATAATGAATATAAAAATTATTTCTTTCAAATTAGAACATCTAGTAGAAGATATGTTATCAATGACTACATATTAAGAATATAATACTTATTAAAAATGTGTCTGACATATTGCTCTCTTCTAAAAATAAAATACTATAAAATTATTAATGTCATAAAAGTGGCTCTTAGTGGCCATAAAATCTCCCAATTGATAATTTTGGCATAATATAACTCATACAATAAAATCAGTACAATTTTAAGCATAATTTTCTAATATTTATAATATTAGCTTTACCCTCAATTAAAGGATTTACCCATAAATGTGGTAAAAATATTAATAATATTTCAATTAATATTTTCATTAAATAAATGGGAACAATTTAATAAATTTTTAGTATAATTTTATTTATATATAGTCAATTTTTTCAAAACTAAAAACAAATAATTTAAAAGAATTAATTAAAAATTAATCTCCTTTACAGGGTGAGAAAATTTGATTTTTATGTGAATATTTTAAAAATAATTAAATGTTTTTATATAAAAATTCACTGATAAATTGATTTCAATTACCTAAATTAAATTAAATGTTATAACATTTATCTAAATATAATATAAAACCATTAAAAAATATATATTGAAAATATAATTGTTTTAGATGAAAATAAATTTTCAATTAAAATCAAGTATTTAACACAATTAATTAAACCATGAAACCTAATAGAAAATAAAAAAATTTACACCAAATTTAATTTTTACACTGTGATTCCAAATATAATGTTTTGTTATTCAAAAATAATTATTATAGTGTCAAAATGTATTTTTAATGAATGTGTGTCATAAAAAGGTGGTAAAAATGCCTTTAGAAAAAAAATAACCTTTAAAGTGTAAAATTGGTTTCAATAATTCATTATTACTATAACATATTTTGGAAAAATTTAAAAATATTTTATTAAATATATAATAAATAAATTTCATAATTTCTATTAAATTATTCTTTTCTGCCAATTTAAGGTTTATGTATAATAATATTTCAACATTCAATTAAGTTGGGTGTTGCATGAAACATAAGCATTCAAAGAGATTAAAATATAAAAATATACATTACATAAAATAATGGGGTGTTAAATTCTTCCATACATTAATAAATTGTGTCCTTGAAATTTGAAATTTAAATTTATAAATCAATGTCTATTACTTGAAAATAATTTTGTGAGATACCCAAATTGGAAAATAGGGTTAATAAAACACCCTTCTAATACGAGGTAAATATAAATTTGTTGGTCACCAAAAAATAAGTCTTTTGAATAAGAGAACATTAGAAAAAATTAAATACATGGAAATAAAAGTGAAATATAGCAATCACAATCTGATGGAGATTTATAGATAACATGGTCATTAGAATATTAACCATCCCAAAATCGTAAATTTTTTATCGGTTAGATGACCATTTATTTCATAAAAATAAAATTAAATGAATAATCCTTTTTGTATAATAATACTTTTCGAAGAGCTGAGTAATTATTTTATTATCTAATTATGATCGAAGGAAATAATATTACTTGTTTTCTTTCAATGTCATCAGCATAACCTCATCCATTGGTTATTCATTGATCTATTTTCATTTCAACACATAAACTAAGAAAAGAATGTTCATTATGAAATTTTTATAATTGATGAACTATTATTTACTCATAAAATAATATAATAATTTCACCATCATTTAAATATTTTTTAAAACCAAAATTTTTATCACATGTTTTAGTAGATTATTAATCGTACTTTGACCACAAATAATAATATCTAATGTTCAACATAATATATTAGATATGTATTTAACATAATACTAATTCAAAACACATGTATAAAAATTCAATGTCCATAAATTTAGGTGTACGGTCACAAAATTTACAAAATAACATTTACATTAGATTCCCAAAAAATATAATTTTGATATAATTGTAAAATGACAAATATTTTATCACCTTAAACCCCTTAATGAAAACATTCATGCATTAAATAATAATGAATCGGTATTTCATTACCGTCATTATATATCTCATAATTCAAATAAACATAGAACCATTGGTGAAATAAATATTTAATCCATATATACAGGAACAATAATAATTTTACTTCATTATTAAACCATTATCTATTCATTATCATGTAATTCCTTTATAAATAATTCCTTTTATTCGTCTTTTGTAGTCTCTTCATCACCTATAGTAATACCATTACTTCTACAACCTTTTTAATTATAATGGTTAAAAAACACGAATTAATAATATGAGGAACACTAATCATAGTGATATTGTTATAAAGAATAATTTATAGGATTTATAAATCATGACATGTTTTTTTCATTATATAACTCAATTGTTTCATCTAAGGATATCCATGGTACTAAAAAAATATATAGAATGATAGTGTATACTTAAACATGTCCCATAAATTAGTCAAAAAGAGATATTTGTACTCTATTATTTCCAAAATCTAGTTCCCACACATTCATGTAAACATTCTATGAAACCCACTATAAGGACCCCACCCATAATATCCAAGAGACAGTTCCTTATTTTATTACATTGGAAAAAAATAAAAGGATTCAATTACCAAAGGAACGTGTAGTATAATAGTCTTGGTATACTATATACTTACTTGATTCTAACATTAAATATACAAATAAAACATAAGAAATAGAGAATAATTTTATAATAATATTTTTCTCATAGCTTAACCCAATATTAGACATAATAAACATCTTAGTATCCTGGGAAAAAATAAAACCTAGGAAATGGGTTTGATCAGATGATTATTAAGGGTATACATACTATGGAAGCAGTCATAAAATAGAGAAATGGACTATGGAAAGATAAATAATTTTACAAAATACCATTTAAACATAATCTTGATAATGGTATGTAAAGAGTGACTTATAATCAAATAATAAATTAAAAATAATCCCCTGCTAAAGAAAAAAACCATGGATATTAAACTAATGAAAAAAAAACATGTAATACCGAAAATTAAATTCATAATGTGGGAATACACAATGTCGAACATCATCAAAATATCATCAATCATTTTAACTAATCAACATACATAAACTGGTAATGCCTCATCCAATACACAAAATATATTTTCCCATGAGATATACTGATTAATAGAAAGGATATAGAGGTAAATTCCCATCACATAACAATCCCAATGAATTTCTCAAAATAAAGGGTTGAATATAATGCCCCGGCCTTAAACCTTACTTAATATTGAATTAAATGAATATTTCACATTGAGGATCTTTTCACGGTTTAGAGTTTTAGAGAATTAGGACATAACTATTACATCTCAAAAGATTAAAATGTAGAAACTTCTACTACGATTCCATAAAATAAAAACTCCTAAAAGGAAACATGTCTAGTACCATGTTTTAGATAGCATGAATTTACCTTGATCCCATCCTTGACCCTATTCTACATTAATTCCTGTGAAAAACCTTTCAAAAAAACATGGGGTGAGCATAAAGAGCTCAGTAAGGGATACACAATGAATGAGAACTATTAGTTTTTCAAAATAAGTAAACCATGTATACTTTATCAAAGTAATAATTGTCACCTTTATGAAGTAGTAAAAACTGTTCAATGAATAAAAGATCATTACTTACCCTTTTGTAACCAAAAGATTACCATAAAACCCATATAATGATCACATAACATATAAAGGTAACTTTGGACATAAACATACTTAAATGGAATAACCATACGGTCGACTTCCACACATATCACTTAATGGAATAGCCATACGGCTGACTTCCATACCCAATGCATTGGAGGTTGTAACATAACCACCCATCCTTGTATTCATAGCACCACCCATCATATGGTCTATCACATAACCACCCATCAAATTTCAAAGTACCATTATAAAATCGTAAGACATAAAACAAATATAATCGAAAGAAAACATTTCCACACATTGATCACAATATATCACATAAATATATTGACATAACAAATCCATTATAAAAACCAGTTTCAATACCAAAATACATAAAAGATTATATGGTATTTATTTCATTTTTAAAACATTACTGCTTGTTGAGGAAACCAAAGACCAAATAATACTCACGGCGGTAGAAAAGGGTCATTGTCACCTTGTACGTTAAAAGAAACATTCCTTTTTGTCGTTTAGTAAAACGCTTCGTAGAAAAAGATTCCTTTTGTACAAAAGTAAAAGACAAAGGGTTTTATACATCGCATAAAAAAAATTTGTGTATAAAACAAAATATTCCTCAATGAAAGGAGATTGAGACAAAGTCCCTTACCTCGGGTCTGACTTGACTCGATCATTCTTTAACGTCCTTTAAATCGGGTAACTCTCTTAGATTTGAGCTCAAAGGCTTCCTTGGGAAGACTTCTGCCCAAAGTGAGGCTTCTTGGAGTAATAGAGGTATGTGGAGAGACAAAATGGGCAGGGTTTGGCCAAGCCAAAGGCTTTCTATGTGTGGGTAAGGCGGTAGTGGTGGGGGCCTTTTATAAGAGGAGAGGAGGGGCACTCTTGGAATGCTATAAACGTTTACTTTATTATATAATGATTTTCATATTTTAAAGGTCCCACATTGATATAATTCGAGGATAATTTGATTAGGGTTTTAAATATACTCATCCAATTGTTCATTGACAAGTGTAGGCCTTAGATTTTATATTATCTTTTTATTTTATTTAAATCATTAAATAATGAGGTAATCGCTGCATCATCATGGTGTCATAAATAATTTAATTTATTTAATGTCTAAATTTTTTTTAAAAAATATCATGATGTAGGAAATATTTTTCTATTTCTAATGAATATTTATAGTCAAAAATATGACTTGTATAACCCCATTTAATAATTGTTTTAGTAAAACATCTCATGCTTGTGACATTTTAATTTTAACTTTAAATAAAAGTCATTAATGTCATTATCTTACCCAAGTGGCTCCATGGGGTCCCCAAAATCGACCCATGGGTTTTCATGGTCGGCCACGACACATCCAATAATGGTAGGACATTGTCTAGGACATTTCATATTATTAAAAAATTATTTTTACCTTAAACTACACTAATTACCTCTAATCGCGATTAATAAAATTAAAAGTTACTATTCACCAAAAAATATTTTAAACCCATTGAACAAAATTTTACTTCTTAATGAAAACCTTGTATGTCAGAGTTTTTGAAATTCGAAACACAGAGGTGGTAAAATTTCATTTAAACGAAAAATCAGTTTTTTAAGTACCACTAAGTGGTTTCACTATTCATCAAAAATTGAAGTTTTCTAGAAAAATACCAAAACATCACCCTAAGATATATTTGTTATTCCAAATTCAAAAATGATGTCTATTTTATATAATTCAAAACTTATAAGTTTCATTAATTAATTTAATTATTAATTCCCACTTTTAGAGCAAATAGTGTGTTTTTATGAAACAATAAGTATCAAAATATTGACACTAGTTTAAGTCCGATTTCAAAGTGAAATTAATTCCAACGACCACTATTTGATTAAATGGTAAAAATATATTCTGATTTCACTTTAAAACCAATTAAAATGATAATATAATCATATAAATAAATTAGATTAAAAATAGGTTTTGAATTAAAATACAACATTTTTCACTATTCATTAAAAAATGAACTTTATCGGAAAAATATAAAAAATTTACACAAAGTAAATTTTGATTTCCTCATTCTAAAGAATAATTTTATTTGGTTCAATAGAATGTATAAGAGTGAAAAAAACTATATTTAATGAAGGTTCGCTACCAAAAGGTGATAAGTGGACCTTTAGTGAATATTAGAGTATCTATGCCTAAAATTGAATTATTTTATTATTTTAAGCTTTTATCCATTATTGGATAAATGTAAAATCATTTAACAAACATATATAATCATATTTTAGTTATTTCAATTCATTCCCACTAATACAACGACCACGTGTTAACTACCATTTAAAATAATTTTATTCCGTTACTAGTGTGCAACGTAATATTTAAAAGAAACACTTTGTTACATATCGGGTAAGCTATTGAACATAGAAACTCCTTTAAAGTAAAATTAATATTCAATTATCAAATATTAATAAATATGAAAATTTATTATTCTTTATTTATCTGGGATGTTACATCCTTCCCCATTTTGGGAATTGCGTCCTCGCAATTTTATTCATTTATCAAAATAAGTGGGGGTATTTATCCCTCGTAACATTTTCAGATTCCCATGTTGCCTCTTCAACCATATGGGTTTTCCACAAAACCTTTTCCTGGTGAATTACTTTATTTCGCAACACTTTCTCTCTTCGGTCAAGAATCTAGACTGGTTGTTCTTCATAGGGGATATTCTCTTCCAACTGAACTACCAATGGGCTCAAAACATTAGATGGATCTGGCATATACTTTCTCAACATCGAAACATAAAAAACATTGTGTACATGAGATAAACTCGGAGGTAAAGACACTCGATAAGCATCAGATCCATCTTTCTCCAGAATTTCATATGGTCCAATGAACCTTGGACTCATCTTTCCATTCTTACCAAATCACATCACATTTTTCCATGGTGAAACATTGATAAAAAACATGATCACTTACCTTGAAAGATAAATCATTCCTACTGTTATCTGTATAACTTTTATGTCTGCTCTAAGCTGTTCTCATGTGTTTCTGAATCAACTGAACTTTTTCTGCCATCTCTTCTACCAATTCCGGTCCCATCAGCTTCCTTTTACCCACTTCATCCCAAAAAGCTGGAGTTCGACACCCCTTCCCATATAATGCCACAAATGGTGCCATTTGTATACTAGAATGAATTTGTTATTATAAGAAAACTCAACCAAAGAAAGATGTTGGTCCCAACATCTTGGATAATCCATAGAGAAAGCTCGCAGCATATCCTCTAAGGTCTGAATTGTTCATTCTGACTGCCCATCTGATTGCAGATGAAAAGCTGTACTAAAATTTAATTCAGTACCCAATGACTTCTGAAGGCCTTTCGAAAAGTTAGAAGTAAACTTGGGATCACGATCAGATACAATAGAGAGGGGAACTCCATTCAACCTGACTATCTTTTTAAGATACAATCGAGAAAGTTGATCTAGAGAGAATTTATCTCGAATAGGAAGGAAATGAGCAGATTTATTCAATCGATCAACAATAACACAGATTACATTATTATCTCGAGATGCCCTCAGTAATCCCAGAACAAAGTCCATGTATATATTTTCCCATTTCCACTCTGTAACTGGTAATGGATGAAGCATCCCTTTCGGTAACTACCACTCTACTTTAACCTGATGAATAGTCAAACACTTCACAGTAAAATCAAGAATATCTCTTTTCATTCCATCCCACCAGGAATACTCCCACAGATCTATGTACATCTTATTACTGCCAGGATGAACTGAAAACGGGGAACTATGAGCCTCACATAACAACTCATTTTTCAACTGATAATCACTAAGTAGACAAAATCACTTCCCAAATCTCGAAACACAATCATTATAAATGTTGAATTCAGGCAACATACTATTCTGAAATAGCTCTACCATTTTCTGCAACCCATTGTCTCTCTTTTGTGCTTGCTTGATTCTGTCTGATAGAGAAGATTTCACTGATACCTGAAAAAAACAGAAGGACATCCTGCACAAACAAATTCCATGACAAAGTTCATCAAATCCTTAACCAAAGGATCACGTTCCAAACTCAACATTGTTAATGAAGAATTACTTTTTCAACTAAAATCATCAGCCACATTATTTTCTTTTCCCGGATGGTAATGAATTATACAATCATAATCCTAGATTAATTCCATCCATCTCCTCTGTCTCTTGTTCAATTCTTTCTGAGTGAATATATACTTTAAACTTTTGTGATCAGAAAATATTTCACACATTACTCCATACAAATGATGCCTCCAAATTTTTAGAGAAAAAACAACAGCAGTTAATTCCAAATCATGTGTAGGGTAATTTTACTCATGAGTTTTCAACTGTCGTGAAGCATAATCAATTATCTGATCATTCTGTATTAGGACACAACCAAGTCCTTTCAATGAAGCATCACTATAGATAACAAACTCCCCATTCCTGGAAGGTAGTGCCAAAATTGGAGCATTCACCAATATTTTTTTCAATTCCGGAAAACAATCATCACATTATTTTGTCAAGATAAACTTAACACCCTTCTGAGTTAGCTTAGTCATTGGACTAGATAACCGTGAAAAAATTTCAACAAACCTTCAGAAGTAACCTTCCAAACCAATTAAACTACGGATCTCGGTTACATTTGTGGGCCTTGGACATTCTTCAACAACTTTAGTTTTAGCAGGATCAATAGTTATGCCATCTTTTGAAACATTGTGACAAAGGAAAGAAATTTTTTGTAACCAAAACTCACACTAGCTGAATTTTCCACACAGTTTATTTTCTTTTAAGGTTTGAAAGATAACCCTTAAATGACTTTCATGCTCCTATTTACTTTTAGAAAACACCAAAATATCATCAATAAACACAACCACAATTTATCACCTGATTCAACTGATCCATTAGTCCAACAAACTGTTTAGTTCTGGTTCTGACCATCTCAGGATACTAATTTGAAAGGTCATTTCCCTCTATATGCCTTCCCAGAAAATCAGTTTTGTTTCCTCTATGAAAAACCATTCTTAAAAAAGAAATATCTTAGGCAAAGAAAAATGTTAATCTTAAAATGATATATCAGTTCAATTATACCATAAATTAGTTTATAATTTAACAATTTTCTAACTCATAATGTTGTCTAAATCGACCTATGATACCAACTATAAGGCCCTGACCTTAAACATTACTTAATATTGAATTAAATGAATAATAAACATTAAGGATATTTTCACATTTTATAGTTTTAGGGAGTTAGGACATAACTATTACATCTCAAAAGATTACAAAGTATAAACTTCTACTAAGATTCTATAACAAAAGAACTCTTAAAAGGAAACATATCTAGTTCCATGTTTCAAATAGCATGACATTCCCTTGATCCCATCCTTGACCCTATTCCAAATTAAGTCCCGTGAAAAACATTTCAAAAAAACCTATGGTGAGCATAAAGAGATCAGTAAGGGATACACAATTAATGAAAACTATTAGTTTTTCAAAACAACAAGTAAACCATGTATACTTTATCAAAATAATACTTTTCACCTTTATGAAGTAGTAAAAAATCTTCAATGAATAAAAGATCATTATTTACCCTTTCTTAAAAAAATATTACCATAAAACCCATATAAAAATCACATAACATATAAAGGTAACTTGGGACATAAACATACTTAAATGTAATAACCATACGGTCAACTTCCACACATATCACTTAATGGAATAGCCATATGACTGACTTCCAAACCCAATGCATGGGAGGTTGGTACGTAACCACCCGTCCTTGTATTCACGGAACCACCCGTCATATGGTTTATCACGTAACCACCCATCAAATGTCCAAGTACCATTATAAAATCATAAGAAATAAAACAAATATAATGGAAAGAAAACATTTCCACACTTTTATCACAATATATCACATAAATATATTGACATAAAAAATCCATTATAAAAACTATTTTCAATTCCAAAATACATAAAATATTATATGGTATTTATTTCATTTTAAAAAAATTATGTCTTTTTTAGAAAGACAATGACCAAATAATACTCGCGGCGGTGGAAAAGGGTCGTTGTCACTGCGTACGTTAAAAGAAACATTCCTTTTTATCGTTTAGTAAAACGCTTCGTAGTAAAAGATTCCTTTTGTATAAAAGTAAAATTCAAAGGGTTTTATAAACCGTATAAAAGAAATTTTTGTATAAAACAAAATATGCCTCAATGAAAGTAGATTGAGACGAAGTCCCTTACCTCGGGTCCGACTTGATACGATCGTTCTTTAACGTCCTTAAAATCGGGTAACTCTCTTAGATTTGAGTTCAAAGGCTTCCATGGGAAGACTTCTGCCAAAGTGAGGATTCTAGGAGTAATAGAGGGATGTGGAGAGACAAAATTGGTAGTGTTTGGCCGAGACAAAGGCTTTGGAAGTGTGGGTATGGTGGTAGAGGTGGGGGACTTTTATAAGAGGAGAGGAGGGGCACTCTTAGAATGTTATAAACGTTTACTTTATTATAAAATGATTTTCCGATTTTAAAGGTCCCACGTTGATATAATTCTAGGATAATGTGATAAGGGTTAGAAATATACTTATCTAATAGGTCTTCGACAAGTTTAGGTGTTTGATTTTACATTATCTTTTTATTTTATTTAAATCGTTAAATAATGAGGTAATTGCTGCATCATCATGGTATCATAAATAATTGAATTTATATAATGTCTAAAAATTATATAGAAACTATAATGATGTATAAAATCTCTTTAGATTTCTAATTAATATTTATAGTCAAAAATTTGACTTGTATAACACCATTTAATAATTGTTTTAGTAAAACATTTCATGTTTGTGACATTTTAATTTTAACTTTAAATAAAAGTCATTAATGTCATTATCTTACCCAAGTGGCTCCATGGGGTCCCCAAAATCGACCCATGGGTTTTCTTGGTCGGACATGACACATCCAATAAGGGTAGTACATGTGTCTAGGTCATTTAGTATTATTAAAAAAAATTCTGTTTACCTTAAGCTACACTAATTACCTCTAACCGCGATTAATAAATTTAAAAGTTACTATTCACCAAAAACTTATTTTAATCCCATTGAACAACATTTTACTTCTTAATGAAATCCATTTATGTAGGAGTTTTTTAAATTCAAAAAAAAAGAGGTGGTAAAATTTCATTAAAATGAAAAATCAGTTTTTTAAGTACCACTTAGTGGTTTCACTATTCATCAAAAATCGATGTTTTCTAGAAAAATACAAAAATATCACCCTAAGCTATATATCATATTATGAATTCAAAAATGAAGTATATTTTTCAAAATTGAAAACATATAAGTTTCATTAATTAATTTAATAATGAATTCCCGCTGTCAGAGAAAATGGCGTGTTTTTATGAAATAATAAGTATCAATAGATTGACAATAGTTTAAATCCGATTTCAAAGTGAAATTAATTCCAATGACCACTATTGGATTAAGTGGTAAAAATATATTCTAATTTCACTTTAAAACCAATTAAAATGATAGTCTAATCATATAAATAAATTATATTAAAAAGAGGTTTTGAATTAAAATACATCTTTTTTCACTATTCATAAAAAAATGAACTTTATCGGAAAAGTACCAAAAATTTACACAAAGTAAATTTTGATGTCCCGATTCTAAAGAAGAATTTTATTTGGTCCAATAGAATGTATAAGAGTGGCCAAAACTATATTTAATGAAGGTTCTCCACTAAATGGTGATAAGTGGACATTTAGTGAATATTAGAGTATCTATGCCTAAAATTGAATTCTTTTCTTATTTTAAGCCTTTATACATTATTGGATAAATGTAAAAATATTTAACAAACATATATAATCATATTTTAGTTATTTATATTCATTCCCACCAATACAAAGTCCACGTGTTAACTACCATTTAAAATAATATTATTTTATTACTAGTGTGCAACGTACGATTTCAAAGAAACTCTTTGTTGCGTATCAGGTACGCTATCGAACATAGAAACCTCTTTAAAGTAAAATTAATATTCAATTCTCAAATATTAATAAATATGAAAATGTATTATTCTTTATTTACCTTGGATGTTACATTGAAACATAAAAAAATAAACATTAATATTAAATTTGGGCATTATAAATGTCATTAAATTAACCATAAACTATATTTGGTATCAAAATACCACATCAAAAATAAATTGATCATGAACCATTAAATAAAACATATTATATGTTATCATAAATTATTAACATTAATAAATCATAATATACAACTAATGATGTTGACATATATTAAAATACTATAGTAAAATCATTAAATATTTGTTGATAGAAATACCATTTCTCACATTGAAAAAATGTTATTAATGTTTAAAAAAGTATAAAATAAAAAAAATCATTGATAAGAACCATGTAAAAATTTAATCGAATCCTAAAATCATTATGTTTTCTTGATTATTCCAAAAATCCACTCATGCAGAATAAGTTTTATTTTTAAATATTATTCGTTATTCTATCAAAAAAATCATTAACTTCCACATTGTTAAATTGAAAAAAATATACCATTCATTACATTTTATTAAAACGTAAAAATGGGTAGTAGACATTAAATATTTATAGGATAATAGTAAAAACCTTATTGAAATAATTTTTTGAAATCCTGGACATGCTTAGAAAAATTTACCACTGGATACTTAAACATAATCCTAACATAATAATATTGAGATTGTGATACTACCCTTACCAATTGGTAATAATATTAATCATATGCCCCAAAAATTCAAATAATACATTAATTATGATTAGGATGTTAATGAAATTATATTATAGGTTCAGTATATAGACAATAATAAATATGTGTCTTTAAGATAAGGTATGTATCTCTTATGAATAAAAGTGTGGCAAAAAATCAGTTATTATTCTATTTCTTTTATTTGATAATAGTTCATGATTACCCTTGTTTCTGGTGTTAACTTCCATGTTTTATCGTGCTTGTTTTTTCTTGAAAGCATTGGTTGTCTTGCATACGATACAAGTTCATAATATACATAATTCTAACAGTTTCACAAATATAATATTTATTCATTATATACATTCAAATAATAATTCTTGATTGGTTAATATTGTAAATTTTTTATATTTCATCATGAAGATGGTAGACCGTATGTATGCACGAGTGACAGTGTCATTACCTTAATGGTAAAAGAGAAAGGAAGTGTGAGGTATTTTAATTTTTCAATAATAAATATCATCTAATATATATATATATATTTATATATATATATTATTTAGATTATTATACACATCTATTTAAAGAGTTAATAATAAAAAATACATCACATCGTAGATAAGGTATGTCTTAAACACACACGTGTGATGCATTCAATTTTCCAAGAATGGATAAAAGGAGGAATATGGTTGTCCTATAATCATAATAAAATCTAAAAATTCTTTTAATTGTAATATGGTAGGTATTTTGGTTGAAAATAGACCTTAATAACATGTTTAAGGATGCTGAGAAGAAAAATTGGTAGAGTTTTGTTGAGAGATATGGCTGAAAGTGGTGTGAATACGTGAGGTATGAGGTTCTCTTTTATAATTAATGTGGGAGTAATTATGTATAATCTAAAAATACTAAACTATTATAAATTATTATCTTATAAATAATTTCAACAAAGTATTCTATTTGTTTTATAAAATATTATTATTATTTGAAATCTTCTTAGGCCATAATTTATATACATTTTTAGGACACATTCTTAACCTTGTATTTAGGTTTTATCCCAAATTTAAAACTATTATATCCTACAGTGAAAAATAGATTTTTATCATTTTTGGGTTAATATTGATATTGTAAAATGAAAAATATACCATAAATGAATCATGGGTGACATTTTTATCCCCATACAATTCTTCAAGAGTAATGTTTTTAATATTTTCCTGTAATTAATTAATTATTATTTCTTTTAAAATATAATTAATGCAAATTTTTACATTATTCATTAGATGGATTTTAAATAATATCAAAAAACATGATATATTAATATAAACATATTTTAAAATATCAATAGCATTTCAAAATAGTCTATAAAATTCATTTAGGGCATTAATTATTTTATATTATGTTTATTTTAATATATTTTTTAACATTTATATTGATATTTCCAATAAATAAATTATTACTTCATCGTCAATGTGTAATAATTTAATGTATTTATTCATTTAATGAAAATTATAAATTAATTATCAGGATTAGGATAAAAATTAATCATTCAAAATAATATTTACAATAGAATATATGTTCTGAGTAACCACATATTAAAATTTTCATACTTATTAAAAACATTTGGGAATAGACCATAATTTTAGTATCCCAAATGACCTAAAAAATTGTCCAAAACCCATTTTCAGGCCACATATGGGCCATAAAACTTCCATTATGGAATTATGTTGGTTTTCAGGACTTTTTCATTTGAAAAAATGTGTAAACCAGACTTGTTTTCATAAAACATTTAAGTGGATCATTTTCCTTCCCTATAAAAATCCATCACCTCTATCACATACTCAAACCCTGAACCACTTAGTTTCATCCGTTATATACCAAATTAACTTCCTAGAAATAATCCCTTCCTCATATAATCTTTCCATTAGGTAGAAGTGAATCCATGTAAGTATTTTTCCAGAAATTAAAAGGAGTTACCAAATTTAGAGGTAATGTTATATATCAAGTCATTTATTTTATATTATTTACATACATACTAAACATTAATTTTTTCCATTATTTTATAAAAAAATAGTATAAAAATTATACAAGTATTTTATTATTGTATGTTTTCATCCTACAATTACATACACCTCCATCTAATGGAAAACAGATATATTATTTATGTGTACAGGGAAGTACTGCCTTACTGAACGATGATGGTTCAATTTTCCATATCACCTATCATTGACGAGAAAATGATGAAAAAACTACTTATATATTCTATATATTATATTTATTATTTCATTATGATTTTTAATTACTTTTAAATCCTATATTATTTTCATTTCTCTGTGATGTTAATATGAAAATTTGGTTAGAGGAAATTTGGATTACTTCACCCTCAAAGTGATGTTATTCATTCACACACTAGATGGAATGTATTAAGGATGGATTTAAATAATATATAATATATATATATATATATGATATAATGAAGATAAAATAATAATGATATATATATACATATATATATATATTACTTTCTTTCTCTCAACATGACAATTAAACCGAAATAACATCCATGTGTATGTACAACCTACTGTCCCCATGAATGGTATATTCTTTTTCACACATATAAATTTAATATATTATTATAATATAAATATACTATATATAAATTTTATTTATATCATTATTTACATTTTTAATCTAGATAAAATATAAGGACTAATAATGTAACAAATTAAGAAACATAGGAAAAATAAATTGAATATTACCTGAAGTGAAACCTTAACTTATGATGGATAAAAAATGGTTATATATTATAATAATAAAAACATATATGGTATTATATATAATATTTTTTTTTAAAAAAGTATTTATAATAAACATATATTTATTATACTGGTGGTTTGACTGAGTATGTTGAGAGTCATGTCACAAGGTAAATGGATTTCATCTCACTTTTTATTTCCATGAGATACATGCTATAGTTGCCACACATTCCATTGGTGTAGTGTACATACATCCCAAAATTATATTATATTTTTATTATACTTAAATTTATGGGTATTTACATATCCATTTTATGATATTTCTTTCATTAGGTTTATGTTTCAAAACAACCATATCCGTTAAAATAGTTTTTCCTCAATTTAACTTCTCTAAGACTCATGTTTTGTTATGAACATAAATTATATTATTAGGTGGATATACATCCATTTTACTTTTTAAATCATGAAATTCATTTTTCCAGTATATTCTATCCATCAATTAAGTTATTTTTCATATATGTAATGTATGATACCAGGTAACCTAGTTTTAAGAGTTTTTTACACAATCTCATCACTTTTTAAGGATGATTATGTTTATGATTGCATTAATTAAATATTATGATCCATATCTCAAGAACATTAACGGTATTTCTTATCCTCTAGTTATTCATGATATATTCAGGTATTGGTGTGATCATTCTATACATTGATACAAAATATAGCTAAAAATGTATTTCTTTTAAGGAATTATGATATTACCCTCTCTTCGGATGGAAATATATGTTCCTTTAAAATTGGGATTTATAAAAATGGTTTTATGAATATTGTAATAATCTCTTATGATCATTAGAAGAACTTTTAACCCTTTTTTCTTTTACAAATTTTTTCAAATGAATATTCTTTTCTCTTTTTGAATGAATAATTTTTCTATCATTTTTACCATGAAAAAACAATTATGTTTTTACCTTGTTAAACGTAAAAGGATTTAACCACCATCAATCCTTTGAAAATTTATTTTCATGTTTAATGGATAATTTTTAATAAAATATTTTTAAAATATATTTTCAAAGAAATCTTTTTAAAAATATTTCATTCTTTTTTGTTTCATTTTATGTAAAATAATTTCAATTTTTTTTGAATCTTTTGTTTCTATGGATTTTTTTTTCAAAATGTATTCAAAACATATTAATAATTTTTAAAATTATTTTCAATGAAATGGTTTTCAAAACTATTTAAAGATTATTTTTTTATTTTTTTTGGAAACATGTTTTCAAAATTATTTAATGCCTAATTTATATGTTTTAAAATTATTTGTTGACACCCTACAAATAAGAACAAGAAAAATTAAAAAAGGAGGAAATACCTGAATATAGGAATTATTATTATCCCCAAGAAATCAAGGAACAAAGGTATGGTAGATGATTTAAAAATACTCTTAGATAATTTTGTTCATGTAGCCATTTTATGGGCATAAGAAGGCCCCAAACATGGTTCATCAGCCACAACTAGTCCCATGGAGTCATCTTCCACAAAATTTCCTGCTCTTCTGAATGTCCCCTAGACTACTAGATGAGCATTCCCAGTCATCATGGATTGTCTTTGGAATGTTCCTAAGGAACAATCCAAAATTCGTAGGTAATACTGAAGGATTACATCTTAAAGAAAAATACTCCTGATGTTATGAAACTCATACGCCATGTAACCATTTGGGAGAATAAAATCACATGGTGATATTTTGTGAAACATGCACAACTGCTTATCCTTCTCCACACAAATATTAAGAGATAAGAGGAGGAGGTGGGAGGGGTTCACAGTTTCTGAATGTCATGAAATTAAACCCTATGCGACCCCCGAGTTGCTGTGAGTCCATGGAGAGATGTCTGCCTCCCCTTGAGAATACCCCTGGATTGTCATCCTTATTACACAGAGGTCCTTGAGAGTATCCAGACCACCCCATGACCCTCAATTGATAAGAGGATAGACCTTTCCACTACATTTATGCACAGTCTCCACATGACCCATATTGGTCAACTAAGGCATCATCTAAAAATCAAGTAAAAATTTTAGATATCACTTGTACTAACTCACATGATCCCTAACAATTATAAAACAAAACAATTAGGTTAAAAGGTGTGTGGCAAGAGGGGTTTGTGTAACCCAAAAATTATGTGATATACCCCTTCTATCCCACAACTACCATGAGTCCTCGGCGATGCATCCTCCTCACCTCACGATACCCCATTGGCTTTTCATCATCCCCATGTGAATCACCCCATAAAAATCCTCGGAGATTATGTATAATTCGAATTAATTCGTCCTGGTGATTATTTTTCACCCTCATGCGACCCATATTGGTCATGTGACACATCTAAAAAATATTGATAAATAAACTTGACAACACACATGAAATCACTAATTACTAAAGACCATTGTTACATTGAATAAATGGTATTAAAAGGGTGGAGTGGAGAGGTCATTGTAGTCTCTAAAAGGCATGTGACACACCAAGTGTACACCCATCGCCCCCCTCATTATCCCTAGGAAAGTCATCCATGGCCTTGTGAGTGTCTTTTCATGGGAATTCATATCTTATTAAGGCCTTTAGACATGTCTGCATGACAATTGGAATGTCCTTCAACACAAACGAATGATCGAACAAGTCACTTATTGTTATAAATAATCTTATATAGTAAACGTCGAAGAAGGAGACTCACAATCATGGAATATCAAGTGATATTCTTGGTGTAGTCCATGGATGAGACTAAAAAAATTGCATGGCTCTAGGCCCCCTTGCAGACACCAGCATGGAATTTATCCAGATACACTATACAAAACGAATATTATTAGTGGTAGTAATTCCAATAAATTCTAAACTCGACTAAGAATAAAGTGGATTGATTTTATGAGGGACATTATGAAGTTTTATATTCAATTGACTAGAAGCCCATTACCTATATGATTCACCACTCAACATCTAGAGAATTCTTGTTGAAATGGATCATGGGACCAGCAAATTTTTTTTAGGTAATTCACTAGTAGATGGCCAGGGAAATCATGCACAACATAGAAGTGCTTCTCCTGATCATTCTAAGATAAATCAAATGAAATCTAGAAATACATCTAAATAACTAATCAAATTTCATCGAGATTACACGATATTCAAAGAAGATAGACAATGAATCAAACTATGGCTCTAACAATACAATTGAAAGGACTAGGATAGAAGGTGAATGACCTAAGAAAAAAACTTTCTCGATGCCCCTATACATTTCAAACGTGTCATCCAATGTCATGCGATTGAACCTAAGAACGTTACATAGATCTCTCAATAGTCCTTCAGCATGCCATATTGGACCCGTGGAATACTCTAGGATAATTAGATCTAGAAACAATGTTCCCCAACATGAACCAATCAAATATAAAAAACCCTCTAGTTCAATCACCCGTGTATTTATAAATCCATCAGAAGTATCTCTTGTATAAAAAAAAGACTTCTTTTCATGTTAGATGAGTCTAATGAGAGCATCTGGACATGACAACCAAGTCCCTATGACACCCTACCAGAAATTCAAATGATACATGAATTTCAATCCAGATCTATCGGTGAGGTCTCGTAGTGTATCTCAGAGGTGCAATCTACGACACGCGGCACCCCTTATACTATACCACACTAAATCTCTTGACATACACTATTTGTGTCCAGTCTGGTCATGCGATGACTCATTGTGTTTGAAAAACGTGTCTTGCGACATCATCCATACAAGAAGGATAGATCACCAGGGATCCCCGAACTAGATAATATGGTCCATCCATGACTTTTATCCCTCGATTAATAGGGAATACTCCGAGTGTACGCCCTGACATGAATGGAGGTATTATTACTCTAATTCCTTCCAAATTCTGGATATACAATACACCACCCTCTGGGGTCTAGGAATCATATTTATCATCCATGGAAGGACCATCATATGACTCCCATTTCCAATGAAAATATGTTGAATAATATTTTTCCCTTTTATCATTAGTTTTAATCGCTCACATGAGATGAGGGAGTTTCAATTGTCACATCATCTTCTTATAAACATCTACAATTGTATAGGGAAACCTCAGTGTGTATCCCCCAACATAAAATGAATTAAAATAGCTCTGACTCCTACCATAACTAGGATACGTAGGATGCCATCCTAAGGTCCAAGATCTTCACCAAAACATTCCAAGGATTGTTCTAATATACTAGTACCATAACCATATTAATGAGGCATATCATCTGCTCCCCTTTTTTCTCGCCCAGATTATGGTCTATATAGGCCTAGGGGGATTCAACAAATAGCTCACTAGATTCCTAAACCTCCATCACCCAGGGAATCCTCAGTGTGTAATCCTTGACATAAATGTAACAATGGAAACTATGATTCCTACCATACTCATGATATATAGGATACCTCTCTCCGAAGTATGAGATCTATATTGAGGATTCTGTGAGATCCCAACATATGTGTCCCTTACTCAACGCGATGACATTGGTACATGTTATCCATTTTTTCTCACATCAATCATAGATCATGTGAGAATAAGTAATTTCAATAATCATGTCATATACACCAATGACATAGGAATATCCAATATATATTTCCTAAAACAATGAATTACAACAAATTTTGTTGTCTTTATACCAAGTATATGTAGTATATCTCTCTAGGACCTGAGAATTAAGGTTTCCTAGATCTCTTATAAATGTATTTATGTTTGATGTAAAACCAAACGGGTTAAAATAAATACATGGGTTTTGATTCATGAATTAACCACGATACATAGGATGACTCATAAATGATCAATCCCATCCGTGAAATATTAATCAACTCCTCGTATGGGAGAATGATCAGAATCACATAGTTATATGGTTTTGAATTATATGAAACTACCTATTAACAAGGAATGAAGAGGGTCCTAAAACAAACACAGATGGATTCACTAAAATTTAATTGACCAAAAGTAATTTTTTAGGGTAACTAGTCCCATTTCAGAACTGTGAATATATTAAAGAAAATATCATAAATCTATAAGAGAGTCCCAGAGTAGGCAACGGTTTTCTCCCAAAAGAATATGATGTGCCCAATCTCCCATCTTGTCGACCAATGCGAGTCTCTAAGAGTCACTGGGCCGGAAACCCCTAGTAATTTCTAGCCTTTGGAATGTAGGTTTGTACCCATTTAAATATAAGGAAAACGTTTTTAGTTTCATTTAAAGGTGAAAATATATACCAAAAAGAGTGAAAAACATTCCACACAATGTTTCTTAATGAAACAGTATATTCAGTTAAATGGGTTTTAAAACATTTGGAATCTTCTTTTATATTTTGTTAGTTAAAATGCTTTCAAAAAAATTTTCAATATTTCTTAATATGTTTTAAATTTGATTTCAATGAGAATGGACTTTAAAATTTTTTATATTATTTTATATGTTTTCAATTAAATTGGTTATCAAATAAATTTCGTGCCTTAATTATAGGTTTTCATGGTAGTTTCTATGTAAATGATTCTCAGATGGTATTTTGCATTTAAAATAATTTTTCAATGAAGAATGTATATTTTCATTAAGAAAAATTTTTGCATGTTATTTCAAAATTATTTTCCATCTATGATGACATCTATTGATGTTAATATTTCCATTCTAGGAAATGATCTAATGGTTCCATTCATATTATTTCTATGAACGTGTTAGGATTAATGTCATTGTATTTATCAAAACCATTTCATTATCAATGATTATATCTTTACAAAATTAATTTATTTTTCATGGGTTATATGTTTATGAAATTTATTTCTATTTCATGGGTTATATGTTTATGATAACCATTTCTCTTTCACAGGTTATGCTTTAGAGGAAATTATTGTGAAACATGTATCTTATTCTATAGATTATTATATGTTTACTAGTTTATGATACTTATTTCGTTGCATGGGTTATGATTTGACTGTTTATGATTTTGTGGCACATGTATGTATGATTTTCATATGAGATGGGTGGGGCCTACATATCCCTAAAATTTATTGGGTAAATATTTATATATCATGATATAGATATGGATAAGATGATAAATGTACTATGTTTAGTATTAATTCCTTGGAATGGAAAATGAACCTGGTTCAATAATACAGGTCAGTAATGAGGCGTGAACTTGGTTTAGTAATATAGGCATGGAACATGGTGTAAAATGGTTCTATAAATGTCTCTTTCCACAAGGGTGGTTTGAAAATAAATTCCCTAACTACTACAAAAATCATTATATGTGCTTATGTGCCTTTCAAATATCCACGTGTTATTCAAATTTTATGAATTCATGGCTTATTTTCTTTATTAACTTATGATTTAGGTATTCTGAACAAGCATGCATTATTCCATGAAACATGTATATGATCTTTGATATGCACTGTATGATTTTATATTTTAATGATCATCTTATCATAAAATTATGATCAGGATTATGTTTATATATCTCCCTTATTTAGCCATAATAATCCATGCATATCACCACGTTTTATGTTTCCCTTCATTGGTAAAGAAGATATGTATTATTTCATATGTGTCTAACAAGGGTTATTGTAAAGGAGAATATAGTGGGAGATAATTAACTCAATTATGTATGAGTTTTTTGTGTTTCCATGTTTTCAAATACACTAAACAATTATAATCACTAGAAATTTTTTTCATTAATTTACTAAATAATGATCTAAAATGATGTAATATCCATGTTTGGAAATCCAGGTTCTCTATAGTTGTTATAAATGGAATGGATATTCAATCTTTGGAAACTGGGATACGAATAATTTAATGAGAACCATATGTATATTTCTAAGGGTTTTTCTAGGGATGTATATAAGGAAAATTTTAAGGTTGAGTTAAATTTTAAGAGGACTATTCTTGAATAATTATGAAGGATTTAAATATAGGTTGTCTAGGAATAACCTAAGATGAACCTTGGGTTTCATCTTTTATGGAAGGGGTCATGATTTTGAAATACGATAAGTATTTTTTTCATAAAAATGTGGTTTTATTCTATGATAAATATTTCTCACCCTATGATTAGGGTTTTAGTCAATGGTGGTCACCCAATGGAAATAGATTAATGTTGAATGTGATATTTGATTTGATAATGAGATGTAAATTGGGGTGGTCATTAGAGTGAGATATGATGGGATCATGCCTAATTGGTTTTCATGGAGCACGATTTACAATTTACAACTTCACCAACTCTCAGACTCAGCAAAGAAGATAAAGAAGGATTTCTCTAATAATTTTGGTAATGGAGACCATATATGAATGAATATTCAAATTTCTTTTGTCAAGAATGTGGATCAAATTACATAAGTGAATATCTTAGTGGAACAAAAGATGATTTGATTATAGAAAATAATGACACAAAACAAGTGACTATATAAGAAAACTAAAGAGTTCAATTAACAAAATGGATGAGACTATTGGCCTCTCTAAGACCACATTAAAGGTTATCTATTTTAAGTGTGGATTAAATGGTCATATGAAACTCAACATCCCATAATGAAAGCTCTAAAAGGGAACTATAATGGTTGTGTTTGTAATGGTTACGTTGATGGCGATGATGATAAACTAGATTAAATGTGAAAGGAAATATTTATTTTATAATAGGATGAGTTATCCTTCATAATAAAATAAGGATGATGTTTAGTTATAGAATCTTTACATGTTTGGATTCAAGAATTATGTTATATGGACGGTGAAATATATAAGGATTTTTCAGTTTCTGTTTTTCTCAAGAAAATTACAAGAACACGTAGAAAGGTTCAAATGGTATTTAGAAGGAATAAAATATAAAGGTTATGTCCATGGAAGACACATAATTAATGGAATGATAACCCTTAATATGTTCCTTATGATATGATAATATTTTTTGGAAAATTATAGGTGGGATGTGAATAAGTAAATTGAAAGGTACTGATCTCCTTAGAAGTAATTAATGACATACTAAAAAGTAGTTCAATCTATCATGGATGGTGTTTTAAACTTATTGAATTTATGGAATATATCCATTAATCTATGGAATAAAGAAGCCTTATTTTGTTTCAGAAGTATTTCTGGAATTTTAGGTTGTTACCATGTTTCAAGATAATTTACCATGACAGTCTCTATATGCATGGAATGTGACAACCAATATATGATTTGTGATATATGGGGGATAAATGTTATGCTGAATCCATGAATTTATTTATATGCTTTTATATTTAAATCCTTTAGAAGGATTATATGGTTATACATTCATGAAAATTTTAAGATAAACTTTTGATAAATGATATATATATTGAGATTGTATTGATAACCTTGATTAAAAGTCTATTTAGTAATTAACCTTGTTTCAAGGATGTTTGTCATAATTTGGAATTTATATTAGTATGGTTTAATAAAAGGACCCCATGTTTTTCGAGTGACTACTAGTAAAGTACAATAAGGCCATAGGTCTTGAACCCATGACCGAAGGATGATAAGTATTTAACGCTTACCACTAACCTATGTGACGTACTTGTTAATGTATAATTATTATTGATGAATAATAATTTGTACTAAAATAGTAGTGTTAAATTAAATGTTTAGAGATTAATGTATTATCAATATTGATTTTATTTTGAATAGTTAGTGACAAATATTTATATATTTCTTTCTTTTATAAATCTCATGATTTGCTAAAAGTGTATTTTAGCAGATCATGTGTAAAATAAATTTCTGGAAATACTTCACATGAAGTAATAGATGAATTATAAATTGATAAAATCACAACTAAAGAATTAATTTTATTATAGAAATATGTCAAGTAAGTATATTCCCCTTTATTTTTATGAAATAAAATAATTACTCAACGTTATAATAATGGTCAAAATAAATCATGTTTCCTTAATACCCAATTTTTTTAACGAATGGCCTTTTAAATCATCACATATTTATGATTGTGATGACCTAAACACTTCATTGAAAATTAATTTTTTTTTGATACATGACCACAATAACTTACTATAAATATCTTCACTATTCCCCCATGTAAAATATTTACTCCCAAACCATGTTCTTCTGTGTGTAAAAATAGTTATATGTAATGTTGGATAACTGTTATAGCCCCAACTTTTATTTTTATAGGAATTTTCATTATTCGTTTTTACAGTGTCAATTTATATAAATGAAACATTAATGTAGTAAACCTTTTATAACCCATATTAATTACAATAGATAAATTCATTTTATTGTGGTAGAATGTAACATGCTGATATTTTTTTAAATTATTGTGTTTTGAATAAATCTATCTATTTGATATTTTGTATTTCACGTGACACTACAAATTGTTATATATATATATTTATTAAATAAATATGTCAAAAATTCATTTCACACAAAACTAATAGGGCTTTCACTACATGAAATACAAACATTTCTTCTGCTACATGTTGTACTAATGTGGCTTGCTCTACACGCTACACCATCTTGGCTTAGATTATAAGTAACAATGATTTTTGTATGAAACATCATTTTATTATTATAGTAATTTAAACAGATAATTATAACCTATCCATTATAAATAGTTATATTTATAGTAAAAAATAATTTAAAAATATTAATTATAGTTGTTTTATATAGATAAAACATATAGGTAATGAAGGATGTTATTTTTGTTAATGTTATTTATGTTTAATAATATTGTTCTCTCAAATGAACCTATTTTTGTAATAAAATTAATTTCAGACAGATTTATAAATTCATTTTGACTAAATAAACTTCATCTTTTAATTTATAATGTTAAAATTATTTGAGGGTGATTTTTTTTATTTTTCTTGGAAACATCATATTTTGATGAATATTGCTAAATACTTATTTCTATTTAAAAACAACCTTTCTTGTATAAATAATAATTAGTAAATATTTATTTTTTAAATTGGTTATATTGTCACTAAAAATTATAAATAAATTAATAAAATTTAGTTCATTATAATAAATTTGACATTGAAATTGAATATTAAAACATAATAAACTTTTGAACATATTTTTATATTAAAAACACATAATGTCGTCTCATCTGAGGGATTATCATTAATCATAATTTTTCCAATTATGTGAATTTAATTTAGAAAAACTAACATAAAACATTTGAATTAGTTTACTATTTATAGTCTAACTATATATTGTTTACTTTTTTCAAAACTGATTATTAACAGTGATTAATATTAATCATTGTGATTAAGGTCAAATTAAGCCTAATTAGGGACTAAACCATAATTTTAGGATCCCAAATGACCTAGAAACTCGTCCAAAACCCATTTTATTTCCACATTTCGGTCATAAATCTTCCCTTATTGATTTATATTGTTTTGATATCACTTTCTTAAGGTAATATCATTTATACACCGAACCTATTTTTAATCAAATAAAGGTTAATCCATTTCCTTCTATATAAATGGCCACCACCTCTCCCACATCTTAACACCTATAAAACCACTTAGGGATAGAAAATAACTTCTAAATACACATCTTATATATCCTACCTTAATCATATAATCCTTACCTTGGTTAGAAGGTATTACAAGGAATCCTTTTGGCACAATCCAAAAGGAGTTACCCGATTAAGAGGTATAGTCTTCACTCGAGTCATTTCTTTTATTTTCATTCACCAACCCCTCCACATTATTTTGTCCATGAATGTATAAAAATTCCAGCATACTCAATAATATGGGATATATTTTGTCTATAAATTAAAAAAACACTTACACACACCTCCATATAATGGATACCAAATATTCTTTTTTGTGTAGGGTGAAGTACTGCCTCAATAATCGTTAATTGTTTCAGTTTCCTTACTACCTATAATGGTGAACATTATGATGTAAAATATTTTTATATATATTATATATTATATTTATTATTTATTTAAAATCATATATAAATTTTACAACACATATCATTTACTTTCTTTTTGGTGTTAATATGATAATTTCATTTGAGGAAGTGTGGATTACCGCGCTCTCTAAGTGATGCGATTTATTCGCAAAGTACATGGAATTTTCTATGGATATATATAGTGAAGATAGATAATATATATGCTATAATCAAGAAAATTTAATAATGATATATATACACATATAAATATATTTATATATGAATTTTACTTTCTTTCTCTTACCACGAAAATTAATCAGAAATAGCTTATGTGCGTACGTATGGCATACCATCTTGATGAACAATATATTTTGTTTCATAAATATATATTATATATATTATTATAATAAACATATAATTTATATTCATGATATTTATATAATTTTCTACATATTTTTATCATTATAAAATTATAAGGACCCACAATATAACAAATTAAGACACATACTTAAAAAAATGTTTATATTTCCCTAAGTGATACCTTAAAATATGATACACTACACGTGGGTAATATAAGGTAATAATTAAACCATATATGATTATATATATAAGAATATATTTTTTAAAATTATTTATAATAATTTTTTTGATTTCAATGGTGTATTGAATGAATATGACAATTGTCAATCCAAAAGTTAAAGAGATTTAATCTCACATTTTATTTCGTTGAGAAACATGAAATGTACACAACACATTCCTATTGTGTGTTGTATGTACTTACTATAATTATGTTATATTTATATTATAAATATGTTTATGGGTATTTTCATTTCTATTTTATGATCTTACTTTCATTGTTTTTATGTTTCAAAAGATACAAAATTGGTAAAATAGTATTGTCTCAAATTTCCTTCTTTGAGACTCATGTTTTGTTATACACCTAAATTTTTTTTCAAGGTGTACATACATCCATTTTAAAAGAAATATAATTAAATTTCATCATTAAATCATATTTTATGCTTCATTTAATTTATTTTTCTTACATTTAGATTACGATCCCAAGTTAACAAGTTATAATAATTTCTTGAGACTATATCATCGATTTTCACGATTGTTTATGTCTGTGATTTATTTGATCAAATATTATGATTCATATTTCATGTACATTCATGAGATTTCATATCCCCTAGTAATTAATAATATATTCCTTTTTTATATCATCTTTCTACTCTTTTCTTTATAAAATTTCTATGAAATATATTTTTATGAAATCTCGACATTACCCTATCATCAAGAAAAAATATGTGTTCCTCTAAAACCATGTTTTCTTAAAAAATTAAAATAATATTATAATTAAATTCAAACGTAATTTAAAGAAAATTTTATTAGTTTTTTCAAGAACAAATATTTTCAAAAAAGATAATCTTGATTTTTTTCCAACAAGTCATTTTTCTATCCTTTTTTCAAGGGAAACGAAATATTAATTTTACCTCATTATACATATACTGATTTATCCACCCTAAATTATTTGAATATTTATTTTCATTTTTAAAGATGAATTTATTAGAAAATGTTCTTAAAAGATATTTTTTTGGGAAAATGGATTAGAGAATGTTTTTAGTCATATTTTATAAATTTTCAAGGTAAATGGTTTTAAAAAAGTTTTAAAGCAAATGTTTTTAAGGATTTTTTTTCTAAATGTGTACAACACTTATTTATATGTTTTTAGAGTATTTTCAATGAAAAGGTTCTCAAATCACATGAATGCTTATTTTATATGTTTTCAATGAAAATGTTTTTCATAATTATTCCAATCCCCATTTATATGTATTCATTGTATTTTAAAAGAAATGGTTTTCAAAACATTTTCAAGATTTTTTCATATGTTTTCAAGTAAAATTGTTTTCAAAATACTTTAAATATTTATCTATATGTTTTCAGTGGGTTTTAAAATATATTTTTTAAATGTTTTGAATCTTAACATAAATATTTTATTGGTAGATTTTTTTCAAAATTTTTTCATGTATTATTTATAAGCTTTCATGGTTTTTTCTATGAAAATGATTTTCAAATGATTTTATGAATAAAAATTAATTTTTTAATAAATAATTTTTATTTTCCTCAAAAAAAAATTTGAATGATATTTTAAAATAATTAACCATTGGAAATGAAATCCTTTGACATTACTCATACCCTTAACAAAATTATTTAACCATTTCATTTATATTATTTCTATTAAAAGTATATGATCTTTGTAATCATATTTATTAGTATTGTTTCTCTTTTATGGGTTATATGATTATGAAATATGTTTCTATTTCATAGGTTATATGTTTATGAAATCAGTTTCCCTTTCATGGGTAATGATTTAGAAGAAATTTTTATGAGACCACTATCTTATCCCACAAGTTATGAAATGTTCACATGATTATGAAACCCATGTCATGGCATGGGTTATGATATGACTGTTTATGATTAAGTGGATCATGTTTTATTGATTTAATTATGAGAAGGGTAGGAATTATATCTACCTCCAATGCATTGATTAGATATTTATATCTCATGAGAATACATGGATGTAATGATAAATGAACTCAGTTTAGTATTACGATTTTGGGATGGGAAATTAACTCAGTTTAGTAATACAGTGCTGAAATGATGGGTGAATTCAGTTTAGTAATGCATGGATAGAATAAGGTGTTATCCAAGATTAGTAACAAACTTTTTCCACTATGATGGTCTTAGAATAAATTCTATGATTACTATATGAATCATTATAAATGATTATATGTTTAATATAATTATTTATTTTATTCCTGTTTTATGATTTCATGGCCTATGTTTTTCATTTCTTTATAATTCATGTATTATAAACTACCAAGATTTATTCTATTATTCATGTACCTAATATTTGATATGTGGAGTATGATATAGTATTTCCATGATCATGTTCTCTTACCCAATATTCTCATGATTATTCTTACATATCTAAATTTTTTACCCTTACTGATCATTTTACATCACCCCTTATTATGAATCCACTCCCAGTTTATGACGTTGTATATGATGTTTCATGTGACTAAGAGGGATTATAATCATGAAAAACCTAGTGGGGGAAAATGAAACTCACTTATACATCATCATATTTGTTTATTCATTTCCAAATGATAATAAACTATTTTATTCATAGGGTATGTATTTTTTTTAATATATAGAATATTCACCTAAAATGATGTCATATCCATATATTCCAAGATTGGGTTACTGTAATGTTCTTGAATATAAATATATTTCCAGTCAGATAATGAGAATAATATCTTACTATGTGTTTTGTGAATATGCACCTAGAATCGAAAAATCATTGTTAAAAAATATGGAAATATGTTTTTTAGTTTGAAACATGAATAGGTAGAAAAAAATATAATAGAAAATTACAACTTATTTGTGCTAAAACCATTTATAATAATAAAAAATTAGGTTCATATATATAGATAATTTTATCTTCTAAAATATTTCCTCTTTCATCGAGACTCATAATACATCTACCAACCTCAAATATAACTATTATTATAAAATAATGTAAATTTAAAAAAATATTAGATTGAAAATTTGTCTTCTTATTAGAAGAATAAAAAATTTCCATTGAATCCTTTCGTGGTTCCAATAACTATATAATTTAGTCAAAGTCATTCCATCCAAAAAAAGGTAAAAGAAATTTTGTTAGACTTTCAAATTGTATTTCTGTTTTTCAGTATTTTATTTCATCAACAGTTATATAAATAATAATTTCTATGGAATTACACTAATTTATCTATTTTAAATAGTATAATTTGATAGTGAGATTATGTTGATATCATAATCATTTTTATTAATGGGATTATTTTATTTCATTTCCATTTTAGTCAAATAATCCCCTATTTTATAAAATGATTGTTATTTATCTTAATTATCATCCTGATAAAACATAGAATATATTGAAATTATTGGGAGGTAATAATGAATATCCTTAGTAGTAAATATTTTATAATAATTAGTAATTATGGTGTTGGTTACAGTGATATTTCTATGGAATTCAAAAATTTCGCGTGAACATCCATTACGCTGTGATATATTTTAAATATGATCTCCAAATAGTGAATTAATAAAAAAAACCATTCATATTTTCCACCTATAGTTCATTCACACTCAAATATTGAGTAGTTATTAAATAATGTGCGCCTCATGTATCAAAAAAAAAGAGGAAGTGTGGAAGCTCAATAATTGAACCTCAAACTATCCTTGAACCTTCCACATCACTTCCATGTGCATGATGAACTGTATGAAGATTACATACCCCTCTAACATAAGATCATGTTGATCTCTTATTAAATTATTTCCCTACTGATAAATATGATCTGATCCTAGAGTACCACATCTACTAACCAAGTCGATAGGGTGTGTAGAGCTCTAACTGCAATTTAGTTATGGGCTAACTGACCCCTACTTGCAATCTATTATGGACTTGATACCCCATCAGTACCAATATTTCATGGGTATGTATAGAACCTTTTCACATTCCCCCACCTTACCACATATGGGAACTCAAATGGTGGATGGGGATAATGACCCCCATGTGTCTCACCTTACTGCACTGATAACAAAAAACATAGTCACTACCCTGAGAGGCTAGATACATTTTCTGACAACTGTATTCCCAACTACCATATTATAAACAATCAAAGCAGAGCTTCCTACATTTGGAAATATAACTACTAGTAATCCCAACTAGATTTATATAACCAAAAAGAAAAATCCACCTGGACATTTTTTTCCTAAAATATGGATTTGATCAACCATCTCATAAAACTGCATTAGGAGGAAGATATTGACATGGGACATAATCTCATGTATATTTCCATCATTGAAATATCTCTTCATATCTACGTCATCCCCTTATAAATATGGAACAATGAATTACAATTTGATCAAGTGGCCAATATAAAACATCACTGACATTGACCCTTGGTTGAACATCAAACACTCCATAGCCTTCTCCTACATCAAGGTCTCTAGAAAGAAATATTCCAGAAAAATGTCATGAAAATTATTCTATGTCATACCATCAGCTTTCTAGGGAAAAACTAGAATACCCCACCAGCGCTTTCCATATCCTCACAACATTTAGGATCCCAACATGACTCTTTTCTTAGTAGTTGTATATATGTAATTAAGAATCATCTAGATGGTTTATATCTTGAACTCAACTTCATTTTTTTATACTATGGAGAAAAAAGTCATAGGTTGTTTCAAATAAAACTCTCCATTCAAGTAAGTCACACATGGAACTACCAACCCTATGTATAGTTCCATGATTTTAAAAAAATAAATGATGTTCTCATAGAACAGCTCCACTCCCCTATTACTTGGTATCTATGGGAATTCTTTCTCAACATCTAGTCGATCATTCTTAGAAGAAAACTCTTGCCACCTAACCAGCATTGATGTCATTTTGGAATCTCCCAACGGT
Source organism: Viscum album (assembly GCA_963277665.1). Classification (NCBI taxonomy): domain Eukaryota; kingdom Viridiplantae; phylum Streptophyta; class Magnoliopsida; order Santalales; family Viscaceae; genus Viscum; species Viscum album. The sequence goes on from OY728148.1 coordinate 287,409,614, forward strand.
AAGAACCCGAATATTCATTTCAGGTATGTTTTCGTTTTTTGGAGTTTTTGGGAAAAATAATGTTTATGGAAATTTTTGAAGTAAAGGCCGTGTACTTTCTGAGTACACGCCGTGTACTCTTCTCTGGCTCGAAGCCGTGTTTTGGCCATGCCCGAGCCACAGACACGGTGTGTAGGGGTGAGGTGGATGCCAATTTTGGAAGAGTACGGAAAGACCTAGTACACACAGTGTACTTTATTTCTTTAAACAGACCGGGGTCGCATCAGACACACATCAACGTCTTCTTCTAGGTTACTTTCGTCCAAGAGATTTTAGAATCCATGAATCTTCGACAAGACCCCACCTCTCCATATGTTCATCGATTTGAGCATGGTCGATTACATTGGAATCGCGGTGGTGAGTTCTTCCGTCCGCTTGATCCTTGTTTTCCAGTACCTCCTCTTTCTCAAGATATCATTGTTTATGTGTTTTGGATGATTTCTCACATATAAAATGTTCTATGGAGAATCTGTAGTCTTTATTCACATATATAGACCTCCTAGGATCGAGGTAGGTGTTTTGTGCTTTTATGTAGAAATTCTTTGAGTATTTTGGTCAATTAAGACAATTCCCTTAAACGGGAATTATGCATTTTCATGTTTTAACCTTGATTTATTTTCTTCTTTCATGATTGATATAGTAGCGGTTTAACTTTGTGAATAGAGTAGTTTTTTTTGTACTCTGTATGCTTTCCATGCTTGTGTTTCTTGTTTTGAATTTTCCAGTTGTCATTCCTAGTTTTAGGATAGTGGAACTGTTTCTTTGTTATGTTGTTGGGACTTAGGATGATATCCAAGTAGTTCATGAGGTTTACTTGGACGTTACACGTGCACTGAGAATGTTTATTTCACACAGGACTGTGAGAACCTATTGTAGTATCCCATAGGGAGAATGGACGTAAGGGCTTCTCCAGAGTGTCTTTTAAAACGATGTGGGACCACGGGGGGAATTGACAATGAGTGCTTCCTCAGAGACTCGGTAGTTCCTCGATGCGGGCCACAGGGGGAATGAGACATTGAGTGCTTCCCCAGAGAGCATTTATTACGATACGAGACTATAGGGGGAATTGATGGTGAGTGCTTCCTCAGAGAGTCTACACTCTGTTGAACCAGAGGGATAAGACTATGTGTACTTCCTAGAGGGTTGCTAGTACTTGTAGGTTGAACCATAGGGGTTATGCTGTGAGAGCTACCCAGTGGTTTACCTATTTTCTACTTGTTGTTGGTTGTTTACTTGTTTACTTTATATGCTAGAAATGTGGATTGTAGTTGTTGTGTGATTTTCTGTTTACTGCTTCCTGCACTTTTATGTGCCTTGTATTCATAGACTGTTAGGCACAAATCTTTGGGTGATTGCCTACTGAGATTGTATCTCACACCCTATTTGGGCCATGATTTTGGGCCATAATGTACTTTGTTGATGTAGGTATAGATAAGAGAAAGCACCTTTCGACTTCCGGTACATGATTGCATGGAGCTGGAGAGCAAGGGACCAAGCTTAGGCTTGTGATGCTGCAGGAGTTGATGTTATATTATTACTTGGTTTTTACTTGTATTTCAGCACATTGTTTTGTTTTTTTATTTTCATAGAAACTTGTACCTATTGAATCATTATCATCATTCTATATGTTCATTACTTCTGCTGTTTGGTTTCAGTTGCAGCGTATTTTTTACCGCTTCTGCTATTTACTGTTAATTTCTTCTTTTTGTATACCTTACCAAATGAGGGCATAGTTTCCCCAATATCATACCAAGGCCCTTGCTACTAGTCGGCAGCCTCTGGTATTTGGGGAAATTCACTTGAGGTCATGTGGCGAACCGGGTACGGGCCACCTCTGGGTGGCCACCGGAATCGGGATGTTACAATGTGGTATCGGAGGAGTTCTTTTCTCTTTCTTTAATATTTGGAGACTTTATCCAAGGATAGGACGAATTCGTTACATGGTATTAAGTTGTGCTCGGGAGTAGCTAACCCATGTACAAGGAAAATCCATACAACCTCGTTAATCGCAGTTTGCTAGTTTTGATACTTTACAGTTGATATGATTTCAACTAGAGAGATTCACATGCTTTGTGTTGTTATTTCTTTGACAATTGCAGTTCTATTCCTGTCGCAAACCGATGAGATGAGGGTATGCCATCTCATTCATCATATAGGAACTTGTAGAAATCACAGTCCATGCATTCTTTCCATGCCATCGAGGGTGCATTAGTGATTGCATGCTGTTTTGATAGACACTGTGTAGATTATACATGCTGTTGTGATAGATGCTTGATATAATCTCTTATACCTTGTTAGGGGATTTTTTGTTTCCTACCTTTCTTAAATGAATTCCAAATTTTGATTCTTGAGGTGTTATGGGACCTCATGAATTACAATTTTGCACTTCTTTCACTTGTTTTCTGTGTTTTTTGGGCTTCTGTGCAGTTTTTGAGCTACTGCCCTGAAAAACCCAGAATACACGGCGTGTACATTATGACAACACGTCGTGTAGTTTTTAGACTATTTCACTGACCGTGTGAGCAAGGACACGCTGTTTTAGAAATAACTTTATGAACAAGCCGTGTATGGTAGGAACACACAGTGTAGTTTGGAGCAGTGTACCCGGCCGTGTCACTAACAACACGGGTCAGGGAAGCTCAAGTAGAACACACCGTGTTCTAAAGGAACACGCCGTGTAGTACTGTCCAGGTAATCAGCTGTGTCAAGAACAACCCGGATCGGCATTACCTTTTCTTAGACACGCTGTGTTGATTTCGGAACACGCCATGTGGTCTTGTTCAGGTACCCAGCCGTGTCACGAACAACACGGGACAGTGTCACCTTAACCTATACACGTAATGTTTGTTCAGAACACGCCGTGTAACCTTCATCCATGTAGACAACCATGTATTTAAAATCACGGTCCGCCGAAGCCTTGTCTAGTACACATCGTGTTTGTTCAGAACATGGCGTGTAGTCTCAGGTTGAGTCGGACCGTTTGGGATATCCATGTAAAGAGACTCGTGCAGGGGAATAGATTTCAAGTACACGCCGTGTGTGGGGTCAACACGCCATGTAGTTGAGGTTTTACACAACATATAGGGCTAGGTTACATGCCCATGTCATTGATTAAGAACACTCTCCATGTAGTTTTTATACACGGCGTGTACTCGTGTTTTGTAAACTTGTGTGTTTTCCAATCCCGGTTCCCGTTTGGTACCCCTTGGTTCTTTGTCCTTGTTTTCCTAATCTAAGGTATGATTTTGATCTTTCAGAGCTATGCCTCTGAGACATCATTCGGTTGTTCTTCAGTTGTTAGGCAGTGATCAGATGCCAGATATGACTGATTAGTGACTTCCATCCGATCCTTCAGTCGAGCCAGCCTTGGCACCGGCTGTCATACCAGTTGCAGGCGCTGATGCACAGTTCAGGGATGGTTTTATGAGGATGATGCAGACCTTCTAGGGAGCACCTTCTCTTTCCATGTCTATGGAATACTTGATGCGAGTTTTCCAACAGCATCATCCTCCTACTTTCTCAGGGGAAGGAGGACCATAGGCTGCATAGTCATGGCCGGAAGCCATGCTGACTATCTTCAACCATCAGGAGATGCCTCCAGAAAGGTGGGTCACGCTCGCTACCTACATGCTCTGAGACTCTACGAAGAGGTGGGGGGACGTGATCTCACAGGTGGGTCATCAGTAGGTTATGGATTGGGAGGAGTTCTAGCGTGTTTTATACGACTACTTCAACCCGAAGACCCTAAGGGCCGACGGAGCCCGGGTGTTCATGAGCTTAGAGTAGGATACTCTTTCTGTTATTGAGAAATCCTCTTATTTCACTGAGCTGCAGTGTTTCACACCCCTCTGTGGTGGGGATGGGATGTTCTTAGAGAGGAATTTTGAGGATGTTCTCAGGCAGGAGATCCGCTCACAGGTAAATATCTTCTTGTTGACTTCCATCACTTCCATCTTCAACTAGGCGCTGATTGCGGAGTGCAATCGGAGAGACTCCGGAGCTGTGATCTAGGGAGGTTCTTCTTCTAGAGCTAGTTTCCCTCTATATTACTACAAGAAACACCGTAGAGAGTCTACACGCAGGGATTTGAGGAAGCGAGATGCATCATCAGGCAGCCAGGTGACATGCTACCAGTCTAGCCGGTCAGGGCACACGAGGCCGCCGTGCCAGAGGGACCTCGTGGAGTGATGATCATGCGGTAAGATAGGCCACCTTTAGAGTTTTTTCCATGTTTTCTCCCTAGAAGCTGGTGACCAGGGTTCTTCCATGACTCCTCGTTCAGGAGCAGCACCACGAGTTTCTCACCAGTCGGGGAACTGGGGTTCTTCTGGCTGTTTGGGCCGAGGTGGAGGTCGAGGCCATGGTGGTCAGCCACCAGTCACTCAGCACCAACAAGGTGGATGAACTCATAGTGGTCATCAAGGGGCGTATGGCCGCGGTGTAGGCTAGTCATACGCCGTGGGGCAGACCTATCATGAGTAGGATCCCGAATCTTCTACAGTTCGAGGTACAATTTTAGTAGCCTCCGTTTTATCGTCATCTCTTTTCGATACTTGTTCTATGCATAGCTTTATCTCTGTTTCTGTTGTGGAGAGTCTGGGGCTCTGTATCTTTTTTTCTGATGACTCGTTGACACTAGACACACCTTTTGGGACGAGGACATCTAGTGTATGCCAGTGTAGAGAGTGCCCTATTGAGGTTTCAGGGTATTGTTTCTTATGGGACCTCTATATCCTAGAGATGACAGGCTATGATGTCATCCTCAGGATGGACTGGTTGGTTCCCTTCCAGGCAGCCGTCGATTGTTATCTCCGTCGGGTGAGGTTTGTCTCACCAGAGGGGGAATCGTTTCTTCATAGAGGCGAATGGGATGTCCGGGCGAGTCGAGAAGGACTCGAGCATCATGGTCTAGGATGGGTGATGGCCCAGATTACTGGTCTTTATCAGGATGATCATGGGACTTCATGGTTGGAATTTCCTCCAGTGTTGGATCGTTTCAGGTACGTCTTTCCAGAGGAATTTTTGGGTCTTCCTCCAGAGCATGAGGTAGACTTTTCTATTGAGCTCATTCCAGAAGCAGCACCGGTGTCCATTACTCCTTATAGGATGGCCACACCTAAGTTGTAGGAGCTCAAGAAGAAGTTGGAGGAGTCGTAGGAAAAGGGTTTTAGCCAACCCAGTACTTCTCCTTGGAGTTCACCTATCCTTTTGGCGAAGAAGGCAGATGGTACCCTTCGGCTTTGTGTGGATTATCAGAAGTTGAACCAGTTGACGGTCAAGAACCGATATCCCTTGTCGAGGTTGGATGACATATTTGATCAACTTTGAGGAGGCCAGGTGTTCTCGAAGATCGACTTGAGATCCGGTTATCATGAGTTGCGCGTTAGACCATCAGATATACATCTGAAAACCATCAGGAGCAGGTATGGTCTATATGAGTATACAGTCATGTCGTTCAGTCTCACGAACAAGCCTACAGTTTTCATGGAACTGATGAACCAAGTGTTCCATCCTTACATGGACTCCATAATCGTGGTCTTTGTAGATGATATCTTGATGTAATATCACACTCGACACGACCATGCTACCCATCTTGAGATCGTTTTGAGTACACTGAGAGAAAATCAGCTTTATGCTAAACTCTAAAATTGCCACTTCTGGATGGAAAAGATTCACTTTCTGGGTCACGTCATCTCAGAGGTAAGTGTATATGTGGACACAGTGAAAGTGAGAGTTGTAGTCTCCTATTAGGAACCAAAGAACGTTTTTGAGGTATAGAGTTTTCTAGGTCTGGCTGGATACTACATACACTTCATTCAGGACTTCTTATGCCTAGTAGCACCTTTGACAGGTCTGACCAAGTAGGGGGTGAAGTTCTTATGGTCAGATTCTTGCGAGTCATCCTTTCAGGAGTTGAAGGGAAGGCTGCCGTCTGCACCAATACTAGTCTTGCTAGAGCCAGGCAAGAGCTACACTATTTATTATGATGCTTCGGGTATCGGAATAGAAACTGTGCTTATGCAAGGAGATGGAGTCGTCGGGTACGGGTCTCAGCAGTCGAGGCCACATGAGAGGAACTACCCTATGCATGATCTGGAGTTGGTAGTTGTTTTCTTACCTTATGCTATTGAAGACATTATCTTCTGGGCGAGCAATTTGTGGTCTTCACCGACCACAATAGTATCAAGTATGTCTTCACTCAGCGTGATCTTAATCTGAGGCAGCGCATGTGGGTTGAGTATCTTCAGTATTTTGATTTCGAGCTTGCCAATACGACATGAAAGGGAAACGTAGTGGCAGATGCGTTGTGCAGGAGAACTCAGATTCAGGAAGTTTAGGAGGCCATCAGTGAGTGGAAACTTATGGATCTATTCTCTGAGATTCATTTGGAGGTGCACGATAGACAAGGAAGGACTCTCTTATCTTCTTGTAGATGTTACCTTGACACTACATGATCAGGTACATAAGAGGCAGCTATCAGACTCAGAAAGCTTAGTCATGCAGGAGAGTGTGTCAAGAGAGGAGCCTCTTCTTGGATGGACAGTGGGCAAGGATGAGATTTTTCATTTCCAGGGATGCATATGGGTTCCAGAAGACATACACGAGGAGCTGATGTGGGACTTTCATTCCTCAGTTTCGACAGTTCATCCTGGCGTCACCAAGATGTATCATGATCTTCATCTCTAGTAAATGTGGCCAGGTTTGAAGAGGGATGTCACTGGTTTTTTCTTGAGGTGTTCTACTTGTCAGAAGGTTAAGACGGAGCATCAATGACCAGCATGCCTTTTACAGCAGTTACCCATTCTGGAGTGGGAGTGGAACTATGTCGCGATGGAATTCGTGACCAGTTTGTCAAGATCGCCTCGAGGGAACGATGTTGTTTGGGTTTTCATTGACAGACATATGATATATGCTCACTTATTGTCGATCAATGAGACCTTTAGTGTCGATGATCTGGGATGAATTTACATCCGAGAGATTGTGCATCTTCATGGAGTTCCACACTCCATTGTTTCTGACAGATATGTTCACTTTACTTCTCAGTTCTGGCAGGGCCATCAGAAGGCTTTGGGTACCCAGGTACTTCTGAGTACGGCATACCATCCCCAGAAAGATGGCCAGTCCAAGCGTACAATCCAGGTTCTTAAGGATATGCTCCGATATTGCATTCTAGACTTTTTTGGTTCTTGGGAATAGAATTTTCCTCTGGTGGAGTTCGCCTAAAACAATAGTTTTCAGGCGAATATTTAGATGGAACCTTACGAAGTTCTGTACGATAGGCCATGCCGATCACCCTTATGCTGGCTGGAGATAGGAGAGGCAGCATTTCTAGGACCTCGTCTTATTCAGGAAACCTCAGAGAAAATAGAGCTGATTCTGAAGTGAATGGCTACAGCACAACCTCGACACAAGTCTTATGCTGATCAAAGGAGACGACCTCCGGAGTTCGAGGTTGGGGATCCGTTTTTCCTGCGTGTCACACCGAGGTTGGGACACAAGAGGATTTGAAGATAGGGTAACCTTTCACCGCGGTACGTCGGGCCATTTGAGGTGATGGAGAGAGTTGGTCTGGTTGCCTATAGGTTGCAGTTACCCCAGAGGAACCGGGCCTTTCATGACATCTTCCACGTTTCTCAGCTCCGATGTTAATTTTCGGACCTATCTCATGTCTTTCATCCTGAGAAGGTTGAGCTCAAAGCGGATGTATCATTTGAGGACCATCCTATCCAGATTTTCGATCGTAGTACGAAGGTTCTACGACGACGGTAGATTCCCCTGGTATAGATGCTATGGCAGCATGGGTGGGTACAAGACGATACATGGGAAAGGGAGGCTGAAGTTTGATCACAGTGGTCAGAGGTGTTCAGGGATTCTTCTTCTACGGCTCTCTAGGAAAATTCGGGGATTAATTTCATTAAGGGGGATGTTTGTAAGAACTCGGATCTTCATTTGAGGAATTTTTTTCCTTTTCTAGAGTTTTTGGGAAAAATAACGTTTCTGGAAATTTTAGAAGTACACGTCGCGTACTTTCTGAGTACACACTATGTACTCTTCTCCGCCTCGAAGCCATGTGCTGGCCATACCCTGGCCACACACATTGTGTGTAGGGGTGATGCGGAGGCTGATTTTGGTGGATTATGGAAAGACCTAGTACACGCCGTGTACTCTAAAAGTACATGCCGTGTACTTTTTTTTCATTAAATGGATTGGGGTCATGCCTGACGCACATAAACGTCTTCTTCTAGGTCACGTTCATCCGAGAGCACCAAGGATCCACAAATCTTCAACGAGCCCTCGCCTCTCTGTCTGTTCTCCAATTCGAGAATGGTTGATTGCATTGGAATCGTAGCGGTTAGTTATTCCTTCCTCTTGATCCTTGTTTTCCAATTCCTCCTCTTTCTCAATTTATCATGGATTATGTGTTTTAGAAGTTTTCTCAGATCTACGATGTTCTAAGGAGAATCTATCATCTTTGTTCATGTATATCGATCTCCTAGGATTGAGGTTGGTTGTTTGTGCCTTTCTGTAGAAAGTATTTGAGTATTTTGTGCAATTATGCCAACTCCATTGAACAGGAATTGTGTGTTTTCCTATTTTTCCCTTGATTGATTTCCTTCTTGCTTGATTGCTATAGTAGAGGTTTAGCTTTGTGAATAGAGTAGTTCTTTTTGTACTCTAGAGTCTTTCCATGCTTGTGTTTCTTGTTTGGCGTTTGGTAGTTTCCATGCCTAGTTGTAGGATAGTATAACTGTTGCTTTGTTATATTGTCTGGACTTAGAATTATAGCCAAGTAGTTCTTGAGGTTTACATGGACGTTACACGTGCACTGCACATGTTTATTTCACACAGGACTGTGAGAACATAGTGTAGTACACCATAAGGAGAAGAGACGTAAGGGCTTATCCAGATTTTATTCTAATACGATGCGAGACCACATGGGGAATTGACAAAGAGTTATTCCTCAGAGAGTGTGTAGTCCCTCGACGTGATCCACAGGGGGAATGAAACATTGAGTGCTTCCCCAGAGATACTTTAGTACGATATGAGACTATAGGGGGAATTAATAGTGAGTTCTTCCTCATAGAGTCGACACTTAGCTGAACCAGAGGGGTGAGAGTGTGTGTGCCTCCTAGAGGGTTTCTAGTACTTGTAGGTTGAACCATAGGGGTTAGGCTGTGAGAGCTACCTAGAGGTTTACCTATTTTCTAATTGTTGTGGGTCGTTTACTTATGTACTTTATATGCTAGAACTGTGGAATGTAGTTGTTGTGTGCTTTTCTGTTTACCTCTTCCTGCACTTTTACTTTCCTTGTATTAATTGACTGTTAGGAAAAAATATTTGGGTGTTTGCCTACTGGGACAGTATCTCACACCCAATTTGGGCCATGATTTTGGGCCCAATAAGACTTTGTTGTTGCAGGTATAAATAAGGGCAAGCGCCCTTCGACATCCGGTACTTTATTGCTTGGGGATGGAGAGAAAGGGACCAAGCTTAGGCTTGCAATACTATAGGAGTTTCTGTTATTTTAGTACTTTGTTTTTACATGTATTTCATTACATTTTTTTGTTTGATACTTTTCATAGAAACTTGTAACTGCTGAATCATTAACATCATTCTATATATTCATTACTTCCGCTTTTAGGTTTCAGTTTCTGCGTATTGTTTACTACTTCCGCTATTTACTGTTAGTTTATTTTCATTGTATACCTTACCAAATGAGGGAGTAGTTTCCCCAATAACTTACCTAGGCCCTCGCTGCTAGTCGGTAGCCTCTGGCGTTTGGGGAAATGCGCTTGAGGTCACGTAACGTCCCGATTCCAGAGGCTTCTCCAGAGTGTCTTTTAATACGATGTGAGACCATAGGGGGAATTGACAATGAGTGCTTCCCCAGAGAGTCCGTAGTACCTCGACGTGGGCCAAAGGGGGAATGATATGTTGAGTGCTTCCCCAAATAACATTTCGTACGATACAAAACTATAGAGGGAATTGATGGTGAGGGCTTCCTCATAGAGTCTACTCTTAGCAAAACTAGAGGGGTGAGACTGTGTGCGCCTCCTATAGGATTGCTAGTACTTGTAAGTTGAACCATAGGGGTTAGGCTGTGAGATCTACCCAGAAGTTTACCAATTTTTTAATTGTTGTTCTTCATTTACATGTGTACTTTATATGCTAGAACTATGGATTGTAGATGTTGTGTGCTTTTCTGTTTACTGCTTCCGGCACTTTTACTTTCCTTGTATTCATTGACTATTAGGCACAAATATTTGGGTGATTACTTAGTGGGATTATATCTCACACCTTGTTTGGGCCACGCTTTTGGGCCCATGCAGACTTTTTTGTTGCAAGTGTAGATAATGGAAAGTTCCCTTCAACTTACAATACTTGATTTCTTGGAGCTGGAGAGCAAAAGACTTAGCTTAGGCTTGCGATGCTGCAGGAGTTGTTGTTATTTTAGTACATTGTTTTTACTTGAATTTTAGCATGTTGTTGTGTTTTCTACTTTTCATAGAAACTTGTACCTACAGCATCATTATCATCATTATATATATTCATTAATTCCGCTATTTGGTTTCAGTTGTCACGTATTGTTTACTGCTTCCACTATTCAATGTTGATTTCTTTTCTTTGTATAACTTACCAAATGAGGGTATATTTTCCCTAATAACTTACCACGGCCCTCGCTTCTAATCGGTAGCCTCTAGCATTTGGGGAAATGAACTTGAGGTCATGTGGGGAAACGAGTACGAGGCACCTCTGGGTGGCCTCCGGGATCGGGATGTTACACCAACACTTCCAAACACACATCTCAAAAACACATAACACAAAACATCGAGAGTTGCATAAAATAAGGATCTACATGAACAATAAACAACCAATTCCCAAGAAACTACCCCAAATCATAGAATCATAGCTCTATACCAACCCTTATCCTTAAAAATTGTGGGTCATAGTCAACATAGGGAAAAAATAACAAATGAATCTAGAATACCTATTCATTAAAATTCCTTTTAATAATTCTAACATTCACAAGTAAATTTTTTCTCTTTTAGATACCCTTCCTTATTTGCAACTTAATACCCCCAAAAATATAATCTGTTTACAAAATTAAATTATACACTATTCTTTAACTATTTATTTATGTTCATTCCTTTTTCACACATTCATCATTTTTATTGGACCCCACTAAATTAAAAATTTTCCATGAAAATGATGTGCATTCAATCCTTTAAGTCCTACATACCCTCCTCATGTGTGCCTACCATTATGCAAGCCATCAAAAATCCTAGGGTCCTAAGAAGATTCATGAATGAAAAACTCTATATTATTATGGGTATAAGAAAAATATCATAAAATATTAACATCACAGAATGAGTGCACCACCCAATGGTGCAATATAAGTTAACTATAACAAAACACATTAAGAACAACATTCCCACCCTAGGTACATAGGTTTTCACTTATGCACTTGTCAGCTAGATCTAATTACCCCGAGATTCCATTTAATTATTTTAAGAAATTATATGTTATTAATTTGGGACTTTGTGCTGAGGAGAGAAGTGATTTTGAGGCCCAGTGATCCTAGAATAAACATTTTATCCTTTTTAAGGTTATTTAAAATAGCCGAAATGAGAAATTTTTTATGCTTATAAATGGCTTCCTAGAATAAAAAACTGAGGTCAACATTGCATCTATAATGAAGAAATTGCCTATGAAAGTACCTAGACATGACCGATATGGGTCAAGGGTAAATGTGTTATTTAGTGTTTTAATTAAAAATAAAATAAACTTATGAATGATTATTTTATTCAAATTTGTTTCACTACAACGCAAAATTGAGCCGACTATTTCATTTAATTAATAAAACAGCGTAGTTACACTAAATCTGAACCATAATAAAAAATATATTTCATTTCATAAATGAAACATTATAAAACATTGTGACTTGTAGTAATTGAAAATATTGAAATGTTTTCCCCTATTCAATTGTTTAATAAAGATACAAGATCACTGGCACAATCCTGGAATTTCATTGAACCATTGGAGGATTAGCATTGGTGAGAGACGAACAAAAACACATCACCAATGATAGATTGAGGATCGAGGATCGATTGACGACGATGGTGTGACACTGATATTCTTCATCGAGCGATCCAACCTTGAGGTCAGGGTTTAGTTCTATGTGAATATGATTTAATGTACTATCATTCTAAATGAAAAATGTGGATCAACCCATTAATATGATGATTCGTGGGACGATCGTTCTTGTGGGGTGCCTTTTTTATTACGGGTCTTGATGGGTAAAAAATATGGTGTTAATTATTTCACCATTCATTCAAATTAGATGAATGAAGGCCAAAAAAATAACAGAAATGTACATCCCTCAGGTGTTCATTGTGATTTTTCAATCCCCTTTCTTACATTCTTCACCGACAGACCCATGTGGTCATGTAAATCATTGTAGCGGGGGTCTTGTTACGATTGGACCCCGACATTGAAGAAAAGGTGATTTGGAGCCCACGAGAGGTTAGATGACGACCCGAGGACTCTGGATCACCTTTCAGATTGATTAATAAATTACCATAGTATTCCTGGTGGCCTATAGAATAAAATATCGGTGCACCACCGATAGCACACGTCAACGGTTCGGGTGGATAGAGCTAGAGGCTGTAACCCTACTAGACCATGGTGGTGACTCACTGTGTCTTGGGAGGAGTTGAATGGCCCACTCAAGAAGACTGGATTGGCCAGGCGGGTCGGAACTCCACATCGGGTCAAGTTGGTGGACCCTAGGCTTGGTTGGTTCAGTTTAGTCCTATTGGGTCAGACTATACCAAGACCCAACCAACACCTTTGGACTAAAAGACTAATATCATCCAAATTGTACATCAAATAGGCGAGCATTTTATGGCGTTGGGACCCTCACGATGAGGTGGTAATTTTAAATTCTCTATGTTTTTTTAGGGAAATTGATATATGACTAATAGATTGATGAGTTGATTATCCCTAAATCAAGTATGCTACGAGTGTGATTCCTATTTATAGTTACGATGAGAAGATGGTGATAAGTGGGTCTAGGTGCCCTAATAGGCTACAATGAAGAGTAGTTCTAGGTTCCCTAGTAGGCCGAAGTGAAGAGTGGGTCTAGGTGCCCGAGTAGGCCGAAGTGCTGATCTGGTCTAGGTCTCCAACTAGGTGTAAGTGACTCATTAGGGATGAGTTCCTAAAAGGTGAGAGGCTTTTAGTTTGTATGTCTAATAGTCTTTCTTTTCATACATAAGATATATACATACAATAAATGACTATGGTGTCACTATCTTGACTGTAATCCTTAGAGTCTATACTTCATGTACCTCCTTGGGTATTCTACTTTGTCTATACATTATTTTTGGTTTTACCTTTGTGTTTTAGGGTACTTTTAGGGTATTGTGTTACTCATCCCTACACAGGCTCCTCACGTACATGTCAGTCTTGTGCAGACGACAAATGATTTGATAGGGGCATTGGTTTCCGGGGACTAAGAAGCGCCTAGTGAGATTCGACATATGACGCATTCTTCTTTGGATTTAGGCCACACCCCCTTTACCTACCATTTAGGTAAGGTTTATCACATACGAACCTAAGGTTCTTGTACTTGTGTTTTAATGGGATTGAATTCTGGCACCCATTACTTACAGTTTTGTACTGTTACTCATTTGTGGAATCATAGTGAGATGCATGTTTACTTTTCTGCATTATGGGATGAGGATGTTTGTGTGTTTGCATATAGGTACTATGGAGAATTCCTCCAACGTGCGGGATAATTACTTTGGCACTAGTCTCCCTCCCATGGCCTTTGGGAGGAGGGAATTATGTAGTCAGGGCATGGGCCTCAGGGGACAGGTATTGGAAGAGTGGTATTGGAGTGTTCTGTTATTTTTCAAGGACTAATGGTCAGTGGCATTGTTTTTGGGAAACATTTTTAAATGTTTCAAGATCTAAAACAACTAATGTATCCCCAGTCTAGGACCATTAATTCTTATTTTCGTCTCGGTAAATGATAACACTGGTTTCATGCATAATTTTTGGAATTGGGAGTGTCTTTATGACCTTTATGAGTAAGATTCATCTCACCTGGTATAATATATTGATTGTGGATCATCTTGATCTATTTTAGGATTCCTCCATATAGACATCCATCCAAGATTATGATTCGTGACTACAATGATGATATTCCATGTGATAAGACATCTCTTCATGTACTAGTATAGGATATAGCCCCACTAAGTTGTACACTAGTGTTACCACCACCCATCGATCAGTTGTTCCTACCTGCATTACCAGCAGAGGATGCACAAAGGTTTAGTGCATTAAAGGAGTTCAATAAGGATAGTACTCTCATGTTCAGGTGTGAGACTGCCCCCTAAAATATATAAGGATGGGCCAGGGAATGTCAACAGAATCTTTCATTTTGTGAGGACACCACACGACCAGATGGGTATCCTCGCCTCGACCCTTCTTTAGTTCTCGATGAAGAGATGGTGGAACTTTACTATCTAGACACATGGTTGGGAAAACATCACATGGAAGGATTTTGGGTGCCTCTTTAGAGAGGAATGAATTCTAGTGACTCATCGATCAATATGAATCCAGCAGAAAATTGACCTACGATAGGGTAGCATGACAGTAGTATAATACTCAGTGAGATTCAATGAGCTATCTCACAACTCTATTGAAAGGGTGCGAGACTGTTCATAAGTGATCAAGATTTTGACCAGGGACTGTTTCAGGAGATCAAGGAATCCATGGTATCTTATGACATCCCTTCTTAGGCTAGGGTACCAGAGCAAGCTCTTCTTATGGAGAGCATCATGGCAGAGTGGGTGCCATAAGCAGGAGCTACCAATAGATATCAGGAGGCAGAGTCTTTCGCTGTGGGTAGAGGGTAGCAGACATGGGGGCTTAAACAGATCAAGAATTTTATGGGACAATCCAAGGACATAGCATTAGCATTGCAAGGCTCCTAGGGAGGAGGAAGTTAGCATATGAGCATGGTGTGCTACACATGCAGTGGGAAGGGACACATAGCTCGTGAATACATGAATCATCATATAGATGATCCAAAGTTAGTTGAGGGACCACCGAGGTAAAGGACGAGGGCCAAGAGGGGTGTTACACATTAGGGATGAAATGGCAGGGGAGCAGGAAGATCGATATGCAGTGGGCAGAGGTTCAATGTACTACTGCCACCACCCCTAGCTGGTCTACCATGGGCTCTAGGATCAGGTGGAAAAGGTTGGTCCCTACTTCAGGCGATAGAGGTGTATGATCCAGACACTCTATAGATGATTAGTGGTGTGATCTGTGACTACCCCACCTTAGATATAGTTCTTATATATAAATCATCCAATCACTCTTTCCTTGCAAACATACATTTTTCTCATCATGAATATTTTGGTAGATACATTGGCTCGAACCATATTATTAGAGACTCGTACGATAAGGGATTCAGCAGTAACACAATAGTACCGAAAGAGAGAGATCACTCTTGGAGGTGAGAGCTTCGGTTTGGACCTCCTAGTATTTGTATCAAGGCCTTATAATGTTATTCTAGTTATAGACTTTTTATCCACATTCCATGCTCAGATTGACTGTTTTATGTGGAGAGTGCATTGTGTCTGTAGAAATGGAATCGGGATATCCATTAAAGATGAAAATGAAATCATTACAGCACCAGATGGAGTTACTAAGAGGAGGTTGAATATGAACACTAACCAGTTAGTTATCCTTACCCTCAGTGTGATGGATGATAGGAGCCCTAAATTTCTTATAGTGGTGGATGAGTACGAGGAAATAATACCTAAGGATGTTCTATGATTACATCCTTGTATGATGGTAAAATTCTTTATCAGGTTGTAACATCGGACGACAATGATATTGAAACTATAATATCAAATGGCCCACTCAATGCTATGTGAGTTAATGGTACAGCTAGAGGAACTAAAGAGAAAGAGCCTCGTGAGGCCCATTATTCCACCTTGGGTGGACCCAATCCTATTTTCCATGATGTGAGACAAATGTTTGCAGCTATTTGTGTACTATCATCATGTATAGCATGTGACCACTAAGAACAAATATCCACTACCATGATTCGATGACCACTTTGATTAGTTGAAGGGAGCGGCGTTGTTCTCAAATAAAGACCTCGGGTCTGGCAATCATCAGCTTCATGTATGGGATGAGGATATAAAAATGATAGCATTTAGTTGTTGGTATGGCGACCATGAATTTTATGTGATTCCATTCATGTTGAAAAATTCCCCAACAGTGTTCTTGGGACTCATGAATATAATCATCTAGCCATACCTTGATTGGTTTATTGTGGTTTTCATTGATGACATCCTGGTGTACTCCGAATCTATGGAAATGAAAGAGACACACCGGAGGATGGTTCTAGAGAACCTTATAGAGAACCATCATTATGGGAACCTATCGAAGTTTCAATACTATATTCAGTAGGTCCACTTTCTAGGACATATCATTTCGTTGGCTGGAGTTTCAGTGGACCCGATGTAGATAGAGGTTGTGCTATCTACGTAGCCACCTGGGTGCATGACTGTGGTTCAGAGTTTATTGGGTTTGGGTGAATACTATTGGAAGTTCATTCCTAACTTTTCCAAGGTATCATCACCATTATCCTCTTTGATAAATATGGGACAGCCTATCATGTGGATAGATAAGTTCCGTTAAATGTTGCAAGATTTGACACAGAGACTGATGAGTCTCCTATCATTAGAATTCCAGAAGAGGACTTTGGGTATGTAGTATTCTACGATCCATTAGTGTTTGTACTAGGATATATCCAAATGTTGGATCTGATAGTGATTTCCTACGATTATTGAAATTCTATTCATCATGAGAAGAACCACACGGCCCATTATCTTGAGCTAGCAGCAGTGGTCTTCGCATTGAACGTGTGGTGGCATATCTTGATGGGAGATATGGTCACCATCTTATATGACCAAAAAGGTATCAGATACATCATCTCATATAGTGACCTAAACAAGATATAGTGTTGGTGTTTATAATTTCTCTCGGTCTATGACATTGAAATATTCTATACTCATTAGAAAGGGAATGTAGTGGTAGATGTTGTTAGTAGAAAAAGCCAGGTTGAATCTTTTAACTGATAAATTGTAACGGTTATTCATGATGAATATATTCTTCATATATGGTGATGAAGAATCTTACATTCACTCCATGGTTGTCACTCTCCCACTCTTACAGTGATTTGGGGAGGCATATCATGGTTATGTCGACTATGAGTCATGATGTGCTCAGTTATCCACATGGTAGACCTCTGATTGATATTTTATTCGTGGGTAGCACGTCTCCCTTTTCATGGGGCTCATAGTTGTACCATTGATGTTGTGAGATGAGGTTCTGAGAGAGTTACACATATCACCCATGACGGTATAACAGGGAGTGAAAAATATGTACCCGAATCTCCAACATTAGTACCGGTGCCTAGGGATGAAAAAGACAGTAAATATGTTTGTTTCTAGATTCCTCACCTCTTAGCAAGTAATTGAAGAACATCATGTTCTTGTTGGCATAACTCAATAACATGAGATGTCAGTGTGGAAGTGGGATTTTATCTCAATTGACATCATGATAGGTTTACCATGCATGTGTAGGGTTCATGATACCATCTGGGTTATTATAGACCGACTCAACAAGTCGGCTGACTTTCCACCCATCCAGGAGCAGGGTTTGGTAGAGAGATTAGGTTGACTCTACGTTCATGAGATAGTGTATATTCATGGGGTTCCTTCTAAAATCATGTCAAATCGTTATTCTCACATCACATCCTAGCTTTGTTATATATTGAAGGAGGAATTCGGGACTAATCTATTTTTGAGCATGTTTTTGATCACTAGACAGATGGTCAGATAGAGAGGACTATCCATGATTTAGAGGACATGATTTGTGATAGTATCATGGACTTCCATCACAATTTTTGAGGGTCACATACACTAGTGTATTTCATGTACAACATCATCTAACACACCACCATTGGTATGGATAAATTTGAGTCACTATGTGGGAGACCATGAGGATCACACTTATGCTAGATAGACCCAGGGGAGTCAGCACTCATAGGTCCTGAGTTAGTATAGGCTACCACTGAGATGGTGCAGATCATCCATTATTGGATGTGGACTTCACAGAGTAGGAAACAATATTATGCTGATTGAAGATATAGGACCTTGGATTTTGAGAAGGTATGTCATGTGTTCCTTTGAGTCTCACCTCGATGTGGATTGCAGATATTTGGAAGGGGTGATATGTTTGCATTGTGATT
Organism: Viscum album; assembly: GCA_963277665.1. NCBI lineage: Eukaryota > Viridiplantae > Streptophyta > Magnoliopsida > Santalales > Viscaceae > Viscum > Viscum album. Next base: position 287,427,996 of record OY728148.1, read on the forward strand.
CATCAACCCTTTCCAAATTATGATAAATGTATGTTAGGTGGTGTACCTCCTATATCTTCCACCACAAATTCACTAAATGTATAATTAATTACATTTGTCATAGTTGAGGAGGTACATGTATGACCTATCGCATGTCATTGATCGGGGAGAGCTAGACATTGATGATGGGGAAAATATTATGAAGTTCCCCATGGAGATCGATGCTCGATAAGATGAGGTCCTTCATGGGTGGTCGATTCCTCTATTGTGTTTGATGGTAGCACATGAATCTACAAGAGAGAACTTGGGAATAGGAGGCTCAGATTCGTGCTCAGTATCCCCATTTGTTTGTTTAGCCATTGTTTTGGCATTTGAGGATGTAAAGCCTTATGTTGGAGAGAATGTAATGTCACATAAATTCCATTTAATTATTTTTTAAATTATATGGGAATATTTCAAGACCATTCATAGAGATGGAATGTTATTTCGAGACCTGGTGATCTTGGAATATAAATTTTTTACTTCTTTAAGGTTAGTTAAAATAGCACGCATGTGCAGCTTTTCCAACTTCTAAACAGGTGCTCAGATTAAAAATAGTTTGGCACCATTACATCTTGAAAGACAACAATACATAACAGATGACCCTACCACAATATACTGGGGAGAGGGTGAATGTTTTTTTCTCATTTTAAATGAATATAAAATAAACATAAAAAGAATATTTTATTTAAATTTGTTTAACTACGACAGAACGTCGAGCTAGCTATTTCATTTAATAAATGAAACAGTGTAGTCGCACTGAATCTGAAGCATAATAGAAATGTTTTTTCATTTAATAAAATAAAAAATGTAATTACATAACTACTCGACATAATATAAAATGCTAAAACTTCAGAGGATACATCGAATGATCCTGGAACCGAACTGAACCTTCAGAGGATTTGTGTTGGCGAGCGACGAATGATGAATCACTACCAATGATGGATTGAGGATTGAGGTATTATAGAAGATGATGTTGTTATTATGATCTTCTCCATCGAATGATCTAACCTTGAGGTAGGGGTTCAGTTCTATGTTATTTTGTTTCCCTATTCTCCCATTCAAAACATCGAACCCAGATCAACTCCCTAATAGGACGAACCAACTGTCATTCTTTCAGGCAGGATGGATTGTTTATTATGTTCCATTAAGGGTTAGAAAAATAGTATTTATTCTTTTCCATTTCATTATAATGACACAAACTATGGATGAACAAACAAGGCCAACGTCTATCCATTAGCTATTCTTGGTGTTTTTTATATCCCTATTCTTACGTTCTTCACCAAAGGACCCACGTGGTCATGCCAAACATTGGGGGGGGGGGGGGGGGTACAAGCACGACCATACCACTGGATCGAGGTTAAGATGATAAAGAGCCTACGATATGAAATATGATGAACCAAGGACTCTGGAACACCTTCCTGATCAAAGAACAAACCGTTTGATAAAGTTCGGTGGCCCGTGGAAGACCCCAATGGCGTGCTGGTGTGGGAACGTGGTGGTGACCACGTTTTGGAGGTGGTGAAAACTAGCGGCCGTACAAGAGTCCCAAGGATGATCTACAGATAGCTTTCAGGTGCCACCCGTAATAGACGATGGTGGTGCGGGCTGACACGACTGCGACTTGGGGAAACAATTGTAGGTGGGACTTGGTGGATGCTGAATCCCAGGCTGATGAGATTGCCCCATAACATTGGTTTTTGTTGTTCAGGCATGCTAGTCTAGTATTGTGGTCCATGCTGCTGCAAAGGTTCAGGTCGGACCCAGCAAGTTAGGAAAGACTAATGTCGGGTCAGTGGACCCAGGTGGGTCTGACGGGGTCAGACCCAGATTTGATCGAATTGGTTCCTCTTCACTAAAAAGATCAAATCTTATAAACTGTACGTCTGATTGACAGGTCATTTAGGGATATGTTACCCTCCCGATGAGGTGTTAATTTTAATATTCTCTAAGTGGGGTTTGGTAAAATTGAGATAAGTCCTATGGAATGATGTGTATAGTCACTCGGAATCAAACACCCTACAAGAATAAATCCTATGACTGAATTTGACAAGAAGATAGTGTTGAGTAGGTCTTGGTGCCCCAATAGGTTGAAGTGAGAAGCGGGTCTAGGTGACCTATCAGACCGTAGTGAAAAGAGGGTCTAGGTACCCTTGTAGTTTAAATTAACGATCGGGTCTAGGATTCCCAGCTGGGTCGGTTTAGGTGCCCTAGTAAACCAATGTGACTCATCGAGGATGAGTGCCTCATAGTGTAATGTGTTCATTTTTTACTATGGATAGTCTTTATTTTCATATAATAGATTTATACATATGTGAGATAACTCTTGTGACTCTCTCTTGACATTACTACTTGAGGAAATAGTCTTTGTACCCCATTGGGTAGTCTACTCTGTGCATACTTTATTTTGGGGAATTTCCATTATTGTTTGGGGTCCTTATAGATTATTTCGTTACTCACCCATGAACGGGCTCCTCCCACACATGTCATGTTATTTACAGATGTAAGAAACTTAGATAGAGACCTTGGAGGTCTGGTACCAGGCACTGCCCAGTGATATCCATCATATGAGGTGTAATTCTACGGCTTCAGGAGGCACCCCCTTCCCCAACCCATTAGGAAGGGTTTACCGTAGGACATCAGGAGTGGGTACTTGTATTTTGTTGGTTTTTATTCTGGCCCCTTTACTTTCAATTTTGTAATGTTACTCTCAGTGGTTGTCTTAGTGACCTGTATGTATTCTATTAAGCGTTGTAGGTTTTGGCTGTGTGTGTGCATGCATACAAGTACTCAAGAATAAGCCACCCACATGTAGGATAATGACTTTGGTTCTAGTCACCAGTTCCTAGCCTTTGGGAGGCGGGATTGGTGTAGTCACAACATGGGCCCCGGGGGACTGATCCTGACACTACTCCCATGCATGAGTTCATTTCCAATACCCAACACATCATATTCTTCTGTATACCATTACCAAATAGTAATAAAGCCTAAATTAACTACACTAATTCATCTTTGTAACATACCAAACTCGAAGGCCACTAAACTGTACCCCAATTTCAGGTCTCTATATGACCTCAGGCACACCTCCCCATATTCTATAGGCTACCAAATATAAGCGATGGTCTAAAAAATCATATGGGGAGACTATACCCTCATTTTAAGAGTAATCTATAGTTGATAAGATTCAAAATGAAGGAAAAAATAAAAATCAATAAGCATGGATTAACAACCATTCCCAAAACTAGGTCCAAGGCCCCCATTAAATGATCAAAATGGTATGTCATGTCATAGAGTTCCAATTTCATATACATCCCAATATAATAGAAAAATGAAGAATTAAAAAAATATTGTGGACTCCATGTCTGAATCACCCATCCATGAAAACCGCAAGCCCATAATCAACAATCTAATAAGTATCCCTTTCAAATTTCTTGACCGAAAACGATGAAATATGCTTAGGTAACCAACAAAAACTCGAGCAGGGGCTGAGAACCAATCATTAGGCCACCACCAATGGTGTGTACAAAAAGATCCAATCTAAGTAGATAGTTTATTCATTCTCAAAATGAATAACCGTGTTAAAAATATAAACTTGGCTAATAGTTAACAATATTTACCTAAACCATTTACATCATTCAATTAATGCGTTAGGGAAATCATTTAGAACCCAATGGATTATGAAATTCAACCACAAAGAAATAAAATGAAAAAAATACCCCAACCTTAGTGTGAAAAATCATTCAAAATTAATTACATCACACTACCATAAATCTTCATTATAGGTAGTCCCTTCTAATGAAATGATAGGGGCCTTGATCCCCATTTGGACTCCCTAACACATTCATTCTAGGGGTTGGGTATAGATCCTTAGTCTAACCAGACCCATGGTTATATAACAACAATAAAATACCCCACATACCAACAAGCCATGTGAACATTTTTTATTTACCATTCAACACATAAACCCTTTCAATAAACCATACCAAAATAATACATATAAAATTCACAATTCCAGGTTCATTTAATTCAAAAAAAAATCTTCATGTATTACACATTTACACATTCTCATTTCCAACCATAATCCATTTAACCCAGTCACTTTGATCAATTTAACCCATTCATGACAATCCAAACAACCCTTTATGCCATGTTAAAAAAATAACCATTAGATTACAATTCATAACCCATCCTATCATTCCAACACATTTCATATGGGATCTATGTCATAAAACTTAAATTCTAGATTTATTATTTAAATTTTCATGTCCATGAAGTGGAACACCCCAAGGGTGGACCTTAACTGAGTCAAACAAACATCAACGAATCCCATTGTAATCATGAGGAGTTGAATTAAACATTTTACCAATAAATTCATCTTTCCTAATAGGGAAACATAAAATTGAAACACAACCACACCCAATTACAACCACATACAGATAAATAAAAAACCAACCTATAGGGATATAACATGTAGACCCCATACCACAACTCTGAAGACAACCGCTCTTTAACCTTGGCTATTGACTCACATTCAAATAATCTTTGATAAAAAAATATGTTATGCTGGAAAAATATGGCTTTATGTTTTTAAAATATGAAGAGAAATTGAACAATACCTAATATGAAAAAGAGAAATAAGAGGTGTGTAATACTCTCCTAGAGCTTTGATTAGAAACCATGTGCATTCCAAATGACCTAGAAATAATGGAGATAGATCCTTGGGATACTTGGATAATTATGGATTATAATTAGGGATGTAGGGGTAAAATTTTAGGATATTATTGAATTTGAAAAATTAAATCGTAAGAGTGAAAAATGATAAAATAGATATTTTAACGGGGTGTACTATTTGGGCATAGTTGGACAAACCATGAACCAACTATGTGCCTCCCTCTATCCATGTGGTGGACAAGTTGTACAGTTACCTGGGTATCCCACACAATTTCACAATCCATTCACTAACCAAGTGCTATGTATCAATCCACGTCAATATTATTTTACATTCCCCCACTAATAGTTTCATTAAACTATGTACCCCTTCACTAGGCATGCTTGATTATGGTGCATGGTTACTAATAACCATGATCCAACCACATAACATGCACTGTATGGAACTGTTCTATGTTCTTTCCTATCTTTATGCCCTAGAAAACCCTTGAGTCTCCAAATTGTCCAAGTAAATATGTACGTAACCATCTTAAATTTATTTAAACAAGATATATTTACAAGGATATACCCCAAAGATGTTTGGTATATTAAATTTCAATACATGGTCCACTATATATGATAAATTTATGATGAAACTTGATGAAGCTACTTTTGATTTGTATATCAGGATAAATGATATTATTAAAAAAATGAACTCACTAGTGAAACTATTTTCTTATAATGTCATAGTGATTCTCATAAAGAGATGTTTACTAGAAAGATTGGGAGTAACTTCGGTTTCAATCTGAGATTCATGTGATGTATGTTAGAATCATGTTAAATAAAATATAGTAAATATCATGACATATTAAGAAGAAATATATATATATATATATGAATAGTAAAATCCAAAAAAACTTCTTTCCCTTTCATAAATACTTTGTAAAAAATATCAATGCTGATAGATCATGTGATAAAGATTCACCTCGTGACTGTGATGAGAAAATTTAATGTTTGTTTCAAAATTTAAAAAATATCAACAAATGAAATATGTTCTTCAAGAAACATATTTATAGAGAAAATATATACAATAGTGGTAATTGGGGAGAAACCAGAAAAATGGTGATACTACAAATGAAATTATATTTAATGACGGTAATAGAACAATTCATGTCAAAGGTGATTATACTAAGTAAGACTTTAAGAAGAAAAATGACTAAAAAAATAGGTTTAAGAAATATGGGAAGGAATCATGGATTTTATCTGAGTAATGTTCATTGGAATCATATTAAAGAAGACATGAAACTTTTGGATGATTCAACTAGTGTTTTATGAACAAGATATATAAGGTTTATAATATATTTTTGGCATCACATTTACATATTTAAAATTATTAAAGAGATGAAAAAATTGAAGAAAACAAGGTTAATGTATATATTTTTGTATATTATAATATTTTGGAAAATATATTCAAAGAAATTAAAGTGAAAGATAATGTTTAAAAAATTAGAATGCTCTAAATGTTATTTTTATAACTGATCATTGAAAACATTAAGATAAAAATAAAAAATTACCAAAGTAAATAATTGACATAAATTATACATTGATCAATTAACCATTATATGGAATGGATTAAATATAGAATAAATACCTAATGTGGGATTCCTTGGTTGAAAAATACACCTAAATATTCTACCAGGAGAGGATATCATCCTGCATAATGAATAATTATTATAAATAAATTTATTTCTATTTCCAGTTCTGTAAAAACATTTACTATTTTTTATTCATCAAGACCTACCAATCTATTAATTTATTAAATTATAATATTTGATTATAGGAAACCTATAAATTATTAATGGAATCCTAAATCATGGATTAGTAACAATTATGGACCGTTGAATATTTGGGTACCAAAGAAATATTTTTTTCAAAAATATTATATATAAAACCATCTTCAATTGATCACGTAATCACTTTTGGTATCCAGATAGTGGATACTATAAAAACAAGATTGGGGGATACTCATGTTTGAAAAACATAATTAAGGATAGTGGCGTACATGTCACTTTTGGTGAAACTGAAAAAGGAAAAAATTATGGACATGGTCAAATAGATATCATTAATGCTATATTCATTTCAAATGATTTATTTGAAGGTGATTTAATTTTTAATATTCATATAATATCATTGCTATTTGAACACGGTGTCATGTTAAATCTAACAATTATTCCTTAAACATTTTTTATTCAAAAAAATATTTATTTTTAACTTCTATATTAAACCATAATTTTTATTATGTTAATTCAAATTCATTTATTCATAAACCCATTCTCACTATATTTTTAGTTCATAAATAATCTTACATTTGTCATAGAAGACTATTCTACTCTAACATTCATTAACATATATATATATTTAGTAATTATTCATTCATGGAAACACCAAAACTATAATTCCCTAGTGATAATGTTTGTAAACATATTTAAAACGGGAAATAACCCAAAATCTATTTCAAATCAATGAAATATGTTTCGTGATTTGAACCACTTGATTTGGTTTTTCATGTCTTTTTTGGACCTTGTAGAGTTTATTTCTTAAATGGGACGCACTATTTTTTAGGATCTGGTATGTTACTTTTCTATATATACATTGGTATTCATTTTATCCCACAAAACATATATATATTACAATTTTTCTAAGTATGATAAATCTTTAGAAATTATACCAGGAGTTATAATTATAAACAAATAAAGTGATCTGGGATGTTAGTTTGAAAATTATTTTTTTAAATATTTAGGCTAAAAAAATGGAAATAAAAATAAATTTTCTTCTCCAAGACCTCAATAAAATGGTGTCATATAAAATGAAAGAAATGTCAATAATATTTTATTTATAAATGATAATTGAGTTTGATTTATGATTTATTTTTGATACGCATATTTGAAAACATCTTTCATATATAATTAATATAGTACATATAATAACACTCTAAAACATAACTCTTTAGGAATTATGGAATGGAAAAAAATAAATGGTTAATAACATTAGTTTTTTTGGAATGAAAGTCTTTGTTCTCAATAAGAAGGAATATATTGAATATGTTTCATCCATGAGTTATTAAGTAATATTCCATGGATATTAAAAATCTTCTGTGTCATATAGGGTGTTTAATAAACGAGTTATGATAATCGAAGAATCTGTATATTTCATGTTTGAAGAGACATATACAAATGAGGATATGACTCAAGTATAAAACTTAGATGATGATTTGTCAAATATGAATATAAAATAAAAACCCTCATATAGTATTCTTAAAGAAGATTGAAAAATCATGTTCTATAGAACTACCTTAAAATAAAAATGTAGAGGGTAATGAGATATCCAACACTTATTTTCCCAACAATGTTGTGACTCATATATTCCATAAAGAATATTTTTTTTGGAGACTTGATAGTGGAACTAAAACCCCAAATTCTTTTTAAAATCATGTTGAACATAAATATTTCATGCCACATTTTAAACCTTAGAACATCTATGATTATATTAAAGAGGAATTTTGGGTGATGGAAATTCAATAATAACTTAATCAATTTGAATGAAATAGATTCTAAGAAATAGTGGAGAGACCTAAGTAAACTGTTATCATTTACACTAAATCAGTGTATAAAATAAATATTATGAGTAAGACTCAAAAGATAGAATTAAATTCTGATTGGATGAATGATGATATAGTAATGTAGATGATATTCAATATCAGTAATCATTTTAATCATTTTATAGAATTGAATTCATTATATGGTTTCTTTCCTATAAGGATGATTTTATTTTCAAACAATATGAAATGGGTTTCATGAGTGAATTATTAAATTGTAATATTATTGAGTATTGTTTCATTGAACAACCAATGGATATATGAATAGTTATTTTCCAAAGAATTTTATTAATATATTTCAAGATTTATATTGTTTAAAACAATATCCTTGGGCTTGGTATTGTTGGATCATCACATTTTTTAATTTGATAAATTATTAAAAGTGTATTGATGATTCTACTCTTTTAAAAAATATTCCAAAAGATGTTTTAGAAGAAAACATTTATGTTGATGACATAATTTCTTGGTATTCTAAAAATTCTTTAGTTTATAATTTTACAAGAATGATATTGATTTAATTTTAAATTAGTTACATGGGTGAAAATAAATTCTTTCTTTTATTTTATTTTTTTCAAAATAATCATGAAATTATCATAAATCAAAGTAACTACACTAATGATATTTTAAATAAAATGGTATATATAATACAAAAAATAGTGATACTCTTTGGATTACAACATATAAGTAGTATATTGATTAAACATGGAAACTATGGGATAAATTAAATTATAGAGGAATGATTGGAAACATTCAATAACTAACATCTATCTGAAGAGGTTGTTTGTATAGTGAACATATGTGTACCCATATTCATGATAATACAAAAGTATCACATATAATTATTTTGGAGAACATTTTCAAATATCATAATTAAACAACCAATTTGGTACTATTCTATCCTAGTAGAAAATAATATTCTTTCTAGAGTTATCCAAGTAACCAATTTTGGGTTTCATGTTAGATACAAAGAAAACATTTAGAACATGTCACCTTTTGGGAATTCCACTAGTGTCTTAGTGTGGACAAACAAATTATTTATCATCATCATCTTTAGTGGCAGAATACCTAACTTCATGAAGTTTATGTACTCTTATTAAGGGGAAGAAGAAAACATTACAAGGATATAGATATCAATTTATATAAGACAATATAACTTGTAACAATACAGGTGTCATTAATATTTCCTAGAAACATGTATATTTTTCAAGGAAAAAACAATTAAATGTATGAAATAACTTTTTGATATATCAATTAAAAAAAAATATATAACTCATGAATTAATAGGATCAAAACATTATCTTCCAGATATATTTAAAAATTCATTCAATTGGGGGAGATTAATCTATATCAAACATTAAATATGAATATGAAACATTAGTAAGTTATTTATCTTCATATATTCTTCATTGTAATATCTACCTTTAGTAATACACCATTATGGTGATCCAACATTTGGTGATCCAATAATGGAAGTCCTTTGTTGGGTGATCCTATATTGGAAGATACACCATTGTAGATCAACCATTAGATGATCAAACGTTGGTGATATACAATTTCATAATCCATTCATGGGAGACCTACTTCTTCTGTGTGTTTTTTTTATTTTCTTCCAGTACTTTTTTTAGTTTTTATAAATTTTACTATATTTTTAGTACATTTTATTTCAATTTTATCTATATATATAACATCATAATTAAAACAATATAAATATTATTTGTTTAACACTCTCAATAAACATAATTTTGATCATTTTGATTTCCCTTCACTCTATCAAACATTATCCCTCATTCCTTTCCTTTAACCCTTAATAATAGTGTAATTGTGAAGGTGAATCATGATTTTATGTCATCTATTTAATGAATGGATTCTACAAGGAAGAATTGAAGAGAATAAATTAATGATATACTTATTGAACTGAAGAACCCCTACACTTCTATTTGTGTTATCATTACTGATAAAATGATATACGCCGTACAGTAAATTTAAGGCAAGTACTTAGTGCTCATATTGATCAGGGACCATGGATGGATTGAATTGTTTTTGTTGAATGACCACACATTATTTCATTGGTTAATTCATCAATTTTACATGTAATTATATTATTGTCTCATGGAGAAAAAATATTTCATTACAAGTACAATCGATGGAAAATGAGACATCTTTTATTCAAATATTTTGGATAGATGCATCAATAAACACCACTAAGGTATATGAGAAGACATTAAAGTATATATTCTCAGTAATTGTGATATATTTTATTAAGGTATTTATATTCTATAGTTGATATGAAATGGTGTATTTTCAATTAAAACTACTACAAAACATGTTGGGGTGTATAGATTACAATTTAAGTTCAATGAATTCATGATTTATCCCATCAATGAGGATAATATTGTGATGAGGCAATAATATGTATTTATTTTATTTCTTATAAAAATATATGATAATGTAAATTTGTGTATTTATGTAATTTTTTATTTTTTTATGACAAAAAAATCATCAGGATAAAACTCTATGATTTATTTTGATATTATTTCATCTATTACAGAATCCCATGGGTTGGAAGATGAAGATGAACAGGAAAAAGTAACCTGTTTGGGTTTGTCCAAACGAATTCACCTGTAAGAGGGTAAAGGTAAATTCAAATATATGGTTTATAAAATGGTTGGTTGTAAATGATATGATATATGAAGACACAAATCCCATGAAACACTCTAAAACTATGAAGGATGTAGTTGATTATTTTTTAGAATTGATAAGGTTTTGATTTAAACTCGTGAGGAAGTGTATGAATAAGTAGTTGAAAATGGAGAAGGATGTTCAAGTCAATAAAGGGAGTGACCATGATGTGTTAAAGAGACCAAAGGTGTCTAATAAAGAATCATGTATATTTATTTATAATTATTACATATAGAGATATCATTAAGTAACTATGAAGAAGTGGAGACTAAATTACCAGTATAAGAATAGGTAAATAGTTCTTCTGAAATATAAAGGGATGTGTTTTTTATTTTAGATGGGTAGGATTATAAGAATGGTGATGGAATATTAGAATCTAAAATACTGGATAATGATTATTTTTGGATTATGGTATACCATTCACATATACCTCTAGTTGTTTCCCATTCAGGTAATTATATAAATTAGGAAATACATGTTTCTACTTATCTAACAATCCATGAATTTTTAATTGAATATGACTATAGAGAACATTTTTGGGTTATGAATCCCCGTGATTTTTAGTTATAACTCAGTTAATTGGGATGAATTTTTTGTCATCGATAGCTCATATTGATGAACCGTCTATAGGGAAGCCTTCTACTAAATCTATTGTATTAGGCATCACATACCCTGATTCAGATGGTGGTAGTAATATTGTTGACCATGGTAGTCCACCTAATAAACTACTATGCCCCATTGATTAAATTCCATCCATGTTGATGGAAATTATCAAAATAGATCCCTGGTATAACAAATTTAGGTGGCTGGTTAATTTGAATCATTTCTATCAGATGTGGGTGAATCTACAAATTTGGAGGCTACCTAGCCTAGTTATGAGAGGATTCTTTCTCCTCAACATAATTCTAATCTACCATATGATTAGGTAACTAAGGATTATTTTGATAAATTTTATGGTGAGTATTATTTTAGATATTACTGAGATTTAACGATCTAAACCTCCTTAGGAGACCAGATTAAGAGAAGTATATACAAGTTTGATTATGGGGTTGGTTATCTTTCACATTAAGTATAAAATGATTTTGAAAATTCGAGAAGTGTTGAATGATAATCGGATATTTTATAATGAGATAGAAGTAGTTAATTAAATTGTGTAGGATAAGTGACCTCGGTTTTCGGTAGTCCATATATCTTTTATGGATAGGTTGGAAAATTTACCCACATCTAGTTTTTATACATCTACTATTCTACCTCCTACATATTCACTTTATGATGAGGTAATCGAATGTATTTTAACGGAAAATTTCCAAAAATATGTTTAATCATAGTACATCACATCAATATGTTCTTCAATTAATAAATACTTATGCTGATAAACTATATAAGTCAGTTAGGGAGTATTTAAATGATGGTTGGAGGGGTATGAAGACTATCACTAAATCCATTAAATACTATAATTCACGAATTTATAAAAAGTGTTAGATGAAATATAATTTTTTTTCTCCCTATAAATTTAGGGAATCCTCATAAAATATGGTTCATCAATGATAATATTAACCAGATCAAGTTTTTTGGCCTCTATTCTCAAGCTGTTTTTGAAGGATAAGAAATATTTGTTTACAGTAATGGAGTGTGGAGGCAACATACTAATGAAATTTTTTATCATTATGTTGAAATTTTTTATGTATATAGGATTTTAATGTTGGATATTAAATTTATAAATGATACTGAAATCACTTCTTCAACCTACCTGCACGGTTTATGCTTTTTTTGTCTCTTATTGAAGGAGCTTCATATCTCATGACTGCAATCATCTGTTATATTTGATTAACCTCAAATGCACACATGAAAACTACCTTTAGTAATCCAATGTTATGAAAAGAATAATTACTTATTTATCATTAATCATATCGAAAATATTCATATTTTTATTATGATAATCCTTTTATTGGGATATTTATTTCCTGTATCACTTTATGATATTTAATATAATGTCATTAGTCACAAAGTAAGGTTGTTTCTTGTTATTCAATATCTATTTAGTTATCCATTATATTTTTGTTATATAGTTTAGAGAATACCAAATGTGGGAGTATTCTTTCATGGAATTTATTAATTTTTTAATCTGTTTACATGACATTATTTTCAAAATATATATCTGAAGCATGTCATATTTTATGCTTATATTTCATGTAATTATTTTAATTTATTTAGTTATGAAGCTCCATGATTTTTTATCATAACAATAGGTAGGATAGTTGGAACCTCCATATTTTAATGATTATAGATCTTGATTGTTACATTCCTACTAAGATCAAGGATATATAACATTCAATCACATTTTATGAAATTTTGTTATAAAATTTGGTAATGTATTCATATATTATTTGTTTAGAGACATATACTGGTAGCTATGATAATCTTAAATTAGTTAAATTTGATTTATTGGTTGAATAAATCTAATTTTATACACTACTATTGATGGAATTACCATTGAGGAGATCTACTATCAGTACAACAGATCTACAAAAACATTAGATATACTGCTAGAGTCGATCTACACGAAGACTATATCTACCACCAGATTGGATATACTATTAGTGTGGTTCTATCATCACCACATCAAAATAAGGTTTTTGATAATATCATTTGAAATATTCATTTAGTCTAATATTCTATTAGAGATGATTTTAATGCAATATAATACAATTTCCTTTAATAATATTTATTAAAATTTAAATCCTCTAGTTGATAGTTTGTGGAATTTGATTCATTCAAGAAACACATAGATCAATGAATAATTATTCATAAAATACACCATATATTAATTGAACTCTATGTTATAACATTCCGATTTAGTTCTTAGTATGAGGATTCAAGATATTTTAATCAATACTCATAAGTTCATAATTTTACTCGAAGATATTTATATTATATGGAACTCATTCATGCGTGAGTGTGGAACATAATGGATATAAATGCGTGTGTGGAACAATGTCTTTTGAGTTATATGTGAAAAAATGATCCAATATCAGAACTACAATATAGAAGAAAGTATAGAAATTATATCCTTCATGTGATGAACGAACACTGTATATTGATTTATATAATATTTGACTCCTCAGAAATAGATACCACTCTATTTTCCTAGTCATTCTGAGACACCTCTTCAATGTCCATTAAAATACATATTTGAACAAGTCTAATCATATGAAGGTATTAACATCGAGAAGAATCTATTTTTACAATATCTAATTTTTCTCTATTTATTTTCATGATTTATCATTTGAAATTTTTCTTGAATTACTCTACGTATATTAACGTAGTTTCTCTTATTCCATAAAAAGGTAATACATGATTTTCTCCAAAAAACACTTATTGTATTCTAATGAATAATAGTGGAAGTGGTCCTATGTAACATGTACTATTTTTCATAACACATAAAACTATATACGATGCATTGAGCATGGAAACTCTATAGTTTGTATACTGAAAATCGTGATCAAAATTTTGGATCAATTTTATTGTTTGATAAACTAGATGGTAGTTTTTGATTTCCCAGGGGAAGGAATTGTTTCTCTTCTTTAGTCCAATCCTCCTTTTAAATTCTGATGTGTGTTTTATAAGATTTATTATTCACTATTTCTAATTTAAATATATAACTACATACACAATATGAAAAAAAATATTCTATTGATAGTATACTCTAATATGTATTTATATAATTAATTTGATCAAATAATTGGATTTCCAAAGTAAAATTAATTCCATTGATTGTTTTAAATGAACAATAATCCCTCTTTGTTATGTCATTTTTGAGAGAACAAAAATTATATTATATTAATTGGAATAATTTGGAATTGTTATTTAATTTTGGGGATTTTGTTTTAATTTTTTAAACAGGAATTTTTATTGGGAACCAAATTAACCCCATATTGATTTACTAAAACAAACAAACATTATGATTAAATAATACTAAAATAAGATAACAACTCACATAATAATAAATGATAAATCTATGGCAATTCATGTAACACCATGAATCCCCATCCAATGAAATGAAAATTCTATAACAAATATAAAATACATATGAGTAAATTTTTTTATGGAGATATTAATCTGATTGTGGATGATCAATATAGCCCTTTAATGGTGAGAGGTGCGATTCATTTGAATTGTTCACGTTTTCAATTATTATATCTTCTAGTACCACTCGTTTATTATTCCTCATTATGTTGATCATAATTATTATCATAGTGATATGATGCATTCTGTGTTGAACTGACACTCATATTGGAAAAATGGAATATCAAGACATTATATGTAAATCATATTTTATAACTATTGATGGGGATAACTTACATTCTGGTTTCTCTATGATTAAGATTGATGTATTGGAATTTATTTTAGGAATCTATTGGTTGACATCATTCACGTCCCTTATCCATTGTTATTCTTGAAATATTATTATAACATTTATTGTCAGCATCATGAAGCTAGTTAGAGGAGAATTAGATATAGAACAAAGTAGAGAATTTATTTTGGATAATGTGGTTTGAATCATCACATACCAGTTTGTAGTTGTTATGTTGCTATCTTTTGATGAGATTAGGAATATAGATTTTCTAACTATTACTTACAATATTCCTATGGTTTTCCCAAATAAAATTGGGTTTTTATCTAAAAGATAATTGTAGTATATAGTTTACCACCAACCAAGGACCATTCCTATCTCACATTGATATTATAGTATAAGACCAACAGAATTCACGGAATTTAAATTTCTATTTTATGAATTGGAATTTAAAGTATTCATTTCCCCATGAATGTCTCCATTGGTGTCACTAGTTATTTTTGTTATGAAGGTGGATAGAAATCCTAGAATTTTTATAGATTATCATAAGATTATTCAGAATAAGATAAATAATTAGTATCATATACAATGTATTGAGGATATTTTATGAAATAATAGGATACTTGTGGTTCTATTAAATTGACATTCTTTCATGGAAACAATAATTTCATATGAATAGAGGATATTTTGAACAATATATATCCATAATGAGTATGTAGTTATTCCTTTTGGTATTATGGATATACCAGTCATATTTATAGAAATAATCAATAAAATCATTTAATGATATATATATATTACATTATGGTTGTTTTTATTTATGATATATATGTGTATTATATGAAATATGTGGATCATTATAAACCCATGGATATCATTTTGGTACCACGACATAACGTAATTTTTATGACATGTAATAAAATATTCATTTTTTTCTACAAATGGTTTGTTTCCATGGCCATTTCATTTCATAAAAATGTATTTTTATAGATCCATAAAATATAGATGTTTTTATTTCAAGAACATAAGTCTATAATAACATTCACACCAATACTCGTGTTTCAATAATCTGGATAGGATAATTTATTCTATTGTTAACTATCATGATATGTATTTGGATGCAGTCTCATTTGGGTAGGTCATGATGGTCCCTATAGTTTACGATATTTTTCGTCCCCTAATATGAATTACTAGAAAAATTATATGGAATTCATTCTTATAGTAAAATCTTTTAAAACATGTTGTCATTTTTTATTTGGTTAGAAAATTAAATTTTTTACATAACATTTTATTTGTAGACACATATTCCTACAAAGAGATTTGCATTTATCGTATAATTTTTTATGAAGTATCTACATATGTTTGAATTCAACATTATGTATACATTGGGTGAATGGATTTATGTGGTGGGTGTAATGATCAATAATTCATATGATCAACTACTGAAATATGTTTTACTCCAAAAATTAATATTTGAAATAATAGAGGAAATTCATAATGATTTCACACAAAATGATGATATAATAGTTTTATTTACTGTTTTCATTGTTCTAGTATTGTTCAGCATGTTAGAGTTTCTTATATATATTATAATGATTGTGTTACTATGAGGTGAAAAAACAATGGTGGGGAGACCATTTATTGCTGGATGTTGGCTGTGATTTCAAAAAGAAATATTAATTTTATTGTCTTACAATTTTCTTTTGTGGACGGTCTTCTTATTTCATACCACTATTGAGGATGTTCTATTCATTCATGAAATGTAGGAAATGTAAAAATCACTCAAAGAGAAATTTTGGAAGTTATGGATGAAATGATATATACAGGAGTTCCTCTTGATATGATTGAACTATAAGAAGGTTAAATTATAGAATCAATAGCTAGATTGTTTCACACTATGACATAAGCATATTTTACTTTTAGTGTAAATTTAATTTTGTTAATACCTTTCAATGAACACAATAATGTGTTTTAACAAAACTCTATTAAGTCATGTTTTATGAAGTCAATTAAATTGTAACACTTTTGGAAACTTTATATAGATAATTTATTTTCTATATATCCAACCAAATATTTTTACATTAATCTGACCTATATTATAGATAAAAGATAAGAAAAGACCAAATATTACATATAAACAGAAAAATATTTATAAAAGTAGTTCTATATCATTTTAATAAGGAACCAATTAAAATTACAATTTTTTAGAATTTAATATACTATAGTTGAAAAAATACATTTCGATTTAAATATTAATATAAAATTTTACTTTGTTTTATTTTTTTGTATGTTTCTTGTTTTGATGAATTGTTATAAAATATTTCATTTTTAATGAAATACATTTTTTTCATTTGAGAAAATTATAATGTAATATTTATATTTTAAATTGTTTTTCAAGTATAATTAGATTAATTTTATATAATTTATAAAAAATTGATTTCATTTAAATCAATTTTACATTGATGATCAATATAAAAACAACTCAATCTTTTTTACATTTTCACATTAAAAAACACATTCTCACATTCAATCAACGAGATAAATTATAAATTAATTACTAAAAACATATGTTATAATTTTTTAAAAAAGTATTCAATATTTTGATAGTAATTTAGTAATATTTTAATTACCTCGATTAATGATAAATATTGTAATTATGGGTAAAAATAATAATATTAAAACAATAAAATTACCCCATTAGTTTTCCAACATTCATTAAATGGTTAAGTTTTGACCAAAATAATCCTAATTTTGAAATTATAACATTCAGAAAACAGTTAGATGAGAGTAAAAAATTTATAATATTATATTCAAAAAATTTTATTTCTTTCACACTTTTGTTTTTAACAATGAAAATATTTATAAAATGGGGTTATATATGAGATCTGATTAACTATAAATATAGTTTTTTCAGCTTCAATTTATATAAATAACAAGATAATTTATCTTTAATTTAAACGTAACAATTAATTAAATTAATTTATTGCACAATGATGATGTAGTAATTATTTAGTTAATGTAAATATTGAATAAATGTTTTTGAAAATAGTAAAGTAAATATAATATGAAAAGACTAATTTCATGAATTATTTTCTTACAAGACATTGACATGTTATTTTTTTTTTAATATAATTTTATTGAATTTATCTTTTTGTTTTGATACTTTTATAAAGACATGAAATGAATATTGTAAATATTTACATTATTAGTATTTATCAATAAATAATATTATTTAAAATGAATGAAAATTTATATGAATTTTATTTTCAGATAAATTTTTGGGTAACGTCTTGAAATTTAATAATTGATTCATTTATGGGTATTGTGTTTCTTTATAGTAACTATATTAACCCTAAAATTTTCCACTACATTGTGTTACAATAAGAGTTAAAATTGTTAACTATGGTTTAAATAAAAAATATAATGGTATGAATGTTTCCAAAAAATCACTAAAATGTATTTGTTGAGAGTATTTTGACACTTCATCATTATATATTTTAAATATATCACTTTGGATCTATTTTAAATAACAAATTAATTTTTATTGATTTAATTATTTTAGAGTTTCCAAAAAATGAACCTCATCTCTATTATAAAAGGAAACCTCCTCCCTAACATCCTCACACCACTTTTATCTTTCTATATCTAAAAACACATAAAAATTTATATTCAAACATACTTATCCATGTTATAAAGGTTTTCATTCTCTATGAAAATTTATCATACATCCATTAATAATAGATTTAAAGGAAGTCTACCCATGAAGAGGTAATCATTTTTACTAACTCATTGATGTTCATTTCCTATTATACTTCTTCTTCATGTGTTCTTTCCCTGATAAATTAATAATTATATTATCATATATATTATTCAATGTTGTTATTATTATGGTAGAACCTTTTTCCTTGTATTATCCATCCTCTGAAAATCAAAATCACTAAGCATGCAGATGTATATCATACAATCTCCACATTATCGTGTGTTCTATTTTTCATCAACACTATACATCGATGGGTAAAATGAATAAAGTAATTTCTATATTTTTTTACTATGAAGTTATATTTATCATATAAAAATAATATGTAAAAAACTTCCTTATCCTTTTACTTATTATGGTAATTATACCATCGCTCGTTTTTACGTATAGCCTATCGTCTCCATGAAACGATGCCATTAATTTTACTTATCCAAATTTCTTGAATGCATATAAAAATGTATTTAATTTTAAAAAATGATATTTATTACATTAAAAACGTTATATATATATTGGATATGTATTTTATGCTATCGAAATGAGTATTTTGTGAAAAAAACAAGCATAACAACATTATGTAGTTAACCATCGAAACAATGGTAACAACCAAATATTATAAAAAAAGTGTGATAAAATTTTATAATAACATCATATATGAAATTATAAATTTTAAAAAGGTTCTGATATATATATTTATAACCTATAGTAAACCATTATACCATAGGTTAATGTAGGTACAACTAAAAAAAGTGTGAGGTATGGATATATCTCATCTTATTTTTACATATGACAAATATAACACATATTCAGAACTTATTTATCTTGTGAGGTGTATTTATAATGTTATTTTATATATTATATCATAATTATCTTCATCATTATGGTATTAAAATGTTTTAAAATGGCATGGGACACAATTATTTAAACCCTTTTTAACAGATTTTTGATATATGAAGAATGCTATGGACTGTTACAACACTGGTTGGGGTGCATTTAATGTGTGCCTCTCAATGCATTAGTAGTCACATGAGAAGATTCAATTGGCCATATTTGATGAGTTTTTAACTCATATTCTAAATATTCTTGTGAAATTTCATGACATTAAATGTACCATGTACCTCGGAATCATGGTTTCCAATCATTAATCATTTCTTCTACTTAGAATTCAATTGTCATTTTTATTATCCATGAGATTAATACATTCATATTATAGATAGATACATTTAATTTTCGGGTTAATTATCTGAATAAAATGTGTTTCAGTTATTGAAATTTCAATAAACTTTTTTTCTCATTATTTTTTTATTTAATCCTTCTTTACATACCCTTACTGATAATTTTAGTTATCCCTTATTATATTTTTTCTCCACATGCTATGAAGAGGAATCCAAGGATTGTGTTTCAGGAATTATATGTTTTTATTTTCATTAAACTTTATATCCTTCCACAATTTAATGTGGGTATCAAGTATGTAATATTGTTTTTCTAAAAATGATAAATGTTTCGGACCCTTGATATTTAATGATTTTTTCTATGAAAGTGTAATAAAATAACGCACCATCTATGAGGTTTTGGGTTGGGGAAATATATTTGTTACTAGAGATCATTTAGAAGCATTCTTGGAAACTAGAATTAGAAAAAATAGATTTGGGATCATAATCCTAAGATAACCATTCATGATAAGTATAGAATATGATCATAAAATTTTGTTAAGGTGGATATTATGTGGGTCTTCTTATAAATGCTTTGATTCCTAGATATAAGAACTCGGTTTGGTCATGGAACATATGTTCCTAGGAGTAACAAATCAAAAAAGGTGCATCTAGATTTACCAAGCATAAACTAGTACATGACAATAGGGTTTACAATGCAAATATTTTGACACTCCTAGTTCATATTATTAGGATAATTAAAATTTTCTTTAACTACCATTAGGAATGATTAAAAATTAGTTATATCAAAAAAGTAACCAATCTTTATGATTCATGACATATTTATTTTTCATTTTATTGAGTTATATACCATATTTTCGATTTATGATTTTATGATCTATTCTTGTATATTCAATTATTTTGAAATGGTTCTTGGAAGGATGGTTAGTATCAATACAAGTGGAAATTACGGAGCTTGTTCTACAGAGGAAACTAATAATTTTTGTATTAGAAGAGAGATAATTATGGATATACTTATGCAATAGAATCAGGTTCTGAAAAATAACCTTGTGGAATTGATAAACCTATTAAACAAATAGAATCCATTATATTAGATCAGTTTATATGATATAATCCCACATCATTTAGTGGCAATATGATTCGAATTTTACCTCAGTAATGGATAATGTCTTTGAAGAAGATATTTATGGGTTTGTGATGCAGTTAAACAGAAATGGATATGCATGTATTGTATTTTCTCAAAGGGTAAGTTGATCAAATGTGGTCCTTGATCTAGAATACTATTGAGGATGATGAAATAGAACTCATGGAATGTAGTTATATTAAGGATATATTCTTTGATAGAAACATCCCTTGATATCAAAAAATTGAGGTTAAATTAATTTTCATTGGATTAAGGAGAAAGGAAGAATATTTCTTTCTAGATTATGATGAAACATTTTCAGGTTTATGCAGGTATTATATAGATTAAATACTCAACATGGTGGGAATTTTTTTATCACTTCCTTTATTGTATTAGGAAAAATCTCTAAAGAGAACTAGTTTCATTGATTTTTCATCGTAAGAAGAGATAATTATATCTTTAATCATATCATATAATGAATTATCACAATTCTAAAAATTTAACAGAAATATAGAGAGGGATATGGCTTTTAAACATCATGAAAAGTGATTCTGTCTTGTAATAAGATGAATAAATTTTCATTATGTTTGAACTATGGAATGATTTTCCCAAGGAAATGATTGAATGTAATGGTATTTTGTTATATGAGTGGAGAATTGGATAATAAAGTCATGTAATGAAAAGGTAATAATAGACACACTTTCATATAGTGTCCCAACTATAGGGATATGAATAGCTATGAGGATGAATTCCCCATGTGTCAAGAAAATCTACTATAGAAGAGGCCATGGGGAGATGAGAAAACATATGAAATCACTACATCTGATGTAAAATTACCTAGTGAAGTGGAGGTAGGTACATTAATCATATATTTAAATTTATCCAATTCTTTATTTGATTCTTGTTCATTACACTATATTAAATCTACCCATTTTTATATAAAATTTATAAATTTTCCTTCTAATTTAATAATAGATTGTTCAATCAAAACTCCTAAGAAAAGCCTCATTGCAACAATGATGTGTATGGAAGTTCCATTTATTATACATATACATTATTTACATTCTAGAATTATTGATATATTTATATATATGATGGAATGTAATATAATATTTATTATAGTATGGATATAAAAATATGATGCAAAATAATTATTGAAAGTGGAATGAGATTAAAATATTTGTTGAAGAAGAAAAATTCTATACCATCATAGAAAAATCTTTCTCACATGATTATTATCCATATAAACCACCATTAGCTCCATTTAATGAATTAATTTCATAATTATAGGGAAAAAATTATGTGATAGAGAAGGTAGTCTTTAAATTTAGAATACACCAATTGTGCGAGAATAAATCGATGTGTTTACTGAAGAATTATATGCACATCCCGCATTGCGTAAAGAATAATTTTCATTTGACTTAATCAATGACGAAAGGCCAATTTCAAATACTAACTATAGAATGACCATTATTGAATTATTAGAGTGGGTGAAAAAATAGTGTATTTGGGTAATAAGGGATTTATTCACCCCAATATTTCACAATTGAGAACACTATTTATCTTCATTAACAAGAATGACTGATCTAGGCGGTTGTTTAATGATTATAGGGAAATAAATGATATTACAATATAGAACATGTATCCTCTAACTACCATTAATGTATATTCTATTCAAATATACAAAGCCCATCATTTTTCAAAGATGGACCTTCGTTCTGTGTTTCACCAATTGTGATTAAATAAGGAATACATTCTGAAGACAGATTCTTAGAAGAGGTATGTACATTATGAATTTACATTAATTACATTTTGATTGACTAACGAACCCTCTATTTTTATGGGAATAATGATTATATATTTTAAGTACTATAATGATGATATAATTGTGGTATTCATTGATTACATTCTTGTTTATTCTAAAAGATAATAGCATCATGAAAATTACATAAGGATTATTCATAAAAATATTATAAGTGAATAGTTATATGGTAAATTTAGTAAGCATGATTTATGGCTTCAATAAGCTTCTTTTCAAGGCCATATTGTCTCATATTATAGAATATCTATTGATCATATAAATAAAAATTTTATTAGAGAATGGCCTATACCCAAAAAACATAACCGGGGTATGTAGTTTTATTGGTTTGGAAGGTTACTATTGGTCGTTCATTCTGAAATTTTCACGATAGGATAACCCATTTACCCATGATACACGTAAATGGGTTTATTTTAATTGGAAAAGGGAATGTGAATAATGGTTTTATGAATGTAATAGAAGATTATATAGTGTAGTAATTTTGACTCTACAATCTGGATGTTATGTATTTGTCATATATAGTGATGCATCAAAGAGGGGACATGGTTCTGTCCCAATACAAAGTGATACTATTATCACATATACATATAGGAAATTGAATACTCGTAAATAGAACTATCCAACCCATGATCACAAGAAAGCGACTAAAATATTAACTTCAAAAATATGGATACACTATCTCTATGGTGAATTATATGAGATATACACAGACTATAAAATTATGAAATGAATCTTCTCATAGAAAGAGAATAACATGAGAAAAATATGATGGCTCAAGCTACTCATGGTTTCATATTTCTCAGTACTCTACAATACAATAAATGAAAATAAGGTTACATATGCATTGACTAGAAAGGGTTATAGAGTTTTTACCCAAATCAGGATTTAGAAGGATAATATGTTCATGGATATTTCAAATATTGATATATGAATTTCTAGTGAAGGATAGAAATCAAAAAAAATTAATTGATTTCAAAACCATATTTATTATATATGATAATGAATTCTCAATATTATGATGAAAACAATCAAAAGAAAATTAATGGTGTGAAAAAAGGAACATTAGGAGTTTTTTTTTGTGAATAAGGTGTTTTAAAATTCAGAATGAGGCTATGTGTTCCATATATACCTACGATAAAATTGAAATTCATGAATGATGCTCATTGGTAAAATTTCATTCTACACCTTAGTATAATATAAATGTATAGGGACATGAAAGAAGATTTTTTGCGTGGAAAAACCTGATATGGGAAATTAATTATTATGTTTCCAGATGTTTTCTTTTTCAATAAGAGATATTTATAAGAAAAAATCCAAATGGAGTCCTATAACCTCTCCATATTCCTCTGTGTAACTGGGATGAAATTAATATGGAATTTTTCCATGGACCACCAAGGACACCTAGAATTAATGATGTGATATGGGTTATTTTTTGTCACCATAAAAGGTTACACATTTTATTTCTATAAAATAAGATTTACATCTTGAATGCTAAGAAAGAATTTTTGTTATGGATTTTTTAAGACTTCATGTTGAACATTTTTTTATTGTTTCTTGTCGAGATCCCTGTTCTAAATCAAAATTCTACCAGTGTTATATGAAGACTATAAATAAAGAACATCATTTGAGAATTATCGACCCTTTTCAACATAACAGACAATTTGAATTAACAATTCATATAATCAAATACATGTTGAGATCGGGTTTAATAGAAATTAAAGTTATGTGATATCTTTATCTAACATTGGTAGAGTTTATCTAAAAAAATAATTTCTATTAATGTGTTGAAATCGAGTCATATGAAAAATTATATAGAAATAGGTGTCATACTCCAACATGTTGGGATGAATTTTGTGAAAGGAATATCATAGGCTCAGATCCCTTTGAAGATATGATAACAAATTTAAAGATTATTCAATGAATTATTAAAGAATCTCAAATTTGGAAAATAGATTTTTCTAATAATGAGAGGTAATATTTAGAGTTTTTATTTGGATATTATGTTTTCCTGAATGTGTCTTCATGGAAGGGAGTTATATGGCCCCTTAAGAAAGGGAAACCAGGTCCCATGTACATCTGACCCATTGAGATTCTTGAAGGGTTTGGTTTTTTGGCTTAACATTTTGGAAATGCCTCCAAATCTATCATAAGTACATGATGTGTTTAATATATCACTCCGAAGGAAGTACATACCTGAACCAATACATTATTTCACCAATGATGAGATTTTGTTGGAATATTACCTTTAAATATTTCAAAACCCCTTCCAAATTATTGATAATATAGAGCATGTATTAATGAATAAAATGACTTGTCTGATAAAATTACTCCACAGAAATTACAAAACTTGAAGAAGAAACATGGGAAATAAAAGATTATGTTAAGGTGAACTACCCAAATTTTTTTGAAAGTTAGAAGAATATAATTTTGAGGATGAAATTTCTATAGTAGGGAAGAATGTAGAACCCTAGGACATTATCATATTTTCTATTTGTAATAAATTTTATTTTTTAATAGCTTACAATGCACACAATAACAGGTTTGAAAAAAAAACAAAATTCATACATTTTTTTTCCTAGTAAATAAATTTGAACACATTTAGAGAATTTATATAGTAAATTTATATGTTATATATCTAATAAATATATTTAAATTTGTATAATATATTTAATAAGAAAAATATATTTCAAAACCCAATATTACCCATAAAAACATACTTTTCTATAAAAGTTGTTATACAACCTTTTAATGAAGAACCAATTTTAAATATAATTTTGACACATTTATATATTAAATATGAAAAAATAAGCCTCTTTGTTGAATGTGTAGTATCAAAATTTAATTAGGTTGACTTTTTGGTAATTTTCAATGTGTTTATGAATAGAAATACAATATTTCTTTTTGATTGACAATACCTTTCTCATCCAAATAATTTATATCGATAAATTATATTTTTAATTATTTTTTATTAATATTTAGATTAATTCATTATATTTAATATAATTTTGGCCATTAAAATAAATTAACATCGAATATGAAATTAAAAAATTCAATCATTTGTTCATTTTTACTTAAAAAACATTCTCTCGTTCCATCATTGAGATTAATTTTAAATTTGTTGCTAGAAATTATGTATTATGAAAATTGAAACAAGGATTCCATATTTTTAATCATTGAGTCAAAATTATGTAAATAGGTCCCCGTTATATTTGGTAATCTGAATAGTAAATTTTGTATTATTTTAATTATCACAGTTACGAGTAAATAAGGTAATTATTGGTAAAAAAATATATTATAAGGACTACAAAATTAACATAAAACATGTCCTAATTTAGTTATATGAGTGTTTTTCTACAAATATAATCCTTTTAATGAAATTATAACCTTTATATGCAACTTTTATGTTAGTGGAATTTTAATATTCAATTCATTTAAATGTCAACTTCGTCAAAAAATTTCTTTTAATAAGTGAAATATTTTTAATATGGGGTTATATAGGGTATCTTTTCAAAAATAAATACTATTTTTAAAAATAATTTTTTTCATTTATAATAATAATTTATTTTATAATATTCTATAAAACATTATTAAATTAAATGCCTTCACAATGATGATGCAAAAACTGATTAATTAAATGAAATAACAAATAAATGGTATTAAAAATACAAATATTAATATATTTTGATATTCATAATTCCATTAATGGATTTTATTGATTACTTTTACATGATAATGTATTTAGATAATGTATTATATTTAAGCGTATTTTTATTTTATTTGAAGAAAATTTTGTAAAGAATAGTGTTAAAATTTAAATTATGTATATTTTATAATAAATACTATTTTTAAAAATTAAATTAAATTTATATGATAATCAATTTTAAAAAAAATGATTCGGATATGTCATAAAATTTATTAAATTTCAATGTTATGTGTCTTTTTTCATTTTATAATAACTATATTATCCCTCCAATGTTAAACTACATTATGTCATGGTATGTGAAAAATGATTTATATAAAGGTCTAAGCCAAATGATAAGGGTAATAATGTGAACTAAACATGTCTAATAATTATCTGTTGGGAGTATTTAGACACATATAAATATTATATTCTATATATCCTTATTTAGAACCATTTGGAAATGGGAATCGATTTATATTAATTTAATATTTCGAGAGTTTCCAAAAGATATCCTCACTACAATTATAAAAGGTCACCTCTTCCCTCACTACCCTACAAAACATTGATACTTCTACCTCATCTAATCCCATAAAATTTAAATTCCAAACATCTTTTTCAATGATATGGAGGCTTTGGTTCTCCCAAAATACCTACCTTATATACCTTAAAAATAGATCTACATGAACTCCTCCAAATAAGAGGTAATCATTTTTACTAACTTATTCGAGTTCATATAACCTTATACATCCTCTTCATGTGTTTTTTCCATTTTAATTTAATAATGGATTTATAATATATAAGATTAGATGTTATTATTGTTATGGGAAAACATTATTACATGTATTATAGATCATATTTGAAAAAAAATCACCACATGTGTGTATGTACAACTAACTATGTCCATATCATTTTGTAATATGTTTTTTCATAACCAGATTCCTTCTATGGGTTTAATGATTGAAATAATGGATAAATATTTTTAATATGACATTATTTTTGTCCTATATAAGTTAATATACCATAATATCCCTTATCCATTCATATATGATGGGAAATCATTACTTTGGTCGTGCATGCGTACGTCCTACCGTCTGCACAACACGATGTGATTCATTTACCATATCCAAAATTCGTAAATGGGTCTAAAACGTGATTATTGATTAAAAAAATAGAACATTAATATTATTATATATGTGTTTTATATATTCACTATGAAAAAATAACCAATACTTCTGTGATAAAACTTGTATAATAAAATGAAGCAATTAACACCCGAAACAAGGGTAACAATGAAATATTATTCAAAACCATGTAATAAAATAATATTATAAGATCATATATAATATCATAAGTATGAATAATTAAATTATAAAAATTAATACCATGTTTTATACCATTATTTATGGGGTTAAATCACATATAACTGAAAATTATGTTTGAGGTAAATATTTTTATCATCTCACATTCACTTCTATGAGATGTAATCCATATTCACCACTTATTTATTTCATGTGGTGTATGTATAATATATTTGGATATATCATATCATAAATCACATTTTCTTCATGTAATTAACAATTTTCAATGTTTTATGGTACAATTTTATTTAAAATTTTATTTTTAAATTGATTATTCATTATATAAAGAATGATTTGGACTTGTATGACACTGGTTGGGGACCATTTAATGTAAGCTCATTGATCCATCAGTAGCCTCATTAGATGAATACTTTTTCCAAAAATTATTGGAATCATCCGAATAATATAAAAAATATTGTGTAAGGTCTTAATGGTAAAGGGACTGTGTACATAGGAAACCTTGAATCCAATAATTAAGAATTTCCTCTATTTTGAATTCTGTTATTATTATTATTATTATCAATAAAATTATTGTTTTAACCATAAAAACTGGTATATTTTGATCTCCTAGACATTAATTTTATGAAATGAGTTTTCAGTTATTGACATTGAAATATAAACTTTTCCAATTTATTAAATATTTTTGCATCTGTACATATCCTTATTGATAGTTTGATCTCCCCCGAATTAATTTTTCTTTCCATGGGTTATGAAGTGGAATCCATTTAATTTATTTCAAGAATGAGGAGAAATTTTTTTATGGAATAATTTTTTAAATTTTAATATGGGTATCATGTATGAGATGTTGTTTTCCCAAAACAATTAATTTGTTTGGTCCCTTTGGATTTTAATCTTGTGTCTATTCCAATGTTATAAAAAACGCACCAACCCTCGGCTTTTAGGGTCGGGGCATTGTACAAATGGTATGTTATTCTCTTTATCAATTCCCATATTGAAATATTAGTCTATGGATATATATTTGTAAAAGGTATTTTATGTATGGTTAGAAAAATAAATCCATATGGCTGACTGTGGATCGGCTCACAAAGTCATCCCACTTCTACTGTAAAGACCCAAAATTTTATTAATGAAATTTTTTCTTGGTCTAAAATAATGTATCCTTATGGATATGTAAAATTTATGAACTTATTTTGATCTATGTTTTGTATTTTAAAATACCACTAAAATTTGTGACCTTTTCTAATATAGCTTTTGAACATTGATCACATGATTAGTATAAATATTGGGCTTTAACAGATCGAATTTACTCAAACAAAGTAAGCGAGGTCCTCTTCCAGTATACTTGCCCCGTACGAAGCCCATTTTTTAGAGAACGGAAAGGATTTGGAGTCTTTAAGCTTTGCACTTGACCAAGACCAAGATGAGCTTGAATACCTTAAGATTGAGCAGAACCACCTACGAGAGAAGTGGATGATGATTTAGATTACCACCTGAGCTATGTTATCCAAGCCACCCCAAGAGTTTGTCCCCAACCCGTACCATACCCCAATATCATATACGGGTGTTGTAATGGGTTATGTAATAGTACCCTAATACTACGATTATATACATTATTCTGGTATAGAAAATATACATTATTTTAATTATTGTTAATTTGTAAATTGGTTTTAAAGCACAAATAGTTATTTAGTTAATTTTCAACTAGTAAATCTATTTTGATGAATTAATTTATTTTCTAATTAAATAATATTTTATTAAAATATTATAATTATTAAATTACTTTTTATTAAATATTAATGTTCATATAATTTTATGAATGCAATTGTAGTTTTTATTAAGGTTTGAAAGCTGTTTTTTTCAAACCCCATGAATTTTCGATAAATTTCGGTTTTTATTTTAAAAGTAAAATACACATATTTAGATAATTATTTAGAGAAAATGAATATTATTTTTGGAATCAGGACATCAAAATTATCCAATGGTGAATTCTGCATAATTTTCTATGAGAGATGAATTTTAAGGTAAAAATTAAATACTATTTAAATATATAATTTGTTTTATGACATCCTAATTACTCAATAGTGATTTAATAAAATAATATAAACAATAATTTTGGCCAATATTTGTTTTACCCTTAAAATAATGTTATTTTGGGTTTTTTATATATTACAAAGCATTAGTGGACCCTTCAAGACTTATGAAACATTTTTTCTTTTTAAATTGTTTTCCTTGAGAGTGTGACTCACCTCCACATAAGAAACCCAATTATATTAAGAATTTAAGCCACATTACATGTAAAATAATTCTTTTATACTCCCCTTTTTCAAAAAACATGGGCAAAATCCATTTCTAGGTTTGTGGATTTGATTAGTGTAATGTGAGCTGTCCCAAACATAAATAATAATGAATTCCTTCTCCTTTCCTATATAAACCCAACCAATATCCCACTTCATCTTCACTAAAACCCTTTGGAGTTTGACCTAAACCTTCCCTCCTCTCTCTATAATTCTCCCAATGTGTCCCAAGCTCCCAAGAAGCCTCTCTCAAGCTTCTACCAATCCTTTGGGATCACACTTTCAAGTAAGGGATTCTCACTATCCTCATTTATGTCCAAGATTCCATATATTTTTATTCAATTTTCTATACAATTATAAATGTGGGGGGTGTTATTCCCCTCATCCCCCATAATTTCCTCTTCCTTTTTCAATAATTATATATCCCTTTTCTCTATCATTAATGCCTTCCATGTATACTTGTTACCATGATGAAATTCCATAAGGAATTTTTCTCTCCTCGTTTACACTCAAGAAATTCATTTGAATCATGAATAAAAATTACATTAAAATTGTTGGTGTTGTACCTCTCGTACCCCTCGTGGTTTAATTTTCATGATCACAATCACTCTCTTATTTATCTAATATTTTTTTAAGTGTTTTTGTTGATAGGCAAAAGGTTTCCAAGGAATTGGGCCAAGAAGGACCCAAAGTGGACTGATTTTCAGTCCACCGGCCAGCCGGTGGACCCAGACAGAATAGTGTCAGCTACTGCCTCAGCACCGGCCAACCGGTGGCCTCCTCACCGGCTAGCCGGTGGTGCCTGAGCCCGAGCCCTCTCCCTTTTTCAAAGCACTGGCCAACCGGTGGCCTAGCACCGGTCAGCCGGTGGAGCCAGTCAAACTAGCCGTTGGGCTTTGACCAGGCTTGTCCACTTGACTCCCAACGGCTCCGAAGGCCTCTCCAACGGCTCCGAAGACCCCCAAAGGCCATTTGAGGGTTCCCCCTCTATAAATAAAGGACTAGGAAGCCCTGGAAACACAAGGAAGCCCACGGGAACATTTTTGATCATTTGGCGAACCTCCGGTGCATTCCTTCAAGGAACCCCCAATTGCTCCAACTCACTTCCACATACAAGGAGCACCACCAAAGAATATTGGGAGCGGTCTTCATCAACTCCATCAATCCTTTGGCGCCCAAGGATTCTCCCCATTACGGTTTTTCATTGTTTTATTATTTTGAGCTTCAATTTGGGTTTGTGCCTACAAACCCCTCATTTCTCTCATCCTCTCTTCTTTGGGTTTTCACACCACCTTCAAGGTGTGAAGAGGTTAGTCAAGCCTTCCCTTTAAAAGGCTTGAGTCATAGGTGAGCTAGCCTTCACCTGTAAGATGGCTAGTGGGTTCTTGCTCAACCATTAAAAGCATGTGGGTTCTTGCATAACCATTAAAAGCAAGCTGTAATAGGTTCTAGACTAACCTTAAAGTCTAGTGGGTTTCTTGCTAAAACCATTAAAAAGAAAGCGGTAGTAAATCTCTCAACGGTTGAGTTGGGAGTGGAGACGTAGGCTTTGGTTTACGCCGAACTCCGTTATCAAGTTTTGTGTCTTGCCTCTTTTATTTCCGCTGCACTTTGATAATTATTTTATATTGTTAATTATTTTTTAAAAGGAAATTCACCCCCCCCCCCCTCTTGCCATCACTTCTCCGCCCAACAATTGGTATCAGAGGCAAAATTTGAGTAATACCTTCACCGGATTCAAATTCAAGATACATTATGATGGCTTCAACCTCTTTCACCCCCGAAGGATATTCTTTGGGTCGTGCTCCATTCTTTGATGGAACCGACTACACTTATTGAAAAACCCGCATGACCACTTTTCTTAGAAGTATAGGTTATCCTATTTATAAAATTGTCATGCATGGTTATTCTCTTTCTTCTCCCGATGAATCCAAATGGACTCAAGCCGATATAAAAAATTTCGAGCTTGATGGCAAAGCCATGAACGCTCTTCATTGCGGCCTTGATCGTAATGAATTCAATCGAGTTTCCACATGCACTTCATCTCATTAAATCTGGAAACTATTGGAGGTTACCCATGAGGGGACCAAAAAAGTCAATGATTCTCGATTGGATATGTACCGTCAAGATTTTGAGTCGTTTACCATGCATCCATCTGAAAATATAACTGAAATGTTTACTCGTTTTACTGACGTTTGCAATGGAAGAAAATCTCTTGCAGATGATGTTTCTGCAGAAATGATGGTCAAGAAGATCCTTTGGATCCTACCAAGCACATGGGAACCAAAAGTCACTGCAATTCAAGAAGCAAAAGACATCAAGAACATGCCGGTCGAAGAGCTCATCGGATCCCTCATGACCTACGAGATCACCATGAGGAGGCAAGCTGAAAAGGAAGGAAAACCAATCAAAGTTCCAAAGAACATCGCCTTCAAAGTTCAACAAGAAAAAATCTCATCCTCCTCATCATCTTCCTCTTCAAGCGGCGATTCCGAAATGGAGAATCTTGCCTGCAAAATGCACAAATTCATGAAGAAGCACAAAAAGAAGAAATCATGCAAGGCTCAACCCAACGAAAAATCCGAGCCCGAGGTAACATGTTACGGGTGTGGCAAGAAAGGCCATTACAAGCCCGATTGTCCACTCAACAATAAAAAGGCCAAGGAAAAGGAAATGAAGAAGGCATTCAAGGCCACATGGAGTGATAGCTCCACATCCTCCTCCTCCTCCTCCTCAAGCGAAAATGGTAAAAAATTCCTAATGGCATTTCATGAGGTAACATCTTCCGACTCCTCATCCTCTTGTTCTTCTAATTCTTTTAATCACTTATCTTATGAGGATCTCCAATATGCGAGAGATCAATTAGAGGAAGGTTTTCACGAACTTTCTTCCAAATTTGTTTCTTTAAAAAATAATTTCAAAAAACTCTCTTCTGAAAAGGAACAACTTCTCAAAGAAAAGGAGGAGTTGTCCCTCAAGATCCAAAACCTTCCCGATGTTGATTCTATGGAATCAACAATCAAAGATTTAAGGGAATATCTTGCCAAGTTCACCCAAGGTGAACAAAATTTGACAAAATTTCTAGGTTCCCAATGCGTATCTAGAACCACCCAAGGGCTTGGATATTCCAAGCAAGCTTCCTCTTCCCATGCTCGAACTATTTTTTTAAGGGGGAGCTCCCAATTTAAATTTTGTAACTATTGAAAAAAATCTGGGCACTTAATTTATAAGTGAGATTGCAAAAATGCCCGGTATGGAAGGCCCAAAACCATTTTCATTAATGATGAATTTCTTAGGAGAAGACCCGCCACTAGACAAGTATCGATTGAAAAATCCCTTTTAGCGAGTCTCACCGGACCAAAATTTGTCTCGGTTTCAAAAACCTCTCCCCGGTGATTTGTTGTTTTTATTTAGGGGGAGTTAGGATTGTTTATTCTTTTTTGCGTTTTTCAATTAAAAACATTCAATTCAAAACTTTCAATTCAAATTTCAATTCAAAACTTTCAATTCAAATTTCAAAAATTAAAATTGGTTTAAAATCTCTATCTTGTTTTTCAACTCTTTCCCTCAATCAAGTTTTATGCCCCGTGCTATTTTGATAATCACAAAGGGGGAGAAATTCTTGGTTGATTGGGGGAAAAATCTTTCTCTCATGCTTTGCTTTACTTTTCAATTTATCCTTTAAAGCATGCCTCTAATTTCAGTCTTTTACATTGCTTGTTTTAGTGATTGTGATCATAAAAATAGGGGGAGATTGTTGTACCTCTCGTACCCCTCGTGGTTTAATTTTCATGATCACAATCACTCTCTTATTTATCTAATCTTGTTTTTTAAGTGTTTTTGTTGATAGGAAAAAGGTTGCCAAGGAATTGGGACAAGAAGGACCCAAAGTGGACTGATTTTCAGTCCACCGGCCAACCGGTGGATGCCCACCGGCCAGCCAATGGAGCCTGGACAAAAGGCATCCTTCTGTCCAGACCACCGGCCAACCGGTGTCCCACCACTGGCCAGCCGGTGGACCCAGACAGAATAGTGTTAGCTACTGCCTCAGCACCGCCTAACCGGTGGCCTCCTCACCGGCCAGCCGGTGGTGCCTGAGTCCGAGCCCTCTCCCTTTTTCAAAGCGTCGGCCAACCGATGGCCTAGCACCGGTCATCCGGTGGAGCCAGTCAAACTAGCCGTTGGGCTTTGACCAGGCTTGTCCACTTGACTCCCAACGGCTCCGAAGGCCTCTCCAACGGCTCCGAAGGCCTCTCCAACGGCTCCGAAGACCCCCAAAGGCCATTTGAGGGTTCCCCCTCTATAAATAAAGGACTAGGAAGCCCCTGAAACAGAAGGAAACCCACGGGAACATTTTTGATCATTTGGCGAACCTCCGGCGCATTCCTTCAAGGAACCCCCAATTGCTCCAACTCACTTCAACATCCAAGGTGCACCACCAAAGAAGATTGGGAGTGCTCTTCATCAACTTCATCAATCCTTTGGCGCCCAAGGATTCTCCCCATTACGGTTTTTCATTGTTTTATTATTTTGAGCTTCAATTTGGGTTTGTGCCTACAAACCCCTCATTTCTCTCATCTTCTCTTCTTTGGGTTTTCACACCACCTTCAAGGTGTTAAGAGGTTACTCAAGCCTTCCCTTTAAAAGTCTTGAGTCATAGGTGAGCTAGCCTTCACCTGTAAGAAGGCTAGTGGGTTCTTGCTCAACCATTAAAAGCAAGTGTGTTCTTGCATAACCATTAAAAGCAAGCTGTAATAGGTTCTAGACTAACCTTAAAGTCTAGTGGGTTTCTTGCTAAAACCATTAAAAAGAAAGTGGTAGTAAATCTCTCAATGGTTGAGTTGGGAGCAGAGACGTAGGCTTTTCTTTAAGCCGAACTCCGTTATCAAGTTTTTTGTCTTGCCTCTTTTATTTCCGCTGCACTTTGATAATTATTTTATATTGTTAATTATTTTTTAAAAGGCAATTCACCCCCCACCCCCTCTTGCCATCACTTCTCCTCCCAACAGTTGGGACATGTATTTATATTACCCCCTTACTGTCCATTTCATGTTCATATAATGAGACTCCCCTTTCACTCTCATCACCCATTTTTGTGAGTTCTAATGTCACGTCATTATGCTGTCAAAATTGCACCGCGATTTTCCAAGCCAAAGCCCTTTTGTAGTGAATAACATGCCCACTTCTCAATCAACGGTATTCACCTTTATGCACATTTACTTATTGTTAATGGAGAAACATGTATGAATTACACACTCTTTTATCCTGGAATAAATTATTATGTTTAAAGTATCAATGTTTTATGATCCATGTGGAATACTTATGCGAAAAATGAAATGTTTATGAAGGGTGCTCCCTAATAGCGATCCAATGCATTGGGTAAAGTTTAGTATCATGATATATCATGTACAATGACTATTGACTCATTCTAATTCATGTTGAATGATGGTTTACTCATGATTCATGTGCAATTAGGGTTTAATCATGCTTCATGTGCAATGAGGCTTGGCTCATGTTAATTACATGTTAAGCGTTGTTTCCACATTTCCATTTTATGATTATCATTATTTATCATACATTTAATTTAATGTTTCTTTTGTGATCTATTGACATTCATATTTTCTAATATGTATTTCATTACTCATTTTATTCCATTTTTATTCCCTTAGAAGGCTTTATAGCTCATTATTCTATTATGCATATCCTCGTGTTATCCCATTCAATGCTAAGTATGAGGGAATACAGTGGAAATGTAAATGATGATATCAATATGATGTTTTGTTTTATGTTTAAATTTGTTAAGTAATGTTCATAAGTCCCAAAGACACAACACCTGTCAATCATTCATGTTGTATCTAGAGAATTTTTTATATAATCAATTATGTTAAGTGTGTAATAAAATGTAGGGTGGTTATAGTTGGTATCAAATCATATGTTTAGTTATTTATGGGATTAGGATTAGAAAACTATAATGATGACTTAGATACTAGACTAAGTATAACAAAAACATCCCAATGTTTTAGTGGGTATTGAGTAAGTGGTTTGTCAAGAAAATACATCTTTTTCTGGAATGGGCAGGTAGAGGAGGCTCTGGCACATATGTACCTAGGGGTGAAAACACCGACAAGGAGTTTCCGACTTGACCAGTTGTATCCTAGTACACGGCATTGGCCCTTGCTGCACTCTTGGTTACATCACTCTCAAGGAATATGCATTGGTAACTTCCCAAGCTTAGTATGTACTAGTATTAAGGGAATTAAAAAAATTCCTCTCAGAATACATGTTAGAATATAGATAATGGATAATATATATTGATGCTTATAGATTTATAAGTGAAATAAATAAAAGTAATTTATAAGTCATCGATTTTTTTCTTTGGATTCCCCTTTATGTGTTTAACTGTTTAAGATACTCTTCCCTAACTACATATTTGATAGAGTTGAACCAGAATCAAAATGTAAAAGGTAGGGCTAACATTAATGGTTCTATGCATTATTTTATATTCCGAATGTTCAGTAGAACAATCCCAACGCCACCAAAAATCATGGAAGTGAAGATTTCGGTGAGTATGGAAAATGAGGTAATCATTTCATCCCATGAATATAACTCCTCCCCAGTCACAATATTTGGATTGAAATTTCTAGTGAAACTCTTCACACTCCCTCTGGTGGAATTTGATGCAATTCATGGCAAGGATTGGATTTCCTTAAATAGAGCCAACATTAATTTATATGAGAGGGAAATCACACTCTATGTGGATAATCGACCCCCGATTCTGTAAAGGTGAAATAAGGATGATTAATCTTCTTTTTCCCCATCATCACAAGCATGGATATTACTACGCTATGAGCATATGTAACTGGATTAGATGATTGAGTCTAAGGAGGCAACCATCCTTGAATACATGACTATTTTGATGGAATGTGTGGAAGTGTTTACCGATGAATTGCATGGTATTACCCTAGAAGAGATGTGGAATTATAAATTGATCTTATACCTATGGAATTTCCAATATCCAATACTCCATGTATAGTGGTTTTTGTGGAGCTTGAGGAGCTGAAGAAACTGCAACAGGAGAATGTAGATAAAGGGTTTATAATCCCAAGTGCTTCACCATTGAGTGCATCAGTCCACTTCCTCATGAAGAAGTATGGGTCAATGTTCCTTTTAATCAATTAACGTGAGCAAAAAAATCATGATAATGAACAACAATCTTCTCCCACAAATTTATGACTTGTTTGATCAGCTACGTGGAGCACAATACTTCTCCAAGGAAGATTTGTGGTCGAGATGTTATCATGTAACGAGGAAGACATAAGATATATCCAAGACAAGTTATAGTACAAGATACAGGCACTATGAATTCATAGTAATTCCTTTCATACTCACTAATTCTCTAGAAATATTCATGGACATGATGAATAGAGTTTTTAGAGATTACCTTGAAAATTTTGTGGTAGTGTTTATAGATAACAATCTAATATAATCCAAAACCAAGGAGGATCATGATGAGCATCTAAGAACTGTAATAGAGACCTTGCTAAAGGATAATCTATATGAAAAGTACTTCATGTGTGAGTTCTAGTTGAAGGAGATCTCATTAATGGGTCATACCATCACAAGAAATGGTATATCTGTGGATCCCTTCAAGAAAACTACAATAAAGGGATGGCTGAGGCCAACATCAGTAATAGATATCTGTAGATTTTTGGGGTTAGATGGTTATTATTGATGATTTGTGAGAAATTTATCATGATTTTCAAACCCTTATTCCATGATAACATGAAAGGGAGTAATGTTTTCTCGGAGAGATGAATGTGAATAAAGCTTCAAGGGGCTGAAAAAGAGGCTTATCACTTGCCCATGGTCACTTTACCCATAAGTTCAGAACTTTTTTTGGGTAATTAGTGATGAATCAAAGAAGGGTATGGGTTGTGTGTTGATGATGAATGATAATTTGATAGCCTATTCTTCCAGGTAGCTGAAAATCCATGAGAAAATTTATCTCATGCTTGATCTGGAGTTGGCTACTGTGACCATTGTGTTGAAAATTTTGCGGCATTATGTCATTGGGGAGAATTGTGAAATATATACGAACCACAAAGGCCACAATTATATATTCACCCAAGAAGTGTAAAATATGTAAAAACGATGATGGTTATAGTTGATCAAAAACTATGGTTTCTCAATCCATTACCTCCCTGGGAAAGCGAACAAGGTGGAAGATGCTCTAAGCAGAATGGATCCATCAATTCAATCATTAATTATAATTGAAAAGGATCCAATCTTATTGGATTTATTGGAGATGGACATGGGAATCATAAAGAAGGGAACATCATGGATCCTTTCACAAATTATTGTTTAACTGCCTATTTTGTAAAGGCTAAATGATGCTCAAAAGAATGATGTGGGAATTTAGAATAAAGAAGAAGCTATTAGAAAAAAGGAAATCCTCGAAGTTCATTTTTAATAATGAAGGAATTGTGAGATTTGGGAAAAGAGTATGTGTTCCATCATGTTAGGAGTTGAAGAAGTAACATTTAGATGATTCACATAGTTCAAATTTATCTATTCATCGAGGGAACACAAAGATGTATTGATATCTTCGAGTGTATTATTGGTTGGAAATTATGAAGAAGGAGATCCCTAAGTATACTTCAAAGTGCCTGTTGTGTCATCAAGTTAAGGTAGAGAGGTATAAGTCTAAGGGGATGATGCAATCATTTACAATACCAGAATGGAAATAGGAGAAAATTAACCTGGACCTGGTCACTAGACTTCCAAATACATCCAAAGGAAATAATGCAATCTAGTTTGTTGTGGATCATCTTAGAATGTCTGGACACTTCATTGCAACTCAAGAGGATTTCTCCTTGGATGAACTGGCATAGATATACATCAAATATGTGGTAAGGATTCATGGAGTACCACTATTTATTGTATCTAATCTACATCCAAGATTCACCTCTATGTTTTGGAAGATTATTCAACATGCTATATATACTGAGCTGTACTTTAGTACGAATTATCATCCTCAAACGGATATCCAATCTGAGTGGACTATCCAAACACATGAGGACATGTTGAGATCATACCTAATGTAATTTAAATGAGGATTGAATCAAAATATTCCATTGGATGAGTTCTCATATAAAAAAAGTTTCCATTTGAGCAACCAAAGGGAATGTTATAAATACCAATAAGGGAAGTGGTGTAGAACACCTGAATGTTGGGATGAAGTCGGTGAGAATAAGAAGCTAGGACAAAAAATGGTCAAACAAATGGTGGAGAAGTTGAAAACCATTCATCATCTTATCAAGGAAGCCCAATGTCAACAAAAGAGTTATACAGATAACCAAAGACGATACCTTGAGTTAAATGTTGGAGATGTGGTGTTTCTATGCATATCTTTAAGGAAGAAGGTCGTGAGGATTGTAATGAAAGGGAAGCTATGTATTATGTACATCGGCCCCTTTGAGATTCTTGATCATGTCAAGGTTGTGGATTATCGACTTGCACTTAAACCTAAAATTGCCAAATTACCAGATTCCTTTCATGTATCCCTCTTAAAAATGTACATACAAGACCCCTCACATGTACTCTCTTAAGAGGTACTATAGTTAGGGGATGGTATATATTATTAGGAGATACTAGTGATGATCATAGATCATAGAGAAAAAGTTATAAAAAATAAGAAAATGATGCTCGTCAAGGTGTTGAGGTGATACCCCAATTCTGAAGAAGTGACGTGGGAATTAGAGGAAGTATTGAAGCAGAGTTACCCACATCTGTTTTATTGTGGAAAATGAAATTTTGGGGGCGAATGTTTTTTAGGGAATATGATTGTAATGACAAAAAAATTTATTAATGAAAATTACTCTTGGTCTATTGACATTCTTTCATATTATTATGTAAAAAGTATGCACATATTTGGTTATATGTTTTGGATTTTAAAATACCGTTAAGAATTTTGATTGTTGTTAATATAGTCGTTGAATAGAGATAACATGAATAGTATAAATATAGGGCTTTAACTAATCTAATTTACTTAGACAATGGAAGCGACGGCCTCATCCAGTAGACATTCCCTATATGAAGCCCATTTTTCATAGCTTGGAAATGAGGTGGTGTCATTGTGATTCACTCTTGACCAAGCCCAAGATGAGCATGAATACATTAATCTTGAGAGGAACCGCATAATAAAAAATTGTATGTTGATAGAGATTACCACCCGAGAATTGTTATCTGAGCCACGCCAAGGGTCTATCACCATCGTCCACCATACCCTAATGTCTTATGCGGGTGTTTGAAGGGGTTATTTAACAAGACCCTAGTATTATGATTATGTACATTCTTCCTGTGTAGAGAATATACATTCTTTTTGTTATTGTTACTTTGCAAATAGTTTTTAAAACCTAAATACTATTTTTAGTTAATATTCAACTATGATATATATTTTGTTGAATTATTGTATTTTTAAATTATATTATATTTATATAAATTATTATTATTATTATGAAATTAATTTTTATTATATATAAATAATTTTATAATTTTATGATTGCAATTGCAACTTTTATTATGCTTTGAAAGCTATTTTCGTCAAAACCCATGAATTTTCAATAAATGTGTGTTTTTATTTTAAATATAAAAATCCACATATTTATAAAATTACTTAGATAAATTGAAAATTATTTTTGCAATCTAGATGTTGAAATTATGAAACGTTGAATTTTTTATAATTTTCTAAGACAATCGAATTTTTTGATATGAATTTGAGACCGTTAAAATATATAATGTGTTTTATGACATTACAATGACACAATAGTGGTTTAAAAAAATAATATAAACGTTATGTTTGGACAAAATTTTTTTTCCATTAATATAATTTTATTTTGGGTTTTTCTGTTTTATTTTACAGAGATTTAGTGGATCCTTAATGATTTATAAAACATTTTGTCTTTTCAAATTGTTTTCCTTAAGAGTGTGACTCACCTCCGCATAAGAAACCCTATTATTTTAATAAGTTCAGTCATTGGACTTATAAAATATTTTTTCCCACATCCCATTGGAAAAATACATGGGAAAAATCCACAGGCTGGTTTCTGTTTGTGATTAGTTTATTGTGAGGGTTCCCAAACATAAATAATAATGAATTCCTTCTCGTTTCCTATATAAACCACACATGACACCACTTCCTCTTCACTCAAAACCTTTTGAGTTCTACCAACCTCTACCCTCCTCTCTCTATAATCCTCCCAAGTTTCCCCAATCTCCTAATAAGCCTCTCACAAGCCTCTCATAATCTTTTGGGAACACACTTATCAGTAAGGGATTCTCACTTCCCTTATTTCTGTCTAGTTTTCCATATATTGTTATGTCCTTTTATTTTCAATTATAAATGTTGGGGTATGATTTTGCACCTATCCCATGCTTCCCTCTTCATGTTTGGATAATTATAGACTTCCTTTATCTTTCATTAATCCCTTCCATGTATACCTATTACCTTTCAGAAATTCCATAAGAAATTTCTCTCTCCTCATTTAAATTCAAGCAATTCTTTTGTATCATGAATCTAAATTTCATTAAAATTATTGGGAAATGTATTTATATGACCCCCTCACTGTCCATTTCATGTACATATTATGAGACAACCCTTTCTCTCCCATCAACCATTTTGATGAGTTCTTATGTCATGTCGTTACGCTTCCAAAATTACACCACGATTTTCCAAGCTAAAGTCATTGGGTAGTGAATACCATGCCCACATATCTATCAAGTGTAGTCACCTTTATTCACATTTTATAATTATTTAAATAATTTTATTTATTAATTTCACACTACTTTATTTTGGAATAAATGGTGATGTTTAATGAATCCATGTGTTTATGATCCATGTGGCACACTTATGCATGAAATGAAATGTTTAAGAATGGTGTTCCCTAAGAGAAATCTAATGAATTGGGTAAAGTATAGTATCATGATATGTCATGGGAAATTAGTGTTGACTCATGATAATTAAAGTGAAATGAATTTTTACTCATTCTTCATGTGCAATGATGGTTTTCTAATGCTCCATTTTCAATGATCCTTGGATCATGAAAATTTCATATTAAGTGTTGTTGCCACAATTACATGTTATGATTATCATGCTTAATCATGCCTTTAGGTTCATGTTCATATTTATATCCATTAATATTCATATTGTCTTACATTAATTTTATTTCTCAGGTTATTCCATGTTTATTCCCTTACAGGGCATCATAGCTCACCGTTTTCTTAAGCATGTCCTCGGATTATCCCATGCAATGTTAAGTAAGAGGGAATATAGTGGTCATGTAAAGGAAGTTTTCAATAAGATGTGGAATTTTATGTTTTATGCTATAATGTAATGTTCCAAATCCCCAAATACACTATACCTCTCAATCGTCCATGTTGAATAATGTGATGGTTTTATGTAAGAAATTATGTCAACTGTGTAATAAAAAGCAGGGTTGTTATAGTTACCTTATTCATGAATCTAATAT
This sequence comes from Viscum album, assembly GCA_963277665.1. NCBI lineage: Eukaryota > Viridiplantae > Streptophyta > Magnoliopsida > Santalales > Viscaceae > Viscum > Viscum album. Next base: position 287,471,039 of record OY728148.1, read on the forward strand.
GGTGGAAGAAATTTCCAAACACTAAATTTGTAAAACTGTAAGGATAAATGATATTCTATTAATTATTATGTCAGACTCAGACCTCATTTTTTCATAACATTGTTTGAAGTACATGATGAAACACCATAAAATGAATTATACATTTAATACTACTTATATTACATAATTGGATAGAAATTTCAAATGGACAATCCCAACATTTTAAGATATTTTTATGGCTTGTGTGATTTATTTTGGTATCTTTTGGATGAAGAATATACCTTCAGTGGAGTTGGTATACAATTAAATTATTAGTTCTAGATACATATGTCTCTTTTTTGAGGGATTTTATGGGATTCATGTTCCTTATCTACTCTCATTGGTTTATTTAGTTATGGGATAACTATTTAGACATAGCCTTGTGAAAAAAATTTAGAATTAGTTGATGGAAAATATTACATAGATATTTTGAAATCATCAAAAATATTATTTTCATCAACATAAATTACCGTTTTCATTTAACAGGAGGGATCATGGGTTTTTTCAATTCTCTCTAAGATTTGGTATCAATGTTTTGGTAAGACATAAATGTTAACACCATGATAATGTTCCCTTATTAGATACTTGAATGAGTTATAATTGTGTCATATGATTTTTCCATTCTACCAAGGATTATTTTAGTTAAAAATTTAAATCGTGAATCTATATTGAAGAGAGATTAACCTAATTTTGAATATAGGATTCACTATGATCATATTTACATAGATCTAGATGCTATATAGATTCATGTTCCATTACATATTGTGGATTGGAAAAAAGAATACATTTTAAGGGAATTTTTTGATCTAGTGAAAGTTTTATGGAAACATGGTGAGATTCATTAATAAATTTTAGAGCATGAGATGAATATATTATATATTTTTCCTAAATATATCCTTTGAAAAAAATGGGTTTCTCCATTTTGGGTATGGAATGGATAATGATGGGGAGAATATAGAAACCCTTATTTCAGGTAGATGATCCATTATTCATGTATTTCTGAGTTTCTGTAATGTTAAGGTTATGATTTGGTGTTTTGGGTTTTGGAACGTTTATTATAATTTTATATAGGTTCATGGTTTGAACATAGTCATTATAAACCATGAAATGTCATTATGAAATAGTACAAGTGAAGATATTAGGAACATTGATGTCACAGTATTGGATCCCAGTTTGGTCAAACTATGTTAGTGCCTAGGAGAAACCAACAATAAATAAATGGGGATAAAACGATTTTTGGATAATTTTTTTTATTATTTTTTGATCTAATTGTGATATGGTTTGGATTATGATTGTATCACATAACTGTTGGTACACAGTTTTTCAAAACAGGATGTCCACATATTTCACCTGTAAAACATTTGTTTCTATTCCAATATTACTCTGAAAAGACTCTATAATTTCCTAGTCACTATAGATATTAAATCCCATTTTATCACTAGGATTTAGAGATAATTAATTTCAATCCATAATATATTATTTGTTGAATAAAATTGTGTTATACGTTCAAATTCTTCAATATGTACCCATTCTTCGTCATTATTATTACACATATACTTATTCTCTCTATTGGAATAATTGATTTAATTCATGGTGGATCGATTCGTGTTCCATGATGGTAATATTTATGTTTATTGGTTTTATTGATAGATTAAAAAAAGATACATGGTTGAATATTACGTTTTGTAGTACAATTTAAATTTTTCCATCATTATGTGGTAAATGGATTTTATATTTTCTCAATTTGACATAGAACATGATAGATTTTTTATGAAATTATATTAATGAAATAGTTTTGAATTCCTTAAAATTATATTTTTAAAATTAGAATTTTTAAATTTTTATTTTTTTGAACCATGTGAAGTGTTTTTTAAATTTTGTTAAAGAATGAAAATGTTTTATTTGGAATGGTTTGGAATATGTATTTGGTATACATGGTTGTTGTTAGTGAATTCATAAAAATGAACCTATGAGTAATGAATGTTACAATGGGTAACCTAGTATTTTTAAAATTTGAAATCATAGTGGATTAAAAAGACCAATCATGAGTATAGAAGTCTCATTGAGACATGCATGGTGTATTTTTTTTTTGTGGTGACATGGTTATGGTTACACAAAATAATTCAGAATGAATTTATTATTTTACTTTTTTTTACTTGTAAATTGCTCATGGTCCTGATATAATTTGTATAAACTTATTTAAAACTTTTTAATATAATTGTTTCTAACATGTTTGGTCCTACTGTAATCAGTTGAGATGTCATTAGGGAAATAAAACTATATTTAGAGTCAACCCATTCTTAGGAGATACCAGGAAGTTGTATATTTTACCTATCCATACATAGGTAAAATAAATTAATATCAATTATTTAGTGATTATTTATATATCCTTGGGAATGGAATTCAGAATTAGTTCATTTCGTCTGTTGGGTATTATTGGTGGGTGCCACATTATAGTTTTAGTTTTGTGGTCTTTTTCTTCTATTTGAATATATCTTTTGGGTTATGCTAAAAATATGATGTGGTTTATATTTTTAGTTATTAATTGAGATTTATTTTGTACTCATTCATCATATAGTGGAATTGCCCATTTTTAATTATTTTGTTTGGATGATTTATCTTTCAAATGAGAAAACAACAACGAAATGTTATTGAGGGCCATGGAATTTATGTACAACATTTTTTTATCAAGGATGTCACCTCTTTCTTAGTATCACATCAATTAAATATAAATCCAATGAGGAATGAATAGATTCCACAATATATCCATAGTAGAGAATGTATAGAATAAAGGGTTTCCATAATTACTTTTAAAAAATTAACATATGATGATCACTAAAAACATTCTTGGGAAAAATACACTTTCATTTTATGTTCACTTTTAGAAAATAAAAAATTCCAAAATATTAAAAAAATATTCATCTAGAATAATCATTGAATGTTTTAAACGATGATTCAAATAAATGAGTGTTCGTGATGGAGGTAAATTCAATTCATGTCGAGCATGATAAACAAATATTCATTTCACATTTCCATTAAAAATTATAAATGTAACTTGTTTATAAAATTACATGAAAACCCATTTTAAAACAAATTTTTACAAATTTAAATCATGTTAAACATTTTAATTTATATATAAAATAATAGTAGTAAAAAATTACAAAAAAAGTAAATAAAATATTTATATAGAATAAAATGAGTCATGTCCATGTGGATAAATAATGTCTGATTTCCATAGAAAACATTATTCAAGGTTACTATACATAAAAATGAGATTAAGTTGAATCAAAAAAAATTATTTTATAGATATTATAAGAGTGGAATAACATGAACTGGGAATATGAAAACATATCAAATAATTATCTTAGTGGACACATTCATATTAACAATTAGGAATTATAGTGGGATTTTGAAATAAACCCAAAATGATGGTATGAAATCCTTCATAAATGTTCAATATTATTGTATAATTAATATATATTTATTACATATCTTTTCCAAAAACATAATCATATATATAGTACAATATATTATTTACTTATATTCTCTTATCAGATGTTTATTAACAATTCATTGTTAAAAATATTATTCATGGAGATAACTGCTTCATTTCTTTTGTATTATTTGGTTCATTAGTTTAATTAATTTCTATTAATCCTAGATTAATAATATTAAAAACTTTAATCCAAATAAAAATAACATATATATATTTATTATAAAAATATTTATTTTCATCCATAAATGATAGATATAGAAAAATGTATTACACCATTCATAGAGTTGGTAAGTCATACATATGCATGAATGTAGTTTTCACTTTTCTTTTATTATAGTAAAATAGTTATATATATTAACTCACATTTCTAAAATAATTATTAAACATATCCTTATTACTATCAATGTAAAATATAAATGGAATAAAATCACATCGCTTCATCAAGGTTTTAGTCCAAACGTATGCATGATGGACATTATTGTTTTCCAACAGATTACTAACTAATAATGTATATGTGATATTATAATTATTACAAAATTATAATATATAAACATAATTCCATTAAAAATAACAATTCATGAAATATGGTGTCCTAAATTGAATTTTATCACTACATATTGATGGTAAACCATAATTACACTTTAGTGATACTTTCACATCCCATTTCATGTGAAAGGAGATAGATGTTGGTGGTTCAAAATTAATAAAAACATTTTAGTATACTAAGGATAATAAAGTTAATATTTTATCATAAATAAAAATTATTTTAAGTGTCTAATAAGAAGTAAAAAAACTCAATGGCCAGTAATGGTAACTACCCAAAATAGCCCATTTATATATCTGATTATATTGTTCTAGGTTCGGTATTTTTGGAATAAAGAAACCTATATAACAAGGATAAGGTGTTAAACATGTATTCTAGTTGGGGTTTTTTTCATTTTTATCAATTTTATATAAAAAAGTGATGTAATGGGGGTCCCTTTATAATGGTGGAAAATGAATAACATTGAATTAAAAAAATATATACATAAAAAATCATTAGTAAGACAACATGCACCCAAAAGGAAATGAATTTAATGAATTTATTTTATAGGGTGGAAATAATATCAAAAAATAAAATTTTACGAGGTTTTTATAGTTTTTTAATCCATATTATTTAGTTTATCTTAATAGATAACATAGTTTAATATTAAACATGGTAATCTATTCTTCAAACTAAAATCTTTATAATTATATATATGTGTGTTTGAAATTTTAACATAAATGGACAATGGATGAATTTTTTCACACATGTACAATACACATTGTTCTTTTTTATGATTTATATAATTTCAAAATAATTTAATAAAATACTATTCTCATCAAATATCATTAATTTCGATTTTGATAGATTTTTTTATTTGACATAAAATATATAAATAAATAAATGGAATTTGAATTTAATACCTTAAAATAAAATGAATATTTCATATTCATCAATAAAATTATTATTATACTATAACTGACTCAAACTGTATCACTTTTCATCTACATAAATTAATTTATAATTTTTTTCATTGATTAAATAGTGATTCAAAGCTATGTAAGTTATTAATATAATTATTTTACATCAAAATTATAAATAAATTTAAAATAATAAAAATATATTTACTATTAAAATTAATACATTTATATTCATTCATTAATAGTTTTTGTCCCTGTGTATTGATATATATATATATTTAATACTATTAGAGTGACATTTTGAATGTTTCATTGATTTAAATATTATAGTAGCCCTTTTTGTGGATGTGATTCAATAAAAACCTTAATTAGAATCACCTACTGATAAGTTTATAATTACATTAATACAATAAGAATTAATATGTGGTATTTTTACCATATAACTCAGTTTTATCATATAATAACAAGATTTACCCTTTTACGAGATGATAAATTTTTCCAGGATTAATATTCATACAAAAATATTTGAAGGGGCCTATTTATAGGATTTGATCCTAATAATTATAATTGGTTATTAAATTTTCTAAAATTCAATTTCAATAAATTGAAGGAAATATTATTAAAATATGTATGAAAAATGTCAAGATTGTCATGTTTTAGAAAATACATTTTTAATGATAAAACCCAATCTGTTCTTATTCAAACCATAATAAAATATAATATGAATGTTAAAAAATTTAACTAAGTATGGAATATGTATATTTCATTACTATATTTCACAAACAGTGAATATTTTTTTTTATTAATTTGAACACACATTACACAAAAATTATTAGTTTTATTTTGAAAATTGTATTTTTAAATATAATTATATTTATAATAAATAATTTTATATAAAATATTCTAGTGAAAATAATTTTATTAGTAATTATATAATATATTTAATGAATCATTTAAATATTTTAAAAATAAAATTTAATGTGAAAATTATTGATATAAAAAATAAAATTTTCAAAAAAAATCACTAATTTTCCTAATTCTCCAAAAAATACATGCTTCCATATAAATAAGAAAATTTTATAAAATGATAATTTTGATTAGTTTATTTCAATAATTATTTTATCTTTATTGAATAAAATTTACAGATTTTTAAAAAAAATATTATATTTTTTGAAAATGTGATAAAAATATTTTGTAATGAAAATATATTTCTAATGCCTAAAATTATTAAAATAAAAATTGAGTAAGAATTTACTAAGAATTAAAAAATCAAATTTTATTGAGTATGTATCTTAAATATGTTGGATTATTAAATTTATAATATTTATTCCTTCAAATTCAATGGTTATGTTATAATAATCATATTAAAATAATAATATTTCCTGGTTTATTTAAGCTTCGTGATTCATGTCATTAATAATATCAAACCAAATTTTCTTATTTTAAATTATCAGGGTGTTACATTATCCCCTAATTATAAATTTAATGTATAAAATTTAACCTTATGCTTGGTAATAGAGGTTTTACATATGAAATTTTCATTATGTAAAACTAACAACATAAAAAGGATTAAAAAATATTTTCTTAAAAAGGTGGAAATGGAAATAAAAAGGTCATCATAAAACAATTTATCCAAAGATGATAAAAATAGTTAGAAGTTAAAATTTAAACATGGATGATTTGTTTAAATCTGATGGGATAATAGATAGAAATAGATAACATGTTCTAGAGAATGGTAATAACAATAATTCCCCATATCAGTAATTAATAAAAATTCTATTGATTTTTTGAAGTTGGATTTAAGAGGATAATTTTTTATCATGATCATTATCTCAAATTTGACTAATGACTTTACAATTTAAACTAGGAATATAAAGAATTATACATGAAAACTATAATTTCATCCATTATTTTATTTCAACTGTATTCATATCCTTTAGTCAAATGTGGAATATACAAAATGTTTTTTTTTCTTCTTGACGAACATTAATAATATTTTAACAGGTCACTTAACACATAAAACAATTACAATATATTCCACCTATATTAAATTTTAACTATAAATGAAATAGATATGATAATTTAAAATAATATCCATTTTGTATAATCCATCATTTTAATAAGTAATATATTTTATTTTAATGTTTCTATGAAACCCTTAAAGGTTTATATTAGATTATTCGACAAATAAAAAATCATATTAACCAAATTAATATAATAACAACTTTATTACTAGATATTTTTATGAACAAAATTATATAATACAATATCTATAACTTCATTCATCTACAAATTATAACTAAATATTACTTATAGAACATCCTAATGGAATTCCTAAAAAAATAATTAATCCACATGAATATTTCATAATATCATGAACTTCACCAGAATACCATTAATTATATAATGATACTAAACTGAATTTAAATCCATAGAACAATCATTAATATCATAGGTCATATATCTATGTCAACGAATAACTTTTTAACCATTAAGATTAGCAATATCACATTATCCAACATACCATGGCATGACCTATACTAACTGAAATTGTTTTTTATACCTAAAAATTGTATTCTCCCCAAAAACTATTAATATAATTAACTCAAAAAATATATCCATTATATATATAAAAATTGGTATCTATTCCTTTATACAAATAAAAACCCTCCAACATTTAAACTCGTGATGGTATCTATAACTCTTATGTAAGTCACATATAAAAAACATATATGACTTTTAATTTATTATAGTCATTATCCACAAATAAAATCATAGACTATATACATAAATCTAGAAAATTAATAATCATAATCATGGTTTTCCTAAATCACTTTTTCATTGAATCATTAGAAAAATTCTATGTTACCAATACTGATTCATTTATCTCATTAATTTCTATAATATCATAGTTTTGTTAAATCCCTTAATCATTTTTTCCCAAAAATGAACATCTTACAACTAAATATATTTTATTATTTATCAATACTATAGAATATATTATTATATAAAAAACTAATTTAAAACAATCCTTATATATTTCATTATTTATATGACCATAATATCATTAATATGACACATATAAAATATAATTATCAAATTCCATTTTAAAATAATATCATTCATTCAACATCAACAATTGGAATATCACTTATTTCTCCTTGGTCATGAATATAAACATTATATTATATAATTTATGGGATAATTCCCATATTCTCCATACATAAGAGACTGAAATGCATATGTATTGTTAGGATGAAATTCATATACCTCCATTGAACATATCTTTTTTTTATTTGGAAATTACTATATATATATAAATTTCTTTTCCACACATAAAACTTTTTCCCAATCCCTTATATCATTATTTTTTGGGGATCTTTTCATATTTTTGATGTGAATGAAATTTACCTTTTATTCATTAATGGTAAGTACCACCCACGATATCAGTTAACTTTGTCCATTTTTTAGTTGGTGATTATATGAGTTTCTAATAGTGTTTTTTAATAATATATTGTGATATCTAATTTGGAATAATCACAATAACTTTCCCACCTAATATCATAAATTTTGTTTCTCATAATCACAACATTGTCCTTAAAATTCAATGCTAACATGATTACTCCAATTTCATAAAATTAAATAAAACCAAAAATAAATGTTTTAGAAAAAATATTCATATTGGGAAACACCATAATCATTGCCTTATCATTGTTATATTATTATATACATATATTTATCCTCAATGTTAAAAATAATGTTTTCTCAATAACCTATAATTTCTGATATCTATTTCAAATGGATTCTGTTGAAAATTCTATGATACCAACTATAACAATATTGGCCCCAATAACAGAGATTCCATATTAAATTTAACACAATATTACTATATATAAGTGATCCAATCCATGAGGAATGAATATTTTAGTTGTTTTGGAAAATTAGAACCATACTTGATTCTCATATTGAATTTAATAAAATAAAATACTTAATAGTATTTTTCTTTTAGAAAACTATTATTTCATTAAGAATATGACTCAATGAATATCCTAATACACTTACGGGAATTCTGAAAAACCAAAACATGAGAATGGGGGGATATCATGTACTCAATAAAGGGTAGAATACAATAGTAGATTAGAAGTAATGAATAACTTATAAGGAATATATGAGGATTAAATAATTCCATACCAATAATAAAATTATCTAAAAATATATCCATGGATATAATATCAAATAAAATATAAAAATTTGAATTAATAACATATTTCATAATGATGGAATGAACATTGTTATAAAATATAAACTGAATATCATGTGATTATTCCAATGAAATCTAATGATACCTTCATGTACTTATGCCATGAAATATAAATACATGGATAAGGCCTTATCCAAAACCCAATATTTTTTCCCATGATACCTATCAATGCACAAAGGGGAAAAGAGATCCCCATCCATCATATAAAATGTATAATTCATTCATCATGTTCATGGAGAAAATAAAAATTCAATACATAATTAACATTACATTTGAGTGGAAAAATTAGCTTACCAAATGTTATCATTTCCCATGTGAAATTGAACATAAAACAGCTAATTAAAATGCTAAGGATGGAGTGATTGTAAATATATGATATTAAGTAGACATAAAATAATGTTTTTTTCATTGATGAATTAATGTACAATAAAAATATTCATAAAAACAATTTGGAGGAAAATATCCTTTTCACATTGAAATTAAATTAAAAAAATTGTTATATAAAATATTAGTAATTTTTTTTCATTAATATGTATAATTGAATATTTGAATAGGATCTGAAATTATATGGGTAGACATTATGGTGAGAAATTATTCTCGTGCCGAGTATGTTAAATAAAGTATCCAATAAAATTTTTAGTATAATGTATGAAAGGAAAAAATTCATAAGATTAAGAAAATCTATTTAAACACTATTTTAGAAATTTATACATTGGTAAAAAATTAAATAAAAAATTAAATTAGATTGATAAATATTTTATATAAATATTTTGACGGAAACTTTTGATATGTAAGAAATATATTTCCATACAAGTTGAAAAACAATGTTGTTTTTCCTTAAATTTTTCCGAATTTATTGTTCAACGAATATGAAAAATTAAGGAAAACATGTTATTAAATAAAATTACTAGAGGAGAATAAAATTAGTTTTAATATTTAATGATAAAATAATAATTCTAATAGAAACTTCAACATAATCATTCCAATTTTTTTTTGATATTTTGGAATAAACCCATACCTTTGGACAGAAATCCTTCATACTTGTTAAAACGAATGATATATTAAAAATGAATTTATTATATATCTAACCCATAAACATACTAATATATATCAAACCATATATTATTTAACTATAAAATTTTATCACTCATTTATTAATAATACATTTTTAAAATAAATGTCAACTATGATAACTCTTTCATTTTTCATATATGTTCGACAATATTGTTTTTTCACACATACATTGATCATGGTTGAACCATATATATATTTTTAATAATTATATAATTACCTAATTATTCATTATATACCTATTTTTATTTATGAATAAAATTTAGAGATTAAAAAACTTATTATACCATTCGTAAAGGTGGTGGTTTTTATGTACAGATGAACATTGTTTTCCCTTTCATATTGAATGAATAAATCAAACATAAATTTTAATTTAACTTACTAAAATAATTACATTTTAATATACTTATTACCATCCATGTGAAATAGAAATGTAAAAACTAACATTTCTTTATCGAGGTTGTAATCCCCACAAATTCACAAGGGATATTATTGTTTTCAAAAAGAATGGATGCTATGAAGAAATATGTGATATAACAATTAAAGAAGAATAATTATTTCATAATAAAAATATATTAAATTTATACCAATAATAATAACAATCCATAAATTTTAGTGGATTAATATTAATTACATTAACACGTGTATACGATATATCATATGTTATCATGAGGGAGACTTTCACTTCCAATTTTATGGGAATGAGGGTGGATAATGTTTGTTTCATAATCATAATTAGTTTTTATTATTTTAAATATAGTAATATTATAATTTTATGATAAATATTATATATTTATATTATGTAAATATGATTTAAAATATAATGTGTTCAGTTAATGTGATTACCTATTCTTTGAATTGTCTCTTTTATATCCCCTGTTAAAAATTCTATGGTTGGCATTTTAGGAAGATATAAATATTTATAAATTGAATAAGGAATTTAAAATCATATTTTTTAGGGATCAGTTGAAAGAGGATGCTAAAATTTTTATAAATAAGTTATGGATGGGGATAACTTTTATAGGGTACAAAAATGAAACACATGGAATTAAAAACATCTTTAAAAAATATTAAGAAATTAACAAGACAAAATGCTGTCAAAATTCGAAGAATTCAATGATAACATATGAAGTTGTTGAAATATTATCGACCATTGATATTTTTCTTTTTCTATATGGATATTTAACATTTTCTTCTGTTTTAACTCCATATGTAATCTATTTGAACCTTACCCACAGTAACATAATTTTCAAAATTAGAGGATTATATATAAGGTGAACGTTAGCACCTAATAGGACAGTTTATTATATATCATACTATATTTTTTCAAATTGTACTAATCAATGTTTGTTATTATTTTTAAATAATTATATAAAATTTTATTTTGATAATATATCATTATAGTCAATTATTATACTATTCATGTAATTATATTTACATCCATGGAGAAATTTTTTGAATTTGAATTTAATCCCCCAAAAACACTAGTAATTTATAATCTTATATAAAATTCATGGAACACTATAACTCACCCAAACTACATAAATTTTCATATTTTTAATGTTATTTACATTATATTTATGTTCTTTGAATAAATAAATTTTCAACATTGTGTATGAATCTAGGTAAATTATCTAATAAATAAAAAATGGAGATATATTACCAAACATTAATATACACTTATTATTATCAATATAAACATTTACATAAATTTCCCATATTTCTTCCCCTTGTGAACCACATGTGATATTTAAAGAAAAGATATTAACATTTTTTACATTCATTCATTTATATATTATAAAATGGTTAAAAAAGTGTCCATTAAAGAAATAAATGTTTAGCCTAAGGGGACAAGTTTTTAATTCCATTTATCTAATTAGAATTATGATGAAATAACATGACCTCATCACTTAATTTTATTTAATATAAACCTTATTTACAGTTTACAAAAGCGATAAATTATACCACAATTACTATTCCAAATGACCTAATATAGAAGGGGATTACTTAAAAAAATTAATCATCACTAGACCAAATATGGAATCAATATTTTTGGTTTCCATTTTTTATGAGGAAGAATTTATTTTCATAAAACTTTTTGAAATATGTTTTTGAAAATAATTTTTTATAAACTATTTTTTTAATAATAAAATTAAATTTATTGTTATTTAACTATTAAACAAATAATATTCGAAATTTTAAAAAATATTATTTTTCATATAAAATATAAATTTATTTATGATCATTAATAAATAATGAACATTTTAATTTATTAATATAAAAACACATTTCACTCATAAAAAAAGTTTTCTATAAAAATTCTTTTTTTATATAAAAATATTTTTATACTAAATTCAATTGTAAAATTTATTTCAATTAACATAAATATTTTAACAATAAATAATATCAAAGATTTTACATTTGAATATTTTAGAGTAAAATCTAAACATGTAAATTCTCTTTTTAAAATATATTATTTTAAATTAAAATGTTTACTTTTCAGTGTCCAATATAGAAACAAGCCTTTGAGAAAAGTATTAAAAAATAAACATATTATTATTTGGATACATTTATTTACAAAATGATATGATTATTATAAATTAAAATTTATGTGGTGTATAAATTAATTATAATAATTTCTGATTAAAAGTTAAAATATTAATTTTTGTGGATAAAGTATTTTTGAAGAATGACATAAATACCATGAATGTTGAGCAACTATTTCCTACTAATTAATCAATAAATATATATTTAGTTTTTAATTTTTATGTCTATTTCATTATTAGGTTAACATAATTCATACTCTACAATTCAAAAGAAATCTCATAATCATCATATTAACATAAAAACTTTTTCAGATCATTTATCCTCAATTTCTCATTTCATTAATGTTGTCGAAACATATTTTGTTTTTTAGAACCTATATGTCTTATATTGTACTCTATTCTATAAATTTCATCCTCAATCATTAGAATTTTGTTGGGAAATATTATTTTTATATATAAAATTTCAATTTTTGATAATCTAGATCAGAAAATTTATTGATAAAATATCTTTTTATGAAGAAGAAAATTGAAACGTGGGGTGTCAGGAAAAAACACATTTTCCAAATATAACATTTTTGGAAGATATTATATAGACATGGAGGATAAATAAAATTCCTAAGGACTAATTGAGGTTAATCTATTGAATCTTAATTATAAAGATATCATCCACACAATTATAAATATATGAACAGTGGAAATACCATTTATTCATCCTAAATGGTCATTATCGAGTATGATTTTGTGTTTCAAAATCCTTTTTCCCAAAGTTTATGAATCCATTCACTATCATTGATTACTAGATAAGGACAAATATTTGAAAAATATAATTTCATAAATTGTTATACATCCACAAAATATCATCCTTTGGGAAAATGATGAGTATTTAAAATGAATTGTTTTTCTACTAAAGCACTAAAATTAACCATTAAGATATAATATAATCCAAAATATGATTACATGTACTTTTTTCTATATTAAATATTATCCAATATTTATATTATTACTATAAGGTAATATATTATCCAAAATGTGTAATTCTTTTAAGGAATAAATAATATAATTTACTTTAATGTTTCTAGAAATACAATTAATGTTAGACTTGGATTAATCAAAAAATAAATAACCAAGCATACCAAATTACCTTCATAAACACAGTATTAATGTATATGTTATCATTAAAGGTGATTTCGTACAATAAATTTAATTTCACTGTTAAATATATTGTACATATGGGTTACATATAACCTATAAGAATAAAACATAATATAAAATTTCATTAATATCATTTATAAAAATATAATTTTGTGAACAAGAATATAATAACAAGAATAAAATATACATATTAACCAAAAATTGATTCCATTTTTTAATGGTAAATTCCTCAAACAATATCTCTTTACCAATGAATCACTTTTTATCCGTCAAGAATATCTATGTACCATTATCCAATAGAGCATTAAAATCGTATTCTAATCTGTAATGTTATTTATTCCTAAATTGATTATTATTACTAAAACTCAATAAATGATTCAAATAACCTCAAAATCTATTCAATAAAATTCTCAAATTGTTTATATTATCCATTAAAGTAATTTGAAAATTAGGCTTAGATACACTTGAGGGTATCCATAACTATTACATTAATCCCATATAAAAAATATATATAATGAAAAACAAAACAATCCATATAAATAAAATAAAATAACATCCAACTAACATAAATCCAAAAATTCATTAATCGTTTACAATGAAACCCAAAATCATTTTTTCATCAGGCACTATCCTATTTCAAGGTTACCGATAAAATTATATTTACGTAATTATTTTCGATAATTTCTTATTTTTTATCTATCCAATAATAATTTTTCCACACAAGATATAATCATGAAATTAAATCAATGTTCTTCGTTATTGTTGATTTTAATTAAATGATTTATAATCCATAAAGAATAATTATGTTCAAACAATCCATTTTAAAAGATTTGGGATTAAATAGAATATAATTTTTATGAATTAAAACACATCATTTTATATTGGTAGAGGGACACCCATTACATATTAGATAGGTCCAAGTCCATATTGACCTTTAACAATCCTTATATATTTCTTCATTTGTAAAAAATATATCATTTATATAAACCAAATACAATATAATTATGAAATTCCAATCTATAATCCCTCCATTCACTACAATTCAGCTAATAATATAACATAGGTCCTTCTGTGGTCCATAAGATAACCTAAGAATTTGGTTAGTGACTGGGATAAGTCTCATTTTCTCCAAATAAAAGCCACTAAATTATAAATCATATAAAATAATGAAATTCACATTCCTCCATCAAACTACTCATTTTTTATTGAAATAACTTGATTTATGACCTTATTTTTAACACGTAAAACACTATACCTTTAAATTTATAAAATATATGGGTACTTTATTTCCACATTTCAATCAAATGAAAATTAGTTATTCTATCATCTTCAGTTTCTTCCACACGAGCCCTCATCAAACACTTTCATTATTATGTTTATTGAGTATGGTAGTTGGTTAATCTGAATTATTTTAATCATATATTGTAATAAATGATTGGAAAAAGTCAAAATATTTATCACTACAGTCATCATTGAATTGTTTTACTCAAAATTTTCATTGTATCCATCATATTTGGTGTTAACTAGGTCCTCCTTGTTCCAGTCATCGAATAAAATAAAATTTAAAATTTTGAGAAAAAATATTCTTTGTGGGAAAAAAATTAAACACTTAGTTATAAAAATATATGGATTTTATCATATATCTAGTTCCAATTTTTTTACTA
This sequence comes from Viscum album, assembly GCA_963277665.1. NCBI lineage: Eukaryota > Viridiplantae > Streptophyta > Magnoliopsida > Santalales > Viscaceae > Viscum > Viscum album. Next base: position 287,486,690 of record OY728148.1, read on the forward strand.
AAAATTTTCTAATACCAACTATAATAACTCTAATCTAGGTAATCTATATTTAGTTATTACTATATTACATTGGTACTAGATGCAATTTATCAAATCCAAATGGATAAAATAGGTTATTAGTACTTAGAAACTATATACATACTTGAATATCACATTACATTTAAAATTATAAAATATAATGAATTATTTTAATTGAGAACATGATAATTAATATTATCATAACCAAAAATAAAAAAACATAATTAATTACCTTAAATTATGCAGAAAGAAATCATAAGAATTTATTTTTATTAGATTTATTGGTGTGGGAAATCATAAAGAATAAAATAATTAGGTTTAAATAATTTTCTTATATCAAATTAGGATAAAAAATTATCATATAAATATTTACATCAGCTAAAAACATATCCATGGTTAAAATAAAATAATAAACACATGGATAGTGATATAAAATTTCATAATGTGATGTTAACTTTTCTAGTCGTATCAAATAATCCATTATGGAACTAGTAAAAGAAATTTGAATTTCTCTTCAAGTATGTATGTGAAGTCATTTAAATATGTGGGTAATACCACTACGAGAACCCAATCCAGTTTTTCTGATGTTACCTACCAATTCATCAAAGGTCAATATGAAAACATTACAATGTCTTACTAACTCTCATGAATTTATCAAATGAAGGGGGATAATAAAAATTCAATACATAATCAAAAAAAATAAATATTGACAAACTAACATATGGGATGATAATCTATCCCTTCATTAACTTGATCATAAACCATACAAATAAAATAACTATTATTGAATCAGTAGAACATATCCCCAATTGAGCATATGTAAGATAAAGAGTTTTTGACTTTGATGAAAAAATTTCCACAAAATGATCAGTAAAAATATTCATGAAGAAAATACACTATTCATTTTGAAACATTAATTTGAGTCTAAAAATTAATAAACTATTAGGAGAATAATTTTCTTTCAAAATAAAAAAATAAATAAGTAATGTACTTTTTGAATAAATGAGTTTTTATGGTAGTGGTAAATTCAATTACTTATGAGTATGTTAAATAATTAATCGTATAACATTTTCAGTAATGAGTTAAAATGTAACATGTTTTTAAAATAAAAGAATGATACCTATTAAAAAAATAAACTCTAAAAAATGATAGATATTAATTAATAAATAATTTGAGTATAAGTCCTTAGCCTTAAAAATTATATAATCTTAAGTTATGTTCTTAATTCACATTGAGGATCTTTTCAGGTTTAAATTATTAGATAATTAGGCCATAACTACTACATTACATCTCAAATATTAAAAAGTATACACTTCTAATCTATCTAATTTTTTCACAAAAATAGAACAACTTAAATAAAATAATATTTTTTCAAGATAAAATTTTACTTGAACGCTTCCTTTTTCATACTGTTCCATATACCCAGTGAAAATCAATTCCCAAACATGGGATGAGCAACAAATCCTCGGTATGGGATATAAAAAAAAGAAATAAAAAATTAGTCCCTGAATATATAAAATTCATCAAATTCATACTTTTTACTAATAAAACATAAAAACATTAACCAACCTAGTGAAATCATAAGATTTATAAATAACTCATAGAAATCATAAATCATTAAGGTATCATATGTAAATCTATAACATACATACATTGTATATTTCATAGCAACATAGGGAGTAACATTCATGGTTATGTTTAGAATACCCATTAGAGTATATTCCCTAAATCTCTTCATAGAAACCTTAACATTTACCTCTATCACATTACCAAATTCATTGGAGAGATATATCCGACTCACCCACCCTCATTTTATCATTAAACCACCCATATATTTAATAAATTCCCACAAACCATTATTTAATCATGACACATAAAACAAGCATAATGTAAAGATAAAATTTCCAAATTGAAATCACAACATATCATTTCATGATATTGATAGAATAAATGATTTCACAAAACCTTTTTCAATAAAAAAATATTTAGAAAGGATACATGTTATTTATTTCCCTTTTAAAAAAATACCTCTTGTTAAGGAATCCAAATAACAAATAATTATGGAAGTGGCAGAAAGGCTGTTGTTATAACATACAGTAAAAAAACATTCATTTTCTGGTTTAGAAAAACATTTCATATAAAAATATTCCTTTTGTAAAAAATAATATTTAATTAGAATAAAAATTTTATAATTATACACCATATAAAATGAGGTTGTGTATAAACCAAATTATGCATCAATGAAAAATGATTGAGATAATGTCCCTTACCTCTAATATGAGTTGTCTTATTCATTAATTAATTTCCTAAATAATAAAAGTAGGTTAATTTCTACTTTCATCAGAACCTTTTTCAAATTTACTTTTTACTTTATATTAATTATCATCATGTTATAAAATTAGCAAAATTATTTATGTTTATATCAGTTGGTTTTTTGATATTCGGTAAATGATACAAAAATGAACTTGTTCGATGTAAATTGTCCTTGTCATAAAAATTACATCATCTCTAGATGATTATTAGTGATTTTAATATCATATATATTCATTATATATATATATATGTTTATATTATAATATTCCATAAAATTTGGTGATAAGAAATTAAATTCACCCTTCAAGAAGATGGTAGGTTATACTTACACAGGAACATTTTATTTCATTCTTTGTCACATTAAAGGAAAAAAAATTATATGATAAGTAGGTATGTTATAACCCCATTATAATATCTTTTTAATATATGTTATATATTTTCATTAATGAAATCCATTATACATTCCATTTATGGCATGAATGATTCATATCTCTTTGAGGGGCGATAGTCCGTAATTCCTCAAATAAGATTATCGTATTTACACAATATGAAAAACATAAAGGTATGCTCTAAATAAAAATTATAGAAGCCTCATGAACATGTAAATAATATATATATATATATATATCATATATAAATTTAATTCCATCATAATGGACACCATTAGAGGTGGTAGGAGAAAAATGAACAATCATCGTTTCGTGAGGCCATAGTTTGTTGTACATAGAAACAGTCTGTTCGTATCCAAATAGATGGAGGTGTGTGAATGTTTAGATTGAATAAATATCATAAAAATATCCATGTATATTGAGGATAATGTAGGTGTTATATAATCATAAAATAAAAAGAGTTTGGAGAGTGATGAAGGAAAATAAAGGAAAGGAACTTTAGAGAAGACACAACCTCTAAAAGAGGTAACTTCTATTGATTTGAGCCAAAAGGATTTCTTGAATTTAAATATGCCCATGTTATGGATTCCATGTGTAAGTGATGGATTTTAGAAGATTATTTCAGTAGATTATGGTTGATCCATGATTCTTGAGAGGTGTAAGTATGTGGTTATAGTTGGCCGCCTTTTATAAGAGTGAGGATGGGCACTTTAGGAAAGTCTTGATATATTATTTTATTATACTTTTATTATTATAATAGTTATAATGTGATATATTTTGAGTATAAGTTTATAATTGGTCTAAATAATCTCAAAAACAAGTTTTAGGCATGTTTAGATCATAAAATTAACATTATCTTTTAGCATTAACCCCATAGTTCAAAACATTAAATCTTACAATGTCGTCATGTATTTTAACAATATATGGTTACTATAGTTGATATAAAATGATCAGATTCCCAAAAGGGGATCCCTAATTAAATTTATAACATTATATATGTCATTTTTATGAATATTAAATTTTTAGATCTATTATATAATTTAATATAATAGTATTTGTTTTAAAAACTCATTAATGTCAATTTTGAAACAATATAGTAATATATTTTTATTTAAGTCATAACAACATGATTCAATCGAAAGAAAAGGAATTTAGTAAAATCAATTATGTCAATAACATCCACAAAATTATTTTAATGCATTAAAACAATAAAATGTCATTAATTTTATTATTTTCAATATCATTTATTTGAATCTTCTATTAATATGGAATTCCTTACATCATCATTGTGTCATGAATAAATTTACCTATTTAATCTATAAAAATTGTTACTAAAATACCATGATGAATGAACTATTAATATCTTTCTAGTGACTATTTATAGTCAAAATTATCAATTATATAAACCCATGTTACAATTTTTTAAGTAAAAGATACGTGTTTATGTGATACTTCTCTTTACATTAAATTATATTATAAGACATGTCATTATTACACCCATGTGGTTCCATGAGGTCACAAATTGTCTCAAGGATGACCATTGACTCATATAGATTATCAAATATTATTTTTACATGTTTTAGGGTATTTTTATATTATTATAATTTTATTTTTTACCCTCATTTACCTGATTTTCACTTTGACCATGGTAAATAAAATAAATTGCCAAAGTTACTATTCATATTGTCCAAAATTAAAAGATACATATTTAAAAATATAGAAATTATGATTCAATATATGGAATCCATTTTTCTACATTCATAACACTGAATTGGGTGAAATTAATTTAGAATTAATTCCTGTAGTGAAAACCATAAAACATGTTTTTAACAAGTAAAATATATCAAATGATTGATAAGTGATTATGTCCAATTAAAATATAAAATTATATACGATGACTATAATTGAATTAAATGATAAAAAATTAATCCAATTACACTTTAAAACCAATTAAAATTACGAAATAACATTATATATAAATTAGATGAAAAAGATGTTTTGACTGAAAATGCGATATTTTTCACTATTCATTAAAAAATAAACTTTGTTAGAAACATTCCAATAATTTATCCAAAGTAAATTTTATTGTCCCTATTCTATAAAAGATGTATATTTTTTCAAATATATCATATAAAAGTGACAAAAAAATATTTAAAAATGTTTCACCATCAATAGGAGGTAAAACGACCTTTTAAATATGTTACAGTATTTTATGCTTTAAATCAGATTCATTCTCATTTTAAGACTCTATATTTTATTACATTAAAATAAAAACATTTAAAAACATATATAAATTCATATTATAGTTAGGTATGTTCATTCCAGCCAATAAAACGACTAGGCCTTAACTACTTTTTAAAATAATAATATTACTATTGTATTATTTTTCGGTATAACTCAACATCGTGTGTAACATAAAATTTCAGAGAAACACATTGATGAGTGTCAAGTATGATAATAAATAAATATTATTAATTAATTTTAAATTAATTTCTTATTTATTAATATTAATAGATATGATAATGTATTATTCTCTAAATACATGGGTTATTACGTCATTCCACCTTTTGGGTACCACGTCCTCACAATTTTTTTCACTTATAAAATAAGTTGTTGTATTTATCCCACATATCATTTTCTGATTCCCATGTTTCCTATTCAACCAAATGATTTTCCCTAAAACCTTTTTCTGATTATTTAACTCATTCTACAACACTTTCTTTCAACGGCGAAGTGTCTTGATTGGTTGTTTCTCACCTGAAATATTCTCTACCAAATGAACTACCTCTATACTCAAAACATGAGATGGATCTAGTATATAAATTCTCTACAATTAAATGTGAAAAAATATTTTGAACCTTAGATAAAAATAGAGGTAAATCCAATCTGTAGGAAACTCGTCCAACATTCTCTATGATTTCATAGGGTCCAATGAACTACGGAGTCAACTTTCCTTCCAACCAAAACACATCCGACTTTTCCATGTTGAAACTTAGAGAAATATATTATCACCTCCCTAAATAAAAAGATCCTTCCATCAGTTTTATGCATTACATTTCTACTTTTTTTGAGTTGTCTTCATGTTCTTCTGAATCAACTTAACTTTTTATACCAAATCTACTACGAATTCTGGTCCCATCAACTTTCTTTAACATACTCCATGCCAAAATATTGGAGTTCAAAACCTCATTCCATATGATGATTCAAATAGTATCATATATATACTAGAATCAAAACTAATATTATAATAGAAATTAAGTAAAGAATGATTTTGGTCCTAAATTCCATATTAATCCATTAAAAAAGAATGTTACATATCTTCCAATGTCTGAATTGTTCCTTCTAACTACCCATCTGACTATGGATGAAAATATGTACTAAAATTTAATACAGAACCCAATGACTTCTGAATCTCATTTCAAGAGTTACAAGCGAACCTGGGATCATTATCAGATAAAATATAGAGGGTTACTCCATGCAACCTAAAAATCTCTTTAATATACAATCAAGAATGTTGATCTATATAAAAATTATCTCTAATAGGAAGAAAATGATCAAATTTAGTCAATCAATATATAATAACCCATATTTCACTGTTTCCTTGAGAAGTTTTTTGTAACGCAACAATGAAATCCATGATCACATTTTCCCATTACCACTCTGGAATTGGAAAAGGTTGAAGCAACCGTTTTGGTAACTATCATTCTGATTTAACTTATTGAAAAGTAAAACACTTAATAGTAAAGACACCAATTTCTCTATTCATTCCATTACACTAATAACACTCTTGAAGATATCTATACATCTTAGTACTACCCAGATGAACTAAAAATTAAGAACTATGAGGTTCACATTAAAAATATTTTTTAATAATTGAATCACAAGGAACGAATAATATCTTTGCAAACCTTAAAACATGGTCTTTATCAATGTTATATTCTGGTAACATACAATTTTGAACCTATTGTACATCTTTCTTCAACTCACTATCTTATTTCTTCACATGCTTAAGTCATTCTGATAGAGATTATTTTTCTAGCCCATGAAACAAAAAAGAGGAATTCCCTACACCAACAACTTCCAATCCAGAATTCATCAAATCAGAAATGAAAGGATCTCATTTCAAAAGTAACTTGTTAAATGTAGCTTAACTCTTTCCACTCAAAGAATCCTCCACCATATTTTCCTTTTTTGGATGGTAATGAATCATGAAATCGTAGTCCCAAATTAATTCCATCCATCTCCTCTATCTCATGTTTAATGGTTTCTGAGTGAATATATACTTCAAACATTTGTGATCAGCATATATTTCACACTATACACCATACATATTTTTCCTCAATGTTTATAAAAGAAAAAAAATAGCAGATAATTCTAATACCTTTGTACGATAATTTAATTAAGTATTTCTCAACTGACATGATGCATAATCAATTACTTGATCATTCTGCATTAGGAAAAGAACAAGTCTTTTTAATGTAGAATCACTATAGATAACGAATTTACTATTTCAGTAAGGTAGTTCCAAAATAATAGCATTCACTAATCTTCTTTTAATATCCTAAAAACATTCATCACATTCATTTTTCTATATGAACATAATAGTTTTAGAGTTAACTTAATCATTGGTCTAGATAACCATGAATATTTTTCAACATACCTTCAGTAATAACCTGATAAACCAAGAAAACTACAAATCTATATTATAATCGGTTTTATTGGACATTCTTAAAAATCTTTTGTTATTGAAGGATCAACATTTATTCCATCTTTAGAAACAATTTGACCAAGGAATGAAATTCATTGAAACCCAAACGCATACTTACTGAATTTCCCATACTGATTCTTTTCATTTATGGTCTGTAAGAAAACCCATTTACGAATTTCATGATCATATATACTTATAGAATATACAAAAATATCATTAACAATTACAACCACAATCTTATCCATAAACTCATGGAAAATTATATTCAAAAGATCTATGAATACAACAGGTGAATTGTGTAACAACCAAAACATTTATTAATGAAAATTCCTCTTGATCTAATTAAATGTCTTAATATGTAAAATGGTTATATAAAATAAAATCACTTCCTTGGTTTTATGTTTTTGGGATTTTAAAATACAATTACTAACTCTTACCGTTTCTAATATTGTATTTGAACCGTTATCATGTGATTAGTATAAATATAGGGCTTTAACATATCCAATTAACTCAGAAAAAGATGTGATTTCCTTAATCAGTATAATTTCTCCATATGAAGCACATTTTTTGGATCTCATAATGTGGTAGCATCATTGGGCTTCACTCTTGAAGAATCCCCAGCCGAGCTTCAACCATTTAAGCTTGAACGGAACCACCTACGTGATAAGTGGGAGTTAATAGAGATTAACACCCATGAAATGTTATCCGAGCCACCCCAAGAGTCTGTTATTATCACACACCTCACCCATAGTTCATATACCGGAGTTATAAGGCATTATGTAACAATACCCTGGCACTATAATTGTAAACATTATTTTTGTATAGAATACAAATTTATATTATTATTGTTACATTGTAAATGGTTTTAAAGAACAAATAGTATTTTTAGTTAATATTCAATTAAGAAATATATTTTGATCAATTAATGGATTTTTTAATAAAAAATATTTTCAATAAACTATTATTACAAAATTAGTTTTTATTAAATATAAATGATAGTCTAATTTGTATGAATACAATTGAAAATTTTATTATGGTTTGAAAACTATTTTTGTCAGAATCCATGAATTTTTAATAAAATTTGTTTTTTATTTTAAAGTTTAAAATTCAGATATTTATAAATTTATTTAGATAAATTTACTTTTATTTTTAGAATCAGGAAGTTAAAATTATCCAATGGTGAATTTTTTATAACTTTCTGAGACACTTGAATTTTTGGGTAAAGATTAAATATTGTTTAAATATATATTGTGTTTTATGACATCATAATGACCCAATTAATATGTAATAAAATACTATAAAAGGTTTATTATTAAAATATATTTTTTACCTTTAAAATAATGTGATTTTATACTAGTTTTATTAAATTATGGTGCCTTAGTAACCCTCCAAAATCTATAAAACAGTTTAATTTTTGAAAATGATTTCCTTGAGAGTGTCAATCACCTCCAAATAACCAATCCTAATATTTTGATAATTTAGGTCATAAGACTTATAAAATAATGTTTTACACTCCACTTTGAATGAATCCATGGAAAAAAAATGAAGTTCTGTTTTGTGGTTTTAATTAGTTTAATGTGTCGCATCCAAAATCTAAATAACAAATAATTCCCCCTATTTCCAACATAAACCCACCCAACCTCTCAGTTATCATCACTCAAAACCATTGGATATTTCCCAAACTCTTACCTCCTCTCTCTATAATCCTCCAATGTCGCCCCAAACTCCCTATAAGACTCTCTTAAACCTCTCCCAAGTTGTTGAGAACGCACTTCCATGTAAGTGATTTCTTCCATTCTATTTTTTTCCAAATTTCATTATATTATTATTCCCTTTTTTCAATTAAAAATGTTGGGGAATGATTTCTCACCTCCCACATATATTCCACCTTTTTTAATAGATTATAGGCAGCTTTATCACTCAGTAATGCCTCTCATTCACACTTGTTACCAAGACAAAATTTTGTACGGAATTTCACTCTTCTAATTTACATTAAATAATTATTTTTAATTATTCATCTAAATACCATTACATATGTTGATACATTAATATATATCACCATATTATTGTCCATTTCAAGTACATATGTTGAGATACACATTTCTCTCCATCAACCATTTTTATGAATTCTTATGTCAAGCCTTTATGCTCCTGAAATGGAATCGCTATTATCCAAGACAATGTTATATTGTAGTGAATACCATGACCATTTCCCTATCAAGGGTATTAACCATTATGCACATTTACATATTTATTAAAGAGTTTATTGTGTGGATTCCACAATCCTTTATCATGGAATAAATGATTGTGTTTAATGAATCCATGATGTCTATTCTATGTGGCACACTTATGCCTGAAATGAAATGATTAAGAAGTGTGCACCCTGATACCGCTCAAATGCATTGGGTAAAGATTAGTATCATGATACATCAAGTCCAATGAGGTTATATTTGAATGAGGTTTTACTCATGCTCCATGTTCAATGAGCCTTGGATCATTCTAATATCATGTTAAATGTTTGTGCCACATTTCCATGCTACGATAATCATGCTATATTATTCCTTTATGTTCAAGTTCATCATGTGGTTTGTTTATATGACTATAGTCTAACATGTAATATATTATTTATTTTATGCCTTTTTAACTCCCCTATTGGGATTTATAGCTCACCTTTTTTTTATTCATGTTCTAATGTTATCCCACGAAATGCTAAGTATGAATGAATGTTTTGGTCATGTAAAAGAAGTTTTCAATAAAGATGGCGTGTTTTATGTTCTATGTTGTTATGTAATGTTCTTAATTTCCCAAGACACTAGACCTCTTGATCCTTGGATTTTTATTAAGTTAATTTTTATGTAATAAATCATGTCTAAGTATATAATAATGAGTATGGTTGGTATAGTTGGTATCAGAGGATAGGTTTAGTTATTTTTGGAATTAAGATTAGAAAACCCTAGTGAATGACTTAGGTATAAGAATATGTATAATTAAAATATTCCTAAATTTTTGTGACTATTTTGTATGTGGATTATCAATAAAATATATCCACTTGTGGATACGAACATATAGAGCTGGCTCTGGCACAGATGTATCTAGGGTTAAAATGTGAAAGCATCACTTTGATCTAGACTAGAACAGTAACTAGTGAACGACTATGGGCCTTGCTGCATTCTTAGTTACGACACTCTCTGGGGATATTATTTGGTAAATTCATAATTTTAGTATGCACAATTATAAAGGGAGTAAAAAAATTCCCCTAAGAATAAATGTTGGAATGTAGATCACAGATTACATAGATTGAAGCATGTAAAATCATATGTTAAGGAAATAAATATAATTTATATTTTATCCCTTTTAGTCATTGGATTCCACTTTATGAGTTACCAATAACATTCCTTTTATTCCATCCAATTTCTAGTAATAGGAGGACATGGGCAAGCAACCGATGTGATGATCAATGTGATGACATTTCTAATGAGATCCAAATTCGATGGGAGTGGGAATCGCAAACATTGTAATCATAGTCTCTCAATTAACTCATGTTTTGAATAAAAAAATGGGTCATGTAGAACCTTCACCCCCCCCCCCCAAGAAAGTAAAAGACACAGTAGAGAACTACCTAAGAAAAAGGGCTTCTACTTTTAATGGATCATTTGATCCCTCAATCGCCGAACAATGGATCAACTCCATTGAGAAGATCTTCTCCATCCTTCATTGTTCCGAGAAATAGATGGTTCATATATATACTTATTGTATAGATGATGAAGCTAATAAATTATGGATATTGATAAAAAATATGAAACCTGAGGAGCATATCGAGGATTTAGAATGGAATTATTTCTAAAAAAATTGATAAATATTTTCCATCCACCCTCAGACTTAAGATAGAAAAGAACTTCCATGATCACAAATAAAAAGACGATAGATGCATTGGAGCATATGAGGAAAAATTCACAAGGCATACACGATACACTTATAGCTTTGTCATTACCCTCGAATGCAAGGTTGACTACTTCTTGGGTGCGATAAACCTATCCTACAGAACACCCTAGAGATTAGAGACTTTTATTGCAATGAGGAAATTTTCTGATGTGACCTCAAAGTAAAAATGGGGCTCAGTGAATCTTAGGTGTATCATGGGGATAAGAAGTGAAATGTGGAATTTATTTATGTCTATATGATGGATAAATCCAATTGTGCTAGGAAATTTTATCACCCCACATTCCCATGGTGTGGAAAAAAAGAACCTTATAAATGGCCAAAAGGGGATGATGGAATGATTTAGTTGTTGAAGAGTCTGGGAACCAGACCATTAACTATGGACAAGAAAAACCTGCTATTGTGAAATAAGAGAGGAATACTCTATTTAAACCCCAACAAATTTTTTATTTCTTCAACTATAAAGAACTAGGGAACTTTTCAAACCAATTACCAAAGACAAGGGTCTTCGTAAGTATTCAAAAAACCTCTAAGGCAGTAAGGGATAGTGATTTCTATCACTACCATCAAAGAGAAACTGGATTATGACGTGGTGAAAGGTATGAATGTTATTCATTAAATAATAGTGAACATAATTTTTTATTCTAGTTCTATGAATTCTTTTATGTCCTGAATCTTGCATAGAACAATCCCAACAACACCACAAATCATGGAAGTAGAGATGGCAGTGAGAATAGAATATGGGGCAATCATTTTAAATTGTGTATTTAAATCCTCCCCTATCATAATTTGTGAATTAAATATCAAGGTGAACCTCATCATACTCCCTTAGGAGAAATTTAATGAAATTATAGGAATGGATTGGATTTCCTTATATAAAGAAAACATAAATTATCATGAGAGGGAAATCACTCACTATATGGATTGTTGACCCCCCTGATTCTGTACAAGTGCAAGGAGTAGGATGAATCTTATTTATCACCATCATCTCAATCATGTATATTACTGCCCTATGAGCAATCATATCTTCCTCAGATTATTGAGTCTATGGAAGAAACCATCCTTAATGGCATTCTTACTGTGATGGAATTCACTAAAGTGTTTCCCAGTGAATTTCCTGGTCATTCTCCTAGAATAGATGTTTAATTCATGACTGATCATATAACTGGGGATTTTCTAATATCCATGTATCCATATAGAATGGTTTTTGAGGAGATTTATGAGATTAAGAAATAACTACATGATAATCTTGATAAAGGGTTTATACACCCATGCACTTCAATATGGGGAGCACCAGTCCTCTTCATCAAGAATAAGGATTCGTCAATGAGGCTTTGCATTGATTATTGTGAGCTTAAAAAAATATAAAGAACAAGTATCCTCTACCCTAAATTGATGACATGTTTGATTAGCTATGTGGAGAACAATACTTCTCCCAGGTGGATCTGTGGTTAGGATATTACCTTGTATGGGTGAAGAAGGAGGATATCCCCAAGACTATATTTCGTAAAAGATACTGACACTATGAATTTATTGTATTGCCTTTCAAACTCAGTAATTCGTCAATAATATTCTTGTACATGATGGATAATGTCTTGAGAGAATACCTCGATGAATTTTAGGTATTCTTTATAGACAATACTCTAATATAATCCAAAACAAATGAGGAGTATAATGAGAATCTAAGAACTGTACTTGAGACCTTGAAAAAGTAAAAGTGCTATGAAAATAATATAAAGTGAGATTTAGTTTTGAATGATGTCTCATTCTTGGGTAATATCATATCAAGAAATGAGATATCTATGGATCCTTCCAAGACAGCTGCAATTGTGGGATGGACGAGGATAATATCTTTGATGGATATCCATAGCTTCATTGTGTTAGTTGGATATTATTGACGATTTGTGAGGAAGATCTCATGATTTTCAAACCCTCATACCATGCTAAATCTGATGGTAGTGAGGTTTTCTTGGAGTGATGAATATGAATATAGCTTCAAGGAGTTGAAAAAGAGGCTTATAACTCTGATCGTGCTCACACTTCCCACAACTAGGGAACTTTTTTTGTTATTCAATGATGTTTTGAAGAAGTGCATGAGCTATGTGTTATGAAAAAATGATGAAGTCAGTGCCTATACTACTCGTAAAAAGAAAGTTCATAAGAAAAAATGTCCATCATACGATATGGATTTGGCTGTAGTAATCAATGCTTTGAGAATTTGGTTGTATTACTTATTTGGGGAGAAGTATAAAAAATATAAAATTCACAAAATCCTCAAGTATATATTCTCACAGAATGATTTGAACATGCATCAATGAAGATGGGTAGATCTGATCAAAGACTATGATTTCTCAATCCATGGCCACCTTAAGAAAAAGAACAAGGTGGTTGATGCTCTTTGTAGAAAGGACCCAAAGATTATATCATTGATGAGAATATAAATGGATCCAATATTCATAGATTTGATAAATATTGACATGGGAATGATAAAGAAGGTAACATCATCAATCATTTCACAAATGATTCCTCAACCGTCTCTTTTGGAAAGGTTAATGGATGCTCAAAATGATGATGTGGGAATTTAGAAGAATGTGGAAACAATGAAAAAATGGAAATACTTGGAGTTCAATGTTAATAATGAAGGAATTGTTGGATTTGGGACAAGAATATGTTTTCCATAAAATCTCGAGTTGAGGAATTAACTTTTTGACAAAGCCCATAGTTCAAATTTTTTCCATTCACCCTGGAAAAACAATGATGTATCAAGATCACCTAGAATATTATTGGTGGTATAACATGATCTAGGAGATCTTTGAGTATATTTAAATGTGTCTAGAATGACAGTATGTGAAGGCTGAGAGGCATAAGTCTAAGGGGGTGATGAAACCATTTCCCATACTAATGTGGAAAGGAGAGAAAATCACACTAGCCATTGTCACCAGACATCTGAATATATCGAAAGGAAACAATGATATCTGAGTTATTGTGGATCATCATACAAAGACTACACACATCATTGAAATTTATGAGGATTTTTTTTGGATCAACTGGAATCGATATACATCAGATTAGTGGTAATTATGAATGGAGTAACTCAATCTATTTTATCCAAGAGAGATCCAAGATTCACCTCTATGTTATAGAAGTGTCTCCAATACACTTTGAATAATGAACAGAAATTTAGTACGAATTATCAGCCTCAAAATTATGACCAATCTGAGCAGACTATCCAAAAACATCCAGACATGTTTAGAGCATGATCAATGGACTTCAATGGAGGATGGGATCAACATAATCCTCTTTTTGATTTATCTTAAAATAATAGTTCCCACTCAAGAATCCAGATGGATCCTTATGAAGACCATTATGGGAAGATGTGAAATAACACCATCATGTTGTGATGATGTTGGGGAGCGAATAATCCTAGGTCCATAAATGGTTGAAGAAATGGAGGAGAAGGATAAGACCTTCTAGTTCTATATTAAATATTCTTAGAGTCAATGAATAAGATATGCTGAAAATTATCGATGAGACCTAGAGTTTGATTTGGGAGACATGGTATTCCTCTGTATATCTCCAGGGAAGATACTTATGAGATTTTTTAATAAGGGTAATCCTAGTCAAAGGGACATCATCCCTTTTGTGATCCTTGATCGCATTGGAGCAAAGGACTATTGAATAGAACTCCAACTGAACCTATCTCAAGTACATGGAGTATTCCATGTACCACTATTGAAGAATTACATACCTAACCCATCGCTTCTACTCAATCCCGAGGTGGTACAATTGGATAATGACCTCTCTTATAAAGATAATCCGGTGAATTTATAAGATCATAGGGAAAATGTTCTATGAAATAAGATAATGACTGTCATCAAGGTGTTATGGTGAAACAATGTATTTGAAGAAGAAATGTGGGAATCAGAGAAAGTTATTTGTAAGAGTTACCATCATCTGTTTTAGTGTGTGAATAATAAAATTTCGAGGGTGAAATTTCATAAGGGAAGAAGGTTGAAACAACCCTAACACTTAATAAGGAAAATTACTCTTGATCAAATAAGTTGTCTTATTATGTAAAATGGTTATATTAAATATATAAACTTCCTTGGTTTTATGTTTTTTGTATTTTTATGTACCTTTAAAAATTGTTACCATTTCTAATATAGATGTTGAACAGTGATCACATGATTAGTATAAATATAGGGCTTTATCAAATCCAATTCACTTATACAAAGGAAGTGATTGCCTCGTCCAATAGAATTTCCCCATATGAATCCCATTTGTTGGAGCTCGGAAAGGATGTATCATCATTGGGCTTCACTCTTGACCAAGTCCAAGATTAACATCAACTCATTGAGCTTGAAAGAAACATTCTAAGGGAGAAGTATAAGTTATTAGAGATTATTACCCATGTGATGTTATCTGAGCTGCACCAAGAGTCTATCACCATAAAAAACCTTACCCCTAGGTCATATGAATGTGTAATAAGGGGTTATGTGACATGACCCTAGCACTATAATTATGTGAATTATGTTTTTATAGATTATACACTCATTTTATTTTTATAACTTTGTATAGGGTTTTTAAATTACAAATAATATTTTTAGTTAATATTCAATAAAGAAATATATTTTGATGAATTAATGGATTTTTTAATTTAATAAAAAAATTTATAATATATTATTACTATATCATTTTTAATAAATTTAAATGATTCTATAATTTTTATGAATAATATTGTAATTTTTATTAATGTTTGAAAACTATTTTTTTCAAAACCAAAGAATTTTAAATAAATGATGGTTTTTATTTTAAAATTAAAAATTCACATATTTAGAAAATTATTTACATAAAATGAATATTATTTTTTGAATCATGATGTAGAAATAATCCAATAGTGATTTTTTTCATAATTTTCTTAGAAATTCAAAATATTGGGTAAAAAATAAAAATTGTTTAAATATATACTATCTTATATGACACTGTAATGAACCAATAGTAATATAATATAATACTATAAAAGGTATATCATGGCAATATATTTTTTACCTTTTAAATAATTGTATATTATATTATTATTTTTTAATTTTTATGGTTCCTCAGTGGGACCTCTAACACTTATAAAACATTTTAATTTTTTAAAATGATTTCCTTGAGAGTGTGACTCACCTCAACATAAGAAAGCCTAATATTTTAATCGGTTTGGTCATTGGCCTTTTAGAATAATTTTTTCCACTCCACTATGGAAAAACCCATTGGCAAAAACCATAGGTTGGATTGTGGTTTTGATTAGTGTAATGTGTAGTTTCCAAAACCTAAATAATAATGAATTTCCACTCCTTTCTTATATAAACCAACTCAACCTCCCACATCTCTTCAATCAAAACCTTTGGAGCTTTAACAACCAATTTCCAACCTCTTCCCTCCTCTCTCTAGAATCCTCCCAAGTCTCCCAAATCTCCCTAGAAAACTCTCCTAAGCCTCTCCCAATCCATTGGGATCACACTTCCACATAATTGATTTCTTACATTCTATTCTTCATCCTTAATTTTTTATATTGTTAAACCCTTTTGTTTTAAATTAATAATGTTGTGGTATTATATAGCACCACGCCCATATTTCCATCCTTATGTTTGAATGACTATGGACCTCTTTCTCCGTCACTAATTCCTCCAATACACACCTGTTACCATGATGAAATTCCATAAGAAATTTCTCTATTCTCATTTACATTCAAGAATTTATTTAAAATTATGAATCTAAATCCATTACATTTGTTGGGAAATGTATATAGATGACACCGTTACAATCAATTTCATGTACATATTATGTGATAACCCTTTATCTCTCATCAACCATTATTATGAATTATTTTGGCACGACATTATGCTGTAGAAATTGAACTGCAATTATCTAAGCCAATGTCATTGGGTAGTGAATAACATGACCATTTCTCTATAATGGTTATTCACTATTTTGAACGTTTAATTATTTATTAAAGAGTTACATTTATAAATTCCAAATTCTTTTATCATGGAATAAATGATGTTGTTTAATGAATCCATGTTGTATGATCTATGTGGCACACTAATGCATGTAATGAAATGATTCAGAAGGTTGGGCCCTAATAGCACTCTAATGCAACGGGTGAAGATTAGTATCATGGTACATCATGTTAAATGAGGGTTTTCTAATTCTAATTCACGTTAAATTTTTGTTTACAAATTCTCCATGTGAAATGATCCTTGGATTATTCCAATATCATTTTAAATGTTGTTTCTATATTTCCAAAAATTGATAATAATGTTATATCATGCCTTTATGTTCATGTTTCTAGTTTTTCTCCATTGATATTCCTATTGTCTAACATGTACTATATTCTTCATGTTATTCCTTTTTTACTCCCTTAGATGGATTTATAGCTGACCCTTTTCGTAAGCATGTGATCAGGTTCTCTAATGTAATACTAAGTATGAAGGAATGTTTTGGTCATGTAAAAGAAGTTTTCAATAAAGTTGTTGTATTTTATACTATATGTTGTTATGTAATGTTACTAATTTCCCATGATAGTGGAACTCTCAATCCATGGAGTTTTCATAAGTGCAATTTTATGTAATAAATCAATTTTATGTCTATAATAAAGAGAAAGGTTGTTATACATTTTTTTAACCCAAAAGGGATGACTACAAATTCATAATGGCCATATATAGTACGAAACATGGTATTCCTATTTTCTTATTCCCTTAATATCAAAAAATGGTACCACAATATGATTTCAATATTTGAAAAATGTTGTTATATGTTTTTATGCTCAATCAAATAATCGATATGAGGAAAAGGATAGTTTTACTTAATTGTGGTGTTATTCAAGGCTCTATAATAAATGCAATGTCCCATTGAACAATCTTTATTTTTAAAAACATGTCAGGGTCACCCCGTGGTGATGTTCTCAGTTGAATGAATCCTTTATATAATAACTCATGTAATTGCTTCTTCAAATCTAAATGTTTAATTTGATCCATTCAATAAGGGGATTTAAAATTGGCTTACCATCAGGAACCAAGTCCATAGTAAATTTAACTTCTTGATCAGGTATTATACCCGAAAACTAATAATGAAAAACATCAAGATACTATTTACCACTGGCATATAAGTAATCTAAACAGCTCCATTGTTTTTAACAATATATTAAGGGTAACATTCATTTACATCTTTTAAGAGTTTCTCAGCTTTATGTTATGTTATCAAATGTAAGAGTTCATTATAGTACACAAAATAAAATTATTTTTGAAAATAAATCCCCTTAGCTCTGAAGTAAATCATTGCATGATAAATGGAAAGCCAATCCATACCCTAAATAACATCAAAATATCCTATAGAAAAAAATGCATTTTGTAGGTAGATTTTTCCCAGTAGAAGGATATGTAGATTTATATAATTTATTTTTGTCTCAACATTTCTTCCTTGTTCTTTTACCAAAAGTTTAGGATTTATATCTTGATATGGAACTCCCAATTTACTAGAAATTTTTTCATAAATGAATGAATGTGTAGACCTAGAATAAAACAAATTATTGGAATAATCTGAATAAACAAATAGTGTACCTGATATTACATTATTTTGTGACCCAATATCTGCTGAAGTAGTTTCAAATTATTTCACCACCCCTTTATGCTTGTAGTCTGACAGCATTCCATCATCTGAGTTCATATTCAAATACTTATTGGTATAATAACCCATTTCATTTCACTTTAAACCATTTTATTTACTTTAAATAATATTTTATCTTACCATTACCCTGATCTTTTCTAGTGAAATTACTACCCTTATGTCCCATTTTACCACATTAGAAGCACATACTAAAAATAAAAAGGCAATCTGCAGTGTGATTTTTACAACAATTTTTTTAAAATGTAAATATATGTTTCACACCATCATAATTCTTTGAAGTTTTCTTCCATTTCATCTGCCTCCCCATCCTCTTATTTTTTTGACTGTCAAAGATCACATGATCATTGGAAAACTCAATTTAAACCTTCTCCGCACATCGAGCATGCTTTTCATAACATTTTAAATCATGAAACGCTAAAACCCATAGATAATTTGGATTCAATATTGAGTAAAAACCCTTGATCTTACTATGAATATTGCATAAGAAATTTTGATCCTAACTTTCGGATCGAGTGAATTATTCATTATATGTTGCCACTATGTCATCCACTTAACTCAATTACAAGAAACTGTTTCACATCCTAAGTCAAACCACATTAGGAAAATATTTCTAAATACAAACAACTTTGAATACAACCCAATCAAGAGAATTAGTCTCCTAATTGTTTCTAATATTTTTAATCAGATACCACCACTGAACAACTTCACCTTCAAAATGGTAAACAATATAACTATCCTTTTTGTTGTTCTGAAAACCCATGACATCAAAAATCATTTATATTGCATTAATCCACCATGTAGCTAGCGCAGATTCAGATAATCCTATGAAGGATTTGGGATGTTTCCTTATGAAATTATCCACGACTAAAATTTTCATTTTTGGCTGATATGGATGATCTTGTGAATGGATACCACCACTATTTATAGCATGATCCAAATATTCCATCACTGTAGCAAACTGTTCGGTTCCGATTCTGACCATTTATGGTTTCTGATTTGGAAGGTTGTTTTCCACTTCAAATTGTCCCATAATATCCTATGGATTTCCTCTATGTAAAACCATTCTGAACATAGACATATCACCAATGAAAAAATGGTAATCTTCAAATGCTATATCATTTCAATCATAACATAAATAAAAATAATTAATATGTATTCTTTTAACAATATCTGAGATCCTAATGTTATATAAACAAAACTCTAATACCAACTATTAGACTTTATCCTTAAACATTACATACTCTTTAGTTAAGAAAAGAATACAAAATAAAGATAATTTCAGGTTTTTTGATTAATAGAATAAGTCCATAACTACTACATTACACCTCAAATATTACAATGTAAACACTTTAAATATATCTTATTTTTTCCACCTTAATAAAACTTCTTAAATAAATCAAGATTTATTTTCT
The DNA here is from genome assembly GCA_963277665.1 of Viscum album. Lineage (NCBI taxonomy): Eukaryota > Viridiplantae > Streptophyta > Magnoliopsida > Santalales > Viscaceae > Viscum > Viscum album. The sequence continues at coordinate 287,507,140 of OY728148.1, forward strand.
TCATAGAAATATTCTCGAATTCGTCCTTTTCTCTTACCCTTATTTATACCCTATGAAAAACAATTCAAAAACATGGGATGAGCATAAAAATCACTATAAGGGATATAAAATATGGAATGAAATCATTAATCCATGAATATATATAAATAAATGAAATCAAACAATTTCAAAATAAATCATTTTCACTTTAATATAATTTATTAAATCATATTATTTATGAATAACTCATAAAAATCCTAAATCATAAAGGTATCTTGTGGAATAAAAAACATAATTACATTGTATCTTTCACAACTACATAGGCAGTATCCTTCATGGATGCATTTATAATATCCATCATAGTATTTTCCTTAAGTATATTAGGAGAAAACTTAATGTTTAATACCGTCACATTTCCCATGTAATTAGAGAGATATCTTAGGTTTATCACAAAACTAGTCGTACACATAAAAAATTCCCATGAACCATAACAAAATCATGACGTGTAAAAAAAGTATAAAGGAAAGATATCATTTCCCCATTCCAATCACAATATATAATTCTATGATATTGACATAATAAATGCTTTTTAAAAACCATTTTCTATATCATAATACCTGAAAATGGTATAGGATATTAATTTTCTTTTTAAAACAATTATATCTTGTTAAGGAAGCTAAATATCAAATAATGCTTGCGGCGGGGGAAAGGACATTGTCACTATACATTAAAAAGAAACATTCATTTTTTCATTTTTTAAACACTTCAAAGAGGAATATTTCTTTTTAAAACCATTGAATTAAATTAAATAAATTAGTATAATTATACACTATATAAATTATGGTCTTGTATAAACCAAAATATACCTCAATGAAAGGAGAATGATACGAAGTCCCTTACCTTGAATCTGACATGTCATGTTCATTCTATAACTTACTAAATAATAAACATAGGTTAATTTATACTTTGTTCATAACATTTATAATGTTTATTATTCATGTTATAATACTTATCATCATGTTATAAAAATTACATAATTATTCATGTTCATATCGGTCGGTTTTTCGATATTTGGTACTTCAGTCGAAAATGAACTTGTTTGATGTAAATTATCCATGTGGTCAATATTATGCCATCTCCAACATATTATTAATGATGAAAAAATAAAATATTTCTATTATGTATATATTTTATAATATTTCATAACAATTTCAGGAAAAAAATTACATGCACCGTTCATGAAGATAGTATGTCATACGTACGCATGAACGCTACTTTCATTTCATTACCATGTTAAATGAATAAAAACTGAATGATACATAGGTATGTTATAATTATATTAAAATACCACTGTTATATATATTTCATAAGTTCATTAATTAAATCCTTTATATGTTCCATGTATAGCATGAACGATTCATATAACTTTTATGGGGCGGTAGTCCACACTACCTCAAATGAGATAATCATATTTACACATTATGGAATGAATAATGGTATAATGTAAATAAATATTACAAAAGATTTTAGACAACGTAAACAAAATATACATTGTATATAATTACATTTCCATCATAATGTGCACCATGAGATGGGGTAGGACAAAAATGAACAATCATCATTTCGTGAGGCAATAGTTCGACGTGCACAAAAAGAGTATGTTCATATGCATTTGATGGAGTTGTGTGTAAGTGTATTTCGAATCCATATCATAAAAAAATCCTAGTATATTTATTATAATGTATATTTAATGTAATCATAAAATAAAAATAGAAAATTGAGTGATGAATGAAAATAATGGAAAGGAACAATAGAGAAGATCCTACTTCTAAAACTGTTCACTACATTTGATTTGAGCCAAAAGGCTTTTTGAATTGCCTTATACCCTAGATAAGGATTATATAAGGAAGAGAGGTATATTGAGAGATTATGTTAGAAGAATATGAATGATAAAGGAGGCTTGAAATGTTTATTTAAGTGGGTATAGGTGGAGGCCATTTATAAGAGGGGGTGGGGCTATTTTGGAATGTTTTGAAATATTATTTTATTATAAAATGATTTTAGAATTTTAATAGTTAAAAAGTTATATAATTAGTGGATAAGATTTTAATGTGTCTAAATCCTCTCAAAAAATAGGTTTTAGACAATTTTAGTACATAAAATTAACCTTTTATTTTATCTTTAACCCATAGTAAAAAACACTCACTCTTACCATGTCTTCTTGAATTTTCAAAATATCATGAAACTATAGTTAAAATAAATTTCCCAAAGTCCAAAAAGTGGGCAATTAGCAATCATTTTTACATTTTATTTGTTATTTTTATGAATATTATATTTTTTGGACTATTATATCATTTAATTAATAGTATCTGCTTTAAAAACTTGTTAATGTCATATTTGATAGTATTTAGTAATTGATTTTTATTAAAGTCATAGAAACTTGATTACTTCAAAAAAAGGAATTAAATTAAATATAATATGTCAATATAATCCAAACAATTTCTTTATGGCATAAAAAATAATCATATTACTTTTATTTTTATATTTATAATATCATTTATTTAAATCATTTATTATTAATGAAATCATTGCATCGTCATTATCTCATAAAGAATTTATTTATTTAACCTATAAAAATTAAAAATAAAATACCATGATGAGTGAAATATTTTTATATTTATAATGACTATTTAAAGTCATTGGGATACTTAAATAAACTCATATTAAATTGTATAGTAAATGATATATGTTTATGTTATAATTCTCTTTACATTAAAGTAATTTTTATAACTTGACATCATCACAACCATGTGGCACCATGGGGTCCCCAAATCGACCCAAAGATTCCCATGGTATGATGTATCCCATACAATAGAATTTGTATGTGTGTAAGGGCAGTTTGATATTATTATAATTTTAATTTTTAAACTTGTTTACCTGATTTACATTTTAATCATGGTAAATAAAAAATAATTATTGATATTACTGTTCAAAATGTCCAAAAATAAAAGTTACCAATTCAATAAATTTAGACCTTATGACTCCAAATATGGTGTCAATTTTTCCAAATTCAAAACAAAAAATTAGTAACAATTAATTTAAAATTAATTCTTCTTGTCAAAATGAGAATTTTTTTTAAGAAGTAGAATCCATCAAAATATTGGCATGTGTCTTTGTCCAATTAAAATATAAAATTACTTCCAATGACCATAATTGGATTAAGACATAAAATAATAATCTAATTACACATTTAAACCAATTAAAAGTATAATATATTTATATAAATAAATTATATGAAAGGGTAGTTTTGACTTAAAATGAGGTATTTTTCAGCATTCATTAAAAAAATAACATTATATGAAAATTACCAAAATTTTATCCGAATTAAATTTTTTATGTCCAACATAAATAGAATAAGTTTATTTTGTCAAATAAAACATATAAAAGTGAAAAAAACTAGATTTTAAAAGGGGATTCTATAAAAAATCAGTTAAACTACCTTTTAAAAATATTATAGTATTTTATGCATAAAATCGGATTCATTTTCATTATAAGAAACTAAAATTTATTAGAAAAATAAAAAAACATTTATCAAATATATAAAGTCAGAATATAGTTAATTCTATTCATTCACACTAATACAATGTCTGGTCATTAACTATAATTTAAAATAATAATAAATTCATTGTATTATTTTTCTGTATAACTCAACATTGTGTGAAAATATAAGATTTCAGAGAAACCTGTTGTTGCATGTCGAGTACGATATCGAAAAATGTATCCTCTTTAATGTAAAATTAAATTATTATTAATAAATATAATAATTATAAAAATGTATTATTACATTAATACATGGGTTTTTATATGAAGAGTATTAAAAATACTCATTGAAATATCTTGGAGATAATACTGATTTGGTTGAAAACAATTTACATCCAATTTGATACAAAATCAGGTATACTGAAAAACATTATTGTTTGCTTTTTATTATTTATAATATTGGGAGATTTTGGGAAAATTTATATGTTTTTTAAAAAACCATTAGAGAATAAAATAGCATGGGTTTAAGTTATAATGATAATGTAATACTCCAAGAGGATACTTATAAATAAGCAATACTGAAAAACAATTACACTGTTAAATAAACCATTAACTTGGGTATGACATGATTTATACATGTTCAAAAATCATTTATAATAAATATAAATATATTATACATCTATTATATTTCCAAACACATATATATCATTGTATATATTATTATATTGTAATATTTTATCAACCATTCATTAATAATTATTTATTAATAATATTTTTTCATGTGATAAGTGTATTATTTTTCTTGTATGTTTGGATTGAAGGATTAATGTCATGTAAATTTTTCATTTTATAATTATTTAAAAATTATAATCAATATATAAAAAGAAATATTTTTTTTATATTCATGTTTTGAGTCATCCATAAAATTTAGAGACCAAAAAATTGGTTACATCATTCATGGAGATGATAGTCTATATGTTTTCAAGAATTTTGTTTTCACTTTTAGACCAATAGAATGAAAGAAACCTAAATAATATTTCAGATTTCTAGAGTCATTATTTAACCTATCATATTTTCCAACCTTGAATAATATAAATGAAAAAAAATCATATTTCTTTGTTGGAGGTGGTAGTTCAAATATATACATGATCAAAGTTATTGTTTTCCAATTGATTGGAAGGTAAAAAGGTAGGTGTGATTTTATTATTATAAAATAATAATTATATCATGTGTATAATATATAATAATTAATACCATAACAATAAACGTCGATGAAATTTGGTGGTTGAATATGAATTTTATATCTATATTGAGACTTTAAGTCATACATATGAATGGGAAACACATACCCTTACCATTTTATTGAAAGGAGGGTGGAAAAGGTTGTTACATAATAACAATAACATTTAATAATATTGATTATTTTGAAATTATTATTTTATTATAAATAACATATATTTATATGAGGTAATGAAGATGTTAAAAAGGAATGTGATAGGCCCATGTGATTTCCTCTTCATTGAATGAACACCATTAGATATCCTCTTATTGGTAATTGGGTTATCTCTTGTCCATATATGCACCTCTATAGTGTAGATAAGAAGTGAAAAGGTGATATTTTTCATTACATGTTAATGAACGGTTTCTAAATGTTGTATAATTATGTTGTGGAATAGGATTATTTTATATTTATGGAATGAATGCACTTGAAATTACTAAACAAATAAAACAAAAACGAGTCATTACCATTTTGAAATGCACCCCAACAAATATGGATCAAAAATATAAGATAAAATTGTTTAATAATGACATAAAATAATTGAATTTGTTTTGATTTAAATTGTTTTTTAAAACTTATCATCGCTCATAACTCCTTAGATAACCAATTTTATCCTAAATTATGGTAATGACACTTTCAAAATTAATGGGTTATATATTATCATATATTTTCAAAATTGGATGATAAATGTCTATGGGATTACATTCTCAATCCTATCTTGTCTACCTTGTACAATTCAATGATTTTTTTATTATTTTTATATAATTTCATAAAATTTTATTTTAACAAAATATCATTATTTTTAATTTTGAGTTTTCATATTATTTTACATCAAAAAGATACATAAAAATTTGGAATTAAAATATAATCCAATAACAAAATTTTATTTATTTCATATTCATATATAACATTTGTGAAACACTATAACCTAGTCCAACTATATCTCTTATCTTATTTTCAAAATTATTTATTATTTATTTTTTATTTATGGTATACATATTGTATCAATGATGTGTGTGAATATAATTTAATTATTTAAAAGATAAATATTAGACATAAATAACCATTATGAAAAATAGTTTATTATTCTCAAGAGGTCCATTGAGATTATTTCACCACCATTTCTTCTCCTTATGTAAAGACAAATAAATATTTATAACAAAGAGAGTGAAATTTTGTATCTCTCAGTGATTAAAACATTATATTGGTTATTTTTATGAACATTTTTCATATAAAAAAATACAGTATGATTATAAAATTTTAAGGGTTTATTTACATTAATAAAATAATGATTATAATGATATATTGTGACCATATCTTTTAGATATAACATATGCCTAATCGATTTGGAAATTAGTGATGTGTTAAATTTTACCATGGTTATTATTCATATTCCCCAAAATTCAATTGATCCTATTTACTATATTTTAAACACAAAATTCCAAATATTTAATCCTTTTTTATAGAATCTATTTCTATAAGTTAATGAAATAAATTATTAAATATGTGAACAATATGAGAAGAAAATAGTTTTCAGAAACTACAATTATTAAAAATAATACTGAATTTTTCAATTAAAAAATCATTAAAAATATTAAAATAATGATGAAAACATTATTTTTTATATAATATATAAAATTCATTAAAAACATTAAATAATATGGGTTGGTTTTGTTTATTAGCATAAAAATACAATGAGTGCATACAAATAATTTACCCGAAATATACATTTTATAAAAAAAGTCATTTTTACTAAATTAAACAAATAAATTATTCTAATGAACATAATTGAAATACTAATAATGTTATATAACATTTTTAACATTTAAATAAATTATATGAAATTATAAACCCATAAATTCATGAATAATAAATATTTTTTTGATAATCCATAGTATATTTCACTATTCTCTAGATAATCAAAATTATCATAAAAATCCCAAAAAAAATTACACTAAGATTATTTGGATATGATTTTTAAAAAATTATATTTTTCGTAATATATAGAGATAAAATATGTTATAGTAATTATTTATAAATTTTATTTCGCAAATTTGATGAAATTCATTTTACAATCAAATATTTTCTGAATCATAAAATAACATTAAAGAAGATTCTGTACTTATTTACGTCGAAATAATAAATTATTCTGTAAGACCCTAATATTTCTTGAAATTTTTTCATATATTTTTCCTATTTTAGATATTTTATTTTATAAAATCGTAGGATTATAATATTTTATATATAAAAATTTAGTTAATCTTTCATTAAAAACAACACCGAGTATAAATGAAACATAACATACTATTAAAATGATATTATGTACTATGATTATTGTTTCCTTTCCATTAGAAGTAAAATATATTAATATGGTTAACAAAATTATGAAATTATATGGTTTACCGAAATATATATAAATATTTATATAATGATCAATTAATTTGAAATGAAAATAAAAATCAATTAATCAAAAGGATTTATTTTCTTGAAAATATAGATTTATGTTCACAATTTTTTAACCTCAATAAATTAAAAATATAAATTATTTCAAATTATTTTGAATAAATTAATATATTATATATTCAATATAAAATTCAACATTAATCTTCTGTTTTTATTAGGTAATGGATATGAACAAATTCTATTTACTCTTAAAACCTGTGTTTTTTAAAGAAAAATGTATTTTCTCCATTTGTACGCTTATTTTAAAATTATTTTTTATTTCCTTTTAGAAATTTAATTGAAAAATATAATTATTTTTTAAAATAATCATTCCAATAATATTTTATGGTGAATATTATATACTTTTTTTATATGATAAACATTTTTTTGAATATTAAAAAATAAAGGTATTTATTAAGACATGTGATTTCACATAAAGAATTTAAAAAATAACAAGTTTTTTATATGGAATTATAAATAATCTTATTTAAATTTTTTACCTAATAATATGAATTTGGTCATTCTTATCAATTTCATATAAGATTTTTATATAATTTTTTTATGATTTCGAACATTTTTTCAGAAAATAACATTATATTCATGTCTATGGGATGAATGTTAATTTACAAATTGTCAATTTTTTGAATGGTTTTTTGAAAAATAAAATCAATTATTTCAATCAGAATATTTTTTATGATTTAAAATTTTATGCTTATTTTTACCATAATTAATATTTAAAAAATATTAAATTAATTATTGTGGATAATGTTAAAATAAGATTATCAAGGGTTAAAATAATTAGATAATAGTTAAAATTACATTTAAATATTTCTAACATGAATTTTATTTCAATATAGTGTCATAGTGAACGCAAATATTGTTTATTATCTCATTCATCAGACTTAATGTAAGTGGAAAATGTGGGTAAACCATTTTCTTCTCAAAAATGACACGTGTTACACTAACCACACATATTAAAAACCAATCCCACTTCTATCCTCTTAACATTAAAAACCCAGTTGGTTCTTCCAGAACCTACCCAATTAATTAATTAATTCCCTCATATAAAAATACAATCCATATTCCTGTCAAAAATCCAACCTATCAATCCTTTTTGTGGAAATGAAATGATGTAGTCTGTGGAAGTGGTAATATTCCTAACCACACATTTTATTTTATTTCTTCCACTACCTTATGAAATTATTTAATTAGATCAATATTTTATATATTCTAATTATTAATTATGATAATTTATTACCTATATCCTTATCTGCTACTATAAACTGGGATATATAATCACCATTCATATGTACGAAGGACAACAGCAACCTAAAGCAATGTTTTTCTTTTTCATCACCACATATCATGGAAGAATATAATGATTTATTTTCTTTAGATACATTATATTTTTGATATTAATATACTTAATTATAATTATATGAAATAGTAGTTCTTTCTTTCCATTTTATGTGTATACAGTTATGTCATTCATGCGTATGGCATACTACTTCCTTTTGAAGAGAAATAAATCATTCTTTATATAAGAGTTACTTTGAAAGTAATATTTATAAGATTAAATAATAAAATATGAAAAATATATTATATTAAAAATATATTATATTGGTAATATATTATTTACCTTTAATTATTTCAATCGATCGATAAAATGGAAACATTGTTCATGTATATGTATTTCCCACCATCACTATGAATATTGTATTTCAATTTATATCTCTATCTTTTATGGATTAATCTAAATGTATAAATAATATATATGTTATTATATATTTTTATAAATTGGGAAATAATATTTTATATTATGGATCCTTGAAAATTTTAATAGTATAAAAATACAAAAATCAAAACATATATTAAAATTCAATATTTTGTTTCTGATACCAGATTTTAATGAGGAATTTAAAATAAATGGGTAATAAATGATCAAATATAAATCATTTATGATGCGGTATATATAAGTATTATTCTGTAATATTTGATTAATAATGTTATATTTATTATTATAGAGGCATAATAATTTATAAATGTCAACAAGACATAAGGCATGGGATATTTTGTCCCCCTTTTTTCAGGAGAAATTTAGAAATTTACAGTACATTTTTTGTCGTATATGTACTTAAACATTGACATGTCATATAATGATTCCCTTATTATAGTTTTACTTAATATTTAAATTGATGTTATTATTTAAATTGGATTATGATTGAAAATATTACTAAAGTTGAATGATATATTTGTCTCAATTTTTTTTGTTTGGGAAAAAAGATGTGTTAGGAACCTATATTCTTCTATGACATGTATATACAACCCATTTAACATGTTCTATCTGAAATATCCTTATTTTAATATAATTAAATATTTCATATATATTCATTATTTAATAGGGCCTATTATTATAAATATATCAATGTATTAATGTTTTTATTGTAGAGTTTTTTTACTTATAAAGATTGTTTATGATTGTACATTTGAGTATGAAATTTTATAATATATCTATAAAAAATAATTATTTTTATTATAAAAAATATATTTAATGTGAAAACATGTTTCCAATAATTGTTCTCTATTTATGTACTCAATATTCAATATGAATTTCTCTAACAAAATCCAACATTATTTCTCATTTTGGACCCAATACCATTTTCATTCCAAATCCTTGTTTTCCCATAATGTTATCAAATATTTTTTAACATTATAAATATGATTTATTAGAAAAATTAAATACCGATGTTTAAATTTTAAAAAAAATATGCTAAAATAAATCTTCATGTTTTTTTCAATATAATTACCCTTTTCCTTTTACTAAAAATATGAATGGAATTATTGTTTTAATGTGTATTACCATAATGATATTTTCATCTATCAAGAAGAAATATTTATTTTAAACATTTGTTTCATATGTTTAAATTATTATATTTAATGAAAATTATTTCCCAAATATTTTTTGAATTTTTTTATTTGAAAGTCTTGTTAATTATGTAAGAGTTATTTTCCTCAAGAAATGTTCCATGTGACTTTTAAAAGTAATTTTATATATAGGATGAAATCCTTTGATGTTAACTATTCATTAATTAGGATTTTACCCATGTATACCATTCTTATTAGTTCTCTAAATGGTAAAAATTTATAATGAAAATGTTTTTATAAAAACAATTTATTTGTATGGGTTATAACAAGATAAAAATATTATGAAACTCGCATCATTTTTAATGGGTTTTAATATGATGAAATTATGAAATTTATTTGAAATCCATTTCTTCTCCTTGGGTAATGGTAATATTTAACGCTTATGTAACCCATTTCTTATCATGGTTTTCGATATGATGGATATATTATGATCTTTTGGCACCAAAATGTATTATTTATATTATGTTACAGTCATTACATTATAACCACGGTTAGTGGATACAATATAACCATGGATTGCTGTCACAATATAGCTATTATAAATGGGAACTAAATTTCCATCCAATTTTTTGTGTTAGTATTAATGTTATATGTGTTCAATGGTTATATGTTAGGTTATACAATTCCTGAAATGGGTTAAATGTGAGCTTATCACAAGTTTAAATGGGGATATATAGTAGTTATCCCAGTAATGATGTAGGTACATGGGTCTAAAACCCAATCCAAACATGTTATGAATGTCTTAGTGTGTATCCAAGGAATAATATTTTCTATACTTATGCATATGCCATAACTCTATGTTTTATCCCATTCTTATGTTCTCATGGATCATATATGATAAACGTCCATGATTTATGTCATGAATCATTTTTATGATCTATTTTCTGTTTTGTATGGTTTTCAAAATATTTTTCATGGGATCTCATACTCATATGTAAAATCATAAAATTCAATAAGAATTGTAAAAATTTTAACAGTGTTTTTGAAATGAAACACCTACCATATATAAGAATATAACATGACCATTCATTAAAATATATTTCTTTTAGACTAAATTTAATTTCTCCAATAGCTAATAATATTGAAAATAACAATTTTCATTGACATCCCTCACTACATACAATATGGACTTTCACTAAAAAATAACATACTACTAATAGTAATTTTTAATATAATATTTATAACATATCCATTAAACTTTAGGGTTCTAAAATGACTAATATAATTACTAATATTATCATTATATAATGATTATAAATAAAATAAAAAATAGAAAATATAAAAATCATGTTTTTGTAACATCACATTATGTTTTCAGGTACTTTTGATGTTTCTAAGTATCAATGCCTTGGAGTAGGGGCTTGGAGTGCATTTGGGTGAACATTTAAGGAAAACTAAAGGACAATGAGTTCTGCATGGTTTGCACACTGTTTGAAAAACTGTGCGTCCAAACCGTACCAACCATGTAGAACTAGATAGAGTGGTCCGCATGGTTTGCACATGATTTTCTCACGGTTTGATAGATTGTGCGACCAAACAATGCCAACCATGCAACCCTGGACAGTGTGTTCCACACTGTTGGCACACGGTTTTCCTGATTATGCGCCTCTGTCCAGGAAACTATGCATGCAGTTTTTTAAATTCTGAAAATCGTTCTTAAAACCACCTGAATTCCCATGAATTCCATATTTCAGACTTTGTCTTGGGATTTTATAATTTTAGGTGATTCCATAGCCTCCCGTAGAGATTCCAAGGTGACCCGAAATTCATCCTTCGAGATTTAAGTCTCAGATTGAGGATCCGCTCTCCTCCTGGTAAGTGGATTTCAACCTGTTACTTCTACCATTCTTTCCTCTATCTTTCCTTGATATTTTCATGGGATATTTCCACAATTTTCTATGTATTTAAACATATAAGTTGAGATCTAGATCTAGAATTGTGGATCTAGATCTAGTTTTACATGATCTTACTACTATTTATCTTTTTTTGGGTTTTAAGGCTTTAGATCTAGAACTTGATCGACAACATTGTGTTGCTCAGTTTTTGTGGTTTTGTATTAGGCTAACTCCCATCAATAAATCGAGATAGGTGGTTCCATCCCAACATGCCAAATTTATTATCCTTTTATTGCCTGATTTATTTCAACTGTTGACTTAAATTCAATTGCTCAAATTTACATTCAACTAAATTGATAAAACCTCGATTCCAGTGAATCGATGTATTTGAAATGGTTTTGGCATGGAAATTATGAAAACCCCAATTACATTTAATTGGGTATGTTTATGGAAATAACTTGATTTATATTGTTTAATTTAAATTTTGGATTTGATAGAAATTATTATAAATACATTGTTCAATTTATATGTGGAAATAAATTGTGTAACAATTGAATTGGTTTTGAATGGATTTAAAACTCCTAGAAATGGCTTAAAATGATTTGATAGTATCCCAATGTCTTTATCTTGTGGCAAGGTATGTGTTTTAATAAAATCTATTTTGGTCTTAAAATAAAAGGAATTAACATTTTTGAAATGGAATAATGGGATTGATCATATTTTAAGAAGTTTAAAATAGTTCACCCATCATGTAATAGCACATGAAAACCTTAGGTAGTTAGTGAGTTATTTTGATACACTCTATGCTACGACAACGTTCTAAAACATACTTGTGGAATGTCACATCCCCTGATGGGTTGGTGATGAGTCTCCTTTGGCCAGTTTCATAGGGATGTGTGTATACGCATTTTTCAGAGTACCATAGAGAGTGCGGAATCCTTTTGCTGTTTAATACTATCGTACCTTTTGGTAGATGACCATGTTTCTCGCTTGTTTATATTTATTTGAGATAAAAATATATTCCAATGATTTTTAACTAATTTACATGCCAGCTGAATTTATATAAACTATTTTATATAAATTTTTTTTTCATGTAATTGTTTTATAAATATTCTATCATTTGTAAAATGATTACATAAATTATTTATTTCCATCATTTGAAAATGTATAGCATGTTTTATTAAAATATGGTTTTGAATTTCCAAACATGTTTATTTGAAAATTGAAAGGTTTTCCTTGGATAATCTATATTTGGCATCTGTAACTGAATCTTTGGTGGTATCCTAATAGGCTTAGGCTCACACCCTACTCTTTCTTTCGGGTGTTTGTAGACTTTCTTATTCTTGGTTCGAGAAAAGGGAAGGGATATATTGGAGGTGGATCCATGTGTTGAACTTTAGTCTTGGTGAGTTGTGTCCTTAGGGACCTTGGGGATTTTTTCCCATTTTTACTGCTTGGGTTGTAGTACATTGGGCTTTTTATGCCTCTTTTTATTCTGGTACATTACACCCAGTGGAGTTTCTTTTTTCTATGCATACAGTCTTGTTTCTTTTCTTCCACATTTTTGGTGCCAAAATTGTTCCCAAATCCATGTTATGTGATGCCAGGTTCTAGTCACCGACCCATGGGGATTAGGAACGCCCTTTGGGATATATCAGGGTTGGCTCGATTATCAGGCTACCAGGTACCGGTTTGTGACAAAATGGTATTAGAGGAAGGTTAAGAATCTTTCCTTGATGACAGTATGCATTGGAGTATTCTTGTCGGGAATTAAGAGGTAGAAGTGATTGAGTGCCTGGCCAGCTCTCACCATAATGAACCTTAAGTCACAAGGGTGGGTTTGGGAAATATGACTTGTTGATTAGTTCTAGTATTTTCCCTATTTTGATTTGGATATAGTGGAATATATATTTTTTTTGTCCCTTTTATTAAGAATAGTTTTCCTTATTACATTGTTTGATTATTATTCTAATGTCTTTTTATGCTATGTAGCATCATGCCTCTGAGAAGATGTGGGAATCAGATCCAAAAATAGGCTACTGCTGAATCTCAGCAAGTGAATCCTATTGTGGATCCGAGTTTGGTTGAGGTGATTGTTCTCACTGTCCAAGCTCCAGGACAGGAACCACATCCTTTTTTTATTGAGGCTCCAGCTATAGATTTTCATAGTGATATTCTCCGAAATCATTCTCAAGAGTTACTACGCTAGAAGCCACTAGTTTTCAAAGGCTCCACTGACCCTCAACATGCTGGGGAATGTTTGAGTAAGATTGAATACCTTTTTGGGTTCTTGGAGGCACCTGGTGTGATCAAGGTTAACTGTGCCACCTTCGTGCTAGAGGGACCAAGTAGGAGATGATGGGACATGATGGTGATGGGTAATAAACATGATGGTTTGGATTGGAATGACTTTAGGGTTCTTTTCACTAACCAGTTCCATCCAGAATCAATGTTGTTGTCCAAGGCTGTGGAGGTTTTCAAGCTTCAGCAGGCCAACAAAACCATGACTGAGTAATCAAATCTATTTTCTGATTTGGTACAGTTTTCTCCTGTGATTGAATCTAATGAGAAGATAATGGATTAACGATTTGAGTTCCGAATTCGATCAAAAATATATTCTCAGGTTTTCTTACTAAATATAACCACTTACACTGATATGTTGTATAGGGAGATGATGGTTGAGATGGACTTGGTAGGAAAGTCAGGGTTGAAGGAAGATCCATTCCCTCCTAGTGGTAGTGATGGTTCCATTAAAAGAAAATGGAAGCATAGTGTTTCTCATGGTAGTTCTCGTCAACAGAGTCATTCCAGACCTTTGGTAGCAATTGGAGGGGCTTCATTGACTTTCTATCAATGTGTAAATCTAGGAAATTCTAAGAGGGTTTTCACTGAGGAACCCATGAACTGTAGCTCCTGTGGAAATTTAGGACACTTATAGTGATTCTGCCATCACTTCTCTACTTCAATTAGTGGAACAGGATCATCAGCACCTCCAAAAACTGTGGGGAAATCAAATGCTTCACATACAAAAGGGTTCCAGCCCCAAGCATCCAGAACAATGCTTATTCACATTTTGGAAGAGTTTCAAAAGGTAGCTAATATAGGTCCAACATTTGTGAGAGTTACCATTACCATAGATTCATTTTTAGTGACCACTATCTTTGAGACTGGTGCATCTCACTCATTTATTTCAACCCATATTTTTAATCTGCTTAATCTACCTATGGAGGTTTTATCTTGTGAGATGGATATTACTACACCCTTTGGTACAATGAGAGAGAAGGGTCTATGTAGTACTACTAGTTTATTCTATCTATGAGATGTTGATCTTTCTTACAGTTTTTTGGTTCTCAACATGAAATCTTTTGACGTCATATTTGGCATGGATGGTCTCATTTCCAATAAATCACAGATTGATTGTTATCATCGATGGGTCTACCTTACTACACCAAGAGGTGTGCCTCTTGTTTTTCAAGGAGAATGGTACCCAAGGTCAAGCAGTGTCGGACCCTATTATCCAGAGTTTGGGAAATTTATATCAGTGTTTTCATTGGATCAATAGAGAGATTAAATATGTGGTGATATTCCTTCAGTTGTCACTGAGTTTCCCGATGTGTTTCCTTCTGACTTATCTAGTTTTACACCAATAAAGGAGGTTGATTTTTCAATTGACTTAATGCCTTGTACTCAACCGGTTTCTATTACCTCTTATAAATAGATCCAGCTGAACTAAAACAACTGAAGTCTCAGTTAGGTGATCTTCTTGATAAAGGATTTATACGCTCGAGTGTGTCACCTTGGGTAGCACAAGTTCTCTTGGCCAATAATGATGATGGTTATATTTTCTTATGTGTTGATTATCAAAATACCAATCGAGTTACGATAAAGAACAAATATCTACTACCATGAATTGATGATTTTTTTCTATCAATTGAAAGGGGTGAAGCGGTTTTCAAAAATTGATCTTCGATCTCGTTACCATCAGTTGAGGATAAACGAATCTTACATTCATTCGACCACTTTTCGGAGTAGTTATGGCCATTATGAGTACCTTATTATTCCCTTCGTCCTAGAAAATGCTCCTATAGTTTTCATGGATTTGATGAGCAAGGTTTTCCATGAGTATCTAAATATGTTTGTGATAGTCATTTTGGATGACATTCTTGTCTGCCCCAATTCTAATGAGGGTTATTTGCATCATCTAAGAATAGTTCTGTGTCTTTTAAGGAATCAGCATCTTTATGCCAAGATTTCAAAGTGTGATTTCTGGATTTGGGAAGTGAAACTCTTGGGACATGTCATTTCAGAATAGGGAATATCAGTTGATCATGAGAAGGTGAAGGCTGTTATGATTTCGGAACAACCATGAAAAGTGTAAGAACCCAGTTCTTATTTTAGAGGTACGAGATTCTTCATTTCCTTTTCCATAGGTGTTGTTGAGAAAATATGGAAAATGGGAAAAATCAGAAATTTTGGAACTACATGACATGTACTTTATCCACACGTCGTGTGCTTTTGGTCGTGTTGGGATGAGTACACGGGGCGTGTAGCCATGCTGGCGATGAAGGGTGTAGGAACTGACTGCACACCGTGTAGTGGTACCTTACAGGTCGTGTAGTCAGTCGGCATGCTTGAACAGTAAGCTGGTGGCATCACCACCAGCTGGGCGACAGTACACGCCTTGTACTCGAGAGTACATGTCGTGTACTCATGTCGACGTATAAACAGTGTGGCGGTGCCACCACTTGAACAGTTAAATGAAGGGAGTACAGGTCGTGTACTTTGAAGTACACGCCGTGTACTTTTTTTTCATCTTAAAACAGGCAGTAGCCTCCTCATTTGGAAGAGGAGGCACTTTAGCCATTTTGGAGCCAAAGGAGGAGGCCAGATCATTAAAGATCCACTGGGCGTTCTTCTGGAATCCGTTTTGGCTTCGGACGATCTCATTGGAACCGCACGGGTGAGCCCTCTCCCCTCCCGGTACCGTTCTTGCCAATTCATCTCCTAACGTATGTTATTTATGTTTGAATGGGTTTTGTTCTTTATCATATCTACGCCGTTCGTGGGTGCTTTTGGAGTCAGTGTTAGGGTATAGCGTTCGTTGGCATATAAGGTAGGTGGCTTTGTGTTTAGTTTTCTAACTGCTGTGTGTTTTGTGCATTTTTGTGCCATGAACCCATGTTGTCGTGTCGTGTGGCTGAGGTTGTTGCTATTATTAATGCCTAGAATTGCATAGGTGATTAAATTGTGATGTTAAAATGTTGGTTGGGATCATTTCTTGGATCCGGAACCACCCCCGGGGTGTGTTTCTCTGTTTAGCTATTTGGCTAGGATACCCGAGGGTATGCCTTCAAAGTAGTAATTGTAGAATTTCCTTGAGAGGAATTTCTTGTTACTACTTGTTTACCTGTTGGTCATGGCCAAGTTACCTGTTTATCCTGAGGGCATTTTTGTATTTAGCCTAAGGGTGTTGTTGTTATTAGCCTGAGGGCACTGCACTATTTATCCCGAGGGCTATAGTATTTCTCTTGAAGGCAAGATTTTGTGCCTGAGGGCTTGACTTCTGTGCCTAAGTGCAACACTTCTTATGCCTCAGGGCAATTTCTGTTATGCCTGAGGGCAATACCTTTGGGTTGGATTCTGTATGGCCTGAGGGCAAGCCTATGGGCATGGTTACTATTTTAGCCTTAGGGAATGGTACTGGTTGGCCTGAGGGCTTGGTGTTGTTGAGCACAAAAATGTTACTAAATTAAAGGGAATAAATGAATAATAAAATGGGAATTCAACTGTTAAGTGAGTTACTTTTGAGTACTGATTAGTTATTGCATTTTACTAATGCACACTTGTTTAATGTTTTACACACATTTGAGCACGTGCCTTTTGTGGAAGCCTACTGAGATATATTTCTCACTCCCTGTTTGGGTCACGCTTTTCGGCCCAAGTAGATTTTGTTTTTGCAGGTGTAGATAGGGGCAAGATTCCCTATACAGGTACTTGACTGTTGCTGAGGAGTAGGAGGGCATGGGACAGAGCCTCGGCTCGCGATGCCTCTGCTAGCTATTTTGCTTGTTTTGTTGTACTCTATTTTTTGTTGTACTGTATTGATGTATAACATGTTCTAGCTGTTTTCTTAGAACTTGAAACATGTATCATCATCACTTATATACTGTTGGTTATATCCACTGCTGTAGTTATTTTAGTTCTGTATGTTTACTTCTTCTGTTTTTTTTGTATGTTTATTTTGGTATTCCGCTACGATACACTTTGATAAATGAGGGCATAGTTTCCCCACTATCAGACAAGGGCCCTCACATCTAGTCGGCAGCCTCTGGCATTTGGGGAAATGCGGTTGAGGTCACATGGCGAACCGGGCTTGGGGAACTCGTTGCATGGCACCCGGTTCCAGGACGTTACATAGTGGTATAAGAGGGAGGTTATTTTCTTTGACTTACTATTTGGAGCCATAGTCAGAGTTAGGACGAACGGTAGTTGGTAATAAGTTCTGCCCAGGCGTAGCTAACCCGTGTATAGGGAAAATCCAGTCTACCTCGTACTTTTCATTATTTTGATTTTTCAGTTTTACGGTTGATCTGTTTTCACCGTTGGGTGACGCACATGGATTGTGCTATTTATATATTATCTGTGGGTACTATTTAGTTGCAACCCAATGAGATGAGGGTATGTCATCTCATGCATCATATAGGCATATTCTAGATATCACATTCAATGCATAGTTTCCATGCCATTTAGGTGCATTAGAATTTTCATGTTGTTGTGATAATTGTGGTGCTAGTAAAGCATGTTGTTGTGAGAGATTCTTGATAAATACCTGCCTTGTGATATGGAATTATTGTTTGAGCTTCTTTATATAATGGATTCCAAACATTGGTTTTTGGGGAGTATGGGCCCCCATTGACCGTAATTTGGTGGGTCATTGACTAGTTATTGGTTACAACACAAATAAGATGTCAAACATAGATTCGTGGGGTGTATGGGCCCCCACGAGTCGGAATTTGACACTTAGGTGTTATTTTCTATATTTAGTGGGTTCCAGAGAAGTTTCTGAGGCATACTGTCCGGAAAACCCAGAATACATGCCATGTAGGTCCTCATTCACACCGTATGTGTTCTTCTGTTCGGGAAGAAAATTGAACTTTTTGAGTACACGTCGTGTACCTTGAGTACACGCCGTGCAGTCTCTTCCCATTTCACAAACCGTGTGGGTGGCGACACGGGGTAGGGAAGGCTTGGGTAAAACACGCCGTGTAGTTTTGTACACGCCGTGTAGTGTTGACCCGGAGTCCGGCCACGTAACTAACAACACGGGTCGGTGAA
Organism: Viscum album; assembly: GCA_963277665.1. Classification (NCBI taxonomy): domain Eukaryota; kingdom Viridiplantae; phylum Streptophyta; class Magnoliopsida; order Santalales; family Viscaceae; genus Viscum; species Viscum album. The sequence continues at coordinate 287,526,475 of OY728148.1, forward strand.
CTCCTTGACAGAACACATCGTGCCAGTTATAGACACGTCGTGTAGTGTGACATGGGGACTCGGCCGTGTAACTAACAACACAGGCCGGTGTCACCTCTCCCTGAGCGTGTCGTGTACCGTTGGGACACGCCGTGTAGGCTTGTCTGAGGACAGATCGTGTGGAGTTAGTCGTGTGGATGGGAAATGGGGTGTTTGTACACGCCATGTACGGGTGTAACACACCATGTGTAGTAAGGTCGAGTAGTTGGCCGTTTCACAGATGACACGAGCAGTTAGAAAATTACACCATACATGCCGTGAAGATATTATACATGCCGTGAAGTTTTATCGAACAGAAGCTGTGTGGCTTAGCCGGGTAGAAGGACCCAGGCATGGGAAAGGAAGTCATGTACACGCCGTGTAGTCAGTGTACACGCCCTATAGTCTTGTATTTCATATTTAGAAATGCCTTCTTCCTCTTGTTCCTTTGTGGTTCCTTATTTTCAGTCTTAATAATCTTGTATCTGAGGTGTGCTATTGACCTTGTAGAGTCATGCCTCCTAGACGACCATGAGTTGTTCTGCAGGAGAGCGGCGATGATTATACTCCGGAGATGGGGGGCCATTAGAAACCAGTTGATCCACCAGTAGATCCAGATGCGGCACCAGCTGTTATACCAGACACAAGCACGGAGGCGCAGTTCCGTGAAGGCTTATTGCAGTTCAGGCAGACCTTTCAGGGAGCACCGCAGGCTGCCACATCTATGGCCGAGCTGAGGCGTATCTTGCAGCAGCAGCATCCACCTATGTTCTCAGGGTATGGCGGACCACAGGCTACAGAGTCCTGGCTAGGATCGATGCAGACTGATTTTGAGCATCTTGAGACACCTCTAGGGTGGAGGGTTATGCTCGCGACATACATGCTGCGTGATTCCTCCAAGAGGTGGTGGGATGTTACCACCCAGTCAGAGCATCATAGGTACATGGCGTGGGAGGATTTTTAGGAAGCCTTCTATAACTTATTCTTTCCCGAGACGCCAAGGGAAGATAGAGCTCGAGAGTTTATGAATCTACAGCAGGGCACTATGTCGGTGATGGACTACTCTGCTCGTTTTACAGATCTTCAGCATTTTGCACCCATGATGGTGGGTGATGAGATGTTGAGAGCTAGACGTTTTGAGGAAGGTCTTCGGTATGACATCTGAGCACTGGTAAATGTTTTCAGGTTTCCTACTGTACACGTGATTGTGAACCACACGTTGATTTCAATGAGGAACCTACGGGAATCGAGTGGTGTGGGCCAGGGCAGTTCAGCACCAGTTACTGGTACTATTTCAGCTGGCAAGAGGAAGAGACAGATGGACATCTCTCAGGGAGACATCACCAGCCAGGCATCTTCTTCAGGTGGCCCGATTAGGTTCTACCAGTGTGGAAGAGAGGGACACAAGATGCCACAGTGTCCACGAGACCTAGTGGAGTGCCGAGCTTGAGGAAAGATGGGTCATCTACAGTGCTTTTGCATGGCGCTTTTACTAGTGGCTAGTGAGAGGGGTTATGTGAAGACTCCGCATGCGGGAGCAGGACCAGTGGCTTCTTACTAGTCAGGGAACTGGAATACGTCGGGGTGTGCAGGCAGAGATGATGGTCGTGGCCATGGTAGCCAGACACCAAGATCGCAGAGGACACAGGGTGGGACAGCTCAGGGTAGCCAGGCTGTGTCTCAGGGCCGCGACACTGGACAGGCATATGCAGTGCAACAGACCTAGCAGGAGCAGGATCCCAGACCATCGATAGTCAGAGGTACTATTCTAGTAGCTTCTGTCTTGTCATCAATACTTTTTCATATGGTTGCTACTCATAGTTTTATATCTATACTCGTTGTGGAGAGCCTTGGGATCAATGTTTCTACTTCTTCTGATATATTGATGCTAGACACTCTGTTGGGGACTAAGACAATTGGTGTGCGTCAGTGCAAGGAGTTCCCCCTTGAGGTTGGTGGGTGTCCCTTCCTTTGGGACCTCTATGTCCTGGAGATGATGAGTTAGGACGTCATTCACGGGAGGGACTGGTTAGTTCCCTTTCGAGCCTTTGTAGACTGCTATCGTCACAAGGTGTGTTTCACATCACCAAAGGGCGGGGAGTTTCTATACAAGGCCAAGTGGGATGTTCAGGGGAGTTGAGCTGGACCAGAGCATCATGGGTGAGGTGGAGGAACATCCCAGATTGCGAGCTTATATCTGGATGACCAGGGGACTTGTTAGATGGATTTCCCTCCAATTGTCGATCGTTTCAAGGATGTCTTCCCGGATGACATTTCAGGTCTACCTCTAGTGCGTTAGGTGGATTTCTCTATTGAGCTTGTGCCAAGAGTAGAACCGGTGTCCATTCCTCCTTATAGGATGGCCACGCCTGAGTTGCAGGAGCTCAAGAGGCAGTTAGAGGAGTTACAGGAAAAGGGTTTTATCTGATTCAGTACTTCTCCTTGGGGTTCTCCGGTCCTTTTTGCGATGAAGGAGGATGGTACCCTCAGACTTTGTGTGGATTATCGGAAGCTGAACCAGTTTACGGTTAAGAACCGATATCCCTTGCCGAGGATAGATGATCTATTTGATCAGCTTCGTGGAGCACGAGTGTTCTCGAAGATTGACTTCAGATAAGGATATCATCAGTTGTGCGTTAGACCATCTGATATACCTCTCACAGATTTTAAAAGTAGGTATGGTCTATATGAGTATATGGTTATGCCGTTCGGACTCACGAACGTGCTAGCAGTTTTCATGGCTCTGATGGATCGTGTGTTCCATCCGTATCTTGATTCATTTGTGGTGGTATTCGTGGACGACATCTTGGTGTACTCTCACACTCGACACGACCATTCCACCCATCTTGAGATCATATTGAGTACACTGAGAGAGAATCAGCTATATGATAAGCTCTCAAAGTGACACTTTTGGATGGACCAGATCCACTTCCTGGGTCTTATCATCTCAGAGGCAGGAGCTGCAGTGGACCCAGAGAAGGTGAGAGTATTAGTTTCTTGGGAGCAGCCCAAGAACGTGTTTATGATATGGAGTTTCTTAGGGATGGCTGGTTACTAGAGACACTTAATATAGGACTTCTCCTGCTTAGCAGCACCTTTGACAGGTCTGACATAGATGGGTGTGAAGTTCGTTTGTTTAGAAGCTTGTGAGACATCTTTTCAGGACCTGAAGGGAAGGCTGACATCAGCACCAATCCTGATAATCCCAGAGTAGGGGAAGAGCTATACAGTTTACTGTGATGCATCAGGGATTGGGCTGAGATCTGTTATGATGCAGGGTGGCCGAGTAGTTGCATATGGGTCTCGATTGTTGAGGCCACATGAGAGGAATTACCTGATGCACGATCTCGAGTTGGCTGCAGTTGTTCATGTGTTGCGCGGTTGGAGACATTACCTATTGGGAGAGCATTTTGAGGTTTTCACCGACCAAAAAAGCCTCAAGTATATCTTTACTTAGCATGACCTGAATCTGAGGCAGAGAAGGGGGGTCGAGTACCTGTAGTCCTTCTATTTTGAGCTTTCCTATACACCTAGTAAAGGTAATGAAGTAGCTGATGCATTGAGCAGGAAGACTCAGATACAGGCAGTACAGGAGGCCAGTGGTGAGTGGCAGCTTATAGATTTGTTCACTGAGATGCATCTAGAGGTGCATGACAGTCAGGGCCAGACCTATCTTTCCTAGTTAGCTGTGACTTCTACCCTCTAAGACAGAGTGAGGATGAGGCAGCTATCGGTTTCAGAAGGCCTAGTTATATGGGAGTCGGTGGAAAGTGAGGACCCTCCTCCCGGTTGGATGTTAGGCGATGATGAGGTTTTGTGTTTCCATTGATGTGTATGGGTTCCAGGGGATATACATGAGGAGATGATGCAGGAGTTTCATGCATCAACTTGGGCAGCTCATCCTGGGGTTAACAAGATGTACCGTGACTTGAGACATCAGTACTGGTGGCTGGGTATGAAGAGAGAGATAGCTGGTTTTGTTACACTACTGGAAATTAGATCTTTCCTAATGCTTCTATACCAACAGTTTGAAAAAACCGTTGGTATAGGTCCCATTTCCCAACGGTTTGGCCAAACCGTTGGGAAATGCCCCCAAATTGGCCACTTTTTCCAACGGTTTGGCCAAACCGTTGGGAAAGGTTGACCTATCCCAACGGTTTGTCCAAACTGTTGGAAAAGGTTTCCAAATATGCCAATTTTCCCAACGGTTTGTCCAAACCGTTGGGATAGGTCTACCTTTCCCAACGTTTTGGCCAAACCATTGGGAAAAGTGGCCAAAAATTCAACATCCTTCCCAGAATGAAAATCCAAACCAAATACCTATACCAACGTTTGTTAAAACCATTGGTATAGGTACTTTCATTTTTTATCGGAACTTCGTACCGAGAACATTATATAAATCAAAATTTAAAATATTTATGAGAATAAATATATATATTTATGTAATTATGATCACAAAAGTCATGTTAGGTTAGTGGTTGAGTCGTTCAATGATAAACGAGGGGTCCTGGGATCAAATCCATGCAGATCTTTTATTTTTGGAATTTATATACCAACTGTTCCATTACCATTGGTATAGATTTCATATTACATATACCAACGGTTTCCAAAACCATTGGTATAGGTCTATACCAACGGTTTTCGGAAAACCGTTGGTATAGACCTATCCCAACGGCTTACTTGGCTACAGTTCTCCAAACCTTTGGTATAGGCTATGCCAACGGTTTGGAGGCCTATACCAACTGTTCCAAACCGTTGGTAAAGGTTAGTTTTCCATTAGTGTTACGAGGTGTTCCACCTACCAGAGGGTGAAGGTAGAGCATCAGAGACCAGCTGGGCTGTTATAGCAGTTTCCCATTCCATAGTGGAAATGGGATGATGTCGCGATGGATTTCGTGACGGGATTGCCAAGGTCACCTCGAGGCAATGACTCTGTGTGGGTTGTTGTGGACAGACTCATGAAGGCAGCTCACTTCTTTCCGATAAAGGAGACCTTTGGTGTAGATGAGCTTGGAAGTCTGTATATCCGAGAGATCATACGTCTGCATGGGGTCCCTCATTCTCTAATTTCAGATAGGGATTCCCACTTTACGTCTCGTTTCTGGAAGAGTTTTCAGAGGGCGCTGGGTACACAGGTGCTTCTGAGCACAACATACCACCCTCAGACAGTTGGATAGTCAGAGCGGATGATACAAGTATTGGAGGACATTCTACGTGCATGCGTCTTATACATTGGGGGCTCGTGGGAGAATCAAATACAATTAGTCGTGTTTGCCTATAAAAATAGTTTTCAGGAAACTATTGAGATGGAACCATACAGGGCTTTATATGGTAGGCTATGTCGATCACCTTTGTGCTGGTTAGAGGCAGGTGAGGAAGCTTTACTGGGGCAACATCTCGTGCAGGAGACATCTGAGCAGGTCCAGTTGATTCAGAAGCGGATGGCTACCGCACAGTCTCGTCAGAAGTCTTATGCTGATCACCGCAGACGACCGTTGGAGTTCGTGGTCTCGGATCAGGTTTTCTTCCATGTTTCGCCGAGGATGGGACACAAATGGATCCGGAGATAGGGTAAGCATTCACCAAGTTATGTGGGCCCATTTGAGATTCTAGAGAGTGTCGGGTTGGTTGCCTATCGGTTGTAGTTACCGTTGCGGTACCGAGCCATGCATAATATCTTCCACGTGTCTCAGTTGCGTCGCTACCATTCAGACCCATCTCACACGTTTTAGCCAGAGGAGGTTGAGCTTCATCATGATGTGTCCTTTGAGGAGCATCTAATCCGTATCGTTGATAGGAGCACGAAGGTTCTCCGAGTCCGGTCAGTTCCTCTTGTACGTGTGCTATGGCAGCATGGCCGAGTGCAGGACGAGGCCTGGGAGAGGGAGGCCGACCTATGTTCTCAGTGGCCAGAGCTGTTCTGATCATTCTCTTCACCACCCTTGAAAGGGAAATTCGGAGATGAATTGCTATAAGGGGGAAGTTTGTAAGAACCCGGTTCTTATTTTAGAGTTACGAGCTTCTTCTTTTCCTTTGCCATAGGAGTTTTTTAGAAAATATGGAAAATGGAAAAAATCCTAAATTTTGGAACTAAACGCCGTGTAATTTATCCACATACCGTGTACTTTTGGCCGTGTTAGGATGAGTACACTGGGCATGTAGCCATGCCAGTGATGAAGGGTGTAGGAACTAACTACATGCCGTGTAGTGGTACCTTACACGCCGTGTAGTCAGTCGGCAGGCTTTAACAGTAAGGCGGTGGTGTCGCCGCCAGCTGGGCGATAGTACACACCGTGTACTCGAGAGTACATGCCGTGTACTCATGTCGACGTATGAACAGTGTGGCGGTTCTACCATTTAAATAGTTAAATGAAGGGAGTACATGCCGTGTACTCTGAAGTACACGCTGTGTACTTTGTTTTTTCGGCTTAAAATAGGCAGTAGCCTCCGCATTTGGTAGAGGAGACACTTGAGCCATTCTAGATCCAAATGAGGAGGCCGGATCTTTGAAGATCCACCGGGCATTCGTCTGGAATCCGTTTTGGCTTCAGACGATCTCTTTGGAACCGCACGGGTGTGCCCTCTCCCCTCCTGGTACTGTTCTTGCCAATTATTCTCCTAACGTAATTTATTTACGTTTGAATGAGTTTTTTTCTTTGTCAGATCTACGCCGTTATTGGGCGTTTCGGGAGTCGGTGTTAGGGTATAGAGTTCATTGGCATATAAGGTAGGTGGATTTGTGTTTAGTTTTCCAACTGCTGTGTGTCTTGTGCATTTTTGTGCCACGAACCCATGTTGGGGTGTCATGTGGTTGAGGCCGTTGCTATGTTTAATGCCTGGAATTTCATAGGTGATTAAATTGTGATGTTTAAATGCTGGTTGGGATCATTTCTTGGATCCGGAACCACCCCCGGGGTGTGTTTCTCTATTTAGCCGTTTGGCCAGGATACCTGAGGGTATGCCTTCAAAGTAGTAATTGTAGAATTGCCTTGAGAGGAATTGCTTTTTACTGCTTGTTTACATGTTTGGAATGTCCCAATTACCTATTTAGCCTGAGGGAGTTTTTGTATTTAGCCTAAGGGCGTTGTTGTGATTAGCCTGAGGGCAATGTACTATTTATCCTGAGGGCTATAGTATTTTTCCTGAGGGAAACCTTTCGTGCCTGAGGGATTGAATTTTGTGACTGAGGGCAACACATACTACGCCTGAGGGCAATTTTTGTTATGCCTGAGGGGAATACCTGCGGGTTGGATTCTATATGGCCTGGGGGCAAGCCTGAGGGTGTGGTTACTATTTTAGCCTGAGGGCCCGGTCCTGGTTAGCCTGAGGGCTTTGTGTTGTTGAGCAAAAAAATGTTACTAAATTAATGGAATTAAATGAATAATAAAATGGAAATTCAAATGTTAAGTTAGTTACTTTTGAGTACTGCATAGTTATTGCATTTTAATACTGCACACTTGTTGCATATTTTACATATAGTTGAGCACGGGCCTTTGGTGGGTGCCTACTGAGATATATCTCTCACACCCTCTTTGGGTCACGCTTTTCGGCCCAAACAAATTATGTTGCTGTAGGTGTAGATTGGGGAAAGAGTCTCTATACAGTTACATGACTGTTGCTAAGGCGTAGGAGGGCATGGGACCGAGCCTAGGCTCGTGATGCCGCTGCTAGCTGTTTTTCTTGTTTTGCTGTGCTCTGTTTTCTGTTGTACTGTATTGATGTATAACATGTTCTGGATGTTTTCTTATAACTTGAATCATATAACATCATCACTTATATACTGTTGGTTATATCCACTGTTGTAGTTATTTCAGTTGTGTATGTTTACTGCTTCTGCTATTGTTGTATGTTTATTTTGGTATTCCGCTACGCTACACCTTGATAAATGAGGGCATAGTTTCCCCACTATCATACATGGGCCGTCGCTGCTAGTCGGCAGCCTCTAGCATTTAGGGAAATTCACTTGAGGTCACGTGGCGAACCGGGCTCAGGGCACCCATTTCATGGCACCCGGGTCCGGGACGTTACAAAAAGTTTTTGAGATTCAGAGCTTCTTGGGTATAGCAGGATATTATCACCGATTTGTTAAAGAATTCTCAATGTTAGCCTCTCCAATGAATTCTCTAACTCGAAAGGGAGTGAATTTTTTCTAGAATGATAAATGTTAGAGTTATTTTGTTGAGCTAAAGCAACTTTTGACTACTGCGCCAGTGTTAACTATTCCTGAGGCTGGGATAGGTTACTTGGCCTTCTGTAATGCATTTTTTTTAGGTTTGGGATGTGTCACTATGCAAGGTAATAATTTTTTGCCTATGGATCTCGTCATATTAAGCCTCATGAGAAGAACTATCCTACCCATGACCTTGAACATGCATCTGTAATGCACACACTTAAGTGTTGGTGACATTACCTTTATGGAGAAAAGTTTACTGTGAATTCATTACACAAGATCTTGAGTTATATATTCTCTCAAAAATATTTTAATCTCCGCCCAAGGAGTTGGGTGGAGTACCTGCAATCTTTGGACATTGACATTGCCTATACCCCAGGGAAAGGGAATGTAGTTATAGATGCATTAAGCATGAAACTTCCATCATAGGCTGTGAAAAAATCTTTAGAAGAGTGGGGTTTGATGTATCTTTTTGATAAGTTGCATATTGGAGTTTAGTAGAAGGGGACTGAATTTTCTTCAGCCAGTGTCCAGTTGACATTTGTGCTTCTCGAGTTAATTCTTCAGGAACAACAAATGTAGGATGAATTCCATAACATTAGGGACACTCTTTATGGTGGGGAGACCGAAACCCAGTGGTTTTTCTTCAGATACGATGATCTGTGTTATCGAAACCCTTACATTGTGCTGTTATCGATGATGAAGGATGTGAGGGGGGATTTACATAACTCTCAGTGGGCTGTGAACCCAGAAACCACGAAGATGTTCTATGATATGCAGTGACTATTCTGGTGGCTAGGTATGAGACAATATATCACTGAGTTTGTATCTCGTTGCTCTACATGCTAATAGGTGAAAGCAGAGCACTAGAAACCTTTGGGTTTTCTTCAACCCCTTCAAGTACCTACATGGATGTGGTCTGAAATCTATATGGTCCTTGTGGTTTGGTTACCTCAAACCCAAAGCAAGAAGAACATTATATGGGTTGTGATCGATAGGCTGACCAAGTCGGCTCACTTTACACCAATTTGAGATACAACCAATGTTGAGGAGTTGGGAAATATCTTTGTGTAATAAATTGTTTGTTTGAACAGAGTTCTGTCTGCTATAGTCTCTAATAGGGATCCTTTGTTTACTTCTTGTTTTTGGAGAGGCCCCCAAGAGGAAATGGGATCTCAGGTCCGTTTGAGCTCGGCCCACCATACATAGTAAGATAGCCAGACTGAGAGAGCTATTCTAATCCTTGAGGATATTCTCTGCGCATGTGTTCTTGAATTTGGTGGGTTTTGGGATGATCTTGTGGGGATATATGTGTTTTTCTATAACAACAATTATCATTCTGTGATCAAAATGCCTCCTTTTGAGGCATTGTATGGCCGTCCTTATAAATCTCTTTTATGTTGGTCAGAGATTGGTGAAATTTCCATGGTAGGACAGAGTTTGGTCCAAGAGACGACAGCTATGATCTAGTTGATTCATTAGAGAATGATGACAGTGTAGAGTTAGTACAAGTCTTATGCAGATCATCGCCATAGACCTTTAGCATTCCCAATTGGTGACCAGGTGTTCTTCAATGTTTCACCACAATTAGTTCATCGATGGCTTGGGTGGAAAGGGAAACTTGCTCCTCATTTTGTGGGACCTCGCAAGGTTGTTGGGTTTGTAGGGAAAGTTGGTTACTGTCTATTTCTACCACCACAGATGACATTGATACATAATGTGTTCCATGTATTGTAGCTGCAAATGTATCTCTCAAATACATCTCATGTTTTGAGATGGAGTGGTACTGAGATTGAAATAGGTTTTTATGTGACTGAACGAACTGTCAGGGTTGTTGATTCTAAGAGCAAGGTACTTCGTGGGAGAACGATACCTCTGATATGTGTTCTATTGCAGCATTGCTCTGATTCTCATGAGACATGGGAAAGGAAGGAACTAATGAGAGAGCAGTGGCCTCATCTTTTTAATGTAGAGGTTTCTTTATAGGCTTTATGGGGATAGAAAGATCTTATGGTGGGGATTTTGTAACATCACATTATGTTTTCAGGTACTTTTGAATTTCTAAGTACCTTTGTTTTGGAGTCATGTCTTGGGGTGTGTTTTGGGTAAACTTTTAAGGAAAACTAAATGACAGTGAGTTGTGCACGGTTTGTGCGTGGTTTGAAAAGTCGTGCGACAAAATTGTGCCAACCATGCAGAACTTGATATAGAGGTCCATACGGTTTGCACATGGTTTGACAGACCATGCGAATAAACCGCTCCAACCTTGAGAACATTGACAGTGGGTTCTGCATGTCTAAAACACGGTTTTCTTGACCCTATGCCCATATCCCAGAAACCGTTCACACAGTTTTTTTTTCTGAAAATCCTTCTTAAAACCACATGAACCCCATGACATCCATATTTCTGACCTTGGCTTGGGCATGAAACATTCTAGGTGTTTCTAATACCTCGCGGATAGATTCCAAGATGATCTGAACATCTTCCTTTGAAAATAAGGGCTCAGATTGAGGATTTTCTCTCCTCCTAGTAAGTGGATTTCAACTTGTTACTTCTCCCGTTCTTTTCTCTATCTTTCCTTAATCTTTTCATGGTATATTTTCACTGTTTTCTGTGGATTTAAACCTAAGAGTTGAGATCTAGATCTAGGATTGTGGATCTAGATCTATTTTTACAAGATCTTTCTACCATTGATTTTTTTGGGCTTTAAGGATTTACATCCTAAACTATATCTACGATGTTGCGCAGCTCGGTTTTTTGGGTTTCTTGCTAGGCTAACTCCCATCAATAAATAGAGGTAGGTGGTTCTGTTACAACATTCAAAATTGATTATCCTTGTATTGACTGATTTATTTCAATTGTTGGAATAAATTCAGTTGCTCAAATTTGCATTAAATTAAATTGATAAAACCTCATTTCTAGTGAATCGAGATATTTGAAATGGTTTTGGAATTGAAATTTGAAAAAACGCCCAATTCCATTGAATTGGTTGTGTTTATGGAAATTATCTGATTTAAATTGTTTAATTTAATGTTAGTATTTGATGGAAAATATTTTAATTAAATTGTCCAATTTATTTGTGGAAATAAATTGTGTAACGATGGAATTGGTTTTTAATGGACTTCAAACTCATATAAATGGCTTAAAATTATTTGATAGAAACCTAATGGTTTTATCTTGTAGAAATGCTTGTTTTTGAATAAAACATGTTTTGGTGTTAAATGGAAATGAATTGAAAATTTTTAAATGGAATAATGGTATTGATCATATTTTTAGTGGCCTTAAAATAGTTCTCCCATCGTGTAAGAGAACATGCAAGCCATAGGTAGTTAGTGAGTTGTTTTGTTACACTCTACGGTATGAAAATTTTCTAAAACATACTTGCGGTGGGTCACATCCCCAATGGGTTGGTGATGAGTCTCCTTTGGCCAGTGTCATAGGGACGTGTGTATACCCATTTTTCTGAGTTCGCCTAGAGAGTGTGGAATCCTTTAGCAATTTAATAATATTGTACCATTGGGCAGATGACCATGTTTCTTGCTTGTTTATTTATATTTAAGATATAAATGTATAACAATAATTTTGAAATTCTTTACATGCCTAATGAATTCATATAAACTATTTTATATAAAAGTTTTATTTAATCCATTGTTTTAGAAATATTCCATCATATTTAAAATCATTACATAAAATATTCATTTCCATAATTAGAAAATGTATAGCATGTTTTGTTAAAATATGATTTTGAATTTCCAAACCTGTTTATTTGAAAATTGAATGTTTTTATTTGAATAATATATATTTGGCATTTGTTATGGAATCTTTGGCAGTATCCTACTAGGCATAGGCTCACACCCTACATTTTCCTTCAAGTGTTTGTTGGATTTCTTCTTCCAGGTTTGACCAAAGGGAAGGGATCTCTTGGAGGTGGATCCGGATGTTAAACTTTGGACTTGGTGAGTTGTGTCCTTAGGGACCTTGGGGCTGTTTTCCCATTTTTTATACTTGGGTTTTATTACTTTGGGCTTTTTATGCCCTTTTTTGTTCGGGTACATTACTCCCAGGGGAGTTTCTTTTTGTTATGTATATTGTCTTATTTATTTTCTTCTGCATTGTTGGTGGAAAAATCATTCCCACTTGCATGTTATGTGATGCTAGGAGCTAGTCGAAGACCTGTGGGGATCGGGAACGCCCATCAGGCTATGTTAGGGATGACTCGGTTATCATGTTACCATGGTACCCGGGCTAGTTCGTTATAGTTTTTTTGAAAATCTGTATTTTTATAAAAGTGAAATTAATCACTCTATGCAGACATAACATAAAAATAATTTTTTCCACTATTAGATAATTTTTATGAAAAAATATAATGTATTTTTTTTATTTCAATATAGAAATTATATTAGGCTGAATTATTTTGATTTTACTAAGAATTTCCATTTTTAAATGAATAGTGAAATATACTAAATTTTTATGAGAATCCACCTTTCAATTTAAAAATTTATGAGTTTATTTTTTTAAAATATTCTTTAATGTAAAATTAGTTTAATTTTATATTAACTAATCCAATTTATTTAGTTGTAATAATTTTCATATAGAATTTTGATATTAAAACAATGTAAACTTTTGAACACTTTTACTTTGAAAACCCACATTCCCAACACATTTACAGTATTAATATTAATTAAAATTTTCCCAGTTCTGTGAATTGAATTTTTAATAATAAAATAAATATTTTTAATTAGAATAATATAAAATTTTTAATAAGTTCAAATTAATTTTTCTTACCACAATGAAGAGTGTGTGCAGTTAAAATTTGTTATCGAGGTTAAGGTTAAAATTGTTTACAAGGGCTTAAATGAAATAGATAAGTGTCTAAAAGACTTATACACATTTCTAAATACTATTCTATGACCATATGTATACCATTAAACCAATAATATTCTATAATATCCATTTTTTAAACTTTAAAAATAGTAAAACGTGGGAGAAATCAATTCCTTCCAAAAATATGATGTATGTCTTCTCTCCCACATATAGATGTCCACCCTTATACTCTCTCATTCACTCCATAAAGACACATTGGATTTGTGAGGACATTTCCAAATCACATTACACATTAATAAAATCACCCAATAATCCTTATTTGGGTAATAAATCAATACTATGATGAATTTAGTTGAATCATAATGAAGATAACACAAGAAGAGGTTATGTTCTTCCCATATAATATTAAATTTCTTTCTTCCTCCACCAACATCAATTAATATAAAAAATCGATATAATACCATATGTATCATCCATGTATGTTTATGTTGTTATAATAGGTGAAGTACAAACAACAATATCTAATTCCATCAAATGTGTAATGAAATCATCATTCATGTGTATGTTGGACTACAACCTCTGGAATCGATATCATTCATTTTTCCATTACCCTCACACACAGTTTTGTATAATGATATATATAACATATTTAAAAAATAATTATATGATATATATATATACATATATATATACATATATATATATATATATATATTACATTATATTCTACAAGGGAGATAATAACATCACTAGTTTTAATGAGGACTACTACCTCACAAAGCAATGTGATTTATAGTTCACTAATGTTTTACAAATAATGTAATAAGGTTTACGTTACTGATTAAATTTGATATAAATTAAATATTATATTTCTGAAATATTTATTATTTATGAAATATAATATATATATACAATTTCTTTTCTTTTCTTTTTTCACTCACTTATAGATGATAAAATCATTTTGCCACATGTATAATACAACCATCCCAAGTGATGTTACTCTATTTTACTATCCACCAAACATTGATAGAACATATTAGAATATAAAATGGTTTATTTGTTATTATAATTATGTAAATATAATAAAATAATTACCACCATTACATTGTGTCCATTGAGAAGTTGAAATGTTAATCCTGTGTATGTATGACCTACCATCTCCCTGAATGCAACATACATCATTTTTCATAAGCATATTTCATTATATTTTTAATTATATTTTTTAAATATGATATTTATTTCTTTATTAATATTAATTTGATGATAAAAATATAAAATATGTGCAGGAACAAATTTTTTGATATTGAAACATGCGTTAGAATATATTTAAATTGACACCTGAATGAATGACAAAGTGAATGATTATTACTAAATGGTAAAGAATATATTATAAAAGGATCATATATAAAATTATAATTATGAATTTGGATCTTTTGTAATTTTATTACATGTTTAATACCACTATCTAGATTATTAAATCTTGTTATAATAGAATGGTTCCTAAAGTAATTGATTTCATCTCAATTTCATGTCATTGTGGAATATTTTATTGTTATACATGTAATTTCTTGTATATAGTGTATATACTATCATTTTTTGATCTAGAATCATGAAATATTTAATATTAATTTTACTATAATTTTCAATTTGAATTATTTAATCCAAGGGTATTTTAATTAAATGTTACGAAGATGTAAGTTATTTCCAAACTCTAATTCAATGCATTGGGTAATTTTTCTACATCATTGATTATTTAATTTTAAGATTATGTGTATATTTAATTTTAATTAAATTATTTTTTATTTCCAAATTATTATGTTTATTTATAGTTGAGTAACCTAATTGGTTATTAAATGAATTTCCACTACAAATTTATGATAATTATATAGTATTATTTCACAATCCTATTCAAATAAATATTTTTTACTACGGAAATTTAGTTAAATGAAATTAATTTTCCATTACATAATAAAACTAATTTATTTATTTGAATATATTTATTCTTGATATCATCCTATAATATTAATATTTCTCCAATATTTTATAATTAAATTAATTTAGAAATCTGATTATGAAAATCGGAATTCATTTCTTACATTGAACATAAATATATTTCTTCCAAAAACATATTTTCTAAAGATGTTTTAACCATTTAAAATGATTTATTAAATTATGTTTTACACATTATTACTCATTAGAAAATAATTTAAATGAATAATATTTATATTTCAAAACTATAACATTTTGGTTTTAACGGATAATGTGAATGGGATCTTGTAGCCGTTTTTCAAATAAAGAACTTTCCAAATATTTTTACAGTGAAAAAACAATTATTATATAAAACTGTTTTACATGTATTGAATTAACCAAAATCATGAATTTAATTTATGTGTAGATTCAATTGTATGATTAAATGTATCTTTTTAATGAAAATTATCCAGTATTTCAAATTTAAATTAATTTAATTAACTCTGGTAATATTAAATAATATATATTATTCACCCAATATAGGTACATTGTGAAAAAAATAATTATCTATTAAATAAGTAATTTGATATATTTTGAATTATTTTTACTTTTAATAAGAAGTGTTGTCCAGTATTATATATCCCCTTTTTGCATAAGTATGTCTCATGAGACAATCTTATTATTCCACCATTAAACTAGTTTCTAACTGTTGTTTAAACCATCTTATGAAAGGTGTTGACTGTTGGGATATCATGATTCCTGGTATCATGACATAAAATAATTAATCATTTCCATCAATAAGAGATTAGTTTTTGTTATACTTGATATTTTCACTATTATATTATTTGTGGATGGATTTAGTTTTAGATTAATGCTTAAATAGAATATTTTATTAGTTATTTATATTTCAATATTTATTATTTCATGTCCCATTATTTAAATGGAATGTGTTCTCAAATATGTACATTTCAATTTTGATTAGTAATTATCCAGTTATTTAAATTGAATTTTTGGAATTTAATTTATATTTATATGTATATTGTTCTTATCAATTCATTAAAGCTTCTATTACACTTAACCCATACTAAGAATTTTACCCATACTTATTTAATCTCATTTACTTATAGATTGATGAATTATACTATGATTTTTTTCTCCCCAACCCCATAATACATGATTTTGTGTATACTTTCATTACATTAGATTGATTACAAGGAAACACAACCTAAACGACTGTACAATTTACTAGTCTTGTAAAACTAGATAGATAAATGAGTCTTTTATAACAGATGAACACACTAATCACAACACAATTTTTTCAAGGATAATAAATATATTCTATACATAACATCCTTTTATATATTTTATAGTAAAAAGCATGTATTCTTGGGAAAAGTAATCCAAATAAGGGAGAGTTAAAATTATCTCTAACTGCTATGTATTGATGAAAAAATAATGAATCAATGGTTATAATAAATATATCAAAGAATTTAAATGACCAAAAATTCCATGTAATACGTAAACTAATAGGGAGTGAGTATACAATATGGAATGTTAAATAACTGAGAACAGTTTCCATTTAAAATAAATGGATAGGACATAATAATTATGTAAATAAAAATAATAGAAACACATTCCATTAATTCCATATGATGAGAATGAAATGCATTCATAGATAATTTTTAAGTGATGATATCAAAGATAAATTGTAATAAAAATATTTCTATTCTAAATTGGGAAATGATTAATTATTAGACTTAATATCTAAGGCACATGAAAACCTATACCATTAATAACATTTATTAGGCAATTTAAAAATATAATTAAAAACCTGTTTAATTTTTCAAAATGATTTTTCTCATGAGATGGTTTTGATGCATTTATGGACTATATTAACTTTTTCCCCCACCCATCACATTTAGTCCAAGTATTCCTTATTTATTTTGAAATTTATTTATTTAATAAAAAATATGTCATATAAAATATCCATATTGACCAAATAATACGGATTTCTAAATATTTATCTAGATAATAAAATATATATCAAGGTAAATAAAATATGTAACAATGGTATATGTTTTAATATATAAACATATCTATACTAAATAATATATATATTTAGGGGAAATTTAATATCTAATGACCATATGAAATTAAATATTTAAAGAGGGATAAATGGAAATATGGTAGATAATTTCAATACATTCCTTGGTCAATGAAATCATAAACTATCTAGATGAAAATTTAGGATGGTATCAATACAACATATCCTAGGTGATGTATGGATAAAGGGTTGTTGTCATTGATAAAAATAAATTGACAAAAAAATATACATTTCATTTTAAAAAACACATTGAAAATATTTTTCATTGGAAATCACAGAAAAAAGAATCATTAAAAATTAGACTTTTAAAATTAGAATTAAAGATTCAAATATATTAGGAGGTAATTTTGGACATTTCCTTCAATATAAAAAAATAGAAGTGTTAAAATGTTAGGAAAGTCCCTTTTAGGAAATTCAAAATAATTATCCTTTGAATTTTATTTAAAATAAAATAATAATAAAATTTATTTATAAAATAATTTTTTAATGGTTAAAAAAATATTACCATTTTTTTAAAAAAATTTGGTTTTTAGAAGAAAACAGGTTCTCCAACTAAAGAGGTAAAGGAGGTTAGGATTTCCTATGGAAAATTTATAAAACATATTGAGTACCAAAGAGAATAAAATGGTATTTTTACAAGAAAAATGTAATGAATAATCACATGAGAAAAAAATAATGTATTTATTGGGAAATAATAATGTAAACTCCTTCAGTGTAATATCAAGTATAAGCAATCTCATTTGGAATGAGATTGTGAGATAAACCATTGAAATTATCAGAATGATGAAGTGTAAATAAATCAATGACTTACATATGTGTATAATTTAAAAATCCAAATAAAATAAGTTTAATTACATAAATATATAGTATAAATAATCATACACATAATCATATAATATTAGTGACAACCCAGAAGTAATATAAATCAATGAAAAGGAAATGAGTTTTAAAATATCTTTACCTCATGGTAACATTATGGTCCACTCTCCATAGATGAAATAATTAAAATTTAAATGAAAAAAATAATAATAATAAATTATTCATGACATTAAATGTCAATGGGGAATCATTTAATCCATATAAATGAAACTATGTGAATGACATTACGATATGCCTTAATAATATAAAATTGAGATGAAATCCCTAACAAATTTGCAACTTTTGAAGAATTTTCTACTTGAAATAAATAATTTCCAATGAAACATTAAAAATTATGAATATAAATTTATTTATGATAAAAAATAAATTATATTCAGTATATACACCACATAAATAAAATAAGTGGTGAAAATGGTGTATGAATCATAAAAAGAAAAGTGAGATAAGGGTTCATTAGCTTTTTCTCCTATTTAGTTGTGTGATAGTTAACCTCACATATATTCAATTAATACCTATTAATAACCCTCATAATAATCATACACCAGTTTATAATACCAAATCATATCTTATTATAATATCTTATTACTTGTTTGTTAACAACCATTCATTATTTTCATTGTTTTGGGGGTTAATTTCCAAGATTTTTGAGTACGTTTCAACGTGTTATTTTATTATTCTTAATCTGATCATGATTTAATAATCTATAAGAGGTTAACCATGATGTATATATTATAAATTTTTATTATATATTTATTTATATTATTCCATAAATTTTATAGATATAAAATAAAACGTACTATTTATCGAGATGGTAGGTATTATATATGCATGAACACTACTTCCATTTCATTTTCATGTTTAAAAAATAAAATGTAATATATATATATATTTATTATAATTATAGTAGCATATTTATGTCATATATTTCACTTATTTTTTTAACATATTTCATTAATACACTCCATGTATAGCGTGAACGAATCACATCACTTTGAGGAGGCGGTAATAAAAATTTCAACAAACGATATTGAGGTATTCTCACAAAATGTAAATTATGAAGTGATTTGTTATATAAAAATTACATAATAATGAATAAAACATATATATCATATATAAACTATAAATATATCTTTATTAAAACCTTCAAAACTGTTAATGAATGAATGAACGACTTCATTTCTTTAGGATGTAGTATGTCGTGTATGTCAACAACGATTACATATACCATTTGATAGATTTGTTTCAAAGTGTATGTAAATATATTATAAAAAAACTATTTATATTGAATATAATTATTTTATTATTCAAGTATGATATGAAAATAATTTATGTTCTGCAGATGTAATTGAGTGAAATTAACCGCTGAAGAATATTTCAACTTATTCAATTTAATCCTTTCAGTTTATACCAAAAGACTCCCTTTGATTTCTTTTTACCCAAATTGTGGACTCTAATTTTATGGAAGTTATGTTTTGAAAATATATTATCATCGATTTCATGAGCTAAAGGGAATTATAAGTCTGAAAAAGTGGGAGGCATGACAGCCTTTTTATAGTGGAGGAGGAGGGTGATTCTTGAAAATAGATATAGTTTAACACAATTGAGAGGTATCCCTTGCATAATGTTCCTAAAATTATAAACCTTATATAAAAAAATGAATTATATGGTTGAAATATAGAAATAAAATATTATTTTTATATGTTTAATGTTCAATGTTTTCGTTACATTATGTTGCAGTCCCTAGGTGAGCTTAATTATACCTTAATCGTATTAATTACTTTCAATTAATCTCAATAATATTTTTTCTAAAAAACTAGAATTACCATAATATATATTATAAATTATTATAATTAAAAATATTTAATTAATTTTTCCAATTTCCAATCAGAAATGTGTCATAAATTAATTTAACTTTAATCCTATATACGGGATGACAATAAGGATTTTAAAGACAAACAATAAAAAAGCATGAAATGTTTTCATATACAATTTCAATTTGTAATTGATTCCAATGACCTAAATTTTATTAATTAAATTATTATTTATATAATGTGACTATAAAACCAATATAAAATATAATTTAAAACTATAAATTATTTACATGAAAAATTATTTTTTGATTAAAATTCAGTATCTCAGGATTTATTAAGAAAATAAAACAATTCATAAAAATACAAAAAAACACCATAAGATAATTTTTATATTATTATTTTAAAAAAATATATTGGATATATAGAACTTTTACAATTTCTAAAAAATTGAATTTAGTATATGGTCTTTATTAAAATGTTGTAATATTACATTTAGAAAAATATAGGATGTTATTTATAAATTTTTTTTTATTCTTATCTTTTGTATATACAATCAATTTTAAGAATATAAAAAATATGTATTATATATTATATTTATTTCTTTAATATCAATCAATAGTTTTGAATTATTTTTATGATTAGGGTAAAATATCTTTGTGGGCATAAAAATTTCTCTTTTAGATTCATTTGGATTTTATATTCCTATGTATTTAATTGGTAACCTATGGTTTCATTTTATATTTTCATAAACCATATATTTTCATTAGTTAGTTAATACTATTAATAAATGATTATTTAATAGATATTCTATAACATAATATTATATTTTAATAACATTTTTTGAAGATTTTTGTCTTGCACATAATGTATGAAGTCAAAAACATCATTGTTGTGTATGACACTAGACAACTCGATATTAGGTGAATTAAAATGTATATAATATAATTATTTAAAATATTCAAAATAACATAATTTATCAAGAGGTTATATTTATTTATATTTCTGGTGTTGCGTTTCATACATTCAATCAAATAAAAGTTACTGTTTATAATTATTGGGGTGTTGCATTCTCCCCAACATATATAAATAATGTCCTCCCAATTTAAACATATTAATGGTAATAAATGGTTTGATATTTTTAAAAAAATTATTTTAATCCCACATCATAAAAGGTTTTATAATAAAATATCTTGAAAAGAGAGATTTGGAAGTACTATATTCTCATGAAATAACATATGACTATGTTTCTACATAAGAGAACATTAATGGAAAATAAAAATATAGACTTGGAGGAAAAACATAAAAAATTATATTGAATAACTAATTTGAATTACCACATAATGTTATGTATCAATATAATGTTTAGGGACTCAATGAAAAAATACAATTATGATTATGAAGACCACTAGTTCAAAAAAAAAATACAGTATTAGGATAAAACTTTATTTCTAGATCATTTTTCATATTGTTAAGTAACTATTTTACTACCTAAATGAATAGTTAAATATAGTTAGATGATATATTTCTATAAAAAAATATTATCCATTGGTTTTTCTTTCATGTTTTCAATATTTCATCCATTTAATCCTTGAAATTAGTACCCAAGAATGTATATTTTTCTAAAATACTAAAAATTAATTTCAAAAGATCATAAGATACATGAGTAGACAAAAAGTATTTATTTATTTATCTAAATTGTTCCAAAACAATTATGTTTCTTACATTACTCCATAAAACTAAATTTGATACTACTGGTCCATCATCAAATATTTATTTTTCAAAATGTTTTGCGAAAATCAGTGAGACGTTAAATAGGACATTAGGTTAGCAGGTGGTGGGTACAAAACCCTTATCATCCTTTGGTCATCAGTTTAATACCAAACACCATAACAGATTCGATGGGTGGTCAATCATATTATAGTTTTTCATTTTTCTAAAACTGTATTAATATAATTTCAACAATAGATAAAATTTACACCATTGAAATACTGTTAATCACTAAATATATTTTCATATATGGGTTTAAATAAAACTCCAATTAAAAAATATTATATCAATTCATATAAGTATAGGTTATTTTCATTGTCTATATATTATCCTATAGATGAGATAATTTTCTTGGTTTACTCCTAGATTCCTCACATTTAATCCATCAAACTTCAAATGGACCCTTATGATGATTTTTATATCCCTCCATCAAACTCTTTGATTTTACTAAAAAATTATTTTCATTATGGTCATCTTTCTAACACATAATGAATTTCCTCATTTCATTGAGACACATTCCTAGGTTTCTCCTTCTATATTTATTTCATGATGGAAATCATGATTTATTTATCCACGGGCTCCACCACATGAGATATTATAAAAACACACCCTTCACTTATTTAATGAGTCTCAATGTTGGTTGTGGTAAATATTTTTAATCATATTTTTTGAAATCTTATTTAGAGGGAACATGTTATCCTTCACTCCATCAAATATCCCAATAATTTTCTAATTTTTAGCAGTGTTTCCTTCATGTTAAATTTTAACGGGATTCCATTGGGTTCCATCCATTTACTAAAACCAAAACGTATAGTGTGAGCAATAATTATCACATTATAAAACCATATAATCATTTTTATGTTTTTTTAAATCCTCGTGCATTATTTTTAATATAGTACACTTTAAATTTTACCTAGGTCAATCATTGTCATTATCTATTCGAATAGATCATTATGTATTGAATTTAAAAACTGAATTATCCTATGAATATACCCTAGAAGTGTCAAATAAGGTGCACAATAACATCCATTTTTTGTAGAATCCGGTAGTCGGTCTCTACTACCATTACATTGGAATGATTACATGTAAATGAATCCAATATTGTAAATCAGTTTAGTAGTATTGGAAAACCATATTCATACATGATTCTTATTTAATATCTTAATACACTAATTAAAAAATATTTATTTGGGGATGATAAATTTATTCCTTCTATCATATCCTTTTATATTAGTCTTTGTACACTTCTTTTATTCCTTGTTAATAGTAATGTGTTAATGTTGTGCTCAAATGGTCATTCAGGTTTCAGTACCAAGGAAACAATAATGAATCAACGAAAATTGTCAATATTGAATAGTAAATATTTGAAAACACATTCCATGTAATCAATAAATTGAGAGGGAGTTAGAAAACAATATAAAAAATTCAACTACTGATGAAAATTTTCATTTAAAAAAACTGGATAAGGTATAATAAATATGGAAAGGCAAATAAATGAAAAAAATTCCATTTAGTAAATAGTACGATAATAAAATGCATCCATAAATAATTTCAAAGAGAAAATATCATAGATATATAACAATAATATGAAATGAAATATAAATAATTTAAATTATTAATTATTAGATGTCATGTCTGATACACATGAAAACTTATACAATAAAAACCACTTACAAAAAAATTAGTTATATATATAAAAACCCATATAATTTGTGAAACTGATTTTTATTATGAGAACTATACTGTAAATCGAGGGGAAGATTAATGTCTGATTCCCACCCATCACTTCCAGTCTAATAATTATTCGTTATATAGTAATAAATTTAATTAATAAACAATATGACCTATCAAATATTTTTATTCAGTGGAGAATTGTTATTTATCAATATTTCTAAAAAAAATAAAATAATTATTAAAGTAAATTATTTATGTAAAAATGGTATAATGTTTATGTAATAAAAATATCCATGATAAAATGTATAAATATTTTTGGTTAATTTAATGACTAATGATCATATGAAATTGAATATTTCTAGGGTAATGAATGGAACTGACATAGTAAATGTAAATATTATCCTTCATTAGATGAATTATAAACCATCTAGAGGAATAATAAGGATGGTATCAATAAAACACATCCCAGGTAATGTAATGATAAAGGGTCATTGTATATGATGAAAAGAAATAGTACATAATGAAATAAAATATCATTTTCATTTGGAAAAAAATTATAATAATTTTCATTTAAAATTAATCTAAAAAAATCCTTAAAAAATATCATTTTAAACTATCATAGTAATATTCTCTAAAATGATGGATGGTAATTTATTTCATGTCATACATGGAAAAGACATTATTTATTTATTAATGTACAATGTGAGAAAAATCCATTATTGTTAAATTGAATATAAGATTCCATAGAAAACATATGTAGAAAAAAACGTGTAAACATTCCATTAATAAATTATTTTTTTCATGAAGAAAATATATTGGAAAAATTATTTATAAAATAGGGTATTTAAAATAAAATTTATTATCTTACAAAAGAGTGAAACAACACCAAATTTTATGAAAAACATTTAATCAAAAAATTTGAGTAACAAATTCTGTAAACAAGGGACTATTACATAAAAAAATCCCAAATAAATATAGTAAAAGATAATTAAATTATTTATCAGACAATTATTATATAAGTTCCTTTAATTTAATTTCAATATTAATCAATCACAATTATAATCACATTGTAGAATAAACTATTAAAATTATCTTAATGTTAAAGTGAAATTATCCAATTAATTGTTTATTTTATAAACAATAAATCCAAATATCACAACTGTACATTCATAAATATATATTAAAATTAATTATACACAGAATAAAATATTAATAGAAATACTAAAAAATTAATATAATTAAATTTTAAGGAATTGAATTATGAAATATCGTTAACACATGGTAACTTTTTGTATCAATCCCCTTAGCACAAATAATTAAAACTGACACTCAAAATAAATTTAATAAATATGTATTCATGATATTAATTTTCAATGGAGAATTTTATAAAGAATATGAAAAACAATTTTCATTACATTACAATAAGCCTTAATGAAATGATATTCAGACAAAAGCCCTTACTACATTGTAACATATGAATTATAATCCCCATGAAACAAATAGAATAAATTGAAACAGTAAATACCAGGAAAAGAAATATATTCATGATATAAATTACAATATGTTAATTATATAAACCACATAAACTAAATTTGTTGTGAAAATGTTGTATGCCTCATGGAATGAAAATTTTAACAGCAATCCCTTTCCTTATTCTTAGTTTTGTGATGTTTAACCTCTTGTATTGTTTTCTGAAACATGTTACTAACATATACCATAACCATATTATTATTTATAACATCACATATAATTATATATTATTTTTTATTAACTATTTCTTAATAAAGTTTCATTTTTTTTAATTTTTTATGTGTTATTTTCGTCGTTTTTCTAGTATATTTTGGATTTTTATTCAATACGTGTTCTTCTATCTTTCATGATGTAATCATCTCCAAGATGTAAACCATGATATAAATATTATATATATAAATTATATATGTATTTATATAAATAAATAAATTTTGGAGATACGATATGAAATGTAATGTTCATAGAGATGGTAGGTCGTACGTATGCATGAACGCTACATCCATTTTATTTTCATATTTAAAATAATGAATAGTATATTATATATATTATTATATTATTATATTATTATCATATTTATATCATATATTTAATATATTTTTATTAATACCCTCCTTAATACCATCCATATATTTTGTGAACGAATGAAATTGCTTTTAGTAGATTGTAGTCCACTCATCCAGAGATGATATTATCATATTCTGAAAAAATCAAAATCATCATGTTATGTATTATATAAAAATTAAATTATCAAAAATTAATAATAACTATAACATATATTATATATAAACTATAAATTAATCGCCATTCCAACCTTGACGGTTTGTAAAAAAAGAATGAAAAACATATGTATGTCAGGTGGCAGTCTGTCGTACACATGAATGGTAGTTTTGTATACCATTTGATAAATGTATGTGAAATTGTATGCTGAAATATTATATTAAATATGTCTTAGTTTATTTAAGATTATTATTTTGTTATATAATCATGATATAAAAATAATTTAATGGGAATATAAGTAATTGAAAAATTGATTGTTAAAGAATGTTTCCTATTAGTTTGGTAGCTCTGTTTGGTTTTTATCAAATTAAATGCTTCAATTTATTTTTCATATAATTGTTCCCTAAAATATATTAGGATGTAATATTATAGATTATTTTGTGTTTTTATTATTATATAATGGTCTTTATATGGTTGAATAAGTTGGATGGGTGACTACCTTTTTGTTGTGGAGGAGTGGAATTCTTGTAAATATAAACACATACACACTATTGAGAGGAATACGTCACATAATATTCCTCTAAAATAGATAAAGTTCTATAAAATGTATCATTTGGTGAATATATGTCTATAAAATTGTTTTTAAAGGAAGATATGTAATTTTGGTTCTCAAGTATTTGGTTTAGTCACTTGATAAGCTTAATTTTACATTAATCGTTGTAATTAATTTTAATTACATTGTCTAATATTTTTGGACTAAAAAGTTAAAAATAATAGATATTATAAATTATTATTATTATAAATATTTAATCCACTTTTTTAAATTCTATTCTTGGAACATTCAAGAATTAATTTATATTTAATCCCACAGACCGGACAACAATGTCAGTTTTTAAAGTAAAAATGTTCAAAAGATAGAAATGTTTTATATCCAATTTCATTTTGAACTTTTTTAAAATGATCTATATTTTCTTAATATATCTTTTTTTGATGTAATTATACTTTTAATTCAGTTTAAAATACAATATATCAATATAAATAATTTTCAAGAAAATGGGGTTTTCATTAAAATTTCAATATTTTTCACTATTCAACAAAAAATGTAAAACATATAAGAAAATACCAAAAATTTAAGCTAAGATGATTTGAATTTTCTTCTTTAAAAAGTGAACATTATTTTTACACATAAAATTTATTAACTATCCAAAAATTGGATTTAAAATAGTTTCACCATTATAATGATGTAAC
Source organism: Viscum album (assembly GCA_963277665.1). Classification (NCBI taxonomy): domain Eukaryota; kingdom Viridiplantae; phylum Streptophyta; class Magnoliopsida; order Santalales; family Viscaceae; genus Viscum; species Viscum album. Next base: position 287,553,185 of record OY728148.1, read on the forward strand.
AAATCCTTTAGAAAAATATTGGTTTTTATGCGTAATATAGGGTTTGTTTTTTGTCTTTTTTCTACCAAATATATTAGATGTATTTCAAAAATGTTTTATTTAATAAATGATATATAGTTTTCATTAATATAATTTACTAATATAAATTAATTTATTTTATTCGCATAAAACATATATATTGCATAAAAAAATTTCCATTATATTCAATTGGGTTTTATACTCAATTTCTAATTAATTGGAAGACTATGAATTAGAATTTTATTTTTATGAACCATTTAAATTCATAATTTTTATAATAATATTAATAAGTAGAAATTTAATAGATATGTTATATAATATAATATCGTTTTTAATTAAATATTTTTGTTCTATAAAACATAATCTTGGGTATAACATAAGTTATCGAAAAACTTATTTAGCATACGATGCAAGATAACATGGTATTTCAAGCATTTAAAGATATAGAATATAGTTATTTAAAATAATTACATATACACTAAATTCACTTGATGTTTTATTTCATTCTATGTTTACGAGTGTGCGTCAAAAATTATATCAAATAAAATTTATTATTTTAGAAATTTTGGGGTGTTTCATGATTGATATTCAAGGATATTATAGCAGTAATAATTTTATTCTTGAAAAAAATTACATTGTAATTTTTTAATTAAAATTTAATATATGAATTGTAAGAACCCAGTTTCTTTTTTTTAAGTTGTGGATCTTTTCTTTTCAACATGTACTTACGAAAATGGGAGGAAAGATATTGAGGGGATGGTTGTGGGCCAGTTACATGACATGACTAAGAACTACACACTGTGTACATATAGGTACACACCGTTTATAGAAGGCTATGTGCTATGTAAACCTGGTACACGGCCACATAATGGCCAAGCCATAATTTTTATGGACATGATATGTAGTCTCAAGTACACAATATATATGTTTTTTTAATCAAGCAGTAGCATTGATTTTATAAAAATAGAAAGGGGCTCATCCGAGTTCGTGAATAATAGTTTCAAGGGACTTTTTTCTTCCTGATTGATCATCTAAACCCGATTTCTTCACCTTCATATGCATTTTGACCTGATTGATGAGATATCAATTTTTCTTGATCCTTTCATCCAAATTTATTCTCTTTATCATGTTATTTAATTTCAAGCATTGACACATGTTTTGTATATTTTCTATGTTCTTGGGAGAATCAAATCCCGTAGCTAGTTAAGGAGAGATGTACTATGATGTGTTAGGTGGTCTTGTTCTTTTCTCGCAATTTTTAGTTGTTTATATGTTTTTTATTTCCAATTGGACTAGTTTAGGGGTAACCATTAATAGAAATTGACTCTTGATGTTATCTAATGATGATTCAGTCATGAATTAATTTAATTTAAGAATATTTGAGCTTCTGGGTTTGATTAAGGGACATCCCAATGGTTCGTTCCCTTAGAATGACCAGTATGTCCATTTGGATGAGTTTTCCAATTACTCAATCCTTATCTTCCATTATAGGGTTGTTTAGTACAAATTAAATTTATAACGGAATTGCAATTTTGATAGTTGTGATTGACTTGATTTATGTGGTTTGGATTAGTAATTCCCCCTTTTCCCCATGATATTCCAATTATGGTTTAAGCCTCTTGTTAGTTCAATTCACTAGTTACCTGTTTTTAATGATTCCCACAATAGTTTGGATTATGATACCCATGTAATATTGTAATTTACATATATTATTTATTATGTCGAAATGATTATTTACAAGGCATGACTATGATTGACTGTTATGCATGTGAGTGAGGATTTGTTATGCATGTGGGAAAGGATTTGTTAGGAATGTGGAAAAAGAATTGTCATGCCCGTGGGAGAGGATTTGGTTATGCCTGAGGGAAGGAATTTTCTATTCTTGCAGGCATGATTGTAAGTTGAATATTGAAAAAGAATGATTTATGATGTGTTTTTGAAGCCAAATAATAATATTTGATTTGTCCATCATCTTATTTATTGATATAGCCTTATGAGGTATCTTTGGAACATTATATATAAAAGGGATTGATGGGTTTAGTCTGAATCTCAAGACATATATTATTTAACGAAATTAACTGGATGAACTAACCATAATGAACGAAACTAGGAAACATGAATTGTAGGATTGACTACATTTCAGTATTTCCTAGTTTACTGGATTTACTTTTCATATAATACCCATTGAAAATACTCATTAAAATATAGGCACATATCGTTTGTGGTTTTGTACTATGATTATTTCCTATACCTTGTTTTTGTCAAACTTTTGGACCCAAACAGAATATATTGTTGCAGTTTTCGATAAGGTCATGCTCCCTTCCATAGGTAATTGAGATGTTGTTTAGGAGTCAGAGAGGCTAGGAATGAGCCAAGGCTTGCTATGCTTCCTAGTCACTTTTTTTATATTTTTCTTTGGAGGTTGAAGTTATGTATTTTTTCATTGTACTTTTTTGGATTCTTTCCAAGAACATGAGACATGCCACATCATCTTTTGTGCTGTATGATGCTTGGTTCTCTATCTTATTATTCTTCCATTGTTTATTTCAGTCGTATGTTGTTTACTGATTTGGTTATTTTACTATTATTTATTCTTCTATATTACACTTTACTAATGATGGAATTGTTTCCCCACTATCGCACCCAAGGCCCTTGCGGCTAATCGGCAATCTAAGAATTTTTTGAAAGGTGATTGAGGCCATGTGAAAAACTGGGTATGGGGCACCAGTTGAGTGGCATCCCGATTTGGGACCTTACAATGTGGAATCATCGGATTTCTTTATTATTTTACTTTACTATTTAAGAACATCACATAAGAAATGGAATTTAGTAACTAGATATTCCCAATAATAGATACCCATGTACAAAAAATATTAAAATTACCTCGAATGATATGTTATTTTTTTGGATTTTGAGCTATCATATTTAATTATATTTCACCATTGGGTGACACACTTGATTAGTGTTGTTATTGTTGATATAATGGTTGTTTAATTTTTCTACAATCCAATGAGATGATGGTATTCCAACTCATGCATCATCTTGGATGTTGTTAGAAATTAGATTGCATGCATTATTTCCATGCCATTTAGAGATAATTACTGATTGAATGGTGATGTGATTGATATCAAGCTATATATTCATATTTTTGTGATAGAAATCGTGCTAGATATGGCAGCTCTTGTGATACGTGTATTGGCAAGTGTTATGGTAGAATTGGAAGGATTCCAAACTTTGGTCCCTAGGGTGTATGGACCCACTTAGATCAGAATTTGGTTGATCTTGTTTCATCCATGGGATATAAATTATGTTTCTTATGTACTAGATATATATTCCAAGATTTTTTTAGTGGGGAGTATGGGCCCCCATGGATGGTAATATTGAACATCGTTTCTTTATTTGGAAAAAACAAGGGGTTTGGGAATGTTTATGAGGCCCACTATCAAGGAAACCTGACAATATGGTGTTTGGTTCTATGTAAACATGCCATGTGTTCTTTTGTTCAGGAAGAAAAGAATATTTACAAGAAAACGTTGTGTACTCTTCGTACACACTATGTAATATATTACTATATCACTGACCATGTCAGTGAAAACATGGGTTGTTGAGTTTTTATCAGAACATGTCATTTTCCTTAAGTTCACCCAGTATAGTTTTTCATAGGAAGACTCTTGTGGCTCTGGCCATGTAATGGTACATGTCCATGAGGGAATACATGAGTACATGTCCGATGTCATCAGCACACTCCATGTACATAGGATGTTTGCATGAACAAGGAAGGTGGAGTTACACACCCATGTGAGAGTTTAAGGGGACACACTTTGTATTGTCCCTACACGACATATACCTAGGGTGTTTACACGACCAGGCTGGCTGGAGTAAACAACCATATAAGGGATTAAGTGTACTCACCCTGTATGATTCCAACACACTATATACTCATCCTTTTTGATCTTTTGAGTCTTTTCATATACCATTTAGTTCTTGTGATCTTGAACTGTGTTCCATGGTGAATAAATCTTATAATGAGGTGTATGTAATGAATTTTACAAATCAATTCAACCATGATGACCCCCATTTGTATGCTAAGAGAGTGGAAATGAGCATACCATAGAGGTGGTAGGCCATGGGCTACCGGTGGATCATCTAGATGTGAAACTCACAAAACCTTCTATTATACCATAAAAAAGTGTTGATTCATAGTTTCGTGAAGGCTTCAAGAGGGTTATATAGACTTTATATGGACTACCTCATCCTGCCACATCTGTGGTAGAACTGACATGAGTATTCGAGAAGCAACATCTACATATGTTTTTAGTCAATGGTCAACCACAAGCAATAGTGTCATTGATTGAGTCCATACTTATGGACTTCAAGAATCTAGGCATGCCACTTGAGAGGATGGTAAAGATAATAACCTATATGCTGAATGATTCCACCAAGAGGTGGTATGACGTTATCACAAAAATGGGGAATCACCAAGACATGGCATGGGTAGATTTTCTGATGGTATTATGAGACTGCTATTTTCCCAAGATGTTGAGGGTCGATAGATCTAGGGAGTTCATGAATTATGATAAGGGTGCTATGTCTGTGATGGAATACTCTTCCTGTTTCACCGAGCTTCAGTTATTAACACCTATTCTGATGGGTTATGATACATTAATGGCTAGGTTATTTGAGTATAGTCTCAAGTAAGAGATCCGATTTCAGGTGAACAATATCTAGTTTCCTTTTTTAAGCTATTGTGAATCAGGTGCTGATTACATAGAGTAATTTGTGGGAATCTTTAAGTGTGAATTAGGGTGGATTGTCACCGAGAACTGTTATAGTCTCGACCAGGAGTAAGAAGCTTCATATGGAGATTTTTTGTGGTGGTACAAGAAGTCAGAATGTTACTTTTGTTAGATATCTGAGGAGTTACTAGTGTTGTTGAGCTAGGCATATGAGACTCTTGTTCTTGATGAACTGAGTCGATTGTCAAGCTCACAGAATTATTGGCCATATACAATGATACTTCAAGGCATTTCCACTAGAAACTATAGAGAGATGTTATGCACAGACTCCACATTTGGGATCATGGTCACAAATTATCAATACATAGGGAATTGGAATATGTCAATATGATCAAGCCGAGGTAGTAGTCATGGAATTGATAGCCAGACCCTAGGAGCTTTGGTATATAATGGTGGTTCCACTTAGGGTACCCAGTAAGATTCTCAGGGAAACGATATGAGCCAGTTTTATATAGTGAAACAGACCCACCAGGAGTAGGATCTTGAACCTTATACTGTTAGATGTGCTATTCTAGTAACCTCTGTTTTATCTTCATCACTCTTTAATACCTGGGATTCATATAGTTTAATATTTTATAACATTGTATAGATCCTTTAACTCTATGTTTTCACTTCTAAAGATGTTATAACCATATACATTCTATTAGGAATAAAGTCGATTGGTGTTTGTCAGTGTAAGGAGTGCCCCCTTGAGGTAGGTGGGTGTCACTTCTTTTGGGATATCTATGTCTTAGAGATGAAAGGCGTTGATTTCAACATCAAAATTTATTGTCTAGTGTTTGTTCTAGACATTATTTATTTCTATCTCCACTGGGTGAGATTTATGTCACTTGAGGGAGGTTATTTTCTATAAAGGGTGAATAGGATGTCTAGGCGAGCCGAGATAGACCAGATCATTGTGGGTTGAGTGGGATGACTGAATAGAATAACATTTTATATCTATATTACCGCGGTACATGTTCGATTTATTTCCCTCAATTGGTTGGTAATTTCAGGTATGTTTTTTGGATGACTTTTACGGCTAACCTCTGGTATGAGATGTGGAGTTCTCTAACGATCTACTACCAGGAGCTTCATCGGTATCCATTCATCCTTGAAGAATAGATGCAATGAAGATTCAAGATCTCTTATGAAGAAGCTATAGGATTTAGAGGATGATGGTATCATTAGACCTAGTACTTTTCTGTGGGGTTATCAAGTCCTTTTGTGAAGAAGGCAGATGGTACCCTCAGGTTATGCAAGGAATATTAAAAACTGAACCAGCTAATGGTTAAAAGTTGATACCTCTTTCCATAGTTAGATGACTTGTTTGATAAACATTGAGGATCCCAGGTGTTCTAAAAAATCACTTTAATGTCAAGATATCACCATGTACGTGTTCTATCATCAAGAATACCTTGTACCTTGTTTCATAGCAGGTACAGTCTATATGAGTTTCTAGTTATGGAATTTGGTCTCATGAACGCACCAGTAGATTTCAGGTGTAACACCCTGAGATTTTATGAAAAGTATTCTTTGAATTTCATTGATTTATTCTGTTGTACGTTACACCCAAATTACCTTGTGCTATACACAACATCTTATTAGCTTATATTATACACAAACACTATTCTTGGCTTGCATTACACGCAATTGAGACCTTCCTCGATAGCATGTCTAGTACACAATACCGTGTTTCATGAAACATCGATATATTGTTATAATATTATTTTGAACTATCCGTTATGAATAGTAATACCCACTATTTGAAAATTTATAAAGTTTATCTTTCAAAATGGACTTAATTTTTGGATTTGGAATATCAAAATTAGTCAAGGGTGAATTTTTGGTATTTTTCTGAAAACTTTTGATTTTTGATGAATAGTGAAAACACTGGGTTACTATTTAAAAACAAACTTTTTTTTAATTAATTAATTATTTTATATAAATTTATTTTAGGTAAAAATTGATACATAATACCTATATATTTCCAATGTAATTCCTTGGAGTCATTTTATAATAAGTTTCGATATATAAAAATTTTATTGAACTTCTCACCATCTTTTACCTACCTCCTAGGAGCTTTTTGCAAACTTACATAAAACATAATTTTACCGCTTCTATGAGTGGAATTTCAAAAATCCAAGAGACACGGTTAATATCAAGGAGTAAAATGTGGTTAAATAAGCTAAAAATAATTTCTGGTGTTTAGTAACTTTTTACTTTTATTTACCATGGTTAAAAGTAAATAGGGTAATTAAGGGTAAAAGTGATATTATTATTACCCTAACACATGTCCTAATTCTATTGGATAAGTATAATTCGACCAAAAACAACCTTAGGAATAAACTATTACCATTTAGTTCCACTTGGATTAGACTAGAACATTTATTATTAATTTGTTTAAAGAAGGGTTAAAATAGTTAAAATCAATGTTTAATAACTAAATCATTTTCAATATATGGTTATACATATGATAAATTCGACTATAAATATTAATTAGAAAGATAAAAAGATTTCATATATAATTTTATTTTATTTATAATTTTTATAAATTAAATAATTTAATTTATTTATGACATAATGATGATGCAGTAATTATCTTATTAATGAAATATTAACATAATTGATGTTATAAATACGCAAATAAATGTAATTTGAGACTTTTTATTGATTCAAATAATTTTATAGGTTAATATGACATGTTAGTATTTATTAAATTACTATTTTTTGAACTAATAATGTTGTAATGATTTTCACAAGAATCATTTACTAAATAGTGTCAAAATTGACATAAAATAGTTTTTAAAATAAATATTATATTATTAATTGTTATTATGTTCCTAAAAATATATGGATCATCCAAGAGACTTATATCATTAAATTTTTATCATTAATTCACCACTTGGGGGTCTCTTGTACGTATATGGTAGGTTTATTACCTATATAATATAAAAATACAATGTGACATGGTAAATGTCAATTTAATTAAATAAGAGTTAAAACTATAAGATATGGTTAATATAATGACCCAAACCTGTCTAAAATCTATTGGTCGAAAGGATTTCGACCCATACCCACATTATCTTCAATGTAAATCAATTTGGAGCTATTATAAACCGAATATGACTTTATTATTAAATAATATTTTTTGTTTTTCCTAAAGTGCACCTCTCCTCCCTTATAAAAAGGGAACCCCTTCCATCTCCTCTTCACACCCTTTTGAGCCTTGAATCTCATCCAGCCCCTTCCCATTTATCTTCTACACTTCCCTAGAATCATTCTTGAGGTTCAGGTCTTCTCAAAAGACCAACTCTACTTCCTTAAGAGGAATCTTAAAGGATGTGCATCGAAGAAGAGGTAATCTCTTCTTCTGATTCTCTCAAGTTTCTTTCTTCTTCTACTTCTTCATCTTTAGTTGTCAAATTATAAAGTAATAACATCAGTATTACTTATATACTGATATGTTATTATAAATATTCAACAACCATATTTCACCTTCTACCCGTCCTACAGAAAATGAAATCACCGTGTGGGCGTACGTACGGAATACAGTCTCCACGCCATGGTGTAATCTGTTTTCGACCACCACCTTAATTGGATGGATATAATGATGTAAAAAATAACTATATATGATTATTGTAAAGTGATATTTATTCTGAAATATTATACATACCCTTAAATACAATTCCACGGTTATGGGAATGATATCATCGCTAGTGCGTACTTACGGACTATTGTCTCCACAACGCGATGACATTCATTCTCAATGTTAACCATTCATGAATGATTAAAAAGTATATACAATGAATAATAATGAAATATATGAAATAATAATGATAGTGTATTTATTTATATATATATATGTATTCCATCTAATTAATTGCATTCAATTTAATAAAAAACGAAAACAACATTCATGCGTACGTACGGCCTACTGTCTCCATGAACAGTGTATTTCATTCAATTTATCTATTTATCATATATATATATATATGTATATGATGAATATTTATTATATATAAATCTTGTTTTACATTATATAATTAATTAAATCAAGATATAAATAATAATATCAAGAACAACAAGTCATAACACGTACAATAAATGAAACGATATTTCCCAAATCGTTGCTTTTACATCGAATTTACAAAAGAACGGTTAATATAAAGACATAAGTAAACTATATATGATATCATAACTATGAGTATGATTCTATAATAAATCAATGATATCATTTAAATCATTATATAGGATGTTCAGATACATACTAAGCATATCGGACATAAGGTAAGGGATAACTTTTCCAATCTCATTTTTATCTCAGATTGTATATTTATAAGTATTTATCGGGGTTATATTTAACTTCCATGTCCCTGTTTTCTAAAAATAGCTTCATTTAGGTTTAAAGTCCTTTTTACCCATTTTGACATTTACTAAATGGTATGTGAGGAATCTTTATTTTGTTTACCATACGAGGTACTTTTTGACTTTTCTAGCAAAAGTATGAAAAGAATATTTTTTTATATGGCATGAATGGATTTTTACGGTTTTATAAAACCTGAATTTCATGAAGCTTAATCTACAGTATTTCATGACTATTTTCAACAAAATCCATTTCTATTAAAATTTCATGGTATTTTGTGAAAATAAAATTATTTTGAAGAAGAATATATATTTTCTTAAAGAATTCATTTCAAGTGTTTTATCATAACCATTTTCCATCTAAGATGACATTATTTTCATATGTGTAGGTTTCAAGTATAATATCTCTATGATTTACACGTTTTTACTTATCTTATTATGAAATGAAATCTATTTTTTTTATATGGATTATGTTATGATGGGATGATGTTTATGAAATCCATTTTATTCTTTGGGTTATGATGAATGATTTATGTTTATGTTGGGGAGCACGTAAGAATGATTTCATTAGGAGATGGGTGGGACCTATATCGCACTCCAATGAATTGGATAAAGATTCATATCTCATGAGATAGACATGGATGGAATGGCATGTTAATTTGGTTCAGTGATACAGGACTGGAACAAGGAGTGAACTCGATTCAGAAAGAGACCTGTCCACTAAGATGGTCTTGGAAACAATACCTTGGCTACTATGGAAATCATATCATGTGATTGATGGTTTCCACAATTACATGTTTTATTACCAGGATAATTTATCAAGATTAATGTTTTTTTATGATCTATGCCTTACATCGATCCAAGATTTATTTCACAACTCAAGAATTTGATGTTTAAACATTATTTCCATGTTTTTAAGTTGAAATGTATATGGTTTGTTTTATTTTCTCCAATATTACCCTTACTGAGCATTTCATCCCACCGTTTATATGTTTTCTTTTCACCAGGATTTAAAGAATGGTTTTAGGTAAGAAAACAAAAGGGGAATATCTTTATGGGAAATGTTGAAGATCTCTCACCCTGATTAAAAGATTATATTTTGAGTTTCCAAAGACACTAAACTATTACGGTCCTTGTGTTTATGTTTTTGTTATGTTTTATGTATTCCACAAAAATTAATTTAATTTCCATGCATTTCATGATTTGGGTCTCTAAAATTGGTATTAGAGGCAAATAAGGTAGGAATAAATCCGATCGTTGGGAACTCTCACATGTGAGCGTTGGATGAAGCATGGCTCTCCACCCAAGGGCTTCATGAGGAAATTGCTACCACTAGGGATGGTGGTGTGTCCTGCCCAGGGGGTGTAGCCACCCATGGAGTGCCATGATAGGTATCAATTATAGTCCACTGAAAGTAATTCCAGACCGCTACAGTTGGTATCATAGGAAAGGTTTAGTTAGCCTTTTGAAACTAGGATGCGAAAACTTTAGGGAGATCCCTAGAGATATTTCTAAGGTCTGTCTAGGGATGTCCCTATGGTTAATTATATGTATAGGTTATAGTACTAGAATTATGGTAACAATCATATAATTTAAACTAAGATGTTAGATATTGAAGGTAATCTACCTTTATTATATTGTTTTCCTAGCATAAGTTTTGCCTCTTACACTATTCTTTTTGGGTTTTAGACGATGGCTGGAACCCGAATAAACTGTGTTCATCAATGTTTTGGGAAATGAAATGTTTGTCCTCATAAAAAAACCAATGTTTTGGGAGATGGAGTGAAAAATATTATTGTTATACTTACACAAGATATTAATCATTAAGAACTTTTGAATGAGTAGAGAAGGGAACAATATTCTATTGAGTCCTTCATGAGGCAACATCCACCTTCTTTCAATAGGTCTTCTGATCCACTTGTTGCTGAACAATGGATCACTTCCATTGAAAATCAATTTTTCCATACTTCTCTATTCGGAACATGATAAATTCATTCTAGAAATTTACCATTTAGAATGCGAAGTAGAACAGTGGTGGACTCTATTTAAGAATACATGTCCCCAAGAAGAAATTGAATCCATGGAACGGGACGAGTTCAAGAACATGTTTTTCAGTAAGTACTTCCCTTATATTTTGAGAAAAAAATATGGAAAGGGAGTTTGTTGAGCTTAAGAAAAAGGATGATGAATCTATTGGTATATATGAAGAATCTTTTAGAAGGCTTTCAAGGTATACATATGGATTTATCATCCAACTAGAAAGTAAAGTTGATCTATTCTTCAGTGGCTTCAAACCAAGTCTTCTAAGGGAATTAGCTATAAGATTCTTCAGTACCTATGAAGAAATTGTGCATTGTGATATCAAGGTAGAACTAGAATTTGGTGTAACATATCCATATCATGGTTTTTACAAGAAACAAAAGATGGAGTTCACGGAGAAATCTCAATGTAATAGTGAAAAGAAGATGAATGTTTCTTTATGCTCAAAGTGTGGAAAGAAGCATGGTGGAGATTGTCTTTAAGGGACTGGAAAATGTTTTACATATGGAAAATAAGGTCATAGAGTAGCTGAGTGTTGAAGTAATGGAAAAAGCGTTGCTAATGATGTGAATAAAGAAAAGACTGCAGACAAAGAACCACCAACACTTCAATGCTTCATGTGAAATAAAAATGGGAATTATTCTAATCAATGCCCTAATCCAAGGGTTAATGATGATCGACATGAGAAACCACTTAAGGCAAAGGAAAAAAGAGAAGTCTTATGCGATCACTATTGGCGATGTTGAATATGATAATGATGTGGTGGAATGATTAAGTGTTTATGTAATGGGATTCCAAAATAATGTTGTATATAGTATCTTGGAATATTGGAATATTTATATATCGGTCTATTGCGGTTTTCAATAATTTTATGGAACCGGTAACCATTGAAAGTGATTGAGATATTTTTGGAAGGAAGATAACATGCACATAATGAAGGGATAAGGTGAAAATGAAATGTTTGACAATATTCATGAGCTCATGACTGATATAAGGAAAAAGTTATATCATGGTTTGAGTATATAGAGTTTTTGGATTTTGGTATATGGAAAGAGTTAACTTTTGACAGCATTCATGTTTTTGCTAAGATTCAATGGGTATTCATTTTTCAAGAGAATACAAGATTAAGGTATTCAAATGTTTGGAATGTGATCAATAAGATATGTATTTTGATATATGAGGGATATGTGATGGTATTCACATGCTTGTTATATGACCTTTTTTATAATCGTTCTCTTTATACTATGAGTTTGGAATGAAGTATTTTGGATATGCTTAAAGATTGGAATGGATTATGTTGAACATCAGTTCGTATTATTTAAGGCTAGATATTTTTTCGATATAATTGATAGAATGTTATAATAGTGTAGTTTAAGAAAAGGGACAACCTGCAGAACGGGCGACAACCTCTCGTGTTGGACAAGGATGCGGGAATCGAACCCACAACCAAAGTGCGGCATGACCTTTTCACCTTCAACTAGCCTATAGGAAGTCTCCGGTTAGTATAAACTAGTTTTATTTTATTAAGAGGTATGATAAATGAATTATAAGTCCATTTTTTGAACCATATACGATTAATCTCAGCATAGATGGACTTCTATATATTTAATAAATTGTACTAAATGTTTTGAGATATAAATAGATGGAATGACCTATCATTCTATCGCATAATCTGTTAACACTTCACAGAAGAAAAATTAAACTTCATTTCTTTAAGAGATGAAGTGTAAATTGTTCGAGGCATGAGAAACGCTGATATTGTAACAAAATCAAGTAAGTATTACTTTTAATTCAAAAATTCATCATCTTTATGGAAATGATCTTGAAAATAAAAAATGTTGTCCTAGTACTCTCATATCTGATGAGTCAGATTGTAACATAGATCATCAAAAATTTATGGATTTGTGATTGTTGGATTTTTCATAGCCATGCCCTCTACCACTCTTCATCAGAATTTGATGGTTGTTTTTCTCTTCCATACCCATATTTTCACCAATGTTCTCCGATTTGGAAACATAGTGGTTAGTTAATTTGGGTAACCGTTACGTTTCATACTTTAGTTTTTAAAGTCAAGTATTCATATTCCTTTTTACAATGTGGGTTCCTATTAAAGAAACTTTCAAGTAGTACGCCATTTTTAACCTTGACGAATTTCGAGAGCGAAATTCATTTTAAGGGGGGTAGAATGTAACACCCTGAGATTTTATGAAAAATACTCTTGTAATTTTGTTGATGTCTTCTGTTTTACGTTACACAAAAATTAGCTTGTGCTATAAGAAACACATTATTAGCTTATATTATATGAAAACACTATTCTTGGATTGTGTTACACGCAATTGCGACCTTCCTCGACAGGGTGTGTAGTACGCATTACCGAGTTTCACGAAACATTGATATATTGTTATAATATTATTATTAACTAGACGTTATGAATAGTAATACCCACTTTTTGAAATTTTATAAATTTTATATTTCAAAATGGACTTCATTATTGGATTCGGAATATCGAAATTATCCAAGGATGAGTTTTTGATATTTTTCTGAAAACATTCAATTTTTGATGAATAATGAAAACACTGGCTTACTATTTAAAACCCGATTTTTTATTTAAATAATTACTTATTTTATTTAAATATATTTTAGGTCAACATTGATACATAATACCTATATAAGTTCAATGTAATTCATTAAAGTCATTTTATAATAATTTTCGATATATAAAAATTTTATTGAACTTTTCACCGTCTTTTACCTACCTCCTAGGAGCTTTTTGCAAACTTACATAAAACTTAATTTTACCACTTCTCTGAGTGGAATTTCGAAAATCTGAGAGACACAGTTAATATCAAGGAGTATAATGTGGTTAAATAAGATAAAAATAATATTTTGGTGAATAGTTACTATTTACTTTTATTTACCACGGTTAAAAGTAAATAGGGTAATTAAGGGTAAAAATGATATTATTATTACCCTAACACATGTCATAATTCTATTGGATAACTGTAATTTAACCAAAAAACAATACTAGGAATAAAATATGACCATTTAGGTCCACTTGGATTAGATTAGTACATTTATTATTAATTTATTTAAAGAAGTGTTAAAATAGTTAAAATCAATGTTTAATATCTAAATCATTTTTAATATGGGGTTCTACATAAGATAAATTCCACTATAAATATTCATTAGAAATATAAAAAGATTTCCTACATAATGGTATTTTTTTTAATTTTTATACCTTAAATAATTTAATTTATTTATAAGACAATGATGATGTAATAATTATCTTATTAATGAAATATTAACATAATTGATGTTATAAATACCCAAATAAAGGTAATTTGAAACTTTTATGAATTCCACTAATTTAATCGGTTAATACGGCATGTCAGTATTTATTTAATTAACGGTTTTTGTACAATCATCTGCTATGTTTTTCACAAAAATAAATTACCAAATTTTGTGAAAATTGAAATAAAATAGTTTTTAAAACAAATATTTTTTATTAATTGTTATTAAATTCCTAAAAATCTATAGTTCAGTCAAGAGAATCATATCATGATATTTGTATCATTAATGGACCACTTGGGGATCGCTTGGATGTATATGGTACGTTTATTAACTATATAATATAAAAATACAAAGGGATATGGTAAATGTCAATCTAATTAGCTAAGAGTTAAAACTAAAGGATAAGGTTAATATAATGACCCAAACCTGTCTGAAATATATTTTTTTGAGAGTATTTCGACCCAAAACCACTTTAGATTATAAATAAATCAATTTAGAGATATTATTAACCGAATATGACTTTATTATAAAATAATATTTTAAATGTTTTCCTAAAGTGCCCCTCTCCTCCATTATGAAAAGGGCACCCCTTCCCTCTTCTCTTAAAACCATTTTGAGCATTGAAGATCGGCCAAACCCTACCCATTTCTATTCTCCACTTCCCTAGGAACATTCTGGTGGTTTTTTCTTCTCAAAAGACCAACTATACATCATTAAGAAGAAGCGTAAATGAGGTGCGTCGAAGAAGAGGTAATCTCTTCTTCCGATTCTCTCAAGTTTCATTCTTCTTATACTTATTCTTCTTTAGATGTATCATTATAAAGTAATAACATCAGTATTAAATATATACTGATATGTTATTATAAATATGAAACAACCCTATTTCAACTTTTATCCATCCTACGGAAAACGAAATCACAGCGCTTGCATACGTACAGAATACTATCTGCATGCCATGGTGTAATCTATTTTCGACCACCACCTTACATGGATGGGTATAATGATGTAAATAAATAACTATATATGATTATTTTAAAGTTATATTTATTCTAAAATATTATACATACGCTTCAATACAATTCCATGATCATGGGAATTATATCATCGCTCATGCGTGCGTACGGACTACCGTCTCCACGACGCGATGAGATTCATTCTCCATGTTATCCATTCATGAATGATTATAAATTATATATAATGAATAATAATGATATATATGAAATAATAATGATACTATATTTATGTATATATATATATATATATATGTATTCCATCTATGTAATTCCATTCAATTAAATAAGGAAATGGAAACAGCGTTCATGCGTACGTACGGCCTACCGTCTCCATAAACGGTGTATTTCATTCCATTTATCGATCTATCATATGTATATTTATATGCTGAATATATATTATATATAAATCATGTTTTATATTATGGAATTATTTAAATCAGGATATAAGTAATAATATCAAGAACAACAAGTCAAAACACAAACAATAAATGAAATGATTTTACCAAAATCGCTGCTTTTACATCGAATTTACAAAATATCGGGTAATATAAAGTAATAAGTAAACTATATATGATATCATAACAATGAATATGATTCTTTAATAAATCAATGACATTATTTAAATCATTATACAGGAGGTTTGGATATATACGAAGCATATCAGACATAAGGTAAGAGATAAATTTTCCAATCTCGTTTTTATCCGAGATTGTTTATTCATAAGTATTTACTGGGGTTATATTTATCTTCCATGTACCTATTTTCTAAACATGGTTTCATGTATGGTTAAATTCCTTTTTAGCCATTTTTTTCTTTTACTACATGGTATGTATGGAATCATTCTTTTGTTTACCATATGAGGTAATTTTTGACTTTTCTGGCAAAATTGTGAGAAGAATATTTTTTATACTACATAAATAAATTTTTATGGTTTTATAACACCTTTTTTCCATGAATCTTAATCTACCAGATTTCTTGACTATTTTCAACAAAGTCCTTTTATTTTAAAATTTCATGGTATTTTGTAAAAAACAAATGATTTTGAAGAAGAAAGTATATTTTCCTCATTAATTCATTTCAAGTGTTTTATCAAAACCATTTTCCATATAAGATGAAATTATTTTCATATTTGTATGTTTCAAGTATAATGTCTCTATGATTTACATAGTTTCACTTTTTTTATGATAATTATATCTATTTTTTATATGGGTTATGTTATGATGGGATGATGTTTATGAAACCCATTTTATTCTTTGGGTTATGATGAATGATGTATGTTTATGTTGTGGTACACGTAAGAATGATTTCATTATGAGATGGGTGGGACCTATATCTCCCTCCAATGCATTGGGTAATGATTTATATCTCATGATATAGACATGGCTGGAACAGAAAGTTAATCCGGTTCAGTGATACAAGACTGGAACGAGGAGTGAACTCGATTCAGAAATGGACTTTTTCCACTAAGATGGTCATGGAACCAATGCCTTGGCTATTATGGAAATCATATCATGTTCTTAATGGTCCCACAATTAGCTGTTTTATTCCCTTTAAATTTTATCATGATTAATGTTTCTTTAGGGTCTAGTCCTTATATACTGCCATGATTTATTTCACAACTCAATATTTTGATTTTTAAACATTATGTTCATGTTTTTAAGTTCAAATGAATATGGTTTGTTTTATTTTCTCCATGCTTAAACTTAATGAGAATTTGAGCTCACCCTTTATATGTTTTCTTTTCCCCAGGATTTAAAGAAAATTTTTAGGTAAAAAAACAAAAGGGGATGATCTTTATGGGAGATGTTGAAGATCTTTCACCATGATTAGAAGATTAAATTCCGAGTTTCCAAAGACACTAAGATATTATGGTCTTTATGTGTATATTTTCTTATTTATTAATTATTCTGCAAAAATTAATGTAATGTCCATGTACGTCAAGCTTTGGTTCTCTACATCAGGGCTTTAATGTACCTAATGTGACATCCCTTTCTTGATTCATTTTATGTGGTTTCCATGGATGATATATTTTTATATTCTCATAATCAACACAAACAGTCCACACATATTTCAATAGTTTTGAGCACACAGAGAGAGAATTAGTTATATGCTAAAATCTCAATGTGACACTTCTGGATGTATTAGATTCACTTCCTGGGTCATGTCATCTCAGAGAAAGGAATATCAGTGTACCCAGAGAAGGTTTTTGAAATAGTTACCAAGGAGAATCCCAAAAAATTCTTTGAGGTTTAGAGATTACTAGGGTTGGCTGGTTAATATAGGCATTTCATAAAAAATTTATCTTTCATAGTAGTGATAATGAAAGGCTTGAAAATGATGGTTGTGAAGTACGTATGGTCATATTCTTGCAAGACAGACTTTTAGGAGATAAAAGGGAAAATAGAATCAACAGCAATAATGATTCTTTTAGAGATATGAAGAAGATATAATATGTACAATGATCCAAAATATATCAGGATTGGAGTAGTGCATTTGTAGGAGGATCGAGTCTTTGTGTACGGGTCTCGACAGTTGAGGCCACATGAGAGAAACAATATCATGCATGATCTCAAGTTAGCCATTGATTTTCATGCCTTACTCTATTGGAGACATTACTAATTGTGGGAGTATTTTTTGGTATACATGGGAATCAAAAGTATCATGTAAATCATTAATCAATGTGATCTAAATTTGAGGTAGCAAAGGTCAGTGGAATACCTTGAGTTTTGTGAATTCCATATTGCCTACACACCAGGGAAATGAAATGTAGTTTCAGATGCACTGAGTAGGAGGACTCAGATATATACAGTGCAGTAGGCAAGTAGCAAGTGGCGACTAATTTTATTGTTCTATAAGATGAATTTGAAGGTGCACAACAGTCAAGGACATACCATCCTTTTCTCTTCAGCTATGACTTTTACCATACTAGACAATGTGATAATAAGACAACTATTATATTCTGAGGGCCAAGTCTTGTGAGAATTTATAGAAGGTGAGTATCTACCTCCTTGTTGGATTGTGGGTGATGGTGAGATCTTGTGGAACCATGGGCGTGTCTGTGTTCAAGCAGATATTTGTGATGAGTTGATGTGGGAGTTTCATGCTTCGGTTGGGGCAGTTCATCCTAGAGTTACAAAGATGTATCTTGACTTGCGCCAACAATACTGGTGTTCCAGTATGAAGATATCTATGGATGTTTTTTTTATGAGGTGTTACACCTACCGGCATATAAAGGCAGAACATAAGTGGAAAACCTGCCATTTGCAGAAGTTACCAATCCCAGAGTGGTATTGGGGTGATGTAGCGATGGATTTAGTGACTAGTTTACAAAGGTCACCTAGATTTAATGATGTTGTGTGGGTGGTGGTTGAAAGATTTACAAAGGTCATTCACTTATTTTGGATCAAGGAAACCTTCAATGTTGATGAGATTAGGAATATTTATATCTGGGAGGTGGTTTGAATTGATGGGGTCCCTCAGTTAATAATTTTATAT
Organism: Viscum album; assembly: GCA_963277665.1. Classification (NCBI taxonomy): domain Eukaryota; kingdom Viridiplantae; phylum Streptophyta; class Magnoliopsida; order Santalales; family Viscaceae; genus Viscum; species Viscum album. The sequence goes on from OY728148.1 coordinate 287,572,182, forward strand.
TTGGATGCCTATTTTACATCACATTTCTGATTTTTTTTTCAGAGGGGACTAGGAACACAAGTTCATTTGAGCACATTATACCACCCTCGGACTAATGTCCCATTAGAGAGTACGATACATGTGTTGGATGACATGTTTCGAGATTGAATCATCTTTATTGGGGGGTCTTGGGAGAACCATATTTCTGTGGTTAAATTTTCTTAAAATAAAAGTTTTTAGGTAACTATAGAGATGGAACCATAGGTGGATTTGTATGTTAGGCCATTCTGATAAGCCCTATTCTAGCTGGAGGATGGTGAGGTAGCATTACTGGGACCACTTCTCATGCAGGAGCCTTCTAAGAAGATATATTTGATTTAGAAGAACATGGATACTAAACAGACTCGTAAGAAATCTTATGTCCATCATTACAGATTACCTCTAGTGTTTGAGTTCGGGTATTGAGTTTTATTGGGTGTTGCACTAAGGCTGGGACGCAAGAGAATCAGGAGACAGGGCTAGCTTTCACTGAGATGCAACCATCCGTTTGAGATTTTATAGAGGGTCCGATTGGTTTCCAATGGAATGTAGCTACCTTAGAGGTACAAGGATATGAACAACTTCTTCCAACTTTATTAGTTGCGATGTTACTTTTTAGACTTGTCTCACACCTTTCATCTAGAGGAAGTGGAGCTTCTAGAAGATGGGTCCTTTGGGGAGCATCCCATTTGTATTGTGGATCTCAGTTTGATGGTTATCCATTTCCATTATATTCCTTTTGTATGGCTGATATGGAATCACAACCGTGTACGAGATGAGACATTGTAGAGGGAGGCTGACGTATGATCATAGTGTATGTTGGGAAAAAATCCCTCAAGGTAGCATTATAACATTTTTGGGTTGATCAGGTTTGTTGACAAAGAAGGCTTCCCTGGTGAATTTTCATGTTTCAGAGATTTTTTTGACAATCCATGTTGACAATGAACCATGAAAAAGGAATGTATGATATGGAGGAAGTATAGAAGAACATATACATGGTGGCACTGCTTTCCAGGGTTTTCCAAATTTCTGGGATCCAAAATTTTGAGTTTGGTGAGAATCATGAAAATTGTATATCCCTAATGATCACATCATAATATGGAAAAGGCATTAGTTTTGTGAATATAGGCTTCATGGTTTGGATTTCACGAAGAGCAGAAGAATATTGATGTTGATGCCTCACAATTACGACGGTCTTCACGAACAGCAGAGTCAAAGGGAATTGTTGAGGTGAAGGGAATTGCAAGTGGAGCTTCGCGGAGTAAAATTAGAGCTGTTTGTATATGGCACAATGCAATTTTTGGGGATTCTCCACGATTACGATGAGCTCCGCGATCGGGAAATTTCTATGGTGCTTCATGATTTTGAGAGAATTTTGGCAGGAACTTTGGAGTTTCGCAATTTGAGCTGGCGTGGCATTGACTTCATGCGTAAAGATAGAGGGTCAGTGAAATGGAATATAAATAGACTTCGAACCACTTGATAAAAGTGGAGAGAAAGATAGAGTTTTGGAAGAAAATTATTTTCTCTCATCTCACGAAGGTGGTTCGTGAAGGCAGTGTGCTTCACGAAAGAAGAGCTCCGTGGCGGCTAATCTAGATCCGTGAAAGTTGAGAGATCCATGTTGGATCAGTGATATTCATGAGGGAAGTCTCTCAACGAATACATGAGCTTCTTGAGAGTTCTTAGGGAAAAGGTAGGAGCTTTAGGAAGGCTTGTTTGAGTATTGCAAAATTGGGAGCCTCGCAAAGTAGGGTGCTTTGCGAAGGTGTTTCCAAAGTTTATTGCCCGGTGCTTAGGGGAAAAGGGGTATTCATCAATGGTTGAAAGTGAGAATTTAATAGATCATCTATCAACAGTTGAGGATACATTTATTAATGCAAATGAAGAGACCTACAAGTCTATAAACTATGAGTGGATCCCTTCGAAGTGTAGTGAGCAAAGGAAGAGGAAAAAGGTTATCCTTTCTACCGATAGTGGTCTAGAGAGAGAGAAATAGGGAGCGAAACTTGGGAATATAGTGAGCTGACCCTAAACATTGTAAAGGCCATGAGCTTAGGCATATATGTGATCTAGCGCAAACATTATTGGAAGTGAGATTTAGTGGATTTGGTATAGTGGCACATCGTCATTATTTCCTCCTTGGATATAGCCTAGTGAGGGTAAACCAAGTAAAAATCTATGGTTCTGCCTGATTTCATACCTACATTGCATTTAAAGAATAATCATCAGATAAAAAAGAAAAGAAGTAGTCATAATAAACTCACTAGTGAATAAAAAGTGACCACGTAATAAAGAGTTCAAGATCTAGTGGGGAAAGATAATTTTTTTAATAAAAGAATATCCATACATTGATTTACCCCCCCCCCCACTCTCAGGGTATATTGGCCCCTATTGGTCCTAACTATTGGTATCATAGGGAAGGTTTATTTTATAATATTTGTTTTCTTTGACTTGGTTTAGTCAATTTTTGTGGTAAAATCAGTCTTCCCTTATCTCGGTGTGCCTTGGAAAAAGAAAAAAATCAATGTAGAATCAGAAATCAGGTGATATCCTTCAATGTGGAAGTGTTTATAGAAAGAGTATTATTAAACTAAATGAATCAAATAACTTACTGAAGGAAGTCCTAGATGAATCTATTAGGGAAATTATTGATTCACTAAATCATGATGTGGGAATGAGTAAAGTAGTTGAACGTAAAAGTGATAACGAAACAAATAATGATGAAGAACTTTTAAGAAGATGGCCACCTGTAGATGTTGTCAACATGACAACAAATATGGATAAGGAATTGGATGAAGAAGTTAAATCTAAAGATATCCAAATCTAAGTATTGGGAATTGAAGACAACAAGCTATGTGGCTTAAATCAAAGGCTTATTGATGTGGCTATTGACATCAGTGAGAAGAATGATTCTTAAAGTGAAGAAATAAAAAATATTACTACGAATTAATGGAAAAAAGAAGGACAAGGATTATAAAGAGATACAAAAGACAGATGAGGATCAAAATCTAAAAGCGATAAATTATGATCTATCTAAAAAGTTTTCTGAAAAAGTCTAGAAGAATCAAATTCTACAATAAGAGAATATATCAGTCTCTGAATATATTACTCAAGAAAAATTGAAAGTAAATGAGCAAAGTGATATGGTAGAAAATATCACATGAGAACTAGACAATGAGATGAGTTGTGGAAATAATCTCAGAAGAGAACTCAATGCCCAACAAGAATTAAGGGATATGAAGATTCAAAAGTTGTAAGAAGAGCTAGAATCAGTGAATAAGGATGTAGAGAAATCCAATGCTAGAGGAAATCCTAATGTGATGGATTCCCTGCACATTATATATTTTTATCCTCTGGAAGGTGATGATGAAATGAAAATAAAATTTGTTATTTCTGAAAAGAGGCAAGAATAAATTTTCTTAGCTCAAAGACCATACAGTTTGGGGAAAACTAGTATTGTATATGATGAAAAAATTCTCATGAATGATAGAAAGAGAGTCGAGAATAGTTATATAAGTGGAGGAAATCATGTAGGTGCTGGAGAAAAGCCTATGAGGACAGTTACAAGAAGTAGTGACGACATGTGCTATTTCTATAGGATTCATGGCCACACATCAAGCTTCTATTCAGAGGCCCAAGAATACATTTCAGGCTATGAAAATAGACACTTTTCTGAATCGGAGAATAAGAGGAAGTGTTATGAGATATATGAAAGAGGATTCTCTCAGAGGAAAGCATTTATTAGATGCTATTACTATGGAAGAATGGGAGACACTGTGAGTATGTCTGAGGAAGCTCATGAGCTCAATGTCAGAGGAAGAACTTAAACTTCCTCAACATATTAATATAGAAATAATGAAATGAGGTATGACTTTGATAGAAAATGTTTTGTATGTTCTCATTATGGGAATTTAACAAGGCATTACAGTAAGAAGAAACCAGGAAAAGAAAAGAGACTCGGAAGGAGATTCTCAACTCCAGTGATGCATAATGAGAAATTCTACATTGGGAGAGAAAGTGGTAATTTGAAGCATACGCTTAGAGCCTTAGGGGAATCACATGGAGCTTAATTAAAGGTGTATCAGTCACCTACTTTATCACACTAAAAAATTCCCTCTAAGGAAGAACATGAAAAAATATGGAAGATTAAGGGAAGATCTACTCCAGCTGTGAGTAAGAGGAATGCACATTCAGTGAAGTGCTCGCCACCAGTGAAAAACAGTGTGGTGACTTAGATATATGATAAAATAAAGATGAACAAAGAATGTATTGAAAAATTTAATTATTGTTTTCCATGGAGAGAAGTACAAAGAAGTGGAAGATCCCTGCAATGGTGGAATAAGAAAGGGATGATGACAAGTAGATAGATTCCTCCTAAGAAAAGGAATTAGGGGAAGTGGCATATTGGTGGAACCTCAAAGAAGTAAATGTCTACCAGTGGTTTTAATTCCCAAATGGTGAGGACGGCCAGGCCAGTAGAATCTATATATCATAAAAAAGACTCCGCATCCAGGTAATGAATGCTTAGTAATATGGCCAGAGTAGTTGATGTTATCTAGGAATATAGGAGAAGCAAGGAAGTAGAATGATTCTTTGTAAGAAATAATCTAAGGGTTAACCCATCCGGATCAACTAAGATCTTCATGTTGAGGATTCCATAAACGCCCTTCTCCCTATGTATATAAATTTTATTGACTGGTGATTCATGTGTTTCTGATTTTAGGGAGATACAATCCAAGGGGAAGTGGCATCTAAAGATGCACAGTAGAAAGGATATATGATTTAGAGTTTAAATTTACTCAAATCAGGTACCAGATTTGAAGAATAAAGGAATCCATATAGAGCAATATGAAGTGTTTGTGTTATTAAAATTGACTCTTGTTTCCTACACTGAGTTTCCTTCTTAGTAGGCATAGAGATTTTGATAATGGCTCAATGATGATTGCCAGATTGGTATAAATGATACAAGTGAAGAAGAATGGTTATGAGTCTAAATTTTGGGCCTAACCCCATGAAGAGTTTTATAACATAGGGGGAGCATTCAATAACAAAATCAGATGCAAGATCCATGAATGCAATAATTGGATGACTCAGTTCAGGTGTCGTCTATTGAGCGAAGACATATTGTGGGGGAAGCAGCAATAATCAAGCATTTCATTCTTATTTATTTTTCTCTAAAAATGTTGCATCAGCTAACTACTTTCAAGATACCAGAAAGCATTGAGAGAGTATGAACAATGTTTCAACAAGAAGCTCAGAATAATTGTTGAAAGAAGTGATGCCACTGAACAATGATAGAATTTTTAGTTTTATATTGAAAGAAATGAAGTGATGAGAGACTCAAGGGAAGAAAAAGTGGAATACGATAATTAAGAAGCAGATACTAATAATGAACCTGAGGAATTCAAATCTATATCAATAATAAATATGACGAGTCTCGCTACAACTAACCATGAAATATTTAATTGGTAATTAGACATGGGAGATTGTTTTGAGGCCATTAGATAAAAATGTCATCGAGACTAAATGGTTCTATTGAAAAAAGTTTAATGAATATGGCATAGTTATTCATAACAATTCATGACTAGTGTGCAAAGGGTATTCCCAGATAGAGGGAATTGATGTTGGTGAGACATTTTCACTAGTTTCATGGCTGGAGATAGTCAGATTATTCCTGGCCATTGCAGCGTAATGGAAGTTCAATGTTTTCCAGATGGACCTCAAATGAATTTTTGAATGGGGATCTAGATGAAGAAGTTTATATTGAGTATCAAGATGGTTTTCTCATTCATGGGGATGAGAAAAAGTATTGCAGACTGAGGAAGGAAATTTATGGGCTAAAACAAGCACCAATAGCATGGTACTCAATCTTGATCAGTACTTGAAGAAACATGGTTTACATCGTGGGGGAGTTGATTATAGTCTCTATTTCAAAAACAACAGTAATAAATGGATGATGGTCCTAGACTCTATTGAAGACATAATATTTGGTGGATTAGATGAATCTCAGTGCATACAGTTCTCCGAATTCAAGAAAAGTGCGTTCGAAATGTGAATGATTTGATAGATAAGGTTTTTCCTTGGTCTACAGGAAACACAAGGAAGGAACAAAACATTCATTTCCCAATCCAAATATGCCACGAAGGTTTTTAGAAGATTTGGAATGGAAAATTCCATGGATATGAAGACTCTAGTAGCTACCCGGATGAAACTGTCCAAATATTAGGATGGAAAGGTAGTTAATATCACAGAATATAGGAAATTCATTGGAAGTTTTCTATACATGATTGCAACAAGTCCTAACATTGTTTTTTCCACATTCCACGAAGCATGATATCAAATCCATCCCAAGGAAAGGAAAATTCATACAGTAAAACGAATACATCAGTATACCAAGTGCATGGTGGAATTCGGCTAGAAGTATAATAGGAAATCTCAGATAGAGTTATTGGGATATACTAATGCAGATTGGGCCGGTTTAGAGGATGCTAGGAAAATAATGTCACGAGGTTCATTCTATGTAGGTGGACTATGTATTTCTTGGCAATACATGAATCAATATTGCATATCATTAAGTACTGCAGATGCTGAGTATATTGTGACCACTCAAGAATGCACACAGTTAATGTGGATGAAACAGAAACTAGATGATATGGGAGTTGATGTGATTTCTCTGATCAGAATCAAGTGTGATAACTAAAGTAATATCAATATTAGAAACACTCTAGTACCTCAATCAAGGACGAAGAACATTGAGATAAATAATCATTTTATCAAGGAGAAGGTTGAGTAGGGATTCGTGAAGTTGGAGTATGTTCCTACAGAACTACAGGTTACAGACATTCTAATAATGGCCTTACCCATGTATGTTTTTGAAAGGCATCGATTGGATCTGGGAGTTCGGCCGACTCCCTGCACTTGAAAGCGTCTGGATGTGGAACCATCCCCTTCTCCTCGAAGTGTGGAGTGTTTTCCTCTACTCTGCCTATATGTGTTCTTTTAACTGTCTCAGACCATAGACGAGTGACCTTTAGGTTCATTGACAAAGGGGGAGAAATAGTGACTCCAAAATGGAAAGATAATGTGGCTAATAAAGGGAGAAAATTTCATTGTCAAAGACATGAGGAGAAGAAGACAGGTGGAACAACGAGATAGGGTGGCAATGAGAAAGGGGGAGAGTTTTTAAATCTGAGGATGCTAGAAGTGATCAATCAAAGAATAGATATCACAAAAACTGAGGATCATGATAAAAGAAGAACAGTGATGTTGGAAAGGTGTGAGAAGGTTTCCAACTATCACCAAATGGTATCAATGTGGTATCAACAATTAGAATCAGTTTGAAAATTGGTATCAGCTGGGTGTCAATAGTTGGTGGCTGAAATGAAGTGATTCATTGGTGATCTTTTAATTTTCTCTTGTTTCTCACGATGAGCATTGCTCATGTGGGCTTAGAGTATGTGGTGAGTTAATCCTTAGTCGCTATCTAGATCGAAAGAGGTGAAGGCTGGGTGATGATGGAAGGATACTTGGTGAGGTATCAATGTGAAGAAAATCATTCTAAGAAGAGTTGTCGACAATCCGAAAGGGAGAGATTATTGGGAAAAAATCCCACAAGGTAACATTTAAGCATTTTTTGGGTTGATTGTGTTTGTTGACAAAGAAGGTTTCCATGGTGAATTTTCATGTTCCAGAGATGTTTCTAACAATCCATGTAGACAAAGAACCATGACAAAGGAATGGATGATCTGGAGGCAGTATAAAAGAACAAATACAAGGTGGCTCCACTTTCCAGTGTTTTACAAATTTTTGGGGTCCAAAATTTCTAGTTTGGTGAGGATCACGAAAAGTGTATATCCTTGATGATCTCATCAAAATATTTAAAATTCATGAGTTTCATGAAAAATTCCTTCATGGTTTGGATTTAGTGCAGACAATAATAATTTTGACGGTGATTCTTCACGATTATGACAAGTTCCGCGAATGGAAGAGTTGAAAAGCATTGTAGAGAAGAAGGGAATTTAGAGTGGAGATTTACGGCATGAACATGGAGCATCATGGTGAAGGCGCAAAGTAATTTACGGTGATTCTCTGTGATTACAACGAGATCCATTATCGGAAAATTGTCTTGGTTCTTCAAGATTTTGAAAAAATTTTGGTGGGATCTTTGGATCTTCGAATTTTGAGCTGACGTGGCATTGAATTTGTGCGGAAAGTTTTAGGATCAGTGAAATTGCCTATAAAAATACCTTGACCCCCTTGAGTGAAGCAGAAAGAACGATAGAGTTTTCAAAGAAAATTATTTTCTCTCGTCTCGGGAAGGTGGATCGTGAAGGCAGTGTGCTTCACGAAAGAAGAGCTTCGCGACGACTAATCTTGCTCCGCGAAAGTTTCGAGATCCACGTTGGCTCAGTGAGATTTGCAAGGGAAGTCACTCTACGACCACTTGTGATTTATAAGAGTTCTTCACGAGAGTTTTTTGTGACAATACTTTGTGAGAGCGCTTCTCAAAAAGGATAGAGCTTTGCGAAGGCCGGTTTGAGCTTCGCAAAATTGGGAGCCTCGCGAAGTGGGGTGCTTTACAAAGGTGTTTCCAAAGTGGGTTTCCTAGTGTTCATGGGAAAAGGGGTATTCATTAGTGGATGAAAGTGGGAATTTAACAGATCATATATCAATAGTTGAGGATACATGTATTAATGCAAATGAATATACCTATCAGTCTATAAACTGTGAGTGGATCCCTTCCAAATGCAGTGAGCAAAGAAAGAAGAAGAAGGTTAGTTTTTCTATCAGCAGTGAGCTAGAGAAAGAGAAATATGGACTGAACCTTTGAAAAGTAGTGAGCTAACCCTAAACATTTAAAATACAGTGAGTCTAGGAATAGAAGTGATCTAGCCCGAACATTATTGCCAGTGAGCTTTAGTGGATTTGGTAAAGCAGCACATCGCAGTTATATTCTCCATAGACGTATCCCATTGAGGGTGAACAAAGTAAAAATATCTATGTCTGCCTACTTTTTCCCCTACATTTCATTTAATGAATTATCATTAGATAAAGAAGAAATTAAGTGGCCATAATAAACACATGAGTGCAAACAATGTGACCCTGGTAATAATGTTGTCAAGATCTAGTGGGGTTGGAAATTTTTTTAAAAAACAAGAATATCCTTACCATGATTTCCCCCCCCCCCCCCCTCTCAGGGTATATTGGCCCCTATTGTTCCTAACAGTGTCCATATTTTTCCTCAAATATTTCTTTATCACCATTGGAATTGAAATATAGGGATGAATTGATTTAAGGGTTTGTTTTGTAAGAACCAGGTTCAGATATTGAGGTATGGATCTTTCATTTTCTGCTTGTACATAATAAAAATATGGAAAAGTGATTAAGGGGCTTCCTGTAGACCTGTTACATGATGTGACTAGGAACTGTATGTAGTGTACTTATAGGTGCACACTATGTATGGATGGATACATTCCATGTAATCCTAGGACTAGACAACATAATTGTCGGGAATGAATTTGTAGGGATATGTTATGTTATCTTATGAACATGATTTATAGTTTTTTATTAAATCTAGAATTGGTGTCATTTTTGTGAAAATTGGTTGGGGATTGTCCAAGTTCTCCAATAGTAGTGTCGAGTGCCATTTTTCTCCCCAATTGATCATCTGAATCCAGATTCCTTCGTTGTCGGTTGTGTTTAAACCTGATTGGTGAGATCTCGATTCATATTTATCATTTCATCCCGATTTCTTCTCTCAATATAGTTATTTAAGGTAGATCATTTATAACCTTTTTTTATATCTACTCTATTCTTGGGAAAATCAAATCCTAACGCTAGATGAGAGAGTTGTGTTACAATGCGGTAGCTGGTCTTGTGTCATTCACTATAACCTACCAGGTAATTAAAGGATGTGAAATTTTCATAATTAATATTATTTTTGAATTAAATATTAATTTTACATTAAATTGGCTATAATGTATGATATATTACTCCACACCAAACAATAGGTTTTTTAGATCTTATGTTGCACACAACATTGAGTTATACCGAAAATAGTATAATAATATTTTTATTTTAAATGGTAGATAATTCCTACCCATTGTATTAGAGGGAATGAACAAAAATAACCATATTATGATTAAAAATGTTTTCTATATGTTCTTACATTTATCCAATAATTTTTAGAGGCTTAAAATGATAATGAATAAATTTTTATGTAAAATAATACTCTAATAATTTTAAAAGGTCAGTTTACTACCTTTTGATGGAGAACCATTTTTAAATATATTTTTTGACACTATTGTATTATATATTTGAAACAATAAACTTATTATTTGGAAATGGGATATCCAAATTTAGTTTGGGTAATTTTTTTGGGTTTTTGCGTAAAGTTCATTTTTTAATGGCTAGTGAAAAATAATGCATTTTAAGTCAAAACTCTCTCTTCATCTAATTTATTTAGATCATTATATTTTCATTTTAATTTTTTTACAAGTTTAATTAGAATATATATTTACCATTTAATACAATTTAGGTCAATTTATGTAATTTATCTTTTAAATTGGACATTAACACAGGCCAATATTTTGGCAGTTTTTACTTCTTAAAAATATGCATTTTGTTTTTGCAAACATGAATTACTTTTAAATTAATTTCAACAAATTATTTGTTTTGAATTTGGAAAAATAAATTCACTAAATGGAATCAGGAGGTAAAAATTTAGTAAATAGATACCTTTTATTTTTATGCATCTTGAATACTAACATTAGTAAATATTTTATTTTCCATCGTTAAAGGGGAAATCTCATAAATATGGGTAAAAAATAATTTTATAATAATATTAAATTGACCTAACACAAGTTATAACCACATTTTATGAGATATTTCTAACTATTTCCATCTTAAACCTTATTTTAGGAACCAATGGGTCCACTTTTGTGTGAAAATGACATTTAATTACATTAAATTTAAAGTTAAATAAAATATAACCATCACCTGTATCTTTTTATTAAAACATTTATATGGGGATATATAAGTGATATTTTCGAATATAAATAGAAATTATAATGATAAAAATATTTCCTATAACATTGTATTTTATTTATAATTTTTAGACATCAAATAACAAATTTATTAATGAAACAATGGTGATGTAGTGATTACCTTACTAATGAAAAATGTAAATAAATGAGATTATAAATATTAAAAAAAAAACTTATTTTGAAACTTTTGATGCCATCGAAAAATTTTATGTATTATTATGAATTGTTATATTTTATTTAATGGTGTTTTATCAAATTAATAAAGTTTTTAAGAACTTTTAAAAATCTATGATATGTATAGTATAAAAATAGAAAAAATGAGTTTTTAAATGAATTAATATTTTATGAAATGATATAATAGTCCAAAAAATCTAGGATTTGGAAAACATACATATATGATGTTAAAATTTTAATTAAGGATCCATTTTTTCACCTCTCAAATTAATGTCACTATATTAACCATATAGTATGAATACAGAAGAAAACATTGTAAGAGTTAAATTAGTTAACTAAGGGTTAATGCAAAATTATGTGGTTAAATTCAAAACCAACACATGTATAAAACCAATTGGATGATATTATTTATAATTATACTCACCATAAATTAGAATTAAATGATTTTTGGACCTTTTGAAAATTGTAATTCAGTTTATAATAAAATATTCTTTCAAGACATTCATAATGTAACCCTCCCCCATCTTATAAAAGGCCTCCACCTCTAACCCATTACTCACACCTCTCAATCCCCTTGGCTCATCGAAACACTACTCCAATAATATCACATAATCTCTATATTAATCATAGAATAATTAACTTAGGCCAAAGGAAAATTAAGAAATCCTTTTGGTTCAAACCAAATGGAGTTACCCGATTTTGAGGTAACGTCCTCTCTCAAGTTCTTTACTTTTATTTTACTTATTATCTCACTATACTATTTTTTATTACATAAAAAACAATAATAATAAATATTATGTTATGTTTTTATGATATATTTTATATCTACAATTATAAACACCTCCATCTGATGTATACAAACGTATTGTTCCTATGTACGGAGAAATACTCCATCACAAAACAATGATTGTTCGATTTTCCCCTACCACCTCTGATGGTTGACATTATGATGTAACTATAATTATATATTATATTTATTTTTCTCTATTATTATGTAATTATCATTTAGAACATACCTTTATGTTGTTCATGTAGTAAAAATACTATAATTTCATTTAAGGAATTGCGGACTACCGACCCCTCAATGTGATATGACTCGTTAATTAAATATATAAAATTCATAAAGGATGGAGTTAATGAAATTATGTAACATATATATCATATGATAATATACTTTAATCATTATATACTTATGTATCATTTATTTTTCATTTCATTAAGTATGAAATAGAAATGAAATTAGAATTCATTTATACGGTGACTTACCGTCTCCATGAATAATTTATTCAATTTATAATCTCCAAATATTATAGAATATTATAATTAAATATTTAATGGTTATATATATATATATATATTGGATATAATGGAATTTTTAAAACATCGACAATTTTTTATTTTAACAACTTCATTTTTCACCCTAGTACAGAATATTGACAAAACATTAGATATGAAAAAAAATAATTATGTAATTTTTAAAATGTGGTAATAAGTTATATAAAAGAAATAATAATCTTGAAAAGGGTTCTTAAGAAATTAGAAATTAAGTTAAGGGTATTATTCAGGAAATTAAATAACGAATTAGTCTGATCGGACATGAGGTTAGGGACTTCGTCTCAATCTCTTTTCATTGTGGAATATATTGATAATATACAACTCCTTATTTTACACTATGTATAATAAACCCCTTTTACTTTTAATTTAATTAAAATTTAATATTTTTTCTAGGAAGTGTTTTAATAAACAATAAAATGAATTTTTTTAATGTTGGTGGTGACAATGACCTCTCTGCCACCATAATCGTTATTTGGAATCCTCTATAAGCCTAAATGTTTTTAATTGGAACAGAAATCCCTTATTACATTATTGAGTGTTTTTGTATTGAAAATGGTTTATGAAATGGTTTGATTATTTCAATATCTTGAAAATAATTCTTGTGATTTTAAATGAAATGTTATTATTGAAATATTGATATTGGAAATATTATATGTTTTATGATTATATAATGGTACTTCTTCATTTTAAAGGTGGTTATGTGATAAACCAATGAATGGTGGATATGTGATAAACCAAATGACACGTGGTTCCACAATAAACCAAATATGGTTGTATACGTTATAATCTCCAATGCATTGGGTTTGGAAGACCTCTGTATGGCTATTCAATTTAGTGATATGTGTGGAAGTCGAATGTATAGTTATTCCATTCAATTATGTTTATGTCCCACGTTACCAATATATGTTATATGATGCTTTATATGGGTTTTATGGTAATTATTTGTTTATAAAAAAGGTTAATCAATGAGCTTATATTTTGTGATGTTTTTTTGCTGTTACTTTAAGTTGAAAAGTGTTACATTATGATAATGTATTCATTATTTACATGTTGTTTTGAAAACTAACTATTTTCCTTTTTTATGTATCCCTTAAAAATATTTTTATGCTCATCCAATGTTTTTGAATTATTTTTCAAAGGAAATAAAGTGTAATAGAGTCAAGGATGGGATCATGGAAAATTTATGTAGTTTAAAACATGGAAATAAATATGTTTTATTTTTTTAAGAGTTTTTATTTTATGAAAAAAATGGATACTAAGTAGAAGTTTCTACATGTAATATTCAAGTGGTAATAAATATGTTATGGAAAAATTATCTAAAGATCTAAACCTAAAAAGATCATAAATTTGAATTATCGACATAATTCAGGATTATGTAATGTTTCATGTCGAGTCCTTATAAATTGGTATCAATGGGATGTTTAGACAACTTTAGATGTTAGGATATTGTTAAATTAATATCGATAAATAATTTTTGCTTTGGGGTAATATTTAAATGATATAGCATTTGAAGATTACCATGTTGATTAATCTAAGTTATGTTCGTTAAAAATGGTTTTATGTAGAGTAAATAGGGTTTCAATGTTGGTATGACATACAGAGGAGAAAAACCATCCAAATCACATCTCGAGATGGTTTGAATTGGAAGTAAATAGTTTTTTGTCTTAATTTCGATGTTGAATCAGGATATAAATGGTGGTGGTATACATTCCCGAGATCACCCAATTGAACCCCAATACAACAAGTCTATAGTGGGTCATTTAATGAAGCAACATCCCCCATAATTAAATGGATCATATGACTATATTCAAGCTAAAGGATGGATCAATGTAATGGATTTTTTTTTTGATGTCATGGGTTGTAAAGAAAATCAAAAGAATAATATTTTTGTTTATCATTTTGATGGGGAAGCATATCAGTGGTGGTCTATGGTTAATAATATCAGGTACAGTGATGATATTGATTCTCTTGGTTGTGATGAATTCAAAGGTATGTTTTTTGCGATATATTTTACTAAGGCCGTTCTACATCTGATGGAAAACAATTCCTGTAATTGAGGCTGGAGGATGACTCAGTGGATTCTTATGAAGAAACATTCACTCCACTAGAAATGTATTCTTCAAATTTCATCTAAAATCTTCATAGTAAGATAAATCAACTTTACTTAGGACTGATGTCGTGATATTGAAAAGAATTATCCTCTCGTGAATTCAAAAACTATGATTAACTTATCAGATGAGTGGTGAAGGTAGAAAGGGAGTTTCCAAATGATTAGGTGTTTCAAGAGAGAATAAAAAGGAGAGGTCTAGTTGGTAGGAAAAGGGAAAGTATTCTTCATAGATGTCTCAACGGAAGAAAATTAATTTTCCATCTTGTGAGAAGTGTGGTAAAAATCATCCTAGAGAATGTTTATCAAAGTCTGGAATGGGATTCTGGTGTGGTAAAATAGGTCATATTGATCATAATATTAAGGATGATGATTATGCAGGCAATGAAAATCAAGTGGTAAGATGTTTTAGTCGCAATGAGTTTGGGAATTAGGCTAATGTTTGTCCAAAGTTGATTACCTATGGTGGAAACCAGCCTGATAAAATGTATAAGGGTGTGGAAAAATCATTTAAAATTGTATAGTTTGATTTGGGAAAATCAAATCAGGTTGTATCAAGTACTTTTTTTCATGTTTTCTAATGTGTTCTTTGATTAAGGGTCTATACATTATATCATTTTTTGAGAAATATTCAGGTAAATTTGGAATTCCACCTCATGAAATGATTCCATAACTTATGGTAAAAACAATTGGGGGAAATATTGAGGCAAAAGAAACTAATATGAATCTTCATATCCTTATTTGGGGAAATAATTTACCTAATAACCATGTTGTCGTTTCCTATAGTATATTTTCATGTTATTTTGGAAATGGAATGTATTTCTATTTACCCTGATTAGAATGACAGTTGAGATATTTTGGTTTCTTTACAAAAAGGCTTTCAATTTGTGTACAAGAAAGAACACTTATCTCGTACAACATATTCCAGAGATGAGAAACTAGTGAAAGATAGAAATGAATGTTACCTTTTACATATTGTTGAAAATAAAGGAACAATCCTGAATAATGATGTGCTAGTTATAAGTGAGTATATTGATGTTTTCTAATGAGTTTTCTAGTATTATACCTGATCAGAAATATGAATTTACTAGTGAATTAGTTCCTGATGAAAATAAAATTTGAAAACCCCCATATCAAATGGCTTAAGTTGAACTTTAATTGTTAACGAAGAAATTACAGGATTTTTTAGATAACGATTTCAGGCGACCTAGCACATCTCCATGGGGTTAATCTATTTTTTGTTAAAAATAAATATGGTCCAATTAGACGTTGTGTTGATTATAGATATTTGAATAATGTCACTATTATGAACAAGTAACATTTTCCTCATATTAATTATTTGTTTGACCATCTTTAGGGTGCTTAGTATTTTTCAAAGATTTACTTGAGGTCGAGGTACCATCAATTGGGAGTAGAGGAAGAAAACATTACAGAGACCACATTTCAAACTAGATATGGCCATTATGAATATGTTGTTAGGCCTTTTGGGTTAACCAATGCACCTACAGTATTCATGGATATTATGATTATAATTTTTTGTGTGTTCTTGGATCAGTTCATGGATGTGTTTATTGATGATATTTTGTTACATTTCAAAAGTAAATAAAAACATAAAAGTCATTTAAGGTTTGTCTTGTAAACCAAAAAGGAAAGAAAATTGTATGGTAAATTCAGAAATTGTGATTTTTGGTTGCAGAAAATTTCATTCCTTGTTCGTATTGTTTCTAAAGATGGCATAACTATTGACCCTTCTAAAAAGGGTTGTTGAATAGTAGCCAAGACCTACAAATATCATAGATATCTGTAGTTATCATTGTTTGGTATCCTATTACTGATGGTTTATTAATCATTTTCAATGGTTATCTAGCCCACTAACATAGTTAACTACAAAATATTTTAAATTTATCTATACAGAAGAATGTGATGATTGTTTTTAGGAATTGAATAGAATATTGGTGAATGCTACAGTTTTGGAAATACCTTCCAAAAATTTTGAGTTTGTTATCTACAACGATGCTTCATTAAATGGACATAATTGTTTCCTAATGAAGAATGGTCATGTAATTTCTTATCTTTCATATCAGTTGATAACTCATTAGTTAAATTACCCAACACATTATTATGAATTGTCTATTGATGTCTTTGATTTAAAAATTTGGATGCATAATTTGTATGGAATATAGTGTCAAATATATACTGATCACAGAATATTAAAGTATATATTCACTCAGAGAGAATTGAACATGAGATAGAGGAGAAGTCTAGAATTATGCAAGGATTATTATTGCACAATTCGTTACCATACATGAAAAGAAAATAAATTTGTCGATGATTTGAGTTAAAAAATAAATGTACATTTACCATTTACGTTTGGAACAATATTCTTTGATTAACTATTTTATAAACATGGTCATAGAATATTTTGGTTCTGGATATCCCTCTAGTTTGTTTTCGATTTTAGTGAAATCATATCTACCATACTGAATTAAGCAATCATAGAAGGAATATAGTGAGTTGCAGAAATAGGTAGAGTTCATTCAGATCGGTATGTTTCCTTAATTTAACAATGAAAAAGATTGTGTTTTGAGATTTCGGTATAGATTAATTCTGCCTTGTGATTCATAGTTGAAGAAAGATTTGTTATCTGAAGCTCAATGTTCTCCTTTTTCAGTTCATCCTTGTATTACTAATATGTCTAGATATCATCGAAAGTATTACTAGTGGGATGGAATGAAAAGAGATATTTCTAACATTACTATGAAGAGTTTGACTTGTAAACATGTAAAAGTAGAGCAGCTGTTACCGAAATGGATGCTTTAGCCTTTACCAATGCCAGAGTGGAAATTAAAAAATGTTTCCATGGATTTTGTAGTGGGATTACCGAATACATCTTGAGGTAAAAATGGAATCATGGTTATTGATGATCGATTGACTAAATAATTTCTTCCTATTCAAGATACGTTGTCTCTAGATCTACTTACTCGATTGTATATTAAATAGATAGTTAGGTTAAATGGATTTACCCTCTCTATTTTATCATATTGTGATCCCTGGCACACTTTTAACATTTGGAAGTGTCTTAAAATTTTGTTGGGTACTGAATTAAATTTATATACAACTTTTCATCCTCACTCAGATGGGCAGTCAGAAAGAAACATTTACACCATGGAAGATATGTTACATGCTTGTTCAATGGATTACCTTGGAAGTTAGGACCAACATCATTATTTTGTCGAGTTTTCTAATAATTACAGTTTTCATTTTAGTATATAGATGTAACCATTTGAGGAATTATATGGAAATCAATGTCGAACTCCAACTTTTGGGATGATATAGGTGAAATAAAGTTGATGGGGCCATAATTGCTAGAATAGATGGCATAAAAAGTTTAGTTAATTCAAAAGCACTTGAGAAAAACTAACAATAGGTAGAAAATTTATGCAGATGACCAAGCGAATGATCTTTTTTTTCAAATTAGGTGATCATATCTTTCTCAATGTTTCTCCTTGGAAAAGTGTGACATATTTTTGTAAGAAGGTAAACCTGTTTCTGATGTTCATTAAACCCTACGATATATGAGAAAAAGTTGGATCAATTGCACGTATTGTGTATATAACTCCAAGTGTTTCCCAAGTACATAATGTTTTTTCTATTTTAATATTAATAATTTATATGTCGGTTCCATCTCGTGTTTTGAGTCCATAGGAAGTTTAGTTGGAAGAGAATATCTCTTATGAGGAACAACTTGTCCAGATTCTTGACCGAAGAGAGCAAGTATTGTAGAATAAAGAAATTAATCAAGGGATTTCTGTAAAAACCATATGGTTTAAGAGGAAACATGGGATTTAGATAATTCTATGAGGGATAAATACCCCAATTTATTTTATAAGTAAATAAAATTACAAGGGCGCAATTTCTATTGGGGGGAGGTTGTATCATCCCAGGTAAATAAAGAATATGATATTTTCATATTTATTAATATTTGTGAATTAAATATTAATTTTTCTTTAAAGTGGATACTTTGTCTGATAGTGTACTCAACACAAAATATGGGGTTTCTCTGAAATCATACGTTTCACACAACGCTGATTTATACCAAAAAATAATATAATATTATTATTATTTTAAATGGTAGTTAATGCCTATCCGTTTATTGGTGGGAATGAACATAACAAACAATATTTTTATTAATCATGATTGTTATAAAAAAATATATTTTTCCAATGAATTTTAGCGGATTAAAATTAGAATGAATCTAATTTTAAGAATGAAATACTCTAATTATTTTAAATGGTCTGTTTCCCACCTTTTGATTCAGAACCCTTTTTAAATCTATTTTTTGTCACTTATATATTTTAAATTTAACAAAATAAAATTTTTCATTATATGTGGGTCAATAGAATTTACTTTGGGTAAATTTTTGGTATTTTCTGATAATTTTCGTTTTTAATGAATAGTGTAAAAATACTACAATTTAAGTCAAAACTGTCATTTAATATAATTTCTTTATATGATTGTAATATTATTTTAATTGGTCTTAAAGTTTAATTAGATTATATGTTTATCATTTTATCCAATAATGGTCATTAGAAGTAATATCTTTTTGAAATTGGACATAAATATATGTCAATCTTTTGGTAATTTTTAATTCTTTAAAACACACTTTTTGGTTTTGACAATGGGAATTAATTTTAAATTAATTTTTTCAACATATGTATTCTGAATTCATAAAAATGTATTCCATATTTTTAATCAGTATATCTAAATTGGGTAAATAGGTACCTCTTATTTTTAGACATTATGAATAGTGTATTCATTAAATATTTTATTTACCATGATTAAAGGGTAAATCTGGTAAATAAGGCTAAAAATAATATTTTAATAAAATTAATTTACCCTAACACATGTCCTAACTATATTGGGTGAGATATTTCTGACCATTGGAATCAATGTGTTGACTTTAGGACCCCATGGAGCCACTTGTCTATGAAAATGACATTTAATTACTTTTAATTTAATGTTGAGGAAAATATAACCTAAATATGTATATTTCTCTAAAACCATTTTTATATGTGGTTATATATGTAATATCATCGACTATAAATAGTAATTAGAAACATAAAAAATATTTCCTAAATCCTGGTAGTATATTTATACTTTTTAGAAACCAAAAAAATACCATTATTTTTGACATAATTGTGATGTAGTGATAACCTTACTAATAAAAACATTAAATAAATGAGATTATAAATATTAAAATAAATTTAGTTTGAAACATTTTATGCCATAAACGTATTTTATGGATAATTATAAATTTTTATATTTGAATTAAAGATTTATATTTAATTAATCAAGTTTTTATGGATTTTTAAAATGTCATGATATGAATAGTATAAAATTTGACATAAATGGGTTTTTAAAATCATTAATATTTTATTGAACAATATAATAGTGAAAAAAACTAATATTCGTCAAAATAACATTGATGATGATATCAATGTCATTAGTGATCCATTTTGGGTCTCCTGGAATTTTATGGTTCTATATTTACCAAGTTGTATGAATACATAAGAAGACATGGTAAGAGTTAAATTTGATAACAAAGGGTTACTGCTAAATGATAAGGTTATATTTGAAACAAAAACTTGTATATAATCTATTGATTGAGATGATTTAAAACAATACCCATCTTATATTCTATTTAAATGATTTTTGACCTTTTGTAAATCTAAATTCAAGTTATAATAAAATAATCTTTCAAGACAGTCATAAAGTACCCATCCTCCCTCTTATGAATGGCCACCACCTCTAACCCATTACTCACACCTCTCAATCCCATTGGATCAAAAAAAATATATTCAAATAATCTCCCAACATCAATCCCTTCTTTATATAATCTGTACCTTATGCATTAGGCAATTCAAAAAGGCATTTTGATTCAAACAAAAGGGAGTTACCCGATTTAGAGGTAATGTCTTCCCTCGAGTTGTTTTGTTTTAGTTTATTTCTTCAATCACTATTCTATTATTATTCATTTATTAAATAAAAACACTAGTATCATCAATATACCATGAATTTTTTATAAGAATTTGTATAACTACACTTACACACACTTCCATCTAATGTATATAAACATATTGTTTCTATGTACAGCAAACATGTGCCTTGCGAAACGATGATTATTCGATTTTCCCCTACCACCTTTCATGGTGGACATTATGATGGAAATTTCATTATAGAATATATATATATGATATTTATTTTATCTCTATTTTTCTTTAATTCTAATTTAGATAATACCTTTATTCTTTTCCTATTGTGTAAATACGATATTTTCATTTGAGAAAGTGCGGACTACTACCCCCTCAAAGTTATATAACTCGTTCATTCCATAAATGGAATGTATAAATGATAGAATTAATGAAAATATGTAAAATATATATCATATTATATTATAATAGAATTATAATATAGCTATTTTTCATTTAGGTTTCATTTCTTAAAATATGAAATAGAAATTAAAAAGGCGTTCATGCGTACGTACGGCTTACAGTCTCCATTAATGGTCAATTTCATTTCTTATATCCATATTTTATATAAATTTATAAATAAAAATATACTTGATATATTTTATATATATATGAATAATATTATGGTGATAATGTAATTTTTACCACATGGGAAATTTGTAATTAGAACAAGTTCATTGTTAATACAAGTACCTAATATCGATAAAACATTATAAATGAACATTAATAATTATGTAATTTTATAATGTGGTAATAAGTGATAAAAAAAGTAATAATAAACTTGAAAACATTTTGGAAGAAAATAGAAATTATCTTAAATTTATTGTTATGTAAATTAAAGACTTAACGAGTAAAGTCGGACACGAGGTAAGGGACTTCGTCTCAATCTCCTTTAATTGAGGAATATTTTGATAATATACACCTCCTTCTTTTACATGTTGTTTAATAAACCCATTTTAATTTTACTATCATTCAATGGGAATTATTTATCTATGACGCATTTTACTAAACAACACAAAGGAATGTTTTTAACGTTTGTGGTGAAAATGACCTCTCCACAGTTGTAATCGTTATTTCGATTCCTCTATAAGAATTAATGTTTTCAAAAGGAAAAGAACTAACATAATCCATTTTTGGGAGTTTTTGTATGGAAAATGATTTTTGAAATGGATTTATTATTTCAATATCTTGAAATGATTTCTTTTTATTTCAAATGAAATTTTATTAGTGAAATAATGATATTTTCAATATTATATGTTTTATGATTATATAATGGTACTTCGACATTTGACGAGTGGTTAAATTATAATACAATGATAGGTAGTTACGTGATAAACTAAATGATGGGTGGATCCGTGATAAACCAAGGTCGGGTGAAAACATTACAACCTCCGATACATTGGGTGTGGAAGTCAGTCATATGGATTTTTTTATTTAGTGATATGTGTCTAATTCGACTATGTGGTTATACCAATTAAGTGTGTTTATGTCCCAAGTTACCTTTTTATGTTATTTGTTTCTTTATATATTTTTTATGTTAATATTTTCGTTGCCAAAAAGGGTGACAAATGAGCTTATATTCTGTGATGTGTTTTTGCTACTTCATTAAAGTAAAAATTATTACACTATGATAATGTATTCTTGGTTTAATTTTTTTACATAAAAATAACATCTTTCATTCTTTATGTATCCCTTACGGATATTTTAATGATCATCCCAAGATTTTGTAATTTTTTAACAGGACTAAAAGTTTAATAGGGTCAAGGATGGGATCAAGGAAAAGTCATGCTATTTAAAACATCGAACTATAAATGATTAATTTTTTTAAGAGTTTTTTATTTTATAAAAAAAATGGATACTAAGTTGAATTTTCAATGTGTAATATTCATGTATTAATGTATAATTTATAGAATAATTCTGAAAATCTCTAAACTTGGAAATATTTTCAAGGTGAATCATTAATTTAATTCAATATTATGTAATACTTATGGTCGAGTACTTATATTCACTCAATGTCAAGTTGTTTATATGTGTTGTATTTCCATTCACCTATGATTAGGGTGTAACCTTGAATAGTAATTCAACCTTGTTGTTTCCTAATTATGATTTGGTCATGAATTAATTTAATTTAAGCCTGTTAGAGCTTTTTGGTTTGATTAAGGGATTCCCCATGGGGGCGTTCCCTTGGAATGAACATTATGGCTATTTGGCTGAGGTGTCCTATGAGGCATGCCTTGTCGTTCCTTATGGGGTTTTTAAGTAAGAATTAAATTTATGTTGGAATTTAAATTGAGATCAGTTATGATTGACTTTCTTAACGTGGTTTGGATTAGTCACTGACCCATTTTCCTATGATATTCCAATTATTTTTTAAGCATTGTGATAGTTTAATTCACTTTCTATTCAGCTTGTATGATGCCCATGTGAGTTTTTATTATGTTATCAATGTAATAGTGTAATTTAAATCTATTTTATATTATTATAAAATGATAGTATACCAGGCTTCACCTTGAGTGACTGTTATACCCATGGGTGGGGATTTTTTATTCAGTGGGAAATGATTTGTTATGCTGGGAGTCAAGGAATTGTTATGCTTATGGGGGAGGATTTGGTTACGCATAAGGGAATGTATTTTATCTTCCTGTGGAAAAGATGATAAGTTGAATATTTAAATGGAATTATTTATGACATGTGTGACAAGCCAAATCACAAAATTGGATTCATTCATCACCTTATTTGTTTAGATAGCCTTCTGAGGTATCTATTGTTTATTCTTTATACGGGGGATTGATGTGTATAGGCAAGATCTTTAGACTTATATAAATTGATGTAATTAAATGGGTGAATAGAACATAAAGAATGAAAATGGGAAATCAGACTTGTAGGATTGTTTACATATTGATACTTACTTGTCTAATATTTTTCCTTTTTTACACTACATATTACATATACTCAATTTTAGATAGACATTGATCATTGGTGTTTCCCTACTGGGATTTATTTTTCACACCATGTTTGGGGAATGATTTTGGATCCAAAAAGATTTATTTTTTATAGGTTTTAATAATGGAAAGAACACATCCGTAGGTACTTGAGATGCAGTTTAGGAGTTGGAGTACATGGGACTAAGCTGAGTCTTACGATTATTCCTAGTATATTTTGTTTCTTTTGTGCTTTTGAGACTCAATTTATGTATCATTTCAGTGTACTTGTTTTTATTCATTACCAGAACATGATACATGATGAATTATCTTTTGTACTAAATAATTCTTGGTTATTTATCTTATCATTATTCCATTGTTTATTTCATTCATATGTTTTTTACTAGTTCTCTTATTGTACTATTAATTATTCTGATTTGTTAAACACTGCCAATGGGGGTATATTTTCCCCGCTATCACATCATTGGCCCTCCCTAATACTCGACAGGCTCTAGAATTTGGGGAAATTCACTTGAGACCATGTGGCCAATGGGGTATGGGACACCAGTTGAGTGGCATCCAGATCTGCGACATTACATGAATCATGTATGTATATAGTATACCATGACTATTAAACTATTCGATCCATCAAGATGTTACTCCTGGTATCTTATTACAATGTAATAAAGTAGAAACTAGATACATTTTTCAAGTGTTGGGGTCACTAAATCTGGTACCAAAGTGGTTTAGTAGAAAAGTTGTTCACATGATATAAGAAATAAAATTACAAAACATAAACATATGGTAAACTTTGATGATAAGTATAGAACAACATCCTAATAGTTTTCCAGGATAGATATTATATTATTTTCTATAGGTATACACTTATATATGGATACTACATGTGAATATGGTTCTTGAATAGAGATTCATAGGGTTAATAACTCCAAAAAAGGCATGTCAGGCCTGACTCAAGTATTAGATGGAACACAACATTAGTCCATAATGTGTAATTGGTTTGACAATCACATGGGATATGCATTGAATAATTAAAATTGTATTTAAAAACCATTATTAATGATTTTAATAAATAATGATAATCAATGACCTAGGTTAACACCTAGACCAATGAATGAAATGAGTTGAAATGAAACAGATGAATTATTTTTGATATTAGTATTGAATAATTAAATCGTTGAAGTTTTTTTATCAATTGATTATTGTCTATAAAAATTATTATACATTTAAGGAATTTGTTAACTTTTATAATAATATAAATATTCATTAAAATAATAGATTTGGATACCATCACGGTTTATGATTTAAATATTGATCATACGTTTAATGCAATAGACACCCCTATTGAAAATTTCATGTGGTAGGAAAGCATAATGATTGAGGATATTTTGGAAGAATATTACAACAATAAAACACATTGGTTTAGTATAGGTTTTAGTGAATATGATATTTAGGAATAATTCATTTACATTATACAATCATATGTTTATAATAATTTTTAGCCTTATTGTTAATATGATCAGTATTGACTATGTAATAATAGTCGAATAAGACTATTAAACCTTCTAAAAAAATTGTTGAATTCATAATGATAGGAAAAAGTTTATTTAATGATTAATATTATTTCAAGTAATTCTATCATAGTATTTAGGTAATGTGATAAGGATTAAATTATTATAGAAAACTACATCCTACATGTTTGTGATAACCCACCACATCAAGCAAGGCCATGGTGCATGATCCCCTGACCAAAGGGAAATAAGGGTTTAGAGCCCACCACTATCTTACGTGAGGTCATGGTAAGTATATCATTATTTTTTTTAAATTATTTAAATGATAAATATTAATGATGAACCATTTCTGTTACATTAGTGGTTTTGTGACTAACATGTTACATTATATAAATTTTTCTAACCATATTTGTTTGGGAAAATATTTAGAGACATAAGAAAAGACATTATTTATGTATATTAGGATCTATTAAAAATGAGTTTTAGTTCTTGGGGAGCAAAAAAACCCATTATTTGATATTCATTTTATAAATTATGGGTAGATTTAGTAATTTAAACTACAATGACCAAAAGATGAAAATTTGATTATAAATTAGAAATGTATCAAGTTAGAAAATTTCTTATATTATTAAAATATAATGGAATTATTCAATATATGAATATTATCTAGAAATTAAAATATTATAACAATACCTTCATACCTGATGATATCAATAATAATTTATGGATTTGAGGAAATTAAATTTACATTGACCATTGTCTTGTTTCTAAACAATGAATTCAATAACTGTCAATAATCATTTAAATTTTTCTTTTACATTTATGTTTTCACTTCCCACTTATGTTTTTAACTTGGAAACCTAGTTTTGTTTTTTCTCATAAGACATTAATACTTCCTTGTATCAATTATTAAGAGTATTTTATAATTAATTCTATTATGATGTGGAATTTTCAAAAATAGAATTTTCAAATATAAACCCATGCATTACCAAAATCATTTAAAAATTGTGAGGATATAATTTATTTAATTTTTGGAGGAGTTATACCTTGTAATTTTTATTTAAAAAATATTCAATAGAATATGTGACACAAAACACCTCTATTATAAATGAATATAACACCTAAAAATAAAAAAAATTATTTCTTCTAGAATAATTTAAATTTATTTTATATATTATGAATTAAGAAACAATATGTTTATTTGATAGCTTTCATCACATGCAAGACCATATTTTACCGAACAACATTGTATTATTAATATTATTATTTTAGATAATAGTGATAACGTAGATGTTAAATTGGAGGGTTTTAATAGTATGAATATATTATAAAAATTATTTATATTTATTTATTTCTATTGAAATAAGAATAATTTAAAAGGTAAAGTTCTGTTTTCTAAACAAAATATATTTTTCTAAATGGAAGTTTAATCACACTTTTCACACATAACAAAAAATAAATTTCTTAAATTTCTTAAAATTAATATGGAAAAATAAACAATATTTTATAAATATTAATATCAAAATAGTCATAGGGTCAATTTTTGGTATTTTTCTGATAAGGTTCTTTTTTAAGGAAAATTGAAAAAAATTTCTCATAATTGAAAATTATATTTACGTTTAAACAATTCATATAATAAAATTATAATTATAATTTGATTTTTATGATAAATTAGTTTAATTTTATAAAAATTATTAAAGCATTTGTCAATATAAGATGTTAGACATTGGATTTAGATATTAAGTCTTTGTAAACATTTGAACATTTTTTATGGATATGCATTCTCGATACATCTACAATACAAATTTTAAATTTAAATATTCCACTCATGTGTATTGAATTTTAAATAATGGATTACATATTTTGATTAAGAATAATTTTATATATCTAATATATTAAACAAAATTTTTTACCTAAATTAATATAGAATATAGTATAAATTAATTATCATACATAAGGTATAAATGGATTAAATGTGGTAAAAAATAAAAAAAATAAGTGTAAAAATGATATATAAATTTTTATAAAGATTACTATATGGCCTTATTCTGACAATTATAGCTATACTTTTTAATAATTGACATTTGTTTCATGATTGAAAAATAAAAATCATTTGAGAAGTGAATGTTTTTTAAAAATACCATCAGTTTCCCCTTCCCCACTTATAAAAGTCCACACCTCTCCTCTCTTAATCAAATATTCATACAACATTAGATAAAAAATCCAAAATTAGAAAACTAATTACTGTAACTCATTATATAAGCATTATTTATTGAAAAAAAATCCATCCTCTGATGGTTTTAGTGAAAACCTAAGGATAATACTCGAAAAATAGGTAATGTTCATTAATTAGGGTATTTATTTTATTACTTTCTCCACACCTTCCAATTCTAAATAAAGAATGTTGATATAACAAAATAACAATATTCCACATAATGGGATGTTATTTAAATGAGGTAATGACCTAAAATAGTCTCTACATACATTAAATGGGGTTTTAAATCATTATTTGGGTAGTACTACTCTTCCAACATGATTAGTATAGGGGACACACACATTTTCACAAATGGGGAGTAATGAACCCAAGTTAGAGGAACCTATCCCTGGTGCAACAGGGATTACCAACTCTTCTAGAAAAAAACGTAAGGTGGACCCACTCCCTAGAATGATTGGGGACCTTTAAATCCATCGATAGAAAACCAAATCTCTGGTCTAATAGAGAAATACCCATTCTAACACAACATCACATATGGAGGACCTGTTCCCTTGCACAACTAGGGAGTATTGACCCCACAAAAAGTGGAACCACACCATTTTCAAATATGGGAGTACTTACTCCACCTTCCAATAATAATGAGGGTCTATGCCCTAAAACGATATGGGAGCATTGTCTAACTATGATAAAAATCATGAGGAACTGACACCCAAATCCATTAGTGCAGTAACACCCCTAGAGGAACCACCCCAGGTTAATGAACCAAATACCCTAACATGGGAATTCCCATCTCTACTCATGCATATATTTAATGCCACCACCACACCCAAATCTTATATAGGATTACCAGTTACGGGGTCTCTATTCACTTATAATTCATATCCCTAACATTGATTAAGCACATTATCCCAGTTTTCGTTCTCTTAACAGGCCACCATGTATTGAAAAGGCCAAAACAAAGGCAACTACCACATTTTACATGTAAATATGCTCAGGATATATTACTCACAAGCCTAATTATATGTCCCAGAGTAGTAGATATGGATGGAGAATGATCCCATGTATATTTCATAGGAGGACACGACATGTACCAGGGAACACACTGCATGTGCTCCCACCCAAGAACCCATCCATGTATCTTGTATACATGGTTTAAAAACCCTTATAGCGGTAAAGAGTTTGTAGAGATAGTTAGAATCATCTCCCACTTAACCATATCCCCTAGTTCTGATCCTTTTATATGTTGACTGACCATCTATCTCTTGTACACTCCATGTATCTCATACTACACAGTGTGTTAAGGATAAATTTACACATGCCCATGTAGTTTTACCATTTCCATGTATCATAACAAAATTGGCATAAAAGACCTCTTTTATGTGTAACTGTTTCTAGTTTTTGTACATGGACATGTGTTTTCACATGTATTTACAATCCATGTCTCATGGACTTACATATTAGTGTAACTATACGGTGTGATTCCCAGTTACATGGCGTGTAGTAAAAAATGTTCATATTAGCCAAATTGGAAGGGAAACACATCATGTTTCACTACAATACACACCATCTAGATAGTAATACCGATCGTGAATTAATTCAAAGAACCATTGATTCCTCTACATTTACTCTGAAACCTATAGATATACCATGAAGGGATATCTTGAAATTGTATATGGGCTCTACAACCATAAAATAAATCATAACTAAGGATATTGTGGATAAAAATAAAAAACACCTAGTTAGAGGGTGAAACACCGAAGATCTGGGTGAAGAATGATGTCAGGATCATGTTATATCTCGATATAATGGTGATCTATAACCAAAATGGTGATTGAAATCACCTTGCTTCATCGATTTTCTCATATTACTGTCCATGTTTAAATGGAGAAGAGAATGAGAGGTGTGGATCTCTTTTGTTTAATCCACACCAATGTGATGGAGGGGAGGGGTATTAGGTTTAGTATTTGAATTAATTAATTAAACATTCATTTAATCATTTGATTCACCACAAATCTCCCAACAAATTAACCTCTGTCAAAAACTCTTATAAAAGATATATTTTTGTCACACCTAGGGTATACATGACATTCTTGACTCAAATGAAGCCTCAAAAATTTGATCTGAGACTCCATAAGGGTATTATTTCATGTATTAAGTGAAACAGCACATTTGTGAAAACTTATATTTAATATTTTTAAAATCTCTACTCTAGGTTTCTATGGGCCCCAGATTCCTACACTGACTCAATTCTTGGCGTTAGAATCATTCTTTGGAATGCTCCAAATATTTACAGGTCAAAACCTAGGTCATTAAACATATTCCCTTCAGAGAATTTTCAAGATATTTATATAAAATTTATATGAATTTATAATCACTACAAGTGAATCAGTTTAGAAAAAAGATTATATAAGGATATACAAACCTTAATAATGTATATTTTCCCTCTGAATCCTCTTTAACGGATGTAATGAATGTCTCTTCAATAAATATGGAATATAATTTTATATCTTAAATAAAAAAAGATGCATTGAGAAAAATATGTTTCAATATCATAAGAAGATTTTGTTCAAAATAATATGGAGAATTCCAAAAAACTATTTTTTCATATGTATGGATCTATACATTCATACAAGATCCCATAAGGATATTTTTATTAATTTCACTGAATATAGCCAATAAAATATATTCAGTGAAAAATGAAATGATTCAAAAAATAAAATGATATGAATCCATAAACATTGAAGGGTTTAGGGGAAGCTATGTTATGATTCTACCCCGGTCATTCATCAAAACAATATAACTATTTATGAATATTGAAAAATGAAATATGATGTTTTAAATTAATAAACTCTAGCTTGATGGATGATTAGGATTCATGTAAAAAAACATGACCTTTTGAGTTTTTTCCAAATAATGGGAAATTTTGGAAAGGACCACTATAATAATGATACGTTTTCTAAGAATATTACTATACTTAATATGATCTAAATAATGAAAAAATAGAACAATAGACGAAGAAAAACTATAACGTATATTATAATAATTTTTTTGTAAATAAAATATATTTTTTCGAGATGAATAAATCTTAAAGATAATTTTTTAGTTCAATGAAATGATTTTTAGAATAAAATTTAAAAAAAATCATTTCTAGGATAAATATTATGAGGTAAATATATGGGAATATAGAATTCAAGATTTCAAATTATGCTAAAGATATATTGTTGAAAAAAATACAAATAATGATATATAATTAAATTAAAAGTCTCTAGCATATAGTAAGGTGAGGTGGAATCCTATATGAACAAAAGGAACAACATTACTAGATATATTATAAGTATTTGAAGACTAGAAGATGGTTGTATATTTAATAGTTTATATTTAATGAATGATAATCACATAGAGATCACTCTAAAAATGTATCATTTTTTAGAATGTATTTAATTATAAATGGTGAATAAGATTGACCCAAAAAGTAAGTAGTCCTGGATGTAGAATATTTTATAATTTGAAGTAAATTTTTTATAATAATGATAGAAGTACTTTACAAATTATATAATTTATACATTAGGAAGATTTTGATAATAGTGTTTAATATACAACTCTATTTGAATGAAATTACATTATTCTATACAAGATATTGGTGTTTTATCATAAAGTTATTAAATTAAAACCCTGATGTATATGGAAAAAATAAAGGGAGATAAATTTAATGTGTTAATATAGTGGGTGTAAAGACCTGTAAATTTCAAGGGAAATTTTTTCTTAAATTCTTTGGAGTTTTACGAGTCTGCAGTTATTGATGGCACCTGATTCTGAGGACCGGTGTGCCCGGAATAATTATCCAATGTTTTGTTAAGGTTAAATTAACGCATGTAAGCATTTTTAATGAAAAAGTGGAATAACTCTTAAACGGTTATTCTGATCAAAAATCTGAGGACACTGTTACGCTTAGGATGGCGGGTTTACCCTAGGCGCGAGTTAATTTTAGTCGGCGCGGGCCTCCTGTGGGAAATTCCAAAAATGACGTAATAGTAAATAAAATAATTAAATAAATAATATTATTTTTTAAATGGTTATAACTCACAAATGGTAGCTCTGATTAAAAACCCAAGACCACTGTTGAACTCATGAGGGGATGCTTTATTTAAAAAGATACTAACTTTTTC
Organism: Viscum album; assembly: GCA_963277665.1. Lineage (NCBI taxonomy): Eukaryota > Viridiplantae > Streptophyta > Magnoliopsida > Santalales > Viscaceae > Viscum > Viscum album. The sequence continues at coordinate 287,603,724 of OY728148.1, forward strand.
CAGCACGGGCCACCAGAAAATGTTAGTTTTTGGCCGCAAATAAAATAATTAAGTGACAATTATTTTATAGTAAAATTCATTACTTCTAAACGGTAACTCCGATTGAAAATACAAGAGTATCGATGGGTTCGTTGGGGTGTGTTTTACATAGGTAGATCCAAACCTCGACTGGTGCGGGTCGAGGGTGACTGATAATAATTTTCTGAAATTTTTTTCGGGTATGTTCAGTAAATGTACATGCGTGTTTTTCTATCTTTTGAACCGGTGCTCGGAATTGAAATCTGAGGGCACATATGAACTTGCAACGCCGATAATTTCATAAGGGAACCTTTACTGTAGTTGCGTTTTAAGTGGGTGGAGTTTTTTTAATTTTGGAGTCTAGTTAAGAAAAGTTAAAAAAATTTGTTAAAAAAAATATATATCTAAAGAAGATAAATCTTCAAATGTGTGGATATATGAGAGGTGGGGCCCACATGATCCCAAACCTCTCATCTTCCAATAACTCTCTCCAACCCCCTTTTAACACCCCTTCAATTTAATGTTCCAACCCTCTTCATTAATGAACTAAACATTTTTTAATTATTTGGAACATTTTCGAATTCTCTTGAAATCCTTATGACAAATCTTTAATAATGTTGTATACTATATTATTATGGGTGTTGGAATAATATTTTGGGGGGAGAGTCTTGGGAGAGGGGAATTGGGAGGATTGAGAGGATGTCTTTCCCTCATCGAAGAACATGAAGAACATCGGCGCCAACCTCGGCTTCTTCCTTCTCGACATTGGCGAAGCGGTGTCGTCAACCCGCGACAACGTCAACAGAACAACGATAGCATCTCCCTCCTTCATCAAGTGATCAACCTCCATGAATTGAGGTTGGAGTTTAATTTTTAAGTATGATAAATATCTCTGTGTCAATTCCTCTTGTTCTTGAATCTCAATGACTGTGGAAAAACAAACATGGTCATCGATATACACATCGACTGTGAACCTTTCTATTTCGTTCCTCGTGCATTCTTCATAGCCAAATAATTAAGCATGATAAAAACTCAATGTTAAGTTGTGTGTGGCATACAGATGCGGAGATCTCGACCCAAGGATCACGAATTTGCGATTGTTATAATTTTAGGGTTTTGAACAAAGATACCGTGACCCAAGGAAGGGGCGATGCGGCGGTGTGATTTCATCGTGTGTTCAAGGCATGACTTTGGGCGAGTTAGGAGGTGCGACTATTGTGGTGGTCGGTGTGGCTCCGGGCGATCGAGGCAGCATTGTAAAGGCGGTCTGGCAGTGTGCGGCAAGTCTAAGGTGGCTTCGGCCGGCAGTCCTGGTGTGCAGCTAGTGAACAGGCCGTGGGGTACGTGACTGTCGATGGAGGGCCGCGTCGCAAGGTTGGTTGGCACGTTGCAGGAAAGTAGGGCAGGAGGCAGCAGATCGAGTTGAAGAGGACACCGCATGAAGGGCTGGCTGATAGGGTTTTGAGGTTTGGGTTGGAGGTGCTAAAACGTGAAGGAATTGATAGATTGGAGAGAGAAAGACTAAGTTGATGATATAATAATAAAAAGAAAGGAATCAAGTGATGTTGTATGTTTCCAGCACACAACAAGTGCTCCAAAAAACGTGGATTGATTTGGAGTTAGGAAGAGTAAAAAAATAAGTAATTAATAATAATAATAAAATGTAGTTGTTATTAATTTTGATGATAAAACACATTTTTGTCTGTAACATACCTGTATGACCTCGGTTTTACGAACTGTCTACAGCGGTGCGACCTAGATTTCGAGACGGACATTCTGAGTCCAATATTGAATGTATTTGTCGGGTTTTTGGATCGGGTACCCAAAATGCTCAAATAATAATAATAAATTATTATTATTAAATCTTCGACCCACCACAACTCCTACGTGCAACATCTGATTGACTTGCCATCAATGGAAATGTAATCCTATCATTAATAAGGTAGATTCAAGTCTAATATTGGATACTAAATTCTGGTTCGTGGATCGGGGCCACAAAACACCGAATAATTATATTATTATTCTTATTACGGGATCTTGTATCGGACATATCTATCTCATACAGTGTTGGAATGATGAACCGTCTACGACATTGTGACCCTGGAATTAAGACGGATGTTTCATGACCAATTTTATATATTTAGGTCGAGGTTGAGGCATGGGCTCCACGAGGCCTGGTTCACGGGTGTTGCGGTGAAATAAAACTTTTTCACCAGCTATCCGTTTTGGACCAATGGATAGTCCATATCTTGTGTTTTTCGGTATGGATCACAATGGTGTGACCGGTTTGGTTAACCGGTGTCATGTGAATTACGACCAGGTTGGTTCGAACCTGAAACCAACCTGGCCCCAGGACTAAAAGGCTAATAACTCGCAGACCGGGAGTCCGATTGACGCGCTGTCTGTTGCGTTGTGACCCCTATTATGAGGTGGTCCTTTGAGATACTTCAAAATTAATTTATGTGACACTTGGATGTATCAACCAGTAGCTTGTGGAGCGGACCCTCTCGGAGACGAGCATATGGAGTACAAAGACCTTATAGATGGCTGAGGCCTGTTGACTGCATGTCCGATTCGAGTCGAAGTGTCTTGTATAGCCCAATGGGGAGAACTATTGTGTTTGGGTGGCAGACCCATGGCGGGGAGCACTATTGTGCTTGGGTGGCAGACCTACGGTACTCAAAAAAATGAGTACCTCTGTATGCTATGAGGGGGAGCACTACTTTGTGAGGTGGAAGACCCATGGCGGGGAGCACTACTGTGTTTGGGTGGAAAAACCGTAGTGCTCGATAGGAGGAGTACATCAGCAGTCTAAGGTTAGTGAGAAGAGCCTCAGAGTTGTGACAGGATCACTGTACTCGTCAGAAGAGGAGCTCTTCAGTAGTTTTGGTTTCGATATCATTAATGAATATCCTAGTTTGAGCTGAGTCAATGACCTTTGTGTTTTCCTCATGATTGAGATGGGTCACTTGATAACTTATGTATATTTATGGGAATATTCTTAAGTGGTGGTTATCTGTTGATTTCATAACCTTTGTGTTTCCAAATGATTGTGATGGGTTACTTGATAACTTAGGTATAAGTGTGGGCATATACCTAAGTAAGGGTTATCTAATTATATCCTTCTTTATGGTTATCCTTTTTTGATTCAGTGAGACCATGAGGGTCTCGGGGTCCCTACTGAGTATCATTATACTCACACCTGCAGGGGCTATTCCCACACCTCGTTGTGTTGGATGCAGAAGACGGACATCACTGACGGAGTCCGAGTGTTTGAGGACTGGATGGCACCTGGAGGGGGACCTCAAGACGAGTCGGAACCTGGAGGTGGACTTCATGATGAGATGGTACTCAGAGGAGGTTGACGGACGAGAGTGTTGAGGAGGCAATCTATACCTACCCTTTAGGTAGGATTCATAGTGGAAAACCCAGGAGCTGCTACCATTTTCCAGTTGTTTGTCTTTTCTATTGTATTTTTATTCAGTTGTAGTTGTACTATTCAGTTGGGTTTGTATTCTGGCCCATTTAAATTTCAGCAGTTTCTTTTGTACTTATTGTTTTTTTCTTGTACTCTGTGGTGTTTTATTACTTTATAAAAGAAATCCCTTCCCTATTTATCATGTTTCATGCCTTTGGTGCTAGTCTCCAGCCCCTGGTCTATGGAGGAGAGCTTGGGGTAGTCACGGTATGTGCCCTGAGGATGGGTCGTGAAAAATTGGTATTCGAGGAGTCGGTTCTACCATAGAACTCAGAACTCTGATCATTATATTCTATGAGGAAATAATGATAAGGGTACCGAGTGTGGTCTTCAGTTAAGGGAGTCTAGTGTTGGTGCGGTGGCCGACGTATCCATACACCAGGACCCGGAATTCTGATTTCCGACTCAGTGCATGAAAACACTAATTGCATGTGTGTTTCCGAAAGTTTTCCTCATGTCAGCTCAACCAGGTCAGCTCACCAGGTATAAATCATTTGACCATGTCGCATCTGTTCAGGCTATCTCCACGCAGATAGTTAGTTATAGTTTTGAGAGAGTACCTGATGACGGCCCACCGAGCGATGAGGCTCCGGTGCAAGGCACTCATACTATGTTGGCACCTTCTGGTGGTGTACCAGCAGCAGCACCACCCATTGGGCAGAATATGCCACCATCCATACTAGCAAACATTGCACGCTAATAGAGCCTGTTTCATGAGTTCCAGTAGCAGTGACCTCCGAGCTTACGTGGTGAGGCAGATTCCTAGGAATCAGAGGACTGACTCGAAGCGATTGCTAGAGTTTTCCGCCTAGTTGAGAAACCAGTAGAGTAGATGGTGGACTTAACTACTACTGTTTTCCAGTGAATGACCATGAGGTTGGTACGTATAGTGATGAGGCTTCGGTACGTGGACCGATGCCTGAGATAGTACCTTCGGGTAGTGTGCCCGCTATATCCCTACCTGTTGGTCAGCAGTTATAACTGGCGGTACCTGTAGATGATACTTGTAGGATTAGTGCCTTAAATGTGTTTCAGCACCAGATATCCCTCAAGTTCCGAGGTGAGCCAGACTCATAGGTGGCTGAGGATAGGCTTGAGGAGGTGGATGAGAGTTTTCTAGAGCTTACACAGCTTCAACAGGATGACATTTCAGAAGCTGAGTGCTGAACAAGGCGTACCAATCATTCCCGATACTTGATGACTATGATAACATTAGTGCTTTTGAACTCATAGTTCTGAGTGAGGTTTGTTTAAGGATATCCGAGTAAGCACTGTTTCCTCTATGCATTCCAAATTATTTTAGGGAGTTAGAGAGAACCTTTGTGGTTGAATGTTCTTTGGCTGATCGTTGATAGCTAGTGAATATTAGTAGTGGGAAGATGCGAACCAGCGCCAGTCTCAGAGACTTGGGCGAGGAAGTGTTAAGGTCAGATGAATTTACATAGAAACAGATGTGGAAGCAGATATTGGAGAGCAGCATGAGGTAGTAAACATTTCGTCATGTTACAACCCCCCACCTTTGTAGTCCCCTCCATACTCACGAAGCTGGTGGGAAGGGGAAGAGAATAGCTGCGTGCGGTGATGTTGTGTTACCCAAGGGCTCTAAGAATGATTTGAGGTATGGCCTTTGTCTACTACAAGCTGCCATATCAATAGACATAGGTACCAATCATTGCTTCCTTCCACGAATCGTGTCCTATACCAAGATTTTCCTGTTAAAACTGTTGACTTGACCCTCACGTCTAGAGATACCTTTGATAGGAGACTCGATAAAAACACTTACTCCAATAGGTGTGATCTGGCCCTTGAGGTGAGAGTTTCGGTTGGAGACTCTTGGTAGCAACGTTGAGGCCTTACGACATTAGTTCGGGTACAGACTGGGCACCAACAGTTCATACATGGATTGACGGTATTAAGAAAAAAGGTCATGGTTTATCGACAATGTTGGGATAGGGTTTTCCTTGGTGGGTGAAAAGGAAAACCCAAGCAGCATAGGATGGACTCATACATAAAAGGGTGCAGTCGATCACTCAGGAGTCGGCCAGACTTACCTTTGTGCCAGAATTCTCCAGAGTTGCATCACCACTTCCAGTAGTGACAATGAAAGGGAAACCCTTCGTGTGGTCAGCCAGATGCTAGAAGAGCTTTCTGGAGCTGAGACAGAGATGGTTCATGGTAGTTGAGACTACATAGAGGAGACAGAAGTCCTATGTTGATAAGAGACGGAGACCACTTGAGTTCGAGGATGGAGACCATGTATTCTTACAGGTCTCACCTCGATGAGATCTAAGGAGATTTGTCCAGGGCGGCAAGTTATCTCCTAGATTCATCAGACCTTTGCATGACCTCAGTGGTGTAAGCAAGGTGGATTACCACCTTGCCCTTCCACCTCAGTTTCACTAGGTGCATGACGTCTTTCACATATCACGGTTGAGCAGATATGTGCAGGATCAAATGCATTTCATCGACCACAGGGAGCTGGACATCGATGACGGGGTGACATTCTTAGAGGTCCTGGTGGAGATCGAGGATCGACATGAGCAGGTACTATGTGGATGGTAGATTCCTCTGGTGCGCATTTGTCGGCAGCACGAGAACCTCTAGTAGAGAACATGGGAGCCGAAGGCTCAAATGCGTGCTCAGTATCCTCATTTTTTAACCTAATTTATGTTGTAGCTTTATGGGGACGTAAATCCCTGAGGTGGGGGAAATTTAAATACCCGTAAATTTGGAGAAATTTTTTTTCTTAAATTTTTTAGAATTTTACGAGTCCAAAATTTTTGACGGCACCTGATTCTGAGGACTAGTGTGCCCGGAATAATTTTATACTTTTCGGTTAAGCTTAAATTAATGCGCCTAAGCAGTTTTACTTAAAAAGTGGAATAACTCTTAAATGGCTATTCAGATTAGAAATCCTAGGGCACCGTTGCACTCAGGATGGCGGGTTTACCCTAGCCGTGACTTAATTTTAGTCGGCATGGGACTCCTATGAGAAATTCCAAAAACGACATTACCGTAAATAAAATAATTAAATAAATTATTATATTTTTCAAATGGTTATATCTCACAAAGGGTGGATTGGATTAAAAATCTGATACCACCGATGAACTCATGAGGGAATGCTTTATTTAAGAAGATACTAACTTTTGTCGTCACTGGCCACCAGAAAAAGTTAGTTTTTGGCTACAAAAAAAATAATTTAGTGAAAATTATTTTATTTTAACTTAATAACTTCTAAATGGTAACTAGGATTGAAAATCCAAGAGTATATATGGGTTTTTGGGGTGTTTTTTACTTAGGCAGATCCTAACCTTGACTGGCATGGGACGAGCGTGACTGATAATAATTTTCCGAACATTTTTTCAGGTACATTCAGTAAACGTACATGCGGGTTTTTCTATCTTTTGAACCGGTGCTCGAAATTGAAATCTGAGGGCACTGATAAACTCTCAGCACCAGTAATTACATAAGAGGACCATTATCGCAGTTTTGTTTTAAGCGGGTTGAGTTTTATTAATTTTGGAGTTTAGTTAAGAAAAGTGAAATATATTTGTTAAAAAAGTTTATATCTAAGGAAGATAAATCCTCCCATGTGTGGATATACGAGAGGTGGGGCTCGTATTAGCCCCAACCTCTCATCTTCCTATAATTCTCTCCAACCCCCCTTTAACACCCCTTCAATTTAATGTTCTAACCCTCTTCATTAATGAACTAAACATTTTAATTTATTTGGAACGTTTTCGAATTCTCTTGAAATCATTATGCCAACTCTTTAATAAAGTGTTATACATTATTATTATGGGTGTCAGCATAATATTTAGGGGGGAGAGTCTTGAGGGAAGGGATTTGGGAGGATTTAGATGACTTCTTTCCCTCATCGAAGAATGCAAAGAACGTTGCCGCCAACATCGGCTTCTTCCTTCTTGACGTTGACGAAGCGACGACATCATCCCGCGACAACGTCAACAAAACAACGATAGCATCTCCTTCCATCATCAAGTGATCAAACTTCCTGAATTGAGGTAGTGGTTTAATTTTGACATATGATAAATATCTCTATGTTAATTCCTCTTGTTCTTGAATCTCAACGACAGTGGCCAAAAAAACATATTCATCGATCCGCACATAGTCCGTGAACCTTTCGGTTTCGTTCCTCACACATCCATCATCACCAAACAATTATGTGTGATAAAAACTCAATGTTAAGTTGTGCACAACATTCAGATGCAGAGACCTCAACCCCAGGATCACGAATCTGAGATTGTCGCAATTTTTGTGTTTTGAACAAAGTTACAGTGACCCACGGATGGGGCGACGTGGCGGTGTGATTTAGACATGTGTTCAAGGAACGAATTCAGGAGAGTTAGGCGGTGTGACTACTACGGTGGTCATTGCGGCTCTGGGCGATCAAGGCAGCATGGAAAAGGTAGTCTGGAAGTGTGCGGCAAGTGTGAGGCGGCTTTGGCCGGCAGTCCGAGTGTGCAGCTGGTGACCAGTTCGTGGGGTACGTGACTGTCAAAGGAGGACCACGTCGCAAGGGTGATCGGCGCATGGCAGGCAAGTAGGGCAGGAGGTAGCAGATCGGGCGGAAGAGGACACTGCATGAAGGGCTGGCCGATAGGGTTTGGAGGTTTGGGTGGAGGTGCTAAAATGTGAAGGAATTGATAGACTAGAGAGAGAATGTTTATATTGATGATATAATAATAAAAAGAAAGGAATTGATTGATGTTGTATGTTTCCAGCACGCAACAAGGGCTCTAAGAAAAATGTGGATTGATTTGGAGTTAGGAATAGTAAATAAATAATTAATTAATTAAAATAATAAAATATTGTTGTTATTACTTTTGATGATAAAAGACATTTTTGTCTGCAACTTCCCCGTACAACATCGGTTTTACGAACCGTATACAGCCGTATGACCCTGATTTCGAGATGGACATTCCTAGTCCAATATTGAATGTATTTTTCGGGTTTTTGGATCAGGTACCCGAAACAATCAAATAATAATAATATATTATTATTATTAATTCTTCGACCCGCCACAACTCTTGTGTGCGACGTCCGATTGTCTTGCCGTCAGTGGTGATGTAATCCTGTCATTAATATGGTCGATTTAAGTCTAATGTTGGATAATAAATTCTGGTTCGTGGCTCGGGGCCATGAAACAACGATTATTATTATTATTATTATTATTACGGGATATTGTATCGGACATATCTCTATCATACGGTGTCAAAATATTGAACCATCTACGACGTTGTAGTGAAATGAAACTTTTTCACCTGTTATATATTTTGGACCAATGGTTAGTCCATCTCGTGTGTTTTTCAGTATGGATTGCAATGGTGTGACCGTTTTGGTTAACTGGTTTCATTTGAAGTACGTCCAGGTTGGTTCGAACCCGAAACCTACTGGGGCCCCGAGGCTAAGAGGATAATAAATCACAGACTAGGTGTCTGATTGACTCGCCGTCTATTTCGTTGAGACCCCTACGACGTGGTGGTCTTTAGAGATACTTTCAAGTGAGTTTATGTGACACTTGGAAGTATCGACCAGTAGCTCATAAAGCAGACCCTACCGGAGATGAGCGTACGCAGTACGGAGACCTTGTAGCTGGCTGAGACCTGAGGAATGCATGTTTGATTCGAGTTAGAGTGACTTGTATAGCCTAGTGGGGAGTACTACTGTGATTGAGTGGTAGACCCATGGTAAGGAGCACTACTATGTTTGGGTGGCAGACCCGCGGTACTCGACAGAAGGACTACCTCTGTAGGCTATGAGGGGGATAACTACTTTGTGATGTATAAGACCCATGGCGGGGAGCACTACTGTGTTTGGGTGGCAGGCCCATGGTTCTTGACAGGAGGAGTACCTCAGCAGTCTAAGGTTATTGAGCTACGCCTCAGAGTTTTGACAGGATCATTGTACTCATCAGAGGAGGATCTCTTTAGCAGTTTTGGTTTCGATATCATTAATGAAAATCTCGGTTTGAGTTGAGTCAATGACCTTTGTGTTTTCCTCATGATTGATATGGGTCCCTTGATAACATGGGTATATGTTTGAGCATATTCCAAAGTAGTGGTTATCTGTTGATTTCATAACCTTTGTGTTTCCTCATGAATGAGATGGGTTACATGATAACTTATGTATAAGTGTTGGCTTATACCTATGTAAGGGTTATCTGATGAGATCCTTCTTTGTGGTTATCCTTGTTGGATTCAGTGAGACCTTGAGGGTCTTGGGGTCCCTACTGAGTATCGTTATACTCACCCCTACACTGGCTATTCCCACACCTCTTTGTGTTGGATGCAGACAACGGACAACGCTAACGGAGGCTAAGTGTCTGAGGACTGGATGGTGCCTGGAGGTGGACCTCATGACGAGTCGGTACCTGGAGGTGGACTTCACAGCGAGACGGTACTCGGAGGAGGTTGAAGGAAGAGATAATTAAGGAGTCTATCTGTAACTAACATTTAGGTAGGATTCATGGTGGACTACCCAGGAGCTGCTTCCATTTTCCGGCTATTTTTCTTCTATGTTGTACTTTTGTTCAGTTGTAGCTGTACTTTTAAGTTGGGTTTGTATTCTAGCCCATTTACTTTTCAACACTTTCTTGTGTACATTGTTCTTGTTTCTGCTTTTACTCTGTGGGGTTTGATTACTTCATAAAGGCAATCCCTTCCCTATTTATCAGTATTTATGCCTTTGGTGCTAGTCGCCAGCCCCTGGCCTATGTAAGGCAGGCTTGGGGTGGTGACGGCATGGGCCCCGAGGACGGGTCGTGACAGTGGGAAAGAAACTATTTAACTACTATATTATACATATATATCAGTGAAATATTTCTAATATAACTATTCCAAAAAACATGATTTCAAAAACAAAAAATAGAGGGAGTTTTATTGAATAATGAAATAGAAATAGAGGAATAAACAGACCAATTAATTCCATTATAAGATCATAATGGTTGATGTCTAGACTAATGGAACATGATTTTCTAAAGCGGGGTAACATATATATAACTAGATGAACATATGAAGGAGAAGGAAACCTTAATCATGTACTAGCCTGTTGAGGTTCTAGAAGTTGATGTTCAAGTCATTTATGATTCTAGAAGAATATCTTTTCTAATGAAGACAATGACGTTTCTTAAAGAAAATTTTTCCGAAATTAGAATGACTGGGTTTACATGAATGTTAGTTATTATGTTTATTCATAAAGTAGTAGAATACCCTCATTAAAAAAATCAAGAAGATTACTCACATAGTTGTTTTTGTTATAAATATAACTCAAATATAATTTTTGGGAGAAAGATTTTATTTTTCGTAGATAACAAAATTTGGGTATGAATTATAATGATCATTCTCATGGAAAATATATTGAAGCATGTGGGATATGATTGTTAAATTCCACAACAATTTATAAATATAGAAAATAAACAATAGTGGAAGAATTTTTACTCAATATGAGTTGATAATAGCATAACTGTTTTCTCAAATTGATGGAGAACCATATAAAATATCTGGTGTTATGTTTATGTTACATTATTGTCATAAAATAATAGATAAGTTATGAGGACTCAAATGTAATTTTTTTAGGTCATAAATGTTAAAAATGTTTTGGAAACATAATCATAAGAATAATTTATGTTTTAGGTAATTAGTATACATTATCCACCACATATTCACCCAATTATCAATGATATTGTATGATCATATGAAACTATATTTTTATTTAGTGGGAATATATTTAGATGTATGTATTTATTCATATTTATATGAATATATTTTAAATGTTAGGAAGTTATCCAAATGGGATAAAATTGTTGATACAGAATAATATAAATTTTTCCTTACCAAATGAAAAATTATTTTTATTAATTATTACAAAAACGTAGAAGTCTCAATAGAAAACATGATGATTTAGATGAATAATTAAGCTCTGAATTTTTATGTCGCAAAATACAAATAAATTGATGGAGTATCCCACATTTCATGATGATAATGTGTGTCAAAATTACTTTGAAGTGTCTAGTAAATTTAATCCCACTAATGAATATTTATATATATATTGTGAATATAAATCTAATAAGTACATTTACTATATAATTTTGGACCTTGTAATATAAGTTAACATAAAATATACCAAAAATATTGTTTTAACCATTCTGGGATATTATGATGAAAATTCACCACTTTGGATATAATCCAATATAATGGAGGAATCATTCATCACGAAATTATGTTAATGTGAAACTATCACTAATTTCACAAAAGGAATGTAATAAGTTCTATTACACTCTATAAAAATGTTAAAACTTGCAAACAAATGATTTCAAATATATGTTTTGTGATAATGTTGTTATAATGTATGTTTTAAATGGAACTCCCCAGGAACTAGAAGATACATTCAATGAAATAGTTTTTGTTATTAATACTAAAACATAGATCATGTAAACTCTAGAAAAGTATTCTCATGATTCCATAAAAATGGTTAGTAATTTTATTTAATTAGTGAAAATATAGTGAAAATTTAAATTCAATTACAATTTGAGGAATATTTAAAACCATATGATCAAATTATATTTGATATTCCATTAGTAGGTGGTGAGATTGAGAAAAATTGAATCTACACAATTTAAATTGTCACGTGAAGCTTAAAATAGTAAACTGTTGGTACATCTATGTAAAATAATAAATCTAGAAATATGTATTCTGAAATTAGGATGAATATTAGAGCATAATTTTCACCATTTTTGGATAAGATATGAAATATGTAACTCATCATTCTAATGAATTTATATGCACTAAATTCTAAAAAATTAGTACATGTTATAGTTCATGATGATGATTCATAGATAATAATGATAAAAAAATATTTAATGACGGTGGATTTAATAAAATAATAACAATTTAGTTACACGTAATTTTTTTTAAAAAGTAAATATATAGAAGAAGCAGTGATATAATTGGGTATCCACTAGCTAAAATTCAACACAATAGAATAAGATATAGTTTATTGTGTGGGGTTGGTACTAAATATTTTTTTTGAAACATGGACTTCAATTAATGGATAATATTACAGGTCATTGAATTCCATTATGGGAAATATTGAGTGGGGATAAAATTTAATAGAATATGATTATCACCTAGTAATTATCATCCATTAGGAAAAATTAAAATACTTTTCAATATATATTATTTTATTAGTTGTAAAAAAAATTAAAATTTATTGATGAAGTGGTCATGTTGATTACAGTTTTACTCATTAAATTAACAAAAACAAAATGGTAGCCTCAAAAAAATTTATGGAAAATAATATGAATATATACATTAAGTATACCTTTACATGAAATCAAAAAGAAGCGATAAATAATTTTATAACCATGAAGAAGGTTTTAGAAGATGTTATACCTAATAAAATATGATTCTTATGTAGAGGATAATTCAAATTCAAGGATAGTTGAAAACTATATATTAAAGATAATGTTTATAAAATAAATCTCAAGTAACAAAATTGATTATTTTGAGAAAGACACAAGATGATTGAAATAGATGATGAAATCTCTGAGGATCAAATCAATGTTCATCAGAAGTTAACATGGAAGTTTAGCATACTAAAATTTAAGAATCAGTGGAGAAGGATCGTTTTTTCTAGAAAAAATGATAAAATATCATGACAATTATACATGTACTGGATATATTGGTATATTAAATGAAATATATAATGGATGGTAAACTCTTTGTTGGGGAATAAAATAAACAATAGAATAATAACTAATATGTGATAAATTCTAGTATGATTTTTTTATAGAAATGTGGATGGATGTAAATATATTTTAAGAAGATGAAATTAATAATTCAATCCCATTACTATTTAATGTTAAAAAAATTTCTGAAAATATTAATAATATTTTTAAGGATAACAAATCCATGCAGCTTAATATAAATAATTCATGGAAATATAACTATGATTTCATGGTGAAAAATGAAGATAATGGTAAAATAATTTCTCGTATGGTAAAAAATTCTTATACCTATTCCTCTATCTGAGGAGTGGTGAAAAGAATAACCACATGACCTCATATATTTGAAATAAAATTTATTGGAAAGTGAATTTATGTAGTTGATATTCAAGGAGATTCTATAGATAAATATAATTAATCAGATAATAAAAAATAAGGAATAAAATATTCTATTATCCATAAGATATATAGTATATAATTTACAATTTTGATATGAAATCTAATTTATACATGTAAATTGATGAAATTGATTTGATGATGACAATCATTAAGTAATCGTATACTGGGAAAGTAATCATCTAATTTTTTTATTTAATCTTGTTGATTTGTTACTTAAGATGGATTAAAAACTGATTGATCAATGAAAAATTTATAAATTTACAAAAAATTAGGATATAACAAATTTTAGCATCAAATAATATTTATGGATTTAATTAATATCCCTAGAAATGACTCATGTTCTTTATACCAACAATGGAGCATGTTGTACCTGAGTTGGTTGATATAGGGATATAGTTGAAAGGAATGTGATGTTTTCTTTATATTAATAACATAAATTTTTATATATGGTTCAATAGATAAATATAATAATAAATAGTGAAAATAATTTTCATCCCTCACTCAAAATTCAATAAAGGAGTAAACAAATTTAAATCATTATTTTGGGAAGTGTTCTCTCACTTTATTATCTAGAATGAGTGAAATAAATGATATAATAAATTTTTTCTTAATAAAGGGGGGAGAAAACACAAAGAATTAAAAAAATAAAAAATATCCAAATAAAGGAATTACTGTTAGAATCATACATTAGTGAAAAGTAATTTTATTCTTTTCAATAGTTTGTATAAATTTCAATGAGAAAGTAGAATGTGAATAGGTTTCATATGGTTGATCAAGATAATGTTCCCTGGATTTAAATATACTTTATTGAGGAAGTAGTATAACAAGGATCTCCATAACGGTATGGATTATTTTAGAATGAAATTTGATAGTGATGATGAAATTTTAGGGTTTTTATTGGTAGATGATAAAGGATATTTTCATTGAAATAATAATATTCATAAGCATGAATTGGAATGTGATTATTATAGAAATAAACATCATCGTATTGATGATTTGTGATGATGGATGATGTGTCCTAATTAATATCAGGTCATGTTAATCAAGTATGTTACCAAAAAATATATGGTGAAAAATTATAATAATTATTTAGAATTATATGTTTTCTCCATATGATGAAGAATAACTACTGAATGATGTCAGTTTGAAGATAAAACCATAAGAAAAATATAGTGGTGAATATAAGAAGACGAAAATGGAGACAACATGAATGAATTTATTATTTCCCCATTATTAATTCCTTAGGTATGTAAAGTATGTTTTCACCATATATATAATCCCATTATGTTATATTGATCCCCAATAAGCTGTTATGAAAAAAATTAAAAAATATCTAGAATATTATTCTAAAAATAGTGTTTTGAAATAATAACTACTAGTTCATTTGAATTTCCATATTAAGATTCTAGAAGGTGAGACTATAAACAATTCTCCATGATGTTCACATAATATAATTATTGTAGATGATAATGATAAAAAATGAAATTTTCATGAAGGAATTGGTATGAAACCCATTTGACTTATTATTTTAGAATATTTATCTTCATGATTCAACATTGTTCATTATTAAAAAATATCAATGTGATGGAAGAACAAATAGTGTAATTAGATGAGTTTAATAAGAAATCATTTTTTATTATCTTGAGGATATAGATAAATCTTAATGATGTTTTTTAGTTACAAGAAAGTGGTAAAATTGAATTTTTGATCAATGAATGTATAATAATGTTAATAGATGAATAATGACTATAATAGGATTTAATGATCAATTCAATGTGAAACAAGATAAAAATTATATTGAAGATCCATTTCAAAAATGATATTTTCAAAAAGATAAAATATGTTCTTAAATAAGGATATATCATAAAGAACATTTCTTATTTCAAGGAAATTATTTTATTAAGGTCACAAATAGAAAAACATTTTGTTACTAAATTGATTGAAATATAGACATGAAGATAAAAAAGTATACTGATATTATTTTTTATGAATAATAAGTATTATATGTAATGAAAATACATAAATTTAATATAAATTATGGAGTTAGGGGATTCCTGATGAATAGAAGGAATATGTTCATAAGATGAGGGGGATACATACATGATCATAGGAGGATCTTTAAGAGAATGTTAATATTACATAATGGTGCATAAAATGGAGTTCCATAGGATCACATGTATCATGTTAAATATTTTTCATTATTCTAATTGGTTCATTTGATCAATCTTAAAATAATATTAAATGGAAGAATAATAATTATCCAGTCCAAAGAAGTTGTTATACATGAATTATAGAGGGACAGTAAAATGTTTCTAAGACATACATTCTTATGATGCTGGGAAGTAACTTCATCATACAACATTTATTTATATAGTATCTTTGATTCTATCCATGTTACAAGGATTTGAGGAAATTTGACACTGATAATTGAGTAATGAATCATAATGTGAAATAAAACTACCTATTCAATATTTATAATTCTATCAAAAAAATAGATATATGAATGTGAATATTAAAATTCAAACCACTTGCTAAAAATATTTATTGATGTAATCATACCAATACAAAAAGTAACAATTGGTTGAGTTACTAAATTTTTTAATGTTGAGATTGGTATTGTGTATTATTAAATTGTAGAAGACTACAAAAATTGCCATTTAATTCCCTCTATGGTAAAAATGGTCAAATTGTGATATTTTGTACATGTTTTTTAAAATTGTAATATCAAGTAAATATCTAAAATATATGAGTAAGGGGATACATACCAATACTTTGAAGTAACATGTGTGTTTTCTAGATATTCGTGAATGAGGCATTGAGAGTAACAATTGAACATTCACTCAAATGAATAAATTGGTAATTTTTGAAAACCAATATTTTGGAAGAAGAAATATCCGGATGATATTCATGAAAAATAGTAATATTTTCCATTAGGAGGTTGAAGAAACATCCATGAGTCTCATCAAAGTGATATTTCAAAGAATGGTGGTTCCTGTAAAAAAATACCACCATTCCTAATAGGATATAAAATGTTATTTTTATGAGATAGTTCAATTTTTGGATATAGTATAATGATACATTACATGAGTAATACCTTGAATATTTTTTTTATGATAGCATATTATGGAATAAAATTGTAATTTTTGAGAATTATTATTATTGGATGTTTCTGTAACTATATAGGATTCTACATAATAAGAATCAACTTTTCATATTAAGGAGAAACCTTGTATAAATCTAATTTCCCTATTTATTTTATATTAGTTGGATAACATAACTGAA
This sequence comes from Viscum album, assembly GCA_963277665.1. Lineage (NCBI taxonomy): Eukaryota > Viridiplantae > Streptophyta > Magnoliopsida > Santalales > Viscaceae > Viscum > Viscum album. Next base: position 287,620,643 of record OY728148.1, read on the forward strand.
AAGGATTGAGGTTTAGATAAACATATTTAGATGTGATTAATAATAATGGAGTTTCAGTCGTTTTAATAGGAAAATAGTTTCTGTTCCAAAAATTTTGTATGTGTTGCAAATCCCAAATTCCCCCCCCCCTCTTAGGGTGACTACACCATCCATAGGTAATCTCATCATTCAATAATATCATTTTGAATTACTAAACATTCCATAATAATATGTTTTATAATTAACTCTAGTATAATAATGGAAAACATCTATTTTATCTATAGTACAAATTATTGAAGATAATTTACAAAATTAAATATTAAAAATACATCACCATTTTAATTTTTTAAAAATGTGTCTTACAACTTGACTATTTTACATTATTTTTTTGAATTTTTTATAAAAAAATAATTTGTTTTCATTTCAATAAACCCCATTATCTTAAAACAATTACCTCCATAAGAGATATATTTAATGTATAATGTTTTGAACACTTTCAAACCATTTTTTCATGCTTTATTAATCTATAGGAATATTCACTATAACCTTTGTCTTAAAAACACACACTATGTACCTGTATGATTTTTCATATATTGCCTTTTCACTTTGATTACATATTTAACAAATATTTTTTGAAGGGAATCCAATTGTATAAAAAGACATACATTTATTTGGTAATGTTATTGACAAAACTATATATCATAACTCTATGTAGTTTAAGTTTTAAGGACTCATGAATTAAGAGATACTGAACTTTTTTATTAGATAAATATTGAAAATACATATATTAATAATTTTAATGGAGAAATATATTAATTATTTGGAATATTGGTTATGTATTGTCTTATTTATTCAATACATTATATGATGAAGGAATTTGATTTAATTAGTGATGGGTGGGGCCTATAATATCCCATAAATACATCAGTAGGTCTAATGAGATATAATAAATTCAGAATATGTTTTCTATATAGTATTTTTGAAAAATGTATTAGACTTGAAAGTAACAATATGTATTGGAGTAAAATGTTGATGGTGTATAATTTTATGGGAAAGTCCCAAACTAGTGTTTTATTATTCTTTCTATACCCATGAATTTTTCAAATATTTTCTTCTATGTTTGTTTATATTTTTACGCATGGATTTGTGTAGGATATTATGAAAACTTATATGTAAATACTTAATATCATCAATTTTTCCCATATCATTGGTTCTTATTTTAATATATGACAACATCTAATATATTCACTCCATAGCAAATAAATTGAGATCACACATCGTATGTTTCCATTTCCCAAGGATATTAATAAATGTGTTTCACATCATATATCTAACGGAATAAAATGTTTGGGTAACCTTTCAGAGATATTGATTAATTATTATGGATTATGTAGTTCCATATATAGTTTTATATGTGCATATTATTCACTAATTTAATGCGATGAATTAATAAATTATTTTTCATAGTTCTCTACTAGTATAAACATAATCCTGGGAATGTATGTAATGATTTTGTTTCATTGTGTCATGTTAATATTTTAGATTTATGAGTATGATTCTATAATTGTTATCATAGATGGTTAATAATAAAATTATATTTCTTTATTTTCATTTAGGTTAATATAAGTGTTTTAGATACCATTTGGGATTTATATTTAAGTATGATTATAATTTCAATGATACAGACAATCATGTGGGTTAAATGAGTTAACATTTAATAAATTGTATTCTATTTTAATTAGTGTAAGTGAATATCATTGGAAGCCCTACAGATAATTATATGTATGGGAAAACATCATAAATTATAGAATTGTATTGTGTTTACATTCTCGTAACAATTTCATCCTTGTTTGGATTCTGTTATGTGGTTTTGACTATGTCATAGATTTACCTAAGGTTGATCACCCTCATAATGGATGGTTGACTAAAATCGTTATCTTCCTTGAGTTCCCAATTAGTGGGCCTAATACTACACATCCTTCTAGATACATCCATTGGATGTGCCTTGGATAGTTCAAAGCTCATGATAAAAAATTTATTTTCTTTTTTAGTATATTACATTGGTGAACATAATAGGAAAATTTCCATGGATAGTAAATCTTATAATAATGATGTTATAGGGTGATCCAATTATATAACAGTTGAACCAAATGTTTCAGAGGATGAATTGAGGTTTATATAGTATGAAAACAAAGGATTGGGTTTTCATATTTATATGATTAGATATATTAATTATATGGGATATTATCATATCCATTTTTGTATTAGTATTTGATTGGAAATATCATATTGAGTATATTATTTTCAATGTTATGCCTTTAAAAATTCTTATTTCATGGAAGAAAAAAGAATATTTTTTGGAATAAATATTAATAATAAATGAATATAAATATATAGGTATATTATTAAAAAATATTTGTTTTGAAGTCCTAGTTACGTTATTATGGTATAAACATCTTTTGAAATTAATACATGAGTTTGGTATATATTTGATATATGATTAAAATAACTTATATGTATATGATAATTAATATTGGGAAGATGATATTTATTTAATAGTGTAATGTGATGTCCAAACACTTTTAGTTATATATTTTACATTAATCCTATTGTGGTCCTTACCTTTATTCACATGAAACAATAAAGACAATAGAAATAATTATCATTTTATAATTATTAAGATGTGCACATACACATGATGGGTAAAAATCATGGAAATAGAATTATGAAAATACATATTAATGAAAAATAAAATTCATTAAAAATATTAAGAAATTAATCATGATCAATTAGTGTAGAAAATAAAATAACAAGACTAATTTATTTGTCAAAATTTATCCTTTTTAAAATTCAATTTTAAAACAAATTATTTTTTCTAAACTAAATATATGATATATCAAGTATATCTATAATACCAACAATATATTAAGGAAAATTAATTTTTAAATATATATAGAAAAAATGAATAAAAATATTTTTTATTATAAAATGTTTTGTTCCTATGAAATATATCATTGATTTTTTTGTATAAATTTTACTTAAAAATTGTAGAACATTGATTAGAAAATTTTAAATTTATTTTCTAAATTATAATTCTTAAAATTTATAATTATGATTTATTGATATATTTATAAAATAATTATTATGGGTAGGGAATTTTTTTCTGATGCTATAATCCTTATAAATTTTCATGAATTTATTACTAATTAAAAAAATATGAAAAACATTATTTAAATTTTTTTATTATTGGTTTTATTCGATTAATTTAAAATTAGAAGATAAATTTGTATCAGCCATGTTTATATTTTTGATACATAATAGATATTTACCATTAAATTCAATTTTTTCACTTATATTGAAAATAATTCTCCATCATTTATAGAAATTATATCTAAAAAAATATATTCCATATTTTAGATATTACTTTTCAGAGTATGTAATCATTTCAATTCCATTTTGTGGAATAAAATAATGATTATGAAAATTAATGTTAAAAATAATGATAATGGTGTTCGTATAGATTCAAATGAATTATCTTATTAAGGATGTGTAATAATTATTTATTTATTTTTTTAAATTTTAAAAAACAAATTATATATTATTCTTATAGATGAATAAAAATATTTTATCACCAATTTAATTAGTAATTATTGTTCTATAATATTATGAATACATATAAGTGAAGAAAATAATCTACAGAATTGTTTTTCTATATATTGAAATTTATATTTTGTATGTTAATTTTTTCATATTTATAAATTGAACTTTGTTATTTGTATGTTTTATATTGTATCAAAACATAATAAATTTTTAATAGGGGTAACCTTATATTTCTAATAAAATATTAATTACATTATTAAAGACTATTTACTAAGGTAAAAACTAAAATTGTAAAATGTTGAAATGTTGAGATACTTGTCAAGAAAAATGTCTAAAAAATGTCTTCAAAAGGAATTTATATTATTTATCAACCTTATATCACACTATAGTTCACTAGTTTCCACTTTTAGATATGTTTATCCTTGATTACCTCTATTAATTCAATTAAAATGTAATGGTTATTTACAAATAATCAACACTAAATACAAATAAAAGGGGATCACCTAAACCATATTTATCCAAAAGTTACAATTCCAGAGATTGAAAAAACCACTACCCTAGTCTTTACACCACTCCCTATGAATCTTAGTAATTCCATATACATTCCAAATGGACTATATATAGATCCAGAAGTTGTTAGTAAAATTAAAACATCCCAAGGAAGAGGCAATGTTCTCAACCATGGTATGTTAATTTTATTCTTCTTATTATACCCCATTAAACTATTCTACCAATTATATAATTATACCATCATTATTTATAATATTATTAAAATTTAATATAATAATTCAATATGCATGTTATACCTTCCTTCAAAACAATTAAAATAAATAAATATGTCATTATGCGTACGTGCAGACTATCGCCTCTAGGAATGGCGTGATTCATTTTTCATCACCTCTTTACAAACATGGGGATAAAATTATACTTAATTTATATCTATGGTTATTAAAAAACTGTTATTATGTAGATATTTTAATCCATTTCATTGCTACCTCTAGGAAAATATTAAAGAAAAAATTATCAACAAAGTATATATGAGGACTAACACATCAATGAATGTGACACATTTCATTTTTTATATAGTATTTTATTCCCTATCAATGTTTTAAAAAATATAAATCACAATATTAACAAAATATAAATAATACCATTAACATTTTTTAATATTAGTATTAATTATGAAGGATTCACATTCCTCAACACACTCACCTGAATATTATTTTTTGTTGTTATTCGAGTCAGCATGTACACCTACTCAAAAAAATGAAATAAATTTATATCAACGATAAGTAATGAATAAATTATAGGTATGTTTATAAATAAATAGGTATATATTTATTTTTTCCAAGGATATTAATGGTAATATATAAAATTTTATTATGATACCACCCCTCAATCATACATATAATGACATTAAGATCATCAGAGACATTATCATGGAAAATGATAACTAAAATAATAATGAAACAAAATTAGAAAATTTAAAGACAATATAAAAATCTATTCTAGTACCTATAATAAACACATAAATATGATATTTTATTTTATATATATGATTATACAAAACTAATATGAAAATATAGATAATATGAAACTATTGAAATTAACAACATCATATGAAGAAAATAAGACATAACTAACTAATTTATTTAAAAAATGAATATAAATTTTATTCATTAAATTATATTGGTCTGTGTAAAGATATAAAATAATTTTCCTAATTCTAATTAATGTTCATATATGAATTTTTAAATGTAAGGGTTTCTTGGTATAAATTATAAACCTTTGGGAGATTTTATATATTTTTTAGTAATGTTTTATTTTGTATAGTGTTCATTTTATCTACTAATACAATAATTTAATTAACTATATTTCATATTTAATTCATGGGATATTGAAATAGTAATCATGTTCCTTTATTCAATTACATTTCAAATCACGTGATACAAAATTTTTATACAAATTTTTTATCTTCATTTTATTCATTTTGTTATGTTTGGTAATTTGGAATACAAATATTATAAAATTATCATGTTATTTCCCATGATTTAATATTGACATAATACAAAATTTTATATGGGTTTAGAATTATTTCATTAAAATAAAATTTAAAATGATTCTTCCTAAATAATATAATGTTGTAAGGGTTTCTAAAAGCTATATTTCCTTTCATAGTGATTTAATGTTCAATGTTGATCATCTATAATATGTTATTTAGTTCTTCCACACTATGGTTATATATTTCACTCTATCTATGTCTCTTGGGGAAATTAATTGTATAATTCAAATAATCCAATGTGAAAAAATTCATTACCATAAAATTATAAAATTTTTAATAATAACAACCATTTAAAAAACATATAATTTTTATTATCATGTACTTTTATATTAATCGTTATGAATATTAAAAATTACTGTTTTTCAAAATTTACACTATTAATGTTTTAAAAAAATCATTTTAAAGTGTTAAAAATGGTTTCCCATCCATTATAATTTCTTTCATCAAATAATACATGTTTACTCAAGAAAAATATTATGAATTTAAAAGTATATAAAGTTGATGATAATTTTAAAATATAAATATAATAAAAATTAGATACTCACCAAATTAAAAATCAATATTGTATGTGACTCATAACTTCTTCTTTATAATACACTATTAAAAAAAATCATAAAATCATTTATTTTATTTCAATTCTAATTTCCTATTTATCGTTAATTTTTTCCATATATGGAAGTTGTGTTTCATGCATTGCCTAATTAATCCTCAAACAATATTATCTAATATGTGTTTAATGTCATGTAAAAATAATTACTATGATAACCCATATTTTAGTACCACGTATTTTATGATTTATTACATGTTTCTTGAATAAAAATAATTCTTTATTCTATATGTATATAGATAATACAACTAAGAATGATCATGAGACATAATGTATTTTTTAAATTAGTAATAATGAAGTAAAACATGAAACATGGGTAAAATGGTATTATTTAAAAACTCTAAATCATTTACAAAATATCCATTGACCTTTTAATGATGTAGGAGGTGGCATAGAGATTTACATTAAAAGGGTTGAGATATTAATCCCACATAGGGAATAATTATATAATAACATGGTAAATAAAATACATGTGATTCAATTGAAATATCATGGTAACAGAAGACAGGTTGAAATCCTAAGCCCAAACATCAAAACATGGAAACAGAATACACCATAATGAAATTATGGGAATGTTTCAACAAAATTACACATTACATCATATTTATAAGTCAATGGTAACAGTCAAAGAATCAGAATATATTTTTATTAGAATAACTTCCCTTTGACCACACATGATATCTCATGAAAAAAAATCATTACCCAATACATTGGAGGGATATATAATTTCAGCCCCACCCATAAGATTCATATCATATACAGGAATTATTTTTCCACATATATCATCCAACATAGGGTCATATTTAACCACATTTAATTCAATTATTATTTATTGTTGGATATATACCATAATATTATAAGATGAACATCTAGGTGAATACCATTGTTTGGAAATGTGCATGGGTGTTCAATACAAAAAAATTGTCAGGTAAAATCATTGGAAAATTATTTTAGTATAAATGAAGTATGTAAATATTTATAGAATATTTTAATGATGGTTAAGGGTTCACTAATTAAGTGGAAATAATACGGAAAACTATAATTATGTTTAAAATATATCCCAATGTTTTCAATTTGGAATAAAAAGTAAAAACATAAATATGATTCTTGAATTAAAAGGAGAGAGAGATGATCTCATACATTGTCAAAGTAATAGATTTATACAAGTTTATAATAATAAGAAGATAAATGATATCATGTTATTATAAAATAAATTCAATAAAAATATATTTATAAATACTAGACATTATAAAAAATTGATAATTAAATGTATAAAGGACAATAATTTGGATGAATAGAAAATAATAGAGGGAGAACAGTTGACTTTAGGGGGTACTTCATAATGATTGGGAGGAGAATATTAATGGATTGGGGGCACCATGGGAGGGATCTAGAGACCGAATGTAGTACTAAATTTTTCGCTCCATCAGTTTTAAGTGATGTTGAATGGGTGATCTGGTTGGTTTTTATTAAAAAAATTAGGACAATCCATTATTTATTTCTTAAAATATATTTTTTTAAATTACATGATAATTTAATCCAACCCCAAATCATCCCATGGTCTTTCTCATGGTTTCTAAAAAATATAAATGGATTTAATTTTTATAAAATGCAATAAAATATTACTTCATAAAATCATACTATTATTGATGTGTATGTGAATAATGTTTATAAATAATTGATTCTAAAAATATAAAATATTATAGAGGTTTTGTTGGTTTCCTTAAGGGTTTATAAGATTATTCAAATAACAAAAAAACAAATGATATTTTAGGGAAATTATATATTTCTTCATTTATACACTTTTATAGAACATATTAAATCACTTTTGTGTTATTATGGTGTCACAATAAATAACCTATATTCATGCCACATTTTTCTTTTAAACAAAAATATATAATACTAGAAAATTAGTAAAAATTCACTTATGTATAATTTTGATGTGAATATTTCAAAAATAGTATTTATTTAGTTAAAATAGTTCTATAAATAAGAGATTTTACACTTTTAAACTAAAGTACATTTTTTTAGAAAATTCATGTTATTTGACAATAACAATTTTATGCCTCTTATATAAATTACATTACACTTCTTAAAATTATATAATAATATATATTTAATGAATATTATTTAATAATAACAATTTATTAAAATATAATTTCTTAATAAAAATTATTTAATTTATTATAAATAATGTATTAATTTAATGAACATATTTTAGAATATACAATTTAGGATTCGTCATATCAAAGTATAATTTTTATCAGTCGAATTATTTATTCATTATAGAATACTCAAATTTAAAAATAATCTAATTTATCTTAATATATATATATACATATAAACATATTATTACTGATGTCTTGTACCAAACATATTTTTACACACTAAGGCCCCATGTTATTCAGTGACAAGACCTCAGTCGTGCCTCCCTGTATGCTAAGGACTACATTTTAGTTGGGTGGGTAAAGAATATAACATTGGGAGACTATACCCCTTTATAAAATCATGAAACATCAGAAATAAATGACAATAACAAAATTTTATATCAAAAAACATATATATACCAATATCAGAAGTTAAAAAAACAAGAATACAATATTGAAACTAAAATAGTAGATATGACATGCCATATATATATGATGTGTATATATTAAAATAAAAAATAATGACACACTTATAATTCCTGAGATATTTCTAACCCCATGCATTATTCCAAAATCCAGGCTCTATCACAACTCATCCTTCTAACATAAGGCTCTTTCTGTTATCCTTTTATACAAACATGATGTCTTTTTAAGTACGTATCAGGCATCCGATGTAGGGTGTGATTACAAATCAGTTGGACGCCACCAACAACATCTAAAACAATATCCAATATATGAAATTATATTTTTTATAAATATTAAAGTATAATAAAGTGAATATTTTTCACATTCTATTCTAAAATAATTGACAACCTAAATTACTTAGGTTAATGGTGACACTCGAACAATGAATAATTGCTTCACCCTGCCAATGTATGACCCATATCATGTGGGGAATCAAAATTACTTGTAATATGGGATATCACTATTGGTTTAATTCCTTTTCATATAACATATAATTGTAACAATAGTCCAATTCGATCATTTTGGCCCTATAATGTCATTTCTAGCACCCTATTGGTATTTGATGCAACATAATGGGTCACAAAACCCACCATTATCACATGTCGGATTTCAAAACATCAATACAGGTCCCACAAACATATATCAGTCAATCACATTTGGTAATTTGAATAATCATCACATGTCCCTATGATGTGTATCACATATATAACAATATTATATAGAACACGATATCCAATATTTAACAATTTTGTATACATCAAGTTTAAGCATCATTTACCTTTATATCAAGAATTATCATCCAAGTATTCCATTTCAGTTATCAATTCAATCATAGTTCGTCACATTAATCACATAGAATAATGTACACAATTCATTATGTAAAAATTTATCATCATTTAATCAAATAATCAATTAACCCTTAATTTTTAATCTAGAAAATTCATAATTCTCAATTTCAATCAAATAATAAAAACTTTAATCAATGGATTTTATAATTAAATTAAGATGACCAATTCCACAATCCCACAAATGAATTCAACAATTAATCAATCAATTTATTATTCAAATTCAAAACTTGGTAATTGTAATTATATAAGTACATAAAAGAAATTATAAATCAATACTATGAGAATTCTTATTCAAAAAACCGACCTCAATATCGTCGATGAGAATTATCAATGCTTGAAATCCCAAAATTGAAACAAAATGGTCTATTGAAAAATGAATAATGAAATCTTGTACCAAAACCAGTAGGGGTTCTTGTTCTTCAATCAGGTCCTAAATTAATTAGGAATAAAATTCTATAGTCCTATGAATTTGTATGAGATCCTACAAAATCCAAATATTAATCCTACGGTTAGGTAGGGTAAAATTATTGTGAATTTCGTGGTGTTCAAAAAATTAAATAAAAAAATTTAGGTGATGAAAAATTGTGTTCTCAACATCCTGAAATATGGGTTATGGTTTTCCCAATATTTCTCAAAAATTGTGCACCACTTATTAGGGGTCCATAGTTTATACTAAGAGATATCATGATATAACAAACCATGTTCCAATTGTTAAAATCCTATCTTGTGGGGTTTTTACACTTTCTTAGTGTATGTGAATGGTTTGGGAAAATCATGCGCCAAAAATTAACAATCCCTTCATCCTAAATAATTGTCCAAATTCACAAAAATCCTCTCCAAGGTAGAACCCCACAAATATATATGAATACTTGGGTAAATTAGTAACTTTATAAATTCTTGATAAAACTCCTGAAAAGGATGGGATATTAAAGTCTCCTAACATTGTAATAGCTCGTCCTAGAGCTATTCTCCTATGTAACGCTTTGATTATCAGTTCAAAATATCAATCCACTAATCATTTATATCACTTCTTTTTCACATGTTTCCATGTAAGTGTGTCTATGTTTTCACAAAACATGAACAATCGATATGATATTTCCCCCCACAAAACATTCTCATTATGATCCAAAATTTATAATGGAAGACACTCAAGGGATGCATCGATCTCAATAGCCACATCATTCACATTGATCACAAGAAAACAATTAGGTTAATACCACCAAATTTGTGCCGCATGAAAAACATAATGCATAACACTACACCTCTATGGAAGAGACAGTGGGTATTCCAACGGAATGATTATCTCCACAACCTATAAAGGACCAAAAAACTATGGTGCCAACATGTCCCCTCTCTAAATAGTACAGTAACCCAATCTAGGTGACACATGAAGTAAAATACATTCACCCAATGTATACTGAAGGGGTAATTGATGTCTACGAGCATACAAATTTTTCCTACTTTGAAACGTATATATACATTTCGAAATCATCTTAACCTTCTCTGACATATCTTGCATGATAATATATCCCAACATATCTATCAGGAATACCTCCCTCCAATATAGAGGTGATCAATAACTCCAACATAATGATCGTAATATTGTAACATCAGACTATTTTTCTCATAAATACTGTTATAGGTGAGGAAAATGAGTTCTAGGTGTTTCTCCCAAGACCATCCAAATTCAAGGACCAATTACCATAGTATATCGGTCATATCTGTATATTGAATACTAACTGCCCATATGTTTAATTATGGAATTCCATGCTCTGTAATACTTGAGATCAAGAAACTTCTAAAACCATTTATAGAAGCACGAAGTTTAATGCCAAACCTGGTTGAAACTATAATATGTAGAACTTTGTGTATAATGACTACCTTTTAAATGTACATGTATCCCAACTAATCTACTAATATAGTATCCCTTATAGGAATAAAATGACCTATTCTCATTAGTCATTCCACAACGAACAATATGACAACATTTTTATGGGGCATCCCGAAGAGTCCCTCTATGATGTCCATAGTAATGTCTTCCCACTTCAATTACAGAATAAGAAATGAGTATAAAAAACCACCATGTCATTAATGCTTGGCCTTCACCTATTGAATGGTTTTGAATCATGTCACATAAAATACAATCTCTTTTTTCAAACTCGAAAAATAATACTATCAACATAGATCATGTTACATTTTGTTCAAACTTGGATGCACTACCCACATTAAGGAATATATGGTCTAATCCTAATTTGAAGTCCAATCGTAAGGTGACACGCCACCATCATGACTTTCCCTCATGGAAAGATATTATAAATCCTTACACATCCTTTCCCCGATCCAGCTCATATGTAAAGTCTCTTATGAATCTAATATGAATTTCATATTCTCCTAGATAACCCAAACCAAAACATTAATCTCATCATGAAAATTAATTATCTTCCACTAAGAACTAAACTCCTAAACTGCATGAGTCTTATTTTTCCTACTCAAAGCTTCAATGACACTATTTCCTTTCCCAAGAGGATATTATAGTTTAAAATAAAATGATTCTATATACTCTACCCATCTAATATGTTTGTTATTGAATTTCATTGTCAAATCATATGTTTTAGTCTCTTATGATTAGTATACAAGATTTACTTTTAATGAAAAAGATAATTCGACCAACATTTAAATGAATAATCCCTGATAGTTAATTCTTGGTATTTCATAGGATAATTATACTAATTTGGCCTTCGGATCCATAGAACAAACTAAAAACTATATTCCCCTACATCAACACTTCTCCAATCCCAATCTCATATGCATCACAAAACACCAGAAACTCCTCACCTCATACCAATGGGATCACCTTTGCTGTAATTTTAAAAATAATCTTAAACTATTAGAAATCATTCGAACATGCTACATACCATTAAAACATCACTCCCTTCATGGATAATAATGAATGTTCTTCATCCAAGTAGGAAAATTTCTAGATAATCCTCCCATAAGGGCCTACAAGTCCTAGAAAAATGAAGACATCAAAAAAAATTATTGGGATGCACAATGAAACTAATTCCTGAACCTTATTTGGTTCTACTGACCCAGGTTCCTCTGAGATAATGTTACTGATTAAATGTTCTTGATTTATCAATAATTGATACATATATATATATATATTGGAATATTTAAAATGACCGCATACTGTACACAATATTATATCAAGATGTTGAACATGATTTTCAAGAGCCTTAGAGTGCACCGTGATGGAATCCAGAAAAATAAAAAAAATTAGATACATGTATAAGTGTAAGATTATATTAATAAAGGACATAAACATTTCTAGAGTGGTTTATAGCCCAAACGGGATCATAAAGAACTCATAATGTCCATACCGTCTTCTCAATTCCATCATTGGGTTAACATAATGTCAAAATATCAACTAATTATACACTGATCTCAAGCCAATCACTGATAATACACAATCACATAGAAAATGGTCAAAGATGTCATTGATACATGGAAGAGGATATCAGTTCTTTACTTTCATCCAGTTCATCATTCGGTATTCCACACATAAGTGAATCTTTCTATCATCCTTGTTTGAATAGAAAATGGGAGAACCCTAAATTGGACATGCATGGAATAATAAATCCCTTATCTATATATACTTCTAGATTAGTCGGTTGCTTGGGAATAACATGTTTATTCTATTCTATTTGGAGGAATAGAAACAAGATCATCTCTTTGCATGAGCTTCATCATATATTTCAGGCCTCTCTAAGGTGGAAGGCATTTTAATTCCTTGTGAAACATGTCCTGGAAGTAATACATAATTAGTGTAAGGATATCATGCTCAACACCCACATCATCCCTCAATAGACCTGTAACCTGGGTGGTGTTATCCTCCAATTTATGATGGTTTGTCCATGCATGGCCTACCTGCATATCCCACCCTCCATGAAATTTATATAAATCACCCTCAATAGATTTAATATTTTCTCTATTATGGTAAAAATATATGTGGTATCATTATGAAACAAACTAGTATATCAGTATAATCATATGTGATGCCTGACATAGCAAGAATGAAATGTTCCCAAAGGAATCAATAAAAAAACCCCATTCACAAAAAAGTGTCTCTCAAACGTAGCCCCAAATTTGTATCGATCATCATTACAATGCTAATATACTCCACTTCCATACTCATCAATCCCAAATTCTATGTATATATAAATTTATGGGAGGCACCATAATCAAAAAATGAACTTGAAGGTTTAGAAGCTACAAAAATAGTACCACTAATTATTGATGGTCCATCCTATTTTCCACACTAGTAGGATGAATTGCAAGCAACTGTCTATCCCATCTCCATGTGATGTAGTTTGAGTCCCCTAAGATACACCACTCTGATGATATAGACTGTTTTCTTATTTGTACTATGACCACATATTCAATTACAATGGCCAGTAGAACTACAAATTGCAGACTTGTATGGTCTCGAAGAGACTCCTCTCATACTCCGGTACATTCTTTTAATTCCATCAACACCCATATTTCTTGAATTCTAGTAGAACAATTGAAGGTGTCCCATCATTCTGCAAGATAAAACCTATACCGATGGTCGAGGACCCTACCTATAAATTTGCTCGACCTACATAACTGTTATAAGATTACTCATGTAATGTCATATGGGACTAATCACCCCACATAGCCACACTTCTTTTTTATCTCATTGTTTAACCTTCTTGAATTGAATATTCAAGATGTTTGAAGATGTACCTCCTTGTCATATTTTTTATAACACATACCCACCAATGGAATCCTCCTTTACGTTACCCTCATATATGACTGTGATTATTTAATTTTGCGAAAAAACTTCAGCCAAAAAATAATTAATGGGGACATAATATCACTTGTAATACCATTATAATACCCCTTTATCGCATTCACCTCAACTCTAGAAAATTATATATCAAGGAACTATAAATCAATAGAGTTGGTGGTATAGCCCCTCACATACACACTCCCTAGTTTAAATTCATAAATTTGGTTCCCTATAATTCATGAGCCTCTTATGGTGAAATTGTTCCATGAACATCTCCTAAAAGACCTTCAACAAATATTTTATAATTATCCATCCAAATTATGGATTTCTAAACAATGATTTCCATGACCATGTAACATGTTAATAAATAGTCTTCCTCTCTTATTAGTATAAACCTCAAGGTGGTTAAGGATTTATTTTATGCACTAAATCTAGAACACAACTACCTTAGGTCCTCCATCTCCAAGGAATATTAGATGATGCTGCAATACTAACTCTCGTGTCAATTTGTCCATTATTATCACAAACCTCTGGGGATCCCTATCCATAAACTTCATTATGAATATAATTTTTACATAGAACTTCTCTCCAGCTTCCTCTATCACCATTATCGGTGCCTCGGGTTCCACAATTGGAGCCACATTTTAATACCTATATCCATTTCATCATATCAACAAGCATCATTAGGGAGTTGTGTATACACAATTCGAAACACACATCTTATGACACTGAACACGAAAATAACACATTTCTATAAAATTTATTGACATAAATACCCAATAACTCATTCTTATTTACCAACACACAATTGAAACCAAGGCTCAAATACTACCCTAAAACACCCCTCACCTGGGTCTTGGATAACATAGGGTGAATGCTTTAAAAATAAAATTTTCCCATTATTGACCCATTTAATCCATTTCGAAATATCACATTATTCATCATCTAAAATTATCAATTTCATATTAGAAAACTTTTCAGTTAAATTATTGAACAATGAAAAGAACATTGATTAAAAATAATTACCAAAAATGAACTTTCATGTGTGTTCCAAAAGTGATGCATGTCTCATAAATCAGGGGTTCCTAAAATGATTCATGTATAGACAACTAACATTCTATATCATGCCATATGTCGGCTCTTAGAAAACAAAAACATCACAAAATTAGTGCATCACATGAGGTGAAATAACATTTAACTGCAATGAAACACATAAAAATCATCAATACCACCCTAGATACATGTATTTTACCCCCACAAATGGGTTACCTACTCCCATGAATGAGCTTGTGGATTTATCCCAACTCATCCTAATATATTGAATAAATTTTCCAAATATTGGGACAGATGATAAGAAAATAACCGCTCTATGATTACTATTTATAATGTTAGGAACTGGGTGCCACACACCGGTGCCCTGAGCCAGCCAATCACATGACCTTAGGGGCACCAATCCATATTCTAGAGGCTTCCACCTAGAATAAAGGGTAATGTATATAACATGAGAAGACTATACCCCCTTTATCAATGTAGCGTGCAATAGAAATAAATAACAACATCCAAATGATATAGCAAATATCAAATGGAAAATAGTATCACATAATAACCAAACCATGAATATGATATCCTAAATAACTTAGTAGATATTTAGTGTAATAAAAGTTCCCAATATAAATATTAAAATCCCAAAATAAAGAAACATTGATAAATCTAATTTGGGTCGCAATAGCATTTCCGGTTTCCTCTTCCATGATCTATTCCAAATCTTCTATATAGTATAGGGATCTTTCCCTTCTTCTATCCCAGAAGAATGAAATATATTCAAGTACTGATTTGGAAGCATGAGTCGAGTGTGAGTTAAAAATAGTAGGCCATCCCAAATAGTGTCCAAAATAATATCCAATCTATAATAGTGTATGTAGTTTTATAAGGAATATTATACAATATGGTAAACAGATATAACATTTTATTATTCTTAATTAACAACATAAATTACCTAGGTTCACAATGAAACATGTACTACCAATATTGTAACACCCCAATCTTCCATAGTACGTTTCCATTTGAATAATCTAGTAGCTTGAGTTGTGTGCAACTTGGAGTTTTAACACAACACGGCCAATCAAACTAGCCGTTATGAATAGTAATACACACTTTTCGAAATTGTATAAATTTTTTTGTTCAAAATGGACTTCATTTTTGGATTCGGAATATCAAATTTAGATTATGGTGAATTTTTTGTATTTTTCTAAAAACATTCAATTTTTTATGAATAGTTAAAAAAACATAGTGTTGTTGGTTAAAACCGAATTTTTATTTAAAACAATTAGTTATTATATTTTAATTTTTTTAGTTCAAAATAGATACATAATAAGTATATATGTTAAAATTAATTCATTGAAGTCATTGTAAAATAATTTTAGATATATAAAATTTTATCGAACTTTTTACCGTCTTTTACCCACCTCCTAGGAGGATTTGCAAATTTGTATAAAAAATAATTTTATAGTTTCTGTGAGTTTAATTTAAAAAATCAAAGAGACACAGTTAATATCAGTATGTAAAATGTGATTCAATATGATTAAAATAATTTTTTGGTTAATAGTAACTTTTGACTTTTATTTACCACGGTTAAAAGTATATAGGGTAATTAATGGTAAAAATTATATCATAATTACCCTTACACATGTCCTAATTCTATTGGATAAGTATAATTCGATCAAAAACAACCTTATTAACAAAATATGACCCCATTTGGTCCACTTTTTTTATATTAAGACATTTATTATTATTTTATTTAAAGAAGGGTAAAAAGAGTTAAAATGAATGTTTAATAACTAACCCATTTTTAATATAGGGTGATAAATAAGATGAATTAGACTATAAATATTAATTATAAAGATAAAAATATTTCTGACATAATGGTATTTTATTTATAATTTATATACATTAAATAATAATATTTATTTATGACACAATGATGATGCATAAATTACCTTATTAATGAAATATAAAAATAAATGATATTATAAATATACAAATAAATAAAATTTGAGACTTTTAATGAATTACACTAATTTTATAGGTTAATATGACTTGTTAGGGTTGATTAAATGAATTTTGTTTCGATGTAATAATGCAATTATAAATTTAACAAAAGAAAAATACCAAATAGTGTCAAAATTGACGTAATAGAGTTTTTAAAACAATTATTATATTATTAATTGATATTCAATTATTACAATTATAAGGCTCAGCCATAGGGGTTAAGTAATATTATATATGTCATTAAATAACCACTTGAGGTTCTCTTGGAAGTTTATAGTAATTTTATTAACCATATAATATTAAAGTTTAAAGAGACATGGTAAATGTTAAACTATTTAACAAAGAGTTAAATCGAAAAGATAAGCTTAATATAGTGACCCAAACCAGTCCAAAACCTATTGGATGAGTGTTGTTTTACCCATCCATATCATATCCTATGAATAATTCAATTTGGAGCCATTTGAAACCGAAAATAATTTTATTATTAAATAATGTTTCAATCATTTCCTGAGGTACCACCCACCCCTCTTATAAAGAGGAACTTCCCCTTCTCTCAAATCCACACCTTCAAATTCATTTGGATCGAACAAACCCTACCCAAATATCCTCTAAACTATCATACCTTATTCCTAGAGGCCTTACATAGTCATAAATCCATCCTAAAGACCCCTTTTGATCAAATCAAAATGAAGAACCCGAAGAAGAGGTAATTATTTCATCACCTCTTTCAAGTTCTTTCTTCTTCCACATCCACTTTCATTGTTGTTTCCATACTAAAATAAAAACTCCAGTATCTTATATATACTTTGATTTAATTATAAAAATTGTACAACCATATTAATTATTATATACATCCTATAAATGAAAAAGTTACCATATGTGCGTACGGACGGATTACCGTCTCCATGTCGTGGTGTAGTTTGTTATTCAAACACTTCAACATTTGGATGGGTATAATAATTAGTATAACTAATTCAAATAATAATTATAACATGATAAAGATTCATTATATATGATATACCATCTAATTATATATTATTTTAATATCTAATGTATGATATTGTCACTCGTGCGTATGTATGGATTTATGTCTCCATGAATGCAATGAGATTCATTCCCCATCGTGTCCAATCAGGAATAATTTCAAAATGGGGATTAAAAATAATGTTTGTGAACATAATATCATTCTGTATATGAATCTAATACATCTTATCCATAACAAACATGTCTTACGTAACCAAGTATTTGAAGGAAAACAAATCAGTTAACACCCAAAACGATGATACTACTAAAATATTATTAAAAAAGAAAGATTATAAGAACAAATATGATATCATCTTTATGTATATATTTATTTTATAATTTAATAAAATTGTTTTAAATATTATATAGGAGGTTAACATACCATCGGCTAAGGAAAAGTACAAGGTACGGGTTAATTTCACAATAATTTTTTTATCCGAGGTTGTTTTTTCTTAAGTATCTACTGGGACTTCTTTATCATCCACATATGTGTTTCTTTAAAATTTATTTCAAAAAAATTTCTATTTAATATAAAATGGGTTAAAGTAATTTATACCCTTATTAGAAATTATTTTTTTAAAGGAATCTTTCCGTCGTTTTTCGAACAAGGTACTTTATGACCTTTTCAACAAAATCAAGGTAAGAATGGTTTTTTTAACTTATACAGTGGGTGTGACTATTTTCTGCTATTATAACATCGTTGAAGATTCCCTCACAATATTATAAGAATATTTTCAAAATAAATGTTTTCTTTTATAATTATATGACTTTTATATGATTTCCAAATAGAAAGAGATATTTCCCTAAAAATTTTGATTCCATCTACGTCAACATCATTTGATGGATTTTAAGCTTATTTGAGGTTGATTTATTATGTAACAAATCATCCATATTGTATTGATGGTTTTTTGATATGTTTGACTATGGATCTGTTATTTTAACAACATTCATGGTTTATTGATAAATTATTGACATTTCATTTTCTATTTTTAATACGAATGTTTTTGTTATGTTTAATCCTTTTCATATAAGGAATGCATTGAACTTAGTAAGTGATAGGTGGAGCCCGATATAGCTCTTCGATGCATCTGTAGGTCTCTTGAGACAAAATAGTGTCTTAGTAAAAGGCCTTGACAAAATCTTATTTATAGTCTTGGCACAAGGACATGACTATGTGGTTATAAAGTCTGGCATTATGAATTCCTTCATTACAAAAGTGTCTATTGATATTGCATGTAATTATTTGACTATTAGAATATCCATGTGAATAAGTAAATGAAATTATTTGATTTTAACTTCTCCATATTATGCTGAAGATCATGTTTAAAATGCTTTTTTTAGTCTTATGCATTGCTTTAAATGTTTGTGATTATTTATGAATGTTTGCACTATATTGTTATCCTTACTGAGCATATGATCTCACCCCTTTCTATGTTTTACTTTTCTTAGGATGTGAAGAAGAATACTATTACTGACCAATAGGGATAGTCTAAGGGATATGAGTGTGGCCTATGGAGACTATATTGTTGTAGTTTTTTTTATAATGTAATGTAAAACTTATGAATGTATCTAGTATTTCTAAGGCTACTAAACTAATCAGTCTTTCAAGACATGATCTTTTGTGATCATGCCAATGTTATGTAATAATGCATTGACTATGGGTAATAAGGTTTGGGGAATTACAGTTGGTATTATAGGAAGTTTAGTCTTGGAAACAAGATTTATATTAACTCTGATTAGAACACATTTCCCTAAGATAGACTTTGAGGATTAGTATAGAAGAACTTCCTATAATTTTGGTACTGTAGAGATTTTGTGAGTTTTCCATGAAATACATCCATGTCTGGATACGAGTAGGTAGAGGAGTCTCAGGCATAGATTTACCTATAGGTAAATCCTAAAAACACCACTTTGATCTAGACTCGAATGGGAACTGCTGCATGACAACTGGTCATGATGCACTTTTGGTTACGACACTCCAGGTGGATATACTTAGGATAATTATCATTCTCTTTACAAACCATTATGAATTATTTATTAGTATATAATTCCTCATAGAAAACATTTTTATGATAATGTATTATATCCCTAAACTATTGAATTTATGTTTACTCTTTTACAAGCTTGGAATTATATATTCTGATACATACACTAATCTAGTGTATACCATTATTCAGAAATGGTTCCTAGTGAAAGGAATGGAAACCATATAAACACACATAATCCATGTAGTAATTTCCCTCCCACTCAAGATAATTATAGTAGAGTTGTTGATGAAACAGGTGTTGATTATCTTATCACCATACTGGGAAAACTCACTCAGGTTATGAATAAAAACCTTACCTATATTGATCGCCCTGATCCAAAACACAGAGGATCAATGATAGACTGTTTCATGAGGAAAAAATAACCAATATTCAATGGGAGTAAAAATCCATTAGTATATGAGAAGTTGATAAATTCCTTAGGGAAAATATTTCACACTTTGGGTAGTAGCGAAAGAAAAAAAGTTGTCATGGCAGTTTATCATCTCACGGGAGATTCAGATCAATGGTGGTCCTTGATTCAAAACACAAAGTAAGATGATAAAGTATCAAATGTATAATGGAGGGAGTTTAAATAACATTCATTAGAAAAATACATTCCTCATGACCATCGAGCAGATATGGAAAGGAAAATTCTGATTCTAAGGAAAGAAGTGGATGAGAATGTCGCATAATACGAGTCTAACATTACAAGGTTAGCATGGAATGCTGCATATTATATACATAACTCAATAAGTAATATTGATCATTTCCTTGTTGGTTAAAACCATTTCTCCATCGAGAATTAGTCTCACAATCCTTCTTTCCATATGAAGATATTGTCTCATGTGCTATCAAGACAGAAAAGGATATCCCTAAGTCTTATAACTTTAAAGAATAACAAGAGAAGAAGAGATCTGTTGAACTCATTGGAAATGGAAATAAGGGGAAGAAGCGAATAGTTGAATAACCATCCTGCAATAAATGTGGGAAGAAAGACCATGGAACTTGCCTGAAGGGAATGGGAGTCTGTTACAAGTGTGGTGAAAAGGCCTCAAGCTCATGATTATAAGGGGAAGAAAAAGGTTTTCAATGTTTAATGCTACGATTGTAGATAATGGGGGCATATGCAAATGAATTTCCTAAGCACCACAAAACATACCTCAGAAAAGGCCATGGGATCAAGGCCGAGATTATTCTATCACTACTGCAGATGTTAAAGCTCCGAAAGACATAGTGACAGGTAATTTAATGGTATCCTCATGTTTAGAAAATGATTTATATGATTCTCTGTCATTGAATTATTTCATATCATACCAATTTGATAAGAAAATTTGATATTTAAAATTTTATTGAACAAGGGAGTAGTCAGAAAAAACTAATAATTGATGCATCATTGCAAAAAATTTCTGTGAATTAGTTCCCATTAATCCATATAAATGTTATTTATCTACTGATCTCATCAGCATACCCATGATTGAATTTGATATAATCCTTGGTATGTATTGGCATTTAAACCATGATGAGAAAATTTATTGTAAGAATAAGGAGGGTACAATTTTCTATGATGTTAAGGAGTACCTTATCATTATAGAAGAAACGTCACCATCTGATTCTTATCTAGATCTACCACCAGTAGCTCAACTAAATACAATTAATGGGGACTAAGAGAATGAAATAACTGTGGGTGAGTAATGGATTGTTCAAATAGATGACATACCTATTGTGAAAGAATATGTTGATGTGTTTCAAGAAGATTTACCATAACATCCCCTAGAATGATAAATTGAGTTTTCCATTGATTTAATTATGGGTTCAAGGCCCATATCAAAGACCTCATATATAATGGCCACTATGGAATTACTGGACCTAAATAAACCATTAGAGGAATTGAGTAATAAGGGATTTATTCAACCTAGTGTTTTACCATGGGGAGTCCCTGTCATTTTTGTTAAAAAGAAAGACAGTTCTTTGAGGTTGTGCATTGAATATAGGGAGATCAGTGATATAACATTAAAGAACAAGTATCCCCTACCACACCTTGATGATTTGTTCAACCAACTTCATGGAGCTCAATATTTTTCAAAGACTGACCTTTGATCTGGATATCATTACTTGTGTGTGAATACGGAAGACATTCTGAAAACAACATTTCGAACCTGGTATGGGCATTATGAGATTACAGTAATTCCTTTTGGGATTACTAATTCACCCTCTTTTTTCATGGATCTAATGAATAGATTTTTCAATGAATATGTTGATGACATTGTAGGGATATTTATTTATGATATCCTAGGATATTCCAAAATCTATAAAGATCATGAAAATCAATTTTGAACCATTCTGAAAACCCTCAAATGAAATGAATTATACAGGAAGTTTAGCAAGTGTGAATTCAGGATTCAGGAGATTTCTTTTCTTGGATATATTGTCTCTATGGATGGAATCACCATTAAACCTTATAATACAATAGAAATCCATGAAGGGATAGCACTGATGAGTATAACTAAGGTACACGGATTTTTTGGTTTGGCATGTTATTATCGACATTTTGAGGAGAATTCTTCTCGATTGGAAAACCCATTAACAAAGCTCACATGTAAAGGGGTTAAATTTGTTTGTACAAAATAGTGTGAAGAATGTTTTGAATAATTGAAGATAGAATTATTAAATGCTTCTATCTTAACTCTATCATCAGGGAATGATGGTTTTTTTAATTATAGTGATGCGTCGAAGAAAGGATTTGGTTGTGTCCTAATGCAGAATGATAGAGTTTTTTCATATGCATCAAGATAGCTACAAATTTATGAGAAAAACTATCCTACTCATGATCATCAGTTATGAGATATAATATCTGATTTAATGATATGGAGACATTATCTCTATGGTGAAAAATGTGAGATTTATACCTATCAGAAGAGTTTGATGTATATTTTCTCATAGAAGAACATAACATGAGGCAAAGGATATATCTTGAACTACTCAGGGATTATGATTTCACAATACACTACCTCCCGAGGAAGGCAAATATGGTGGAAAATGCTCTGAGCAGAAAGGATCGTGGAGTTTTAGATAAGATGAGAGTTGAAAGGGATCCTATTTTCATAGATCTAATGAAAATGGATATAGTAATAATCATGGAAGGTGAAAAATCAATAATTTTTCAAAAAGATGACAAAATATATTTACCTGAATGGATAAAAAGTTCTTAAGATGATGATGAAGTGTTTCAAAAGATATTTATAGCTACGAATGACGGGAGATTGATCGGCTTCATATAAGAAGACGGGATTTTAAAATTTTGGAGGAGACTTTGTGTTCTCGATATACCTGATCTGAAATGGTAATTGTTAGATCATTCTCATAGATCCAATTTCACTATACACTATAGTAGCACTAAGATATATAGATATTTGAAAGAACCTTTTTTGATGGACAACATGAAGAGGGATATTTCTGATTTTGTGTTAATATGTTTGGTTTTTCAATTGGTGAAAGATGGAAGGAAACATCCTAGAAGAGTCATGAAACCTCTTCACACACCTGAGTGGAAATGGGATAATATTATGATGGACATTGTAATGGGACTACCAAAGACATCTAGAAGGAATGATGTAATATGGGTCATTATTGATCGTCTCACCAAGTCAGCACATTTTCATGTTATAAGAGAAGATTTACCACATGAATGTTTAGAAAGACTATATATTGATGACGTTGTAAGACTTCATGGAGTCCCCCAATCGATTGTTTCTGATCATGATCCCCATTTTACATCAAGATTCTGGAAAAGTCTTTTGAAAGCCCTGGATACTGAACATCATTTGAGCACTGCCTACCACCCTCAAACTGATGGAAAATCAGAACAGACTATTCAATCCTTCGAAGACTAGTCGATACATTTCTCACTTGACATTAAAGGAATGTGGGATCAATATTTACTTCCGGTAGAATTTTCCTATAACAA
Organism: Viscum album; assembly: GCA_963277665.1. Taxonomy (NCBI): domain Eukaryota; kingdom Viridiplantae; phylum Streptophyta; class Magnoliopsida; order Santalales; family Viscaceae; genus Viscum; species Viscum album. Next base: position 287,645,226 of record OY728148.1, read on the forward strand.
TAGCTTCCAATCAAGTATTCAGATGGCACCATATGAAGAGTTATACAGAAAGAGATGTCGCACACCAACCTGTTGGGATGATGTTGGAGAAGGAAAACTCATAGGTCCACGTCTTGTTGTGGAAACAATGGAAATAGTGAATGTAATCCAAACCCACATCAAAGCAGCCCAAAGTAGGTAAGAAGTGTTATGCTGATAACCAAAGGATGGATTTTGAATTTCAGGTAGGTGATCATGTTTTCATGAAGGTATCCCCATGGAATGGAATTATACGATTTGGTAAGAATGGTAAATTGAGTCCCATGTACATTGGACCTTTCAAAATTCTAGAATGAATTGGGGTTGTAGCTTACCATTTGGCAATTCCACCAAGTCTCTCCAACGTTCATGATGTGTTCCATGTTTCACTATTGAGAAAATACATGCATAACCCAACGCATGTACTCGCCTAGGATGATTTAGAATTGAAACACATTTTGTTTTATTGCAATGATCCTATCAAGATTCTTGATACAGGAGAACCAGGGTTGAAAAACCAAACAAATCGTCTGGTAACAGTTCTATGGAGAAACCATAAGCTAGAAGAGGCAATGTGGAAGCTCAAGGAACATATGATGAAGAACAACCCAAATCATTTTATGCAGTAATATTCTAGAAATTTCGAGGATTAAATTATTTGAATGATGGAAAAATTTAACACCCCAATCTTCCCTGGTACGTTTCCTTTTGAATAATGAAATAGCTTGCATTGTACGCAACGTGGAGTTTTAACACACTACGACCAATCAAACTAGCTGTTATGAATAGTAATACCAACTTTTTTAAATTTTATAAATTTTATCATTCAAAATGGACTTCATTTTTGGATTTGGAATATCTACTTCAGTTTAGGGTGAATTTTTGATAATTTTTTTAAAAACATTCAATTTTTGATGAATAGTGAAAAAACACTCCCTTATTGGTTGAAACAGACATTTTATTTAAATAATTATTTATTTTTTAAATTTATTATAGTTGAAAAGAGATAAATAATTCCTATATATGTTCAACATAATTCATTTGAATAATTTTATAATAATTTTAGATATATAAAATTTTATCGAACTTTATACCGTCTTTTCCCCACCTCCTAGAAGCATTTTCAAATTTGTATAAAACATAATTTTACAATATATGTGAGTTGAATTTAAAAAATATGAGACACACAGTTAATATCATTAAGTAAAATGTGGTTCAATACGCTGAAATAATTTTTTGGTGAATAGTAACTTTTGACTTTTTTTCCACAGTTAAAAGTAAATACGGTAATTAAGGGTAAAAATGATATCATAATTACCCTAAATCATGTCATATTTCTATTAGATAAGTATAATTTGACCAAAATAACATTAGTAATAAATTATTATCCCCTTTGGTCCATGTGGATTAGATTAGGACATTTATTAATATTTTATTTAAAGAATTGTTAAAAGAGTTAAAATCAAAGTTTAACAACTAAACTATTTTTATTATAGGTTTATACATAAGATAAATTAGAATATAAAAATTCATTATAATGATAAAAGTATTTACTATATGATGGTATTTTATGTATTATTTTTAGACATTAAATAATTAAATTTATTTAGGACACAATGATGATGCAGTAATTACCTTATTAATAAGTGATTAAAATAATTGATATTATAAATATCCAAATAAATCTAATTTGATACTTTTAATTAATTCCACTAATTTTCTAGGTTAATATGAAATGTTATTGTTGGTTAAATGAATTTCTATCGAAGTAATAATTCTGTTATGAATTTAACAAAAACAAAATACCAAATATTGTCAAAATTGACATAAAAGAGTTTTTAAAACAAATATTATATTATTAATTGATATTATCTTCAAAAAAATCTAATTCTTGGACAAAGGGATTAAATAATATTATATATGACATTAATGAACCAGTTGAGATTCACTTGGAATTTTATAGTATGTTTATTAAACATATAATATAAAAATACAAAGAGACATGGTAAATGTCAACCTATTTAACTAAGAGTTAAATCTAAACAATAAGGTTAATATAATGACCTAAACCTGTCTAAATCCTATTGGTTGAGTGTTTTTTGACACATTTTCTCCTTGGAAATTAAATAATTCTTTTTAAGCAATTAGAAATAGAAAATTATTTTAATATAAAATAATATCTCGATCTTTTTCTACGGTGCCCCTCACCCCTCTTATATAAGGGCACTTCCCCTTCTCTCAAATTAACACCTTCAAGGCCATTTTTCTTATCCAAACCCTACCCAAATATCCTCTCTACTATCCTTCCTACATCCTAGAAGAAATAATTTAGTAATAAATCTTTCCTATGGATCCCTTTTGATCAAATAAAAAATAAGAAGCCGAAGAAGAGGTAAATATTTCATCACCTCTTTCAAGTTATTTTCTTATTCCACTTCCTATTTCTTTGTTGTTTCTATTCTAAAATAAAAAATCCAGTATCTTCTATATACTATGATGTTATTATAAAAATTTAACTACCATATTGATTATTCTATCCATCCTATAAATGAAAAAAGTTACCATACATGCGTACGTACAGATTACAGTCTCCACGTCGTGGTGTAGTTTGTTATTCAATTACTTCATCATTTGGAAGGGTTTAATAATGAGTATAACTGATGAAAATAATAAATTTAACATGATAATTATTCTGTATATATTATATAACATAATTTTATATATGATTTTAATATCAAAATAATCATATTGTTGCTCGTACATACGTTCGGATTACTGTCTCCACGAACGCGATAAGATTGATTCCCCATCTTTTCCATTCAAGATTAATTTTCATTTGATAATTGAAAATAATATTTATGAACATAATATCATTCTATATATGAATCAAATAAATTCTATCCATAACAAACCGGGCTTACATAACCAAGCATATAAAGGAAAACGAATTAGTTAACACCAGAAACGATGATACTACTAAAATATTATTAACAAAGAAATATTATAAGTTCATATATGATATCATATTTATGTATATAGTCCTTTTATAATTTAATAATAATGTTTAAACTATTGTACATGCGGTTAACATACCATCAACTAATGAAATGTACAAGTTAAGGGTTATGTTCACAATCTTTTTATTATCCGAGGTTGTTTTTTCGTAATTATCTACTGGGACCTCTTCATCATCCACATCCATGATTATTTAAAATTAATTTCAAAATTTTTTTAATATTTAATAGAAAATGGTTTAGAGTCATTTATACCCTTATTTGACCTTATATGTTTTTTAAAAGAATCTTTCTGTCGTTTTCTAGATAAGGTACTTTATGACATTTTTGACAAAATTAAGGTAAGAATGTTTTTTTATCTTATATGGTGGGTGTGGATATTTTCCGCCATTATAACATCGCTAATGCTTCTAGTACAAGATTATAAGAATATTTTCAAAATATATGTTTTCTTTTATAATTATATGACTTTTAGAATATTTCAAAATAGAAAGAGATATTTCTCTAAAAAATTTATTTCATCTATGTCAACATCCTTTGATGGATATTAAGCTTATTTGAAGTTGATTTATTATGATAAAAGAATTTCATATTGTATTGAAGGTTTTTAGATTTCATTGACTATATATGCATTATTTTTACACCATTCATGGTTTATGGATAAAGTATTTACATTTCTTATGCTAGTTTTACTACAAATTTTTATGTTGTGTTTAAACATTTTCAAATGAGGAATGCATTGGAATTAGTATGTGACGGGTGGTGCCCATTATAGCTCCCCGGTGCATTGGTAGGTCTTTTGAGACAAACTAGTGTCTTGGCACAAGGCCATGACAAAATCATATTTGTAGTCTTGGAACAAGGCCTTGACTATGTGGTTATGAAGTCTGAAATATGCATTCCATCATTATGAAAGTGGCAATTGATATTTCATTTTATTGTTAGACGAGTAGAATATCCATTTGAATAAGTAAGTGGAATTATTTGATTTTATCCTTGGCATATTATGCTGAAGTTCAAGTATAAAATCATTTGTATTAGTCTTATACATTTCCTTAAATTTTTATGCTAATTTATAAATGTTTTTGCTATATTTTTATTCTTATTGAACATCTGAGCTCACCCCTTTCTATGTTTTATTTTTCCCAGGATGTGAAGAAGTATATTATTACTGGCCAGCATGGATAGTCTAAGGGATATTATTATGTCCTATAGAGACAATTTTGTTTAATTTTTTCATTTTATAATGTAATGTAATACTTATTAATGTATCTAGTATTTCCAGGGCTACTAAACTAATTGGTCTTTCAAGACTTGATCTTTTGTGATCATTCCAAGGTTATGTAATAATGCAATGACTCTAGGTAAATAGGGTCAAGGCGTTAAAAATACCTACTTTGGATTATGTTGGATTCTATGCCCTCTAATATAGGGAATCAAAATTCATTTTATTAATGTCTTTAATTATCCCTTTAAATAAATTTCATATCACAGATATATGAATCCATTGTCAAATGTGATGATTTGGCCCTAGAATGCTATTTATAACAACCTGTGGGTATTTGAATCACCAATCATTGTCCCACAACCTATCTTTATCACATATGTCCTTCTGAGGAAACAATCCATGTCCCTCAAAAATATTTATGCCAATGAAATATGGGATTTTAAAGCATCAGTCCATCTCCAACACACATAAATCACAAATATCACACTTTTATATACATAATGTTTAAGCGTCATTAACATTCTTACAAAACATTCTCATCAATATATCTCATTTCAATTATAAATTCAATCATTTTTATTTTCCTTACTAAAATGTAATAATGTACACAATTCACCATTATACCATTTATAAAAAATTTATTCATATAATTCATTAACACTTCATAGAAATTTCAAATAACACTTAATTATTATTATCAATCAAATCATAACCACTTTAATCATCCAATTTCACAATCCCATCTAAATGAAAATTTCTATAATAACAAAAAAAATTCACTAATAAATCAATCAATTCAATATTAAATTTAAAAACATTTAAATTTTAGTTATACAATTTCATACACCCAATAATAATTCAGGAAAATAGGATTTTAAATTTAAACCACCTACATCTTGATCATTCATCATATTATTCTAGGCTGTAAGTCTATAAATTTAAACATAACGACCAATTTCACAATGAAAAAAAAATTCTAGACATAAATCTTGGAGTAGTGCAGTTTCTTCCATCTGGTCCTCTATTCATTATTAAAAGCATTAAAGAGTTCAAGGATTCCATCTAGTATCCAACAAATTTAACAATAACCTATATGGTCAAGTATGGTCAAATGAAGAAAAAATATGGGGGGTTCATGAATTTATTTTAAAAAAATTTGGTGAATAAAAAATACAGGGACTGTTTGATGGGGTGGGGAACAAGGTTTTCCAAACCATGCACACCAATCATGTGCATCTTCCTAAGGGCGAACAATTTATACTATGAAGGAAAACATATTAGAAAATAGTTTTCTGACAATGAAAATCCCATCTGTTAGTGTTTTTGCATTTCACTTGGTTAGGGGTGTGGTTTGGGAAAACAGTGAGCCAACCATCCACATCCCCTTCATCATCCAAATATATAAAAATTAACCCAAAATATCTATATTATAAAACCCACCAAGATATAAGAAAAAGGGTGAAATAGAATTTTTTAATGATATCAATTCATCTCTATAAAAGTATGGGATCTTACAAAATACTAGATACATATCCCTTTATTACATCAACAAATTCATTATGAGTACGGTGTGGGATGGTGATATTTTAATAGGGTGGTATAGGAAAAATAGGTTGCGATGCAACATAAATATTCTTGAATATATATTGTAAATTATATTTCCCATTATCTAGTTTTTAAATCATGTATTAGCATTAGTCATAGGAAAATCCTATGGATTCTACATCAATCTCAAGATCTGATAAATGGGCATCATATGTGATGATCCTACTATTCAAGGTCGTATCAAAAATTTTCATTGTCAAATGGATTTACCATAAACTTTTATATATTTTAAAAATATGTTCTAAATTTTATGAAAATAATATAAATGTTTATTATTATGAATATTATTTTCAATCCAAAAAGATATTACAATTAATTGATAAAAACCCAATGTTGATTTTGTGTTTTCCATGATTTAAATTTTAATAGTGATTTTACTAATTTAAAATCTGAATTTCCTTCATAAATGGTAAAGTCCTCACAATATCTCCCCATTATAATTTCCACCTTTGAATTTCTTTAATGTAACAAAATAGAGAAGTGTAATTTTATTTAATTTCCTATTTTTGTTCCCATGTCGCTTCCTCGAAATTATAGTTACACCACAACACTTTGGAAATGTGATTTGTCTTGTTTAATAAAATTATTTCTAGAATCTATGATCAGTACTGTCTTCTCCTCATATGAGTGATCATTTTCCTTTAATACCACCTCTTGACTTAATTCTTGTGAGGGTACTATTAAGTAATTTATAAAGATTGAAACCTGGAACAAATAATGTAGATGATATAAATTAGGTGAGAATATTATTCAATATTCCACATTTCTAATATGATAAAAGAACTAAAATGGTTCATTTTATCATGTCCTATCATTTATATATTCTCAATCCTCATGTAAATAATCAATAGTGTTATAGAAAGGAATAATTTATCTCATTCCTTAATCTCTAGTTCATATTGATGATTACCATTATACCAATGTTTCACAATTTTTTTTTCATATTTCATTGATGTTAAATAGTTTGAAACATATATTTAATATCTTGAAAAATATCAGTGTCCATCTACTTCTTCTATCCAACTTGATAACATAATGTTGGAGTCCAACACTTATTCCCATACAGAGCCTCATATGTCAAATTTCAGTATAATAAATGATACTATTATTATATGGGAACTAGATTGGGGTATGGTTTTAATCTCAACATACTTTTAAATACATTGATTATGATCTCATCATATCCTCAATGGTATGAATGGTTCTTTAAGACTGACCATATTTATTTGTGTGATAAGCATTATTGAAGCTCAATTCTATATCCTTTAGTTACAATAAGATTCATTAGAACCTGTATGGGACCCTTGGTTCATCTTAAATATAATGGGTATTGGAATTCAATTAATTCTTGATTGTTATCTTATGTATAACAATTCAAGTCATCCAACTGAAAAATCATCCTTTATGGAAATGAAATACATTGAATTTTTAAGGTGATCAACTTCAAATAAGAAATTGATATTTCCTTTAGGTTTAATATGGGTCCTATGATGATAAATATAGTATTGTTTTCCCATTTAAATTTTCCTATTAGTAATGGATTCATAATAACCTTGATCTTTTGACATTGAAACATGATATTTTCAAGTACCACATATCGAGATACAAAATGTGTAATCTGCTTTTTTATGTTATCCCATTTTGTGTTTTTTTGGATCTATATAATAAAAGTGCTTCATAGGTTAATAAATATTGTTGAGTTATTTTTATCATACATAAGTTCCGTCACTGGTTGTGGGTTTTACCATATTCATAACTATGAAATAAAAATATAACATTGTATTAATAAAAGTTGATATAGAGAATATTTTCTACAATTTTATGTAGCTCTTTATCATTTTGTATCCCTCCATAATCCTCTCAAGGTTGGTTGATGATAATATCTTTTCTAATTGAGAGATGTACATATTTTTTATACCAACATAAATCCTTTTCATGTCTATGAAGATTTTATTCTTTACAATCCTTATCATGGATAGGGTTGCATGACCATTTTTTACTTAGAGAATCTACCACATTGTTCACCCTCCATTGATTTTAATGGATTGAACAAAAATTATCCATCATAATATCTAACCAAAATCATTTGGTCATATTTATATATTTATTTTTTAATATATAAATTTGAAATTCAGGATCTATATATATTTCACACATCTCCATATTGAGATAATATTACTACGTCTTAAGGATAAGGAAATATTTATCCATTTAATGTCGGAGAGTGGAATGAAAATATTAGGAAAAATTTCATAATTCCATCAAATCCATCATTTTATTATCCTACATGGGTAGTTTATTTTCACACAACATCCAATATTGAAATTCTTTTCCTTCCATATGATAAAAAAGAATGTCCTTCTCTTTCTCACGGAATTCAAGTACAAGGATGATTTTTAAAATGGATTTTTTCTATTGATTTATGATTAATGACTTTATGATTAACTAAAATTTGGAGGCCTCTGACATATACGGATCTCAATTTTACCATAATCCTTCTGGGATTCATACAACATTCCTAATTCATGTCATGGATAAAAACATGAGTTAATTGAGAAGGTATTGTCATTAATTTATAGAATTTGGTTCCCATAGTGTTGGCCATCTCATTTGGGGAGTCATCACCTTTAACCTCCCTTTGGTTATTGGCATAGTTTCTCACATTTTTATTTACTGAGTAAAAGGAGAATAAAAATTATGGATTACATTGTTTAAACAATTATACACATAAATTTGAAACCATGTGCATTAATAGAAGACCTATTATTGAGAATATTTTTTCAGTTATGAATGGAAAGCATTTAATATATATTATCCATGATATATTTCCCAATATAATATCATATGCCCATTTTTCTATTACAATTTTTCATAATGATATTAATAATTTACTAAATCATATCCCATATAATATTCAATCTACGGTTACAACATATCCCTTTGTTATGCACCAGGTGACAATTGAGTCTCATCTATGTTCCCTTTTCTTGTTATTACCCAAGGCAAATCTATGGAATGTCAATATACACATATTGTTTCTATAAAAAGATTTATTTTTATAGAAACAACATAATCTATTCATTACCATATTTTATTATTTTTTTATCATATTAAGTCTTCTTCCAAGGTCTTTCACAATAGTTTTCTAATCCTAATCACAAAAATAAAACTCAATTTTGTGATACCATCGATATTAACTTGTATTTTAATGAATAATATTTCATTATTTTTTATATATGGATACACTTAATAAAACCTTAATAGATTATGGTTTAAATGAACCAGGCTACTCAAATATAAGCATTACATATTTATGATGAATATTCAATACATTACAGAAACACACTCTTAATGTTTGTAATAGTTTAGTGTCATTATAAAATAGGAACACAATATACAATGTAGGTAAATGATCCATAGCATCTCGTAGAATGTTATCCTCCTTAATACTCATCGAAATCATTTCCTACCTATAACCATTATTCAAAACTTACAGAAATGAATCATAAGAATGTCGTGGATCTGATTATCATTAACAGTAATACAGTAATATATAAATGATAACATAATAATGAAATGGTCATAAGGGTATGATAAAATGAGTGTAATATTTTAAAAATTACCATGAAAAATAATGATCTTCATCTAGATGTACATCATAAAACATGGTAGTACAAAAGTCATGTATAATAAAAAAATCAAATAATGTATTCCAGGGGAGTATAAAATTAGTATAAGTCATCATGTTGTAGAATTCTCATAATCTTGTAATATTTTGAAAATTTATTAATCAAAATACGTACACTAATTATGTTAAATACAAGAAATTTTTCACTCACACAAACTAAAGGACATGTACCAAGCCCCCCCCCCCCCCCAAACATTATAGAAATAAAACATAGGTCCATTAATAAAAATGTGAACATGTAATAGGGTTCCTGAATTGAATTTTGAATATTTAATTAGGTTCACTCATATCACCATGGAATTAAAAGACACTTTCATTCACAACATCAGAGTAGTTAAGGTTCTCTTATAAGACCATCCCAGTGGAAAATTACCTTACTAAACTGGATTCACACTCAGTTCCATCCCTATCTATCTCGAAAGATACATATCATTACACAATGAATTGGAGGGATATATAGGTCAACCCCCCCCCCCCCCCGCCCCCCCAGACACACACAAATAATGAGAACCATATTTTTGTATTCCATAAGATTATAAAACATTTATTATATAATAACACATAAAATAAAATAGGATTCATAGTCTATTAATTTTATCATAACATATAGAAAAGTGAAAGGATTCATAATAAATTCATATTATAATAGTCTATTTAAAACTAAATATGTTTCATCTGAATTTTATCACGGTATATGATATCATTGAATTTCTTGGTTAATTCTCTACGGGTCTATGAAAAGATATAATTTTTAAAAACTAAAATAATGATACTTAATTAATTAATAAATTGTAAAGAAGTTTGTCAAGACTTATCCATAGGGATGGAGAAATTAATTTTAAGGTTTTCTAATTATTTTATTTTATTAGTTTGTAGAAAGAGGTGAGAAAAGGTTGGTTTGATTGATTTTAAGAATTCAGAATGAAAACAATGTAGAATGATTGGTTTATGATCAGATTTTGAAAGCGTGTCAGTGTTATATAATATTGGTGTTTGGGTGCAATTTGATTTATAGAAAATATGTTAACTAATGATTGGTTTCAGAGTCTAGAAAGAACCGTTGCTCGTGGAATCCCCTCATTGATGCAACAATTTTCAATTTCCCTTAGAACGATAATTTAGGATGTTGTCGAATCAAGATTTTCTCGATAACAATTTTAAACATGATTTCCCCTAAATTCAAAAATGGTCATTTCACATTTAGTATTGATACTTGTGAAATTTTAACATCCTTTTTTAATTATATTAACAATGGTCAAGATAAAAAATAAAGGGATGAGAATGGGAATATGGAATTGCGACAAACAACATAAATGTATAAAAAATTAAATAAATCCAAAGGAAGCTTCCACCTGTTACTACATTACCCTATCACTCAGTAGGTTTAAAATTTTTCCAAGGATGAGTGGAACATATGGAATATTAAATTAAAACGAAAAAATAATGGAAAATTAATAATGAACTCAGGGAGAGCACAACATCTCGCTCGAATCTTTGTTCTCCGTCATATTTGTATCTAAATTATATTTTATAACAATCGAATATCCCTCCTTTTATAAGTTTAATATTGGATATAAATTGATAATAATAATAATTATTTGGTCCAAATATTGTCTGGGGTGCCCCCCACGTCAATGATTCGATCATAAAAAGAAGCTTTGGGGAATATGGGAGAAACATTCCCATATAGAAAATCAAACCAGGTGTAATTGAGTTTCACCATGTGTAGTTTTATGTCTAGAAACGTAGAAGATGTGTAACTGAGTCTCACCATGTGTAATTTTCAAGGATTCTTTAATATTCATGACATTGTTTCCTTTCATTCACCACTTTCTATAGTAAACATCATGTAATGACTACATGATATGTAATTCCATTTTAATTATCTAGAAGCATTCTATTACCTTATTTAAAAAAATTTATTCCCTGGAAGTGCTCTACGATCATCCCCAAAATCCAATATCACATTTCATTAATTTTCTTGTGGAGAGATTTTTTTTAGATACAAAATTAATTTCTTCTTGTTTCTTTTCCAAGAATAATTATTTTTCCTATAAAAACATAAAACCAGTCAAATGAGAAAAAAATTAGAAATAATAATCAATTAAATATAGATATAAATATATTAAAACCCTCTAAAATGTATTCATTAAATACACTTATCCAATACCCTAAATATTAAATTCATACTTGTACTCAAGGATGGAATCTAAATATACTTCAATGAACGTTCTACTTACCATGCATAAATTTCAATTTCAGTAAAACCCCTTCATCAAATGGAAAATTAAATTTCTGAGCATCACATGTAGAAAATTTATCACTTCCTCATTTCTCAAAGAATACAAATCATCCATTTATTTTAATTTTCCTCTATTTAAAGTTCCACACCTTTTCAGTTATCTATTTTCATTTTTATATTCATTAATAATATGCATGGAATATTAAATTTAACTCACACAAATTTTTTCAATCATAATTAGGTTACAAAAGTAAATATAATTCATCACATACCTCAAAAACATGTCGATTACCATATTCTTGCTATTAATCAACCACCCATTTCAAAAAATATATAAATCACATATAATAATGAGGGATTAACCTTTAAGGATCAAATGACTCTGATTATTAGTGTAGGTTTCTAAAAGATGTAAAAAAAATATCTAAAAAATTAGGTTCAACTAAAAATAATTTGGAATGGTAATCAAATAATAATCTTAAAATTATCCCTTTATAGATGATATCAATCTCTTCCCCCCAAAAATATAAATGTGGCCCTATAAGAGAAGTAAGTGAAATGAATGAATCAACCTCTCTTGGTTTTGTATGAAAATAAAAATTTATATTTAGGAAAAATATAAAATCTATCACCTAAACAAATACAATTAACAAATCATCAGTATGGAAAATGGTGATTTGTTCTCCTCCCAAATCACAACCCATTTTTTTCATTTTTTCCCGTATTTATTTTTGTGATTTTTTTTCAAGAGACATGAATAAGAAAATAGAATGAGAGAATTATTGTCCTCACCTATATCATAATAGAAAATCCCACAATAAAATATCCCCAGTAAATTATATCTCGGTACAACGAATGAAGTTCCTTCCCAACAATTCATTTTTAAAATATTGTGATGCTCGTATAGGGGAAGGTAAGAATTGATAAAATATGCTTTTAAACTATATAATTTATTAAAAAGGTATTTCATGGATGGAATGGGCTTAAAATGGAATAATTCACGGTGAGTCTTAGGATTAGGGCTTAAAGGTATGGATACCTCAATAATTTTATTAGTTACTTTGGGCAGTCATAACATCAATAATATACAGGTCATGATATAGAAGAAAACATTCCCATGTTTCCAAGAAATACACTATAAAATGAATAGAAAATTCTAACTCTGTGGGTGGCTCAAGAATTAGATGAATGGTAAGTAAAATCAGTCACTGAAATTAAAATGAATAATAAAATAAATTAATGAAAAAAATCATAAATTTAAAACAACTCTAAATCTCAGAAAAAAATCATTTATAATGATTAAATTTCTCCTAAAAGTCATAATATCTAATATCCTAGTCACATGATTAACTCTACTAATTTCTTTGCATTTTTATATTCAGTTTTATTGAAATTAAAAAAAATCATTGCATGGTAATTATCATAGGGATTTTATGTCTCTTAGTTTAGTTGAGTAAATAATGAATCATGTTAGGGCTTGGAATTGGTAGTCAAAAAGTTCTAAATAAATGCGGGGAATATTGTTTAAAAATACATGGTTGAAACTCTTACTCCCCATTCAATTTTACCCTTAAATCATTGGCTATAAAGGTTTATCAGTCGCCTTTTCAGGACATGTAAATCCCCATTACAATGTAAAATTTTGGTGCCTCTTATATTGATTCCCACAACTTACTACCTCACTTGCTGTTTGGATATTTTACTAATTACAAATAAATAGGTGAAAGTAAAATCTATTATAAATGAATTTTGATATATTTTGAGTGAGAAAATGCATGCTCTCTAAAAATTGGAACTTATGAAAAAAACATTGGTTTCCTCCCATCATCTCTTTCATATACAAGTTTTTGTTGCATCTAACCATCTTTAGCTTCAGATCTAGTGACATATTATTGAAAATTTTGATCCTATTTTTGGTTCATAAACTGTTGCAGTTGTGTTATATACATATAGTTTTTCCCATGTCCTTCTACTTTTAACATCTTAATTATCTATGTTGGTAGTACTTGATTGATCTCTATTGGACTGAACCACCATTTCTTCCACAATCCTGATGAGCTAAATGGTAGTTCATGTACCATCCATAACTATTGTATTTTCTCAAATGAAGTGGTGTCGGTATCTCCTTTGTTGTTAGTTGTATTGTTCTCCAACATCTCATTCTTATTCGGTTATAAATCCTATGGATCAATAGTATCTAACTGATGTACCTATTCAATATCAGTGACATCCTCAGCTTCATTATTTTTAATCTCCAAAATCATTATCCTCTCTCACATCATAGCTCCTCATTTCGTAGTGGTTTTTTAAAATAACATGGTCAACTCAAACTCTCAGAAAAATTTTCAACATTGATCATCAATCAGTGCAAGCCCTGTGGCTAAAAATGATCACCCAAAATTATTGTATATATGTCCTCTTCTATATCAATCAATAGGAAGTCGATGAGGAATATTAACTTATCATCATTGATCTGGATATCATCAATGAATCATTTTGTGGATTTTACTATTGAGTTTTGTAATTGAATTATTACTTTTGTAGTCTTCATTCCATATAGTCCAAAACTCATGAATGTCATGTATTACATGATATTGACACTCACACCAAATTCACACAATGATTTTATTCATTTGTTACCTCTAATAAGTAATTTAATTTAAAAGCTATTTGGATTATTTTTTTTATTTTCTGGGTTATTTTTTACGACTTCTGAATACTATCACCTGTGTTTAATTGTTCAAATTTATTATAGATTATTTTTTGTTGGTTACCATCTCTGTCATGAATTTTTTATAGGTTTTCATGTCTTAGAGAGCCTCTACGAAAGGTATACTTTTATACAATTGTTTTAAATTGTTACAATATCATAACTCTCTAAAAAGTATTCCTCACATGAAAAAATCTCTATAGAAAAGGAATCCTTGGATTGTATTGAGGTGGTACTTCTACTTCTTATTCATCAGATTCTTGTTCTTTTCATCTTTTAGGTTCCTCTTTTCTTACTTATACAGGTTGTTGTCAAGAAAATTATATAACATTACATTTGGTTTTTTTACCACTTCTATGATCTATAGACTTAGAATATTATTGTAGGGGCACATCAAGGAATCCTAGAAATGCACCTCTTGGTCTCTCTATAATCAGATTAGTAATTTGGACAACTTGAATCTCAAGATTACTTAATGTGGCCTTTTGGTTTGATGTTTCTCCTTTTATTTATTTGAATACATCCCCGTATAGAGTCATGAATGTTTCTAGTGTCTCATCCAATGAATGGAAATATCTTGGTAGAGTGGTAACTTGGCATTTTTGTTTTTGGAACCCTCGATGATATTCTTTCCCTGGTTGTTGTTGTTGTTGAGGTCGCTATCCCAACAATTGAATATCAGGATTGAAATCATTATAATTTCCATCATCAATACACAAATCATTGGGTTAATTTTTCTATCCAACCATGATGTACATATTCTTGGCTAATAATTCCAGTTCTCATGCCATCCTGTAACTTTTTTTGATTAAATGAGCACCTTTTTTCTACATCCCTTATTCATTCCACTATAAAATATTTCTCTCTATTTCATCCATTATGTTGTATATTTTTTTGGCGATTTATTAGTATCCTCTAAATTTAGTGTGAATAATTGGCCAATTTCTCTGTGAAAAAACCCATGTAAAATTTTTGCATTAATATATATAGCTCTGTTACATGATGAATGAATTTGTGAGTCTTATATTTAAAATCATATTATAAACCAAATAGTGACTCATATTCAAATTTAGAAAAGGTTAAAATAATTACCCAAATGTCCATCAACTAAGAATTGGGAATGAAGTAGGTTAAGAACATTCTAGATAGCTCATACAACGTAGTGATGGAATGCACATGCATAATTTGAATCGAATCTCGATCTCTCTCAGTTAATGAAAATCGGAAGAGATGAATTCTTACCACATCTCTTGAGTACTTTTTCTATTAAAATGTATCACAATGCTTGAGGAAATATCCAAAATGTTTTATTGTATCATTATGTGTATGTGTGGGGAATTGAACAGTCTCCATGATTATCGAAATGATAACATAATTAATCTCTATTTGGTTCACCAGAGTGGGGGGAGGATGATTCTCAGTTGTAATCATGTGTTTGATGGTCGCATGTATTCTATGAGCATCAGATTCCCCTAATCTATCTGAATAATTCCAGCAGGTTGATTTTGTTCCATTCCCGCTATGGTGGCAGTTTCTTTGACCTCAGATCTTTGTTCAAAATGATGTAGTAATTCAATGATATGTTTTTTGTTTCACCGAGTGTTTTGGTTGATCATTAAAGTTAAAAATCTATCAAACAAATCACGAATATACATAGTGTAAAAAGTGGATTTGAAACAGTGAAATAATATTTTAAAATTTAAAAACTAAAAACTAACTTCATACCATCCCTGGAAATAATTCCATTTTGATAGGCCTGTGGGAGATTTGTTTTTCCCCTATGAGTCAATGAAAAAATAAAAGTTTTAAAAACTCAAACAATGATACTTAATTAATTAAAAAAAAGTAGATTAGTGGTCAATATCAATTTATATGAATGGATATATTATTTGATTTAGGTTTTCAATGGATTATATGTTATTAATTTTGATAAAGAGGTGATAATATGATGGTTTGATTTATTTTAAGAAATCTGAATGATATCAATGTAGATTTATTTGTTTAAAATTATATTTCGAAATCGGTCGAGGTTCTATAATATCAGGGATAAAATGCAATTGGATGTCTAAAAAATAAGATGATTCAGGATTTGTGATTTGTGTAAGAGTATGGAATGGGAAAATAGTCACGGAATCCCCTCTATGATGTTGTAATTCCATATTTCCCTTGGTTCATTAATTTAAGGAATTTTAAAATCAACTTTTCCTTGAACAATTTTCAAACACAGTTTACCCAAAATTAAAAAAAATTTAGGTCTCATTAAATAATTTCCATTACACAATTTTAATATTACTTTTTAATTAAATTATAAAAGGTCATGATAAAATAAAAATAATGGGATTGGAATGTGAATATATAATTTCGACAAGAAAAGTAAATGAATAACAAAATGAAATACATCCAACGATGCCTACCCCTTTTTATTACCTTACTTTATCATGGGTTAGGGTTTCCCCTTAATCCTAGGATTACAGGAATAGAGGGAAGGGTTAAATAAAAAATAAATCATAATGGATAAGAAATAAATAATTCGAGGAGGGTGTAATATCTAAATACAAGATTTGGAGTCCGACGGATCTAGATCTGAATTCTCTTTTAGAGAAGCATCCTAGCATTACTTTAATAGGCTTCATATGGGATCTAAAATTGATAAGAATCGTTATTATTTGGTTTACTAGTGGGTGGGGGCACATACTACCTAAATGATTTGGAAAAAAAATGGTGATTTAGTGATTCTTGGTGGAAAATTATCATCTATAATATTACACCACAAGTAACTGAGTTTCACTATGTGTAATATTATAGGATGATTAATTTTTTTCATGTTAAGACCCTCAATTTTGTTTTTACACCTATAAAAAAATTTTAATGATTACACGATGTGTAATTCCATTTTAATGCTCTGAAACCCTCTTTTTCCATTTATTTTTAATTTTAGTCCCTAAAAATGCTCCATGATCATCCTCAAATGCTGTTATAATGCTTCTTTACATTGATCACGGTGTGATGTGTCTTTCAGCAACAAAATTCATCTCTTTTTTATTTTTCACAAATCAATGTATCCTTCCATAAAAATAGAAAACAAGTAAAATTGCTCAAAAATTGGATAGAATAATCAGTTAACTACAGAAATTAATATATTAAATCCCTCTAAAATATATGATAGAATTACACTTATCATTATAACCCATTGAAGTTAAAGACGATTCATAATCATTCCATATTAAAAATAAAAAATTGAAAGATAGAATAAAAAGGGAATCATTAGACTATATCTATAGTAAGTCCACTGAAACATCAATGGACTTCATCGTTGATGGAGAATGATTTTGATTGATTATTTATAATAATTTTTTTATAAAAATATTCTTTCTAAATTGAAAAAAAATAAAACATAAAAGTTTTTGAAAATATTTTTATTGGAATATAAACCTGAAAACAGATAAAGGAAGTATCCAATAAAATAATTTTCATGACAATTGGGTGAATGTTTCATAGAATACAAATTAACACAATGATTCCTTTCACATTTTTCATAAAATAAAAAATGGAATAATTTTGAAATTTTGAGGATATTATATTAAAAAATGTTTTTTAAAACTAACATAGGGTTAAAATTTCTTATAAAAATTTTATGTACTTAATAAATAAATTTTAAAAAAAAGATTGAAATTTAGAAGAAAATGAATTTTAGGCCAAAGAGTGATATAATTTTAGATTCTATTAAATACATTTTACCAATTATTTTACATACCAATGAGTAGGAAAATTATAATATTACATTAAAATATAATTAATATCATTTGGATGATAAAATTAAAGGGTTTAATAAGAGATGTAACATATGATATTTTGATTGGAAACCAAATCATTATCCTGTAAATTTGATGAGATTGTAACATAAATTATTAACCATATTGTTACCCTAAATCAAAACCCCCATGAAGGAATAAAATCAAATATAACATATAATATCATTTTTATTAAGAATTTATTGAAAATAAAATTTAGATGTTCTGTATATGCACCTTGTGATATAAAATCGGTGCATAACATAATGTACATCTCAATGAAGGAAAATTGGAGAAAATGTTATTTTTGATTTGTTAACTTTCTATCTATAAACCCCATTAAATAGAGATACTAATATAGATATTTAAATAATAATAATATTAATTGTAATAATAATAAAATACGTTAATGTGATGTATATTCACCTCATAAATGAAATAGTTTCTGAACGTGACATATTTCCCAAATAAGTAAAAAGTGATAGGGAAATCCATTACCTTAATTATTGACTGTCATTGTATAAATTCGCAACTCATATTTAAGTAATATTAATTTATTAAAAATATATTAGAAACCATATTTATATATATAAATAATACAATATACGGTTTTATTATCTAATTTTATTAGCCATTTATATACAATTTCATGTTAAAGTTTCATTTTGGGAAAAAAACTATTTGGGTTTTCATGGATGTTTTTTTCTTTTTATATTTTATCCTCATACTTTAATAATTGTCCCAAAATCTATAAATGAAATAAATTATATAAATGTCACATATATATATATTCATTATAACCATTTTTATGTAATCTATAATATTTAGAGATAAAAAAATAAATCCACCGTTAATGGAGATGGAACTACCTGAAATTTACCGACTGGCGGAAATTTTTTCGTTATGGTGGCAGTTTAAACCAAAACCATAAGCTTCTACATAAGTTTCAAAAAACATCAACTAAATTTGGTTTTGGCATTCAATATGCATTGTATTCTTTAATTTAGTGGCAGTTTATGGAAACCATCATAGTAAACACATTTAGAAGCAGTTGGTGTGGGTTTCACGGTGTTTCCACAAGAAAATGAATCTTTTTATAGTGGTGGTTAAAACCACCTCTAAACAATCTTCCATTTTTTTGCTCGATACACCCATGAAAACCACACCAACTGCTGCTAAATGATAATAGAAAATGATGATCCTTTAGTAGCAGTTACAACCACCACTAAAAATATCTATTTTTTACATGAAAACCACCGCTAAAGCATAATAACCGCCATTAAATTGTATGGTGTATGTATATAGAGGGAGATTAATCCACCACTAAATAAGGACCAATTATTTAGAAGTGGTTTAAAATTCCACTAAAGGTAATTTTACAATTAAAAATGATGATAAGTCTTCCTCCCCAATAATAGTACCCTAAAAAAATTAGAAAATTAATATAACACCTGGGATGGGATGCGTACATATAAAAATCAAAAATCACATATAATGCATTCACACACACACACATATATATATATATATATCCACACACATTCCCATATTATGGGTTCATAATAGGAGTTCCCATTTACATCCACCATTTTTACAACGACAACTAAATGTATAGCGTCATAAAAGTAATCATATAGCCAGAATTTATATCCACCATTCCTTTCAAGTTGACATCGCTACAAAATCTCTAATAATCATACGTAACCAGAATGGAAATCGACTTTGCGGCCAGCTCAAAAAGAATTTGGCCAAGTAATCATGCGGCATCAACTGTAGGGAACCCATATGAATCAAATTAGAACATTTTCTTCTCTCCAGTTAGATCCAATTCATATGAAATTTTCATATTTTTCTATATATATGAATTATTTCAATATTTTATGAATTTATGGTTTTTATAAAAAAAGTTCCCTAAATTTATTCATATTAAAATTTGTACCTATTACAGTCACCCTCCAGTATCCCCATAAAGAACTATAAGTAGAACCTTACATCCTCCATGGCCTTCCTATTATTTAATAAAATAAAATTAAATTCAGAACATATATTTCAAAAAATTCACTCAAAAAAATGATAACAGATGCACAATACTAAGAAACAGAAAATACCTAAAAATGATAATGAATAACTACACAAATGATATAAGTAGTTTTTTTGGGGGTAATGCCTCGGTCAGAGACCGAAGCACCATTTACTAATTAAAGAAGCAACAGTTTACATGAGTCAAAAGGATGGGATTTTATTACAATCTCTTTCAAAGAGGTGAAGTAAATCAGCTGGAAACGCATCTAGATAAATCATGCTCTGGTGGACACCTTTGTTGGAAAGGGAATCAGAAACACCATTCGCTTCACGGCATACATGTGTGGAAATGTAGTCAATCTTCTTAAGAGAATTCAGGAAATTTATCCAAAACGTAGTGAGCGGCCAGGCGAGATGAATAACTCTGTTGCAAATGGCTTGAACAATGGTGGTAGAATTAATTTCAATCCACAATTTTCACCATCCTCTTTGTATATCAAAATCAATAGCATGGATGACTCCTAGCATCTCTGCTTCAATGGATGATGCAATCCCACACCCACTGTAAAAGCAACCTTGGCAATGGTCAGCAGAATCTCTAAAAATGGCCCCACAGCTAGCAGGTCCAGGATTTCCTTCAATCATATTGCATTCCTTCTCCATTAATTCATCTACTTCATCCACCCTTGCAAGACTATGATTTCCAATATCATGATGGAAATATAATTCTGCTTCTTGTTATTGATGAGATTCAATGTCTGAGGTCAAATCTTCCACTCAATCACCCATATTATACAAATATCTTTATTTTACATAACCAACTACACTCCCAACTTCATCCACAACATCATTCACATAAAATACGATCTTTTACTATGATGTTATGATATATGGATCATGAAATTCTTGATCACAGACATCCATAAATCGAGAGAAGTTCATAGAAGTAATTTGCAAGGAATCTCTTTTAACACCTATGATAATATCAAACCATTTGAATTTGAATAAAAGAACCAAAAAATTCCCATGGATGTTTAATTTGATAATATCAGTCAATATTAAATAGTATCCCATTTCATAAAATATAATATACCACTATTATATTTTTTCAAACCCACTTCTAGATTGACATTACGAAATCTAAATCCATTATCATTATAAGCATTGAACATTCTAACATGTTTTAGAGGACCTAAAGAAGAAAATATCAAATCTTCTTTAAAAATCTACTCGATTATCAGTATTCCTGATCTAAAAAATGAACGATACATTATTATATTTACAAAATATATATTGATATATATTATCTGTATTTATTGTAATATTTTTGAACTTACACATCATGCAAGACATTTTATATGATATTTATTGACAGCATTCATTATATATTTCTCATTTTGTGTTATGAATATAATTTATCTCTTTGTTTTTATTATCAAATCTTCAATAAATCGATCTACAATTTCACTATTCAGTAGCACGTATCTATTTTCCTGTAATAATTCAATTTGTATTAGTGTAACATTTGAGGTCCTCCCAACTGATCAGTCAATAGCAGGAAATATTTTTTATTTTTCATGTATTTGGGATTGGTTTGATATGGCTTAAACACTTCCATCTTTATTAAATATTTTTTTTTGATATCATCCAATTATCTAGAACAAAATGAAAGATGATCCTATGCAAATATCCTTCAGCAATAGAGCCTTCAGGTTGATATTTTTTTTATCAGTAATGATTTAAAATGCCAAAGATATCTGTAAAATAAAATTAAAAACATAATTATTTATATAACTATGTTCCATGGATTGTTTACATAACTAAAAAATATAAATAGTGTACCTCTAAATTGGATACATCAATCGATAATTTACGATGCCTCCTAATTTTTCTTCCTCAACCAAATGCACACTTAAAAACATCATGATAGTAAAATGTGACAGAGGAAAGATCATCTCTATTAATCAATGTTTCAATAAAAATTCTCTCCTTAAGGTTGTCATTATATAATGGTTGTATATATTTCTAACATAGTTTCCTAAATAATTGGCAGAATTGGAGTATAATATTAATATCCTTTTTAGGAAATAATGTACACAATGCCAACAGCATTAACTGCTATAACATGATATTTGAATCATGAATTTTAAATCCATGTAACCTATGATTCATTATGTCAAAACACCTTGATAGGTTACTAGAATACCCATAAAATACCTTTAAATTACATAAAATTTGAAGGAATGTATCTTTATCCATATTTTCCATTGGAAAAATTGACTGAGCATACATTTCATTCTAGTTTTGCCAGAGATCACATTTTGTGTTCATTGCTTTTAAGTATTTTTTGATCATTGAGATGTTCCTTTGACTTTCAATGCTCATTATGAAATGTTAAGATCGAGCTATCACAAAAATTCTTCTCAATATTCATCACATCAAGATTATTACAAAAAAATTAAATTCCCAATATCGATATTTTAAGAGTATAATTTTTTCCCATACATTGTTGCGTGCTGATTTCACTTGACGATGCACTTAGAAATCATTTCCCACTATCATTAAAAAGATGCACCTTCCAAAATTCTATTTCAACATTTCCAAGTTGTGACATTATTTTATAACTCGTTATCAATGTAGGAGGTTTTCTACGATCAATAAAACCATTTAATTTTGACCTATTCTTCCAAAATATATGAGATGCATCAAGAAATCTTCGATGGTACATGGACCACCATTTTTTAATGTGAGGTAGTCATTTAGGCTGAAAATAAAAGTTACAAATAGGAAAATTAAAACCCATGTAAGTGTTCTTACAAGATAAATTCCCTACTCTAGGTAAGTCACTAATGGTCCACATTAGAGCAGCATGAATTTTGAACATTATTTTAGAAGAATCCATATATGTCTCAACACAGTTTTCCCATAACTCCTACAATTCATCAATTCAAGGCGGCATGTATTCATCAGTATCATTTCCATGCATATATATTCTAGTAATAATCATCAAAATGATAATAGAAGTTTGTTGGATACACATCCTTGTAGGTAGATTTATTGTGATCAAAACAACTGGAGAAATTCTATAACTGGTACTCAAAGTCACAAATGGGTTGAATCCATCATCATTGTAATGATCCTAAATTCCCGTGGAATTTTATTTAAAATACATGGGAATTTTACAAGTCTGTAGTTTCATATGGCGCTTGATTCTGAGGCCCGGTGTGCCCAAAATCAAATTCTGTAGTTTTGTTTTTGTACATTCAGTAAACGTACGTGTGCATTTTTATATAATTTGAACTGATGCTCAGAATTAAAATCTAAGGGCACCGTTGAACTCGCATCACCGGTATTCGCTTAAGGAGACCTTTACCACAGTTGCATTTTATTGAGGTTGGAGGTTAATTTTTGGGGTTTCTAAATAAATTAAATAAAAATATGACACACATATTTTTATTTGAATTGATGATAAAACCTAAAAATGGAGGTTAAAGGTGGGTCCCACCCATGCATAATCTCTCTTGGGAGGATTTTATTTGGTCGGGCCCACACGAGCTCAAACCACCCTTAACCCCCCTTTAACCCTCGGAACTCCCAATTTATTGTGGATCCTTCCCACCTTCCCTCATAGTGGTGCCAACACACCTAAGGATTAAATAATCCCTTAATTAAGTAATTTTTAGTGATATGAATTCTTTTGAATTCTTTTGAAATGCATGGAAACATTAAAATAATAGAGAATCTATTATTATATTTTGGCTTGGAGATTCTTCTTTAGTGGAGCTTTGGGAGAACTCTTGGAAGAACTACGTCCTCCCAATGAAGAATGCTCCTCATCTCCGAATAACGATGAAAGTAATCCTCGATCTTCGACCAAGATAAAAGAAAAGGAGCCACCCATGAAGAACGTCAATGACGCTTCTTCCTCGAATGCATCCTGGCATCAATTAAATGATGTCGTCATCAACGAACAATTGTCGAATCAAGGTAGTGGTATTTGATTATGTTAATATATGAATTTTACCTGTGTTCTTCGACATGTATTTTGGGTCGACGGTGGACAATTGTTATCACCTAATGCAGAGGGTGCGGTCTGAACAAACACAGCTCGACGTTCCTCTTTTGATTCTTGTTTGTTTGACGTCAGAGGCAGAGCCGGAATGGTGAGGTGCCATCACACTGTGCCGAAGAAGAACCATGGCGGATGAAAGAGGTGCGGCACAGTCATGACGCGCTACGCCGGATGTGCGGAACCGCGGCCAGGGCGGGCTTCGGCAAAGGGGTGAGGTGCCGTCACGCCACACCGGAGAGGAATCGCGGCCTGGAGGGCCACTGCAGATGGAGAAACACAGTGTCATCGCATTGCGTGGTGGAGCAGAAAGCCGGGGCCAGGTCAAGTTGAGGTGGTGAGGGCGCAGTGCTATCGCGCCACGCGGAGAGCATGAGTGTCGTGGCGTCGTCATGCTGTGGTAGAGGTACGGGGGCGGCCGGCCGGGCCGGCCGCCGTGGAGCCGGACATGCAGGACCACGTAGGTCCTGCAGCCCCTAAATAGGCACAAGGCGCTCGTTCAGTTCGATGAACCAAAGAGGGGTGTTGAACCCCCTCCCTCTCATAGCCTTTTAGGAAGCCATGGGACTTTCCGCCTCGGCGAGGCTTCCCCTCAGCCGGGACACACCTCGGCTGGGCCACCTCAGCCAGGCCATCGCTCGGCCGGGCTGCCATGGCCGAGAAACCCCTAGACCGGGTTGCCACGGGCCTGGCAGCGCCTTCGAGCCGAGCCGCGGCTTCGGGCCAGGCCATCCCTTTGGGTTGGGCCGCTCCCTCGGTTTGGGCCGCCCACTCAGGTTGGGCTGCACCCGCAGACTGGGTCGGACCCTGGTTCAGACTGGTTCAGGCCTGGTCGGTCCAACTAGGTCAGACCGGACCCGGACCCACTATGCCCATTTTCACCTTTTCGCCCCTATCATGGGAATCCGGTGTCAGATTGGCGAACCTTCTTCGGTGATGGAATTCTTGGAGTGAGATGATTTTTTTGGAATACTCCACTTGAGGTTCAGATGAAGTTAGAGTACGGTCGGGTTGTTTTGAGCCTAAAAACCAACCGGGCGCCTTGAACATACATGCCAATAACTCACAGACTGAGTGTCTGATTGACGCACTGTCTATCGCATTGGGTTTCTTATGATGAGACGGAACCATGGGATACATCAACTCTGGACATCAAGATAGTTGATTTATCGACACTTGGCTTGAGGAGAGGACCCTCCCAGAATTGAGCATGCTGTGTGAGGGAACCCTAAGGCTGGCTGCAACAATACTCTACTGAAATCCTCCATGGGTTTGACAGCGATGACTGCTGTACCGGAATCCAATGTGGGTTCGACATCAATGACTATGGTACCGGTATCCTATGTGGGTCTGACAGTTCTGACTTCTATTCCTGTATCTTGCATGGGTCAGACAGAATAGCTGGTCCGGTATCCTGTGTGGGTCCGACAGCTTAGCTGGTCCTGTATCCTGTGTGGGTCCGACAGCTTAGATGAATGTCCGACAGAATAGTTGGTCTAGTATCTTGTGCGAGTCTGATAGCTTAGCTGGTCCTGTATCCTATGTGGGTCTGACAGCTTAGATAAATCAGTCACTACATCTGATCATCTCTATCACTCTACAAAATATGTATACCTGTGTGAGCTGATTCTTGACTTTCAATCGATATTTTCAAGGTGATTGACTTTACTTCCTTTTTGTAGTGGGTTGTGGTTGGGCTCGAGGGTTGGATCTAGACTGTGATTGGTAACATAAGTTTATATAAGGGCATATACTTAAGTATGGTTAGTTGATACTTCGTGATTGTACCTTTCTTCTGTGGTTTATCCTTAGTAGATTCTGGGAGATCTTTAGGGGTCTCGGGGTCCCCTACTGAGTATTGTTATAGTCACCTTTTTACAGGCTCCGCCAACACCTTGTTGTGTTCTATGCGGATGACGGTCAGCAGTGATCGAGGCTAAGGGTGACGGACGGGAGGCTTCTCGGAGCTGTACCAGATGGGACGTACCACAGGGATGAGTGTTCGAGTTATGTACCTAACCTTTAGGTAAGATTCACCGATGGGAAATCCTGGAGTTGTTTTTCCCTTTTTACTTGTACTTCTATGTGTTATTCAGTATGGTTTGTATACTGGCCCACTTACTATCAGAACACTTTTCTTTTCTATTTTAGTACTTCTTGCTTCTACTGCTTGTGTTTAGACTGTGTGAGTTACAGGTTAAAAGGAAATGCCTTACCTTTTTATCAGGGACTAGACTTTGGTACCAATTTTTCATGACCTGTCCTCGGGGCCCGTGCCATAATAGCGCGTATCCATCGCACCGCCCCGCAGAAGAATTGTGGCGGACGAAAGAGGTGTGATGCTTTCATGCTGCACCACGCTGAAAGTGCAGAACCGCGTCCAGGGCAGACTGCGGAAAAGGGGTGTGGCACCGTTGTGCTTCAACGGAGAGGAACTACGGCCGGTAGGGCCGCCGCAGCTGGACAAGAGCGGCGCCATTACGCCATGCAGTGGATCCGAAGGCCGCAGCCAGGTCGGGCTGCGGTAGAGATAGCGCAGCACCGTCGCGCCGCACAGAAAGCAGAAGAACCGCGGTGTTGTCAAACTGCGCTGGAGGGGCGAGGGCGGCCGACTAGGATGGCCATCGTGGAGCCGGACATGCGGGACCACCTAGGATTCACAGCCTTTGAACCGGTGCAAGGCTCCAGATCTTTTGGATGAACCAGGGAGGGGTGTGGCACCCCCTCCTTTGCAGGGCCTACTAGGCTGCCACGGGCCAGGCCGCCTCGGCTAGGTCTCCCCTAGGCCTGGACATCTTGGTTGGGCCACCCCTCGGCTAGGACACCTCGTCTAGGCCCCCTCCGATGGGCTGCCCCTTGGCCAGGCCGCCTCGGCCGGGCCACCCCTCGGCCTAGCCACCATGGTCGGGCCGCCCCTAGGCTGGGCCTCCACTGGCTGGGCTGCACCTTCGGGTTGAGTCGCGCCATCGGGCCGGGCCGGGCCAACCTTTGGTTCGGGAAGCCCACCCAGGTCGGCCGGCCACTCAGGTCGGACTGGGTCAGGCTAGGTCAGGCTGGGTTGGTCCTACTAGGTCGGACCGGTCCCGGACACGTTATGGCCATTTTCACCTTTTTGCCCCTATCTTGGGCTTCCTGTGTTCGATTGACGAACTGTCTGCGGGAATGGAATTGTTAGTGTGATACAATTATTTTGGAATACTCCACTTGATGTTCAAACTTAGTTGTGGTATGGTCTGGTTGGTTACATCCTAAAAACCAACCAGGCCCCTCGAACGGAAATGCCAATATCACACAGACCGGGCGTCTGATTGACGCATCATCTCTCGCGTTGGGTTCCTTATGATGAGATGGAACTACGGGATACATCAACTCTGGACTTCGTGATAGATGATGTATCGACACTTGGCTCGAGGATAAGACCCTCCTGGAATCGAGCATGCTGTGTGCGGGGACCCTACGGATGGTTGTGATGATACTATACCGAAATAATTCGTGGGATCGACAGTGATGACTACTATACCAGAATCCTCCTTGGGTTTGAAACCGATTACTAATTACATGGATCCTCCGTGGGTCCACCAATTTTGACTTCTGTTCTAGTATCTTGGGTGGGTCTGACATAAAAGCTGGTATGGTCTCATTTGTGGTTCCGACAGCTTATATAGTCTTGTATCTTGTGTGGGTCTGACAGATTAGATTAATGTCCAATAGAATAGCTGGTCTTGTATCATTTTTGTCCAACAGCTTAGATGGTGTTGTATCATGTGTGGGTATGACATCTTAGATGAGTCAGTTACTACATCCGATCACCTCTATTACTATACAAAATATTTATACCTGTGTGAGATGAGTCTTGACTTTTATCATATATCATCGAGATGATTGACTTTACTTCATTTGTGGAATGGGTTGTTCTTGGGCTCTAGGGTTAGAGCCAGATTGTGATTGGTAACTTAGGTATATGTATGGGCATATACCTTATTAGGGTTCATTGATACTCTTTGATTGTATCTTTTTTCTGGGGATTATCCTTAGTGGATTATGGGACATCTTCAGGGGTCTCGGGGTCCCCTACTCAGTATTTTTTTACTCGTCCCTCCACGGGCTTCGCCTACACCTTGTTGTGTTCTGTGCAGATGATGGTCAGCAGTGATTGAGGCTGAGGGTGATGGATGAGAGGATGCTCAGAGCTGGACTAGACGTTACGTACCTCAGGGATGAGTGTTCGAGTTCTATACCTACCCTTCCGGTAGGATTCAATAGTGGATGATCCAGGAGCTATTTTACCCTTTTTACTTGAACTTGTACTTTTTGTTCAGTTGGGATTCTATACTGGCCCACATACTATCAATACACTTTTCTTTTCTATTTTAGTACTTGTTTCTTCTACAGCTTTTGTTCAGAATGCATGAGCTATAGGTTAAAAGGCAATGCTTCCCTTTTTATCAGGGATTAGCCTTTGGTACCAATTTTTCATGAACCATCCTCAGGGCCCTTGCCGAAATAGTGTAGTGCAATCGCACCTCTCCAGAGAAGAACCGCGGCGGATGAAAGAGGCGTGGCGACGTCGCGCCGTGCCTCGCTGGAAGAGAGGAACCGCAGCCAGGGCAGGCCGCGGAAAAGGTGTGTGTCACCGTCGCGCTGCACCGAAGAGGAAATGTGGTCGGGAGGGCCGCAATGGATGGAGAAGTGTGTCGCCGTCATGCCGTGCGGAGGAGCTGAAGGCCGCGTCCAGGTAGGGTCGCAGCAAAGATGGCGTGGTGCCATCGTGCCATGCGGTGTGTAGGAAAACCGTGGAACAGTCGCGCTGTAGTGGAGGTACAGTGGCTAGCGGTGGGGCTTGCTGCCATGGAGCCGAACACGTGCGACCACCCGGGTCCCGCAGTCCCTGAACTGGTGCAAGGCACCGGTTCTGTTCAACGAAACGGGGAGGTCCGTGACACCCCCACCCTCGTCTGGCTGGTTGGGCCTCCATGGGATGGGCCACTTCGGCCGGGCTTCCCCTTGGCCGGGCTGCCCCTCGGCTGAGTGTCCATGGCCGGGCCACCCCCAGGCTGGGCCCCCGCGGGCCAGGTCGCACCTTCGGGTCGGGCCACGCCATCGGGTCGGGATGTGCCTTCGGGCTGGGCGGCCCATTTGGGCAAGGCCGCTCCCTTGGTTCGGGCTTCCCACTCGGGTCGGGCCGCACATTCAGATTGGGTCAGAACCCAGTTCAGACTGGGTCAGGCCAGGTCGGTACGACAGGGTCGGACCAGACCCGGACCCGCTATTTCCATTTTTCACCTTTTTTCCCTAATCATGGGCTTTGGGTGTCTGATTGATGAACCTTTTGTGGAGATGGAATTCATTGAGTGAGACGATTCATTTGGCATACTCCACTTGAGGTTCAGACATTGTTGGAGTACGGTAGGGTTGGTTTGAGCCTAAAAACCAACTGGGCCCCTTGAACATAAATGCCAATAACTCACAGACCAGGCATCCTATTGACACACCATCTGTCGCGATGGGTTCATTATGATGATACGGAACTATGGGATACATCAACTCTGGACTTCGTGATAGTTGATGTATCAACACTTTGATCGAGGATCGGACCCTCCTAGAATCGAGCGTGTTGTGTGTGGGAACCCTAGGGTTGAGTGGGATGAAAATGTACCAGAATCCTTCGTGGGTTCTACATCGATGACTACTATACCAGAATCCTCCATGGTTTTTCTAGAGACGACTAATGTACCTGGATCCACAGTGGGTCTGACAGTTCCATCTTCTGTTCCTGTATCCTCTGTGGGTCCGACAAAATAGCTGGTCCCGTATCCTGTGTGGGTCCGACAACTTAGTTGGTCCTATATCCTGTGTGGGTCCAACAGCATAGATGAATGTCCGACAAAATAGATGGTCATGTATCTTTTGTGGGTTTGACAGTTTAGATGGTCCTGTATCATGTGTGGGTTCGACAGCTTAGATGAATCAGTGTCTACAATTGTTCATCTCTATCACTGTACAAAATATATATACCTATGTGAGCTGATTCCTGACTTTTAGTCGATATCATTGAGATGATTGACTTTACATCCTTTTGTGGAATGCGTTGTGTTTGGGCTCGAGAGTTAGAGTTGAACTGTTGTTGGTAACTTAGGTATATGTATGGGCATATACCTAAGTAGGGTTGGTTGATACTTCTTGATTGTATCTTTCATCGGTTGGTTATGCTTAGTGAATTTTGTGAGACCTTTGGGGGTATTGGGGTCCCCTACTGAGTATTGTTATACCCACCCCTGTATGGGCTTCACTTGCTCCTTGTTGTGTTCTGTCCAGACGATGGTCAGCAGTGATCGAGGCTGAGGGTGATGGTTGGGAGGCTACTCAGAGCTAGACTAGATGGGACGTACCTTAGGGATGAGTGTTTGAGTTCTGTACCTACCCTTCAGGTAGGATTCACCGGCGGCTGATCCAGGAGCTATTTTTTCCTTTTTTACTTGTACTTGTACTTGTTGTCAGTTATTATTGTATACTAGCCCACTTACTATCACCACACATTTCTTTTCTATTTTAGTACTCGTTGATTCTACTGCTTGTGTTCAGACTGTGTGAGTTACAGGTTAAAAAGAAATTCCTTCCCTTGTATCAGGGATTCGCCTTTGGTTCTAGTCGCCAACCCCTGGCCTATAGAAGGCGGGCTATGGGTAGTGAGGGAACGTGCCCTGAGGATCATCAGGGAAAACATCCATGTACTGATCCACCACTACAACAAAACATGGACTCTGCACATCAACCACTCTGAGGATGATACTAGCCAGCTGATGTGTGATTGGATGCCCCCTCCTCTGTGTAAGTCCATCTTGTGCTACAAAGGCTCCCATCTCGCCAGTGAAGGTGAACCTTGTCCCATATGTATGAATACACCACACTTTGTGCCTAATACAGTTAATCTGGGCATGAACTGTAGACAACTCGTCCATACCCAAGATGACGTCGTAAGGCCTCAACACCGTTATGAGAAGATCCAAACCGAAGATCTCACCTCCTAGAGTAAGCTCACACTACCGGCACCAATGCTTAATAATCATGTTTTCTCCCATATGAGTCTCTAGTTGTAAGGATCAAGCTAACAGCTCTGTCGGAATCTCTGAACTCTGAACGAGGGTAGTGGCAATAACAGAATTACTCGCACCTATGTATATAAGTACTGCAGCAAGGGTAGAGTAGACACAGATAGTACCTCGAATCATATTAGGTGGTCCATGGTCATAGGCCTCAACTACCTAAAGCTAAGCCCTCCTCTGTCCGCTAGCTCCCTGTGGTCAGGGTGGATCTCCTGGTGGTGGTGGTGGTAGTTCCTCGAAACGTCATCCACCTCCCACTGCTTGGCCATCTCCTCTGCCACGTCTGCCTACTCCCGGAGGACCAACATGGTCTAACCTCTTCCTCTAACTTGGAGGTCCCTCTATTGTTTGCTGCTCATCTGCTTGGAGAGTCGGGCAGTCACGATCCATGTGACCCTGCCCACCGCATCCATAGAACTGCCTACTCCTCATAAAACTGGCTCTGTATCGGGGGCCCCGCACAACCGAACCTGTATCCTGGGGTGGCCCACCTGATGGCTTGGTCCGCTTGGAATTCTGCAACATCTGTCTACTGCAGGCTGCAGAAGACTTTGCTACATGTTGCCATGTGTTGGGTCTCTCGGTTGGTGACTGCTCAACAAGAAAACTCTCCAATAGAAGGGCTCGCTTCATCAGTGTTCATGTGTCTCATGAAAATGATCTTCCAGCCTTACCTCGATCGCTTTTTCATAGTCATAATCGATGACATATTGATCTACTAAACTACTGAGGATGAGCATGCCTACCATTTTCATGTAGTAATAGACACACTCTGAGTGCACCAGCTGTATGGTAAACTCTCATAGTGTCCGTTTTGGATTCGAGAGGTTCACTTTTGGGGACACATCATCTCGGAGGATGGAGTTGTAGTGAATCTAGTGAAGATCGAGGCAGTACTATCTTAGGATCCACCCCAGAGTGTGACGGAGGTATGGAGTTTTCTCGGACTCGCAGGGTACTATATGAGATTTGTGCTAGACTTCTCAAGAGTTGTATCACCGCCTTTAGCATTAATGAATAAAGGGAAACCCATCCTATGGTCAGAGAGATGCTAGTATATCTTTTAGGAGCTAATCCAGAGGTAGAAAAGTTCACCCATATTGAGGCTACGGGAGGATGGCGTTGGGTACGTAGTTTACTACGATGCATTTGGGACTGGACTCAGGTGTGTCCTGATGCGGGAGCGAGAAGTGATCGCATATTGTTCTCGGTAGTTGAGACAACACAAATAGAACTACGCTACCCATGACCTAGAGTTAGTAGCAGTGGTATTCTTCTTGATGATGTGGCAGCACAATATGATGGGTGAATGTTTTATAGTCTATTATGACCACCAGTGTCTCAGGTACATCTTCTCATAGAAGGACCTGAACCTGAGACAACGACGATGGATCGAGTTCATCTAGGACTATGACTTTGAGATAGTCTATACTAATTGGAAGGGGAAATTTGGAGTAGATGCTCTCAGCTGGAGATCAGGCATTCAGCTGCTAGGAGAGGCGACAAAGTAGTTGGACGCCTTGCAGATATCCTTTGTGGATAGAAATAGAAAAACCTTTCTACAGTCTCTCATAGTCACACCTCCACTTGTTTAGTGAGTTAGGGAGGCACAACGTGAGGACGTTGATTGTGAGATGTGATGTGCGTAGATATCCTCAGGGCAGGCACCTGATGGATTTTCTGAAGGTGGGGAGCACACCATTATCTTCAGAGGAGGTACCATGGTACCTGTTGCACTTCAGGAGGAAGTATTGAGGGATTTCCCCACATCTCCTTTATAGGTACATCCAAGAGTGGAAAATAAGTATCAGGACCTCCGACGACATCACTGGTGGCTAGGTATGAAGAAGGTTGTAGCCAAGTTTGTCTCACAATGCCTCACTTGTCAGCAAGTGAAGGCGGAGCACCAGGTTTTAGTAGGCTTGGTTTAGCACTTAAGAGTCCTAGAATGGAAATGGGATGGGATATCCATGGATTTTGGATGGTACTTTCATGTACAACCAGAGGAAATGACTCTATCTCGTTAATTTTCGACTGATTCACCATGTCGGCCCACATCCTACCAATCTAAGAGCAGGGTTCAGTGGAGATCCTGGGATGCCTCTATGTTCGAAAGATTAAACGGCTTCATGGTGTTCCATTGACGATCATATCTGATCATGATTATGATTTAACATCCCATCAATGGAAGTGACTGCAGGAGGAATTCGGGACACAACATCTCTTGAGCACCGCCTTCCATCCTCAAACGGATGGTCAGACAGAGAGGACCATTCAGACACTCAAGGACATGCTCTTTGTAGAACCCTAGGACACCCTGGGAGCGGAGGGGTGAATTAGGGTGACAACTTTTTCATTTAATGTGATGGACACTGTTCCCATGTTGGTAGGAACTTGTTAAATATATATGATGATTATGATTAAAAAGCAAACATTAACATGCAGAGAGATGACAAAAGACTTTTTAATTGGTTCACCACTAAGGGAAATGTCCATGGAGCATACGCTGACAGGTTTTCTGTCATACCAAATTACTCTAAGCTTCACTAGCTGAGGATTACAAAGGTTCGGGCATAGTCACTATGTCATAGGCTCACTTCATTTACAAAAGTTCAGGGATAGGTCACTTCATCCCTCGGGTCACTCCCGTTGACTCCCCCTGGCTCACTGCCTTTGGTGAAGTCCCGCTCAGTTTATAGATGTGAAGGTCTCTTCGTCAATGCAAAGGAATGCATCCTCTGTTGTATGAAGATGCTCTGTTGATGTCCAACTCTCACAAAAAAAAATCTCACTTTTCACCAAAGGTATCTGGAAATCTTCCAGCTTTCATGCAGCGCCAAATAGATAGGCGTACTTCAACAACACCTGGCGCGCTTATCCAAGTCGGTGCACAAGTTTAAAATAGGGCTTGCAAGTTATAACTGGAATGCAAGTCCACATCAACCGCTTGTGTGACACTCACTTTTTCAACTTCAAAATTGTGTGACTCACATTCCTTTTCACCCAAACCGGTTTTAGCGTGCAAAGGAAAACTATCGCGCAACCTATACATGCACGACCCACAACCACTTGTGGGACCACTACACCTGCACGACGGGAGCAATTAACTTCTATAAGTCTCGTTCTTCGTTGAAAATGGGGAGGGGTGGTCCTCTATTTATAGGAAAACTATACACCCTGCGCAGTGGAGCACACATTCCGGCACGCAACTCCAACCGCCCTAGCCTCTGTCGCGCTACTCACTTGCGTGACACTCACTTTTTCAACTTCAAAATTGTGTGACTCGCATTCCTTTTCACCCAAACCGGTTTTGGCATGCAAAGGAAAACTATTGCGCATCCTATACATGCATGACCCACAACCACTTGTGGGACCACTACACCTGTACGACGGGAGCACTTAACTTCTATAAGTCTCTAACTTCGTTGAAAATGGGGAGGGGTGGTCCTCTATTTATAGGAAAACTATACACCCTGCACAGTGGAGCACACATTCTGGCACGCAACTCCAACCGCCCAAGCCTCTGTCGCGCTACTCACTTGCGTAACCCAACCAATACTTGCATGACCCACTATAAATTGACAAATTTTGACGTTCTGAACTTGGAAAACATATTGTGCGCAGCTTTCCAATCCTCCTAGGCACTAGTGTACAAGTCCTTTATTGGCGTGCAAGTAACTTGCGTGACACATATCCGGCACGCAAGTCCCTTTCCCAAAAAACACTATTTTCCCCTTTTGTAAAATTTGAGGTCCAGAAATTTGGAAAACACTAGGAAATGGTGCCACCTTCAATACTCTTATCTTGTTGACCAATTTGAGTACTCTGCTGGTACACATTCTGAACTTTCTTTGAGGATTGACAACAAACACAAACCATACTTCAAATAATGCATAGAGAACCATGGTTCCAACAACTCCCCCTTTGGGTTTGTTGGAAATGAGTAACTAAATTAAATAGATCACCATCCACGTGGAAAAAAAATGCAAGAACCAACTCTGCCAACACTCTAAGTCTACGCGAGCAATGCTCGGTGTTGAAAACAAGAGAGAAAGATTGAATTGGGTTCCCGTCAAATTAATTCCTTCCCATCTTATCATCGACACTAAATTCTCAATGTGTTAAAGAAGCATCACATGCTTGAATTTATTATTTTCTCCCGCATTAACAATAAACCCCAAGACCGGTAATTTTTAATTTTTCAGCTCAAACCACACTCCCCATGGATAGTGTCTTCCCCACAAACCTACATCGCATCCAAAAACAGATTAAAAACAATTAACATAACTGGGGATAGGGGATGTTTGGAACCTCCTTATGCACTAGGAGGTGGCTGAACACTGAGGTTCAACTGATGCTTTTCAAACACAGCTGCTGATAGTGGCTTGGTCGGGATATCAACCACATGCTCATCAGTTCCCACTTGATCCATTATAATCACTCCTTGCTCAACTTTTTATTTGAAAAAGTGATACCTGATTTCAATATGTCTTGTACGAGAATGCTAAACTGGATTATTTGTAAGATCAATTGCACTCTTGTTATCATAGTAAATTACCATTAGATTCTTCACCTCATCACCAATATCTTTTAGTTGTTGCTTCATCAATAGCAGTTGAGTGCATTCCTTTATGGCAGAAATATACTCAGCTTTAGCAGTACTAAGAGAAGTACTTTATTATTTCTTGCTTAACCAGACAACACATTTATTCTTAATATGGAATGCTCCACCATAGGTGGACTTTTTGTCCACTAAATCTCCAGCCCAGTGACCATCAGAAAATACTAATAATTCATTGTTTCTTCCAACATAAAAGTATATGTTACAATTGTGATTACCTTGAAAATACCTCATGATTCTTTTTACTACTGTCATATGTTCCTCCTTTGGATTACTCTGAAAGAAGGCCAATAGACAGGTTGCAAAGAAAATATCTATCCATGTCAATGTCATGTACAGTAGGCTCCCAATTACCCTCCAGTACATAGTGGGGTCTACAGATTCCCCATCCTCATGCTTTCCAAGCATGGTTCCAACTAAAATCGGAGTTGATATTATTTTGGAGTCTTGTATATTAAACTTCTTCAGCAGATCTCTTGGATACTTTTCTTCATAAATGAAAGTGTAATCCTACCTTTGAATCACCTATAGCCCCATGAAATATGTGATCTCTCTAATCATAGACATTTCAAATTCGGATTTCATGTGATTGGAAAATTCAGCCACTAAATTCTGCCTGCTACCACCAAATATAATGTCATCGACGTAGACTAGAACCATGAACTGATCTTTTGGAGAATTATTTACGTATAGATTGTGGTCTACTCCTCCTCTTTCAAATTCTAGCTTCTTGAGACACGAGTCTAGCCGGGGATACCATTATCGTGGTGCCCGCTTCAAACCATATAGAGCTTTCTTCAGTTTGCATACCTTTGTTTCATCAGTACCCAGAAAAAAACCCACTGGTTGTTCAATGTAGACTTCTTGTTTGAGTACACCATTCAATAATTCTATCATGATATCCATTTGATATTCTTTATAACCCCTTTAGAGTTCCATGGCAAGAAAAATATTGACTGACTCAAGTCTAGCCACTGGAGAAAAGGTTTATTCAACATCAACGCCTTCATCTGGGAGTATCCTTTACATACCAATCGTTCCTTGTTTCTAATAACACCTCCACTCCCATCAAACTTTTTATTGAAGTTCCATTTTGTGCCAATCACATTGTGAACTTTGGGTCTCTATACAAGATCCCATGTCTGATTCTTGTCAAACTAATCTAACTCTTTATTTATGAATTTCACCCATGATTCATCCTTTATAGCTTCTTCAAATGAGGATATCTCCACAACTAACAGAAAACTAGGTTGTGTGTCATTCCATATCCTTCTTGGTTGTGTGGGTGCACTTCTGTCCCCAATTGTGTTAGATGGATCAATCTAAGCACTTCGATTTCAACTGTGAGGTTTAATTTCATTTTTTCTAGCCATAGTTTCTTCTTTAGATTCTTCTTCTGACTTAACAGCATGATGTGACATCTCAATGTTTTGTACAGCTTCCTCTACTTATATATTTTTATTTTATCCACGTTCAATTTCTTCCAAACATTCTATCACATCATCATATGATGTCCTTGAAGCATTTTTGGTTTTCTCTTCAATTATCTTAACATCATTGCATTCCATGATCCTTCCTAACCGCCTGTTGAAATACTTGTAGGCTTTTCTGTTCATTGAGTAT
This sequence comes from Viscum album, assembly GCA_963277665.1. Taxonomy (NCBI): domain Eukaryota; kingdom Viridiplantae; phylum Streptophyta; class Magnoliopsida; order Santalales; family Viscaceae; genus Viscum; species Viscum album. The sequence goes on from OY728148.1 coordinate 287,682,960, forward strand.
CTGAGGAAAATTCCATCATCTACATTATCACCACACTTCCCTTGATTTTATTCATTGTTTCTGATGAATAATTTACTTCCAAAAACATGAATGTATTTCAAAGAGGGCTTCCTTCCATGACACAATTCATATGGTGGCTTCATATCACCCATATAATGTCTTGTTCGATTTTGAATATACACTGCAGCTTAAACTGCCTCTTTCAAGTAATGTCGTGGAATACGACTCTCAATCAGCATAGTTTGTTCCATGTTGTTCACCTGTCGATTCATGTATTCAACAAATCCATTTTTTGTGGAGTTCTCATGGATGCTACCTCATGTTGTATCCCATGATTCTCCAGGTAATTTTCAAATTAAATGGACATGTATTCCCCTCCATTTCCAGATCGAAACACTTTGATTGCTCTTCCAGTATCATTCTAAGTGATTCACCGATATTTTTTCATACATTCATACACTTTTCGTTTACTATGAATGACCATAACACATTCCATTCTACTGTAATCATAAATGAAAAGGACAAGGTACCTTTCTCCATGAGTTCTGGTAACATTTATCGGCCCGCATACATCTGTATGAATTAGATCAAGAAGATGAGATTCCCTTTTCTTCTTTGGCCGATATGAAATGCAGACTAGATTTCCACTAATTCAAGCATCACAAGATTTTTCAGGCTCACGCCTCAGGTTGGGAATGTCCATGACAATTCACAATTTTGATATTTTCTCAATGTCTTGTTGATTGATGTTTCCTAGTCTCCAATGCCACAAATTGTTTTCTTCTTCAACAGTCTTATAACCAACATTTTCATTACTATCAACATGATACCAGTTGCCTTCTATTCTCCATCCCTTCATAGGTGAATTTTATGTCTTTCCCATGATAGTGCAGCCTTTTTGATTAAAAGTAACTATAAGTCCCGAGTCACAGAGTTGACTCACACTGAGTATATTATGATGTAGGACATCTACATAAATAACTTCAGTCTTCTTTATCTCTCCATTATCTAATTTAGTACTTTCACTGCCTTTGATTTTCCGAGCTCCATTATCACCAAATCATATTGTACCATCAACCTTCCTTTTGATATACATTAACAAGCCATCATTACCTGTCATATGGGATGAATAACTACTATCCAGAATCCAAGTACTATTTCTTTTTGTATCTTTGAGGGTGAGATTTTCAAGGTTTGATTTCTCAATTTTCTTCCTTTCTTTATATGAGACATTGGATTGAGTGTATAGCACTAATGCCCTTTCAATTATCTCTTTAATGTACCATGGTTCGTCATAGTCGAAATCTTCTTTGAGAGGAGAAAACATGTTCGAAAGAGCAACACTGCTTTGCTTATGAGACTTGACTTGTCTCGAACTTCGGTATGAGGTTTCCATGTCCCTTATCTGCCTATAATTAACAGCCTTTTGAACAAAGATAGAACAACCAAAAAAATATCCATAGAAATCGTTTCTTCTAAGAGAATTAGGATATGAATTTGTTCTCCTCGGTTGAACTCTTATATCTTCTCCATTCAAATAGATTCTTGCCTCTTCACAATAGGACATGGTATGACCCAAATATCCACATAACTGACACTTCATGAGAGGAAATGTCTTCTCGCTTATATTTGTCCTCATTCCTTCTTCTGTGGGATAATAGTATGAGGGATCCTTTTTCCATGAGGCTTGAGGATAATATTCTTTTCTTCTTTATGATTGAATTAGGGGTTTTTTGTTTCATCACTTTCGAAGATTTTCCCACATCACCTACTTTCATCTTTCCTTTATTTTGGTCACATTTATTTGCAGCATTTGACGATTCTACATCACAACCAATTCCACTATCTCCTATATAGGTAGGTCTTTTATCATTTAAAATATTTTAAACTCCATTAGAGACATGTTTTTCTCTCTCCAACAGATCAGTATATGAGAACCTTCCAAATGGTATTTTCTTCCTTGATTCTTTTGAAGTTGAATCTTTTTCAAGTTTGATATTAATAGTAACAACTTCCTTTTCAAGACACTCAACAGTCTTGTACTTTTCCTCTTGTTTGGATGTGAGGTCATTAATGACCTTTTCCTACACTTCAATTTTCTCTTTCAGATCCACTACATCAACATTTTATTCAAGTATTTTAGGTTGTACTTTCACCAATTCTTCCAGTCATTCAATTTCATCTTCAAGTTGATAAACATATTCAGTTGATTCTTATACAATTGATTTCCACTTATTGCAACTCTTACATTTAATATGGAGATTAATAATAGCATCATTAAGTTGCAACTCGGGATCTGCAATAGTTTTCAACTAATATTATCCACCAGTATTGTCAAATTTTTCAATAGTGGCCATCCTGGAAGAATAGTTCCCAGTTTTAGTTTTTGGTTCTTCTTCATCACAGAATTTATTATCATCTTCTTCCTCAATGATTTCAGCATCGTTATCATCATCATTGATCTTCTTTACGCCCTGAGAAGCAATGTGGCCAACTTTTCCATAAAAAAAGCTAGCTAGAGGTAACTTCCCTTTGAATTTCCCTTTTCCCTTCTGGAACTTCTTGGCAACGAGACAAAGAATTTATTTTTCATCGTCGTCTTCACCACTAGTATATTTTGATATTTTCAGTTTATCCATAGATTTGAATTCCATTTCCATGCTTACTCGATTCGTAGTATCTAATGGTATGACCCTCATTTCAAATGCCACCAGTCTTCTCAGTAGATCATCCAGAGAAATTTTGGAAAGAACCCTTTCCTCAAGGGATGAATCCTTTGCTTTGTAAAAGGGTCGAAGTTGTCTTAATATTTTATTCACAATATCTACATCATTTATTTCTTCACCTAGACCCCAAATAGCTCCAACCACTTTAGTAATTCTATTGAAGAAGGAATATGCATTCTCATCAGGATACATCTTCAGATCATCAAACCTATTATGCAGGCCTTGTAGTTTCTCCTCCTTCACATTGATATCTCCTTCATAAATATTTTCATGTTTATCCCCCATTTACTTTGCTGAGGTGAAGCTCATCACCTTTAGATAGATCTAATCAGAAAGGGTTGCGGTGAGATCATTCTACGCTTTAGCATCAGCATCACAAATTTTTATATCGGCATCAGTCATAGCCATACCTGTTATATCAGTAACATGTATACCTTTGCATAGTGGAAAACATAACATCCATTCCAAGGGATCTTAGATGAGTTCTCATTCTGTTCTTACAAATCTGAAAATTACTTACATCGAAGAGAGGGACTCCACTAACATTGACTGCATTCTCCATGAAAACAAAGGATAGATTCAACACCATAAACCTCCCTCTGATACCACTTGTAGGACCCTAGGGCACCCTGAGAGAGGAGGGGTGAATCAGGGTGAAAAAAATTTCATTTAAAGAGATGTATCTTGTTCCCATGATGGTAGGAACTTGTTAAACCTATATGATGAATATGATCAAAAAGAAAACATTCACATGTAGAGAGATGAAACAACAATTTTTTACTTGGTTCACCACTAAGGGCTACATCCAAGGAGCATACGCCGACAAGTTTTCGGTCATACCAAATTCCACTAAGCTTCACTAGCTAAGGATTACAATGGTTCAGGCACAATCACTCTGTCCCAAGCTCACTGCCATTACAAAAGATCAGGGATAGCTCACTGCGTCCTTCGGGTCACACCCATTGACTCCGCCTAGATCACTATCTTTGGTGAAGTCCCACTCAGTTTATATATGTGAAGTCTCTTCATAATTGAAAAATAATGCATCCTCTATTGTTTATAGATGCTCTATTGAAGTCTAACTCTCACTAGTAGACAAATCTCACTTTGCACCGAAGGTATCGGGCAATGATCCAGCTTTTTTGTAGCTCCAAAAAGACAGGCGTACTTCAACAACACCTGGCGCACTTCTCCAAGCCAACACACAAGTTTCAAAGATGGCGCACAAGTTATAACTGGTGCACAATTCCACCTCAACCACTTGTGCGACACTCACTTCTTTAACTTCAAACTTGCACAACTCACATTCCTTTTCACCCAAACCATTTTTGGTGCACAAAGGACAACTGTTTTGCAACTTATACATGTGCGACCCACAACCTCTTGCGCAACCACTACACCAACATGACGAGAGCACTGAACTTCTCTAAGTATCTACCTTCGTTTCAAATGACGATGGTGTGTCCTCTATTTATAGGAAAATTGGACACTTTGTGCAGTGGAGCGCAAGCCTCCTCTCAGCTCGCAAGTTCTGGCGTGTAACTCCAACCTCCCTATCCTTTGTTGCGCTACTCACTTGCTTGACCAAACCAATACTTGTGCGAACCTCTTTCTGTTTCCATATTTTGAAGTTATGAACATGAAAAACATATGGCGTGCAACTTTCCAATCCTCCTTGGCACCGGCGTAAAAGTCCTTTCTCGGCGTGAAAGTCACTTGCGCAAATAATATCGGGGGCGCAAGTCCCTTTCCCAAAAAAACATTTTCCCCTTTTTTCAATTTTGAGGTCCAAAAATTTGGGAAAAACTGGAAAACGGTGACACCTTCACTACTTTTATCTGCTTGACCTGTATGAGTACTCTGCTAGAACACATTCTGAACTTCCTCTGAGGATTTACAACAAACACAAACCATACTCCAATTCATTCATATATGACCATGGTTCCAATACCACACATGTTTCCTCAACATTGGTTTCAGTTAGGAGAATAACTTACTCTTGGTAGAGTTTTCGTATAATAATAGATACCACTCCACCATCGGGATGAAACCATATGAGGCATTGTACGACCGACCTTGAAGATAATCTATGTGTTGGACTGACCCTAGGGAGTCAGCACTTATGGGACCAGAGATGGTACAGGCTACAATGAAGAAGGTACAGATCTTCTAGAAGCGGATGAAGACTGGAAAGAGTAGGCAGAAGTCCAATGCTGATTGGAGACGGAAACCACTGGAGTTTGAGGATGGCGACCATGTCTTTCTATGGGTCTCACCTCAATGAGGTCTGTGGAGATTTGGCGAGGTGGAAAGTTTTCTTCATGGTTTATCGAACCTTTCTAGGTCCTCAATAGGGTAGGCAATGTCTCTTACTCATTGTCTCTTCCACCTTAGAGGCACCGGGTGTGCGACGTCTTCCACCTATCTCAACTGAGGAGATACGTGCACTATCATCCCATGTCATCGACCATGGGGAGTGAGACATTGATGAAAGGGATAAATTCATGGAGGATCCAATGTAGATTGAGGATCGATAGGAGCGGGACCTACATGGATGGTCAATTCCTCTGGTGCGTGTTCGCTGGCAGCATGGGAACCTCCAGGAGAGCACATGGGAGCCGGAGGATCAGATGCGTGCTCAGTACCATAATTTTTTCCTTAGTGTGAGTTTTATCTTTCGGGGACATAAATCCCTGATGTGGGGAGAATGTAATGACCCGGAATTCCTGTTATTTTTTTAAAATACATGGGAATTTTACAAGTCCATAGTTTTGAGTGGCGCTTGATTCCGAGGTCGGGTGTTCGCAGAATCAGTTTCTGATGTTTGGTTCAGGTAAGTTTAGTAATGGTACGTGATTGTTTTTGTATCTTTTGAACTAGTTCTTGGAATTGAAATATGAGGGCACCGTTGAACTCACATCGCCAGTATTCACTTAAGGATACCATTACCGAAGTTGTGTTTTATCGAGATTGGAAGTTAATTTGTGGGGTTTCTAAATAAATTAAATAAAAATATGTCTAGAATATTATTATTTGAATGATAGTTGAATCCTTCAAAGGGAGGTTGGAGGTTGGGACCACTCATGCATAACCTCCCTTGGGAGGATTTTATGTGGTGGGGCCACAACGAGCTCTAACCCACCTTAACACCCCTTTAACCCTTGGAACTTCCAATTTATTGTGGAGCCTTCCCACTATCTCCCATAATGGTTCCAACACACCTAATGATTAATTAATGCCTTAATTAATTAATTTGTAGTGATATTAATTCTTTTACATTCATTTGAAATGCATGGAAACATTAAAATAATAGAGAAGCTATTATTTTATTTTTCCTTGGAGATTCTTCTTTGGTGGAGCTTTTGGAGAACTCTTGGAAGAAAAACATCCTCCCAATGAAGAACGCTCCTCATCTCTGAAGAACAATGAAGACTATACTAAATATTTGACTAAGCTAAAAGAGAAGGAGCCGCCTGTGAAGAATGTTGATGACGATTCTTCCTCGAATGATCCCCGACGTCAATGAAATGATGTTGTTTCAATAAAAAATCATCAAATCCAGGTAGGGGGATTTGATTATTTTAATGTATTAATTTTACCCTCATTCTTCAATGTTTATTTTGGTTCGATAGTCACCAATTTTTATCACCTAATGTGGAGGGTGCATCCCGAAGAAACATGGCCCGATATCCATCCATTGATTCTTGTTTAGTTGACTTCAGAGGCGGAGCCGGTATGGCGTGGTGCCATCGCACCGTGCTGCAGAAGAACCACAACGGATAAGAGAGGCGCATCACCATCACACCGTGCCACACTGGAAGTGCACAACCGCAGCCAGGGCGGGCCGTGCTAAAGGGGGGCGGCGCTGTCGCACCGCAATGGAGAGGAACCACGATTGGGAGGGCCATGGCAGAAGGAGAAGAATTTTGTCGTTGCGCTGCACAGGGGAGCTGAAGTCCATGGGCAGGTCGGGCCATGGTGGTGATGGTGCGGTGCCGTCGTGCTGCACAGAGAGAAGGAGGACCGTGGTGTCGTCGCGTCGCAGTGGAGGTGCAGTGGTGGCCGTCCAGGCCGAACGCCATGGAGACGAACACGCGGGACCACCTGGGTCCCAAAACACCTGAATGGGTGAAAGGTGCTGATTCTATTCGATGAACCGAGGAGGGGAACGACACCACCTCCATCGCGTGACTGACGGGGCCACCACGGGATGGGCCGCCTCGACCGGGACACCCCTCGGCCGGGCCGCCTCGGGTGAGCCACCCCTCAGCCGGGCCACCTCGGCCGGGCCCCCTCGGCCAAGCCGCCCCTTGGCTGGGCCACCATGGTCAGGCCGCCCCTAGGTCGGGCCTCTACGGGCCGGGCTGCACCTTCGGGTTGGGTCGTGCCTTCTGGTTGGGCCACACATTCGAGTTGGGCCGCCCCTTTGGGTTGGGCCTCTCCCTTGTTTCGAGCCGCCAACTCGGTTTGGGCCATCCACTTGGCTCGGGCCACACCCACGGATTGGGTGAAACCCCAGTTCAGACATGGTAACGCTGGGTTGGTCCGAATGGGTCGAACCGGACCCTGACCTACTATGGACGTTTTCACCTTTTTGCCCCTATCTTGGGCTTCAAGTGTCTGATTGATGAACAGTTTGCGGAGATGTAATTCTTGGAGTGAGAAGATTCTTTTGGCATACTCCACTTGAGGTTCAGATAAATTTGGAGTACAGTCGGGTTGGTTTGAGCCTAAAAACCAACCGGACCCCTCGAACGAAAATTCCAATAACTTACTGACCGGGCGTCTGATTGACGCAGCATCTTTCATGTTGGGTTCCTTATGATGAGATGGAACAACGGGGTACATCATCTCAGGAATTCGTGATAGTTGATGTATTGACACTTGGATCGAGGTGCAGACCATCCCAGAATCGAGCGTACTGAGTGCGGGAACCCTAAGGCTGGCTGCGACGATACTGTACCAGAATCCTCAGTGGGTTCGACAGTAATGAATATTGTACCGAAATCCTATATGGGTTTGACAGTGATGACTACTGTACCAGGATCCTCCATGGGTCCGACAGTTCTGAATTCTGTTCCTGTATCCGGTGTGGGTCTGGCAGAATAGTTGGTCTTGTATTCTCTGTTTGTCCGACAGCTTAGCGGGTCTAGTATCATGTGTGGGTCCGATAACTTAGATGAACCAGTGACTACATCTGATCATCTCTATCACTCTACAAAAGATGTATACATATGTGAGCTTAGTCATGACTTTTAGTCGATATCATCGAGATGATTGACTTTACTTCCTTTATGGAATGGGTTGTTCTTGGGCTCGAGAGTTGGAGTTGGACTGTGATTGGTAACTTAGGTATATGTATGGGAATACACCTATGTAGGGTGGGATGATACTTTGTGATTGTATCTTTCTTCTGTGGTTTATCCTTAGTTGATTCTGGGTGACCTTTGGGGGTCTCGAGGTCCCCTACTGAGTATTTTTATACTCACCCCTGCACGAGATTTTCCCGCACCTTGTTGTGTTCTGTGCAGACGACGGTTAGCAGTGATCGAGGTTGAGGGAGACAGACGAGAGGCTTCTCGAAGCTGGACTAGATGGGACGTACCTTAGGGATAAGAGTTCGAGTTCTGTACCTACCCTTATGGTAGGATTCACTAGTGGATGATCCGGGAGCTATTTTCCCCTTTTAACTTTTACTTTTACTTATTGTTCAGTTGGGTTTGTATACTATCCATCTTACGATCAACACACTATTCTTTTCTATTTTAGTACTTTTTTCTTCTACTGCTTGTGTCTAGAATGCGTGAGTTATAGGTTAAAAGGAAATTATTTCCCATTTTATCATGGATTAATATTTGGTTCTAGTCGCTAGACCATGGCCTATGGAAGGCAGGCTTGGGGTAGGCATGGAACGGGCCCCGAGGATGGGTTGTGATAGGTAGCCAATCCCAATCGAACATTCCAAGGATTAGATGTTAAATCTATAAGAAATTAAACAAATGTCTTCCACGATTGTGAATATCATGGATGTCTCATTAACCCATCATTGTTTTTATCTACAGAATGACACTTCATGTGTTAAATAGTTTTCAATGACCTGAATAATCTTTGCAATCAAGGATTTAAAGAAAAGTACCACAAAACTATTGTAGGTGTGTTCATGTTCTTCTTATTTCTGCTCTTATGTTTATTCAGACATTCAGCATCACCCATTGACTACCATCTAGAAGGAGAATATTTTTTTGAAAACATTTCTTCTTGAATTCTCTCTCCAATAAAGTATACAATCATAGGGACACACATGTATTTTTTTATATTTCAGACCAAGCCTACTAACAACATTTTCAATATCATAAAATGAATCAAGAATGTTTTCTTTAGGAAATGCATCACCCAACAATTCCATTACCATGGACATTGCTGTATTTTTAATTCGACAAAGGTATTTGATATTGTACAACATTAGTAATAAATAATGCTTTGAATATTTCAAACATAGACTATACAACTCTTGATTTCCATTTTCAACATAACCATGAAACATATTTTTCTCAGTGATGTTTTCTATTATATTTTACTCCACAAAATCAAGAGGAGGATCAGATGATTTGTTACAGTCTTGATCTAGTTGTCATACAGTCTCAAAAAAATCACTTGTCACGTTTCTATTTATAGCACCATCAACTTGTTATTCTGATATGTTTTGATGTTGATGATGGTTTCTTGTAATTCCAAATGCATCATTTTTACAGTTTTTCATTTCATTTTCCATTTTCGATTATTTTTGGAGCTCATTATTTGGATTGGCATAATTTCTCAACATTTATATAATGTATGATTCAACTTACCAAATCCAACACAAATATTACATTGGTAATTTCATTAATATCAAGTGTTAATAACTTCATCTCTCTTTAACCATCTTCTAAATTTGCATTTGGGACATGGACTTCTTCCTCTCCATTCAACTGATCAATTGGAAATTGAAAAATCTAAAAAATCATTGAAACCCTTAGCATATTGAGGTATGGTCCACTATAATGTACTCAAAAATTTATCCATGTATACTACAATGTTCCTACACAATATTAAAAAAATTAAAACATATAACTATTTCCAGATAGGAAAATAGATTAATATATAATTTTCGAAAAAAAGAATATGTTAAATATGGTTTTCCTATATAAATATATATTGTATATAATGAATCATTTTAAATAAGGGTTTCTATTGCCTTCTTACTACAACCAGTTAGGTTTTATTCTCTTGAGGATGGCATCCAAATATTTTTGTATTTATAAAATATCCAAAAATGAAATAATTTTTTTTCTAGGTCTAAAATTATGCATCAAAGAAGTTTGTGTTCAACATGTTGACATATAGTTGAAAAGGACTAAAAACTACACAAAACCAATGGTAAATGATGGAATGGTAGATAGGTGGAGTATCATATAAAAATGGTCAAATCCAAAAGAACTATTCCTATGGTGTGAGTAACTTTGAAGGACAAACATTCATTTATTCAAATACATATATGGGTGAAATCCATTTAAAGGATGTTGATTCAATTATGAAAAGTTATCATAATGTTTTATCTTTGATGACTATAGGGATATCTAAATCATACAATAATAATTTTCATTGTATCATGGTGTGTATGTTTCATATGATTAAATATTAGGGTTAGAGGAAATCACACCACAAACATGTTTTTTTCTATAGATGACACTTGAGGAGAATTTTCCATAGTAAAAACAATTGGTTTCATCTTAAAGGGATATTTGTTGGAGTTTTTTCAAGATTCTATGGGGTGTTTGGTTGTACCTTTATTCCCTGGTCATGCTGCAATGTGTGGTTAGGATGTTATGTGTGTTTTTTAGGGTTTACTTTTATGCCCTGATCCATTGGGTCATTCTACAACAAAACCATTTAATTTTAGAATTATGACATTCCCTCATTGTCTATATTGAAATGGTCCTTCTTTCCTTTTTTTGGAAGGGTCAGACCTGTTACATCAGGTTTGGTTATTCCTTCTTATGTTAGGTAGCATTTTTAATTTGGAAATTTTTAATCTCACTCCCCCATTGTCCCCCTATTTTGATCACCCCACTGCTTAAATTGAGGTTTATTATAAGTTTTGTCACCATACTAAAGATATATAATCTTCTCCACCAATATTCTTTCATTCCCTTTGTGCTTCTTCCTCAAATTTTGGATGGCTTCAACTATGGATTTAATGAATATTCCACTAAATCATAGTGCTATAATCTTTGATTCATGGGAATTTATGGTATTGTATCTATAGGATTCTTGAGGAGATAAATGATCCTTGTTTCTTATCATTTGAAAAATGGTTTTCCAAAGTTCTTTTTTAGGGAATTAAACTAGATTAAACTGGAATTGATGGTCAATTCAAAGGTATTTTTCTTAAATAAGTTCAAGAGGTATAATATGAACCTTTCACACATCATTGGTCGACATTTTTATGTAGCGATGATTCTTGGTGATTTATCCATGCTTATTCCTTATTGTATTAATTTGGATAATTATTTATATATTTTTATAATTACCTATTGGATCCTTGAGGTATGGGAAAAGGACTCAAGAGCATAGTGATTCTTAATCTGATCTTAGGCAGAGATAGTAAAAGTTCTATGGAATGGGGTAAATCTAACATCATCTAAGCTATCCCCTTTAATACATATAAATATTCATACATTAATGTGCATGTGTGTGAATGATAGGGTACTGAGTTTAACAATGTTGGTAGGGATTAGTTGGGATCAAAGTGCCTCAAGTAGTCTGGGTTGATCCATATAAAATAAATTTTAGAATTTCATTCTTGGTCCATGAATTTTAAAGATTCTCAACGGATATACTAGTGGTGATAAGGGATTCATAAATAAATTGATGTACCTATATGTTGTCTTTATTTGTGTGATGAGTTGTGTTTGGAATTAGGAGATCCTTATTGATCTAGTTTAGGGGCATTTAAGTGGTTAAACCTTTAGGAATGGACTAGTTAGCATTGGATATTGTGAGTGTTCTAAGAAAATCTATAGGAAATGACCTAGAAAATAGAAACACTTTAATTGAGAGGGGTAGGATGTTGTTAGTGTCTAGTACCTAGTGACATGTTGTTGGTCTTGGGATGATCATGGGATTAGATTGTAGTGGTGATTAACAACTCACTAGAATGTTCCTAATGTAAATTGGTGATAATGATATTGATGCTTAGGATTTCATATCCTTGGGGTTCCAAAGGGAATCAGATAGAATCTATGTAACTAGTTAGACACATCTGTTTGTGGTTGGAGCCTAGTGTTGTTCTAGTGATGAGAGTTGGGGAGGTATTATACTACATTACTACCTTTGAGGGGGGGTATGGAATCAAAGAGGCTTAATGTTTAGTGTGGATATATATGACCTATTATTAATGAGTTTAAGTTGGGTAAGGACTATGTTCTTGGAATTTTATTTAGATCATGTGTACCTAAATTTTATAATTATGTTGGATGTGTGGTTGATATTGGTCATGGTGGAAGAAAAAAATACACATAGATGATATATTCCTACATTCACATATGGATATTCCCACATCTAATCGGACGCCCATAAGGTATATGAAAAATATTGAAGACAACAATTTATAAATAATATGGAACATTGTAACCATCTATATAAATTTACAAATAGTCCTCAAAACAAAAAAAAGGTAAACAAATCACTCACCAACTCAATTTCACATGAGAACTAACCACAAAAATCCAACCAAGGATAAAATAATCTGAAATAAAAACTCAATTACCCATTATAATCTAAATTAAAATTTTATCAAACTCTTTAGATGCACACGTATATAGGCTTACTAAATTAAATGCTTTGAAACTCGTTTTTTCATTATAAATCTAACATTAAAACACCACTATAATCCTTAAAAAACCATAAACATGAGAAAATCATTTAGAATTTAATTAGAAATGATCTAGAATTGTAATATTATTCTTGAAAGGTATTGGATAGAGACACCTACCTCAATAGTGTGAGATTGAAATAAAACTATCATAGAAGGAATAATAAGGCTTAAGGAATAATCCACACAACATATTATCTGAGAAACTTAATTCAGACATGAAACATATCCCCTCAAGTTCAACCAAGAGAGATCTAAGACAAGAAATAAACATTAAGAAAGGGATAGAAAATAGTAGAAGATGAAAAAAATAAGAATAAAATTCATAAGATCCTTGATGAGGAATCAATGGAGGATAGAGAGAAAGGGAGGCATGAAGAAACAGAAAGGCATGTTAAGGGAGGCGAGGGCGGTGAGGCATGACGTGGGTGGAGAGGCGTAGTGAGGGTTGGTGGAAAGGTGTGGTGAGGGACTGCGATGGGGCTGGTCGAGATTTGGGAGTCGGGATGTCAGGGGGTCGGGTGAGGGGAAGAGTGTTATTTGTAAAAAAAATTAATGGTTTAGAGGCGGTCATTTAGAAATTGTTGCTGAATTATATCAAAAAATATAACGGTAGTTTAATAAAATTCCTCAAGGACATCAGTTCGGTGTCCTGTTGTAAGTCATATGTATGTAAAAACATTGATTAATTATTTATTGTTTAATGGGAAGAAAAAAATATAAATGAAATTTTCTGGTAACATAATAATTGTTTTCAATATATATGAAAATATTTTAATTCAATCCATCCTTATTAAATTCCATCTAAAATTTTAGATAATAACGTCCCTTCGTAATGTGGTAGTTCGTCGTACACATGAGATACATTATCATATTTGAAGAGAATAAAAATAATGATTTTTGTGATGTAATAATTAAAAAAAGAATAATAATATCATAAATATCACCTATAATCAATTATAACATGATTATTTTTTACTATAAGAGGCGGTAATGGAAAAGCACTAAAATCAATTTGTGGGGCAGTAGTTCGTCGTACATGTAAATGATAATTTATTAACACATTTGATGGAAGTGGAGATGGTGGTAGACCATTCCAATTACATAATAACATAAACCCATAATTAAGATAAAATGGTTATTATATAATATTGATGCAAAAATAATTGAAGGATATTGAGGAATAAATAAAACAAAAACTCATGTTGATCAATGGTATATCTTGTTCATGAATCCTCTTTTGGATTGAACTAAAATCATTACATGGATGAATTTAGGTCTGAAATAATGATTATAAAATTATAACGGTGAATTTTGGAAGTTATTTGGTTAGGAAATGATTTAAAAAATGGGTTTTATGGTGTGAAGAGAAGAAAATATGGGATGGACTTTTATAAGTGAGGTGAGTGTCAGACTTATAGTTTTAAAAAAATATTCAATAATACACATGTTTTTATCATGAAAAATTAAAAATAATTATAAATTTGATTAACCCATATGATATAATGTCAAAATTGTTCTATGAAACGGTTGGTGGAAAAATATCTATTTAGGTGTTGACCTTTATCCTGTTAGTTTAACCCCCATGAAAATCCATTTTTACCTTAACCAATATAATTAATATTTATTATTTTCACAGTTTTTTTTATTTGTAAATTAATATAAAGATATTATAAATTATATATTATTATTATTACAAATATGAAATTCTTTTTTTAAAATAATATTTTAATACATTTATATTTCTTATTTAAAATTAATCTCATAGATGTGATGAGAAAATGGGTTTTCAAAGGGAAATATTCCATAAGCTTACAAGGTTTTTATATAAAAATTAAAATTTTAATTGATTTTAATGGCATAAATTAATTTAGTTTATATAAAATTTAACTCAATTGAATTTAAAAATTATTTAAATTATAATTTAACATTATAAATAATTTTAATGAAAAGGTAATTTATTATAAATTTAGTATTTTTCATTATTCATTAAAAATTCATACTTTTCAGAAAAATAACACATATTCTCCCAAATATATTTTTGAAATTACGATTTGAGGAAGTTATTTTTATTTTATAAAATGTAATTTATAAATATGTACAAAAAAATTTATATTGTTTAAAAAAACATAAAAGAAATTGTTTTGAGAAAATAATATTTTTGAAACATATAAAGACTTTATTAAAAACTATGTATTTTATTAAAAACAATTTCTATTAACATAAAAACATTATTAGTTATATTTAAAAACTATTTCTCATTAGTCATATAGATCTATCTGATGGTTGGGTTATAATATTCATGTTTAAATAACTACATTAATAATATATCGTGGGTTTGTTTAAACTCGTTATCTTTTGTAACCCATGAAAACCAAGTGTTGCATATATTACATGCCTAACATGGTGTAGTGTGTAATGAAATATAAAAATTTCTTTCGTTATAATTCAATCAAAAATAATTATTTTATGTAATTATTAAAATAAAAATATTTAATTTATATAAAAAATACTTCATAAAAGATCAAGGTGTTTCATTTTAACCTTTTAAATATGAATATATACCTTGAAATTCATAAAAATGGATGAAAAAATTCAATACATCTACATAATTTATTCCAAAAGTAACTATGTAGATTTCCCAATATGGTGGTTTCACAACAAAACATTGATCAGGTGATAGGTGTGGTTTCATATAACACCCTCTACTCGATCCCAAATATCTATATGTAGTTTTTTCATAATAAATATCATTCTCAATTGTTACAAAATATGTGTTCAGTATATGTGGGGGAGAAGGTTTGTAATTAATTCAGAGTGGTGTATGTAACACTTTATAAACATAAGAGATGTTCAGTGGAATTTCTAAATGATAACATACATTCCTAATACAATCATGTATTTTAATTGGAAATTTATATCTTGGGCATAACATTCCCAAATTTATTACATGAAGAAAATGATATAAATAAATTATTACATTGTTTATATGCTATATTTAATATATGATTATTATTATAGTATTTATATAAACTTTTTCCAGTTACGACATGTTTCAAAATGGCTCTAACCTTGTCTGACATCTCATCATATTACTCATGTCCCAATAGATTTCATTACAAAACATAATTATTTTATATTTTTATCTACACTTCTTAAATAAATGGATTAATAATGAATCATATTAATTCTAAAGATAAAGATATAATTTTAATAATATTATACATGAAGTCTTTTTCAATCCCAATTATAATAAAAATCCATATAATAAGAAGTTTTTCATATCCTCTAGGGTTTGACCTATTCCACAAAATTGACCATCTTTCTAAGGATGACACAAAATAATAATTATTAACTTCTTATGAAGTAAAGGTTGAATAATTTTCTAAAACATCAAGGAAAACACCTGATTCAAATAAAAAATTTAATGACATACTCTATGCTACCATAACACTTCCCTAATGAATACTCTGTGAAGGGGATCCAAGGAGAAATATCCACAGATATAAAAGAATTTTTTGGGTTTTCTAATGTGATTAACCATATAAAATAATTATCTAAAAACCTATAATATGATAATCCCATAATTTTTCTAGTACCATTAATTATATGTCTATAAATTTTAAATTCAATATTTCCCAAATAAATTATTCACTGTATACAAATTTCCATAAATGTATCCAAAAATATAAATAATCTTGATAAAATCCCAATACCTAAGACCCGAAAGGGGGTGTTAATGAATTTTCACTTATGATTTATCATAAACTCATAAACACATGATGTTATCCATAACACATATTTTTATCTTACATGTATACATAAATGATTACGAAAGATAATTAACCCTTGATTTTTTAAATATTATCTTCTCTTAAAAAAATAATTACCATTGGAATACTGGGCTCATCCTTGAACTGATATAATGTATTTTTTTCATTCATCAAGAATCCCTATAGAGGTAAATGATCATATTAATTTTACCTAAGAAAAGTGTAGTAATATTTTCATTGTGATCATTTATGAAAAATAAATCCTAAAATTCCCAAATAGGGTGTAGGGAGGACATGTGTGACCTAACAATCATGATTCACTTCATCCATTGTGAATATATAAGATTTCCCTTTTTTCCATTTTCGTCAGAGGTTGTGGTGGTTTATCATCCACATTGGCCATGGGACTACAAAAATGATTAACGTAATTCCCAAACTCTAGATACTTAAAACACTAATGTGTTGGTGGATCATTTCATTGAGATGTCTCTCAATTCATTTCAATTACATTCCTCTTCACCTCACCTCTTCATTCTTCTGACCTATTCCTAGGATTCCCACACATGAAACTCCCCATTTTTCATTTAAATGATTTACCTAAGTTCCCCTTCCCACATATTTGGAAAGTTAGAGTACGAAACATTGTATTCCATCTATGTGACAAATCATTAGATTTTCCATGAAATTCCATTTTCCATTTCTTTTCACCATAACCTAAAGGAATTTCAATTTTCAATTTCCAAATTAACTGCACATTGAATGATTTATTCGTCAAATGAAAATTCTCTTATATATAGTTTGCTTCTTATAATTGGTTTCACACCAATTATGAATTAGTAAAACATACATTTCAGGTGAATTATAATTCCAAAAGAGTACCATATAAGTTTTATAATATATTCTCTATATTTACCAAAAAAGTCAAAATACATATAAATAATCTCAAATAATATAATCTTTATTATTTTACAACTAATACATGGAAAATATCTATAGAAAATTAAATTTTAAACTTATGAACTTCTTAGAGTAAATATCTTCTCATTGACTCCTGTTCTTAGTAAGACTGTACAATTGATATTCCTCACCTTTGAAATCGTAGAATGAAAAAAATGAGGTTATCAATGTCTAATAATTATAAAATATAAAATATATTTTTAGTGATACTGGCCCATTTCTCAGAAACTATAAGATCATCATAACCATGGAAAAATGCTTTTTTTCCTTCTAAATTACTCAATAGAATATTTTTCCCTTTATTTCTCATTTTTATGTTCATAATGAGTCGTAGATTTAGAATGTTGTTCCATCAATGTAATGTATTGTTTCATTTCTTTTTTAGAACATTCATTTTCTCAAGATGAAACTAATTGCATTACATTTGTATTCAGTGTTATCACAGTTCCTTAGGGTAACATCCATGGACTAAAACCAAAATAATAATGTAAGAAACAGTAAACATTATAGGGAACCGTATAATCCCGATGAATCACTTATATGATGTTTAAATCATGATACCTTCATTTAAATATTTGACACCATTGATTTATATTATCATATTAATATACATCATCTATCTAGATCCATGATGACATTTTGTGAGGAGTTTGTGAATTTTCAAAGCATGTCCACTGAGAGTGAAAAATTTGTTGTGTAATAGAGAAAATGTTCATGCACAATGTGAGTAATGAGTCCATCTCATATCATTGTTATTACACATGCAGACCCCTTTTTAGGACCTACATATACATTTTGTCTCCATAATGGGATGTAATTTCATGGAAATCACTTCCTCTCTCCCTTAACAAAATTCCATATATTTTTCATATACTTTTACTCATCCTTAGACTAATATGTAGATACATCATTGGAAATATTATTATAAATACCCCTAGGTATCTCAATAATTTTTTCTCAACATAGATTCAAATGTTTAACTAATTATTTTCACTGATACTAACTATAATGACCCATGCTTTTCAAACATAAATATTACATCTCTTTAGATACATATTCATTACATTATAGAAGAAAACACCTATGAATAGTAATAGTTTAGTTAATTTGGAGACCATTTACACAGTATTCCAAATTAATTAAAGAACATAAATATAAATAATAAATATGTTCCCCAATATTACACATCACAAACATTCCCTACTTCAATATTTTCTTCCTATCCTTGGGAAAACATACATATGAAAGGGTGGTCATTGACAATAAATAATGTAAAAAATTAATATGTCAATGATTATATAAGTATTAAATGATAATAATTGTATGATAACATGATCATAAAATTTTACAACCATACCTAAAAAAAGACCATACTCTCCAGTAATGGTCCAAAACATTTTCAGTTAATAAGACACTAATAACAATAATATTAATGAAAAATCCATATAAGAATATAAAATTGGAATAAGACATTTATTTTTAGATTAATAAATACTTTAATATTTTAAACACGTATAAAATAAACAAAATATATCTCAATAAGATAAATAAATTGAATCAAGTCCCCTCATAATCTTATCAACATCCAACCATGTCCCCACCAAACAATATAAACAATAAAAAAATAGGTCCACAGAAAACATTTTTAACATGTAATCAAGTTCATGCATAAAATTGTGATCATTTTATCATGTTCGTGCATAAAATTATGGAAAAGAAATGCATTTCAATGTAAAATATCATAATTGTTAGGGTTCACTCCCTAGACCATCATATATGATAATTTAAATTACTAAACTAATTTCAATATCTATATTGGTCATGTATATCTAATAAAATATAAATTGTTACCAACTTCATTAGAGATAGGTATAGTTCCCACCCATCAGATAATGATAAAAATATTTATGTGTTATACATGATCATGAAACCTTCATTAGATCATCATTAATTCATTGAAATAGATTTCATAAAAATTTCATGAAATCATATCCTATATAAAAGATAAAAGTTTCATAATAATATTATCATTTTATCATATCATATGTCATGGAAAAGGTTTGTGTATACATATGAATTTTATTATGGTATAACCCATAAAAGATAAATTCATTATATAATCTTGAAATCCAAACCAAAAAACATTCATTGAATGAATAATAATGGTATCCTTGTATCATATCCCTAATAAAAAATATGTAACATCAAAATATGTCATCAAATATGGAGAATAATTTTGATTGACTGTCTGAAACCATTTCTTGTCGAAACTATGCATTATTTTTTAGAACAAAAACATTAACTCATAAAACATATTAAAAATATTTTTAATTAAATATAAATATGATAAAATATGAAGGATTAATGAAATAAAATAATGGTCATGGAAATGAGATGTTTTATTTATACTGTACATGTAAAGAGAATGATTCCATTCAAGTTTTTAGTAAAATCTAAAAAGAAATTTCCTAGAAAGTGACAAGAATATTTTTTACTGTAAAATTTTGTAAAAATATAATCATGGTTAAAAATACATATTAAAAATAATAGGATATTATTGATTTTTTTGTAAAACATAGTTTTGGAAAATAGAATTTTTGAAAGAAGACAAAAATAATGTAATATTTTATTAAAAAAGTCTCAATCATTTTATGTACCAATGAGTGAAAAAATTGTAATATTATCTAAAAATTTAATTAATAAACATGGGAGTATAATTTTAATGGGTTTATCTATATATTGATTATATGAGTTTATCATCAGAAACATAATGGAAATAAATATCTATGAATAAAAATATTGTAACAGATAATCAGAACCACTTTGGTAAATTTGAATAGAAAGACAAATGAAGGAATAAAATAAAATTGAACATAAAATATCATGAGGATAAAAAAATTCAATATATTACATGTCAATAGGTCTGTATATACAACTTATGAAGCAACGTAGTTTCATAACATAACGTATGTATCAAAGAGGGAAAATAAAAAACAAAACACCCTAACTGATTCATTAACATTAAAACTATAATCCCTTTGAATGAGATATTATAAAATTCATATGTAAATTAAAAAAATTATAATAAAAATTATAAGAAAATAAATTAATGTCCAGTACATTAACCACATATAAGTAATAGGTTTTTAATATAACACGTGTCTCATAGAAGTAAAATGTCATATGACAATCACATACCATATGTCTTGACTTCTTTTGTATGTATTCAAACCTCCTATATAATAAATATATGTTTATTATAAATATTTAATTGAATCATATTAATATATATCATTACATATTATTTTACCTTTTATTATTCCTTTATTAAACTTTTCCTGTTAATGTCATGATTTGGGGAATGCCTACATTCTTTTTACTATAAGGTTTATCTGCTTATGTTTTCCCTCAAATGTGAATCTTAGATTAATCATATAAATAATTTCTATTAGGATATAAATATAATAAAATTAAATTATATATTTTTTTATAGTAATCTATGATATTTATAG
Source organism: Viscum album (assembly GCA_963277665.1). Taxonomy (NCBI): domain Eukaryota; kingdom Viridiplantae; phylum Streptophyta; class Magnoliopsida; order Santalales; family Viscaceae; genus Viscum; species Viscum album. The sequence continues at coordinate 287,703,841 of OY728148.1, forward strand.
ATAAAAAATTAAATTCACAATTCAGGGAGACAGTATGTTGTACATACACATGAACGTTGTTTCCATTTTCCTTTTTAATTGAATTAAAAAATAGTGAATTATATATTATAATTAAGAAAGTAATATTAATTTCATATAAATGACATACTTTACATAAATTGATTTTTATTACCTTATAGGTAATGTGGGAATGAATTACATCACTTCGTGAGGCGGTACCACATCGTACACGCGTGTAACGTTATCGGATTCCCACAAAAGTGAAAACATGATGGTATGTGTGAAATAATATTTCCTAAAGAACATTAATATCATAAATAAAATATATAATCAATAAAATAATTATTAAATACTATTAGTAGATATTTGAAAAATGAATATCATTGGTTCACTTTGTGGTACTCCTCTGTACATACGAACGATGATTTTGCAACCCATTTCAAGGAAATAGAAATGGTTTTAGATCATGAAAATAAAATACAAAAATATTTTTATATTTAATATAATGAGGATATTATATCATCATGTTTTTATAATAGTTTATATAGTTTAGAGAAGAAATAAATAAATTCTCATTGTTGAATGTTACATCTTCTTCAGATATCCTATTTAGGATTGTAATAAATTCTATCCTTGGGTGGATTTATGTACAAAAAACGACTATATGATGAGAGTATAGAAGTTGTCAAGTGATATAAGTAGGTATTGAATTTAAGATAATGGTTTTATGGTGTCAATAAGAGAGGATAATGTGAGGCATTTTATATGTTAGGTGAGTGGCACACTAATTTTCTTTTGAGAAGATTCAATAATAACTACTATTTTATCATTCCCAACACCTTTGAAAGAGGAAATTATTTAACCAAGAATTTATAAGGTCAGTATTTATCCATAGTATATTATTTTACATATTGGTTGGTTATTTTAACTATTATTGGTTTATTTTAACGCTCCAAATATTACATTTACCGTATCAATTGATATTAATATTTACAGGATTCACTATTAATTTTGGTCAAAATTAAAGATTAACATATTATAAATTCTAATATTTTTTTATTCCAAATATTTATTAGATTTTTCAAAATTCAATACCAATATGTGGAAACTTTTAATTTAATTTTATCAAATTCATTTTCTAAAATTTATCAAATGAATTTTATTATTGTACCAAAAAACATAAATGTCAATTTTTTTTAGAAAATAGTATTCTTGAATAATATAAAAACATTTAAAAAAATTTTGTATTTTATTGTAAAAGTGTTCTATTTATATTTAAACTTTATAATTATTATATAATTATTATTTTATTACTATTCATATCACTATGTTTATTGGTTGGGTTATAACGGTTGTGTTTAAATATTGATATTAAAAATATATCATTGTTTTGTTAAAACTCATTATCGTGTGTAACGTAAGATAAAATTGTGTTTAATTTATTTCAATATTGACTTAGTGATACATGTAATAAAATATATAATAAATATAATTTATAATTAATTATAAAATTTATATTTCTTGTGATTAACATGTATTATTATTATATTTTTTTGAAAAATAATAATTCAAAAAATCCGAGGGTGTTACATTGATGAATAGTTTATTTATTAGATTAATTACATATAAATATAACTTTAATCATATTTAGAAAAAAAAATTAAAAACTATACAACATGTTATTAAAATCATTTTATTTTTTAATACTTCATGGAATAACCAGGGGATGTACATAGAAAATGGGTGAGCAATAAATCCTCATAATGTAATAATCAATGGATAACAAGATGAATGCAATACAGGTGAGTAAATGGATATATAAAGGTAAAATAAAAGGCGTGGTAATCAAAAAAAGAACATGATTTCATTTAAAATTATTATATAATAAGGAAAACAATTTATTGCGGATACACCATATAACATTAAATCATAATAATATGTTTTGGCTAAGCATTAAGGAATCATAACATAATATGATTAAGACAAAATCTCATTTATCACAATTGAAATGTCATGAGATAAAAATATTACCCAATGCATTAGATGTTGATATAATTATGACCCCACCCTTCACATTCATATCATTTAGTTTCATAAGTGTTCCAAATATATCATTACATATAGGATCAAGTTTATCACATTTAAACCTATGAATATTGAGTATGGGTTAAAACATGGAATTAACTAATAAATTAATTATAAGTACATATAGGTAAATATCATTTAGTGTAAATCAGATTGGGTATCTTCGATATAAATGATTGATATAGAAAAATCAAAGGATATTTTTTGATAGTGTAATGTAGGTTAATAATGATTCATGGAAGGTACTATTCAGAGAGAAAGGGGTATATCATCAATTAAAAATTATAATTATATTAATTGGTATGTGTAAAAAATATCAGAATGAAATTTTTGGAATCAAATGGAATAACATTATGAATAGTTCTGAATAAATATGAGAAGGATAGAATCCCTTACTTTCCCATTGTAACAACTTAGGTAATGGTTATAACGAGAGGGGATAAATAATCCCTCCTTATTTAATCATTAATTGTACCGTAAAGGTATATTTATCAAACATTAAAATATAAAAAAGTTTGATTTAAATGATTACAAACAAAGAACATACTTGAATTTAAAAGAAGTGAGAAAGATCACGTACCTTAAGGGGGTGTTTCTTAAATCATGCAAGGAGTATCTTAAGATCTTAGGGGCACATTTTGATGGATTTGAAGAGGAAACAACATTGTAAATTCATGCACTATTATTTTTTATTCTAAAAGTAATTAGAGGTTTGGTGTGTTTTATATAAAAAGTGAGGATATTATTAATTAATTTCATTACATAGGTTTTATAACATCCCATTACATGTTTATATTTTATTTTCCATACTGATTTTAGTACCCATTGAGTGGATCTATTTTTCTTCTTTCTTTAGTATTCTACTAGACTATTTTTTAAGGATTATGAACCATTGCATGGTTCGATAAAGGTTTAAAAATGTGTGGAACCAGTTTTATGGTTTGAACAAGGTTCTAATATAATTTTTGAAATATGTTTCATGTTTTTGTATGGTTTTTTCATGGTTTAAATAATATATGCAAACTATTTCAAGGTTTTTTCATGGTAAGTACTAAAAAAGAGACTTGGACTAGGAAACCCTGAAAACGTTATGTAATGTTCTAAAAATTGAAAATAAATACCTGCACCCCCCCCCCAAATCAATACTAAACTCCATCCACATGACCATAATCCCATTATTGGGACTTTGGGATCCCGATAAATAAATTATGCCTACAAAAACAACATATGTTTATGGATATAAGCGCCAATCAAAGTAGATATCATCAATCGAAGTCTATTTTTCTCTTATTTTCATGGATTTCCCTTAGTCACTTCATTTCTTCCTCTTAAAGGTTAGGAATGCCATTATTTTTGGTGGATCATGATTGATTCATGTGAAATTAAGGATCTAGGATCTTCTCTATATTCATTCAAGATCAATCTTTTTTTATCTGATGATCACTATCAAAGGAGACACAAATCAAATTGGTTATGATAGGATGCCTTAATTTTTATTTTTTGTGTTTCTATGAAATTACATCACATTGTGACTCTTTGAGGCTTGATAAATATTTTGATTTGTGATTCTTGACATCTATCACATGTTCTATAATTTTTTTCAATTAAATTCCTCATAAAAGTTTCTTTGAATAATTCTTCCTTCAATTAAATAAGTTATTATTTAAATGGAATTGATCTTCATCTATCTGAATATTTTATGATGTATTTTAATTCCAAGTTTAATTTTTTTTTATCAAAGAACATTTAGAAGATGGTTTTGTGAAATTGAGTTATTAGGATGATGTTTTGATTTTATAAATAGCCTATGTATTTAATTATTAAATGGGCTTTGTTCCCAGTTTTTATTTTTTAAATGAACTTCATAGATTTAAATTAATTTAATTTAACTATTTGATGTGTTATAAATAGTTTAAAATGATTTGGTTTATTAAATTATATATGAAAACACTTTTAATTTCTGACCTTTGATTTTGGAATTTTTTTCTTCTGAAATTTGGAATAAATGATATATCTTCATGGAAAGAGGGTGTTAAACCAGATTTTGAAATTTACTAAATATTATTTACAATTTTAATACATCCTATAAATTCTTTACGGATGATTTGAAATAAATGATTTTTTAATGTTCCATTTAGAAATTTTATGATCAATTTTGAACAGAATCATGTATTATTATCCTTTTGAATATTGAACTGTATAAAATATTTTGTATTGAAATTGGGTGGATAGATAAATAGTTTTCAAATCATTTCAATAAAATGATTAGTTTTTGAAAGGTGAAATGTCATGTTTTAAAGGATTAGTTTAATAAATGTTATGTAATTTTTTTAAACACTATTTTTAAACTAATCCTCATACTCCCTCATTTTTATTACACTTTTGGAATATTTTAATTTTTCTATGATGTGAATACATAAAATATTTGGTATAATCCTACTAGTCTCTTTATCTTACACACTACATGTACCATATAGTGATTGCAACCCTTTACTATCTTATAACATGTGTTCATGTTCTCACCATCAGTTCTTTTTTCATGATCAGGTGACCAAGGTTGGGTGAATTAGGACATGGTGGGTGGTCATGTAAAACCAGGAGAAGGGTTTTAGTGGGTTTGTATGCTTTCATTTTTCATAGTTTATCACTATTCTTAATATATATATTTCGATTGATATATTCATAATGATGTTTCATAATTATAATATTTTATTTTAATATTTTTAGGTCAATATCTTTCCCAATGGTTATTTCTAGATTCCTATGTGATTATCATCAGTCCATGGAAATAAATAACTCTCTCTAGGTTAGTGGAGAATCAACTCAGGTATTAGTTTATATGGTATCATGAGTTGATTAATTAATAATTTTATCAGAATTTTTCTTTCAAAATAAGTAAATACATGATTTCAAAATCCTCATGTTTTTGGGGTGGGTTGAGGTAGATAATATATTAAGAATGCATCCGGACTCAAGAGGTAGTCTTTCAGTGAGTGCTTGATCACCACTCCTTAATTATGAGACTTGAGTTACCAGGGATGATGCGACATGAGTTAATATTTTGAGTTCTTAGTTTTCTAAGGATAAATTATATTTTAATCCCAAATGATACTACATTTGATTTGGTAATTATTTTCTATGTTTTTTATTCATAATGAAAGTATGGAAACAGTTGAAATATGTTCTCACAATCTGGTAAACTACAATGAATTGGTTTGGCTGATTGGGAAATTGATCCAAAAATAGTTGTGACGTTGTTGTGTGTTTTAAGAGCACATATGGATTATCATTTTATAGTTCTAAATTGGTTCCAAATATGAAACATTATCCATTTTCTTACTTTTTACTTAACATAAATGAGTATGGTTATGTGGGGTATGTATATTGGTTATTTCATGATCACATTTGGTTGTTTAAAATTTAATCACCTATTATTAAATTTAAATCCCTTGTGAAAACTAAATTGTGTCTAAAACATATTATGTTATGTTCATTATGAATTGTTTTTAATTTTTGAAGAGTGAGTTTTATAGAATTTTTTTTTGGAAAAATAATTATCAAATTATATTTTTCAATTTCATAAAAAATGTTTTAAAAAGAAATTTTGGTTTGTAATGGATTTCAATGGAAACAATTTTTTTAATTGGAACAATGGGTTAATGTCTTTGAAACCATGGGGTAATTTGAAATATCTGGAAATGGGTTTTTGAAATTTTTATTAATCTAAAATATAATTTATCATTTTAAAAATGGAAGGTGATATTTTATAAATGTTGAAATCTTGCGTGTTTTGAAATCAATAATGTTTTCATTAATATGGTCTGTGACTTTGATTGATATATTCTTTGATCTTTTTCAGTGCTCTTTAATGACTAATTTGTTATTATTATGTTTTATGATGTTCAAAAATGTATTAGAGAATTTCATTAAAGGAGGATAGAATACTGGTCCAACATTCCAGTCCTTTAGGTAGTTCTTCACATTTTCTATTTGTTTAATCAATTTTCATAGACTCTACCTAGATTCCATATCGAGTGGTGGAATGAAGGAAATTCCAACAGTTGAACTCCATCATTGAATTCCAAAAGTATTGTATACCTCCATAGAAGGGTGAACACATTTCTCTTGTGGCATTCCAGTTCCTTGAATAAGTTCATATAAACATTGATACTATCATATATCTTGAATCACTCAAGGTCATGTCTATTCACTCTATATTTGATAGGTCCAACCAATAGTGGTGAAATGTTGTGATTACCCCTTATGTGTATGAAATAGTTTCTTATTAATTCATCCCATCATCATTTATTCAATGGATGTTTCCTGAGGAAGTGAACAAATGGAATTTTTATAATTTATTAAGTTTCATTCATGATGGTCTATCAATTGAAAAGTATTAGAAGGAGTTTTAGTATTTGTTATGATTCATACACGGAAAATTTTATAATAACTCATTAAGGATGTATATTTTAGAAAATTTATTCAGCCATAACATGTAACTTCCATGCCTATAAAATGGTTGTTCTCTCATCCAGAGATGCTTTAAAGGGTATTTTTAGCTAAAGTGGAGGTAGAAAAGAAATAGGAATTACTAAATGACACATTCCAAATTGAAAATTTTTAGTATCCTTAAAAAAATATGAGTAATATAATGTATTTATTGTTTTAATAACACTGTAAATATATGAATATTTTTTCTAAATCTCTTAGAGTTTTTAAAAGGCTATTCCTTTTGGGTAACCTTAAGAATTTTTATATGTTGTCAGGATGAAAAATTATTTTTCGGTTAGGGATACCATCTCCTTACTGTGGGGTAAAACAATATTCATGATATTAGGGTTCCATCCATATTCCATGGTGTGAAGATTTTCATATGGTGTTGGAGCATCTGGTTACCAGCTTATTGTTTCCATCATTAGAGTGGAAATAGTTTGAGTTTTCCTTCATATGGATTGTCTGTTTTGGAAACCATTTATTTTGGGATATTTTTGTTGATATCTTGTGGACCATGTTTGGGGTTATTTTTTGGATTGGTGATGTCATATTGGATTCCTTATATTTACATATTTTTTTGAGTTCGTTGGTGTTCCTCTTGTTTTTACATGATGGTTAGAGCTCAATTTTTATAAATCGATAGACGTCTCAACTGGGAGTGTAGTTCTCGGTTGAGTACTGAACTGGATGTGTGAGCTATTTCGGTTTTTACATTTATATACCATGGTAAATTACATGGGTTAATGGAAATATATGGATTTTAATAAACAAGAAACACCATTGTACTGGCATTTAATTTTAAGGGATCATTGATGTATGAGTATTTGATTTAATAATAATCCTAGGTTACTGTTTATTACTTTCCTAGGGTTGAAATCCTTTTCAATTCATCACCATTCTTCTGGATTATTTATATTAGATTTTTATACTTAGTTGGTGGATGAAGTGTCCTATTTTGGTATTCTGGGATGTGATTTTCTTATCTTACACCATTTTGGGGAACCTTTAAATGTAGGGGAGACCTACGCTAGGAAACTTGTCTTTCTCTTGTTTAGAGATGTGTGATGATCTTGGTGTTTTGATCATGGAGTTGTGTGTGTCATTATCCTTTTGGAAAGTCTCTACTATAGACCTTGTATTGTTCACCTCATATGAGAAGTGATGGGTTTATTCTTATTTCATTGTGTTATATCATTTGGACTGCATTAATTCTTGGTATATAAAGTCCAATAACTGAGTGGTAATAACATCCCGTTACATTTTATTATGTGTTCTCACCTATTTATTTGAGTAACCAATGATTTAATCTCCTTATGTATTGTTTTTGGTATTTTTCCAAACAATTTTTGATGGTTTCTAGACCTTTTCCTGGTTTTCACATGGTTTTTCAGGGTAAGAAAATGGAGTGAAACCATATTAATTATTTGTTCATGGTTTGTGCATGGTTGGCGCATTATTTAAATAATGTGATAAAATGGATGCACAGTTTACACATGGTATGTGGATGCTTTAAAAAATTGTGTGGCCTATTTCATGGTTTTTGCATTTTTTGTACTAAGAGTATGACCTGTCCCAAGAAAATGTGTGAATCGTAATTAATGTTCCATAATTTTTAATTAAAGACCCAAAACCCCCCAAATCAACGCTAAAATCATCCCACTTGATCATAATAAGATCATTATGTTTTTGAGATCAATTTTAAATCATTTTGTGCACCCATAACCTCATCACAAAGTGGATCAAAGTTGTAATCAATAAAGAGATCCTCTTTTTCAGTGTGTTCTTCACTATTTTTCATAGATATTTTTATTTTATTGATTTATTCTTCCTAACATTCTTCAAAGCCTGGTGCGTTTTTTGATCTTCATTTTCTGCTATGGTATAATTGATATATGATATCCTCTCACTTCTTTAATGATTCTTTATACTTAGATCTAGATATCATCATTGATGGTGAAAAATCACAGATGTGTTGGAGATGGATTCCTCAATTTCTGTGTCGGTGTTTCTAGGACATTCATTTATTTTGTGACTGACTATTTCTTGATAAATTCATGGATGTATGTTTCTTGATTTATAACACATGTTCTATTATTGATGGAAATTTAATTCCAAATAAAATATTTATTGACCAATTTAATTTTAATTGAACATGGTATGAATTAAATGGATTTTATCTTGGTCCCTATCAAAAATATATGAACTTTATAAATTCCATGTTTTTTTGGTTATGTTTTCAATGATATTTTAAAAGGTTGTCTTGGTGAAATTAAGAGAATTTGGACTGGTTTCTGATTTATTAATTGTTCTTTGGACCAGGTTTGGATTTACTAAATTATATTCAATGATTTTAATTAAATTAATTAAACTACCTGATGTTTTTAAAAATAGTATGAAATGATTTATTTTATTAAAGGAAAAATAACAACATTTGATTTTTTTGATTTTTTTTCAATTGGTTTTCATGGTTTATTTGGAATAAATGAGTTATATTTAATTTATTCAATCCTCTATAAAATTCTAATAGTTTTTTTAAATGATTTTGGGTTTCCATGAAATAAAAAATTATCTTAATGGTCCATTTGAAATTTTAAAGATGGATTGTAAAAGGATGTGGGTATAACTAACCTGTTGAATATTTAATTATATATTTTTTAATTTTAATCGAAATGATTTTGAAATTATTTGTATGGAAAATTGTGAAGAACCCCAATTCAATTGTATAGGGGTTTATTTTTGAAATTTATGTAAATTGATTGAAATTAATTGATTGAATTTAATTATGAATGTTAATTGTTTAATTGTATCTAAATCGATTTCAAAAAGATATTTTTGAGAAAAAATAAAAATTGTATTGAAATAAACCATTGGTTTTTACCATAGAAGAAGGTATTTTTCTTATTTAAAACACATTTTTTAGTTTTAAATAGAAAATTGTATATTTAAAATGGAGAATGGGGTGAATTTTATTATTGTTTTAAAATGAATTTCCCATCATGAATTTTTTTTCGATAGAACATAAAATCCATATGTTGGTAGTGTGATAATTTTAAAACACTCTATGATTTTACAATATTCCAAAATATAAATACATCATGTCACTTCCTGAAGGTGATGGCGATGAGTCCTCTTTTACCTGAGATTAATGGGGCTTATGTAAGTATTGGCGTGTCACCATGAGTGTGTATGTAGTCTTTTATCCAGTAACTATGGTACCTAGTTAGGAATATGACCATATGGCCCACTTCAAAGTATTTGGACTATATTTTGTTTTTTAGAACTATTTTACATTATATGAAAATTTATATAAGAAACCTTTACCCATGAAATCTATATAACTGATCTTGATACATGATAGTGTTGGTTTTCACCATTTGGAACCAGAGTTTCCTTGATTGTTTCATTTATTTTTATTCAATAAATTGACTTAATCATACTCATTCACATTCATCATTACATATTAGGTGCATATTCTCATATATTCTTGATTTTATTAATTTAGAATGGGATATGGTTTTCAAATATTTTCTAGAAAATGATTATTTTTTATGAGTGAAATAGAATGCATTACATGATTATTTTAATAAATTAATTTTAAATGTTTAAAACTCGATTTATAAACTAATATTTATACTCTATAAATTTTAATACTCTTTTTGAATATTTGAATCTTATTATAATGAAAATGAAAAAAATATTTGGTGGAATCCCATTGGGCACTTTAGATCACAACATGACTGCACCTTTTGTTATTTTCATCCCTTTGCTATATTATAAAATGCGTTTGGGCTCTAACCATCCTTTGGGGGTTAGTGCTTGGGTTACTTTGGACATGGTGGGTGGGCATGGACAACCATTAGAATGGTTTTAGTGGTTAGCTTCTTCATTCAGTTTTATTCGTGTCTCCTTGTATATTATATGAATTTAATGATTAATATATATATATAATGATGTTTCGACATTGTACTTTTTTATTGTAATATTTTTAATTTTATATCATTCCAAATGGTTTTTTGTAGATCCCCAAGTGCTTTTTATCTGATCGTGGAGATCAAAAATGCTCTCCTGGTTAGTGGTTATTCTACTCGGGTATCAATTTAGATGGTATCTTAGATTGGTTCATTATTGGTTTTGTATTCTATGATAAATTTTTGCAAACAACTAACCATCACAGGGTTTTTCAAATGTTTTCATCAAATTAGTAGTTTATTTCATTATGTAATAATTCTATGAACCAAAATCCTTTAAATAATACCTTTATTGGTGAGAATGGGAGTCCTGGTTGTAAATAATTCCTTCTTAAACCTGAAAATATGATATTTGTTTTGAAGGATTAATTATGTTATTATATAATTAATAAAATAACATTGAAAATAAATTATTTTAAATTGAAAATTTATATTTTCCCTTTGATACCATTTTATGGAATATATTAAATCATATTTTTATCATTTTGATGTCATAATATATATCGTATAATTATACCATGTTTAATATTCACCCAACTATTTGGTCTTCTTATATAATTAAGAAAGAATCAATATTGGATAATTTGGAAATCATGATTTAAAAAAATTATTTTAAAATAATAATAATTTTCTAAATAATTTAATCTAAACTTTTAAAAAATCACAATTTTTTAAAAAATACAAGTATTATTTAATAAAAAAATTTATATTCTTTATTAAAAATATGTTTAACTTTTTAAAATTATAATATCATATATATTTAATAAAATTTACATAATAGTAATTTTTTTGTAAAATATCATTTATTTTTATAAAATCATCAATAAAAAATTTGTGTCCTGATTGAAACAACATATCAAAAAAAATTGTTACATATTATCAAAATATAATTTGTATCAAACATATTATTCAAAATTTATTATGAAATAAAGGATAAATATAATTATTATTTAATTAAAAATTAATATATAAACATTTATACTATTTTCATCTATATACAAAGACCATTATTAAACCAGAAAATTACATAATAATAAGTTGTTCTTTTGTGAGATTTTCAAGAGGTTGTTAGGAAAAAATGGTTTGGGATGTGATCTCCATGTTCTTAAAATTCACTCTTAGATAGTTTTAGTCATGTTTTAGTTGTTCAATCACAACATAGCCTTACTCATGGGAAAAATGATTTCATCACTTCTCGTAGGCCCTAGGGTGGAGATGACCACCAAGGGTGTAATAAAAACACATATAGTCCCTCTCATAGTAACACATATGGAAAAGATAGATAACATAGACACAAAACAACCCTTTATTTTGCAACAATATAAACAAAAACCCAGTTACACAAATGTAATGTCATGAAAGAACTACTACAACTCAATGGGAAACTGTAAGTACCAAAAGAAATTAAATACTGTCGTGACCTTGAAGCCAAAATAGCTCATGCAACCCACATTCTAGTAGTACCCAACCTAATCTCCAAAAAAATCTAAATCATATAAAAACTCATTTATATATACGTAGGGTGAGTATAATAGTTTACTCATTCAGATCCACCCTAGAGGCTCTCATGCAAATGTAAATAAAGAAAGTTAAATCACAGTGAACAATAAGTGGAACTAAATCATCACCTAAAAAGGTATACTAAGTTCCCAACATAACCATGGATACTCCCATAATTTATCGCATATATAACATATAATATTATAAATAATATCAAAGGATCCATGATACCACTTCCCATTGGTTTTCTAATATTCCCCAACATCACATGTCCTGAGAATGTCTCTCCAAAAAGGCTAGCTAGTAGACACGTGGGAATATAACCACAACATGAACCTCGTTCCACAAAAAGAACATAAATATAACCTAAACTAAATATGTAGTTTCCCAGAGCCACCATAAATTTCATAATGTGCCTCATACAACAGGTATTATACCTCAATCCCTTACACCCCATAAACTGAGTAAGGACACTCAAGACATCACAATCTATACACATTATACCTATTCTAGTCCTTAAGAAACAATATCCAGAATATATGGGTGTAAAATAAACAAAATCTATTACATCCCTCTACAAACATGTATTGGGAAAACTAACCACTCTGCATACTATGACAAGTAACTAACAAAAGAAGGGAGTAGGTAAAAGGGGGTAATTAAAAATCCGTACTCCCATCGGGATTTTGAGGAAAACACCCCCAAGGCTCATAATCCTTGGGGTGTCAGTTTCCCTAAGCAATGGGGTTGAGTAGAATATATAAAAACAAAATTATATTATATAATATAGCTCACAACCACACTATGAGAATAGCCTTGTCTCATACTCAACTAATGCCGATGCCTATCAGATACCCAGCTACCACTACTAAGCCTAAATATCCTATAATCCGAACACCATTTAATGTGAAGCATTAAATTACTTTATACAATATTAATTACAAATTATGTTAATTAATTCATTAGCATTAATTAACAATTATTATTACATCATTAAATTCAATAGCATTTCAAAAAAGTACTAAGACCTTTAGGCCTAATATAATTGTTCCAATAGAATCTTATAATTAAACCTCAAATTGTATCCCATCAAGCGTCAACCCCAAGGGTTAAGAATTTATTCATTTTTTTAACAACATTAATTCCCCAATCACTAGCTTATCTAGGAAAAGTTTCTATGATCCCAAATCTCAGGGGGATCAACACGATGAGGAGATAATCTACACGTCGAGTATTCTCCACCTATAGTAGGAAATATAATTCATCCAACCATGAAGATAGATTAAACAAACATTACAATCTTAATCAAGAAGTGGGTAAAGAGAATAAGATAAACAAAAAGCCTAACCACCACCCAAACAACATATCCAAACAAGCATCCAACAATCATAACAATGAGTAGTTCCAAATTTAACCAGTTTATTAATCTCTAGTTTCCACCACGACACCACATGCATAAAATGATTCTTCCTTCCACTATAGGAATAAACAACTACAACAATAAATGGGCATCCCTTCCCCTTAAACCACAACATCCCTCTAGGTTCATCCATCCTAGGATCATGTCACATCTAGTCCTCTCTACCCCCACAACTAAAAATATATCTCTTTCCTCAGCCATGTCACAAGAAGCATGATACAAACATAGAAACCTGGATCTTTTCCATAAATCAAGGCATATATCCGTTGCACAAAATGATCCCACATAGCTCCAATGCACAAGGCACAAAGCCTTTACAAGGAAGCATGAAACTCCTGACCTATAGAGAATTATATTTTATCACACTACCAATTCTTATTCCATCTTTAATTGACCGATTAATTATTCATATGTTCCAACTATGGGGAACCTAAGAAACAAAAATTCTCAAGCTATCAAGAAATTATTTATTAGTTAATTTAACATGCCTATAATTATTTTATCTATAAGGATAAACATGCTTTGGGTTCATTAAAAAATTCAATTAAACATGCATACCTACATCAATTTTATAAACATCAAATGAAAACTACAACTGGATTCATTAAACATGCCTCTTTATTATTTAGTCAATTAATAATCAGTTAATTCAAGGTCTAAATTCTTTAAAAATTTCCATCAAGAGAAAAATGCTAAACCAAGAAAGGAAAATATATCACGCTATCCTGAAAATCAAGATTCAAACTTTTATCATGGTATAATAACATCATCATGTGATCACTATCAATTTGTAAATCTGGTTCTCATATTTATTAGGTTGATTTCATTGAGATCCAGGGGGTTAAATCGTGGTGACTATGATTTCATATAAATAAGTAGAGAAGAAAAAAACTCTAAACCTATAAAGTTCACAGGTGTTCAACAAACAAGAATAGATCAACACAAAAAATATGGATCACCTCTCTCCCAAAAAATACATCCACACAAGGACTTGCGGAAAGATTTTTCAAGACCAAAAACCAAGAAACCCCCAATTTGAAACAAGTGATATCGTCCTCTATAGAGTGGAAAGAAGACCCAAGAGTAAAAATAATGAAGAAACATAAAAATAGAGGTAAAAACTACCTCATATCGAAGACGGGTCACTACAAATTAGAGGATTGATATCATAATCTATCCTTGGTGAAGGAATTCACAAAATAGAAAAGAAGTGGCCACTCGGTCGCCTGGAGTCGAGAGCGATCTACTAAATCCTTAAGTTTTTACAAACCTGAGTGGATTTAAATGATTCAAAACATCCAACATTGGGTAGTTACACTATGTAATCACACCTTTCTATTGAATAACTTTTCATTTCATTTTACAAACAGAGGAGCTTTAATGTCTAGTGTCTTCAAAAAAGGGTACATAAAACATGAAAACAGAATACATTATTTTAATCCCGATGAAAATATTCTGGAAAAGTTCATCCTACGTAAAATTTCTCCTTCTAATAACTTGGAGACATACATCAAATGAAAGTTTGAGTAAGAGTACATGTAAGGAAAACATGTGAAACAGTTTACAAGTGAACTTTAGTGATAACAATATGAACGTGGGGATAAAAATGTACATCATAATAATAACATGATACATAACATGAATATTGGGATACAACACTTAATTTATACATTGATAAGAATATGACAATGGTCATTCCCCAAGGATTCAAAAAAATTGCCAATTTTATTCACCAAGGTACTAGTAATCATGTCTTCTCTAGAGATTAATTTCTTTACCCAATGCATTGGAGCACTATCGAGGAATACCCTTAATATTTATCTATTTTCATGTGATCCAAATATATCATAATCATACATTTCATAAATAACACTAAGAGAATAAAATAAATGGGTTTCATATAAAAAGAGTGCAATTTTAAAAAGTGCTTAAAAACATGATCATTATGTCATTTATAACCCATAGAAAGGGAATGAGGGTTTTATATTTGTCAGTTACAGAATCAAATCTATAATTTTTTCATGATGAATACCCCTATAAATTAAATTGGTTTGGGTATTCACATAAAAAAAATAAAAGAATATCTGCAGAAAGAAAGACCTATTTTATGAAAACATTTCAGCATAATGACTATACAACATGGATTTAGAAAACATTAAAAAGAGAGTGGAGAAGGTTCACCCACACATATATAACTCATAATACAGTATAGGGATAGAATAAGATGTAAATAACATCATCGTATGGATATTTGAATGACATACCACATAAAAAAAGAAACTTGAATGAAAATTCAAGATGCAATTTCATTTACGAAAATTCTGCAGCCTAACGACATTACCTACAAATTCATAAATTGAATTAATGAGAGCAAAAGTGTATCTCATGATATGTACATCCACTGGATAGTAAGAGGGATAAGTAATATCATACCCCAACATATGAAAATATAAATTCAAAGACATAACATGAAATAAGTATTGAGTAAAAAGGGAGGGTGAAAGGTTCTCATACCTTGAAGAGTCACATAAAAAAGGTTAGGACCTTGGGGGCTTGAGGTAACCACTGGAGGACTAAAAATTAGGTAATAAGACTAGAAATTTGTTAGGGAGGAATTTAAAATGAAAATAATGAAGGAATGAGTTGGTATTAATTGAAAAACTGAGGGAATATTTTATAAATATCTAAGGGACACCTCAATAGTGGTATTTGATAAACCATCGGCTTGCCCATGGTATTTTCCCATGGTATTGGCCACCTGAGAAACCTCGTAACATATTTCACTATAAAAAAGTATACAAGTAGAGGTATTGGTTGTAATACCCCTTGAGGAGGTTTTCACTCTACCTTCCCTTGTTGACAAACTAGGAACCTTCTAGTGTAGTCAGCAATCTCCCTTTTTATATTATCCCACTAATAATTATCACAATGTTCCCTATATATTTTTGTGCTTCCCGAGTGTATATAGAAAGTAGATATATGAGATTCAGGCATCAACTCAATTATTTCCATAATATATAGAACACATTGTCTTGTATTAAGTTTCAGTACACCTTCTTGATCAATATTTAACATATGTAACATCCAATCTTTCATAGCCCCAATCATCTTCTATAACAAAGGATATTATTTTTGAGAATTATTGATCATATCTATTAATGACGGTTGATAAATCATTTGGGATATGGTTGATGATTTCCCTTCCCATATAATTACTATGTCCATATTTAATAGGTCATTGATCAGAGGATCTCTTTGAATTCTCATTATGGATAGAACAATAGGTTCTTTCCTACTTAATGAATCAGTAACTTTTTTTCACTTTTAGGATGTTAATGAATTCAAAAACCATAGACATTAAGAATTTCCAATCACCTCCTTTTTCTCATGTTCAATTCCATTTGTATGAAAATATACTTTCAACATAGATGGTCTGTGTATATATAACATTTCTCCCCATAAATATAGTACCTCCATATCTTCAAAGAAAAGGCAATTGTAGCCAGCTCAAGATCATTTATTGGATAGTTCTTCACATGAGTTTTCAACTATCAAGATGCATAAGCAATAACATTGTAACTTTTCAAGAGGACACCAAAATACCTTTCTGAGATGCATCGCTAAAAATAATGAATCCTTCTCCCTCTATAGGGTAGATTTTACACAGGTGTAGTAACAAATCTCTTCTTGAACTCTTGGAATCTTTCCTGACACTCCTTTTTTCATATGAACTTAACCCTATTTCATGTTTGTTGGGTTAAATGATTACAATGTCATGAAAAGTTTTTGACAGACCTCCTATAATATCACAATTATCCGAATAAACTACGAATATCAGTTATTATTGAAGGCTGAGGCCACTCCTCTACAACCATTTTCTTTGTAGGGTCAACTGTGATTCCTTTATTGATTACGATGTTCCCTAAGAAAGAAACACGTTGTAACCAAAATTCACATTTTATGAACTTTTTAAAAATCCTTTCCGTCCATAGAGTATGCTAAATAACACTTAAATAATTATCATACTCCTCACAACATTACGAATATATCATAATATCATTAATAAAAACTACCAAAAATTCATCATGGTACTTCTTATAGACTATATTCATAAAATCTGTAAAAATAGTAGGGGAATTAATCTATCTGAATGGAATAACAACAAAATCATACTGCCCATATCTTGAACGAAATTTGGTTTATGGAATGTCTTCATTCTTAAACTTAAATTAATGATAACCAGCTTAATGATCAATCTCAGAGAAGAATTGATCCCCAAGAAGTTGGTCAAATAAGTCTTAGATTCATGGAAGATGGTATTTGTTCTTTACTATGATCTCATTTAGTTATATATAATCAATACATAGTCACATTGTTCCATCCTTCTTCTTCACAAAGTGAATAGTTGCTCCCTATTGAGACACACTCGGTCAAATAAACCCAATCTCCAAAAGATCTTGGAGTTTCTTCCTTAATTCATTCATATCCACATTCTCCATCCTATAAGGGGTATTTGATATCAGATGAGAACTAGGTACAAATATAAATGGATAACTCTACCACTTTTTCTGGGGGAGATCTGGGTAACTCCTCTGGAAATACGATATTGTTTTCCTGGATTATGGGGATATTTTTATCCTTATACTCTCATTTACATCTTTTTCTTCACTGATCATCTCCATAAATAATGATATAGGAGGTTCTTCTACATAAATATCAGGTTGATATATCTCCCCATGGAGGATAAATATATGTTTTCCATTCAAGACAAATATTATTTCCTTGCTTCTACATTTCATCTTAGCATTATACTTTAAGAGACAATCCATCCATATTATAAAGTCAAATTCCAAAATGGGAATGACTAACAGGTTTGTGATAAATTGTTCTCACAAAAGTAAATACTAGAGTTTCTTAACGCTAATGATTCTTGAATAATCACATTAGGAGTCTTGACTGATAACTCTACATTTATAAATTCGTGGGTTTATTCTAAATTCATTCCAAAGATGGAGGAAATAAAGTAATTCAATGAACCAGAATTGAACATAGTATTTGATATCATTGAGAGCACAACAAGTGTACCATCTACCAAATCATTTGGAGCTTCAACATCAGTTTTCATGATAGAAAAATAAATACCTTTATCCCTTGTCCTATGCTAAGGTTTTTGGTGATTCCCCTACACTGTCCTTAAATTTGGACACTGATTGGAAAAGTGTCTAAGCTATCTACACTTGAAGAATTGGACTTTAGGTAGGGAATGAACCATATTCCCTTTGTTTTTAGTGTTAGGAAGTTGAGGATTAACCTCACTGTGAAAATTCTACATGATATGGCCATATCTTATGCACTTGTAGCACATTCTTCTCCCAAGGAGGGAGATCCTGAATTCTTCTTCCCACATTTATTACACGTGGTACGATGTAATTTCTTGCATTCTCTTCCCTGATCAAAGGCCCTCCCTATACTGGGCTCTATTGATCTCTTCTTTTCATTGGAGTTATGAGACCATTGTTTCTCACTAAACTCTAGTTTGACATTCAATGCACTCCTCACGATATCCACATAGCAATAATAGCCTCGATTGTTTAGATTCTTCTATAGATGAGGTCTTAGTCCACGAAAGAATATATTTTCCTTCCCATTTGGATCCATGGAGAATCATGAGGTGTAATGGGAATTTCTTTTGATGTTCATCTAGTTGCTTCCAAAAAATTCATTCTACTTCTATTTTAGCTTGAGAAACAACTTATTAATTCTTTCTCTTGGAATGAGGGAAATACTTATTGAAGAATATCCCTATAAACTCTTCAGAAACCATAGATTCAACCTCCAGTCCGAGCCTCATGCTTTTAATCAGTTCCAACAACTGATCAGCTTCTCTCTCTAAGATTTAAATAGCTAGGGCGACCTTCTCTTGTTTTGAACAGTGGTGTAGATAAAAGATATTCTCGATAGAGATAATCCACTGTTAAGCAATCAATGGGTCAGTAAATCCACTAAAGGTTGTTGGTTGTTGATTCATAAAGGATGAAATAGAATGTTTTTTCCTTTGTGATGATATGGTTTTCTTATCTTGATTCAGGTTATTTCTCATAACTTCAGCCTGTTGGTTCGTCATTCTCATGAAAGATTCCACACTACTAAAAATTTGGCCTATAGAGACCGCCATTGGTGGTCGGTGATGCTGGTTAAAATTCCAACCTAAAGAGACCACCATTTGAAGTCTATGAAGATAGACGAAATGGCATCCTACAGCGACATCCACTAGCAGTCGCTGTTTTTCTGAAGCAACTACCAATGGCGGTCGCTGTTGAGGTTAGCAGGCATCCTACCGTAACCCCCAACGGAGGTCCATAAACTAGAAATATTTTTTAGAAAAATTTCATGGTAGAGAATATAAAAAGTATTATATAAATCATAAAAAATGGAAAAACAAATCCCAACACCATAAACATAAAGATAATCATAAAAAGTAAATGATGGACGTGATTCAACGATCCACATCCATCTGCTTTAGAAACCTACAAAAAGATACAAAGAAATCAACTACACAAAACAAATGTAAATTGGACATATTTATTCAGTTATTATATACATATAATCAAATGAAATCTGACATCTCATGGGTGCTATAATAATTTAAAACCCCCAATTAATAAATGTTATCATTCTAGGATTTTTTTTCTTGTTTTGGTGTCTTTTCTTTAGTTTCTGAAATTGTTTTGTTGTCTAAAAAGGAATGTTTTCCATGCGCACCGCACATCCGATGGATGTTCCCTCTCATCCTACATGTCACAAATAACATTCCTGTTGTTTTCGTGTGGTTTCAGGTCATTCAGAGAACGTTTTCTCTAAATTAGACCATCACAAGCCGTTTTGTTCTTTTAGGACTCCAGAAACGCGTTTCCGGTCACCTTAGTCAAAAGACACCTATTATTGATGTGTTGTCTACCTGAAAATTTTTCAATTCACACCACGGTTGCTGTCAAAGGATTTCATGGCATTATGAGGTCGTTTGATTGGTTTTGACCACCCAACAGGCCCTTTTAGAGTGTGCCGAACTGCTGAAATGACACAATCAGTCGTACCGTGCACATCGCACATCCAATGGACATGTCTTATCCTCCTATGTTTCACAAATAATATTATGTAGTTTTCCTGTGGTTTCAGGTCGTTCAGAGCATGTTTTCTCTGAATTCAACTGTGACATGCCGTTTTGGTTTTTTATGACTCTAGAAAAGCGTTTCTATTCACTGGGGTCAAATGACACCTCTGATTAACATGATGTCTGCATGACCATTTCAAAATTCACACCGCGGTTATTGTCGTGTGATTTAATGTCATTCCGAGGCTGTTCGGGTGGTTTTGACCACCCAACGCGCCCTTTTAGAGCGTGCTGAACTGCTGAAAATGACACATTCGGTCGTACTGCATGCAACGCACATCCTATGTATGTGTCGTCCCCTCCTCTATGTCACGAATAATATTCTTATTGTTTTCGTGTGCTTTCAGGTCATTCAAAGCACGTTTTCTCTGAATTCAACAGTGACACGCCATTTTGTTCTTTTATGACTCGAGAAATGTATTTCTGGTCACTATGGTCAAACGATGCCTCTGATTGACCTATCGTATTCCCGACCACTTAAAAATTCACACCACGGTTGATGTTTTATGATTTCATGGCTTTCTGAGGTCGTTCTGGTGGTTTGGACCACCTAATGCGCCCTTTTAAAGCACGTAAAACTGCTGAAAACAACACATTCAGTCATACCGCACACACTGCACATCTGATTGATGTGTTGTCTCCTCTTACATGTCACAAATAACATTTATATTTGTTGGTGTTTTTAGGTCATTCGGAGCATGTCTGCTCTGAATTCGACAGTGACACGCCGTTTTGGTCCTTTTTTACTCTAGAAACACATTTCTAGTCACCACGGTCATAAAACACCTCTGATTGATGTTCCTTCTAGCCTACCATTTCACAATTCAAAGCACGGTTGTTTTCGTTTTAGGTCATGGAATTCTGAGGTCGTTCGGGTGGTTTTGACCACCCAATACGCATTTTTAGAGCACACCGAACTGCAGAAAATGACACATTCAGTCGTACCATGCACACCACATGTCTTATGGACATTATGTCTCCTCCTAAATGACATGAATAATATTCTTATTGTTTTCGTGTGGTTTTAGGCCATTCGGAGCACGTTTTCTCTACATTCGACCGTGACACACCATTTTGGTCTTTTATGACTCCAGAAATGTGTTTCTAGTCATCGCGGCCAAACGACACCTCCGATTGACATGCTGTCTACATGCCCATTTCAAAATTCATACAATGGTTGTTGTCGTATGATTTAATGGCATTCTGATGTCATTTGGGTGGTTTTGACCACCCAACTCTCCTTTTTAGAGCACGTTAAACTACTAAAAATGATGCATTCGGTCGTACCGCTTGCACTGCACGTCCGATGGACGTGTCATCTCCTCCTACATATAAAGAATAATATTTCTATTGTTTTCATGAGGTTTTAGGTCATTTGGAGCACGTTTTCTCCAAATTCGACCGTGACATGCTGTTTTGGACTTTTATGACTCTGGAAACGCATTTCCGGTCACCACGGTCAAAAGAAACCTCTGATTAATGTTCCGTCAACACGAAAATTTTACAATTCACAATACGGTTGAAGTTTTATGATTTCATGGAATTTTGAGGTCGTTCGGGTGGTTTTGACCACCCAATGCGCCCTTTTAGAGCCCACTGAACTGCTGAAAATGGCACATTCTGTCATACTGCACACAACGAATTTCCGATGGACGTGGCATCTCCTCCAACATGTCACGAATAATATTCTTATTTTTTCATGTGGTTTTAGGTCATTCTGAGCACGTTTTCTTTGAATTCAACCATCACACGCCGTTTTGGTTTTTTATGACTTCAAAAATGTGTTTTCGGTCACCACGGTCAAATGACACCTCTGATTGACGTGTCGTCTATCCAACCATTTTACAATTCACATCACGGTTGTTTTCGTATAATTTCATGGAATCCTGAGGTCGTTCATGTGGGTTTGAACACCCAACGTGCCCTTTTAAAGCGCGCTAAGCTGCTGAAAACGACACATTCGGTCATACCGTGCACAACACATGTCTAATGGATGTGTCGTCTCTTCCTTCATGTCACGAATAATATTACTATTATTTTCATGTTTTTTCAGGTCATAGAGAGCACGTTTTCTTGGAATTGTACTGTGACAGGACGTTTTGGTCTTTTGTGACTCCGGAAACGCATTTTTGGTCACCACAGTCAAACGACACCTTCGATTGACTTGCCTTCAACCTGACCATTTCATAATTTACCCCATGATTGTTTTTGTATGATTTCATGGCATTTCGAGGATGTTTGGGGGGTTTTGACCACCCAACACGCCCTTTTAGAGCGCGCCGAACTACTGAAAATGACACATTCGGCAATACCACGAGCACTGCTCGTCTGATGGTTGTTCCATCTCCTCCAACATGTCACGAATAATATTTATACTATTTTCATGTGGCTTCCGGCCATTTGGAGTACGTTTTCTCTAAATTCGACCATGACACGCCGTTTGGGTCTTTTATGACTCTGAAAATGTGTTTTCAGTCACCATGGTCAAATGACACCTCTGATTGATGTGTAGTCTACCCGAACATTTCAAAATTAACACCATGGCTATTTTCGTTCTATTTCATGGCATTCTGAGGTTGTTCGGGTGCTTTTGACCACCCAACGCACCTTTTAAGAGAGCGTCGAACTGCTGAAAATGACACATTCGGTCATTCCGTGTGCACCACACATCCGATGGATGTTTCGTCTCCTCCTACATGTCACTAATAATATTCCTATTGTTTTCGTGTGGTTTCAGGTCATTCGGAGAACATTTTCTCAAAATTTGACCCTAACATGCCTTTTTGGTTTTTTTTGACTCTGAAAACGCGTTTCTGGTCACCGTGGTCAAACGACACCTCTGATTGACATGATGTCTACTCGACCATTTCACAATTCACACCACGGTTGTTGTTTCATGATAGAATGGAATTTAGAGGTCATTTGGGTGGTTTTGACCACCGAACGCGCCCTTTTAGAGCATACCGAACTGCAAAAAAATGACACATTCGATTGTACTGCAGGCACCGCATGTCCCATGGATGTTCCATCTCCTCCTAAATGTCACGAATAATACTTCTAATGTTTTTTGTGGTTTTAGGTCATTCGGAGCCTGATTCCTATGAATTCAATCGTCAAACACCGTTTTGGTCTTTTATGACTCCGGAAATACGTTTCCAGTCATCGCGGTCAAACGACACCTCTGATTGACGTGTAGT
The DNA here is from genome assembly GCA_963277665.1 of Viscum album. Lineage (NCBI taxonomy): Eukaryota > Viridiplantae > Streptophyta > Magnoliopsida > Santalales > Viscaceae > Viscum > Viscum album. The sequence goes on from OY728148.1 coordinate 287,727,676, forward strand.
CTACCCAAACATTTCAAAATTCACACCACAGTTGTTTTTGTGGGATTTAATGGCATTAAATGGCAATTCAGGTGGTTTTGACCACACAATGCACCCTTTTAGATCGCGCTGAATTGCTGAAAATGACACATTCGGTCGTACCGCACGCACTGCAGATCCGATGGACGTGTCATCTCCTTCTACATGTCAAGAATAATATTTATATTTTTTTTGTGTGGTTTCAGGTCATTAGAAGCACGTTTTCTCTGAATTCGACTACCACACTCCGTTTTGGTGTTTTATAACTCCGAAAACACGTTTCTGGTCACCACAATCAAACGACCCGTCCGATTGACATGTCTTCTACCCGACCATTTCACTATTTACACCACGATTTTTGTCGTATGATTTCATGGCATTCCGAGGTCATTTGGGTGGTTTTGAATACACAATCACCCTTTTAGAGCACGCCGAACTCCTAAAAATGACACATTCGGTCGTACCACGCGCACCACACGTCTGATGGACATGCAATATCCTCTTACATGTCACGAATAATATTCCTATTTTTATTTAATGTGGTTTCAAGTCATTCAGAGCACGTTGTCTCTGAATTTGACCGTCACATGCTGTTTTGGTCTTTTATGACTCCGGAAACACGTTGTCGGTCATTGCGGTCAAACGACACCTCCGATTGACTTGTCGTCTGCCCAACCATTTCCCAATTCACACCACGGTTTTTGTAATATGATTTCATGGAATTACGAGGTTTTTTGGGTGATTTTGACCACCCAATGTGCCCTTTTAGAGTGCGATAAACTACTGGAAACGAAACAATCGGTCGTACCGTGCAAATCTCACATCTGATGGATGTGTCCTCTCCTCCTACCTATCACGAATAATATTCCATTTTTTTTTCTTGTGGGTTCTGGTCGTTTTAGAGCATGTTTTCTCTGAATTCGATCGTGACACATCGTTTTGGTCTTTTATGACTCCGAAAACGTGTTTCTGGTAACCACGGTCAAAGACATCTCCGATTGACATTCCTTATACCAGACTATTTCAAAATTCACGCCGTGGAAGTTGTCGTTTGATTTAATGGCATTCTGAGGTCGTTCGGGTGGTTCAGACCACCCAACACACCATTTTAGAGCGCACCAAACTACTAAAAATGACACATTCGGTCGTACTATGCTCTCTGCACATCTGATGGACATGTCGTCTCCTCCTAAATGTCACGAATAATATTCCTATTGTTTTTGTGTGGTTTCAGGTCATTCAGAGAATGTTTTCTTGGAATTTGACCATGACCTGACGTTTTGGTATTTTATGATTCCGGAAACGTGTTTCCAGTCACTGCGAACAAACTACAACTCTGATTGACATGTTTTTTGTTCGACCATTTCACAATTCACACCATAGTTGTTTTCATATGGTTTCATGGAATTTAGATGTCATTTGGGTGGTTTTGACCACCCAACGTGCCCTTTTATAGCGTGCCCAACTGCTGAAAATGACACATTCGGTCCTACGGCGCGTACCGCACCTCCGATAGACGTGTCGTCTCCTCTTACATGTCAGAAATTATATTACTATTATTTTCATGTGGTTGTAGGTCATTTGGAGCATGTTTGCTCTGAATTCGATCGTGACAGGCTGTTTTGGTGTTTTATGACTCCAGAAACGTGTTTATGGTCTCCGCGGTCAGACGAGACCTCCAATTGACAAGAAGTCTTCCAGAACATTTCATAATTCAAGTCGCAGTTTTTGTCGTTTGATTTCATGGAATTCCAAGGTCGTTCGGGTGGTTTTGACCACCCAACGCGCCTTATTAGAGTGCACTGAACTGCTGAAAACGACACATTTAGTCGTACCACGTGCAGCACATGTCTAATGGACATGTCATCTCCTCCTAATGTCACGAATAATATTCCTATAATTTTCCAGTGGTTTCATGTCATTCGGATCACATTTGCTCTGAATTTGACCGTGACATATCGTTTTGGTCTTTTATGACTCCAGAAACGTGTTTCTAGTCACCACGGTCAAATGACATCTCCGATTGACATGTCGTCTACCTGACCATTTCAAAATTCACTCCAAAGTTTTTTTTGTATGATTTCATGGCATTCTGTGGTCATTCGGGTGGTTTTGACCACCCAACACACCCTTTTAGAGTGCATTGAACTACGGAAAACGACACATTCGGTCGTACCACACGCATTGTACATCTGATGGACATGTTGTCTCATCTTAAATGTCATGAATAATATTCCTATTGTTTTTGTTATGTTTCAGATCATACAGAGCACGTTTTCTCTGAATTTGATCGTGACACTGCGTTTTGGTCTTTTATGACTCCGGAAATGCATTTCCTGTCACCGTAGTCAAAGGACACCTCCTATTGACCTGTCGACTACCCGACCATTTCAAAATTGACACCATAGTTGTTTTTGTATGATTTATGTCATTCTGAGGTCGTTCGGGTGGTTTTGACCACCCAACGTGCCCTTTTAGAGCAAGCCGAACTGTTGGAAATGACAGATTATATCATACCGCGCGCACCAGACATCTGATGGATGTGTCGCCTCCTCCTACATGTCACAAATAATATTCTTATTTTTTTCATGTTGGTTCAGGTCATTTGGAGCAATTTTTCTCTGAATTCGACCGTCACATGCTATTTTGGTCTTTTATGACTCCAGAAATGTGTTTCTGCTCACCGCAGTCAAACAACACCTCCAATTGATGTGCTATCTTCTCGAACATTTCTAAATTCACACCATGGTTGCTTTCTAATTATTTCATGGAATTTCGAGGTTGTTCGGGTGGTTTTGACTACCCAACACGCCCTTTTAGAGCACGCCGAACTGCTGAAAATGGCACATTCGGTCGTACCATGCGTACTTCCATTGGATGTGTTGTCTCCTATTACATGTCACAAATAATATTCTTATTGTTCTCCTGTGGTTTCAGGTCATTTGGAGCACGTTTTCTCTAAATTTGATAGTGACACGCCGTTTTGGTCTTTTGTGACTCCGGAAATCTTTATTCGTTTACTATGGTAAAACGACTCCTCTGATTGACGTTCTGTCTACCCGACCATTTCGCAATTCATATAATGGTTTTTTTCATATGATCTCATGGAATTCCTAAGTTGTTCAGGTGGTTTTGACCACCCAACGCACCCTTTTAGAGCACGCTGAACTACTCAAAACGACACATTCGGTCGTACCACATGCACCACACGTCCGATTGATGTGTTGTCTCCTCCTACATGTCACGAATAATATTCATATTGTTTTCACATGGTTCTAGGTCTTTTAGAGCACGTTTTCTCAGAATTCGACCGTGACACGCCGTTTTGGTCTTTTATGACTCTGGAAACGTGTTTCCAGTCACCGCTGTCAAACGACACCTCCGATTGGTGTACCGTCTGCTTGACCATTTCACAATTCACTCCACGGTTTTTGGTGTATGATTTAATGGCATTCCGAGGTCATTCTGGTGGTTTTGACCACCCAACGCTCCTTTTTAGAGAGCAGTGAACTGCTGAAAATGAAACATTTGGTCGTACCACATTCACCCACGTCTGATGGACGTGTCATATCATCCTACATGTCAAAAATTATATTCCTATTGTTTTGGTGTGGTTTTTGGTCATTCGGAGCACATTTTCTCAGAATTCGACTGTGACACACCATTTTGGTCATTTATGACTCCAGAAGCATGTTTCCAGTCACCGTGGAAAAAAGACACCTTCGATTGATGTGTCGCCTACCTGAAAATTTCACAATTCACACCACTAGTGTATTTGTATGATTTCATGGCATTCTGAGGTCGTACAGGTGGTTTTGACCACCCAAAGCGTCGTTTTAGAGCACGCTGAACTGCCGAAAAGGACACATTCGGTCATACTGCGTGCACCGCATGTCCGATGGATGTTCAGTCTCCTCATACATGTCACTAATAATATATATATTGTTTTCGTGTGGTTTTAGGTCATTCAGAGCATATTTTCTCTGAATTCGACCATCAATCGTTGTTTTAGTCTTTTATATCTCCAGAAACGTGTTTGTAGTCACCATGGTCAAACGACACCTCTGATCGAGGTTTCCTCAACCTGAAAATTTCAAAATTCACACCAGGGTTGTTATCATATGATTTCATGGCATTAGGAGGTCGTTTGGGTGGTTTTGACCACCCAACGCGTCCTTTCAGAGCGTGCCAAACTGCTAAAAAAGACACATTTGGTTGTACCGCGCACACCGCACGTCTGACAGATGTTCCATCTCCTCATACATGTCAAGAATAATATTTCTATTGTTTTAGAGTGGTTTTAGGTCATTTGGATAATGTTTCCTCTGAATTCAACCTTCACACGCCGTTTTGGTCTTTTTTGACTCTGGAAAAGCGTTTCCGGCCACCGCGGTCAATCGAACCCTCTGATTGACATGTCGTCTACACGACCATTTCACAATTCACACTAAGATTGTTTTCTTATGATTTTGTTTCATTTTGAGGTCATTCGGGTGGTTTGGACCACCCAACACACCTTTTTAGAACACGTCGAACTGCTGAAAATGACACATTCGGTCGTACCCTGCACACCGCTTCTCTGATGGACGTTCCCTCTCCTCTGACATGTCATGAATAATATTCATATTGTTTTCACGGTTGGGGAGGACTGGGGGGGGGGGGGGTTGTCTGACGGTGGGAGGGCTATCCGGGTTGTGGGTGTGCGGGGGGGGGGGGGGGATGTCCGGGGTGGGGGGCTGTCTGTGGTGGGGGATGATGTCCGAGGTGGGGAGCTGTCTGGGGGCGGGGCGGGCTATCTGGGGAGCAGGGGGGATGTCCGGGGTGGGTGGGAGGGATATCAGAGGGTGGGAGAGGTGGCTGTCCAGTGGTGGGGTGGGGGGGTATCTGGCGTGGGGTGGGGATGGGGGGCTTTCCATGGGTGCCGGTGGGGGGGGGGGGGGGCTATCCGGGGACTACAAATAGTGAACCTGAGCTCTATCATCAAAAACAAGATTCATGGTTTATATTATAAATCACATGGTTTTTTAAAAAATGTTTAAGAACATGCAATTTAATACATTAAAGAATTAAATGAACAAAAAAATCCAAATCTTTGATCAGATTCATGGTTACTTCTCAATTCGTGCACATAAACATTGCATCAGGCCAAAACACACATGATACCCCCATATCTCAAAAAATCTCTCTGGAAACCCAACCTAATCATCAATAACATCCCCATAAATAAAAATAGAAACACACCTCGTGAATAGAATGTGTCATGCGTGTTCTTACCTACTACCTCCATCCGGTGGGCCAGGGGCCTATAATAAATAAACCTTAGGACTATTTTCATAACAAAAATTATATAAATTAAATAAATAATTATAGTATGAACCTGCATCACATGATCCCATGAACCATCACCTGGACGCCCATATTCCCGCAGTTCTTTATCCTCAGTGATCAATTAAGAATTTACATCCTCAGAAGCACGCAGTCGTGCCTCAAAATATAACAACTACTGTGTCATATCAGCAACAACAGAACCAAAAACTGCAACACATGACACTACAGAATGAGTAATACCAGTTCCATATGTCAAACTATATCCTTGCCCGTCCCGACCAATAATTCAATGAATGATCTCATCCCTTGACATGGGAAGCTGCTGCTGGTCCTCTGGCAGATGTTCTAACTTAGCTTCAAATTGATCTAGTGAAATATTTAAATATATATACATATATATGTTAATATACAGATTTACGGAAGTATTAGTAAGTACACACACTTACTCTCAATGTTGCAGCCTTTGGATCCTTGCGATCACGAGTCCTCTTCCACGCCGCCATTTAATTAGTCGATGCATCATGCTCCCGCAACTGTACATGAATAAAATATAAGCACAAAATCATATTAATTAATAAATTTAAAAATGAATAATAAATACCTCATGTCGGATCTGAGACACGTGATGAGTCCCGAGCCTGTGAGGTGTTCCCTACAATGCTCGATTCTAAGAATGGCATGCTGACACCTCCTACATTCAATTCATTAAAATTTCAAAAAAATCACACATTCTTGAAATATATATACCAAAATAAATATACAAACCGCAACACCCTCTATAGAACAATATGCAACAAATTCACGCCATAGAGTCGGGAGGACACCTCTCGGGACTTTTTCTAGAATTTTTGGGGCACCCACATTTGGTGCCCAGGGGCCCCTCTTCACTTTTCCTTTATAGTCTTTCCACATATTACGACATTTTCACATACACATGGGCCAAAACTCATCGGGGCATACTTTCAAATTTTTCTATTAAAGAAAAAAATCACACATATTAGTATTGTTTATACATAGGGAATAATGTAAAATGGTCTTCATACCTGATCCTCCCTCCAAAGACGATATAATGTGTCTTGCAGGATAGAAGCCTAGTCACACATGGTCAATGGAAATCTATGTGGGTCACGTATGATATGACCGAGCTATCAAATAAATTCAGGGGAATTCAGTCCCACAGGATGAAATACCTCATCAATGGAAACATCAAATGTCGTGTAGGAATTCCATGATAAAATTCCATGACCAGGGCCGCTCTTGCAAGAGGAAGAAGCAATCAAGTATGATCATGTTGAAAACAATTTTATATATAATTTGATAGATGTTATATATATATGTTTATAAATTACATAAATATAGAGACAATTACATTCAATCACACCTCGACCCTGAGATTTAAATTCCTCAGATAGATGATGTGGATCTGCTGCCTCTTCCACTGACATGCATGCAGTCATAGAAATCATTAGTAAGGGGACTATCTAATGTGACCAAAAGATAAATTGGATTTTTCATAAAGAAATCAAGCTTGTATAGTTTTAAATCCAACAAAAAGGTATTGAATAATTAGTTGTGAATGAATTTTAAAAAATTATAAAGATAACAAAATAGATATAAAAATTATGGACAAAACCAATCAATGCATAGAAACATTTCAGATTGAATTAATAAAAATTCATGTAGCACATGAACCAGATGAAGAATTCCTCAATGGGAAGATACACCGAAAATAAAATCAATATACCAAGAGTTAAATCACCCTAAAATTTTATAACTGAATAAACTTCCAAAAGTGAGGATTAAAACATACAAGGATTTATAAAATGGTTAGATAATATATGATATCCTAGGACATTCAATACTGAATAGTGGGAAAAAAATTATACCTTTCATTAAGCATGAAAATCGAATGTTTCTCCTTCAACAATTGCTCTGACCCAATAAATATCTTCTTCATGTTGAACTATGTTATGTTGATCAAACTATTGGGAAACAAACAGAATAGTCTCAGGATCATCTTCTTCAAATAAAAACACTCCTCTCTGAGACATTTTTACAACAACTTGACAACATGGATATGAAGGAAAACTAACGAAGAATTCTTGTTCCGCTTGTGATGTCAAAATGAAACATTCATTATCAAGTCATTCATTTCTATATAACATATAGTTAAAATTCACCAATGAAAATGGATATTGATCGACTTTACATCCACGCACCGGACCAACCCAATTAAACTTTAGCAATATGTAAATTAACCCATGTGTGTATAAAAATTCAATGATATCTATCAATTGACCATAGTAATAACCAGAATCGACAAATCGAAAACCAATGCCACTATTTTTGGTTGCTTTTTTTTGTCAACATCATAAATGCGAAATAGAAAACCATTAGCATCTATAGCTTTATAACAACGACCTGTTATAGATGGACCCTTATCCAGTTGGATAAATTCTTTAGTTAGCGTGGGGTCCCCTAACTCCCTCAACTTATGAAACTACATAATTCATAAAATTCAATATTGATATATGGAGAAAGAGATTAGTATAATACTTCACTCACAATGAATATAAATTTATACATACATAATCATTGAACCAATCATGAAATAACGCATAGTGAGATTGTTGAATTTGAAACTCAGTCGCATGATACATCTCTTATTTTATCTCTCTAATGTGTTTCCTGCAAATGATAATGAGAATATTAAATGATCAACTTATGTAAGCAAAACATTAAAAATTTAAAAAATAAAAGTGATAACATACTTACTCATTAATGGTGCAACTGATGGAGTATTGAACAAGATATATTGATGTGCTTGTTTTTACTCGATGTTGTCCATATCAAATGTGGTTAATTCTCCAATTGGACCATCATGAATCCAAGAGGTGTTATCTAATATGTTTTCAACATCCATAAGATATTCTGTACAAAAAGTAGTACACTCATCCATCAAATAACCATTGGCTATTGATGCCTCTAGATGAGCTCTGTTGCATACAAATCATTTCAATGTACTCAAATGCCACTCAATAGGATACACCCACCTAAATTGCACTACTCCAGTAGACATTAATTCATCAATTAGGTGCACTGTCAAGTGGACCATATCATCAAAAAATGAGGCGGGAAACAGTTTCTCAAAGTGACAATGCTTATGTACAATTTAGTCCTGCAAACTTTTTAAATCACTCATTCGTTGATTTTTTAAACAAAGCTGTATAAAAAAATTACTCATCTCAATCAATGGATGAACCACATTGGGAGATAAACAATCACATATTGTGATTGGAATCAACTACTGAAGTAGTATGTGATTTTCATTACATTTCAACTCTTGCAATGTCTTTCTCGTCAGATTCACACACCTAGAAATATTAGAAGAGTAACCATCAGGAACCTTGAGCATCTTTAAAATAGAATGAAATGTATCTTTCTCATTTGTAGTCATCGTATACTGTGCAACAGACATATATGACTTTTATCCCTCAGGTAACTGTAAATGAATCTCTGTCCATAAACCCATTTCTTCCAAATCATGGTGTGCATTAACATGGTCCTTTGATTTTCCATTGTGACCTCAAATGGTCCACAATATGTTATCACAAACATTTTTTTCAATGTGCATGACATCCAAATTATGCCTCTCATGTTAGTCTTCCAATATGTAAGACTATAATAATACTTTTCTTTTTCCAATTGTGACTGCACTACCTACCTACAACATGAATTTTATGTACTGGAGGAGCCACCGAATCCATAATTTCTTATACCATGCTGATGTTTTATTCCTCAATCTGCAATAACATTTTGACTCCTATCATGATCTTTGGTGTTGGGATGAACTCTCTAGAACCATCAAATGCCACTCTGTCCTTTCAAAACATATGTCGAGGGGGGAGAAAACTTCTTTTACCCATGTATGCCCATTTTTTGAAAATTTTAATCCATACGTATTATTTACTTTTATTGCAAAAATGGAAAAAAATTCCTCTTTCGTAATCTAGCCTAATAAATTTGCATAAGATGGGAAGTCATTGATTTTCCACAATAAATAATCCTACAGTTTGAACAATTCATTTGTTTCACAGTAATAAGTCATCACACCATCACCAAAAAATTCATTCAACTTATCAATTAATGGCTGAAGGCAATCTTCAATTTTATCCCCTAAACATTTAGGTCCATCAATAAGAGTGTAATGTAATATAAATTGTTGCTTCATACCAAATCATGGGGGAAGATTATATGGAACCAACACCATGAGACATGTGCTATTAGTTACCCCAACCATAGAATTCAATGAATTGAAACCATCTACTGCCAATCCCAATAAGACATTATCAACATCTTTAGAAAAGTCGGGATGTCTCTTATCAAAATCCTTCCAGGCACGAGAGTCTTCCTGGTGGGTTAACATATCAATTTAATGAACTCTTTCTTCATGCCATCTCATTAAATTAGAAACTTTAGATGACATAAAAAATCATTTCAATGTCTGTTTAAGGGGAATGTAATGCATTTTATTTACGGCAATCAGTTTCCCCTGTATCTCAATCTGACTTTGATGAGTCTGATTTCCCCTATTCTCTTTCCACCTGGAAGCACCACAAACCATAAAAATATCCAAATGGGCAGTTTCCTTTCTAAACAACATATAGTTGTTTTCACATGCATCTATGGTTTTATATGTGAAACATATGTTCTCTGTCAACTTACGAGAATGGTAATATGACTAGGGAATCTTAGAGTCTACCGGAAGAACCTTTTTCAATAACACCAAAATCCTGTCGAATGATGTGTCTGAACAATGATTAAAAGTCTTCAAATGCAACAACTCCACAATAAATGACATTTTATTGAAAGAAGTACATCTAAGATATAATTCTGTTTTTTCATCATCAAGTGCTTCATAAAACCTCTTCGAATCACGATTTTTACTAGAGAAAAGATTTATCTCATCGGTCTTAAGATTCTCGATGTCAATGCCTTCAAGCGCTAACCCACATACCATTTCAGCAAGCATTTAATGAATTGGATCATTCATCCTTGCATCAACATCCCTCTGAACTGTATCCGTATTTTGATATCAAAAATATTCTTCTCTATGATGAGTCATACTCTTATAATTTTTCAGAAATCCATTAATGAATACGTGCTCCCTCACAGTATCTCGTGTGAATTGATATCTGTTAGCACATTTTCTATAAGGATAACGAATATAGTCACTTTCAAATACTCTTGGTAAGTCAATAAACATCATAATGACATTGAAATATTCTCTAGACATTCGATTTGTGTGATCAATCAAACTCTTATCCATAATAATATATGTATAACAAACATTTACACAATACTTATTACATTTTCATTTTTCAAATCAACTATATTAATAATAAATACTAATCAATTTTTTGTGAATCATTGATAAACTAATAATGTATGTGAAAGCCCATGTCATACCAGATTGCACTACAAAATGTAGAAGGGGGGAGCTAAAGGCAGTGCTACGAGGGAGAGGAGAGGCATCAAAGGGTATCCGGAGCCAGAGGCGGTGCGGCGAGGGAGGGGGCGGGTGGTGGCGGCGGCATGGAGCTGGAGTAGAGAAAGAAGTGAGGTGGAGAAGGTGTAGTGAGGGTGGGACGACGAGGGAGGGGACCAAGGACACCGGGGAGGTGGAGTGGATAGGCGGCAGTGACAAGGGGATGAGTAGCGACTGTGCAGGGGGGAGGTTACCAGGTGGCGGTGGTGCGGCAAGGGAGGGTATAGTGAGGTAGGGGACAGGTGGCAGTGGTGCAGAGAGGGAGGGGGACAAAGAGGGAGGGGGTGGGGGCTGGTAGGGATCCAGAACAGAGGGCAGTGAGGGGATGGGGAATGAGAAGCGGGGGGGGGGGGGGTGGGGGTGGGGAGTGGGATGTCCGACGTGTGGTGGGAGGGACGAGGGGGTGGCGGGAAGATGGTGGAAGGCGGAGTCCGGGGGGAAAAGGGGTCAAAGACCAGAGGGGGTGGAGGTTGGAGGCCAGAGGGAGGAGGCTACAGCATGGAGGGATACTAGAGGTGAGAGAGGGCAGGGTGGAGGATGGCCGGAGGGAGAAGGGCGGCTGGAGCCAGAGGGCAGAGGGCAGACAGATGGTGGAGGTCAATGAGGGTGGAGGGCGAAAAGGGAGGCAAGTGGTTGAGGATGGAAAGGGCGCGTAGTGACGGGGGAGGGCACACGGGTGAGGGCGGAGGGCGGCGACGGGGGAGGGCACTCGATGAGGTAGAGGGTGAGGGAGGAGGGCCCGCGAGGGGTGGTGGGACCGCCGAATCCCCCTTTTTTTGGAAAATCTCAGTGACCTCCAGAGGCCGTCGCCCATGTCAGGGGGCTTCAAATCCTAATATTGTAGTAGTTCCATTTCAACTTCCATCAGAGGGTCATTAGCGCATGGTCCATTGTGGTCACCATTTTCATGGTTCCTCCTATTGGCCTCCATTTTCTAAAATAATTAATCAGTAAGATAAAAGATTATTTCATTTTCTAATATTTTAACTATAAAGTACATGCAGGTCTTAAAACATTATTCTTAAACATACCATTATTTAATAATAATTTCATTTCTCTATAAATTATTCATAACGATTCATAAAAATGTTGTGATTAACTAAACACATCCTCCAAGAATGTCCATATAAGAGTACAGAAAGTCCCTTTATCATGTTCACAGATACCCTAGGTCAATATCAAAACTACTTGTCAAATATTTCACTCCTAGGTGTATCTACGCTATAGCCACATCCATATGTTCATATACAGACAATGATTTATTTTTTTGGAAACCACTTATCTGATATTTCACCAAAATACAAGGGATTTTTCTTATATTTAAACATTTATATAGGTTTGTTCCTAAAATATTCATAGAATAATTTCGACAAATAAGTAAACTATCCTTTCACACAAACTATGGCATCCTAAATTCTTCATACATCAATTTTCATTTCATTTTACAAATTGAAGATCTTTAATTTCTAGTGTCTTGGAAAAAAAGGGTACATAAAACATGACAACAGAAAAAATTATTTTAATACCCTTGAAAATATTCTAAAAAATTTCATCTTAATTACAATTACTGCATCTCAAATCCTAAAGACATGCATCAAATGAAGGGGTTTGAAAATGTCCCTATAAGGAAAACAAGTGAAACATTTTACAAGTGAACTTGAGCGATAACAATTAGAACATGGGGATATAGAGGCATACCATACTAATAACATGAAACATAATATTAAAATGTTTCTAAACCATTTAATTTAGAAAATCATAAGCATATCACCATGTTCCATCTACAAGATGCAATAAATCATACCAAGGTTAGTCACTAACGTATCATAAAACATTTCATCTATAGAGATTAATTCATTTACCAAATGCATTGGAGAACTATCAGGGAGAACCCATATTATATCTTTATTTTCATGTGGGACAGATAGATCAAAATCATACATTCCATAAATAACACAAAGAGAATAAAAGATATGGGTTTCATATAAAAATTTTGATGTTTTAAAAATAAATTACAAACAAAATCATTATGTCATTTATAACCCATGGAAAGGGAATGTGGGTTTTATATATGTATATTCCAGAATAAAATATATCATTTTTATTTCATTATTGAAACTCATGGTAATGAAATATTTTTGGGTATTCACATACATAAAATAAGATAATTTCTTAAAAAAGAGAGAGATATTTTGCAACCAAAATTATGCAGCATAACGTCTATACAACATGGTTTTAAAAACATTAAATATAGGGTAAAAGGGTCACCCACTCATAAATAACTCATAATATTGTATAGAGATAGAATAAAATATATGTAAGATCATTTTATCGATATTTGAATGACATACCACATGAAAGGGATACCTGAATGAAAAGAAATCATATAAATTCTATTGCTCACATTACTATTCATAAGTGTAATATTACTATTCCTAATTTACTATTCACTAAAAATTATGTTTATCTTATTATAATATAAATTTCATTCTGATCACAAATATAGAAGAACATTTTTTTAAAATCATTTCACATTATTAATTATTTTAAGAATAAAAAAAATATTTTAAAATATCCTTTTTCCAATTTTCATCAATAATATGGAACATTAGTAAATTCATCCTATATTTATCGTGATATTTGAAATTCAAAAATATTACCATGATAAGAAATAAAATGTTTATTTATTCAAATGTATTACAAAAAGTAACTATGGCCTCATTACATAGCCCCTTATAACACCTTCATAAGACCTAAGTGTAAGGTGTGAAATGGTGATAGAATCTAGGTGTGGCTCGGACAACATTGCCTGAGTGGTGAATTCTATCAGCTAGAACATCACCCGTAAGCAATTTTGTTCAAGATTATCTTGTTGGAATTGGGATTGGGCATGGTCCAAAAAATCCCAATGATGTTGCCTCCTTCTCAAGCTCCGACAGATGTGCTTCGTATGGCCCAAGTCTACTGGATAAGTATATCAGGTCTTCCTTCTATATTGATTAAACATTATCATTTGTATTTATAATCAACAGACATAAAGTTAAGAGTATATATTCCATTGGTCATATTGACCAATCGTCATATAATAGTTGAATCCAAACTGTCTAATTTTCATTATACTCACTTCATTAATTAAAGGATACGGTTTTATTGATTAGAAAATAAAATAACATACAAACTTAGGAAACAAATATTATTCAAAAGTTTGGGTCATTACATACATGATGTGTAAATACCTTTGATGTCATGTAATGCATGGATGTCAGTTTCTACTGAGAAAACATTCAATTTTTGATTTTATTTTATATTTTCAATCCCCAAAAAATTACATGTCATGAAACCCTCTTTCTCATTGTGTAATTCTTATACACATCTTGAAACATAATTTCACATCATTAAATATCCCTACTTAATGATCTCAACAACCAAACATGTACATACATACTCGAAGATCCACAAGCCTCATAAACATATAGAAGGTAAATCTAGGAGGATATGAGACCTTATACCAGATATCTCTCCAAAAATTCACATCCTAGTGAATAAAAAACCGACCAATAGTTGAAATAAAAAGGATTTATTTGAACAGAGACACTGAAAGATACCTCTCAAGGTTCTTTCTATCTTAGAAACACCAGGATTTAATGCCAAAGGAGAATTTTGGAAATCTCTATGAAATATCTCACACATCACTAGATGAACAAAATCCCTTCTCTATAACAACATTCAGTGTTTTCCATATTCAGACTAACAATCAAGGGCCTCTCAAAAAACAACTCAGTCTCTCCAGACCTTCACCTCAAGAATCCCCAACTAGGATTCCTCCAACTGCTGCACCAGAGATTACTAAACCATCATTTAAAATTTAAACCTCTTCCCATAACTTATCCCACGGTTAGGTTCAATGTTTAAAGTTCCTCCATCACTCTCAATGAATCACCATATTCACACATTACATCACTGCATGAATTTTTACTCGACACCTCATCCCCAATATACCCCTTTCTGGGTGTATACAAAATATCGATTTTGTAATGAAAAATAGTAACTCCATCCACCACCACTGGCACAAGTTCAAGTCATGTTCAAGAAAACTTACCTCATTCCCTTTTGATTGGGGAAGACTACAAAGAACTCGTCAATGAGGTAATGTCTCCAAAACATTAGGGAAAACACTACAACCTCAAACATAGGATCATGGGTGGCATAGATATTCTCCAAGGAATGAAATATAAGAGATCCATAAGAAATGATCGACCCGTAATACATTAGATCATAGACCATCCCAAGAGGAAAATAATCACAGAAAACCTTAAACGGAAATCCTATTATATGAAAACAAGGAACTAGAGCACTGGAGAACTTCTCATTCAAATACTCAAAATGATTCCTGATAATGATCAATCATCAAGAACGCTTAATAATTTTTTTTATGAAAACTATTAGAGGAGTCACAACCCAATGGAAATTGGTTATGAACCTCCTATAATATCTTAAAATACAAAGGAAACATCAATCCTCTACTAAATTCTTGGAGGATACCCAAGACACATGTAATTATACCACAGAAGGATCCAAAACTAATCCTTCGTTGGTTACTACATTCCCAAAGAAACAAAATTCACAATCCCCAAACTCACACATCAGCAATATCCAAAATTATATCTCACAGTGAAGAACTCCCAAGATGGAATGTAGATTGAATGCATAATCCACCTCAAATGTAGAGTACACAAGGATGACGTTGATGAAAACCACCATGAACTTATCTAGGACCCCATGAAACAAATAATTAATTAACCCCATGAAACATCTGGAGAATTTGTCACACCAAATGAAATCAGAAGGTACTCATATTTCCATTGAAAAAAACAAAATGTTTCCTTCAAAATATCATCATATTTTACACACATCTCTTGATACCCTAACCTAAAATTGAAATTTGTGAACAAACTATAACCCTTCTGTTGATTTAAGAAGTCGTCAATCCAGAGAAGTGGACAGTTTTTATTTACTATCACATGGTTTAAGTGATCATAATTGATAAAGACAGAAAATATATCATCATCCTTCTTTAGAAAAAACACGTGTAACCCATGGTGACACACTCAGCTGAAAAAAAACACAATTAGGTAGACCATTGATCTCTATATAAATCTATCTCATATCAGAAGGTTTCATCCTATATACAAAAACTCGATATAGGAGACATTCTTAGGTATAGCTTCATCTCGAACACGATCTCTCATTGATGGGGTGACACTAAAACATCATATTGAAATAAATCAAGGTACACTTCAACGACCCTAGGAAATGCCAACTACTAAACCTATTATGAACTCTAAATCATCTAAACAATAAAATATGACCATGACGAAGCATGCCTCTAACCCATCGGAGGGTATCGTTCACTCAAAATCACTGCTAGATCTTCATCATCATCATTGAACAAAACTTGCCTCCTATAGAAATTCATGATAGGATGCAATGAATAAAAATAGTTCATGCCCTGGATGATGACATATGGTTGTATCTGTAATCATTGTAAATCTTCCCATGAGTGGTGCCTCCCCATTACTAGCTAACAGTTTCTATATAATTCAGAAAAGTAAGTTTAACCTCCAACTATAGTAGTAAAATTAAAGGGATCTAGAATCATCTCTACTGTATGTCCCAAATAATGGACACATGTTGATGATATGAAGGATTTTTTCTCTCATGGATCTATAAAATCATGATCCCATGTAGAAAATTGGAAAAGGTTACCTTGAACGATCACTGGATCACCTAACGCTGTTAATGCGAAATCACGATGTTTATCATGAACTACTCCATGACCAATCTGACCATGCATATTTTCACCTATAAAGACACTATTTTCTCAATTAGGACATATAATGTGCTAGGGATGTCCTCTAACCGCCCCATATTTAGTATACTGATCTAAAACTAGAGAAACCTGATACTGCAGCATTAGATGGAACTACATCAATGGAGGAACCTAAATTGTAACAACTAGCACAAGATGACTGCTAAAAATTTTCGGGAAATATCACCACTGATGACCTCATCCTCCGCGATAAAAACATGTTCCTGATCCCTTGTCATAGGTCTATGATCTTCTTCCCAGGATAAATGAGACAATGAGCACTGGGACCTACCCTGTATGATCGAAAGCTCTTCTATCCTGAAAACTGGGAACCCCAGACCACATCTATGCTTCATGTAGAATCATGATTACTCCACTCACAAGGATATATGGTTCTGTCTAACATCATCATGATTAAATATACTCTTTCTATCACCTAAAGATATATCTTCAGCATAAATGAGATAACCTGATGTGGAATATCTTGATGCAATGCCTCATTGGAATGCCTCACTGATGACTCCTCATCTAAAAATTAGGGAAAATAAAATTTAAAAAAGGTTCATAAACCTAGTTCCAAACTCGCACACACTTGAGATCCTCTATCAAATGGTAAGAAGATCATGGAAACTATTCTCCTTTTTGGTCAATGAAATAAACTTGGATGTAAACTGGTCTCATAACTCCTCCCACAAGACTGGTGAATCTTCATGATCATATGTGAACAAGAACAACCATTGTCACACTACCCCATGTAGCATCATAAAATAAAACAACACAATGAGCTACTTATAATAATGGTCCAAACATAAATCTAAAACAACCTCTTCCAACTAGTGTTTTTAGAAAAGCTAGAATTAAAGCCTCAATTAAACAAAACAAATTACAAGAGTCTGAAGGAGGGAATTTTACATTTGTCTCTAATAAAAATACACAGAAAATCCTCATCAAAAGTGGTAAAATTCACACCATAGGCTTCATAAATACCTTGATTCCCAAGTCTGTCAATAAGAGAGTTGGCTTCATGTAAAACATGTGTGATGATAAAGCTCTTTGAGGAAAGAGTGTCAAGACATTTGATCCACTTCAAAGTAAGTTTCTAGGCAAGATGGATCTGATTCTCTCTAACAGCTTTCACAATAGTAGAGTAATCACTATCAAACTAGAGATTATTCTAATTTCTTTGATGAACTATCCCTACTGGTTTTATTATTGCCATCATCTCAGATTCAAGGGCAGTGGCATGACCAAAAGAGCCAAAAAAATCCATCAAGAAAGTCACTATTGTGGTATCGAAAAACAACACCATAACTAGTTGGTCCAAGGCTTCCATTTGAGCCACCATCAAGGTTTCATTTGGTCCAACCTGTAAAGGGGGGAGTCCAGAAAATATCCATAGTGCCCATAGGTTTGGGAAAATTACATAACAGATGAACCCTTCTAATGACTGCAAAGTCTTCGATAGATTTGGGACTTTGTTTAGTGAGAAATTGATTTTCACTTTGAGTTATTGCAAGAATATTTGAGATGGAGAGATTTTGATTGGAAGTGGCATTTTTGTGCCTACATTTGGTTCTACATCTCCATAGAGTGAAAAGTTTCAGCACAAGCGACAAGGAAGAGAATATGAATCTGCTTAGAAAAATGTTCTGCTGAAATTAAGTGCAGAAAATCGAAAAAGTTGTCAACATGTGGTATCGAGATTCCAAAAAGGTCAAAAAATAGATATCCGGATTAATGCATCATTTTTAAAAGAATGGAATATGTGGTCCATGTCATCTCTATGTTTGTGGCACAAATCACATCTTGAGCAAAGAGAAATACCAACTTTTTGAATGTTCTTGTCCACTGGCAGTTTTTGCTGGTGAATTCTCCAAAGAAGAGTGAACCGAGAGGGTTGTAACCATCTTCTGATTTTTTTGACAGCATTAGAAAGAGTTCCCTATATTAAATGGTTGTAAAATCATTTAGAGTCAAGAATTCCATTTGCACTTGGTTCCCATACCATGATATCCTCAGAATTTATAAATTCATATGAATTAACAATTTGAACAATGTGGGTAGGAAGATTTTTGCTCAGCTAGAGCTTATCATAAATAGCGGCATCTAGATCAACAACCATAGATTCAGAAATTATACTATCAATTAAAGGAGTACATGTCTAGTTATCCCTCTAGAATTTCATCTTGGAGGAGGAATTAACCTACCAGTGGGAGTGGCTAGTGATATTTTGAAAAATATTTTTCAAACCAAGCCAAATAGATGATTTTAGGTATGTAAACATTCCTTCAATCAACCTAGTAATGATTATTTCTCTATGAAAATCAAGAGATGCTGATTTTCCATTAATAAGTCTCTATGTAAATTGATCATGAAGGTAATGATTAAAGAGCTCTATATTCATAATCCCAAGTCCCCCATAGTGAGAGGTAAACAACATTTAGTTCATGGAGTACTGATAATTTTCCTTTCAAGAATGCTTCCACTCCAAAAAAAATCAGCATAAGGGAATTGATAATCTTAATTATAGAAGCAGTCCAGGAGTACACCATAAAAGAATAGACAAGTTTAGGAATGATCACATGTTTGACTAAGAAAATTCTTCCTTCCAAAGAAAAAGCTTTTCCTTTCCAATTGAAAAGGGTTCTCCTAACTTGACTAACTTACCTTCCTACTAGTATTCTATGACTACATCTAAAATGGATCCCTCATACCATGTCATAATATGGATTTGAATCTCTCGGAGTGTTCTCCTTGAAGTGTCATCATCATCATCCTCTACTTTATGGAGATCTATTGTTGCAACATTCTAATCATATTCTATGTTAACTTTATGAGGAAAAAAAATCAAGAACCATACCTACAAAATAAAAAATAATTAGATCTCCTAAACCTATAATATTGGAGACTATAATATTAGTTAATTATTTTATTTTATTCATTTTAGGTAAACTTATCGTATGGTATACCCATTAAAACACATGAGAAAATATGAGTGATGAATGTAACTTTCTTATTTCTCTACCCTACAACTAGTATACATTTTTTAGTAACCACTATATGCTTATTGTTTCGTGCATCAGATCAAAAGGGTCCCTATTTTTTTTGTCTCAGTAGGTCTCCTTTTTATACATCAGTTGATAAAATTAGATGACATCATTTCTCTACAAATCCATGTAACCTCACCTATGCCTAACAATATACTCAATCCTATCACTCAAACTACATTTGATACAACTCTATCACGACCCCCTCCCCATAAAGTTTATCCGTCATGGGCTATAAATTGGATAAGGGAGATAGTGACCCCTAGGGCCCGCCTCTTGTAGGACTTGGGTTTGTGACTAGCACCAATGGTATTTTAAAAACACAAATGGGAGGTATTGCCCTGTAATAGAAACACATGTCGAAGGAAGAGATAGGATATGCACCAACCAACTCATTCATAGACTAAAATATAGAACCATATCCAAGTACACAAAGGAACTGTCGTGCAAGAACTTCTTTAATTAAAATTAAAACTGCATGTACAAAAAAAAGTAAATATGATAGCGACCCCAAATCCCAAACAGCTCCTCCAACCCACAATATAGTAGTAAGAAACATGATCTCCAACCTACTCACATTAACATGAAAAACATATTATATATACCTAGAATGAGAAAAATAGTATACATAGTTGGATCCTCCCTAGATCCTCTCATGAAATTATGAAGAAATCATGCTAAACCACAGTGAACAATAAGTGAAATTAAATCATTGGCTAAAAAGATATACTATGTTCCTAGATTCAACATATCAAATCTCAAAAAGTATCATATACAAGAACATTTGATATAATAAAGAATATCAAGGGTACCAAGCTACCAGATATCGATTGGTTTGCCTCTCTACCCCAACACCACATATCATGAGAATCTCTCTCCCAAAAGGATAGACTGAAAACACCTGGATGAATCACCACAACATAAACCTCATGTAATAGACACCATGTCTACATAATCAAAAGTAACCATGTAGTTTTCATGAACCACCAAATATTAGATAATGTGTCCATATGTCGGGTATTATACATCAATCCTTCAAAACCCATACTTCGAGTAAGGATCCTAAAGCCATCAAATCCTATACATGTTATAATTACATTAGTCTATAAGAAATAGTATCTTGAACATATGTGTTTTAAATAGCCATAATCCATTATATCCTTATACAAAAATATATTTTGAACACTAACTGTTGTGCATTCTAGCACATGTAACTACCAAGAGAAGATAACAGGGCCAAAAGAGGTATCCAACCATCCATCCTCATACCAGGATGTTGGAAAAAACATAGCCTAGGGATAAAAATCATTGGGGTGTATGGTTGTCTAAATAAAAGGTAGTAGTAGAATACAGGAATACAAAATGTATAGGATATAATAAATCTCACAAAAAACAATTGAAAAAACATAATCTCAGAATCAACTACAGTTAACATATCTCAAACTCCTAGCTTCCATTTATAAGACGAGATATCCTATAACAAAACAACCATTTAAAATATAAATTAAATTACTTTATACTTTTTTAGTTTAAAATTTTATTAAATAATTCATTAAAAATTAATTAACCATTATAATTTCCATATTACATTCAATAGAATTTCAATAAATATCAATTCCCTCATTACGAAAGAAAATTGATTCTATGGGTTCTCAGAATTTCATCCTCAACATTGCATCCCATCAAGATCCAACCCCATGGGTCAAAATTGTATTTATTTATTTAACAACATTAATTTTCATATCACCAGGTGATCTGGGAAAAAATTCTATGGCCCCCAAACACATAGGGCTTAACATAGTGAGTAGATTAACTACCAGTTGTGTATTTGAACCTATAGTAGGAGTATAAAATCTTACAACTATGAGGGGATAAACACAGAAAGCATATGGAATACTCCACACATATTCACCTTTCATCGAAAGAGAGTAACCAAGCACAACTGTCCACCTTTGGTAGTGCGGAAAATATTTAAGATAACGAAAAACCATGACCTCTAGCCAAACAACATATTCAAATAAGAATCCATCTTCCATAACAATGGTTATACCAAGATTTAACCAATTTTGACTTCTCTGGTGTCCTGGCCAATACCACATTCATAAACTGATGCATCTCAACACTCTTGTAATCAACTTCTTCCATAACATCCTGGCCTCCCATCCCCCAAACCAAAACATCCCTCCATGATCTGCTCTATCAATCTCTTGTCACATCTAGGCCTCCCTTCCACCACAACCCACAACATCCCTCCAAGATCAACTATATCACAAGAAGCAGGAAACAAACATAGAAACTAGGTTCATAGACCTAAATATAGGAATTAATCCTTTACATTCCAGGATCCCTCACAGCTCCAAATCATACATAACTTGGACTTTACAAGAAAGAGGGAAATTCATGCCCTTCAAATGCATTATCTTTTATCACAAAACTAGTTCTTATTCCATTTTGAATTAACTAATCCATTATTCACTTGTTCTGACTATAGGAAACCTAAGAAAAGATATATCTCAAGATATGAAAAATTAATTATAGAATTAATTTAAAACGCATTTAATTATTTTATCAATAACTATCAATATGCTTCATGTTCATTAAATTGTTCAATTAAACCTTCATACCTGCATGAATTTGTTTAACATCAAATTACACAAACAACCTAATTAATTAATCATGGTTAATTATCTCTTATCAAGTTACTTATCAATTATTTATTTATTTACATTGGTTGAAAATTTCCATGTAGAAGAACATTTTAAACCAAGAAAGCATATATATCAGACAATCTTGAAAATCAATAGGTCAACCGTTATCACGGTACAATAATATTGCCATGTGATCACTATGAATTATCTAATACAATTAAAATAATCATTTGGCTGCTTTCATTGTGTTATATGGGAAAAACCATGCTAAATCTATGATTTCATGTAAATAAATAGATAAGTAATGAATTCCCTACCTCAAAAAATCACTGATGTTATTCGCAAGAGAATAGAACTACACAAAGGATTCAGATCACCTATCTCGCAACAACTACATCAACCCGAGGATGTCATGGAATAACGGCACCAACCAAAAACCAAGAAAAAATTCCATTAGAAACCAGGGAGATTATCCTCCATAACATGGTCAGAATACACAGGGTGAAACAGATCGACGGACCAAAAAAACAGAATATCGAACCTGCCTTGGATTAATGAAAAATCATAAAGGATCGATGATGTGATCTAGTAATCGATCATTGTCGAAGGAATTCCAAAAAAAAACAAAGAAGGTTTATCTGGGTCTCCTAGAGTCAATATATAGCTGCTAAAACTATAGGGATTGACAAACCCAAGAGCCTAGAAATGATTAAAAACATACATCATCGAGGAATTACTGGATGTGTAAACATATTCACATAATTTAATTCCTTGAGGTCATTTTCCACTGATAAACTATCCCCTTTCAGTTTTATTTTATTTTTAAAACTCCAAAAAATTACACTGTTTAAAAACCTCTTTCATGTTGGTAGATCATTCTACGCTCTATGAAACCAACATTCACATAGTGGAAGCTCTCTGCTTCTAGCTCTCCACACCCAAAAGCCTCCAGTATTCTTTCCAGCCTTCTCCAAGCCTTGCAACCATCAAAACCCCTCAAAGGGTCAATCCAAATTGACATGCGACTTTAAATCATATTATTATGGGCATGTTTTTATAACATCATATAAAAACGCACCTATATTGATTGTTTCATATCACCATTCATATTATTTTATTTCGACATGTGATAATGAAACTTTCTTCTCATGACAGATCCAGAAGAACATAATGTTATACAAAATTTTATTATAAGTTTAAGATGAAATTCAAATTAATAATTTTCTTATATAATGTGAAATGATTCCTTTTTTCAAGAAATACTTATGAATTATTAGTTATCATTTCTCCCTAATTATATAATTCACTAAAAAAAATGTAAATAAAAATGTTTACAATAAATATTTTTCTCTATATTAGCAATTTATTGATCAATTATAACTATCAAACTATTATTATTACTATATTAGTTAATTTGTAAATTTAAGAACAAAATGATCTGGAAATTATGAGGATTAAACATTACATCTAATAATCTTATAATGATCATGTGATGTTTGATCCATTATATTGATACATATCTGAGAGGAAGATATTTATTAGTTTATTGACACTCTAACAAATCAATTGGGTTTCATTACTAAAATAAAACAATCTATGAAAACTACCACAAATTCATCTCTAATCTCAGTGGGGTACTTAATGATCCAAAAACCTCACCAATTATTCCATTTCACTTTATCAGATTCTTATTTTGTCCTATTATCATATTTTATTAATGATTAAATGATATAATTATGAATTAAATACATAATCTAGATTCAATAATTTTATTATGTCCTCTTGGATTATATTTCATTAAATATAATATTATTAATCATTTCATCCAACAAGGCATAAATAGATACTCTTGAGTGACTATTAGAATCAAGAAGTTAGTCATGAGTCATTTTCAAACACCAAAAATTATTCATGTGACATTATTAGACATCATCAGTCAGTAATTATTACACATTGGTTGTCATTTCATTTTTCTATACAGTGTCTCAGAAGAAGCTTCTTTGAACTCCTATAACATATATTCTCCTTCATCTCATTTACTACAATAGGATTCTCTTTGTATTATTTTTTCAATAATATTTTTTAATAAAATACTATTTAACTCATTATTCTTTATCGTCCCTAGTGTTTTCATGAGTTTTCATTGGACATCCAAGTATATAATTTATCTTCTATATTAAATATGTTGTTCCTATATACCATGTAATTAGTTTTATTTTTAGATGGAAATTATTATTATTTTCTAGTAAGTGAAATTGTAGAATCGTCCTTTTTTGTTCATCAGTATTTTACAACCTCTCTCTATTTTTAGTGGGTACAAAAAGAAGCCATTTTTCTTTATTTTAAATGCTTGAAAAAATAACACAACATAATATATTTTCAATATTAGAAAAAATAATCCACCACTATTTATTTCATGTGATATAAAAATTAATCAATTGTTTTTTATTCTAATGAAATATCAATTATCCATTGTTAGTTATAATTTTTTTCTAGTGATTATTCATTATTTTTTTAGTTTGTTCCTATAGTAATAATAATTTTTCAAAAAATTTATTATTTAATATTGTTATATAATTGTAACACTCTGTATGAATGAAAATGTTGTACTTTCTTTGTACAGTTATGATTATGGTTTAAAAGACATGGGATTCTCTATTTTTACATTATTTTTATGTCTGTATAATCTATATGATTATATTATTATTCCAATTGTCTTATAATTTTGAGTTTTTTACAATTAATTTACACAACATATAAATTTTTATATATTAATAACTCATGAATAAATATAAATCCCAAATATAACTATTTTATTCAATATTTCTTTAACTATAAATGGTAATAGTCATATTATTTCGTTGCAATTATCTGACATGTACCATGCAGATATTGGACATGGATACTATAGTACCCACGGTTGGAGGTGTGTAACCTTTTTAATGCCTTTTTATGTAAATAAATTTGTGGGGTAATGTTTGGGAGAGTTTGGAATGGTTTTGAGAAAGTTTGGAAGCTTTTATGGGTTGCACAGTTTGAGCACAATTAGTATAAACTCTGCAACAAACCCACTTAACCATGCATGTAGAGGCAGAGGGATATGGGATGGTGCACAATTAAGGTTCATAGTCTCCAAACCATGTATCCATCCTAGGTAAAACATGCTACATGGGAAAGTGGTATTCTTCACTGTTGTTGTATGGTTTTTCTATCAATGTGACACAACTATCTGAGGCACACTTTGGTGCAGTACCTGTCACACGGTTAGTGCATGGTCTGTCTAATTGTGTGAGCTAACCATGAACATAATTAAAAATTGGGTTAACTAAATTGTATCACTCTAGATTTACCCTAAATCACCTATTTCCTCTCCCACTCAATCCCTACCTCATATTTTCTGTTCTCAATGGTTAGGTCACCTCTTCCATGCTTCATGGAGGTGTTTCTCCCCTAACATGTCTCATCATTTTTTGTTTTTTTGTTTTCCATATATCTATATCCCCCCTCTCCCTCCGATTTCTAGATATACATTTATCACATACAGATATAGTGTTTTTTGGCCTAAAATGATGTGATTTGGGATTATAGATTTTGGGAAAAAAGATATAAGGCCATTTTGTGAAGCTTAAAGCATGTTTTTTGGTGCAGTTGTTCATTGGCCGATTTCTCCAAAACTCAAAGGTAGGTGGCCTCACTCTTATCTTCATTTTGTTTGAACTAAACTTATTTTATTTTAATTATAAATTTTCATTCATGATATTTTTTGTTATTATAATTTATGAAGCTAGTTTGGAAAAAATGTTTTGATGTTTTGTGTCTTTTGAAAAAATGGGGATTTTTTATGTGTTGTGTTTTTTGTTGGATTATAAAATGGTGGTTTTAAATTTATTTGGATGTTTTTTATGAAAATATAGTTGTGAAAAGGGATTTCTATTTAATGTGGGTTTTAATTAAATTATCTTGGGCATGGATGTGGCATAATGGTGTTTTTAATAAATGGGATTTTATTGAATGTTTTTTTATCTCAAAGGGTTGTTTGGGAGGAAATTATCGACAATGCCTGATTATTTAGAAATGTTGTTTATATGATGTGGAATTTGAAAATGGTATGTTTTATATAATTCTATGGATTTTGTTGGCACGTGGGTTTGATTATAAGTTAATCAAGGTTGGTAAAGGAAGAATAGTGGGAATGAAGGACCACCATCAAAGGGAATTGGATGTGAAGTTCCACAACAAAAAGTGGATGGGGTTATATGTGACATTCCACCATCAAGGGTTACACCCAGCTTGGGTGTGTTTGTGGAATGTGGGAACATGATGGGGATATGTTTGTGGAAACTCTAGTTGGAACAATATTGAAATTGTGAAGGGGGAGTTGGGTTAATGAATTTTTTGGTTCCATTGGTTTGTTTCATTCCTGGAATTTCAGTGTTTTCATAAAGGTGGTTTTAGTAATTTTTTGTTTGGTTTTATGAAAATGTGGGTATTATTTATTGTTTTTATATAAATTTAATATATAAAATATTCTAATGTGTTTTATCCTAATGACGTGTTTATGGAATCCATTTAGAGAAAACCTACTAAGTATTATTACTCACCCCTTGCATTGTTATGTTTGATTTTTTGAAGATGTTATATTCTGAGACACAGGAAAAGGTAACGTATCTCATTTAATTTGTGGTTAATCATAATGTTTGGCCAATATTGTGGTGCTTCGAGCATGGATCTTACTATGGAGATAAGGAGTTCTTCCATATATTCTTTTGGAATTTTTTTTGTTTAAACTTCTGTTTAGTACTCCGATTATGGATTATGGTGGTTTTTTTTGTTCCTTTGGTATTTTTGAATTGAAATAAATTTGTGACACTAATCATGTAGTTTTTGTGTTATTTGAATGTTCGGTTTAGTGTATTAATTTAAAGGGAAAATCATACCATACCTTTAATGATGCCATCTATATTTGTTTTTAGACTTTGGTGCCTTGGGGATGTCACCTAATCCCATGTAGCACGTCCTCCACAACTCAATCCAATGAGGATTGGTGGGATGTATGAATTGGTATCAATTTGTTTGGTCGATGACTTTTAGGTGAAATCCATTTCTGTAGTCCTTGGGAATTAGTTTTATGTCTTATAGTTGGATTTAATTCATGGTTTTTTATTGATTTGGGATGGTAGTAAGATGTACTGTTGTCTGAACATGAAATTTATATCATAAAAAGGCATAGATACGCATTTTATGATGAACTTAATGTAACTATGTAATTCGGTACATAAGTTTTCTAGATACACTTAGAAGAGTGTGGTCTCATTTTCATGGGTGTATCCAATGAGACAAGAATGGCTTGCATAGTAGAAATTACTTCCCACTAGGATTCATATTTCATTTGGAACAGGGATTTATTATTTAGCATTGAATGTGTTCACTTATGAAAAATCTGGATTTTTTGTTTTTCAAATGAGGTATTTTGAAATATGAATGTTTTTGTTATTTTGAAAATGGACGATCTTAAAAAAAATTATGTATTTTTCTAAAATGGTTGAATCTAGGAAATGTTGGATTTTGTAAGGCATGGTTGTGATAGCTGGAATGTAATTGAACATGAAATTTCAAGCCTTATGTTTCTATGTAATGCGGCTTATGGTGATTATTATCTTTATAGAAATGGAACCCAGTAGGAATTGATGAGACCAACTTGAGGAAAATGATGAAAATTTGGTTACACCAAAGCCCTAGGTGAACCAAAATCTATTTCAATCGTTAGAAGGTATAGAAATTGGGAATTGAATAAATGGTTTGAGGCATGTTGATCAATCAGTTTAGTTTCGAAAGCTAAATCCACACGTATTATGGGGTGATTCGGAACTGGAAAGGGAGGATTCATGGTTGAATAGGATCTATTGAATATTCAATTTCATAGGCATGCTGACAGAGTTGAATATGATGTTAATGGCGTACATGTTGGAAGTTCTTGCATTTCAATGGTGAGAGATGGATGTCCAAGCTAGAACGGACCAAGGAATAATATGGGAGGGTTTTGAGAAATTGTTTAACAAATAATTCTACCCTCACATTCTCAAAATTCAGAACATAATAGATTTATTCACCTTGAAATTTGATAACATGATAGTGATAGAATATGTAGCTATTTTTAATAATATAGTGTCGTTTTCACTAGATGTTGCGGCTAGCATGTCCTTGAAGGGGAAGATAATTGACTCATCCTTGAGGTAAGAATTTTGTATCAAAATTATGTTGGTGTGTGTATGTGACTATATAGAAATTGTGAATAGGTAATAAATGGATGAAAGGGATATCATGGGGGATACATGTGGGTGAGCATTTTGGTATTCATCGGAAATTGTGGGAACTCTAATGTGGCGATCTAGAAGAAGAGATACACTTATATTTATGGTGTGACTATGGCATTGAATCAGACGACATGATCATTGAATATTCCTCCAAATACTCAATGTAATCTAGGAGGTTTTCAGTGTGGTTCTATAGTCCACATAAAGTTGGATTTTATGGAATATCCTTGTGAATTTTAGGAATGAAATGATATGGGTCATCCTCAACATTATGGTCATAATTCAATGTGGTTAGGTGTTCATGACACTCTTCAAGGGTTATAGGAATCCTATGCCTTGACAGGACTAGGTTAGTTGAATAATCCTCATCAACAGAGATTAGTTAGTCATGGTGATTCTTGGAATACCATGAATCTATGTTAGGGGATGTTTTATTATAGTAATAATAAGAAGAGTGTGGCAAACAAGTAGCTTTTTTCGAGCTGAAAGGCCATGGTGGATGATTAGTTGAGACTCTCCACGGTGCAAGAATGATTATTTTGAATTATATATTTTTGAAAGTGTTTTTTTACATGGGTTTGTTTCATTCTTTCATTTCCCCTTATGTTACTGATTTTTTTGGGTTCATGTCCTGAAATAATGCCTTCTGTTTTACAACATCGAACTCTTATGGGATAAAGAGAGTTTATAGACTTCCTTTTTAAATAGTGTGGTATTGTTTTGGATGAGGATGAGTTGATGTGGTACTTATCAATGATTTATATGGATGTGAATTAAAAAAATTATTTATGGATTGGTTGATGTTGTTTATGGCCCATATATATTTTTATGAGATAATATTTTTTTTACAATCGGTGAGGCGTTACGAATCTCTTTAGAGGATGGAAAAATGTGAAGGTGGGGGAAAAAGTGTAGTTGGCACCAGTATATGGAGTGATGTTGTGTCAATTATTGGCTTTGTCTTTCGAATGAATATAAGTGGTCGGGAGAATTTACTCTTCTGATAGTGGTTGATTATTTTATGTATGATTTTACTGATAAATTATTAGTGTTTCAACCCCTGGTAGAATTAGTGATTATGATTGATATTTGTCTAGGGACCAATCCTATGACACTTCCATCTTACCGGATGGTACCAGAAGAATTGAGAGAAAATAAAATGTAGTTTGAGGATCTATAAAACAAATGGGTCATCCAAGGATACCCACAGAGACATGCTTGGCCGGACAAACACTATTTTCTAGCTCCTCTAACTGCACATAAAATTATCTAAATTCTTAAGAATTATTGTCAAAATTCTCCATGGTCTGGTGTTTGTGACACTCTTCATGGATCATAGACATCTAATGCCTCAATGGGACAAGGGGAGAAGTATCATTTTCATCAACAGAGCCACATTAGTCATGGTAATTCTAGGAATCACATTACTCCTCAGTAGGGGATGTTTTTCTAAACTAATAAAGATCAGAGTGTGTCACCCAAGTAGCTGTTGGATCTGAATAGGTTGTGGTGGATGATCATTTGAGACCATCCATGGTGATATATATTATTCATTTGAATTAAATTTTTATTCTTTTGTTGTTTGATAAGGGTATAAATATTTATTTCATTACCACTCATATTCATTATTTTTTGGGTATGGGTCAGGAAAGGATGCTTTTTATTTTAAAAAATTGAACACCTCTGGGAAAAAAGACTATAAATCCTTTCTTTGTATAGCATGTAGTGTTTTTTTGATGAGGATGAATTGATGTGGGACTTCTCAATGCATTTGATGTATGTATATGATATAATCCCAGTTACAGATTATTTTAGGATGTTTATGGCCCACAATAATTTTTTTTCGTTAATAGTTTGTTTTATGATGGTTGATGGAGTCCAGATTCTCATTAGAAAAGATAAAAATGTGAATGTGGGTGCAACAGGATTGTTGGCACTAGAATTTGGAACAATATCATATCAATTTGTGGATTTTTCTTTGGAATCTATGGAATAGGTTGGCAAAAGTTGATTTCCAATTGTGGTTTATTTGTTTATGGATGTATTTATTAATGAATTCATAGGGTTTTCAATCGTAATAGAAGTCGAATTTATGATTGATCTCTTTATGGGGATGAGTCTAGCGTCACTTCCATCTGATCATATGGAACAAGATGTATTCGGGCAATAGAAAGTGTAGTTGGAGGAGCAAGAAACAAATTGTTCATTAATCATAGCACATATTTATTTTGGAATTTATCGAAGTTTGATTTTTGGATACTAGAGGTTCATTTCATTGGACATGTTATTTCTGAGAAATGTGTTTCAGTGGATCTAGAAATGATAGAGGTTGTTTTTTAGTGACTGCTGAAGAATGATTTTGAGATATAAATCTTACTTGATTTAGCTGGTTGTCATCAATTAATTTTTCATGACTTCTCAGGATTATCTTCACTAATGAAAGATTTAAAAAGAACGAATGTTCCCATTCAATGGAATGACCAATGCTTGAAATATTTTGAATTGCATAATTATCATTTTATATCAGCACCAATACTAGTTTTTCTAGAACTATGAAATGGGTACATGGTGTATTGTGATGCTTCGAGATTAGGATTGGGGTGTTTTCTCATGAACAAGGATCATGTGGTTTCACAATGGTCACGACCGATAATGTTTACAAAGAATAATTTCCCAACTCAAGATTGGTATTTTGAAATAGGGATTGATGATTTGAAAATATGGCATCATTATATGTTCAATGAGAAATTTATGGTGTATACTGACCAAAATATCCTGAATCATATTTTATCTCAATAATATATATTATTTTGAGTCATAGTAGATGGGTCGAGTATCTTTACATGTTTTCCTTTGACTTGATATATTCGTTGGGTAAGAGAAATTTATTGGCTGATGCATTAAGTAGAAATTGATATTCTCAAAAGGTGAAATATAAATCGTATTAGTGGAAGTTGATGGTTGTTATAGTCAAAATGATGTTGGAATGTGAAGAACTTCATGATGTAGCCATTTTATTTATGTTATCTTTGGTTCCTGACTTGTTTGGTTGGATTTAAGAAGAGAATATATATGATTAAGAGTGTGGGGCTATGAGTTCAAAACTAAATGGAGGGGAGACCCTAACAGAATAGAAAGTTGATGGGAATTCAATGTTGTGCTATTAGAATCTGATGGTTATACGAGATTGTTATCAGTAATAAATATTTATCTATTACCATCATTCGATAATGGATGTTCAACAAAT
This sequence comes from Viscum album, assembly GCA_963277665.1. NCBI lineage: Eukaryota > Viridiplantae > Streptophyta > Magnoliopsida > Santalales > Viscaceae > Viscum > Viscum album. The sequence continues at coordinate 287,759,695 of OY728148.1, forward strand.
CATTAGATTTTTGTCTAGGTATGAAACAGAATGTGACTGAGTTTGTATCGAGATGTTTGACTTGTCAACACATCAAGGAATAGAACTAATGACCAGTAGGTATGTTGTAGTCTTTACCTAACCTAGTGTAAAAATGGGAGCACATATCGATGGATTTGGCTAGATGTATGCAATGAAAAGTTAAGAAGCATGATTTCATATTACTAATAGTCAATCATATCACAAAATCGGCCCATTTTATCCCTATTCATGAATCTCATATTTTATTTATTATTTCCAAACTCAATATCAAGGAGGTGGTAAAGAGGCATGGAGTTCTGGTTTGGATTGTATAAGATAGATATCTGAGGTTCACATCTCATTTCTGGAAATCCTTACAGCAAGTCATTGGGACTCAATTGAAAATGAGTACATCATATCATCATTAGACTGATGGGGAATAAACGAGGATGATAAAAATTTGAAAATATTTGTTTCAGGATTGTATGATGGATTTTTATGGCTTAAGGGTGGAGCACTTGTCATTAGTTGAGTTATCCTACAACAACAGTAATCTGGAATCCATACATATTTTTCCATTTGAAGCATTGAATTGATGTTTGTGTCGTTATCCACTATGTTGTGTGGAAACATGTGAGTCTTCTATTTTTTGGCAGATCCTTGTACAAGAGATGACATAGAATATAAAATTGATCAGGATGATAATAGAGATTGCTCAGATTCATGAAAAATTGTATGCAGACGATCATCAATGGTTGTTGTCATTCGAGGTGGGTAACCATGCGTTCTTGAGAATCCATCTGAGGTTGGGATATCATTGGTTTGAAAATAATTGAATGTTATCATTGAAGTATATTGTGCCTTTTGAGATACTTCATTGGGTTAGATAGGTGGAATATTTGTTGACTTTTCCACCACAATTGTAGGGGGTTCACAATGTGTTTCATGTTTCATAATTGAAAATGGTCTTATCCGGATATTGACCATGTGTTTCGATAGGATCATATTGATACAGAGTTGGATTATTATTTGGTTCACATGCTAGTGTGGATTGTGATTTTATAGGGAAAGTATTGTATTGTTAAAGAAAAAATATATATATGGTTTGTGGTGAAATGGTCAGATTCTTAGAGATACTTTTGAGTAGGGGAAGGAGATGGATGATAAATGGCATGATCACTTTCTACAAGGAATTGGGTTTTTACTTTTCAAGGATAGAATGTCCCATGGTTGGAAGAATGTAGTAGACCCAGTTCAAGGTATGTAAGATTTTTTATAACATTTTATGTTATTACTATGGTTGGGAAATGTTTGGTAGAGCCTAGAATGGTTTTGAGAAGGTTTTTTAATATTTAATAGAGGCGAATGATTTTAGAATGGTTAGTGGAAACTATGAAAGAAAACCAGGAAACTATGAATGTAGAGGAATATATCTACGGTTTAGAACATGGTTATGGCACACGGTTTCCAAACAATGTGGCCAGCCCAGATAAATCATTTTACTAGATATAGTTGTCTTTTGCATGGTTGGCACACAGTTATTCTAACCATGTGATGAATCATTGCAAGTTAATCGTAGGGTTATTTGTAGTCGCACGGTTAGTGCACAATTTTTCTAACCATATGATCTTATCATGAACAAAATTAAAATTTCGGTTTTCATAAAAAGGATCACTCAGTATTTACACTAAAGCACCCATTTCCTATCCCACTCAAACCCTAGTCATGATTTTCTCTTATCTTGGGTTAATGAACCTCTTCCACACTTCTTATATATGCTTCATATGGTTTTCATGGCGAGTTAAAGGTTATTGTCCTCCGGTAAGTATCCTCGATTTGTTGTTTCTTGGTTTCCCTTATATATTGTTATCTCTTTCTCTCGGTTTTGTAGATAAAAATATATCACAAGTAGATATAGGTTTTTTGGTGCCTAAAATGATGAGAGATAGGCTTATTAATGTTAGGAATGATATTGAAGGTGGTTTTCTGACACCTTCACCAGGAAGTTTTGGGCAGTTGTGCATTGGTCGATTTCTCCAAAACCCTATGGTTGGTGGATTCTGTATCATATCCATTTTGATAGAACTAAAATGATTTAATTTCAAAATTAATTGGTTTTCCTTGATATTGTTTGTGATTATGTTGTGAAAAGCTTGTTTGGAACCCATTTTAGGATTCTTTGTTTATTTGGAAGAAGGAGGTTTTATTGTGAAATGTATTTTGTGTTAGATTTAAAAATGGTGAATTTTAAATTGGTGGGTTGGATTGTTTTATGGAAAATGAGTTATGAAAATTATTTTTAATAAAAATGTTGTTTTATTAAAATGATGTTGGGAATGGATGAATCATTATTCAATATTAAATAAAATGGAATTTGATTAATTTCTTTACCTTAATGGGTTATTTGGTAGGAATTTGTTGGCTTAGAATGATTGTTTATAAATGTGGGTCTATATAATGTGTCATTTGTATATGAGATTTTTTATATATAATTAAATGGATTTTATTATAATGAGGGTGTTTTTTTGACATAATAATGGTTGGGAGATGATGAATAATGAGTGTGAAGGACCACCATCAAAGGTATGTGTGGGTGAAGTGACACTATATAATGATGGACATGTTCAGATATGAAGTTCCACCATCAAGGTTATCACTGAGCATGGGTGTTGGTGGAACATGGTCATAAGGTTTGGATATTCATACGACCATGATAGTGGTATTGAGATTGAAATTGTGAAAGGGGATTTGGGTTAATGGAATTTTCAATTGAATTGGACGGTTTCATTACTAGAATTGTATTGTTTTTTGGAAAGGTGGTTGTGATAAGGTTGTGTTTGGATCTAGGAAAATGTTTTAATTTTTTATTTGTTTTTTATAATATTTTTACATAAAATATGATAACATGTTCTATCCTAGTGGTGTTTGTTGGGAATTTATTTGTGGAAAACATATTGGTTATTATTCCCCACTCATACTTTGGAACTTTCTGCTTTTTCATATCTTGTATTTTGGGACATAGAAATGGGTAAAGTATCCAATTTCATTAATGGTTCATTGTGATTCATTAGTGGTATTATAGTTCTTAGACCATGGAGATTATAGTGGAGCTTTGGATCTCTATTATAACTTATGTTGGGGTTTTTTGTTTAGTTTTCTATATTGAGATCTGATTATGGATTATGATGGTTTGGTTGTATGAGTCCTTGGGTACTATGGAATTGTAAAAAAAATATTAAATGCATCATACATTTGTTTTGGTATTGGCATGTTTGGTTGAGTTTTTCATTTAAAGGGAAAATCATCCCCCATTTTTCATGATTCCCTTGACATTAATTATTATCCTTTGGTTCCTTGGGGATGTTTTATAAGGCTGAGTAGCACCTTCTCTTCAACTCAAACTAATGGGTTGGGTGGGATTTTATAAACAGAGTAATAGAGGATCATTTTTTAATCATAAGAGATATATATTGAAGGAATAAAATCATATACTTGTGTGGATCATTCAAGAGTAAAGATGTGATAAAACATTAAAATTTATTCTATATCATTTTTTCACGTTATTTTAGATCATTTTTACTCTAGATGTGATCTCAAAGGGACTGCAACATTGAAATCTGTTACCTACAAGTTGTTAGTGATCATCGAGAATCAATATATTCAAAATTTCTGATCATCTTATAATTCCCATGTTTTATTTTTTATTTGTGTAATCCTTTCATTTAGTTTTCATTTCTTCATGTTTGGTTTATACGTTTCCCAAGAAAAATTATTATAGCTTTCTTTGGCTAATTCACCACCTAATAGGATTTCATGTTTGTCTCTCCTAATCAAAAAATAGGTATTAATAGTCTCATGTAACCTACATGGATGTGACTCTAGATTTTTTCTAAAATTATGGGTCTATAATAAGGTTCTTAGACCTTTAAAAGTAAGATTCCTGGTGGGTAAATATAAGGCCCCAGACATAAACATTACATAATCTTGAGTTATTTAAGGAATTCACATTGAGGATCTTTTTAGGTTTATAGTTTTATAGAATTAGTCTATAACTATTACATTACGTTTGTAATACTACAAAGTAGAAACTTCTACTCTATCCAATTTTTTTAAAAAAACAATAAAACTCCTTAAAAAGAAGAATTTTTTCTTGATTAAAATCTTCTTGAATTCTTCCTTTCACTTACTATCCTTATATCCTATGAAAAAAATTTCAGAAACATTATAGGAGCATAAAAATCTCAGTAAGGAATTTAAAATAAGGAATAAAATTGTTAGTTCATGAATATTTGAAAACCATGAAATAATTTTCACAAAATCATAATTTTCATCCATAAAACATAAACTACATAACTTACATTATTTAATAATAATATCATACAATACATCATAGAAGTCAAAAAAACATAAAGTTTACATGTGGCATCAATACCACACTTACATTATAGTATTCACATCTATATAAAGAGTAATCTTCATGGATACGTTTGGAATACCCATCATAATATATTTCCTAATTCTCCTAGGAGAAACCTTAATTTTTACCTCTGTCACATTATACAATGCATTTGAGATCTATCACGAGCTCACCTATCCTCGGTTTATCACATAACCACCCATATACCTTTGAAATTCCCATGAACTATAATATAATCAAAGTATATGAACATGCATAATGGAAAAATTACATTTCTACTTTGTAGTAATAAGACATCATATCAAGATATTAATATAAAAAATCGAATTTTATAACCATTTTCAAAACCAAAATCCCTAAAAAGGAATATGGTATTTAATTATATTTTTAAAAACATTACTTCTAGTAGAGGAAGCCACATATCAAATAATGCTCGTGGCGGCGGAAATGTCATTCTTACTGGGTACATTTAAAAGAAACATCATTTTGTCTTCTAGTAAAATGATTCATAAAGATTTATTATTTTTGAAAACCATTTAATGAAATTTAATGTCAAATGGGTTGAATATATAGTGTATAAAAGAAGTTCGTATATAAATCAAAAAATTCCTCAATGAATAATGATTGAGAGTAAGTCCCTTACAAAGATCACATCGTTAGATAAAGGATAAATAAATGACATAAATATGTGTCAGAAATATAAATACACCGCATATATGTGGATATTAAGTGTAACAAAGAAGAGTTTTTTCACACATATTATTGGAAAAATACCAAATGACATGGATATTTAACTGAGTGAATGATGTTTGAGTTAAGATTTCCCCCACCTAGAATCCTACTTGTCTCACTCATTACTGATAATCTTGTATAATAAACTTATGTAAATTTATACTTTCTTGAGAATTTTTTTCTATTTTATTATTCCTTTTATATCACTTATTACAATGTTATTAAAATTACATAATTTTTGAATTTCATATTGGTCGTTTTGTTGATATTTCGTACTTCAGTCGAATATTAACTTGTTTGATGTAGCTTTTCCATGTGGTAAAAAGTCCATATTTTCAAAAATATTATTATTTATCTAAATATCAGACATATAAATTATATATTTATTTAAAATATATCATAAAATTTTAATATAATAAACAAATTTCACCGTTCATGAGGATGGTAGACAGTACATACATAAGAACACTACATTCATTTCTTTATCTAATTAAAGAAATAAAAACTAAATGATGTCTTGGTATATTATAATTCCTATATAATATCTATGTTTTATATTTTACATAATCTCATTAACTCTAGAATTTATATATTCTATTTGTGGTATGAATGAGTCATATCACTTTAAGGGGGTGGTAGTCCACATTTCCTCAAATGAAATTATTAAATTTACACATTATTGAAAAAGTAATGGTATGTTGTAATTAAAAATTAATGAATCATATATTCAATATAAATTTAATATATATAATATTTATTAATTACATTCATTTATATTATTTTGGTTTAATGAAGATCACATAAAATTAACCATATCTCATTGTGGAGACGGTATGACATACATACCCACGAGCGATGATATCATTCACATAATGGTTAAACAGTGGAGAATTGGATGGTAAATTAATTATACAAAATAATTATCATGTCATATTCATTATTTAAATCTATTAAACTCATTATTATACACATAAATATTAATCATTTTTGAATAAAAAATTACACCTTGGTGTGGAGACAGTAAGCCATATGTACGCACATATAGTTATACTGTTATAGGTATGATGGATAAAAAGAGGTATAAGGTTTTCCGATAATTATAAAAACATATCATCATGAATAATATATTGTATTTATTACTTTTTTATGGAAATTACATAAGAAGAAAAGAATTTTGAAAGAGGTGATAAAACAAATACCTCATTTTCAAGTATCCCTTTTTGATTTTCACAAAAGGTCTTCATAGAATTGATTTATACCCGAAATTTGGACTCTGGGAGTAAGTTAAGGATGTTGGGAACTTATTTTAGTGTAATTGTGACTATCCGGGTGTATTTAGAGGTGTGTGTAAGTTGGAATAGGTGGTGGACTTTTATAAGAGGGAGGGGGTAATTTAGGAAAGTATTGATCTATTATTTTATTAACAATTGATTATAGAATTATAATATCTCCAATGTGCTATAATTATAAAATTATTATGGGACTGAATCCGCTAAACCTATAGGTTTTATACAATCTTAGGTTATAGAAATAACCTTATCTTTTATCTTTAACCCTTAGATAAACACATTAACTCTTACCATGTCTTCTTATATTTTATTAATATATGGTTATCGTAGTTACTATAAAATTTCAATAGAACCACTAGTGGATCATTAATGATATTTTTAAAATTATAGGAGCTAATTTTCATAATCATAGATTTTGGGGACGATTATACAATTTAATAAAATAGTAATTGTTTTAAACACTCAATTATGTCAATTTGATACTATTTAGTAATTTTTTTTTGTTAAAGTAATAACTACTTGATTAATTCTATAAAAATTCATTAACTAAAAGATAATATGTCATAATAATACAAAAATATCATATCTAGAATAATAATATTCAAATTAAATTTCTTTTAATGTTTATAAATTCATTTATTTGAAACTTTCATTAATAAGGTAATCATTGCATCGTCATTGTGTCGTAAATAAAATTATTTATATAATGTATAAAAATTATAAAAAAAAGCATGATGTAGGAAATATTATTAGATTTATAATGACTATTTATAGTCATATATATCAGTTATATATCCCTATATTAATATTTATTTTGTAAAAGATACATACTTATGGTATATTTCAATTTTTGTAAAATTAAATATTATAAAATGTCCTTTTCACTCCCAAGATTCCCCCAAATTCCAAAATTTAGGCCTAAGGAAGATCTATGTGGGGAGTATCTCATCCAATAGGATACAGACACAATAAATGGTAGCTTAATATAGTTATAATATTATTTTTTAAACCTTATTTACCTGATTTACCCTTTAACCATCGTAAATAGAAAAAAGAATTACTGAAGTTTATATTCATAATGAAAAAATAGGAGGTACCTAATTTCATAATTTTAACCATATGATTAAAAATATTGAACCCAGTTTTTCAAATTCAAAACAATGAAGTTCCATAATTTAATTTAAAATTAATTCTAATTTGTCAAAACCTGGAAAGAAATTTTTAAGATGTAAAAAATATTAAAATATTGACATGTATTTATGTTCAATAAAATGAGTCGTTACATCCAATGATTATCATTGGATTAAAATATAAGAAAATAATAAAATTACACTTTATGAAAAACTGATATTATTATCTATATATATAAATAAATTAGGTAAAAATAATTTTTGAAAAGAACCCAATATTTTTTACTGTTCAATAAAAAAATGAATTTTATCAGAAAAATACAGAAATAAATTTTTATATCAAAATTCTAAATAATGTGTTTATTTTATAATATTGTACATTTAAAAGTGTTAAAAACAATTTTTAAAAATATTTCTTCTTTAAATCTCCAAAAATGATATTTTAAAAATATTAGATTAATTTGTGCTTAAAATTGGATTAATTCTCATTTTAATCATCTATAATTTATTAGATAAATTTATAAAAATTTAATAAGATATATAAAATCCTAATATAGTTAATTTTGTTAATTCCATCTAATATAATATCTTGGTGTTAACTACCATTTAAAATAATAATATTATTGTCGTATTATTTTTTGTTATAACTCAGATTTGTATGCAATGTAAGATTTCTGAGAAAACTATTGTTGTGTGTCGGGTACTCTATCATACATAGTATTCCCTTTAAACTAAAAATATTATTAAATTAAAAAATATTAATATATATGAAAATATATTATTCTATTTCTTGGGATGTTAGATCATCCCCCCTATTGTAATTATATCCTAACAATTTTAAAACTGGGCTCAGAAACATTATTGAAAGTCCCACATTAGGAAAACAGTCAATAAAACTATTAATTTAAAATCAAGAAATAGAATTTTGATCTTCACCATAGATATAACATACTATGATTCCAAACATGGATATGGATGAAAAGAAAACCATCTTTTTCTGATGGAGAGTGATAGAAAACATTATTAGGATAAAGTTAACAACTATAAAACCATGAACTTTTGATGGGTTAAACGGTATTTTATTTCACAATAGGAAAAGTAAACAAAATATTTTTGGTTTTATGGTCCGTTTCTATATTTTTTTGAAATTATTTTACTTTTTATAATAGTAACCTATGGAAACATGCTTACCTTTCACATAGAGATGCATGCTTTAATAAATATCTACCACAAACTCATATTTTCTCCAAACGATGAGTATCCAAGATGACTTGGTCACACCTGGAGCACTAGAATAAAATTATAGAGAATTAAATAATCCCTAAAATAAGAGCTATATATTTCCCATTTCTTTATAAATTAACCAAAACCAAAAATGGTTGGTACAAGATCAGAATATCCCCAAGAAGAATAATTTTTTATAAAACTAAATACTACTCTTAAAATCTAAAAATCAATAGTAATACCCATGTTATACATAGACCATTACAAAAAAAAGGTAATTAAAATTCCTCAAAATAATCAAAACTATTATTAAAACCCATAATTTATAAGGATTTGATCATAAAATCTTCTATAATAAATCTTAACATTTATCTCCAAATAATATTTACCACTCTTAAAGTATCAAAATAAAATTTAATTAACCTAATCACATATTATCCATGATAGGATAATAATTTAGATAAATAACCCAAATCAGAAAGTTTACATGTTAAAAACAATGATTCTTCCAAAATAAAATTCAAATATTTCCCCTCATTTGGAAATTGTGTTAAAAAAGATTGAATGTCTTCAAAAATAACATTTATCACTTAATCACCAAATGATTTTCTTATAATAAGGATATCAATTTGAAAAGACTTAAGTTCTCAAAATCAAATTATTCTTCATCAATATAACAATTTAAATAAAAAAAATAAGTCAAACGATCCGGGGACTTCACGTAGTCTAGTGGTAGGCAATAAATCCATGTCACACATTAGATGTGGGTTTGATTCCTTTAGAATTGTTCGAAATGATGGGTTGTTAAATAGTCTGTGTGTTTTCCTTTTTCCTAGACTATATAATTTTATAACATTACCATAAATGAGATAAATCCTATAAAAATATATATTAACCTAAAAGTTTATCTGATACTCTATAATTCAAATCCCAAAAATTAATTACTCACAATATCCTCAAAGGTAAACACATGTAAAAATAGCATTAGTCACCTTAACATTACAAATCATAAATCCTTGTACATGGTTTCGAATAAATTTAAGTTATAATATACCATAAAATTATAATCCGATGATGATATCCCTAGCCCTTATGAAAACTCCAAATCTCCAATGTTGTCTAAACAAACTATTGATACAAACTATAGGGACCCAGCCTTAATAATTACATAATCTTGAGTTAAGTTTATAATTAACATTGTGGATCATTTCAAGTTTAGTGTTTTAGTAAATTAGTCCATGACTATTATTTTAAATCTCAAAAATTACCTGGCAGACACTTCTTCTCCATCTAATTTTTATATAACAATACAACTCCTTTAAAAAACAATAATTCTTTTCATGATAAAAATCCTCATGAATTATTTCTGTCTCTTAACCATCCTTGTACCCTGTAAAAAAAATTTCAAACACTTGTGATGAGCATAAGAATATTATTAAGGAATAAAAAATAAGGAATAAAACCGCTAGACCCAGAATATTCAAAACCCATGGTTTCGTTTTAAAAAAATCATACGATTCACCAAAATAGCAAAAACTAATTAGCTTAAATCATTTAAAGAAAATATTCCTACAAATAATCATAGAAATAATAATAAAAAAGTATCTTCATGCATCCATATAATACTTACATTTTAGCTTTCACATCTACATAGTGAGTAACCATCATCGTTACGTTTGGAATACTCATCATTGTATATTCCCTAAGTATGTTAGGAGAAAACTTAACATTTACCTCTGTCACCTGAGGAAATGAATTGGAGAGTTATCATGGGATCACCTTCCCTAAGTTTACCATGGAAACACTCATATATATAAGAAATTCCAAAGAACCATAGCATAATTATAGCATATGAACAAGCACAAAAATAACATTACCACATTGCTTTCATAAGACATAATATCAAGATATTGATATAAACAATCTATTTTTAATACCATTTCCAAACCCAAAATGCGTAAAAAATAATAGGGTATATAATTTTCTTTTTAAGAACATTACGACTTATAGAGGAAGCTACATATCAAATAATGCTCACGGCGACAAAAACCTCATTGTCGCAATGTACATTAAAAACAAACATTACTTTTTTCATTTATTAAAATAATTAATAAAAAAATATTCCTTTTGAAAACAGTTTAATGAAGTAAAAAATCAAATATTTTGATTATATAGTATATAAAATAAGTTCATATATAAATCAAATTATACCTCAATGAAAAGAGATTGAGATGAAGTTCCTTAAAAAGATAATTTCATTAGATTAATGATACATAAATGATATAAATATGTTTAAATAACATAAAAACACCCAACATAAGTGTATATTAAGTGTAAAAAATAATATTTCAATCACACATATTCATGGAAAAATCCAAATGACATGGATATTTAATTCAATGAATAAATATTGAGTTATGATTTCCCTTACCTAAAATTTGACTTGTCTCCTTCATTCTATATATTCTAGAATAATAAACATAGGGAAATTCATAATTTCAGGAGAAACTTTTTCAAGTTTATTATTCATTTTATATACATTATTATAATTTTATAAAAATTACAGAATTATTTATGTTAATATTGGTCAGTTTTTCGATATTTAGTACTTCAATCCAAAATAAACTTGTTTGATGTATATTGTTCACTAGGTCAAAAGTTCATAATCTCCAGAATATTATTCATGATTTAAATATAATATATATCATCTATATATATACATTTATAATATTTCATAACATTTTTAGATAATAATTTAAATACACCGTTCATGGAGACGGTAGGCCATTAGTATACATGAACGCTACATTCATTTCTTTTTCAAAATAATGGAATGAAAACTAAATGATACTTGGGTATTTTATAATTACATTACAATATATATGTTATACATGATACAAATTTTTATTATCTCTATCCTTTATATGTTCCATTTATGGAATGAACAAGTCATATCACTTTGAGGGCGCGGTATTCCACACTCTCAAATAAAATTATTGTATGTACACATTATTGAAAGCATAAAAGATTGTAGTAAATAAATATTACAGATGCATAGAGTCAATATAATTATAATATATATCATATTTATTCATTCTGTTCTTGTATATAATTGTGGTTTAATTAAGATCATTTAGAATGAATCACATTACATTGTTGAGACTGTAGTCCATACATACGCACAACCAATGATATCATTCACTTGACGGTTAAAATGTATATAATTGGATGTTATATTAATTATAAATAATTTTTATCATTTTATATTCATTATTTAAATACATTATACTAATTATTACACTCATAAAAATTATGTATTGTTGAATATCAAATTTTAACACGACATGGAGATGGTAAGTCGTACATATGCAGGAATGGTGAAATTTTATTTAGTAGGATGTATAAAAGGAGGTATAATTTAGTCCCATAATTATAATAAAATATAATCATTTAGAATATACTAGATATATTGATTTAGTATGGAAACAACATAAGAACTAAAAGGATAATAATAATGGAATTTTGAAATAGGTGTAAAAACAAATACTTATATTTCGAGTATCTTCTTTTTCTTTTCACAAATGGTATCCATACAATGGATTTAAGAAATTTTTTTTGCCTTTCTAAGGATTTTGGGGATTTTGGTAACTTATTTGAGTAGAATTTGGATGATCCAATGGGGCTTATGAGGTGTCAGTAGGTGGGTAGAGGTGGTGACCTTTTATAAGAGGGAGGAGGGCCACTTAAGGAATGTATTGAAATAATATTTTATTAAAAATTTATTTTCAAATTATAATTTCAATAAAGTATTATAATTATAAGTTATGATAATTATGGTTCTAAATCCTCTAGACCCATAGGTTTTAGATAATTTTAGGTCATAAAATTTACTTAATCCTTTACCTTTAACCCTTATTTAAAAACATTAACTCTTACAATGTCTTCCTGTATTTTCATAATATATGGTTACTACAGATATTATAAAATTAAAAAATAATCAAAAGTGGATAATTAATGACATTTATAATATTATATAAAACATTTTTTCTAATTTTATATTTTTAAGACTATTGTATCATTTAATAAAATAGTATTTTGTTTGAAAACTCATTTATTTCAATTCTGACATTATTTAGTAATTGATTTTTGTTAAAGTCCTAAAAACATGATGAATTTAAAAAATTGAATTAACACAAAATAAAGGTCATAATAATCTATAAAGTTATTTTATAGAATTAATATATTAAATTTAAATTTGTTAAAATGTTTATAAATTCATTTATTTGAATCATTCATTAATAAGGTAATCACTGCGTTATCATTGTTTCATAAAAATAATTATATATTTAATGTATAAATTTTATAAATAAAATAATATGATGTAAGTTATATTTTTAGTTTTATAATGAATTTTTATAGTCATAGAGATCAGTTATATTACACTATATTAAAATTGATTTAGTAAAAGATATATGTTTATGTTATATTTACCTTTTATTTAAATTAATTATTATAAAATATCATTTTCACTCTCATGTGGCTCCGAAATTTCAAATGATTGGGTTACGTATGCCCATGTCTTAAAATATATCAACTTATTGGATTAGAACGCATATTATGGTAGTTTTATGTTATTAAAATATTATTTTGATTACACTTATTTAATTGATTTCCCCTTTAACCATAGTAAATAAAATATAATTACTGAAGTTATTATTCATAATGTACAATAATAAAAGGTAAATATTTACCTAATATGAGCCATATGATTTAAAAATGGATTCCACTTTAGGAGATTCAAAACCTATAATTGTCAAAAATTTATTTTAAATTAATTCATGTAGTCAAAACATGAAAAAAAAATTTAAGGAGTAAAAAACTATCAAAAGAATGATATGTGTTTCTGTCTAATTAAAATGTGAAATTACATCTGACGATGGATTAAATGATAAAAACATAATCCAATTACCCTTTAAAACCAATTGATAATATAATCAATCTATATATATAAATTAGATGAAAAAGCAGTCTTGAATTAAAATCCAGTATTTTTCACTATTCATTGAAAAATTAATTTTATCCGAAAAATAAAAAAATAAATTTTGATTTAGTACTTGTAAATAAAAATATTATTTTCTCATATAGAACATATATAAGTTAAAAAAACTATTTTTAAATAGTTTTCTCCATCAAAAGGTGGTAAAATGACCTTTTAAAAATATTTGAGTATTTTACGCCTACAATTGGATTCATTCTCATTTTAAGCCTCTAAAATTCATTATATAAATTTATAAAAATTTAAAAAATATGTAAAATCATAATATATTTAATTATGTTCACTCCCTAGAATACAATGGATATGCATTAACTACTATTTAATATAATAATATTTTTTGTATTATTTTTTGGTATAACACAGTGTTGTGTGCAACGTAAGATTTCATATAAACTCATTGTTGTGTATTGGGTGCACTATCATATATGGTGTCCCATTTAATCTAAAATTTAATTTATATTCATAATTTTTTAATATATATGAAAATTTATTAATCTATAAATATCTTGGAAGTTATAGTAAAAATCTTTTCAAGTAGTTTGGGAGGATGTGGAGTGGAAGTGTTTCATTTTGATCCTAAACACTATATATATTTGTGTTCTTTAATTTTATTTCTACAATAAATCATGTTAATAACACTACACTAATTACTGGTTTTTATTTTATAAACATTTAATATTTAAATATTTTAATTTTTTGAAATGAATATTAACCCCAAGTAAAACTTTTCATCAATAACATTCCAACACAAATACCAAGAATTCCATTATTCTAAATTCTATAGGTCAAAGAAAATTTATCTATAGAGGTACAGAATTAACTCTCATGATCATATTAAATCCATAAGTTTATAATCCCTTAGTTTATATGGATGTATGGGGGACTCAATGATTTTTAATGTTAAAATCCCAATTTTTAGAAAAAAATAATCCAACAGAAATTGTTTATATAGATAGTTTATCGAAATTTGAATCAACCATGAATGGTTCACTTCCTCTAATGGGATTCCACTTGTTTTTACATAGTTTTTCAGAAATCATGAACCAACCACTGTTATTCTTATTTCTATTCTCAAATGATTTCTCAATTCTTTCGTATGTTCATCTATAACTATTTCCCAACTATGAACCACCCAATTCTATTCTCCAACAACCTATATAGTCTCATAGTGATATCCACACAAATCATCCTATCTTTTTTATAACAGTGTTCCCCAATTAAAGGTATAAATAACCCTCCAAAACACATTAACTATACCAAATACTCTATAAAATAAAACTATAAATCAAAAACCATTATTTGAAGGATGAAACAATGTAATGTCACACATGGAATTTACTAATTATTTACCATAAACCCTGCTAAGGACATCATATAAATGCTATATTTCTCTAGGGGTCCTGGGTGAAAAAACCTATTCCCAAAATTTCACACACATTTTTTTAATTACTATACAACCTCTTCTATAATATTTCAATATTTCGATAAAACTAATAAGAGATTCCATTTATTCCATCTAAATACATTTTTATTCACTCATTAATATGTACAATATTTTCCAAAAATAAAGAATCCCACAATAATTCAACATCCACTCAATCAATCAGATGTGAAATATATGAATCATATATTATATTTTGAAGGAAAAAGGAACATATCATTAATACAGTAATGTTATAGTGTAATAAAAAATTTGTAAACAATTATAAAAATTCACCCCACTGTTTTTAGTTGTCCATTTAAACATGGTGCTAATTTCTATTTATATGAAATCAATGGGTCCCAACTAATTTCATAATTAAAAAGAATACACATTAACCAATTCAAACTCTTAATGTCATTTTCAAAATTTTATATATGAGAAAAACATTAATCGATTTATAACTAGAATCATCTTGATTAATTGTACCTAAACAGATGTTTCCTCCACTAAACACAATATAAACAACCAATTCATATTTAAGAGGTACCTTCTAGAATCATCTATGAAACCGCACTCCGGAGGGAGAGTCACTACAAAATATAATATCACTTTCTATATATCAATAAATAATTTTTAAAAGATTATTACCGAGTGAAAAATATCCCCAAATCTATATTTTATGTCAATGGATTTACCCCTTGGCCTTCTCATTCCCATGATCCACTGTAACATCATTTCTTACATCAAATTCATTGTTGTCCAAAATAACTATTCATTTTTTTTGACATAATCCATCGAATGAATAATGTCAGGAGACTTACTATGTCCAAGTATCATGTTATTATAATGAAATGATCTATGATCCACTGTTCAGTATCCATAGATCATTATTTAACACCTATGTCTGATAATATAAAATCCTAATTTATTTCTTACTAAATGAACTCAACTAATTACTCATACACAAAATCTTATCTTCCTCTTCTATTGTTTTAGGTTTATTTAAATAGTATTTTATTCATGTATTAAAATAACCAATCACAAAATAAACAATACTGTCAACATTTCCCACCTCATGTAAAACCCCGAACACATATAATTGTTTCCAACAACACATTGAAAGTACAACATCTCCAAAAAAATATAAAATCGACACACCATGACATAACTATAACTCTTTCAAATTCCATGAAATCATAAGGTCCTATTAGAGATTATAAAAAATGAATGAATTTTTCTCATAATTCCTATGAATCTATCATTCTTCCAAAATATCATGTTGAGTTCACACCCCAATATATTTCTAAATTTATCCTCTACCACCACAATTATCAATCATTAATAGGATATATCTAATTATTCAATAGAAATGATTGTCTCTCATACCCATAACACCTATAAATTAGCTTCACTTATTACCATGGAACAAGTTTATGGCCTCATACATCAATTATACCACGATTCTCAGGGATTTCGATCAAATCATATCTTCCAAAACTGTGGGATTATTTCACTACATTTTGTAAAACATTCTCAACTAGTCATTCATTATAATTACTGATCACAATTTCCACAATATCTGGACAATAAATTATAGTATTTATATCAAAATAAACATTCTACTTTCTCTTTGATCTCGCATCCACACGATCCAACTAGAATACTTCTTTTAATACCATCATCTATTATAGGTTATGAAATAAAATAGACATATAGAACATTGATTCTCAAGTCATGAACAAACAATAACCATTCCTACTATAAAAAAATTAAATTTATACATAATAAAAATGTAGGTTTAATAAGGGTCCCACATGCATATTATAAAAACTTCATTAGAGTGTGTCACGTAGGACACAAAAAATACCATATTAATATAACAATCTATTTATACCTTATGAAATTTTCCTTTCAAACCAAATTTTCAAACTAATATTTTAGTAATGATCTTTTTAAACCATATTTAAATATCTAAATATAGTTTCCCATTCTCTAGTTTTCATAGGAAAACAAATTATTTTACCCATTTTTTATGTTTGCATAAAAATCAAATGTCTTTCGAATTCACACCGCAACCATGGATAAATTTCTTCTCAAACCCAATATTTACTTTAATAAACCCATTATATAATTCTAATTGCCCCTTGGAGTTCCAAAATTTCTATCACTAGATATATCTATTAATAATTTATGTAAAACTAAAATCCCGTGGAAAATGTTTTGAAATCGATTATGATATGTGAATTAATTTTATAAAAATCATTAATGGTGAGGAAAAATGATGTAAAAAATAGGTATTCATAAAAAAATTATGTAACAGTACACTAAAGTCACATGACCATGAACTCAATACACATATGTTAGAGAAAATAATTCTTAATAATATATATAATACTCATGCTAAATTACATAAATTACACAAATAGTATTTTTTGTAAAAAAGATTAATTTTTGTTACTATAATTTTATAAACATAATCTACAATCAATCACAGTAAAAAAAATGCATGACATGCGTGACTATCTTTAGTGCATGACCTCACTAAAATTTGTTAGTTAACCACTGTAAATTACATAAACTGAAGACATAAAAATCATGCACATATATTAATATAAAATCAAACGATATTAAAATTATAAAAAATATAAATTCCACCCCTATAAATATGGACATCCCACAATAATGGTTTATTTATTCCCATTAATGAGTTCCAAATCATATTAAAATATTATCCTATCATCTCTCAACCTTTCCCAACATTTTATTCATAAAAAAATTGAATTAATAATATTCTTAACCTAATAACTCAAATTTACTAGTCTATTTAAGAGGGTTATATGACCTAATAAGAACCTACCCATATGTAATAGGTTCTAAACAAGTAGAGAGGGTCTATTTAGAACTATGGGGAGACTATGAATTCGTAATTTTTTAATAATTTGGTTTAAAAAATAGAGACAATAAGTATAGTAAAAAAATCAAAAATAGTAAATACAGTAACACCAACCCATTCTATAATAATATGAAATACAACACCCAATACATTTATCTACAACTGCTTATATATTCCAGATATATAGAAATAAATAGTCAATATTAAAAAAACATCCTAATCCAAAAAAATATTCAATAAAATTAATATTTGCATCAACCCACTCTTCTAGTAAATAATTCATAATTAGGGTCCCTACCCATATAAAAAAGATCAATTGAGTATGCACAAACGCAAAGATTATGATGTTTGGATTTAGTATAATATGTAGTTTGACACCACAAATATGTAAATATACTAACATATTTATTTATATAAATGTTTATAAAAATGAAGGAAGATAAATACATAAAAATTGTCACATGATGTGTCATCATGTTCCAACCAGGATTCCACAAACCCTTTCCCAACCTCCATCTGATCCATTCTAGAAAAATTATTTTTCTTTCTTATTAAGATGAATAAAATAACAAAACGAGATTCTAAAATATGTAATAGAATTAATTACAATGTCATGATTTTTTATCTCAATAATCATGGTTATCATTCCCATAGATAGTCTCTGTGTAGGCCTCACAATCATTAGGTCTTTCCCAAGATCATTCAAGATCCTAGAATAATCATAACACATCTAGTAAGACATGGTTCCCCTATAAATAATAATCAATTATATAATGGTTCCGCCAACACCCTTAATACAACATAGATAAAATTTACTTGAAACAAATATTTTTTTATTCACAAGACACTAGATGGAATTTTATAAATTCTAAACACAAATAAGCATGACAAATCATGAGAGGTCTCATGGGTGACCCACCCACCCACCCATAATCATATCATGCAAAAATATTTCTCAAAGGACACATGAACACACATAGAATAATATTATATCCTATATTTTTATATTATTTATATTACAAGATAATTCCTTACTATGTTAAATTTATTGAATCCCAACATCAATTATCTCCTCCCAGATCTCAAAGGAAAAAAAACGAACCCTAGAAGAGTCCCTAAATCACCACATGTGGTTCCATGAAATAATTCACTTGATAAATAACATGTCATGGTCTTAATTTGGTTTACACGTACTAAAAATATCATATTTAATAAGATGATCTAGATGTATACATGAATCTCTAATATAAACACCCCTTTATACCACTTTACCCACAATATTCTTAAAGTAATCACAATATATCACGTGTGAAATCTTAGTTATTTATACTAAAACCCATATCTGGTATGTCATCGAAGGTGAAGAGAGAATACCTACATCAAGAAATAAAAAGAGATACTAAATTATCACATACCATTAAATCTCTTGGTGAAATATAACTATATCCAACAAAAGTTCCCTTTTTTGAGAAGGAATTAACCATAATTATCCACTAGAGTCTCAATGGTCAAGAGCCTCGAATGAAGGAGGACTAATTATGTGTTACATGGATTTATCATGTTAAAATCTTATTTTTCATTTTAATTATTAATGTTCTTATGGTTTTTTACATCTTCTTAGAAACCATTCATCAACTATGTGATTGTCACTGCCTCTCATGGGAAGTTTCATGTTTGTACATAGGGTTTGGTATATCATAAACTACCCATGAGTTTTAATCTATTTGGAGATACATGTTTTACATTGTAATCATTCTTTATTATATTCAATGACTTATTTACCAATTAGCACTCATTGATCCCCTCAGAACATGTTACATGACCTCCTATAGAAGTCTACATGATTTCCCATAATCATGATGAATACTTTCTCTGCCTTAATGGAATTAAATACCCACTCAGACCACCTAGATGTAATATATGAATCCATGAAAAAAAATATATAACTCAAGAATATCTAGAAAATTATAAACACTATGATAATAAAGAAAAAAATGATTATTACCATTACAAAGATGATAATTCATTTATCAAAATAATAAATGAATTGAATTGTAACATATATATGATACAATAATGATCATTCCCATGTAATGATAATTTATATAGTTGAATCATAAATTATTTTAATATCATATGTTTTATTTTATGTTATTAAATAGTTAATATGTAACATATAATTTAATTAATAATATATGAATTGATTTTATAAGATAAAATATAAGAAGACTAAACCTTCTGCGCTTCAATCACCATGATTGAATCACAACAATGAGTATTTATTTGATTATGTTAATTTAATTTCATGTGTTTTTTGTAATAAAAATTTCATTCTGAATCCATTTCATTAAATGTTATCATGATCCAACTCATTCATTATGTTCGTTGGATGCCTAGTTTGGCTCATGACATGCCTTATTAGTATTTTTTATTTTGTGAAAAATTTTGTATATATGAATGATGTTGTTTCCTTATAGGGATGTAAAGGTGAGGATGCGTTTTTTATTGTTATAGTTTATTATTAATTTGATTTTTGATTACATTTTTCCAATATAATTTTATATTATGTTATGGTAATAGGGGGAACTAAATGGTGTGTTTAAATTATTGATTCTCTAGATAGATACACACTAAATGTGTTACATATCATTATTGATGGATAAATATGTGGTGTTCTATTTTAATGATACACGGTATTAGATATTTCACTTTTTATGTAAGGATTAAATGTATAGTTTTTTAATTTTCCATGTTATGTAATTTTAGGGACTATCTCACAGTTGTACATACTATAGATCCCATGAAACATATCCCTTTGTTGGCCATTGACAAATGGGTTTCAATCGATCTTAAAATTGATTCCCATTATTGTTTATTTTATCCTGACCATTTTTTCATTCAATTAATTTATTTGAATAATAATTGGTTCCTATAACTTGATCATTTATTTATGTATTGTTTTTATGTTTTAATATGGAATTTGTAAATATTTCATTGATTAATGTTTTAATGAAAAAGAGTTATTCGTAATTTTTTAATATTTTTAATGAAATAAATTAAAGGTGATTATTTTTCAATATGAAAAATAATTAAGGATATTTATATAAATGTTCTAATTTATTAATTACTAAATAAAAATGGTAAATTTATATAAAATAATCAAAATAATATATTTTTTATCGTAATAATGCATGAATAAAGTATTTTCATATTGAATTTGAATGGTGAATGATTTTTTTTTGAAATTAATGTCTAGCCATGTAGAAAGGTTGGTGGTGACCTATTGAGATTTTTTATGATAGAAAATATATTATTATTTCGTTTCATGTTATTGGTTACTCAATTTAGGAGTCTAGTTTTGTGGGTTTTCTATGGCTCAGTTTATCAATTGAGATCAATAATAAGGTCATATATATTTTAGTTTGTGTAATTTTCTTGATGTACTAGTGAAATCAACAATCCCTATTCTTTTTTTCATTATAAAATCATTTCAGAAAAATTAATATACTTATTTGTTTTATAATTAAATGGTTTTTTTTCAACGGAAGGGGATGGAGATGATATGTAAAGGAGTTTTTTTTTAATATTTTATAATATTTTTAATAATTTTTTCTTCTAGAACAGGGACCTTTGACATATTGAATGGTCATAAGAAATATTAATAAGAAATATCTTTTTATAATTTGATTTGAGGTCAAAATTATCATTAATATTTATTTTTTATTATTACTGTGCATGTTGTCTGATTGAGGGTACTAGTGAAACAAAATTTATTTGTCACGAGATGGCTTGATAGACTAATGAGTGGAAGACATTGGTCAGTTCATGAACGAAAGGATTCAATGAGATGATTCTAAAATATATACCTAGGACTTAATTTATACACTTAGTTTTTTTGGTGTTTCATGTATAAATAGATATAATGTGGTTGTTCTTTCTTGGTAATCCTGGTGGAGAGTGTCATGTGATACCCTCAATTTGGAGACTCAAGGTTTAATTGGAATTATGGAATTGATAAATGGTTTTTTATTATATATTTTTTTATTTTTTATTTTTCAAATAGATTTTGATATATGACATATGAATGACTGATAAGTGATATTTATGTTTTCATGAACATGGGTATGCGTATAAGATAATCTTAAAATACATGACTCTCTGAAAAGGTATTTCCAACTTTGATGAGCCCATGTGGATGGTTTTAGGGACTCTTCTAATCTTAAGAGAAGATTCATATTATATATATAATTTATCTATTTTACCTCCTAAATTTTTCAATCTCTCATAAATTATATTATTAATATCGTTATAGGATGTTAATGGGGCTTTATTATTTCAAAATTATATATTTATAAAGTGGTTTTTTTCATTATAATTTTTTTTTAAAAATTAGAATAATTGTGTGTATTTGATATTTATATATAATTAAATTATTATATTTATATTTGATTTCAAATGATGATAATATTCTAAATTTCTTTATGCGATTATTTATATATATATATTTTTCAAGGTTTATATATTGAAAATATAATGGTTTTATAAATTAAAAGGAGGTTTTGTGGCATTTTAGGTATGTGTTTTCATTTTGTGGAAATTATATTTTTATGTGTCCATTAAATAGAGGATTTATTTGTGTGCATTGTGATGTATGAATTTAATTTGTCCATGACTCATTTTAGTCAAAATATTCCTCTTATAATGGTTAGGGAATGTATAAAAATTATTTTCCATTATGATATTTGTATCCATGAGTTCATTTTCATTTGAATGATATTTATCAAATTACATTTTCTAAAGCGTAATTGAAAAGAGTAGTATACTTGGATATTTTTTCCCACATACCACATATTATGACATATTATATTATTATAATATTCCATTCACTGGGAATCTATGTTCATCTTGGTCTATGGGTTAATGAGGAAGAGTCGATAGAAATTATTATTTATCTAAACATTCATGTATCATTATTGGTTAAAATTTTCTTAAGAATATTCATTTGAATGAATTCAGCATAGTGGATTTGTTGGGATTATTAATTAATAAAGGTTTTTTTGTAATGAATATTCTAGATAATAATTTTTGTTCTATGATTTAATCCCAAGGAATTAAAAACATGTAGAGGTGCCTATCTATTTTTTATCCTTATTCAAGAAGAGTGTTCAATTTAGTAGTGTTCCAATCACATCTCAAAGTTAGTCATCCCTTGTACAACATTTATCATTTTAAATCCGTTGAATACTCATTTATTTATAAAATTCATATGCTGAGATTCCATGATAATTATCTAGTGTGTTCATATTTTATGGTTTTATTTAGTGGTTCATAATACAATTGATGTTTTTGCAGTATTCTTTGTTAGATGATTCTATTTAGTTACCATTGATCATTTATTATAGTTTGTTGGTAACTTTTTTATTGTTTTATTTTTATATTGGATTTCATTTTTTAGGTTCATATATCAGATATTAGGGTCGTGATCATTGGATATTGATGGATGAATATGGGTGAATAATGGGTGTCTGATTGGGAAACTATTGCATTGATATAACTCGATCTTGTTTTATATTTCATAGTGATTGTTGTAGTTTCTAAATATTAATTCAGAAATAAGGTAATTATTGAGAATGGTGTTCTATATTATATATATTAACCTGAGGTAAATTTCCATGTCACACATTGGTTTTTGGTGTGATATTTGAAGTATTAGAGACTCTGATATGTTTTTTCATAGGTATTATGTTGTGTTTTTAATATCATAGAGTTTTATTGTTTTCTTCGGTTGTAAAGATTTTAGTTATTTTCGAGGTAGTTATTTTTGGGGGATTTCTATTATCAATATCTAATATAAAAACCCATATACCAATGGTTTGGAGGGGTGTTGAATATTATGATGGTGGATTAGGTAATGTAAAAAATGCAACTCATCAGGTTTTGATCATAACAGCTCAAGGTTATAATCCAATAACCTAACTGCTAGCATAATATGGATTTGGTAAAAATAATTTCGTATATATATACTAGTAAATTAACTATTAATGTGTTTGATTATATTTGAAAAAAAATACCTAAATAATATGTGTACCTATACCAATGGTTCCCAAAACCATTTTCATAGGTAATTTGATTTTTGAGCTATACCAATGGTTCTATAAAATAGTTTCTATAGGTTAGACAACTACCAATTGTTTTTTTTTCAAAAACCATTGGTATAGTGTTCTAGAATATACCTATGGAAACGTATTTTGAGAAAAAATTAAAATATGTTCTTTAAAATGGACCAATACTAATGGTTTTGGAAAAACCTTTAATATCTGGCCTTTCTATGGTACCTATACCAGCAGTTCAGGAAACCATTGTTATAGGTTTGTATGTAAAGTTATAATTTATAGTATCTATAGTTTTTAAAAGAATTATAAAATATGTAGATACCCATAGTCATTCTAATTTTTCATAGGACTTCTAGGTATCTAGATAACATTCACTATGTATGAAGAGGTCTCATGATTTTTGGAGAATATATTGGCTGATTTTCAAATATTTGGATGGATAATTTACTAGATGTATTGTTTTGATTGGATCTCAATAATTTATCGTATAATTTATTTTTTACGTGGACCAATAAAATATAAATCTAATGTGGGGTGTTTATTTTTGTTGTAATTCATTCTAATATGACAGATGACTTTTAGAAGAATCAATGGGGAATGATTAGAAGAATTGTCATATGCATTCGTGACTGTGTTGTTTTAAATTTTATTATTTTATAATATCCAAAATTATGTAATTAATTTATATTATAGGGTAATTTATTATTAATTTTATTACGGTCTTTTTTGTCACATTGTGACACCTCATTGATTGGTAATCATTGAAAGTCTTATATGATAGTACAGAATGTTTTAGTTGTGATATTTTTCATAGGAAACGAATCATTAGAGAAACCACATGGGGACTCTAAGGTAAAACATGAGTTGTGTGTTTCTTATGGTTCATTATAATCGCTGTGATTATGTTTGATATACTATTCTAGTTAACTATGGGAGCCTTAAAATGGTTAAATTTTTAGAAATTTACATTTATGTAACTCCTCAAAAATATTAAATGCATAATTTAAATAACTTGTCACCCATATTCTATCTTATTTAATGTATCTCCTCAAGTGGGTCTCCCATGTGAACACCTATAGTCATAGATATCTTCTATAACAATGTCATTTAAATATTATTTCACTATCAATGAAGGCTAAATCATTGATTTAGGAACTCCTCTTCCCCCTTGTATTTATATTATCTTTTTTCTTCTTACCCCATAGTCATTCCCCTTTAGGTAGTAACCCTAGCTTGGGTTTAGGTTTTGGTTTTGTACCAATTTGGAAATTTAATCCATTCAATGTCTCCCTTGAGATTTATTCATCCTATATTTTGTATTCTTTGTCATTAATTATTGATTTAATTTTTCTTTCCAAATGTTCTAATGATTATATTTTGAACTATCATTTGATTTCCCACTTAATTAATTTTCTAAATAATTAATTGTATTCATAATTTTTTTCATTATTTATTTAGAGAAAATTTGGTATTATTTTTTATTGAATATAAAGTGATATGTGTCCTAATTCAAATTAATTATTTTTTTTTTCTAAACTGTAATCAATTATAATTTGTGAAATTATATTTATTGGATTTTAGATTAAATTTATCTGATTATAAAAGTTATTTTGATTTTCAAAGATATGTACAATATGGGAAAAACATTTAATTTTAATTTTAACTAAAAATTGAAATTTAATGTATTATTAAAGAGTTTCAAGGGTTTTTTTGAATAGTTTATGATGTTCCAAAATTATATAAACTAGTTTTATCCAAAAAGTTAGTTCAAATAGTGTCTTGATTATTTATGGGTTTTAAATAAAAAAAATCGTTTTTTCATAGATTGGTTTTAAAAAGTTTTGATAAATAAATTTTATATGTGGTTTTGAGAATAATATTCTGATGTGATCATTTTTTAACGTGTCATAAGAAATATAAATTTGAAAGACTAAAAATGTACTGGAATATATTGACCATTTTAAGGAATTATAGTTTTGAAATTTCAATAGTCTTATATATGATGTATGTTCCACTGTGATGCCCTTTTAAGACCCTTGTTTTTTGATATATATATATATATATATATATTGTGTCTTTGTGGGTATTCATTATATTTTTTTAATATGATTTATATGTGAATGAAGAAATATCTTGAGAGTGGGATTGGGGTGAGGGTTATTTATTTATTATGATTTTCATTGCATGTATTCAATATTTATGGTTTTTTCTCATCCTATAAATTTTCTTTACATGAGAACCCATTTATCTAAGAGGGAATGATAAATTTATCCTTCACATGAATTTATAACAATTATAATTTCCCCTCTAGTTTTTCTAGAATCAAAATTGAGTGTTCCATTCTAACGTGGTAGTTTTAATACAGTTAGGTGTGTAATGGTATGATGTAATATACACCAGTTGGTTCATCTATGGTTGGTAAACTATAAAACTATGTCTATATAGGAACTAGGGTAGTTCTCATGGAATCAATCCTATCATTAGTAGTTGACATATGGGTCACAAAAAATTATTTTAGATTCCCCTATTTTTTTACATTTCTGTGGCCCCTTGGATTTGTTTCCTTTATTTCATTTATTATATTTGTGATATAATGAAATTATTTGTTCTCTTATTCAATTAGTGTATGGTTTTTAAAAAATTATTGTATAAATTATTGTAGAATTTATTATTGAAATGAAAAGAGAAATTTTTACTCAGTTGTGTTGAGAAAACATTCATGGTGATTTCTTAGAAGAAAATTGATGATGAATGTTTCAAATACTATATTAATGTGTTATTAGTTTTATTGAAATTAAGAATGGGTATTCTATTTTATTAAATTCATTCCATTTAGAAACATAATGGAATTCAAATTCATATTTTGACATATAAAAGATATTGAGTTATACTATATATATTATTTACGATAAAATATTTATTATCATTCTGTTTTTTGTTACTTCTTAAATTTTTAGACTCTTAGGGAGCATTGATTATTTTGGTATTGGTTTGTGCCTTGGGATATTATAAAGGATATTGACTGTTTATATTTTTGTATTTTCCATGTTGAAAATTCATAATAGGTCAATGATATTTTGGATTTCGTTATTTTTTTATTGGGGAATTATATATGTAGGGGTTTTTGTATGATTGAAAGGGTTTATTTCCATAGTTGGGGTTAAATATGAGCTCAAAAAATTATTTCCTTTTAATATTGATTTAATTTTTTATATTTTTGTTCACTACATGATAAGTAGACTTAAATATAGAGAGTGGACATGTTAGATCATCATTGGAAATATATTTTTTCTTTTACTATATAATGATGTGGAAATATACTCCAATGAGTTTATTTGAGGACAATTATTCTTTTAATAACCCAAAGAGGATTGTTGATACCCGTTAATTATGTAACATTTCATATAAATCATTAAAATAATGGTTGGATCCAATTATTTCATTATACATGTTTTTGATGAGTCTTGGATTTATCTTAGAAAAATTACCGCGCCATTATGAAATATTTTTTTTGAAATTTTTTTTCAATATAGAAATTCTAACCCATTTAGTGGGGTAGAAGAATTAATATTTTAATATATCTTGTAGAAATTATATATCTCATTAAGAATGAAGAATTAGAAAAAATTTGAAATAATGTATAAATATACTACAAAGAATTAACATCAAAATCTATTATAAGAAGTGAAGATAGAATTAATTGTTAGACCACATATAGAGAATAAGTCACACTATGTAGTGAAGAACATCAAGAATGGACTAATATAATGATACATTAGACGGTAATTAAGTGCTTATTTTTGAGGAATGTAATAATTTTTTATAGATACTTCAAATTTATATAAAACATAACTTGTACCTTGAAATTTTATTGAAGTGGATGATTTTTGTATTAATCCAAATTGTAAAAACATTATGTTAGATGGAAGATATTATTTTATGTTTTTATCACATTACTATGTCATAGCATCCAATAAGATAAAACCCCAATTTACATTATCTCTAAATGGTTAATTATTATAGAAATAATAATAGGATTTTTAATAGGAAATATTATATAAAATAGTATCCTTGTAACCAATTTGAAAATGATTAACAAGGATATACCATTAATCATGTTTTATTCATGTAGCCAAAATATTACAATGTTATGTATATTTAAACAAGATATAATTAATTATTGATAATTTATGATTATAGTGTAGAGAATTAAAAGTACTTTATGTAATTATAATCATTTTAAATATATATTTTAAAACATATAATCCATGAGTGATCACTGGGGGATGGGTAATGAATTTATTACTGATTTTATGTTAATATTTAATTAAAAACCACCATTACTACAATTATGATGAGTCTAGTTTCTTTTCCACGTACATTAATAAATACAAGAACATAAATGGAAATTAATCTTTAATGGACTTCTTATCTGTGTGAGTAGGTTTATCCTCAGTGGGATTCAAAACTCATCGAGACCTCAAAATGTTTACGAATTACATTTGACTTCAAAAGAACTTTGAAAATCTAGGAAATTAATATTTTATTATATCTTGACTACATTTAAATTTTTAGTACATAGATTTGTTCCCTGATTTTTTTTAATGATAAAACATTTCGTTGAAAATTAATATGTATTCATCCAGTAGATTGTAATCGAGTTATAGAGTGTTTTATGTGCCTTATTTATAGAAATTGAAACATAGTATCAAGAAAAACATCAATTTAAACATAGAAAACTACATTAAGGAACATTAATATCATACTATGATTTCATCCAGAAATGATCTCATAGAAATATATAAATATAAGTAATGACTTATTCTACTTTATCTACCAACCATACACATCCTCAGAAACCCACCCAATCAATTTACTCTCAATTCTCAAAACAAAATATTTCTTAAACTTATATATATAAATATTACAAAATCTATAAATAATAATAACCGTAAATTTCCACTAATTGATCATATCAATTTTTTCATAAAAAAGAGTTTCAATTTTGTCATTGATTTATTGAAATACATTATTTATTTTACTATTAAAGGGTAATATTATCTTATCATTCTCTTTCTATTGGTTACAACTATATTAAATAATAAGACAAAAAGAACACATAAATTAAATAAATAAATAACATTGTTTTTGATCCATATAATATTGAGGAAAAAATATATTCATATATCTTAACTCGATAGTATCCCTCATTTTGCAGTGGAAAATTAAAATAATAGACTATAGAAAAATATTGTTTTATGGTTATTATTTCAATGAAATCACCTTACTTTTAATAATCTAACATCATCACTATTAATAATAATATAATTATATATCCATTAAATTATAGAAAATTATATTCATGGAATTTTTATTCTGTATAAAATACTAATGACAATCATAAGCCGTATATTTGGAAGAAGATTATTCTATTAAAATTATGTTGTATACTCCTAGTAGATTATTTTTTATGTTACAAATTCATAATCTAAAAAATATATTGTCAATGAATGAATAATGGCGTCTGCTAAATTCATATTTAAACCCCAAACCACACACCCACAAAACAATCACAAATGTGAGGTAACTCTATGATTCGCACATCCCATCCGAATTAAAATTTCATTGTGGCATCACCTCAATATTCTCTAAAATGACCATAATGTATAAAAATGATATATTTAGTCATTAAAATATTGAATATAAATTATTTTCAATTGAAATATTCACAAAATGTTTACTGTTGTTGTTTAATCATTATTTAAGGCTATTATAACTTTATATAACTTAAATTGATTGAGAATCACATTTATGAGGAGGAAAAGATAAATGAGTCAACATTACATAACTATCCTGAATTCATACATTAAATTTGTAAAGACTATATAATTATTTTGTTAACATTATAGAGATGTTATGATAACCTTTATACTAATGTTTAGACATTTTTATACAATAACATAGACTATGTAATCATAAAATAACCATTATGAAGTAGGAATAATAATCACTTCATAATAGAAATTTCATCTATATGACCATTATATGAATGATAAAAACACCCTTATCTAATGATTAACCCTATATATAACAACTTCACATTATGTAAAATTATGAGTAAACATTAGTGAACTATCTAGAAGACCATTACAGAACTATGTAGCATCAATGTTAACCTTTCATTATTGGTATAAAATTGATTATACCCTTACCAAGTCATTATAAAACAAAAATATTAATTTCACATCCTTCTATGGTTTCATCATTAAATCGTTTCACTCTATATAGGTAGTTATAATTTTAACACATTAGTACATAATTTAAGATATAAAATTATATATAATGGAATAATTTTGATTTATTGGGACAATAGGTTTAGAAAAGCCTCCCATTATACACGTGGATCATAAATTATAGCTTTTAAAAATAATGTAACATTTCAAATTTTTTTATTTTAACCGTTATATAATTCATTGATTATTTTTGATAAATTGGGTATTGGAATAAAATTATAACGGATGATATTATATTCTTAGTAAGCGTAATCATATATCATAATCCATAATCAATAAATAAGGCATAAAAATATGGTAGAGTGATTAATCATTACATATACTATTTAATCAATGAAATCGTTTTCATATTCATCCCTGTATATTAATGAGTTCATATAAGATAACAAATAATAAATGATTTCTCAATGATGTAACGTATAATTACATATATTTAATCCTTTATATAAAGGATTCTTAAAAGTCTCCTCAAATAATTGGTTATAAAATACAGAATATACTTCTGGAATGGAAACAAGTTTCTCTAATTGGAACTACTAATGTGTCATTGAGTTATATAATTTCATCCAAAACTCATCACTAACATAATTCAAGTACATTCCAAATTTAGTTAATTATCAATTAAATAAAAAATATATATGAAATAAAAATATAGACATTCATAATGGTTGATGGATATGGAATTTCAATATTTCTATATCAATAGAATGATATCAATTATAAAATTCTAGGGAGTAATAGTGTCTTTTTAAATGGTTTACAGTTAAAAAATTATTAATATCACAAATATTTAGACAATAAAATATAATATGGGTATAATTTGAAAAAAAATAATAGAGTGTGATTGAGAATATAACATCGACAAAGATAGTGACCTTAAAATCATCATTTTTTTTGATTTATAGTAAAAAATATATATTTTTAAAAGAATAATGAATAAAATAAATTGATCAGATATTAAAATTATATATTAGGTTTATGTATATTTCAATTTATAGTGGATTAAAGAGGAAATTTTTTGAATAAAACATTCATAAACAATTCATTATATTACTAAAAAATAATTATTTATCTCCATTATAAAAAACATTTGTTGTAGTTTCAATGACACTACTAAAATACTTATTGTAAATTATTCTAAAATAAAAATTATTTAATATAGTTAATAATGTATGAGAAATGTTAATGTGGAATATATAACTGTACATACTTAAAATGAAAAGGCATTTTCAAGGCTTTTGAGAATATGATGTCCGGTTATTTTTTGGAAATTTTAAATATGTAAAATTACCTATATTATTGGTATAAATGTTTTATTATAGAAATTAATGAATTATTTAATGAACTATTGATAATGAATAATATCTATTGTTGTGGGAAATTGTGATCAATAGTAAATATTAATAGAAAATTATATTTTAACACTTTTCTTATAATAGTAAAATATGACATGACAACAATATAATTTTTTTAAAAAAATATTTGTTTAATATAATGACAATGATAAAATTTTCTGATCTCAACTAAATAATGTTTCATATAAAAAAATTAATTGAATAAAAATGAATAATTTGGTAATAGAGGTAAATGATATCATATTAAGATGGTGGAATAATACTGATTTTTCATAAAAGCATAATTTAAATGGTTTGGATTACCAAAGGGAAAAAAATGGAATAATTACATGTAATACATAGAAATAAATACAGTTTAAATATATGGGTTTTTGAATATAAATTACATGTAATTCTCCAAATGAAATTTTTTTCATAAAAAAAATGATTTAAAATGTGTTTATAAATTAGATTCATACTTTGGATTACATCATGGAAAAACATGTACAAACAACTAGTATAACAAATTTTTATGTATTATTCAACAATAATAGATTAATATATATATATATATATATATATATTTGTTATCATTCATTCATAAAATATTATTACCCATTTACTCAAATTAATTATTGAAATAAATTATTTATTTGTTAACTATTGTGGACATTATGATTCATTAGTTCCATTCATATCATATTGTTCATGGATTTATCTCCTCTATAATGATTTTTTTTATATTTACATAATTCATATGTTAAATAAACCACTATAAATATTAATTTATATGGTATAGAAATGATATATGTCCTTCATATAAGTGGTAGGCATCAGGTATACATGAGCTGGTAGTCATTCCATATTGAAACTAATCAAAACAAAGGTAAATAATGACTATTCTTCCAATTAAAATATTTATATCATAAATATCATATTTATTAGTTCATTCTATGTATATATACAACAATATTTGGTGGTAATAAATACTAATTTGTGGAAATTCATGGAGGTTGTAGTTCACACATATAAATGAGTGGCGTTTTCATTTTCCATTAGATAGAATGGATATAAAATGGTTTAAATATTGACATACCAACAAAGGAGTATTGAAAATGTGTTTATTTCCTTATGTTAACATGATTTTAGAACATTTTACAGATGGTTCTGATGAATTTTTTTTAATAATCTATGTAATAACATATAAATCTTCCTTGCATAATCTAATATAAAATTCATCTTAAGTCATATTCTATGTATCTATTTGAATGATTTCAATGTTCAATAATGTTGACTAATATTTTTATGGTATTTGGATAGTGATTTTTTGATACAAGTGTCATATGATATGTGGATAGGTGGAAAGAGGAGAATACCTTTAATAATTGTAGTGAGTGGAACACTTATTAAAATTATGAATGGGGTTCACTCGCATTATGATAATTTAGTGTTCCTATATTTTTTCGAAGGATAAAATTTTTCGATCATAAAAAAAATGTATGAAATTTTACATCATAGATTTTAATTTTGATGTGAAAATATCTTGTTATCATGGTTATTTTTTCAATGTTTTTTTTTCACAATTTTCATCTTTTTAAAAGGCTATGTTAGTTGATAAAAATGATGGATTCATTAATTATAAATTTTATATGTATAGGACGTTCAAATAACAAGAAAAACATAACATTATATTAGAATAACTAAACAACACCTAGTGAAATGGGAGGTCGTGGTATTAAGACTCTTACTCTCTATAATAATTCTATGATAAAGATAAATAATTGGAATCTTCTATCATCCCACAATAATGTCATGTTTTTTTAGATATGGGATAATTTAATGGATCCATAGATGAAATATATCACAACCATGTTTTTACTTTCTTCCTTTGTTATGGTTCATTGTTTTATCTGAATTTTTATCTTGATTTCTGGGTGTGAAATGTTCTAATTTTTGATGTTTTTCTTTATTTTGTTAGGACCCCTTGGTTATTCCTCATTATACCACGAGTTATTGGATGTAATTTTTATTTATTTAGCATGGATGTAGCATGAACATGGTTGGTTTATGGTTTTCTAAATATTTATGCCTTCTCAAGGAAACCATGTTTCATATGTTTAGGTGGCATATGGATGGAAAATGGAATGAACACATTTTTTTGAACCATGTAGTAAGAATCCATGGAGGTTATATCTTAGGATAGTGGCATTTGGAACAGTTGGTGCATAGTTTGTAGACCACATGGCTAAACCACGTACTTTCTTAGATGTACCCTGTATGGGTCAAATGGTTAGTGCATGATTTTATAAACTGTGTGGCCAAACTGTGTAAGATGTGAAGATCATAAAAATTGTGAAATTCTAACCCTTCCCCATAAGGATTAATAACAAAAAAATCCCTCCCCTCTTCTCCATATAGTTCATGCATCCCTAAGGTCCCTATTCCCATGTTCTCCAATCCTCCACCCTTCTCCCAAGGTGTTGATTGTGGTTTTCTTCAATGTGTAGGGATAGATCATCAGGGAAAATCTCTTCATCTCTTCTCTATTTTCCCCTTTCCTCATTTTTTTGAGATCTATTTCTCCCATGGTCTCTTAAACGTAGGTTTAGTGGTTACCATTATTTATTTATTTATTTATTTAGCTTTTTATGGTTCCTATAGGTATATTTTGTGTCTTAACCCTTTAAGAAGCATTTCTGGGTGTGCTTTATTGAAGAACCATGGATTTAGGATGGGTTTCACTTTTCACTTTCCTTTATAATTAAATATATATTAGTTTCATTATATTATGAACTTCTCAATATGATAAAAAATGATATATGAACTTATTAATACTCTCTGATGTGAAAATTGGTGATTAAAAATATGTTTTTTGATAAATAGTTTAGTTTTGTTACAGACATTCACACCAAGTGTTTGATAAAATTCCCAATTAGATTTCACATGTGGTATATGTATTTTAATCATGTTTTTTATTTTTAAATGATTTTGTAACATCTTGAAGGTAGTTTAGGATTCCTCCAATGTCTTTATTAATGTTATATTGGTGAAAAATGGTTTTTGTTTACTTTTTTTAAATGAAATGGTCTGTGATGTTGATCAATGATCTATTTTAAATATTTATAAAAATTTATTTATCTTGAAATTGTGGTTTGAAATCATAAAAGTGATTTGTAAAATAATTTTTAAGTGGAAAATAATGTTTTTACACATATTTCTTAATATGGAATTTGTTATTTTAGAAATATTGGTTTCTTGAAGGGTCTTTTAGGCTCATTTGGAAGTTTGTGAAAATGGATTAATTTTTTATCATAAAATCAACCCTTTTACAATCATCTTTCTTTACGTCTATTGATAATAAAGGGATGGGATGTCCTCGATGTGAAATACTAAGGACCAATTTACTTCATATGTAATGGTATATCTTCAGTATAGGCTCCATTGTGATCTATGATTTGTTTGGAATGTGATTTATCATTGGGATGACTAGGTGATGGAGGTTGTGTGAAATATTATTTATATATGCATGTGATTGGATTCCTAGATAGCATCAGTTATATCACACAACTTACAGACCTGGAATGGAGAACATGGAAATGATATTGATTTTTTTGTAGAATTATTGCTACACTAGTTAGGTTACACACCATCTATTAGTCCATATGAAGGAGATAGTTCTTATTATTGTGATGGGATTAGGCCCATCGATATGTGCCATATGGGGTGTGGATGAGTGTGTTGGAGATTTTATGATTTCATTGAGTGAGGAATTCTTTTCGGGAAGATTCAAAAATGAATTATTATGTTCTAGATTATTATTGAGCTCTTAGGTTGATCCAATGTCTATTGGTACTTAGTATCTTATGGTGGATGATTAAGAAGCATTATTGGTTGTTTTCTCTTGTGTGATTATTTATATTGACATTATATTGGGATTATTGTGGTACTATCATGTATGGTGTACATTTTTAGACTATAATGAGTTGGTTTTAAAATATTCTGGGTGATTATTTCTCAATGAAATTCTTTCTTCTCTTGTGTTCTAGTCCTGAAATGAAGCATCACATTCCCATATAAATTGTTTACAATGATTTAATAGAAAATAATGTGGTATTGTAAATGAAACGATAAATAAAACACGATTTTTAATGAAGTGGATTTTTTTTAAAGTATAAATTTTAAATATTGTATTTAAAACATGAAGTTCATGTTTCTTTAATTTCATTGGAATTGCACTGGGAATAGATTGTTCAGGCACACCTACTATGTTTAACTAATGATGCCTATAGTATCCTCTTTATTTTATTTTATTGTAAAGGTTACAAGATGGTTTATATTGAAGTGGGTCATGTTTTGTTTTTGTATTAGAGAGTGACCTCTAACATAACATGGATACATTGTGGTTGTCGGGTTTATTTTGGGTTTTATTATTCTATTGGTTTTATTTTTCAAATTCGTGTATAAATATGTCTAGTTTTGATATTTTTATATACATGGGTCTTAATTTGTTATATTTATTCTATTTAGATAATTATTTATTTTCACTGGGTGAAATAATTCCATTGTTTAATTTAAATATGATCAACACTAGTTTCTAGCCAGTGGGGATTGTGAACACCCTTCGGGTCATACCACAGATAATATTGGGAGATGTTTTTAGGGTTCACCGAGGTTTGTTCATGACAAAATAGTATCATGGAATTTCAACTATATAGAATACCATTCTTTTCAAGGTGTCATTCATACAAAGAGGTTGTTATGGTAGATGGAGTAGGACTATCAGAACATGGGTAGAATGTTTGTGAGAGTGTCAGACCAACACATTCCAGACCGAACCTTGGGTTTCCATGGGAAGACATCTCATCATTGTTTTCATTGGTTTTGTGGTAGTTTGGTGTTGGGGATAAGAAAAGGTGGTTGGTCTAGTGCTCTGATTGAGCTCACTTGGCATAGAAAACCATGTGGAGTAGGGGACTTAGTCCTAAGATACTCTTCATGACTGTGGTGTGATTGGGGATTGGCCACAATCAATATGGATTAGACACCAATCATTAATAGTCCCCTTGTGAGTTTTTCTAGGACTTATCTAATTCTAAAAATTTACATTATAATTTTTTTTTGGAATTTGGAAAATGTATTTCTAAATGGTAATGGTTTTTTTGGAATTATAAATTAATTTTCATAATCATTTTATAGAATTAATTAGAAACTGGATTTTTATAATAAAAATCAACGGTTTTTAAAATTCATTAGTGGGAAAAACCAAATAATATTTAGAGTGGGATTTATAAATATGTATAAAATTGGGAGCAATGGATTTTTAATAAAATTATTTCAATGAAATCAGATTTGATGAGCTATTGAAGAATGTTTCGATTGAAATGATTTGATTTATTTGCTGGAAATCCATGGGTTTTAATTTATTATCAAGATTATATGGATTAAAGTGTGGAATTTGAAAATCGGTTTTTGAGATGATATTTGGTGGATTTTTTTATCATTTTATGGATTTCGATATGAGAATGTTTTTTTGACCTTTTGTATTTCTTTTTATTCTCACATGCATAGATATGTATAGATATGTGGATGAATGCCTGAATTGGAATGATTTGATTGGTTCCATTTGTGAAACAAGAATGATCATGTGATTAGGTCTCCATGGAATACCTTTGGTGACTGTGAAACTCACCAAAATCATTTTTGTTCAAAAATGTTTTTAATATGAAGTTTTGATCTTTTAAAACCCTATTTGTGTGTAGTATTTCTATTTTTATTAGGAAGCGTTGTTTGTGTGGAGTTTGAGTTTGAAGAATCTTATTAATAAGCCGGTTTTGATATAGATATTTGTCTTCCATTTTCTTACAATTTTCCCATTATATATTTTATGTATATTCTATGTGTAGCCTCTGGTGGTTTGTTGTTTTCAAACCATCCAATTGATCAAACTATAGATTTCACTCATGAGTTTCAGAAGATAAATCCACCTCTCTTTTATTTCCTAGAGTATCCACTCGAAGAGGTAGATTTGATGTAGAAAATATAAAGGAAAATTAGCCTCATTGAGTTACCTGAGTTATTAAATGATATGTTCTCTGCCTTTATGCTTGAATGTTGGACATGGATGTGGTGGAAGTTGGTGTCAGGGAATAAGCCTTGCGAAGATATTTTTTGGGAGTTCTTCTAGGCTTCATTAATCTAACAATATTTCTCTAAGATGGTAAAAGTGAGAAAGAAGATATTGATGTGTAGTTTTCAATAAGTCTATAAATTATTGTTGGAATTCATTAACCATTTTGTGGATCATGTTCCTTATATTCTCAAATTGAATGTGGATGATTCCATGAAGGCTAGAAATTTCGACATTTGGATTCAGTAGATCTATATTCGAAGGTGTGTGAGATCAATCCTATTTTTAAATAATTTGGTGAAAAAAAAATTTGTGTGTACATTTTTCAAGTTTGAGTTATTGAGGTAGTCTTAACTCATTGAATTCATAGAAAGGGTGAGTAGACTTCTAGTAATATTGTTTGGATGTGGCTAGAACTTATTAGAGCGGGTCATGGAATTAGAAGGCCGTGTGATCCATTGTCAGCTTCCTCTGGGAATTTAATACTAATGTTTCATCAGTTTGAAAAGAATTATCTTAATAAATTATTGTGCATGTGTGCACCAAAAACCATTTGTTCTTGTGTTCTTTTATTCCACATGCAATGGTTCTATCATGGTGATTCCTAGAACTGACGTGGATCCAATTCACAAGAGACAAGTACTATTTAGGTTCGATTTAATGTACCATTTTATTGTAGGGTTTCTTTCTATTTACGAATCTATGCATGGTGGTTTTATCTTTTATTTATAACATGCGAGGACGATGTAGGTCTCGTGAGAACTCATGTAACAATTAAAGTTTGTTTTTCCTTTAGAAATTTTTAATTCTTCTTTTCTTACTCAATGTGTGTTTTCTATGTACCTAATTTAAGAAAAGAAAAATAATTATGTGTTATGATAAGTAGTTTTTTTTTCTAATAGAAATCCTTATCTCCTGAATATGGAATAGTATATGCTTCACTGATTAGAGATCCAGCCATAGGTCTCTGCGTGAATCATTTCATGTAGTCAAGTTATCATCAGGGATTCAGAGAACATTGGATAATATTTTATCTCTATAATTGGGGTGAGAGAGTATAAATCTAAATGATTCCGCTTTTAGGTTAACTATTTGGGTTCATTCCTTTCCCTTACCTCCTCTTATTGAATTGGAGGGTTTTTAACCTGTGTGGGGGAAGTTTTTATTTGTTTCGTAATGGTGGGGATACTCAAAATCAACATCATCGATATTTCTTATTGGTTGAATTAGTGCTGGTTATTTATTAATACTGTAGAGTCTATCCTTACCTCCCATGTCAAGAATGTTGTATTTATCAAGGATTGGTTGTATATGTTATGGCATCAATTTACCGTTGATTCTGGGGAAGTAGTTTTGGTTTATTATTTAATTTATATAAAGCTTCAAATGATCTGTTTGAAATTGGTTGAGATATTCATGGTTTAAGAGGTTGAATCACATGGTTTTGAAATACTTGGCCTTTTATTGATCAAGAGTAATGTAGTATTGGTTTCCATGGGTGGAAAACAATAATGGTGGAGAGAATTGTGACACCTTGTTTTTTATTTTCTTCATTTTTTCAGGTTTATTGTTGGATATTAGATTTTCTCATGAGTTCCTGGTGTGAATGGTTTAAATTTTTGAGGTGTTTAACTGTTTAGTGTGAACCTCATGGTAATTCCTTAGTCTCCAATGAGTTTTTGAAATGAATTTTGTGTTTTTTAGACTGGTAGTATCATGCACATAATTGGCACAAGGTTTAAAAAAACATGCACTCTTCTCTAGGTAACAACACTCCTTATGTTTTAGTGATAGAGGGATAAAACACTTCTTGTGCAAGGTTTTTCAAACCATGCAATATGTGTGTAAACAGGTTCTTTCATGAGATAATGGAGTTTGGCATGGTTGGATCATGGTTTGGAGACCATGTGTCCAAATTTTATAGCTTCTCAAATATATCTATTAAGAGGAAAATG
Organism: Viscum album; assembly: GCA_963277665.1. NCBI lineage: Eukaryota > Viridiplantae > Streptophyta > Magnoliopsida > Santalales > Viscaceae > Viscum > Viscum album. The sequence continues at coordinate 287,799,681 of OY728148.1, forward strand.
GATGGTTCATGGATTATTATACCATGTTTCAAAACAATGTGATCTACACTAATCATTGAAATTGTGAAATTACAACCCTACACCTTTATAATTTTTAACCTCTAATGCCTCCCATATCCTCCATCTAGTTTGTGAAACCCTACGGGGCCTCTACACTTGTTCTCAAACCTCTACACATATCCCATTGTGTGGATCTAGATTTTTTTCAAGCTTTGGGGATTTATCTTCATGGTAAATCTCTACATCTAATCTCTCACTTCCTCCTTAGTCCATTTTATTTTAAGATATCTTTCTCCAATGGCCACTTAGACCTAATGTTGATTTTTCTCTTCATTTAGATTTGGGGTGTTCTTTTAAGGTTTTTTTTTGGATGATTATGGTTCTTGGATCTTAGTGAAGTATTTGTGGGTGTGTGTTGTTAAAGCACCATGAATTTGAGGTATTTTTACCTTTTCACATGGTGTTATAATTTTAAATTTGTTGGTTTAATGCTTTTTCACCTTTCCTATATGCTAAAAAATGAGGTATGACATTTTATTTTTTTGGTGTATAATGTGGTTATTTATAACTTGTTTTTGATTAATAGATTTGTTTTGTTATAAATGTGCACAATAAGGGTTTGATAATATTCCATGTTAGATATTGTATCTGGTTAATGGATTTTTAAGTACGGTTTTCATTCGAAAATGTTGTTATATAATCTTGATGGTAGTTATGGGTTCTTTCAAATGGGTTTATAAAAGTTTTTGACATAAAAATGGTGTTTGTTGGGATATTTTAAATGAAATGGCATGTAATGTTGAACAATGACCACTTTATAATTTTTATAAAAATGGATTTTTCTTGAAAGTATGATTAGAATGTTTAAAATAGAATTGTAAGATAATTGTGAAATGGAAAACAGTGTTTTTACCCAAAATTTTAAAGATGGATTTGGTTATTTTAAAAATAATGGTTTTTTGAAGGGTGTTTCGAACCTATATGGATTTGTCCCATTATGAAATCCTCAAGACCCATTTAATTTTTATGGAATGTAAGATCTTCAGTGTGGAGTCCATTATGACCTACGAATTGCATGGCCAGAGATTGATCCTTGGTGGGAGCGAGTAATGATTATTTTGGTAATATTATTAAATTTTCATGGGATTGGATACTCAGATGGAATTTGTTATCTCACCATCTTTATACTCATGGAATATATAACCTAATATAGCTATTGAATTTTCATATAACGATTGATGCACTAGTTAGGTTACACACTTTATAGTAGCCCATAGTAAGGGATATTTGTTATTATTGATATGGGATTAGGCACCTTTATTTATTCAATGTGGGGTGTGGTCGAGTGGGTTAGTGAATTTTGATATCTTCAAGTGAGGAATAGTTTCCAAGATGAGTCAAAATGTATTAGTATGGTATAAATTATTCATGATCTCTTGGTTTTATACAATTTATATTGGAAATTATTTACTTACAGTGGATGAATGTGATGAATTATTTTTTCAATAATTGTTTGTGATTATTTTCTCACCCCTTATATTCTTCATATTGTGGTTCTATCATCTATGGTGTACATCCTCGTAAATTGATGAGATTCTTTTAGAATGTTTAGGGAAACTTATTTCCCTTTCAATTGCGTTCAACTCTTTTATTTTGGTTATGAAATAAAAGCATCACATTCCCCTTGAAAATGTCACAATTGAATTAATGAAAAAGAAATTAGTTTTGTAGTTGAAAATGGGAAATGGACCATGTTGTTTTAGTGTAAATTTTTTGGAAAAAGTTAATATTTATATATAGTATTTCAAACATGATGTTGATGTTTATTTAATATTAAAGGAAGTTCATTGGGATTATATTTTTTGGATTTAATACATAGTTTTAATACTCACACCTATATTTACCACTGGTTTTTTGTTTTTGTGGTAGTTCCATGTTGGTTTAGATCTTCATGGGTCATGTTTTGTGATGGAATTGGATAGTAACCCCTAGGGGCACATGGACATGGTGTGGTCATCCTAATTAGTTTCGGTTATACTGTTAGGTTTGTAGTATTTATTATATTATTGAATAAATATGTTCAGTTATTATATTTCTATATATTTTGGGATTATTTGGTTATATTTAGTTTGTTTATTTTATTTATTTATCTTCATTGGTGGAAATAATTCCATTCATTACTTTGTTGATTCGAACAACTAGTTTCCAGCATGTGGGGATCGGGAAAACCCATCGGGCTTCTACACGGACCGGCTTGGGTGACCATTATAGGGTTGAATTGGGATGGTTAATTAAATAATTTACCTTTTAAGAGGTCTTAAATATAACCAAAAATCAAGGATTCCTTTTAGTAGATAATGGAGGATTCTCTTTGAATGGACAATTAAACATTATTCTTTGATTCTAACATCCCATATAGAATATGTTAAGGAGTAAGGACTCTTTTATTATCTAATTAATTATTTAGGATTTGATAATATAATATGATATAAAGATAATAACATATGTAAAAACCCTATCTCTTATGGATGTAATGTATCAAGTCTAGAATTTTCCTCTCCAGTTTGATGAAAATGGATTCATGGGTCTGAATCAATTGAGTATCCTCAATTACATGATCTACTATAGGTTATTATGTCATATGTATCCTAGAAAACCCCATTTGGTTGGGCTAAATCAAGGAGCATATTATTCCACTATCTATATATATATTTTTATATTGATAATTTTTCATAATGGTTATAATTCTCATTAAATAGATATGAAACTGAGAAACAGGATTACTTTTATATTTTTCACGTGTTTAGTGATTGATGAGTATTAGTAGGATCATATTAATCACTATGATATTATATATATATTATGGTTGAATATGTAATCTTTATTTTATTTTTAAATTAAAACTAATGATAATTTTATATAAATTATGAAATTCAATCTATGGATGAATTTCAGTGACTAATGTTGAAATATTCTTTTTATGGGTACTTCATCAAGATTATTTATTTTGTAGAATTTAATAAATGGATCCCTATTTTATTTAATTTTTAATGACTCTCAACAGATTATCACACTAATTTTGATGGACATTAGAATAGTTGAAAATCTATTGAAATGAAATATGAAAAAAACACCAAAATCTATTTGCGTTATACTACATGGTATCTTGGTCATTCAAATAAATCATAATCAATACGCATTTTTTATTTTGACACCTTCATTGACCTTATAGATAAAATTAAACACCGATGGATTGGCCCTAGGGGTTATTGAACCAATTGGGTTTCAGCTATTTTATAAAGTATTTGATGGATTATTAAAGAATAAATCTTGAGTTCTCTTGGTTAATATATTTCTATTAAGGATGAGATTTGGGTTATTATTTATTCTATCATTTATAAAAATTAGTTCATATGGAGTGGAATATCATTTGAATATGAAAATCATTCAAATATTAAATTAGTAAAGAAAATTTCAATGTTATTATTGTGGAACCTTTTCAAGGAATGGATAGTGTTTAACAAATACCTCAACTATGTGAAATTTATGACCACCCACATATCTAAGGGGGATAATATAACAGATATGTTTATGATATTAAATAATTGGTATATAATGTATTAACATTAACCTAGAATATTTTTGATTGATTATATTTTCTTAATGTGGATATTATTCAAGGAAATATATATATACTCCCATATTCCTTTTTCTCTTGTGCACAATCTATCTTTTATATTGAATAAATTCCATCAGTATTGCCTTCCACCCATTACCCACACCTTTTCTAAATGACTCTCTCATGTAATGTGGCTCCAATTTAGTACAATATAAATTATATTGTATGTTATCTTCTAAAAACACATACAATCTAATTTTAATATTTTTTAGAAAAATTCTATGAATTATTTCTTTGTTTGACACCCTGTTTAACCATTTTAACCATTATTATTGTGATTTATTTTTTTCAATGTTACCTATAAATTGAAACAAATGACATGTAATTTTTTATGGATACATGGGATAAAGAATATTATTACCCTATGTGTTCAGAATGAATCATATCATGCATGTCCAATCTCCTTTGGAACCCATACATAGTTAAATGTCTCACATTCAGTATTGGAATATGAACTTTAAAACATTAGGATCACTTTTTTATGCTATTTAATTAGATATTATTATGGTTTAAGGATCCCTTTCATGGGAGTGGGTGTAGAAAATATGGATATTTTATACCTGTTTCATCCTTATAGGGATATATCTAATGATCATGTATCAAAATTTTATCATTCCCTAAAACTAACTATAAAACTATTTAATTGAAAATGTTTGGCCAGGTAACTCATATTCCATGTATCACTACGTTACCATGTTTATTTAAAATTCACTACTTCTGACATGTATGGTAATGATCCTTCCTTATTTTCTCACTATTAGTGGAAAGAACCACCTTTATCATCATCCTTTACTCACTTCTATTGAACTCAACCCACATAGTACATGGATATGTAAGTCCCATAGTTAGTTAATCTAAATGAATCATTAAAATAGGTATATTTTATATTTTTGTTCACTTTTATACATCATTACAATCAATGAAAACACATTGATTCAACACCATCTAATTTCTATAATACCTTGAAAAACTCCAGTTTTTTTGAAACAACAATCAAACTCATTCGTTGGATATATCTGAAAAGGATTCCAATTCATCAAGACATTTGACCCATCATATATAAAAACCCTATCCTCTTCTTATAATGGTTATATCTCCAAAATTATTTATATTAGTATCTATTTGTCTTATGTTTCTATATAATAATGATATATATAGATATAAATACCCTCCTCTGTTGATTCTGGTTGATCCCTAGTTGTTAATATTGGATGATTTTTCACTCATCAACCAGACACATGGAGTGATAAGTAATGTAAATTTAAAACTAAAATAACACTTTAGTTATAATTATATTATTTCAACAAATAAATATTAATATGATAAAATTTAAACACAATAAAACAACTATCTATTTCATTGTATAATGGACTAATGTGAAACATCTCTAATTTTTTTGCATGGGCTTGTCTACCATAGTGTATCCATTAAGTAATTATAAATTAATGTGAATGTACTATAACACTATGATGTTGTCTTATAAATTATAGTATGGTCAATAATATTATAGTGTGGTCATTGGTTTTTGACAAGATCCACAATACTAGACTATTAAATCCACTATTATACCACAATATCCTCTACTATATCTCCTCTAAATTTCACTGTGACAAACTAACTATAGTATAACCACATCTTTGATGGAATGGCCTCTTATATGATTTCAAAACCAATATTTCTTCAATCTATTTTAATTTTTAAAACTATACTTCATTAGAAATATAATTTTCATGGATTTATTATTATTATAATAGTCAAAATCAATTGCTTCTCAACTACACCTTCGGTTCCTCAAAATCTCTAGAGACATTGAAATCCATCAAACGTACAGCTACACTATGGTACAAATAACTATGTTGTATCCTATAAACTCTATATCCCATATCTAGTTATCTATTGATTGGGTTATTTCATTTAATACTATCTTTTCCAATTCAGTACTGAGCTTATATTGTGGTCAGCAATAATATACAGTTACACACACAGGATTAATGGACCGTACATCACATGTGGAGCCCCACCATCCCAAACACATGTTATCTCACTGGAGTATGTTCCTACATACCATATGATAACCATAATGATTGAATTACCACTTATGAATTTTCTTTTCGGTGTTATGACCCCAATTATCTCGATTTCCAAGACTTAATACTATTTTCCATCTATCATAATCTATTACTGTGAAATCATCAACACCATGGTATAGTCAAGGTCACTAGTACATAGACATAACTTGGAGGATCTCCCAAAAATCTCCCTTATAGAGTAGTTGGATTAACTATAGTATTTTACACAAATAAATTCTATAACCATGGATAATTATATTTTCAACATATTTATACTCTTTAACATCTCCACTAGATAAAACATCACTTTTTCAACATTTACAATATCCGTAGAGATTGATAAAAAACCCTAAACATGAATTTTATAAATTGATATTGAATATAAATTTAGTAAACATATATTTTCGACAAATTTATTCCAAACTCATTGGATTTTAGAAATCACCACCATGCATTCAAATGATATTATTTAAATCAAAATTTATCCTTGAATCATGTGTGTAAAGACCCACCCTTAATATTTTAATATTCATGTGATTAAAAACAAGTATAAAGTTTTTTACATTCATAATGATATTTTAGGATTATAGTATTATAGATTTATTTGATAACACTTATATAACATAACCATATATTACAAAAATATAAACTTCTATTTAGTATCATTCTACCCATAAAACGAAATATTTTTAAAGAAACATGTTTTATTTTCATGAAACATATTCACATTTTTTTATCTCAACATCATACGTGTCCATACTATTCCACCACACCTATAGATGAGTAGTTTAAAAATTAATTTTCTTAATGAAATATTATTACGGGATATAAAAATATATAAACAAACTATTAGTCAATGAATAACATCTAAAAATATTACATTTTCAAAATAATAATTTCAATAAAAATAAATATTTTATTACACATGAAATATAATTTAATAGAAAAATTGATTAATCAAAGGATGCATAATAAACCCTGAAGTAAAAAAAAATAAAACACATGATGTCGATATGAAATAATTAAAAAATCATCATATCATTTTCAAAAATATATAAATTTCAACATAATAATTATCATATACATTCATTTAAACATAACATATGAATCATACCATGAGAAATCATATGATTCCTATAATAAAATAGAAATTATAGATAAATCAATGAGGTTAAATGGAAAATCATTTCCATATCACTCTTATAATCACTATTACTAATGGAAGAAACATACCGTAAACTTCCATACCCAATTCATTGGATGACTATCACAGACCCACTCAATATTGGTTTAACACAGAACAACCCATGATTGGATGTTATTGTCACCACCCATGAATGATTTATAATTGAACCATCAATCATCAGAAAATTTACTCAGAACCATATCATATTCCCAACATATAAAAATAGTGAATCTCAAAATTTTAACATGAAAAAATTCAGTTAATCTATAAGAGATCATTTTTTGATATCGAAATTTCTAACCAATTTTAAAACCATTTTCTTAATAAAATAGTAATATTAGGAAAGAGGTTTTTTTCCTTGAGTACAACATGATATAGTATAATGTATTCCAATAATCAAACAATTTTTATGACATATTGAAATGTCTTTTTTTATATAAGTTAAAATAGAACATTCCCTTCCTATTTTCATAATGATCGTCAAGGAATTCCTAGAAATATAAATTCTAAAATCCATTTAGTGATATTAAAAATACAAATATAATCCTTTTATAATTATTTTATTACATATAAAATCATATATATAATGTTTATTTTACATGGAATTAAATAAAAAGAGAGTTTTAAGGGAAATCTGAATAGATTATTTTTAAAATAATGTCTTTTAAGTAATCTTTCCGAATTATTATTTCTATTAAAAATTTATAATGATGTGTGATATGTCAAAAAATAAACTTTATAAAAATTGTACGTATAGATTAGAATTTTTACCAAAACATTTAAATGAAAATGGACACGGATGAGAAGTATTTAGAATAAAAAAATGAATCATTTAAAATGTGGTATTTAATGTAATGTGTACTTTTCCTCATGTATAAATCTTTATTAACGATCATTATCAATCTTAATTATAATAATATATTTATTATTTACCTTATTGAGAACCTTTTTCATTTTAATTAATCCTATTTCTCACTTATTATAATTTTATAGCAATTTCTTAATCATTTAAATTTATGTCAGATGTGTTAATGATATCTAGTTCATAAGATGAAAATGACTTTAGTTAGATAAATATGGTTAAAAAATTAAGTAATACATAATCTGAACAATAACAATAATGAAATAAATATCAGGTTTATTCATAAATTTTAATTTTAAATACAATTATAATATATTGTTATAAAAATTTAAATATGATACAATCATGTATATTGTTGTTCATACATAGGCATGTATACCGTTTCAATTTTTTGAAAGACCATTAAAGAAATAATTTAAGAGTTATTGTATCTTTTTATAACTATTTTATATTTATATTATTAATTATTTTAATATATATACATATATATTATCCATGTGATTTGATTATGAAAAACTAATTATATTTCTTCATGAAGGTGGTAGTACACATGTATGTGCCATTGAAATAATCATTTTTAATTTAATGGAAATTTAAAAAGGTAAATGCTATATTATAATTTATAAATGATAATTGTTGCATGAATATTATATATAATCATTATTTACATCATTATATTTTTATCCAAGAGAGATAGTGATGGAAAATGAATTATATTTGTTCTGAATGTAGAAGTCCACTTTAAAGATGAATGATATTATTGATTCCCATTAGATAGTAGAGGGTATGGGTACTTGTTCTTTTACATTAAAATAATATCATATAAGTTCACATATGAAAACTTTTATTACTTTATCATGCTCTGATAATATTTTTGGTAGTGGATGAAGCAATAAAATTAAATATCTAGTATGAAACATAACCCATTCTTTGAAAAGTCTCCATTTATGAACACCTAATAACATATAATATTGATATTACTAACATTATAAGGACCCAAAAAATATTTTATGAATTAAAGTAAGGTATTTGGGTATATATTTGATAATTTTTTATGTGTAATAAAATTAGAAGAGGTGGTTCCCTTTTAAAAGATAGGGGATGTGAACTCTTGAAATTTCATAAAATAATAATATATTGTAAAATAATTTTTAAGTTAAAATGGATTGAAACTATTTAGATTAAATTATTTGATGATAATGAGTTCTAATCCACTTATTACCTAAATTTTTTATAGGTTTATATAATTTTTTTAAAAAATAACAATATCATTGTATCCCCTCATTTACCTTAATCACACATTCCACCACGACAAGTGTTTTTTAACATTGATGGTCTAAATATTAACTATAAATGAATCAAAATACAATAAATGAACTATAGTTGAAATTATCATATATATTATAATCACTTGGTCGATTATAAGATTTTGGTGAGTTTTATATCATTTATTAAGATATTATTTATTTTAAAATATGATTAATGTCAATTTTTATAAAAAATAATTACTTTTTCATTAAGAACATCTTAAAAACAAAATAGAGTATAATAAAATATTTATTTGAAAACTTATTATATTATATAAATATAAAAAATTCTTGGATCACAGTAATTATAAAAAATTATATTATTTTTTATATTTTAATATCATTAAATAGATTTTCCTTTTATCTCAATAACTACTACATCGTCATTGTGTAATAATTTTAGGTAATTTATATCAACTAAAATTAAAAAAATAAATAATATTTATTAAGATAAATATATGTTTTCTAAAATTAAATTTATATTTGAAAATATCTTATTATTATCCGTTAGTTAAAATTATTTTTCTCATTAAAAACAAGACAACGACATTTTTCTGTATTTTATAATCACATAAAAATGGGAAATTGATTCCATATAAATAAATATTGTATTTGTTTGGATGAAATTGTTTCAAGCAATAAAATTTCGGAATTGGATACAGTAATTTTCGAGAACATCTGATATTAATTTTAACCCTTAATTTCCAAATTTACACTTTATGGTGGTAACAAGGATTACTATGTGTTACAGTCATATTGTCCAAAAATAAAAGTACCTATTTAAAAAATTGTGTCCCATAGATAAAAATATAGAATCCATTTTTTGAAATTCATTTCACATATTATAATGTGTTTAATTCAATATTTAATATAAAAATGTGGTGAAAATCTATTTTCAAGAAAAATGAAATTTTAAAAAATAAATTGTTTTTTACTAAATTCAATTATAAAATTCATTGAAAAAAATTATCTTGATTATTTTAAATCAAAAATAAAATATGTTCATTTTAAAACTATTGAGTAATATAAATTATTTTTTACATATATTGGAATATAATATAATTTCCCAAAAAATAAATACTTTTCACAAATCATTGAAAAATAAATATTAAAAAAAACTAAAATGAATTCTAGAAGATAAATCATATATGATGATTTCAAAAATTATTTATAAATTTCATATTAATTTTTTTTAAAATTTCATGTTATTTTTTATATTATTTTCATACAAAATTAAATGAATTTTTTTTTGAAGAAGTCGTATCTTTGATAAATACAATGGTCTTACTAAAAATTGATTTCTTGTTAATCAATACATTTTTATTTAATAGAAACATTATATATACATTATAATTTAACACTATTAATATTCTTTAATTTGAAGGATATACTATACTTCTCATATTTACATAAAAATATTTCATGGTTTGATTAATCTCAGTGTTGCATATGTTCTATACTTTCGAACATAGTCTATCTATTAAAATAATTTGATAGTACATTCTATTCAACTTACGAAATTGTGTCCATGAAATTTTAAACTCAATATCAATAATAAATGGTTGAAAATTTAAAATAATGTTTTTTAATTAATACACCATATAAAGGATTAATAATAATTCATATTGATAAGAGAGGAAGAGATGTTTGATTGTAATCTAGGATAAAAAATTATAGGCTTAGATATATGAAAACATTAGTGGAATGTGAAAATATAGACATTAAGGAAATAATTAATGTCCAAATGATGATGGAGAGTAATAGATAACATTGATAACATGAAGTTGTATGGTTTTGAAAACATTAACGACCAAAAAAAAGTATACCCAATGTAGTGTGAAAAAATACATCGATTCATTGGAAAAGAAGATAATGTGATACCATTTTGTGTTCAATATACATTTATATTAGCTAAAAAATTTATTTATCATCATGACAACAAAAATATAGAAATATATATACTGAAATTATGAATTTTACTAAAAACTTACCATTCACCCCAAATGATGATTAATTATAAAATAATTTTCTTTACTGGTGAACTAAAATTAAATCTTTTTGAATATCATAATCCATATGAGAAAAAAATGTATTCCTCCTATCTATTGATTCAACAAAAACAATTCTTATCATAATATAATATTATATAAAAATAAAATTAAATAAATTTCTAAAACACTAATTTAATCATTAAAATTAAAAATAGATACCATTTGTTCAACATAGATCATTCAATAATAAAATACCCTTAAAATTATACAAAAAAATCAAGAATAATATTGATACCATAAATTTTTTACATATTATTATAATATAAATTAATAATTTATCTCCAAATGGAATCAATCATATATAAATATCATAAAAAACGTATATTTTCTAATCATATAATCTTGATGGTATTGTAATGATTTCCATAAATAACCAAAATGGGAAAAATTTGATATTAAAATTATATATATTTCCAAAATAAAATTTAATCCTCTAATAAAATCCCATAATGTTTTGTTTATCGTATTTATATATGGTTCCAAAAATATTGAGATTCAATAGAAATAACATTTCAAACCTAATAACAGTACAACTTTTAAATCCCATGGTTATCTATGAAACACATATTGTCCCAAAATCAACTTATTAGTTTTTTGTCAGATTGTTTAACAAAAATAATCATTTCACAATGACTTGGACAGGGAATATTCAATTGGTAGCCACTAAACCCTTATACCCTTTGAGATTTTGCTTCATACTTTAGGGATATTTGGATAAGGCATGTTCTATACCAGCCTATGGGGTTTCTACTATGTAAATATAATTTTTTGTAACCTTACTAAAATTATGATGAATATCTTCAAAATAATTATAATCATAATAGATTTTGTAAACATGAATTGTTATAAATGTGTCCAAAACATTCAAATGAATTATTCCTTCAATAAATATTTCATATCATGATGTGATGGGTCATAAATAAATTAAGATTGACCAAAACTCAACAAATAAATTACAAAAGTTTACCCATTATGTAAAACCAAGAAAATTTCATTATATTTCGTTGAACATGTGATCATAATTAAATACACCATTGCAAAATAACTCATGAATTCCTATATATTGAATCATTAATTAATAAACATTCATTATAATCCAATAACCAATATTTTTAATATTATTCTTCAATACTTCATTCCTCTAGAAAAAAATTCAACATGTTCTTAAATTCAACAATATCAAATCATAATCCAATATAAAATCCATACCTTTCTTATTTTAATTTTCATTCCCACATCTTAATAAGTCATTTAATTGGACATTTATATACATTTTGTCTTTTTTATTTCATTCTTGACCACTAAACCTTGGACATATTTTTTTTTAATTCTAATACACTCAATATTAAATATATTCTATTAATACCTTTGGGTGAATGTTATTCTCCTTCATTGAATTAACATAACGCATAATTTTTTACACTATATATTATTGTTTTATTCCCTACATTACAATATACACACCATCTTCAAGTCCACTATTGTAAATTTATTACGCTCGTGATCAAATAAAATTGACACGTATTGTAATCGATATTATTACCATTACGATATTCATCACATAATGATCTACACATCATTATATATATGATATTTTATGTGTTAGGAAACATACCTAGGTTTATGTTGTTTATTATAACTCTTTATACACTGTAAATAATAACCACATTTTTTCACCACATATCCCATTTTGTTTTATTGATCATTCATACAACAATCACATTTTCCTTCACATCCATTATTATTTATTTTTTATCTAGAACCAAAAAATTACTAAATCTGAAATGATTAGTTTTGAGAATATCAATAAAATCAGACTAATTCATCTTATAAGAAGGATAAACACTAATATATAATTGACCATGTTATCTTTAAATCATTATATATTTGTAAAAATATTTATTCTCCATAAAAACTACACATATTGGTTATATATGACTTTTATCTTGTGTTCAAATAACACAGTAACCACTAAAGATATCAAAAATCTATTATAATTATATCTATAAGGGATCAAACTAAAATGTTCCATATTATAGTGACTTAAAACTTGAATTAATATTATTATATTTCAAAATATATTCTATATTTCTTGTTTTAAAGAGTTATCTTAAAAAGTGTACATAAACCCCATATATTAAAAGGATTATAATTCTATTCAGTATCCAATTTTCGCATAAAAAATCTATAAAGAAAAATATTTTATTTTGATGAAACATTTTTAAAAATTTCAACATTACTTAATATATTTCCTTAATAATTTTTTAACACAATTATAAAATATATAAAATATAAGATTTGTATAAAAATATCTGTTACAGATATCAAAAGAAAGAAGAAAATCTCGAGTCCATCAAAAAATGATTATAATTTTCCTTCAACAAAATAATATTTCAAGATCCAAATAAAAAATTTATTACATATTAATTGAAAATATATATCACAATATTTTCATTAAAAAATTCATAAAAATAGTATAGGGGAAAAACTACAAATTTTTTATTCGAATCATGAAAAACACAAAATGATTTTTTTCACAATGTTCATTCCCCCTATAAAAGTCGAATATAATTTCCATTAAACTTATTGTAATTATATTACCTTGGTCAATGATAATATTCCAATAAAAACACATATAAATTATATATAAATAATTTATGTTTATAGTGACAACATCTCGATGTCTCTCTTATAGTCACTTTTACAAATTGAATAATAATATGATCTAATTCCACAACAAATTAGTTGGAGGGATTTCACTAAACCAAATTTAATTGAATTTTTATTGAATCACTAAAAATTATATAAATTACCAAGAACCATAATATAATAAAAAAATATTACTTAATTCAATATCTAACATTATTGTTATTAAAATATTATTTTCATCCATAAAAAACATTTCATGGTATTGAAATATATTATATATTTTAAAAAATATAATTAGAAACAAAAATAATATAGTGATAGATGGGTTTTAATTGATAAAATAATGAAATAATTAAAATGAATCAATAATTAAAAATATGATTATGGATTTGGGAAATGAAATTTTTACTATTTATAATAAAACGGATCATTCACTTTGTGATTTTTATAGAATTTCAAAAAATTATAGAACATTTTCCGTTTGAATAACATTTAAAGTCACTAAAAATATAAATACACATCCCTCCATAAATTTTTTATATATATTTAATAATACACATTAACAAATTTTAAAAATATGTACATGAAGGAAAAAGAGTGTTTTATGTAAATCATAAATAGATAATTTTTAAATGAAAGTGACTTATGTGAAGAAAAAAAATTAATGTTTCTTTCTATTAAAAAATTATAAATAAGTAAAATAAGTTCAAAATGATCATTATAACACTATGATGTATCCAAAATAAGTTTTCTTAAAACATCTAGAATGACATAGACATTGAATAAAAAAAATTTAATAATAAATCATGAAAACATTTATAATGATGTTTTTAAAGTAAACTGTCATTTTTTAGGAGTTAGCCTCCTCACATTTCAGCTTTGTCATCTTGAATAATAAATTTATATGGATTATTAATATGATTTAGTGAATTTTATAAGTATAATATTACATTTATCATTTTTATTATTATTTTATAACAATTACTTATTTTATGATTTTATGTTGGATGTTTTGATGATATTTAGTTTATAACCCCAAATTAAATTTATTTGTTGATAGAGGAAAATGTGGTAATTTATCCATAATAAAAAAAATGATAATCATAATATAATAATCAATAAAAAATAATTATTATTTAAAATAAATGTAGTTAATATATTTATGAGATATTGACTACATTTTTATCATGAAGATCGTAGGTCACACGTACACATTATTAAGATTTCCATTTTTATGATCATTATAGAAAGAAGGTGAGTATTATTTTTTCATCGAATAATGATAATAAAATCATAAATATGATATGTATTGTATTAATATACTAATATATATATATATATATATTATTCATTTGATTCGGTGATAAAAAAACCACGTCACAACGTGGATGTTGTTGTCCACAATTATACATGAACAAGGATAAAAATAATTAAAGGAATGGAATTGTAAGTATGTGAATGATAAATTATTCTTTTATAATTTGATATATTTAAATAGAATAAAATAAAAACATTAATTACATAATTATAATTCTTTGGTGGGAGATGGTTATTGAAGAAAAATTACATCAGTTCACATGGTTTTTGTCAGACGTACACAAGAACCATTATATTTTTCTAAATTATAGAATAAGAGATTAATATAGGTTATTACATTAACATAATAATATCGCATTTTATATATATGATACTAGTCTAATTATTTTATCATTATTGAAAAAATATTTTAACATTGTGAAAGAAGAAATATAAAAAAACATGGTGTTATAAATATTACCTCTTATTTGGAAATTACACATTTATTAAAACCATATCACCTCAAAGAATGGTATTATACCAAAAATAAGGTCTTAATAACCAAATATGTGTCGTTAGGATGGTATTTGGAGTTTTCATACATAAAAATAGGGTTTGATTTGTAAAAAATTTGAATCTCTGGTGCCCTTTTATTAGAGTGGGTAGGGGAATGCATGAAATTTTTTAAAATATTAATTTCATATAAAATAATTGTTATATCAAAATGGATCCAAAGTGATAATATTCAAATATAATATGATTATTAGTCACAATAATATCATAAAATACTTTTTATACTACTTTATATCACATCTTAACTATTATCCATTGATTTTAACCCCCCTTGTTGTCCCTTTTCCCACATCCTAAGTCAACTATGTTGTTGTGAAAATTTAAGGTAATGATAGTTACTATAAATAGAAAAATTGGACATTAATGGTTTATGGATGATATTAGAAACTGTATCTTAATAACTTTGTTGAATATAATATTTTTAATAATTTTATAAAATTTAATAAAATATTATTAATTATAAAATATCCTCAAATTTATTTTTTAGAACTATTTAATACTTCTATAAGTATATTATTAAATTTATCAGTGCTCATTTATTAATTAATTACAACATCATTATTTTGTATGAATTTAAGTTAATTTTATATTCACAAATAATTAAAAATAAATTACAATTCTAAAGCTTATACTTATATATTTTAAAATAATATTTATAACATATCATAAATTTTTATTATCCCCATGTCAAAACATATTATTTTCACAAAAAAACAAGTGTATAATATTTTTTATTTTCCTTACATAATATATAATAATTTTTAGAATTGCATTAAAATATAAAAACACTATATAATAGAATCTTGAAAGACTATAAGTTAAATTATGACATCTAATAATATTTAGTAAAGTTTTATGTCCCTTTTATATTACATATCTTTTTATTTTTTACCATTAAATACATGATTTACACTTTATTTTTGTAACAAATATTAATACGGTTTCTATATATATAGAAAAAAATTAAAAGGATCTCATTTGAAAACTTTTACCCCCTAGTTAAAAATATTGAATCCAATTTTCAGAAATTTAAAAAAATTAAAATAATATAATTTAAAATTATACCAGTAAACCATAATAAAAACTTATTTTTAATATAAATTATTTTTAAAAATATAATCTTTTATAATTATTTTAATTAATAAATTTGGTTCAAACCCAATAAATTAATTATAATAAATATAATTAAAAATAATATAATTTTTAGAAAAATTCTAAAATATAATTTGACAATGTAGAAATTATAAATTAAAATAAAAAAGATCAATAAAAATTAATATCCTCACAATTCATAAAAAATACACATTTTCAGAAAACTCTCAAAATCTCAATATAAGATATTATTGATATGATAATATCCAAAATTATGTTCATTTTATGAATTTTTTTTTAATTTTTCAATGAATTAAATATATTTTCATACTAAAAAATTTATAAATAATGATGTTAATGATAATATATATTTAAATAAACAGATGACATTAATGAAAATTGGAAACTCATTAATAAATAAATTTTTATTGATTTGAAACTATATAAATATATATATAAGTATTGGTTTAAAAATTTATTTAATCCAATACATAGCCACTAATCAGACAGCTAGGCTATAATAGTCATAATTATTTAATAACCTTTTGTGGTTTGATCACACTTAGTGTTGTATATTTTTATGATTTTGAACATATTTGTTCTTATAAAATAACGGGACAATAAAATTTGAACCAAACATCATTTTATTCTCTCTATGTAATTTTTATTAAAATA
The DNA here is from genome assembly GCA_963277665.1 of Viscum album. Classification (NCBI taxonomy): domain Eukaryota; kingdom Viridiplantae; phylum Streptophyta; class Magnoliopsida; order Santalales; family Viscaceae; genus Viscum; species Viscum album. The sequence continues at coordinate 287,817,120 of OY728148.1, forward strand.
CAATGATAGATTTTATATCATCTTACTTCCACAATAATTTTAATTTTATATGTAATAATCAATTTCTCTAAGAATGTCATCCCCCCATAAATATAGATTCTCCCCTATAATTTTTAAATTATTCTTCTCTTAATTATATATAATGGATCCAACAAATATCAAATCAATAATTGGATGTTTATTATACCTCAAAAGAATTTTCTCCCATCTCTAAAAATAATCTCCTTCCTTATAATAATCAACATGTTGATCATTAAAATCAATTAACACAACATGAACCCATTTCTAGTTAGAATGCCCATATTTAGAAAATCCTAATAAAAAATATCATTTCATTAATCATTTTCCACATGGGATTGAATGACTGAATATACCACATTGAATTAGAGAAGTTACATAGAAATTTAGTTCTATTAAGAATGACCTCATTTTATATTGATGGCTTATTATAGACAACTAAAAGGTTGTTCACATCACTCATTAATATCAAGAAACGTTCATAGTATATTTCTCTTTTCAAATATCAAAAGTTAACATGTGATCTTCATCACATATATCCAAACTATTATTGAATAACATTAAATTAATTGGATGTGATAAAAATAACTTATGATGAAATAATTGATTCAATATGATAAATAATTGACATCACATTTTGAAATTATGTTCAACTAAATAGATTATGTATGAGATGCTAGTGTGGGTATTGGGTATTGTTGGACAAATCGGCATTATAATGCCAAGATTCTTGGTGTGATTTATCTTAGGATAGAACCAGGTTAGTGGGACTGGGTTATAATAGATGATTTTGATGAGGTTCTTGACCAGATTATTGGGAATATAAAGTAGATGGGTTCAACATGGTGTGCTTTTGTGACTAGGAAAATCAAAATGTGAATAATCCACTTTGTCTCGTTGGATGATGAGATGTGCATCGTGGCATGAGATAATCCTCGAGAGATAAATCTAGACTATGTGACTTAGAGGATAGACTAGGATGGGTTTGATAGAATTAGGTGAGTGGCTAACCCATGCGGGGATGATACGATGTATGGAGACACTTGGAGACACTTGGTGTTATTTCATGACTCCAATATACTCCATAAATGTTCCCACACAATGTTTTTTGAAAAAAAAATTCATCTCATGGAATACCCCAAGGATCCTTTATCTTGTAATGTTTCCTCACACTCACACCTCATGTTATTACAGTATACATGTGATCTACGTCAACTAGTCAGGATAGTGTCACTACCCTCCATCTGTAGAAAGAATTAAAATACCTAAGTGGCCAATGCGATAATGAAAATAATATAAACAAAAACAAAAACATACATGTATCCTATGACTATACATTTCACCACCCAATATATAAGAACCATACCACCCCATGGGTCAAATCAGGTTCCTAGAAGCAAGGAGGTAACAGTTCCATTTAATAATATCTTCATCTTTCATTATGTTCTTTATATCTCATGTTGTTGGAAACACCATACTAGTACACATAGCCATTTAATATTCAACTATGCTACATTAGTTGAGTTGAAGATTGTTCACATAACCCTCTTCACTATGGAAAGAACCTCATATGGACCACAATCAATTTTTAGTAGTTGATCCTACTCTTGAACCTTGTTGGGTACCAGTCCCTGAACCAGATGTTCTACTTGGTCATGAGGGTGTAAACAATTTCATTATAATATACTAAGAATAATGTTTTTGGTATATTTTCAACCAGAAATGGAAATTTCTCAAGGCTTAAGTTCCAATCAACTTCAGTTCCTAAGTTAATGGCCCCTTAACTATCCATAGATGTCAAGGGGTATCTCATATGGGTGTCTTGTGGTGTGTAGAGTCTATCTATGATTTCTGTGGTGCTTCCGTATTGTGGGAAATGTGTATTGCATGGTCAGTTTAATAAATACATTGGTCAATTGAAAAATACACCCATATTTAATAGAGATATACAAACTTTTGATATAGAATACAATCCAAATATCCAACTCGGAAATCCGAAACCAACATCTTGCTTTACCAATTCTAATTATGTAATATATGCAGCACCAAATTATGTTTTATGAACCAATTAATTAAAGGGAAATAAACTCCTCACCAATTGAATATATTTTTGCAGGTATATGATCTATGAAACAAGTCTATGATAGGCCCTAATATATGTATCATTATTTTAATAATCTAGAATGTGTTCTAGATAAATTTTCTAATTTTGGAATTATTTAATTATTGATTGACAACTCATAGATGAAGATAAAATGGTCGATGAAAATGGATGAGTTATGTAATAATGTTATATCAAAATTATTATATTTTTCAACATTCATGGTTTTTAAATAAATGTATCAAAAAACCGGTATTTCATCTTTAAAAATTGACCTTGAGAGTAAGGGCATAAGAAAACCTACCTTGAATCAGCAACACAAGACCAAGAATTCATCTCCTCTAACAGTGGATGGCCAAACAACCAATAAGAAACTACAATGAACCCTAAACACCAAAGAAACCACAAAAATTGGGTCAACCCCTTAAACCTGGGTTTGACCAAAACAAAAATTACAACAAGAAAGAAGAAACCCAAAAGGAAACCAAGAAAAACTAATTGGAGACCTATGAGTTTACTTGAAATTAAGACACACAAATATATACATAATGCAATAGAATTTCTAAAAGACATACAGGCCTGCCCAAAATCAATCCATCGATCGGTCTAATTTTCCCAGAGTGATCGATCCACCTAAATTAGCTGGTACTAATTATAGGTAGAATATGATGAACAAGGTAATGGAGTAATTAATTTGAGATGAAAAGGAAAGATCATATTGTGAGCAGGGATTCGATGGATGGGCCTACAAGAGAAACATCGCTAGAGCAGGGATTTGATGGAGGTGAATCTATTCAAAAGACAGAACCTTTTCCATGTCAATGAAGAAATAATAAAATAGGAACACTAAAATAGACATATATGTTCACCAAATGAATTGATTTTCTATATTACCAGTAGTAAAATCCAGTGATAAACTAAATGAGTGATGTATTGAATGAAATTAGTATATACCTGCTTTTGATGTTGGTGGTGGCACCTTATGAGCAAAGGATATGGAAACCCGGAGGAGTTCTACATCAGGGTGCCATTAGCAGAGCTCATCCAGGCTATGGATGAGGGAAACACCACCGAAGAGCAATGATATGGGAGTAGAGGGGTTGAAATTGAACCCATGGAATGTGAGGGGTGTCTGGTTAAAACTGATTAAAAACATTGAAATTTTAAATTAAAAAAGAAACGTGATCTTGCCTGATGGAAGCACCGAGTCTACCCGGGTGAGCTATTTCGCTCCGAGTCAGTGCGTTTGAAGCTGCATCAAATCGATTATTTAGTCATCGAAGGGGATAAGACCATCCGCAAACTCATACGATTGTATGAGTTGCCTCATGAATTCGACTAAAATAGAGGAGAGAGTTCATGGGATGAGTGCGATGGATAATCATAGGAAGAAGAGGGTTGCAGGAGAGTGGCACTCACCGGAAAATTGCAATGATTAATTTGGGGAGAAGAGGTTTGCGGGGAAGAATAGGGTTTCGGGGGTGAGGTGAGTTTGTGGGGGGAGTGGCACACAAGGATGAGCCTAACAATATTGATTTTTTAGGATGGTATACCTACATTTTCTTTAAAACTATAGGGATAAACATTCCTACCACATATATACCAACAGTTTTCTTAAACCGTTGGTATAAATACATTCATAAAAACCTATTTTCGAGTAGTGAAATTAAAAAAAAACATAATTTAATCATCATGTATTTCATATCTTTAGAGGATTAAAATCATATGATAAGGTGTAAGAACATATAATGTTCAACAAAAATCCCCTAGATACATTGTCTATTGAAAAAAATTTCAATATAAATTATTCATATAAAAACTGGGAAAACATATTCATCTTTTACATATTTGAAAAATTATCCCGCAACCTATTTTTTTATATAAATATCAATCATTTTCCTTTCAAGCACAATCCCCACTACAATACTACCTACCATATAATTCCATGAATGTTCAGAAATATTTAAAAATAATAAATCAAATGGGAATAAGGGTACCTCAAAATTACTCTATTTTAGGATTATGCTGAGTCAAAATAGATAAGGACTTTTCCTTTTCCTTTTAATTACGAATACATTAACAGATATGAACATGATTTTATGGAGTCCAACAACCATTTGTAATCCTGGGATAATTTCTCTTTTGTAAAATCATCCCTTCCTTGGATGTATTTACCAAACTTTTCTAATATTTAAATAATATATATTTTTAATTCTCTACCCTAATGTTTTACTTAAATATCTCTTTAATAATTATCATGATATACAATTCATTCCTTCATTATGGATGACAATTCTCATGGATCTTCATGATTTTGTGATTATGTGATCGATTTTTTTATTTGAATCCATTTTCATGTCTCCTTTTGAAATTTATGGAATATATATATATATATATATATATTAGTTTCTATACCTCATTTGGTATAAAATAATATTCTATATATATCAAATGAAATTCATTTCTCAAGGAAAAATATCTCCCCTTCAACTCATCATGAAATATTCATTTAAACCCTATTAAATTTCCACTGAATTATACATATTTTTTGGGGATAGAAATGTAATTATTATTGGTCTATAACCCATACATACATCTATATTCATAGAGTCTTATTATTTAATGTTGTCTACAATCTCTAAAAAATATATCCTCATTCATAAAATATTGATGTTGTGTCCATGTATCAAATAAATGTGACACATGTTTCAATGTATTAATTGATTGTTTGTCATGTTTTTTTTAAATATTATCGGTTATATTATTTATTTACGTTAGGAACCATCATAACAGTCTCTTTTTCTAATTGTATTCTTAGCTGTCTTTGTATAATGATATATAGTATCTTCTTTATAGCTATGAATGAATTTATATGTGAAGAATGATCTTAATATTTTGAGATCCATTTATTATTTTTCCTTTGAGATGGTATTTTACTTATTTTAGTCATCATCAATTTATAAGGGTATTAAAATATCAAATAAAAATATTTTAGGTGATTATGAATATACATGGTTCTAACATACTCATGATGATAACTAATTCATCATTAAGTAGATAAATATTCTTCCCCCTTGATTCATGTTGAGACCAAATTCTCTATTGATACTCTTCCAACATCATATATCATATTACAAGGATTGATAATTACTATCCATCCATTCTACTATTTCTTACTTTTATATTTAATTTGAAATATATTGTTTTGAAGCTTATATTTTTTTCATTATTCTTTTATCATTAAAAATTTCAATTATCTGACCATCTAACTCAACCTTTTTTCAATAAGATTCTAATGTAGTTTAATGTTTTGTAACATTTCCATTGAATAACCTTTTAGAATTTCCTCATTTGGTTATATCACCATTGAATATTATAATTTATATTGATAATTATATGTTAGATCAATTGAATTTTTAACATGAAATTTTTTTAGTCCACTAATTTTTTGTAGTCATTTTACATCCCTCAAATCTATATTTCATGAGACTCTGACTTCTTTATCATCATCATATCCACATATCTGTATTTTTGATACATCTCTATTGAAAATTTGAAATCATCCACATTTATATTTCTTCTTATATCATCATCCTTTTTAGTTCTATATCCACATGTTATATTATGTTTCTCATTCATTATAGCAACACTATTATAAAAAGGCTCATATTCTAAATAATCCGTAAGTTCCTTTGGGATATTGTTGGAATCATAAAATTTAATATTACTTATAAAAAAATTCCATAAAAGTAGATTGCACATTTTTATGGTTCTTCTTTGTAGTTATAAATAACTCCACAATACATGGTTTAAGTGAAACATTAACTGTAAAAATCATAAGAATATTATCAGAGGAAATAAACCAATAAGGAATCATCTCCTATGATTCCACATGGTAAAAATAAAAATAATTCAAAGAGTCATATTTACCAAGTGGGTTTAGTTACATTATTAAATTTTAATCATAATTAAAGTAATTATTTCATTAAATGCCTCATATTCCACATAATATCTTGAACACTCAACATTCAGAGGTAAAACATTCAAAATATTTAGCTAGGTATCTTTAAGGTGATAGGATCTGTTGTTGCTCACATGAATAAATAGAATGTAGAGATGAGTATTTACTTGGTTTCCCCTATATAGACTTTGTATATATAGAATGTATTTTCATTATTTCATGGAATAAAATACACAATGATTATCCCTTCTTATATAGGTTTGGGTTTGTTTCCTAGGATCTCTTCCTTTCAAGTTTTACAAATATACAACTACTTTTTTGGGCTTACACCCTAGATCCTTCATTCATGGTCTCACTATAATTTAAAAAAATCAACATATATCGTATTCTTCCTTTTCCCACTATATGAAAAATTGATCAAATAAACAATCATTTTTTATAGCTATGTCCCTTCCATGGAAATACTAAATGTATCCTCAATAGTAAGTCATTTATTTACAACACATATTTCTATACTTTAAAGAAAATATGTGGAAAGACCTTGATACAGAATCATCTATCATCTAAAATAGGTAGAACAACTTCCCATTTTTTAATAATAATTAAAAAAATTACTCATTTATATTGTGTTAAATGGTTTCCCATTTTTCAATACTTCTATCCCCTCTTCTAGATCAATTTTTTTTATTACTATGATAATAAAATCATAAACATGATATTTGTTTAGATCTGTTTTCACTTATTTTATAGTTATGTAGGATATAAGCATAAAATATTACTCTCCTCTAACTCTTCTAATTAATATCCTCTTTTAAATACAATATTCTTCACCACCTGTCAAATTGACACATGGTGTGATCAATTATGATCCTTGAAATCCTCCAATAATTAATTCATTAGTCCTCAATGATTTCCAAAAATAACTACTTGTAAATTAATGCTTGTAACCCCAAATAGACATGATTGTTTCATGATTTTATTTAATACAGCCTATGTCATGCAACATTTATGGTGTGGTATTTTCTACCAAGATGGATCCATAAAGACATCAAAAATTATTATGGGGTGGTATGGAACACTAAAACTTCTTTTGGTACACTATAGTTTATTCTGGAAAAATAGGGCATTGACTTATATTTTCGACAAAATCCATTGTATTGAACCATTAACTCCAAAAAAATCCATTATATACTCTTCCTTAACAAATATTGATTTCAACAGGGACAAATTAATCTAGTTAATCCACTTTTGGTGTGTCAATGAATCATTTATTATTGGAGAACCTAAAATTTTCTTCTTCTAATTTTTTGAACTCTAATATGTGTGGAATAGCTTGGACATGGACCTTTACTTCTCCAATGAGACTGTTTCATAGCCATCTACAGTGTGGATTTATTTTTTTCAAAATTTCCCAAGTCACTAAAATCCATCAACCATGCATTTATAAAATATAATATAAGAATTTTGTCTAAGATATAAAATATTTTCCCAATATTAGTTATCCCCTAGATTAATCATTTCCATATAATAAAATTTATCATCACTTTGAATTAATATAGAAATTTGGCCCACAACCTGATATAGTTTTTACCATGGACACCACAGTTCATTCCTCATCGTTGTGTGCCCACCTATCCAAGATGAAACTTTTTTATCCGAACATGTTTTATCATGACCTAGGTGGTCAATCATGCTTTAAATTCCTCATGTGAACTCCCTATGGGTGTTAGGAAACCTCTATCTACTATGACCATTGAACCAAAACTCTCTTACCTATCCAAATAAGTATAGTTATTAGACCTTAAAAGTGCCTATGCATATTCGAGAGGCTAACAACTAGCTAAGGGGGGTATAGAGTACGTAGTGGGGATACTATAACCTGAAATATAGTGTTAAATTAAAATTAGAATAATTAAATATCCTAGTAAATGAAATAGAATAATGAATAAAACCTACCACTGGAAGAAAAATTATTATCCAAAAAAATAAAAAAAATCCATTTAATGTTAATATGAAATGTATCTAAATTTCCAATTGAATGTGATATTGATAAAATACCATGTTTAACAAGTGGACTCAAAATATCCCAGTCTCTAACCCCATATTGGTCTCATCTCAATGTTTTATCTTATCCAGCAATGAAAAATCAACAACAATGTACTTTTCCCTTGTCCAAACCTACAAACATGTAACCTTAATAGGTACCAAATGGAGTCCTAAATAGGGTCTGAGTAACACTTAGTAGGTCAACACAACCATGTCTAAACAAACAAGTGTAATATTAGGAGTGAGATATGGAGAGATAAAAATGTGTATTAATTAACCAATTAATACAATATAGAAATAATCTTATTAAGGAACCATGTCAAAATATCACTGAGGATGTCGAATAACCATTATAATTATAATGACAATCCCATGGAGTAATAACCTAACCGATTCAATCCCTATAGTCATTACAACATTACCATAAAAATCCGTTTATATAATCATTGGAGCATCACTTCATATAGACTGTTATATATTCATTACATCATTATCATGCATATCCCATTATATATTCACTTCATAATCTCCATGTAATACCCTTAAAAATCATTTTAGAATCACATAAAATATAACATTATATAAGAATTTAATTACATATCACAAAAAAAAGACATAATGTCTATAATAACAAAATATTACATAAAAATTAACAATGGTAAATTTATCCAATCTCTATTTGTGTTTCAATTATGCATTCATTCATTATTATATACCATAATTTATTTTCACTCAAGTTTACACACCAAATCACTATCAACTGTCACTAGTATTTTTAATATCCAAATAATCAATTTTCAAATAGTAATTTGTCACAAGTAATCACTTGATGAATCATATCATGGAAAAAATATTTACATCCATTATCCTGATCATTATTATTCAAGGGGATTCTCATCCAACAGTTATCCAAAATACAAGTCTCAACACTATTTGATACAATGGTATCCAATAAGTTGACAAAACACTTGATTAACTATATATGTTAACATGAACATGTGTTGTTGAAATTGCATAATATTTCACATACTATAACAAATAAAAATAGATGATAGTGGATTATTCTAGACCACCTACCATTAACCATATATTAAAAAACTCTAAAAAATAATGATAATTAATAATTTAGGTAGTGGATATCTCAATTAGAAAACTATTTCCCACAATATTAAGACCCTATTTAATATAGATCATGATAATAAAACATGATAATAAAGAATAAGGAGAACATATTTGAAGACCTAATTTAATGAATCCACAATAGATTAACTTATTTATCAAGATAGATAAAAGGGAAGTAATGTATTATAAATAATATTTATTTTCTCTAGTGTTTTATGGATAATAGATTAACCATTAATGAAATAAAATAATATGAAATTGTTTTTTTGAAACTAAAAGTCACGGTAAATCAAAAGTGTGAAACCAATTCGAAAAAAAATTATTGGTTTATGTAACATGCTGAAAAAAATATCACCTTGAGTTAGAATAACCGTAACAAACTATTTCTTGATGTGTAGCAGTCTCAGGGTGTGTATATTTTCATTCCCTAAACAATTTCATGTCTAATTCTCGGAAATAGTTTTATTTTATGTAAACCGTTAATGACATGAATGTTTCCATTAGAAAAATTTCATCTCATCTTCTACAGAAACAACTAGATCATACCCAAAAGCTTGTGAAACAATGCCAACCCCTCATAATCCCTTGAAACTCTTACACCTAAACACTATTAAATTAAAAAAACATACATCCCTGAACAGTAGGACACTTTCTCCTTCAAATTATCTCTATAACCAAAATAGGACTTAACCACAATGTTTTAAATATGATGGAAACCCCAACTAAAATTTATTCAACTAGAATAAAAATAAAGGATATAAATGAAAAAATAATGGAATTTACTGCCTCACCACCATATATTGGATCACACTATAACAACTCTGAGCATCACAGAGGGATCTCACTAATAATTTCTAGGATCTATACTCATATATCTGATTCACTTTTATAGGTCTCCACTATAACATGCCAATGATACTTCTAAACCCGAATAGGAGGTATGGTTCTTCACCATAGATACTTCTTACAATGCTCTACAACCCATATCAGATGCATCTCAGTGGATGAACCTACACCAGTCCCATTTCCATAATCATATACTATAATAGAAGGTTGATTATAATATATCTAAAGTTGTGACATTTGAAAAACATCATTCATGGAACTATAACATTATGTAATAGAAAATAATAATTCCACTATGCCAGCCCTTTCTACAATCTTCAATGGCATGATAGACATGGTTGATGGATTTTCATATATATTTATATGGTGTTTCCACATCATATGTGATACCTGAAAGAAAACATGATGATCCACCTCGAACTCTATATGACTTATCTTCTAGTAAATATATGATTTCTTCTAACTCTATGTGGTCAATAGTGTCCACCAATAGAACTTAATTTTATTTGGATTTTCTTTCATTAAACTCATACCAATAAGTTTTGACTAAGAATACTCAACCATATAATGAGTTGAATGTCATGAAATTTAATTCAAATCCATCAATAGTTTCATTTGGAATGATGTATAGTATCTATAATTATAGATGGACTCCAACATTTCCTAATTAATCTCCCATGAGACATGAATATCGAAGTCACTATCTTATAACATGTCCTACAGAATATGAAGAGTCTAATGAAATTGGATTTTAGTATTTGGATGATAGGGTATAATCATAAGAACCGATGAATACATGGACTTATTTAGATGATAATTGAATCGAGTAATTAAATACTAATATCAATGATATATAATACTCCATAGAACACCCTGAAACTAGAATACCTCATTCATGTAAAGCCTTTGAATATCTTATATGTTGAATGTCTCCCTTACTAGTAATAAGTGGGATATATTTTTCACTTGATCAAAAATCACACATAATGCATTATTCGTACGGGGAGTCCTTGGTAATCTTATCAAAGACAATATAGTTACATCGCCCCCTTTCTATTCCTGATTGGTTAGAGGCTGTAATATCCCAACATTCCTCTAATTTTTGTACATCACATACAGACTGAAAAAGCATCCCACCAAAAACAATGTACTGCCTAATTTATTTTTGACCACTATTACTATCGACCGAGATCATGATACATATTTTTTATACCTATTTTTACTACCCATCTATAATATTAAATCTATCTCTTTATATTTTCATGAAATCCCAGATGAACCCATACACATAGAATTATATTATGTTCATTAAACATTCCTAGAGAACATCATGGTGGAATCTCCCCACTATATAATTTTTCTATCAGAGTGATGACTTATAGATTAGATAACTAATCTATCTTGTTTCAATTATGAATCATAGGTCAACATATGTTGAAGTTAGAGGTACTCATCCATGAGATTCTTGAACTTCTAAATGCATTTCTATACTGATTTACATCATCTTCCACTCAACACAAGACACTCACACTGCCTCTATCTATATATTCCACCTTAATGAACTATAAATAGTAATTCCATTAAATAGTGTATAATCCATATCGATTTAAAAACCCTAAATTTACTCAATACACCTCATATGAAGGTGGTATAGGTAATAATGAGATATTATGTACCTGAGGATGATATAGTTCATTTACACCAAAAAATATCTCTTATAAGATAATGTATCTATATTATCAGTGCATGTACCATTGTATATAACACTAAATCATGAGTATGATAATTTATCTCATGTGGTCTCAGCTATCTAGAAGAATATTCAACCACTCATTCATCTAACTATATAACTTATCTGAGTCTAACTCCAGATAAATAACAGTACATTGTTCATTTCATAACCAGCATATGAATACTAAGGTTCGATAATGATTTAGCCCTACCCTCTTGATCCTAGAATACTATCTCAAAAAAATTTGACCAAATAAAAATAACTCCATTCATGGTCTACGCAGACATTGGTGATACCAAACAAGAGAAATCCATGATAAAATTGATATAACAACTTTATATACATAGAGAACAATAAATCTCGATGAAATTCATGGGATGATACCAATATAAAATGATCGGGTCCTTCTATGGTTCCACTGAGACTCCATCTTATTAGATGATATTAACTATAAAGTGAACATTATCAATCAATAAATTACATATGGTTATCTTGGAATAAATTTAATTCTTTTTCAATTTAATAATGATTATGTAATGAAAATGGGCATGAGCACCTGCTATATGGGAGTATACTATGATAGCATACTCAAAACCCACCACCAACTAATATATAAAAGGATAAATAAATATAATTCATCTTGATGATGAATATCATTGATGTGTTCATCCAAAAAAGTAGTGTCACTATGAAATCATACAAGCCATATATTCTTCTAAAAGAAGTTTGAGTTATGTTCTATATTATAACCCCAAAATATTATTATGATGATCTAATATAAATCCTGGATAACATCATATCACCTTCAAACTACTCTAATTTATCGTGAATGAATGGAAGTGGATACCAGTTCTTGATGGTTAGCTAGTTCAATCTATTACAATCCACACATAAGAACAAAGTGCCATTAGTTTTGTTGGAGAAAATAACTATATAACCCTATAGAGAAATATCATGTTTTATGAAATCCTTAGCTTACATATCATTCAACTAAAATTTGAACTCATGAATCACTAATGGTTATATCCAATATGGTCAAATAAAAATTGGATCTAACCCTCATACCATCTTGATTATGAACATGATATCCCTCTAGAGTGGTAAGTTATTGAACATGTTAGTAAATAAATCCTTTTTTCATTATTCCATTAGAAGAAAATTATCCTACTACATTTCATCATCATCTATAGAGAGACCTTCTATCTAATCTATGATACAATCAAATCTACACATAATAGGTAATGCAAGAATTGGCTAAAGATACAAATCACTCGAGTGAATATAAATACCACCTTCATCAGATACAAATGTAACTCTAATATGATAGTAGTTGATATGATTCTAGTGTAGAACTAGCCTATCTATACCAAAAATAAAATAAAAACATTGAATTTCAGGAATGAAAAATTCATAAAAAATGTTTTAACCAAAAAATTCTTGAGATCATGCTTCACAACATTTCAAATTCTCTGACCACATATCCAATGGTATATCAATAGCCAAGACACCATTAATGCTTTACACAATAAATCCCAAACCATTTTCAAATACTGAAGATTTAAATGAATGTTATTCACCTCTATCCAAAAGAAGGAAAATAGAAAGAGTAAATGAGACAATAATTTTGCCTATGATGGAAAAGGGTCATACATCCAAGCTAGTTAAAGTACACTACATAGCACAAAGCGGTCTTTACCCTCTAAATAGGTCTACATTATGAATCCCCTAGGATATTACATTTTTCTTTTATTTCTGCTCCTACACTAGGTAACCACATCCCATACCTCAACATAGAAGTCTAGTTGAATTACATCAACCATTATTTTTAGGGGTAGATATGTATTTCCCAAACATTAGTACGTATCTCGACCACATTTAACTACCTAGATATGAAATAATTGTAAGAAAATTCTAAAAATGACTTAGCCTGCCATAAGAAAAACACTCCAAAAAATTGTATGGACCTTAACACCACTTGTGACCAAGAATTATACATTGATATTAGTGAATCAAATCAAGGTGATGATATTTACAATCGTCTCCATGATAACTTTCCATATATTTTTATAGTGAAAACTATTGTGGCGGTAATTATTTTTTCTATAAGAGGATCCCCCAGTTTGTTGTGCTTAAATATCATGACTGCTTCTATGGATCCCTCTCAAATTCCTTTTAGTGGTTATATAATAATTCATCACAAATGAAAAGATACAGAAATGAAAACATTCACCCATGACCTAATCTCATATTGAATCCAATATTAAGAGCACCTCACCATAGAAATCTCATTAGGTGTTAAAGATGACATAAGTCAATACAATAAGATGAAATGTCCTCAGTAGTCCATCAACGAAATTATCTCTTATGATAAGTGTATAAAATCATAATCCTTCTCATCACTGCACACATCTAGATTGAAGTGTCTCAAATATATAACCTCAATTTCCTTCCTAGACAACACCTCATATTGTCCATATTATTCTAATATGTACCATTAATTATAGGAAAATCAAAGAATAATGTATGATGAAAGAATCATCATTATATATATTAGTGTAGTGGGGAGCTTGAAGAAACTTTAAGTGGAAGTAATCTACATCACATATTCAAATGACAATCTCCCCCCAGTGAATATGGTAGGATTCTATAGAGTAAATTATCTCTTAGTGAAATAATCGAATACATAGAGAAAAATATATACATTTTCACTGACCACATGACCCTCAGGAAGTTTCACAATGATGAAACCCCATCTTATAAATATAACCTACATGAAAATATGTTTCATCATTGTAAGGATGATTATAATTTCCACTCTCCTAGTGATCAATTCGCCGATAAAGAGTCATTTTCACTACCTAAAAAACTCCATATAAAACTGGGTTACAAAAATTTAAATAGAAATAGGTTACAATAAAAGGAACAATGAGCTCATGGTCCCTCTAAACATGGATAAAAAATTTAATTGTAATGAGATAGTATTTTTATTATTTCATTTGTCTAATATAAATGGAATCTCATTTTATAGTTCACATGTGAAAATATATCACATGCAATAAATATTCCCCTACCATGAAAAATTTACAGTAATATATATCCCAATGTGGATATCAGTATTTATGAATCATCATCTCATTCAATTCTAGTCTATGAGTATAAATATAAAAAAATTTAACATCAAAACACATGTGAATCACCCATGGTGAAATAACTTCAACCATAAAAAATGAACAACATAAAAAATATATCATCTCAAGATACTTAGAAAATACCTTGTACCTGGGTATGGTAATCCCAATCAAAAAATCATTAAAATATCCAAAAAAATTCTAGTATACATTATACCCTTCAAAAAGAATATTTCAATGGAAAATAACAACCTATCCCACTGATACCACTTCATAATTTCTCCATATTAGGATCTCACTAACATAGCCAAATCACATTTTTTACTAGACCTCATGTGATGCTTCATATATGCCAGAGGCTACTGACTAGTAATAGAGGTTTAAAGAAGATATTGTGGATACTATACCTCCTAAAATATAGTTATTGTACAGTGGAAATAAAAAAATAATAGAGAAATGGAAATACCATAAATCGTAAATATACAAATGTTTGTAAAATGATGAAAACAATATATTATATACTGTCGAATTTAATGATAAGATGAATTTTATGTAAATGTAAAACTGAATTTAATTCAAAAAAATGAAAAAAACTTAAATAATTAAAATCAAAATACTCTAGTATAGAAACACATGTAGGTCATGTATTGATGATCTAACCCAAATACAAAAACAACTAGTAAATAGTGGGGTCATAGTCCAAAGTCCAAACCATCATCTAAGTAATATATTCAAGGTCTAAACAATGACCCAAATAGGTTGTGTGAATAAATCAACATGTTGACACCATTGTATCCAAAAATATATTATTTTTATAATATGTGTGAGAAAAAATCGATAAAAAGATGAATTAATTAATCAATTAGTATAATATAAAAATAAACCAACTTCAAAACCATTCTGGGATAACTTTGGAGATATAGAATAACCATCCCAACCAAAACCATATGTCTATGTAATAATAACATAAACAAGTCAATCCCTATAATCATTACAACATAACCAGTCCAATCCCTTTATAAAATAATTTCTACACAGCCATTAATCGCCTTTTATATAATCATTTTAGCATAATCAGACATAGATCATTATAATAGAATTTCAGTATCACTAGGAAATGTATTTTATATAGGCATTTTAAAATCTCTAATAAAAGTCCATTATATAACCATTTCAAAATAAATCACAGCACAAGTCATAACAGAGGGAATATCACAATATACCATCAAAATTAAAATTATTTATTATATCATATTAGAAGTTTTCTTTATATTGTCTATTTATTTATTTGGTTATAACATATGTTTTTATCATTCATGTTTTCACATCCAATAACGGTCGATTATCTCCAGTCATTTCAATAATTCATTAATCCACTTTACAGGGTCAATCTATCACAAACAGTCACCTAATATCTCACGTCATAATATAACATAACTTAATCCATTAACTAGATCTTAATAATTATATAAAGAGATCATACTGTGGATATATACAACATATGTTTCAGCACCATTATATCAAATGGGATCAAATGGGTTGTCAAAACCCATATTTTAATATATATTTTAATGTGAAAATGATTTGGTGAAATTTTAGAAATTTTTTCATACATTATCATATAGAAATAGACCATAGGGTATTGTTTAACACAAACAACTGTTAATCGATGATTCAAACAACACTCTCAAATAGGAATTCCAATGTGGAATAATGGTGAATGGGATCACAAGGGAAAACTTGTATCACTCAAGATCAAAACCCGATTCAACCTAATTCAAAAAATTTCTTCATGATACATGAGGAAATGAAAAGACAGGGGAAAACCAAAGAGAACAACTCAATAGAGATTAAACACTTCATTGAGACATGTAGATGGGAAGGAATGGCTCTAATATTTCCTAGAGTCATATTATGGTCTGAGTGAGAATAGATACACCATAAATAAAATATAATCAGATGGGTTGTCTGGTTTAAAACAACAAATCTTGAGAAACATATTATGTGAAACCCTTTCACACCTTCAAATTATCAATTAAAAATATATTCTAAAAAACATTACTCTTTTTCTTAAAATTACCCTGATTGAAAATTTCATGACATGAACATGTTTCATAACTTGTAACTTTTCACACCGTAAACCAGTTCATGAATTCTTTGAGGAAATGATTATATTTCATATAAACCATTCAATAGGTGGAAGTATCCAACAGATAGATTCAACAATAATTACAAAGAAACAACCAGAACCACCTCTAAAACACTCCAAGCCATGTAAAACCCTCAAAATACATTGAAATTCATAAACAAAGACACCATTTTATCTACCAAACATGGATATTATATTTTTTTCCATATAACATTATCTCTATATAAAAAAAGGGACCCGAAAACTCAGGTTATAGGAAGAAGGAAAACCCAACTTAAATAGGGTTCACAAAAAAAAATATGTATGTACCTAGAAAACTATGGGATCATACATCATTCATTCATGGAAAAATTTTACTTTATTTTTTTTATCCTTCACTATCCATAATAGAACAATAATCAACACTACAGTGTCATTACAGTAACTACAACATGGTGATTATTTAGAGTCACTCTCCAATGACTCTTCTACATCGTAGCTAGATGAATGAAGGAATAATCCACCTCAAATATCAATACTACAACACAGAGAATGATATTTATGGTATATATCAACTATCCAACATCTCTACCTTGTAAAATATCATATTTTAAATATTTCTTAATATCCATACAGATTGAAATCAAATCACCAACATGTGTTGTTGTCAATTATATTGAAAACAAATACATTAAACACATATTATAAATAATAAAATTCAACAGACTTATTATTTAAATGAAAATAATATATAATTGAATATATAGATAAAAAAATTTAATCAATTATAAAATATTCAGTTTTTTTATTTATTAATAATTCATTTAAATATATGTACATTTAATAGTAAAAATAAGATTTAATAAAATTAACTTCTCATGAGAAACCATTTTTTGATATAATAACCATCTACAAGAAAAATGATGAGGTAATTTATTAGTCTATTAATAATGAATGTAGGGTTATATGATTTCAAAAACCAATCAAAAACCATACATATCCATGTAATTCAATTAATAATGAAAATGATTAAAAATGATTATAATAAGTCATATCTTCATTTTTAAAATTACAATAATGGGTTTTAAATTAATCATAATATTTTTTAGTTCCGCAAAATACATATTAAAATTTAGGTCTTCCAAAATTATCCAACCAATGTTTATTACATTCTTATATTATATTGATTTATTTTAATTGATTTTATTTAAAGTAATTGTATTTTTTCACTAATAACACAATAATCAATATTTTCATATAAATAAAAAAGAAACACCCTATCAAAATATTTAGATTGTGAATTAATATAGAAAATTTATTTTTCAAATATATATTTTTAAAATATATAAACATATATTTTATTTAAAAATATTAAATAGAAAAAAATTATTTCTATAAAATTTTAGATTAAAAACATAAAATATTATTAATCCAATATCATATCAATTTATATTTAATTGTGTTATAATTCAATACATCATAAATTGAAATATTTTAAAAGTTATTAATATATTAAAATGAATAATACATCAATAAATAGTTGTTTGAAAATTAAACATTTATATCATTGAGGGAATATAATCAAATAAGATTAGTGATTGAGCACGAGCTCGTAAGAGATTATGACTCGTTAGGGTTTCCCTTGTCATCACCTCTCCTCGCTCTGCCTCCAGTTGGCTTCAGATCGCCTCTTAATTATTCCTTGTCACTCTTGTGATAGATGATTCTATCCCAGTGGTGGTTTTCTCTTCATGGGTGTGTCCATCATAGAACATCCCACGGTTTATTGGCCTATTCCCACTCTACCCTTTCTTCGATGGGTAGGGTTTCATCTAGTAGTGTGGTGAATCCTATGGTCATTGTTCGAGAATCTCTTAGATGTGGGTCGACATGCAGTTCTGTGTCAGCTGAGAGCATGTGAGATGGTTTGAGGTGGTCTCTATGTGAGTATGTGAAGTCGGCGATGGGATCCGGTTCTAGTTTGGAACAAGGTCTCATGGTTTTCTTCAGGGTTTTGGTTTGTTTCCCCTTGATTTCATGACTTGTTATGATGTTAGTGATTATGTTTTATGAAATATTCAATTTTGTCTCTAGTGCTTCTATTCATGATGGATTCTAGAGTATGGATGTCATTTTATGGTTTCTTGGTTAATAGCATATTCTTTTGCTGGGTTGTGAAGGTTTTTTTTGGTTTTGGTTCAATGGTGTCGCCAGTGTTATGGTGGAAGTGTAGACGAGTTGGTTTGGGAACTCCTCATTGCTTTGGTGAATCAAAGTGAAGAAGCATATAAAGCCTCAATGATGATGGATTTTAGTCTGCATGATTTATATCTTGATGTGAATTTTTTTATGTGTGGTTTTTCTGAGGAGCCGGTGGTGATTTTTGTTTCAGTAGTGTGGTTTGAATTTCATGGTGGTATGACTTTCATGAAGCACTCCTACAGTATTTGGGGGATGTAGCTTTTATTTCTTTGGACTTGGTGAAGGTTGGCTTCATTTTTGTTGGTTAGAATTTTGTGTTTTCACTTGTGGCATTGTGTCCTTGGTCAATGAGACACTGCATCTAACTTACATGCTAGGGACTTCTCCATAAGAGGAGCATTCTCCTTATCACTGCTATCTAAAATTGGATATATTGGGAGGGTATGTCATTTTTGATCTGTATTGTGCATTTTCATCCTTACACGTGACTTCTAGCTAAGTAGTGATGGGAATTTGGATTATCATCATATTTTTCTTATTTCTAGGGTGGGTCTTTTCTTTACTCCTGAATTGGATTATTTTTTGTATTCTTTATTTTGGAATATGAAAAATGGTTCTGTTTTAAGCCTTTGATGTCTTCCTGGATTCCCACTTTTTCCTGAAATGTGCTTTTGAAATAAAAAAATTTCACTCAGTCATATCACACTGATTTAATATTTTCTAATCATTATATTTCATGAATAAAATTAAAAATACTATAATATGCGTATTCTAATTGATTAATATCATCATTTTTTTATAATGGTTTATTATTGTTTTATTTTTAATATGGAATCACTCATTTTAGTTAATTATTATGTGGGTAAAGGGTTATGGAGAATAGTATTAATTGAATGAAAATATATTTTCTAAAATGAAGCAATTTTATATATCCCCCTTAAGTAAATTACAAAAACCCAATTTTATTTTTTCAAAAAAGATATATATAATATCATATAAGTATAATCATTTTTATGTTTTATATTTATTAATAATTTATAAGTTAGTACTAGAAATATTACTATTTCTTATTTAAATATTTTTATTTTAATGTATTTACCACATTATTATCCATACCTCTAATGAGATTCCATATGAATACCCTACTAGTTAAAAGATATTTCCCTCATAATAGATGATTAAATTTTCATCCTATTATTTGATTAAAGGATTAATTTTACCATTATGTAAGATTTTATGATAAAATATACAAACATCATTTTGTTTTATTCTATAAGAATATTTTCATACATTAATTTTTTACGATCTATCTTCTATAATTTTTCAAACTCATTTAATACATTATGAATAATCATGATGAAATTGTAAATTGTGATGAATTGAAATAAAAATTTATTTGATCCGATGACCCATTAGATTATTATATATTACACCTTCAGTATTTATCCCCAAAATGAATAAAAATTACTAGATATTAGTAAAATAAACATTCAAATATATTATATCATATAAATACCTTATTATAAAAAATCCAAATAATTTGATGAAAATTATTTTATAAATTAACAAAAATTCCCTTAATACAAAAAAATGTTATTTTGAGAAATTAATTCATTTTTATAAGAACCATATTTATATATGTGTAATAGAAACTAATATTAACAAATAATTCCTAATATATTTTCATTATAAATAGATTTTCATTTTTTTTCTTTAGTGACAATAAATTTAATATTGTGAATTGATATTTAAATCTGAAGTGAAATATAAAATAGTTTTCCAATGTCAGATCAAATTGATGAATTATTTCACATAAATGGACCTATATCTCATCTTCTAATAAATTATCATTAGTTATTGTAGTTTCATTAAAATATATTTTCTCTCATGTTGTATATTGAATTAAATAAAATTGATGCTTCAAGAATTAATTTCTATAGTTATTTATCACATTACATCTCAGGAATTATGTAATATAATCTTCTTACATCTCTTGATTTCATGAACGAAATAAACCCATTGTGCACACATGAAGAAAGACTCTATAAGTATATAACATAGTTCTTTCTTCCATAACTATCACATATATGAAAATCCAAAATTTCATTCTTCTCGATCTTATCATTTTTATATCCTTAGTGCTTAGTTATCAACTTATTCTCTTAGTTTAATTTTATAACATAAGACTTGCATAATTAATTCATAGTAATGATTTAATGTTATCATATATAATTAAATATTAAAAATTATTAGATACAGGTTCTGTTCAGAGTATTATTTTTTTATATAAAATATATAGTCAGTCATAAAATCTAAAATTCATATATATTATATATAATTTCTAACATGTCATGAATCTTTTTCAACAAACTCATTAATAGTTTCATCTTACTTTTATGTTAAATTATGTATTTTCCATTCCATTTTAGTTTTCTTATCTTGAGGAAAAAATTATCATGGAATATCACCATAATTTCCTTCCATTCCATTATCTTTATCTCCCACATTTCATTATTTGTTTTAATTAATGACTATTATTTCTTAAAATTACCTTTAAGGAAATAGACTTCTAGAAAAACATTTCCTTTAATATTATATCTCAAGGAATGAAATATATATTGATGTGACATTATACTTTGTATAATATTTAATAAATTAGTAGATACAAATATAGTAGGATTTTCTTACCATATAAGTTTAGACAAAATCATAGTATCATGATTTTAAGAAAAACAATTCTATAATGGATCAGTTATTGGTCATAACGTAAGTCAACTTCATTAATATAGTAATAATTAGGTCCTCTCCAATAACATTTGTGTTTCAAGTACTAAGAGGAAAATACAATAATTTTTTATGAGGATTCATATTTATTACATTCCACCCACTACACATTATCTAATAAAAATTAAATAAGAAAATAAATATAATAAACATAAATATTTATCCATAACCTTAAAAATAAAAAGTCTTTATCATTCTAGAGGATTATAAAAATTCCCATGGTAGTTATATGTTCATTTAAAATGTAGTTACTGAGGATCCTAAAAAGAAATCGTTGATACGATGTATCATAAAAAATAACTTTGATACGCCATGAAAATCGTGTATTATATTCAATTAGTAAAAAATAAAAGATATTGCAACCCAAATATTAGATAGTTTAGAATTCATAGGAGACTAGATACCTACATGGTTTCCCTATGACATGAGATTCCTAATGAATATAATTTAACATCATTTAAACTTTCATATTTTAAATTTCCATATCCACTACATCATTCAATGGTCCCTCATTGATACACAGGGGAATAGAAAAAATAAAATTATCTAGTCATATATTTTATATATAGGGAACTTCATGTGAAAGATATCATGAATTCCTGTGGAATAAACAGGATAGTATAGTGAAAAATATATACATATTCTAATTGATATATAATTTTATTATTCTATTCATCATATAATTGTAAAAAAATATATTAATAATGTAGAAAATAAAAATTTACTCACAATTAATTAATTCATAATTCCAAAAACTTATATCTTACAATCAATCCATCTACCATGGGTATTTAAATTATTCATTAGTGAATTCCTAAATAAAATATATGATATTCAAAATAGATAATTTCATGAGACCTAATAATATATCATGGGGTTATATGATTTCAGTCCCCACTCATTACTAACACATGTCTAATACTTTACACATTTATTTAATGGTCAATACAATATGAAATCAATTTTATGTCATAACAAATAAATATTTTAAAATAATGAGGTATATAGAAGGTCTAAATTGTAATGTCTATTGAATAACATACTTTTTATTAATACATCATGTAAAATAGAATATTGTAATAGTACGTCATTAAGATAAAATGAATATTATTAATATATATGTGATATAGTAGAATGTGGAAATAATGTAAAATTAATAATGAAGAGTAATGAATAATAATACTTCATATTAGAAAATGACATGATAATAAACCATAAATGAGATGGATAGTTCAATATATATTTTAGAAAAGAATGCATTAAGACAATCAATTCATCATGAATGATGGATTTTTAGTAAATTCACGTCTTTTTGAAATTTTAGTTTAAAATAGAAGAGAAAAATTAAAAATAACATTATTAAAACACTAGTATGATTATTTTATAATAAAATATGTTAATCCATGGTATAACACTTCGAATAAGTTCTTAAGGACACATTGAAAGTATTAATGGAAATATAATTTACATTATTTAAATATAAAAAATAAATAATAGTTATGATAAAAAATGTAGAGTAGAATACAATAATATATATATAAATAAAATTAAATCCTTGTTCAAATGTTTCTAATAAATTAATGTCCCTTTCATTACAGTAACATTTAAAAAATTACAAAATAATGTGAAATTAATTTTTTTTAAACCATGGAATCATTTAATTGTATCCTGATAATTATTAATATATATGAGAGTGTGAAATTATCATTGAATAGTAATCACTAAAATAAAAAAATTCATAATTTTATAAATTGAGTAAATAATGGACCATACAAAAAAGGATGAAATGATCGCTATAAAAAATTTAAATATAGAGTCATATTATATATAATTTCACCGTAATAAATTATTTGGCTACCAATAAATCGTTATTCTTAACACAATATTCATTGGTAGAAAACTATCCCCAATTGAAAATAGGTAAATATTTTTGGTTATTGATAAAACAATATTTTCAATGGACATGACTACCGAAGGTAAGGAATATGTATTGTATGGTTTTAAATGTGTTTATAACCATTAGAGAATAAAATATATGATATTTTGGAATGAAATATAATAAAAATATCCTAATGGAAATAAAAATATATATAAATCTCGAATGAAAATTAGTTTAGAAAATAAACCTTGACCATAGATTCCCTCCTGGTCAAATGTGTTACATCCTTCTATTTAAAAAAATTTATATTTATTATTATAATATATCTAAACAATTTTTATATATTTCTTATTTAATAAAATCTATTCCTAACATCATTTAATCCATTTAGAAATTATTATTTGTTAATATGATTTATATAGTTGTTTCCAATTAAGCTTGTTTTTATTTAAGAGTTCTATCAATGATCATTAACCAAGGATTCATCACCCCATGTATGATAATAATATCATATATATATATATATATATAATTTAGTAATTGAATAAAAATTTAGAAAAATAAATTTTAGATGGTATAAAAAAATCCTCATTCATGGATGGGATTGCAAGAATGTATACATGATAGACATTTTCCTTATTAAAAGGATCGAAAGAAATGATGTAATAAAATAATTTATCATTAAAAAATTATTATATAATGATATCATATTTATTAATTGATTAAATTAATTTAACCAACTATGTGAGGAAATAGTAAATTACATATGATATCATGTCCTAGATGTGTTTGTCTTCACCAACACATTTTTTGGGTTTTAATTTTTCATAAGGTGAAAAATAATTTAAAAATTATTATAATATTAAGTAAAAAAATAGTATATTAAAAATAATAATTTCATAATGTATGATTGTTTTAAAACAAATTTCACTTAAGCATCAGCTCATATGGTGAGGACTCTTCTCGTTCATCGAAGATAATTGAGATCAAATAAGGAATGAGGAAAATATCTAGGTTACAGTAGCATTATGGTAGTAGGTACTGAACAAGGTATTGTTTAGTACAGTAGTATATGTAACTATTCATCCATTTCACCAATTCATTCCTAGAGTCCATCAAGGCCTTTGGTCTAATAAGGCTTTTAAGCCACCTCAAGGCCATCAGACCACCTCATGGCCTTCAGGCCTCATGATATGCAGATACAACCAAAAAATATTTCAAAATAAAAGAGCTCTCTATGAGGATTCAGAGTGGTCACATTAACCAGAGAAGATCTATCTAGAATGGGAGGAATGAGAGTTTATGGCATTTCCATTGGTACTAGTCTTGTGCACCTATGCACAAGATAGCTAGTCATCCATCCATATTAATGTGGATAGTTGAGATCAAGATATATGATTGGAAGGGGTGGTTCTATGTAGTCTATTTGGGATGAATTCCTTTATGAAATTTTGGTCATGTAATATTTCACTAAGCATATGGTCCATGTAAGGGTTCCCCTTAATCCATTAAGAGGGAGATTATAAAAAATAAAAAATAAATTTATGTTCTTCAGGACATTCATTAAGTTTATTGAATACTTTGACATGTTTTAAAAATAATCAAACTTCAATTATCCTTGTAAAAATATATTCCTCTTAATTGGATAATCCCTTTTGAAAAAAAATTGTTAGGATTCTTTGATGTGACATTTCAGAATACAATAACATGAATGTAATGGTTATTGTTTTTTTGTAAATGTGGATTGGATGATAATGGACAATCAATTTTTTATAGGTTGTATAGGGATGTGATAAGATGATGTTCCCATTTACTAGGAAGGTGAATGGCCAACCTATAATTTTTTGAAACATTAATTATAAAACTGTATTTATCTTTAAATATGGATCCATTTTCATTATGTATCAATAAATGTATATGTTAAGGTCAAATTAAATAGATGAAATAGTGTTTATACAAGTTTTACTGGTATTATAGGACTTAAATTTTAGTTTAACAACATCTTCGCCACTTTCTTCTCTTAACCTTATGACTAATTTTTTAACATGTTAACTATTCATTATGAAAAAAATAAAAGGGGAATTTTTCCAAAATTTAATATATTGATTTCAAACATGGAATCCATTTTGTAATATTCAATTCTATGATTAGGTTAAAATTAATTTAAGAATTAATATTTAAAAATCAATAACTTTATAAAAAATTAAATTTTTAAGAATAAAACTGATTTTATACCAAAAAATATATATTGAAAGTATTTCAGTGATATTTATAGTTTTGTTAATAATAAATAGAAATTTATTTTTGTTTTAAACCAATATGAAACATAATGGGACCCAATAATTATTTTTTAAAAGTAAAATCATAAATTAATGTTTTCCTTATATTAAAAAATCACATACAACTTAAAATTTTAGTCAGAGGTTTCTAAATATGACATTATATTATTAGGTGATTAATTTCCTATTTCAATATATCTATTTTGTATATCAATAAAAATTAAAAAATTTAAGATCATTATTATTGATATTCATATAATATCATACACTTACCCTCAGAGCGGTGTAAATAAAGGGTTACAATAGTTTACTGATTAAGAGATACATTGAGTATTGGTTCCATTATGTTGATCAACATTATGTCAAAGAATTGAATTCCTAAATCATTTGCATTAGAAATCATTAAATAATTTCTTTTTTTGTGGAGATAAAGTAGATAAACAAACACCAATGGAATTTTACATGTTTTGACCCTAGTTTTTGAAAGAAACTCCTTGATGTGGTAGGAATGTATGAGTCACATATTCATCATTAGTTCGTAAGTGTTGTAATTGGGAAAGTCATTATCTATTAATGTAACAGTATTAATCAACATAAAATTGATAACTACAATATTACTAATGTGGTTGATCTATATCAATAAAAATTTCTTATACCTCTAGATGGTAATGAGGGTGTTCATCAAATAAGAACCACAAGTCTTGAAGTGTCTTCTTCAGACATCCAAATAGATATAACATTAACAACAGGGTGAGGATTCTATGTACCCTACATGCACATCATCTTACCTTATGTCAACATATATATTGATTGTATAATTATCTCATTTCCCTAAAATAAATATCCAAAATAATATTAAAAACATTATACTCCGTTCAAGATTCACTATTCCTATTAATCTGAATTCAGATGAATCACCCAATTAATCAGAACATCACATTATTGTCTTCTCACCTATTAGACCATTTTAATAATCCTAATTGTACTTGGTTTCCCAGTTCCCTATATTTTATTTCTTAATAAAATCAACATCAATCTAAATTCACTCTCATCTCATCCTATAATAAAATACTGATCCTTATATATTGTCAAATGTACTTTGATAATTCTACGTATGGTAAGGTGATCAATTATAAAATATCACTGTTCTCTAAAATCAACATTTTTCTCTTTCATCTATATCCAGATCCATAAATATTATCAATTTATCTTCTATCCTCAAGTGTTTTTTATAAATTACATTTCATCATATCATCATGTCATAAAAAACTTCATAACTTTTCCAAATACTTGTAAACAGTCACATTTTAATATTGAAGGGTCATTATTATCCACATAATTATATTTATGAATGTATTATTTATTTATTGAGAAATTATAATTTATAGAATTTGATAAATATTTTAATTATATATTTTCACGTCCCCCTAGACGTTTATTGTATTTTTAGATATCTTATAGGGGTTTAGATACATGTGAAAACATTTATGTGATGCAATATAGTTTCACATCAGTGAAACTATTTATTACCTAGTAGTATATAGTATAGATTTCAGAAAAATTATTATATAAAACACTATCAGTGTGATTTAATATATAAAATTGGCTCTTAAATGTCCCCAAATTATCAGATTATCTATTCTATTGAATATTTACAGTCTAACACTAAAAATTAATTAATAGTTCTTATTATAGAAAATGATTTATTAAAATTTAATACATAACTGTTATTTTTAGGAATAATTATTCAATCATCAATGTACATACTGGTTCTAAATATAAACATTTCCATGTATTTCCCTTTCTTTTATAAATTATAATAAATATACTTTACACTATGCATTACAATGATCCACATCATCAAAATCATATTAGATTATCTAGAAATTATTTCTTGTCAACGTATAATTGAAGATACCCCATCTATAATATTTAATATTTGATGTATATATTTTCCCTTGTATATACATCCAATAATATTTCTTTCGGAACTACCAATGAAGACATCAACTTTATCATAATCTTTGAAATTGAAAAATATTATCTATATCCAATAAAATACTTCCTTTTCATCATCTATTAGGTACTTATATCTCCCATTTTGTATTTTTTTGGACACTAATTCAAAATGAAATTCATGGATATATCACTCTGAACTAACATAATATTAGTAGAGTATTAAATATCCTACAATTGATAGCATTGATTTGGGTAACACATTCACTGGGAACATGAGATATTGTACTAAATTAATAGATTTTAGTCTTGATATGGGTGTGGATAAAAACCCTACATCGTTATCAGATTCCAAAAGTCAACATTAGTTATTGGAATTAGAATACATAATTAATTTTTTCTATTATTAGGAAAATTATATCTTTCATTTCATTTCACTATAAAAACTCCTTTATAATATAATATTTTATATTAGTCTTCTTAGATCAGGAATACTAAACTATATTCTTGGAATACTATATTCCACTTCTATTATCATGACCATGGAAAAGAGGAATATTCCCTATAAACATTATATATCACAATATTGTATTCATTAACATCAATTGTGTTTTTTGATTTTTAATATACAAATATTATCTCTCATATTTTCTCATGGTGAAAAGATTCATCTTCATTTTTTTCAAAAACAAATCCGGTCTCAAATATAGAAATTACTACAAAATGTTGACCTTATATCATAATCACAACCTTCCCATTTTAAATGTCTATATATATATAGATAATTAATCCATTTTCTTTAGTATTTCAAACCAAATAATTTTTTACCTTTGATTAACCTTCAAAAACTTTTTTATTTTATGAAATTGATATATTTTATTTTATATTGGTATTTATTATATATAGTGATATCATAAAAAATGTTTGATAGTAAAGATATCATGTATATTTTAATTCGAATAATTATCTGGAATTATTTTTGACTAAATTCTATTCACTATTTATCACTATTTTGTTTGGTTCCCTTTAAATTCTATGTATAATGATTCTTTGAATAATCCATAGAGATTTTTTTTATAATTATCAAAAGCATACTAATCTACCAATTTAGAAAATTTACATTTCATTTGATAAATTTGCATTCTAACACTAAACATCATCCCTTTAATAATGAAAATTTTAAAAAACAACACCAAATCATCTGCAAAAATATACCAAACTATATAATAATTTATCACAATAATGAAATCATATATATATATATAAATAAAAAAAACAAATTGTTTTTCTTAATGTGAAAATAATTTTAAACTTATCCCATTTAAAAATTTAATTTCATCAAACATGTTTCCAAAATCAAATAAAAAACTCTTGGGGAATATTTCAACCTCTATAAACCCATAATTAACCTTCCTTAAAGACAATAATATTCCCTATGAAATAAACAATGTGTTGTTGATATATACACATCATCTTAATACAAAATATTAATGACTAATGGTTTGACATCTTTTTCAAATATAATATATCATCACATTTTTTTCAATTTTTATTAGATCACACACATAATTCATATGAAAATAAATTAATTATTCATGGGTACCAATTTTTGTGTTTAATTTTCTCAATCAAATAGAACACTTATTTTATATTATTATATTATTTTTGGTGCTTCATGTATTCACAAACATTTATAGTTTAAAAATGAAATATTTATGATTTATTTTCAACTTTATGAAAATTTCTAATAGTATGTACATATTGTCAAAGATTACAATTGATATTGTAGACCTAAACCTGAATTATCCTCATTGAATTAAATGAATACTTGTGATCCACTTTAATTTAAATGATTAAATGTTTTTTTCAAGCAATTTATCATTATTTCATTCATCTCACTCAAAAATTAATTCACCTTTTATAAAAACAAAATCACTGCTTCTAGATCAATATTCATAATGTCAAGTATCTCTCTATGATGGATATATGTTATTCCCAAATGATGTTTTTGTAATCATTCTAATTTCATTGGTTGAGTGATTATATCTTCTTATATATCTAATATATCATGTAATTATCATATCAAAATCCGGATTTTATTCAATCCAATATATTCCCTTATTACCTTGAAGATTCAAAAGATGTGAAACATAATAAGATAATTGTATTTTAAAGTCTTATATTATTACATTTCGTATAAAGACATATTAGAAATTGTTCTATAAAAATAACCCTTTTACATTATCTACGACTCTTATTTACTACATCAAATAATATAAAGATGTATCATATTGAATTTGTATACTTTCATTCATATCTGTAGGATTAAAGTAATTTATTCTAGAACACCATTTATATGGTGTATATTGGGTAATGATTTTAGTATGAATAATATAATTTTTATAATAATCATCAAATCAACAAATAGGTTCCCCATCCACATTATCATTATGGATTTTCATTATATAATTTCCATTCTATTTTTCTATTATTTTACACTTAATTAAGATCATAAGATCCAATGATTTATGATTCCAAAAACAATAATCAATTTAATATAAAAATATCTATCTTGAAATAAAATAAAGTATTTTTCTCATGTAATTTATTATTTTATCATCAAACCAAATAGTTTTTTTATAAACTTAAACCAGTGAATGGGTTTATTTAATCTCCACCTTCTGTTCTATTGAATATCAAATAACCCCTTTTAAAAAATTATGATAATTCATTATATCCCTACATTAAACATATGAATATCAAAAAAAATATTTATATTGATTATGAATACTCTTATTACTTTTCCAATATCCCCAATAGTTTGTTTACAAAAAATATTTTATTCTTTCATGATGAGAGAACATGAAATAGCCACATTACAATGCTGAAATAAATTTCCGCTATTACACTATAATGTTTTTCAAATTTATCAATAGCAATTATTCATGAACTTTAACCCTTCCTTTATAAAATAACGTCATTTCCAAAATCTCAAAACAATAAAATTATTAATACATTGAATTTTATCCATTACACTGAGTAGTCTTTTGGGGATCACATTTTTATGTCCAATTATAGTTAAGGTAACATTATTACACTTTAATGACCCATCATTTTTGTTGAA
The DNA here is from genome assembly GCA_963277665.1 of Viscum album. Classification (NCBI taxonomy): domain Eukaryota; kingdom Viridiplantae; phylum Streptophyta; class Magnoliopsida; order Santalales; family Viscaceae; genus Viscum; species Viscum album. The sequence goes on from OY728148.1 coordinate 287,848,426, forward strand.
TATTGAGCCTATATTATATTTTTCAAAATTAATCTTGATTTTTAAATATTCTATCATTTGATGATTGAATCTATATTTCAACATCATAAAACTCTATGCATTGGATTATTTCAGTGAAATATCAATCAAATGTCATCTCACGTATTTTTCTCTTCTTATAAAAAACTATTTTGTTTTGTAATATTATTATATAGGAATGTGGATGGTTGCTACATTTTTTTCATGTTGGGATGTGAAATATGTCCACATTTTTCAATCAGTTTATGAACATTATTTCATTTAAGGGACTTAATTATCTACAGAAAATTCCTTTTAGACCATCTAAGTATTCTATGGTGATTTTAATTAAACCATTATATTTTTACATTATTCCAACATCCTCCTCGCTATGATTTGTTACCATAATATATATATATAAATATATATATTATCTTATATACAATGTGTCTTCTTCAATTTGGTATATATATTTCTTTATTCACTTATTCCAAAATCATCGAACCTTTTTTATCCAAATTTATTTGTAAACTCCTAAAATCTCTATTTATATTCTATCCTTTTTATCGTCCTTCCTAGTTTCAGTAATCATGGATATTTTTTCCATCATGTATGTGTTTTATATAATCCGTTATTTATTAGTATCACTAGATTAAACTAATAATTTTCACATCATGAAATATATCTTCTCATTTTATTATTGTAAAATATTTTCATCATTATTTTATAAATTATAATTTTACCATTATTGGAATTTAGGAACATCATTCTTCTAAGAATAGTATTCTTCTTTTGATTTTTTAATTATATCTATATTTTTTAAATTCCATGTATGAATTAACCAATGTTGGATAAACATAGTCAAAAGTATTCTCTTTCTTATTAAATATTTCCTTCATAAAAAAATTAAGATTCTCATAAAAAGAAACTATATTATTTGGTTGGTATTTCTCCATTAGTAATTTAGATCTTTTACAAAAAAATATTTATTCTTATTGGATAAATGATTTATATTCCCCAAAATTTAAATTTTATATTACATTATTTATATAGTACATAGATACTCTATTATTTTATTATTATGTATGAAATATTTCATAGTCTCTTTTTTATTAGTTTCAAAACTCAATTAATCACTTTTAATTATTCCTTATTCACTTTTTCTCTGAATAATTTATCTATATCTTCTGCTCTAAAAGTGTCAACATCCACTTCATAATCTCTTCCTTATTGTTCATTTGGTAAGAAGTTTCACCATTTAAATTTATATAATATCATACCCATATCAAAAGAATGAACCATTGACATACATTATTTATGCATTGAGAATCATTTAGCATAATCAAATTGCTCATAATTATCTTCTCTTGTTATAAAATTATGGTAGTTCGAAGCAAAATAACCAATGAAACTCAAATGAAAAATATATGGGATGATTTATCAAATAAATTTCAATCCAACATCCATTTATCCTATATATATGGGAAATAAAATTGATAAATTTTCCATACATAGCTTAATGAGACTCTATATTATATTATTCATCACCAATTAAATCGTTATTATTTAATATGTCATGTGTGGTAAATTAGATGGAAATATAATTTTCTGTCAAGCCTTTATTATTTATTTCAATACCATTCTTCATATAAAATCAATAAGAGTGTTATATAAATAATGAAGTGGTATTTCACATGCTCCATTTACATCAAAATAAATTTCATTGGAATCAAAAAAAATTAGGTATGATATACATGATATTCATTGTAATAATATAGAATTCTAATATCTCAACAAATCCTCTGATCTTTCTAAATACCAAAGTAATACTCATTATTATTTTATCTTTAGTCTCATTTTCGTGAATCTTATGATATTAATATTGATGTTATGAAAATTTTAATATAGTATATTTGACATTATTTTTTTCTTCATTGATATTTTCTGTTTTATACCAAATTCCATTTTTTTGTATTCATTCCACTAGCATTCATAAATTCATTTTCATAAAAAGAAGAAAAAATAAATAATTTCCAGAATGCACATCTTTTTTCGTATTCAATTTTTTCACCATTAGTATAGAATCACATTCATCAATAGGAGAAATTATTTACTTGAAACATATAATACATCATTATATATATATATGTGCGTTATATCATTTCCTACAAGATTATAATTTTGATAAAATTAAGAGATACCTCTTTCATTCAATAATTTCCAATTAAGCCTTATTGACTTGAGAAATTAGTTGAAAAAAATATTCATAATATAAATTCTAAAAATAACTATTCAAATATCTAAACCTAAAATAAGGAAACCTTACTATAAATAAATTTTCATAAAAAATATTAGATACAAGTGATCCCTGAGAGGTTTTAAGAGTGAATTAGGTATCATTATTCATTTAACTTTCATAAAATATTAATTTTAATAAATTGTTCAGTGATATATTTTTTACATAAAAATTCAATCCTACAAAAAGGATAAGATGATAATATTTTAAAATATTAACCTCTCAATGTGGGGTGGAAATTTCATCATTTGGTTCCGAACTCACCAAGACCACACTGGCCAGTAAGATTATCCTATAAGTAAAAAATGAAGTGTATATTCACAAAAATGATAATGGTATGTTTATCATATATTTTTAGATGAATATCCCACATATGTGAATCCAATACATTTATAATGATAAGAAATTCATACAATATGTATTATATCACCTACTTGTATACTATTATCATGTTTTAGAGTGAATTAATTCTTCTACATCATCTGTTCATCTAAATTATCAAAATGCGTGTAAAATTTATATGAATTTCACTATATTGAATGAATCTCATGGTCACTATATATCTATAATAAAATTAAACAATAAGACTATAAAATGTTAATCAATGACTTCTTCTTCTACATTGACATTCTCATAATATCATGACATTAATTTCTACTTATTTCATCTAAAACTCACAAAACCTAATTTTTCATATCCATTTATGTATATATATTAAGAGGTGTGTGAATAATATTCTCCCATTTTTAATTCTTTCTGAGATAATTTACATCAAAGAAATCATTATATTATAAATTTGAATTACATGATATCTCACATGCTTCTTCTAATCATGAATAATTATATCATGAATTTTTATTTCAACAAAAAAAAATCATATTTTGTAACACCCCAAGATTCCATGGTACGATTCTATTTGAATAATACAATACCCTGTGTTGTACACAACATCGAGTTCTAACACACCACATCCAATAAAACTTGTTGTAATGAACAGTAATACCCATTTTTTGAAAGTATATAAATTTTATCTTTCAAAATGGACTTCATTTTTGGATTTGGAGTATCAAAATTAGCTTAGGGTGATTTTTTTGGTATTTTTCTGAAAACATTCAATTTTTTATGAATAGTGAAAAACACTAAGTTATAGTTTAAAACCAAATTTTAATATAAATAAGTATTTATTTTATTTAAATTTATTTTACATAAAAATAAATACATAATACCAATATAAGTTAAATGTAAATCATTGGAGTCGGTTTATAATAATTATAGATATATAAAAAATTTATTAACCTTTTTACCGTCTTTTACCCACCTCCAAGGAGCATTTGCAAATTTACATAAAACCTAATTTTACCATTTCTATGAGTTGAACTTATAAAATCTTAGAGACATGGTTGATATCTGTAAGTAAAATGTGGTTCAATAGGATGAAAATAATTTTTGGTGAATAATAACTTTTTTACTTTAATTTACCACGGTTAATAGTAAATAGGGTAATTAGTGGTAAAAATGATATTATTATTACCCTAAGACAGGGAATAATTCTATTGGATAAGTATAATTCGACCAAAAATTACATTAGGAATAAAATATGAACCCTTTTGGTCCACATGGAATAGAATAGGACCTTTATTATTATTTTATTTAAAGAAGAATTAAAAGAGTTAAATTCAAAGTTTAATAACTAAACCATTTTTAATAAAGGGATAAAAAATATAAATTCGTCTATAAATATTAATTAAAAAGCTAAAACTATTTCTTAAATAATTTTATTTTATTTATAATTTTTAGAAGTTAAATAATTAAATTAATTTATGACACAATGATGATGCAGTAATTACTATATTAATGAAATATTAAAATAATTGATAGTATTCATATCCAAATAAATCTAATTTGACACTTTTAATGAATTACACTAATTTTATAGGTTAATATGACATTTTAGGGTTGATTAAATGTATTTATATCAAAGTAATAATGTTTTTAGGACTTTAAAAAAATAAATTATTAAATAATGTCAAAATTGACATAAATGATTTTTTAAAACAAATACAATATTATTGGTTGATTTAATAATCAACAAATTCTGAGGCTCATCCAAAAGACTTATATAATGATATTTTTATCATTAATGAACCACTTGAGGTTATATTGGATGTTTATAGTATGTTTATTAACCTTATAATATAAAAATACAAAGAGACATGGTAAATGTCAAATTATTTAACTAAGAGTTAAATCTAAATGATAAGGGTGATATAGTGATAAAACCCAATATAAAACCTATTTCTTGAGGTTTGTTTGACCCATACCCACCTTATCTTTCGAATAATTCATTTTGGATCCATTATAAACCGAAAATGATTTTATTATAAAATAATATTTCTAGCTTTTCCTAAGGTTCCCCTCACCCCACTTTTAAAAGAGAACATCCCCTTCTCCCTAATTCACACCTTAAAAGCCATTTTCTCGTCCAAAACATACCCAAATACCCTCTCATCTATCATACTTTCATACTAGAGGCCTTCCATTAGTCAGAAAGCCAAAATATGGAGTCATTTTGATCAAATCGAAAGGAAGAACCCAAAGAATATGTAAATATCTCACCACCTTCAACCTGTTTTTTCTTCTTCCACTTCTTCTTTCTTTGTTATTTCCATTATAAAATAATAAATCCAGTAACTTATATATATTTTTATGTTATTATAAATATGTTACAACCATATTAATTATTCTATCCATCCTTTTAATGACAAGTCATTATACGTGTGTACGTATGTTATACTGTCTCCACATCGTGATGTTGTTGTTACTCAATACATTACTATTCAGATGGGTATAATAATGATGTATAAATGATTTAAATAATAAATATAACATGATAATGATTCTATATATATATGATATAGAATCCAATTTTATATTATTATAATACCAAAAGAATGATATTGTCGCTCGTGCGTATGTACAGATTACCATCTCCACGAACACAATGAGATTCATTCCTCATCGTATCCATTCAAGACTAAATTTCATTATATGATTAAAAATAATTGTTAAAGATTTAACATCATTCTGAATATGAATAAGATATATCCTATCCATATTAAACATTACTTACGTAGCAAAGCATATAACAGAAAATGAATATGTTAACAACCGAAACGATGATAATACTAAAATATTATTAACAAAGAAATATTAAAAGATAATATATGATATCATATTAATGTATATGATTATTTTATAATTTAATAACAATTATTTCACAATTATAAAGTAGTTTAAACTACCCTCAACCATGTAAAAGTACAAGGTCAAGGTTAATTTCACAATCTCTTTATTATCCGAAGTTGTTTTTATATAAGTATCTACTGGGACCTCTTTATCATCCACATCCATGTTTCTTAAAATTGTATTCCAAATCATTTTTACTATTTACTAGACTATGGGTTAAAGTCATTTATACAGTTGTTTTACTTTTTATACAATGTTTTGAAAGGAATATTTCCATCATTTTCCAAAAAAGGTACCTTAGAAATTTTTTGAAAAAATTAAGGTAAGAATGTTTTTTTAACTTATATGGCGGGTGAAGCTATTTTTTATTATTATAACAATGTCAAAGCTTCCCTTAAAATCTTATAAGAATATTTTTAAAATAAATTTTTTCTTTATAAATTTTTTGACCCTTAAATGATTCGAAAATAGAATCATAATTTTCTAAAAAAAAGGTTTTGATTTCATCTATTGGGACCTCTTTCTTACCATTATTAAGGAGGTTAATCTTTTTATCTGAGGTTGTTTTTATGTAAGTATCTACTGGGACCTCTTTATCATCCACATCAATGTTTCTTAAAAATGTATTCCAAAACATTTTTACTATTTATTAGACAATGGGTTATAGTTTTTTATATCCTCGTTTTACTTTTTATAAAATGTTTTGAAAGGAATCTTTCCAATATTTTCCAAACAAGGTACCTTAGAACCTTTTCGACAAAATTAATGTAAGAATGTTTTTTTAACTTATATGGTGAATGCGACTATTTTCTGTGGTTATAAAAATGTTGAAGCTTCCCTTACAAGCTTATAAGAATATTTTCAAAATAAATGTTTTCATTATAGTTATGCGACTCTTAAATGATTTGAAAATCGAATGAGATTTTTCTCAAAAAAGGTTTTGATTTCATCTATGTAAATATGTTTTGATGGATTTTAAGTTTATTTGAAGTTGATTTATTAAGATACAAAACTTTCATATTTTATTGTTGGTTTTTGATATTTTTGACTGTGGATGTGTTATTTTTACACCATTCATTCTTTATGGATAAAGTATTGACATTTCATATACTACTTTTAATACGAATGTTTAAGTTTTGTTTAAACCTTTTCATATGAGGAATGAATTAGACTCAGTAAGTGATGGGTGGAGCCTGCAATATCTCCTAGATGCATCGGTAGGTCACATGAGACAATCTAGTGTCTTGGAACAGGTCCTTAACAAAATCTTATTTGTTGTCTTGGAACAAGGCCTTGACTATCTATTTATGAAAGTCTGGCATTATGCATTCCATTATTATGAAAGTGGATATTGATATGCATGTGATTATTAAACTAGTAGAATATCCATGTGAGAATGTTAATGGTATTATTTTGATTTATAATTTCCATATTATATTGATGTTTATGTTGAAAAGGCTTTTGTTTTAGTTGTATACATCACCTTAAATGTTTATTCTTGTTTGTGAAAGATTCGGCTATTTTTTTATCCTTATTGAGCATCTAAGCTCACCACATTCTATGTTTTATTTTCCCAGGATAAAAAGAATAATATTATGAATGAACTTCAGGGATAGTCTATGGAATCTCAGTGTTGTCTCTGGAAACAATGTTGTAGTATTATTCCATTTTATGATGTAATGTAACCCTTATGAATGTATCTTGTATTTCTAATGCTACTAAACTGATCGGTCTTTCAGGACATGATCTTTAGTGATCATGCCAATGATACGTAATAATGCAGCAACTCTGGGTAACTAGGGTCAGTGTGTTATAGTTGGTATTAGAGGAATCTTGGTACAAACCTTTTAATCTAGATTTAGATAAACTCTGATTAGAGAACATTACCCTAAGATATACTTTGAAGATAAGTATAGTAGAAATTCATTGAATTTTGTTATTGTAGATATTTTGTATGTTATCCAAGAAATACATCCATGTCTAGCTACAAGCAGGTAAATGAGGATTTGGAACATTTGTACCTAGGGGTAAAACCCGAAAAAAACCGCTTTAAGCTGGACTCGAGGGGGAACAGGTGCATGATAACGGGCCCTATTGCACTCTTGGTTATGACAATACGGGGGATATGTTTAGGATAATTCATATTTTCATTAAAAATCATTATAAAGGGTTTAAGAATATATACTTCCTAAAAGAAAACGTTTTTATGATTATGTATTATATCTGTAAACTGTTCAGTTTATGTTAAGTGTTTTACAAGTTTGGAATTATGTATTTCGATTCATAAACTAATATAGTTTATGCCATTGTTTAGAAATGACGCCTAGTGGGAGGAATGGAAACTATATTAATTAATTTAATCTATGTAGGGATTTCCCTCCAACTCAAGATAATTATAGTGGCGCTGGTGATTCAACTTGTGCATATCAGCAAATCACCATACTGGGACAACTCACTCAAGTTTTGAGAAATGACCTTACCAGTATGAAGCACCCTGATCTGAAGTGTGGAGGACCAATGTTAGATTTCTTCATGAGGCAACAGCCACTAACATTCAAAGGGGGTACAAATCCACTAGTATCTGAGAAATTGATAAATTTCTAAGAGAGAATATTCCACACCTTAGGGAGTAGAGAAAGGGAAAAGGTTTTCATGGAAGTTTACCGCATCACTGAAGATGCTGATCAATAGTGGTCATTGATTAAAAACACAAAGGAATATTATGAAGTATCAAATGTGGAATGGAGAGAGTTTAAATAGATTTTATTAGAAAAATACTTTCCTCATAACCATTGAGTTTTTATGGAATGACAATTTCTAAGTCTGTGGCAAAAAAAAGGATAAGAATGTAGAAAATTATGTAGCTAAATTTACAAGGTTAGTGACGCATGCTGCAGATTATATACGTAACCCAAGAAGTAAGATTGATCATTTTTTTCATGGGTAAAAACCATTTCTCTATCGAGCATTAGTCTCAAAATCCCTGTCATCGTATGAAGATTTTGTCTCAAGTGTTATCCAGATAGAAAAATAACTCTCTAAGTCTTACTACTTTAAAGAAAAGCAAGAGAAGAAAATATCTACTGAACACTCTGGAAATGGAAATAAGGGGGAATAGGGAAAAGTTGAATATCCATCTTGCAGTAAATTTTGGAAGAAACACCCCAATACATTCCTGAAGGTAATGGGAGTTTGATACAAGTGTGGTGAAGAAGGCCACCATGCTCGTGATTTTAAGGGGAAGAAATAGGATGCCAATGTTGAATGATACAATTGTAGAGAAAGGGGTCATTATGATAATGAATTTCCTAAGTGTCAGGGGAACCTTCCTTAGAAAAGGCCAGGGGATCAAGGCCAAACTTATTCTATCACTACTACTAAGGTTGAAGCTCCGAAAGACATAATGGTAGGTAATTTAATGGTTTCCTTAAGTTTAGAAAATGCTTCATTTGATTCGGGATCATCGCATTGTTTCATATCCTCCCAGTTTGCTAAGAAAATTAGATATTTCAAATTTGATTTAAAAAGGGGGTTGTCAGTCAAAACTGCTAAGGGAAGTATCATTGCAACAGTGTTTTGTGAATGAGTCCCCATTAGGGCATATAAATGTTCTCTATCTGCTAATCTCATCATCATACCCATGATTTAATTTGATATAATAATCAATAAGGGTTGTATTTCATACCATGATGTGAAAATTTATTGTAAGAAGAAGGAGGTTACGATTTTTGATGAATATGATAAAGAACACCTTCTCTCTATAGAAGAATCATCACCACCTAATTATTATCTATATCTTCCCCCTTATCTCAACTAAATTCAATTATTATAGAGGAAGAGGTTTAAATAACTGTGGGTGAGGAAAAGAATGTTCAAATATAAAATGTTCTTATTGTGCAAGAATATGTTGATGTGTTTTCGGTGGATTTTCTTGGACATCATCTAGAATGACAAATTGAGTTTTCCATTGATTTAATTTTTGGACCAAGGCCCATATCGAAGACCCCTTGTAGAATGGCCACTATGGAATTAGTGGAACTAAAGAAACAACTACAGGAATTGAGTAACAAGGCATTTATTCGCCCTAGTGTTTTTTTTCATGGGGAGCCCCTGTTCTTTTTGTTAAGAAGAAAGATGGATCTATGAATTTGTGCATTGAATACTGGGAGATCAATTCTATAACAATAAAGAAAAAGTATCCCTACCTCGCATTGATGACTTATTCGACCAAATTCATGGATCTCAATACTTTTCAAATATTTTCCTTCGATCTGGATATCATTAGTTGTGTGTGAAGATGGAATATATTTTGAAAATAGCATTTCAAACCAGGTACTAGCATTACGAGTTTACATTAATGCCGTTAGGATTGACTAATTCACCCTATGTCATTATAGATCTAATGAATAGAATTTTCAAGGAATGTCTTGATGAATTTTTAGTGGTATTTATTGATGATATCTTGGTATAATCCAAAACACATGAAGATCATGAAAATCAAATTCCCATTATTCTAAAGACTCTTAGAGGACATGAATTATATCTTAAGTTTAGCAAGTGTAAATTCTAGACTCGGGATATTTATTTTCATGGGCATATTGTCTCTAAGGATGGAATCTCCGTTGACTATTCTAAGACAAGAGAAAAACAAGAATGGCCAGCACCGACGAGTATAACTGAGGTATGCAGTTTTTTTGGTATAGAAGGTTATTATCGGTGTTTCAACCAGAATTTTTCCCGATTGGTTAACCCATTAACCAAGCTCACACGTAAAGGGGTTAATTTTTTTTCACAAAATAGAGTTAAGAATGTTTTCAAGAACTCAATAGAAGATTATTAAATGCTCTTATATTGAATCCACCATTGGGAAATGATGAGTTTATTATTTATAGTGATGCTTCAAAGAAAGGACTTGGTTGTGTTCTTATGAAAAATGATATAGTTTTTTCCTACACATCACGACAGCTAAAAATTAATGAACAAAACTATCCCACTCATGATCTTGAGTTTGCAGCTGTAATCTTTTCTTTGAATATTTGTAGACATTATCTCTATGGTGAAAAATGTGAGATATATACCGATCACAACAGTTTGAAGTATATTTTATCACAGAAAGAAATCAACATAAAGCAATGGATAAGGCTTGAACTACTCAACTATTATGATTTCACCATACTCTACCACCCAGAGAAGGAAAATGGGGTTGAAAATGAATTGAGTATAAAGGATCATGGAGTTCTGAAAAAGATGAGAGTTAAAAAGGATCCTATATACAATGATATAGTAATGTTGGACATGGGGATAACCATGGAAGGTGAAACATCAGTAATTTTTTAAATGGTTTCCAAACCATATTTACTAGAAATGATAAAGAGTTCTCCAACTGATGATGAAGAGTTTTAAATGAATATTATAGATGCGAATGATGGGATATTGAGTGACTTTGTGTATGAAGATGGAGTTTTGAAATTTGGGAAGAGGATTTGTGTTCCCGATATACCTGATCTAAAAAGAGAATTGTTGGATGATTCTCATAGTTCCAATTTCTCTATACACCCTGGTAACACTAAGATGTATAGTGATTTGAAGGAACATTATTGGTGGGACAACATGAAGAGGGAGATTTCTGATTTTGTGACCAGATGTATAGTTTGTCAACAAGTGAAAGCTATAAGGCAATAGCCTGGAAGAGTCATGAAACCTCTTCCCATACCTGAGTGGAAATGGTAAAATATTATGATGGACATTGTCATGGGACTACCAAAGACTCCTAGAAGGAACGATGAAATATGGGTCATTTTTGATCGTCTTACCAAGTCAGCACATTTTCTTTCTATAATAGAAGATTTAACACTTGAACGTCTAGAAAGACTATATATTAATGAAGTTGTGAGATTTCATGGAGTACCCCTATCAACTATTTCTGATTGTGATCCACATTTTACATCAATGTTCTGGAATAGTCATCAGAAATCCCTTGATATTGGACATTGTTTGAGAACTGCCTACCACCCCCAAACTGATGGACAATCAAAACAGACTATTCAAACCTGAGAAGACATGTTCAGATCATGCTCACGTGACTTTCAAGGTATGTGGGATCAATATTTACTTCTGGAAGAATTTTCCTATATAATTATCTTCCATTCAAGTATTCAGATGGCACCATATGAAGCGTTATATGGAAAGAGATGTCACACACCAACCTGTTGGGACGTTGTTGGTGAAAGAAAACTCATAGCCACAGAACATGTGGAGGAAACGATGGAAAATTTGAAGGTAAACCAAAACTACATCAAGGCTGTTAAAAGTATGAAAATGATCTATGACAATAACCGAAGAAAGGATTTGGGATTTTAGGTAGGAGATCATGTTTTATTGAAGGTATCTCCATGGAAGGGTGTTATACATTTTGGTATGAGTGGAAAATTAAGTCCAATGTACATCGGACCTTTTGAAATTATAGAACGAATAGGGTTTGTAGCTTACTGTTTGGAAATTCCTCCAAGTCTCTCCAAAGTTAACAATGTGTTCCACGTATCTCTATTGAGATAATATATGTCTGAACTAATGCATGTACTCACCTATGAGAAATTAGAACTGGAACCCGATCTGTCTTATTTCGAAGAGCCTGTCAAGGTTCTTGATACAAGATAACAAGTGCAGAGAAACTGGACGACTCGTCTGGTAAAAGTTCTCTGGAGAAACCATAAGATGTTAGAGGCAATGTGGGAACCTGAGGATATTATTAGAAAGAACCAAAAAGTCTTTTTATGAGGTAATATTCTAGAAATTTCGAGGACCCAATTTTTTTAATGAGAGGAGAATGTAACTTCCCAAGCTTCCATGGTACACTTCTCTTTGAATAATACAATAGTGTGTGTTGAATGCAGCTTTGAGTTCTAACACACCACAACCAATCAAACTAGACTTAATAAATTGTAATACCCAGTTTTTGTATCTTTATAAATTCTATATTTTAAAATGGACTTCATTTTTGTATTTGGATTATAGATATTAGCTTACAATGAATTTTTTTTATTTTGATGAAAACATTCAATATTTGATGAATAGTGAAAACAACTGAGTTATAGTATAAAACCAAATTTTAATTTAAATAATTATTTATTTTATTTAAATTTATTTTAAGACAAAATAGATACATAATACCTATATGTGTTCAATATAATTCATTGGTGTCAGTTTATAATAATTTTAGATATATAAAAAAATTATTGGACTTTTCACCGTCTTTTACCCACCTCTTAGGAGCATCTGCAAATTTAAATAAAAATTTAAATTTACCGCTTCTATGAGTTGAATTTAAAAATTTCGGGAGACAAATTTGATATCAGTATGTAAAAACTGGTTCAATAAGATGAAAATAATTTTCGGTGAATAGTAACTTTTTACTTTTATTTACCACGGTTGAAAGTAAATAGGGTAATTAAGGGTAAAAATGATATTAATTGTAACACCATGACCCCAGTTACCCAGATTCGGTGCATTATTACATAACATTGGCATGATCACAAGAAAGATCAAATCTCGAAAGACCGATTGGTTTAGTAGCCTTGGAAACACTAGATATATTCATAAGTTTTACATTACATCATAAAATGAAAAACTACTACAACAACATAATGTTTCCACAATCCACACTATTAACCCCTCATAAAATCCCTGCAGGTCATTCATAACTTACTTCTTCACATCCTGGGAAAAATAAAACATAGAAAAGGGGTGAGCTCAAATGCCCAGTAAGGATAACGATATAGCGGAAACTTTCATAAATAAGAATAAACATTTAAGGCAATGTATAACTAAAACAAAAGCCTTTTAAATATGAACTTTCAACATGGTATGGCATAAATAAAATGAAATAATGCCATTTACTTATTCACATGGATATTCTACTAATCGAATAATCACATGCAAAAATCAATAACCACTTTCATAATGTTGGAATGCATAATGCCAGACTATCATAACCACATAGCCAAGGCCTCGTGCCAAGACTACAAATAAGATTTTGTCAAGGCCTTGTTCCAAGACACTAGTTTGTCTCATGAGACCTACCGATGCATCGAGGAGCTATAGCGGGCTCCACCCGTCACATATTAAGTCCAATGCATTCCCATATGAAAAGGTTTAAACATAAAATAAACATTCATATTAAAACTAGCATATGAAATGTCAATACTTTCACCATAAACTATGAATGGTATAAAAATAGAACATCCACAGTCAAACATATCACAAAACCTTCAATACAATATATAAGTTTTGTATCATAATAAATCAACTTCAAATAATCTTAAAATCCATCAAAGGATGTTGACATAGATGAAATCAAAATTCTTTTTAAAGAAATATCTCCTTTTATTTTGAAATAATTTAAGATCCATATAAAATAAAACATTTTCTTTGAAAATATTCTTATAATCTTGTAAGGGAAGCTTTGAAGATTTTATAACGGCGGAAAATAGCCGCACCCGCCGTTAAAAAAAACATTCTTACCTTAATTCTGTCGAAAAGGTTAAAAAGGACCTTGTTTTGAAAACGACCGAAAGATTCCTTTATAAACCACTTATAAAAGTCAAAAAGGGTATAAAAGAATTTAACTCATATTCTAGTAAATAGTAAAAATGTTTTGAAATGCATTTTTAAGAAACATGGATGTGGATGATAAAGAGATCCCAGTAGATTATTACGTATAAACAACCTTGGATAATGAAGAGGTTGTAAAGTAAACCCTTACCTTGTACTTTTCCTTGGTTGGGGTAGGTTATCCTCCTATATAATGGTGAAATAGTTGTTATTAAATTATACAAGAATCATATATAATAATATGATATCATATATGATCTTTTAACATTGATTTTTTAATAATATCTTAGAATTATCGTCGTTTCGGGAGTTAACTTACTCATTTTCTTTTATATGTTTTGTTACATAAGCCATGGTTGTTGTATCTTATTCATATCCAGAATGATATCTAGTCCTTAAACATCATTTTTAAATCATCAAATGATAATTATACTTGAATGGATACGATGGAGAATGAATCTCATCGCGTTCGTGGAGACGGTAGTCCGTACGTACGCACGAGCGACAATATCATTCTTTTGATATTAAAATAATATATAAATGGATGGTATATCATATATAAAGAATCATTAACATGTTATATTTATTATTTACATGAGTTACACATCATTATTATACTCATCCAAATAATATTATATTGAATAACAATTACACCACGACGTGGAGACGGTAGTCCGTACGTACGCACGTATGGTGACATGTTATTCAAAGGGCGGATAGAATACTGAATATGGTTGTACCATATTTATAATAACATCACAGTATATGTGAGATACTGGAGTTATTATTTTAGAATGGTAAGAACAAAGGAAGAAGAAGTGGAAGAAGAAATGAACTTGGAGAAGGGTGGTGAAATCATTACCTCTTCTTCGGGTTATTCTTTTGATTTGATCAAAAGGGCTCCTTATGTTGGCTTTCTGATCAAACTAAGGCCTCTAGGTTGTATTGAGGGATGTTGGGAGAGTATTTGGGCAGAGTTTGGCCGAACCAAAAGGCTTTGAAGGTGTGAAGAAATGAGAAGGAGGAGTGCCCTTTTATAAGAGGGGTGAGGGGCACCTTTGGAAAAGCTAGAAATATTAATTTATAATAAATTAATATTCGGTTTCTAATGGCTCCAAAGCTTATTATTCAAAGGTTAAGGTTGGGATAGGTCGAAAACCACTCAACCAATAGAATTTAGACAGGTTTGGGTACTTATATTAACCTTATCTTTAAGTATTAACTCTAAGTTAATTAGTTTCACTTTTACAATGTCTCTTTGTATTTTTATATAATATGGTTAATAAACTTACTATATACATCTAAGCGACCCCCAAGTGGTACATTAATGATGAACCTATCATGATATCAGTATCTTGGCCGAACCTTAGATTTTTAGGAATTTAATATCAATTAATAATATAATATTTGTTTTAAGAACTCTTTTATGTCAATTTTGACACTATTCAATAGTTGATTTTTGTGAAACTTATAACGGATTGATTACATCGAAAAAAGTAAATTAAATCAATCATAATATATCATATTATCATATAAAATTATCTTAATTCATTAAAAGATTCATATTATATTTATTTGGGTATTTATAATATCAATTATTTTAATTTTTCACTATTATAGTAATTACTGCATCATCATTGTGTCATAAATAAAATAGATTATTTAATTTCTAAAAATTATAAATAAAATATCATTATGTAGGAAATCATTTTATATTTCTAATTAATATTTATAATCTAAAATCCAATATATATAACCTTATGTAACAATTGTATTTCTAAAAGATATATGCTTGTGTCATTTTTGTATTCATTTTAACTTAATTAAAATAAAGTGTCATTATCACTTACAAGTGGATCCATGGGGTCCCAAAATAGACCCAAAGATTCCCATGGTCGACCATGTATCAAAAAATAGGGTTAAGACACGTTTTAGGGTAATTTAGTATTATTATAATATTATTTTTTAACCCTTATTTACCGGATTTACCCTTAACCATGGTAAATAAAATATTTACCGCAGTAATTATTCAAAATGTCTAAAAATAAAAGTTACCTATTTACACAATTTGAACATCCTGATTCCAAATATGGAATACATTTTCCTAAATTCAAAACACAGAAGTGGAAGAAATTAATTTAAAATTAATTCCCGCTGTCAAAACAAAAAGCGTGTTTTTAAGAGATAATAACTATCAAAAGATTGACACTCGTTTATGTTCAGTTTAATTGTAAAATTATGTCCAATGACCAACATTATATTAAATGGTAAAAACATATTCAAAATATACTTTAAAACCACTCAAATTCATAATTTATCACTATTAATTATATTGATTAAAAAAGTTGTTTTTAATTAAAACTTAGTAATTTTCACTATTCATCAAAATATGAAAGTTATCCGAAATGTACCAAAATTTCACCTTAGGCTAAATTCGATATTCCGAATCCAAAAATGAAGTCCATTTTCAAATATAAAATATATATAATTTCAAAAAGTAGGGATTACTATTCATAACGGCTAGTTTGATTAGTTATGGTGTGTTAGAACTCGGTGTTGCGTACAACACACGCTATCACATTATTCAAAGAGAAGTGTACCGTAGAAGCTTGGGGTGTTACATTCTCCCCTCCTTCAAATAATTGCGTCCTCGCAATTTCTAGGGTATTACTGCATAAAAAGACTCGGGTGGTTCTTCATCATAAGTTCCTCGGGTTCCCACGTTGCCTCTTCCATCTTATGGTTTCTCCACAAAACTTTTACCAGATGCGTCGTCCGGTTTCTCAGCACTTGTTCTCTCGTATCAAGAATCTTGACGAGCTCTTTGCAATAAGACAGATCGGGTTCCAGTTCTAATTCCTCATAGGTGAGTACATGCGTCAGATCAGGCATGTATTTCCTCAATAGAGATACGTGGAACACATCGTGAACTTTGGAGAGACTTGGCGGCATTGCCAATCGGTAAGCTACAACCCCAATTCGTTCTAGAATTTCGAAAGGTCCGATGTACCTGGGACTCAATTTACCTTTCTTACCAAAACGTATGACTCCCTTCCACGGAGATACCTTCAGAAAAACATGATCACCGACTTGAAATTCCAAATCCTTCCTTCGATTATCGGCATAGCTCTTCTGCCTACTTTGAGCTGCTTTGATGTGATTTTGGATTACTTTCACCTTTTCCACAGTTTCCTCCACCAGTTCTAGGCCTACAAGTTTTCTTTCACCAACGTCATCCCAACAGGTTGGTGTACGACATCTCTTTCCATATAACGCTTCATATGGTGCCATCTGAATACTCGAATGGAAGCAATTGTTATAGGAAAATTCTACCAAAGGTAAATATTGATCCCACATACCCTGAAAGTCAAGTGAGAAAGATATCAACATGTCTTCTAAGGTTTGAATAGTCTGTTATGATTGTCCGTCTGTCTGAGGGTGGTAAGCAGTGCTCAAATGAAGTTCAGTATCCAGGGATTTCTGAAGACTTTTCCAGAATCTTGAAGTAAAACGGGGATCACGATCAGAAACAATCGATAGGGGTACTCCATGAAGTCTCACAACTTCATTAATATATAGTCTTTCTAGACGTTCCAGGGGTAGATCTTCTCTTATAGCAAGAAAATGTGTTGTCTTGGTAATACGATCAACAATAACCCATATTGCATCATTCCTTCTAAGAGTCTTTGGTAGCCCCATGACAAACTCCATCGTAACATTGTCCCATTTCCACTCCGGTATGGGAAGAGGTTGCATGACTCATCCAGGCTGTTTCCTTCCATCTTTCACTTGTTGACAAACCATACATCTTGACACAAAATCAGCAATCTCCCTCTTCATGTTGTCCCACCAAAAATGTTCCTTCAAATCTCTATACATTTTGGTGCTCCCAGGGTGTATAGAGAAATTGGAACTATGAGCATCATCCAGCAATTCCCTTTTTAGATCAGGTATATTGGGAACACAAAGTCTCTTCCCGAATTTCAAAATTCCATCTTCATACACAAAGTCTCTCAATCTCCCATCATTCACAGCTTTAATCTTCTTTTGTAATTCTTCATCATCGGTCTTAGAACTCTTAATCCTTTCTAGTAAAGATGGTTTGGCAACCATTTGAAAAAGCATTGATGATTCACCTTCCCTGGTTATTCCCATGTCCATCTTCACTAGATCCATGAAAATTGGATCCCTTTCAATTCTCATATTGTTCAAAACTCCATGGTCTTTTCTACTCAAAGCATCTGCCACCTTGTTTGCCTTCCCTGGGTGGTAGTGTATTGTACAATCATAATCCTTGAGTAATTCAAGCCATCTCCTTTGCCTCATGTTGAGTTCTTTTTGTGAGAAAATATACTTCAAACTCTTGTGATCAGTATAAATCTCACATTTTTCACCATAGAGGTAGTGCCTCCATATCTTCAAAGCAAAGATCACTGCTGCTAACTCGAGATCATGAGTAGGATAGTTTTGTTCATTAATTTTCAACGGTCGTGATGCATAGGCAATAACTCTATCATTCTGCATAAGGACACAGCCAAGTCCTTTCTTCGATGCATCACTATAAATAACGAACCCATCATTCCCCGATGGTAGAGTCAATATAGGAGCATTGACTAATCTTCTCTTCAGTTCTTCGAAACATTCTTCACACTCTTTTGTCCAAACAAATTTAACCCCTTTACGTGTGAGCTTCGTTAATGGGTTAGCCAATCGGGCAAAATTCTGGACGAAACGTCGATAATAACCTGCCAAACCAATAAAACTACGTACCTCAGTTATACTCGTAGGTGCTGGCCATTCTTGGATTGCCTTGGTCTTAGAAGGATCAACAGAGATTCCATCTTTAGAGACAATATGGCCAAGAAAAGAAATCTCCTGAAGCCAGAATTCACACTTGCTAAACTTCCCATATAATTCATGCCTCCTCAGAGTCTACAAGATAATGCGCAAGTGATTTTCATGATCTTCGTAGGTTTTGGAGTATACCAAGATATCATCAATAAATACCACCACAAATTCATCGAGGTACTCCTTGAAAACTCAATTCATTAGATCCATGAATACAGAGGGTGCATTAGTCAATCCAAACGGCATTACAGTAAACTCGTAATGCCCGTACCTGGTTCGAAATGTTGTTTTCAGAATGTCTTCCTTCTTCATACACAAGTGATGGTATCCAGATCGAAGGTCAATCTTTGAAAAGTATTGAGCTCCATGCAGTTGGTCAAATAAATCATCAATACGAGGTAGGGGATACTTGTTCTTTATCGTTATAGCATTGATCTCCCTGTAGTCGATACATAACCTCATAGATCCATCTTTCTTTTTAACAAAAAGAACAGGGGATCCCCATGGAGAAACACTAGGGCGAATAAATCCCTTATTACTCAATTACTCTAGTTGTTTCTTTAGTTCGACTAACTCTACAGTGGCCATTCTATAAGGGGTCTTCGATATAGGCCTTGATCCAGGAATCAAATCAATAGAAAACTCAACTTCTCGTTCTGGAGGATGTCCAGGTAAATCTTCCGGAAATACATCTACAAATTCTTTCACAACAGGTACATCCTCTATTTTAACATTCCTTTCCTCACCGACAGTTATTTCATTCTCTTCCTCCCCAATAATTGAATTAAGTTGAGCTACTGGGGGTGGATCTAAATAAGAATTAGGTGGTGACGATTCTGCTCTAAAAACAAGGTGCTCCTTATCATTATCATCAAGAATTGTAACATCTTTCTTCTTACAATAAATCTTCGCATCATAGTCCGAAAGCCAGTCCATACCGAGGATTATATCAAACTCAATCATAGGTATGACGATGAAATCAGCAGATAAAGAAAATTTATATGCTCTAATGGGGACTGATTCATAAAACTTTGTTGCAACGATACTTCCCTTAGGAGTTTTAACTGACAACTCCCTTATTAAATCAAATTGGAAATATCTAATTTTCTTAGCAAACTGGGAAGATATGAAACAATGCGATGATCCAGAATCAAATAATGCATTTGCTAAACTTGAGGAAACCATTAAATTACCTGCCACCACGTCTTTCGGAGCTTCTACCTCAGCAGTAGTGATAGCATAAGCCTGGCCTTGATCCCTTGGCATTTTCTGAGGTAAGTTCTCCTGACGCTTAGGACATGCATTTTCATAATGCCCCATCTCCCTGCAATTGTAGCACTGAACGTTGGTAGCTTCCTTCTTCCCCTTGCAATCATGAGCTTGGTGGCCTTTTTCACCACACTTGTAACAGACTCCCATTCCCTTCAAGCAAGTACCAGGATGTTTCTTCCCGTATTTACCACAAGATGGATATTCAACCTTTCCCTTCTTCCCCTTATTTCCATTCCCAGATTGATCAGCAGGTCTCTTCTTCTCTTTCTTTGCTTTAAAGTCATAAGACTTAGAGAATTCCTTTTCGGTCTTGATAGCACATGAGACAATGTCTTCGTACGATGAAAAGGATTGTGAGACTAACGCTCGACGGAGAAATGGTTTTAACCCATCAAAGAAACGATCAATCTTACTTCTTGGGTTACGAATATAATCACCAGCGTACCTCGCTAACCTTGTAAAGTTAGCCTCATACTTTGTGACATTCTCATCCTCCTTTTGTCTCAGACTCAAAAATTGCCTTTCCATATCTGCTCGATGGTCGCGAGGGAAGTATTTTTCTAAAAACAGATCTTTGAACTCCCTCCATTCCATATTTGATACTTCATCATCTTCCTTTGTATTTTGAATCAATGACCACCATTGATCAGCATCTCCAGTGAGGCGGTAAACTGCCATGATAACTTTTTCCCTTTCACTGCTCCCCAAAGCCTGAAATATTTTCTCTAGGGAAAATATCCATTTCTCAGCTACTATGGGATTTGTATTCCCATTGAACGTTGGTGGTTGTTGCCTCATGAATCTATCTAACATTGATCCTCCACGATGCGGATCAGGGTGCTCCATACGGGTAAGGTTATTATTCATAACCTGAGTAAGTTGTCCCAGTATGGTGATTAGCTGATCATCACTAGTTCCATCACCAGCCCCACTATAATTATCTTGAGCAGGAGGGAAATCCCTACATGGAGTGCGTGCATTGATACGGTTTCCATTTCTTCCACTAGGCGCCATTTATAAACAATGGCATAAACTAGATCAGTTTATGAATCAAAATACATAATCCCATACTTATAAAACACTTAACATAAATTGAACTATTTATGGATATAATCCATAATCATAAGAATGTTTTCTTTGAGGAAGTATATACTCATAATCCCTTCAAAATGATTTGTAATGAAAATGAGAGTTATCCTAAGCATATCCCCCGGGAGTGTCGTAACCAAGAGTGCAGCAAGGCCCGTTGTCGTGCACCAGTTCCCGTTCGATTCTAGCTCAATGCGGTGTTTTCGGGTTTTACCCCTAGGTACATCTGTGCCAGAGCTGCCTCTACCTGCTCGTATCCAGACAGGGATGTATTGCTTGGAAAACTCACAAAATCTTTACAATACCAAAATTCTAGGAAGTTCTTCTATACTAATCCTCAAAGTTCATCTTAGGTCAACGTGCTCTAATCAGAGTTTATCTAAATCTATCTTCCAAGGTTTGTACTAAACTTCCTCTGATACCAACTGTAACACCCCGACCCCAGTTACCCAAAGTCAGTGCATTATTACATAACATTGGCATGATCACAAGAAAGATCAAATCTCGAAAGACCGATTGGTTTAGTAGCCTTGGAAACACTAGATATATTCATAAGTTTTACATTACATCATAAAATGAAAAACTACTACAACAACATAATGTTTCCACAATCCACACTATTAACCCCTCATAAAATCCATGTAGGTCATTCATAACATACTTCTTCACATCCTGGGAAAAATAAAACATAGAAAAGGGGTGAGCTCAAATGCCCAGTAAGGATAACGATATAGCAGAAACTTTCATAAATAAGAATAAACATTTAAGGAAATGTATAACTAAAACAAAAGCCTTTTAAATATGAACTTTCAACATGGTATGGCATAAATAAAATGAAATAATGCCATTTACTTATTCACATGGATATTCTACTAATCGAATAATCACATGCAAAAATCAATAACCACTTTCATAATGTTGGAATGCATAATGCCAGACTATCATAACCACATAGCCAAGGCCTCATGCCAAGACTACAAATAAGATTTTGTCAAGGCCTTGTTCCAAGACACTAGTTTGTCTCATGAGACCTACCGATGCATCGAGGAGCTATAGCGGGCTCCACCCGTCACATATTAAGTCCAATGCATTCCCATATGAAAAGGTTTAAACATAACATAAAAATTCATATTAAAACTAGCATATGAAATGTCAATACTTTCACCATAAACTATGAATGGTATAAAAATAGAACATCCACAGTCAAACATATCACAAAACCTTCAATACAATATAGAAGTTTTGTATCATAATAAATCAACTTCAAATAATCTTAAAATCCATCAAAGGATGTTGACATAGATGAAATCAAAATTCTTTTTAAAGAAATATCTCCTTTTATTTTGAAATAATTTAAGATCCATATAAAATAAAAAATTTTCTTTGAAAATATTCTTATAAGCTTGTAAGGGAAGCTTTGAAGATTTTATAACGGAGGAAAATAGCCGCACCCACCGTTAAAAAAAACATTCTTACCTTAATTCTGTCAAAAAGGTTAAAAAGGACCTTGTTTTGAAAACGACCGAAAGATTCCTTTATAAACCACTTATAAAAGTCAAAAAGGGTATAAATGACTTTAACTCATATTCTAGTAAATAGTAAAAATGTTTTGAAATGCATTTTTAAGAAACATGGATGTGGATGATAAAGAGATCCCAGTAGATTATTCCGTATAAACAACCTTGGATAATGAAGAGGTTGTAAAGTAAACCCTTACCTTGTACTTTTCCTTGGTTGGGGTAGGTTAACCTCCTGTATAATGGTGAAATAGTTGTTATTAAATTATACAAGAATCATATATAATAATATGATATCATATATGATCTTTTAACATTGATTTGTTAATAATATCTTAGAATTATCGTCGTTTCGGGAGTTAACTTACTCATTTTCTTTTATATGTTTTGTTACATAAACCATGGTTGTTGTATCTTATTCATATCCAGAATGATATCTAGTCCTTAAACATCATTTTTAAATCATCAAATGATAATTATACTTGAATGGATACGATGGAGAATGAATCTCATCGCGTTCGTGGAGACGGTAGTCCGTACGTACGCACGAGCGACAATATCATTCTTTTGATATTAAAATAATATATAAATGGATGGTATATCATATATACAGAATCATTAACATGTTATATTTATTATTTACATGAGTTACACATCATTATTATACCCATCCAAATAATATTATATTGAATAACAATTACACCACGACGTGGAGACGGTAGTCCGTACGTACGCACGTATGGTGACATGTTATTCAGAGGGTGGATAGAATACTGAATATGGTTGTACCATATTTATAATAACATCACAGTATATGTGAGATACTGGAGTTATTATTTTAGAATGGTAAGAACAAAGGAAGAAGAAGTGGAAGAAGAAATGAACTTGGAGAAGGGTGGTGAAATCATTACCTCTTCTTCGGGTTCTTCCTTTTGATTTGATCAAAAGGGCTCCTTAGGTTGGCTTTCTGATCAAACTAAGGCCTCTAGGTTGTATTGAGGGATGTTGGGAGAGTATGTGGGCAGATTTTGGCCGAACCAAAAGGCTTTGAAGGTGTGAAGAAATGAGAAGGAGGAGTACCCTTTTATAAGAGGGGTGAGGGGCACCTTTGGAAAAGCTAGAAATATTAATTTATAATAAATTCATATTCGGTTTCTAATGGCTCAAAAGCTTATTATTCAAAGTTTAAGGTGGGGATAGGTCGCAAAACCACTCAAACAATAGAATTTAGACAGGTTTGGGTACTTATATTAACCTTATCTTTAAGTATTAACTCTAAGTTAATTAGTTTCACTTTTACAATGTCTCTTTGTATTTTTATATAATATGGTTAATAAACATACTATATACATCCAAGCGACCCCCAAGTGGTACATTAATGATGAACCTATCATGATATAAGTCTCTTGGCCGAACCTTAGATTTTTAGGAATTTAATATCAATTAATAATATAATATTTGTTTTAAGAACTCTTTTATGTCAATTTTGACACTATTCAATAGTTGATTTTTGTGAAACTCATAACAGATTGATTACTTCGAAAAAAGTCAATTAAATAAATACTAATATATCATATTATCCTAGAAAATTATTTTAATTCATTAAAAGTTTGATATTATATTTATTTGGGTATTTATAATATCAATTATTTTAATTTTTCACTATTATAGTAATTACTGCATCATCATTGTGTCATAAATAAAATACATTATTTAATGTCTAAAAATTATAAATAAAATTTCATTATGTAGGAAATATTTTTATCTTTCTAATGAATATTTATAATCTAAAATCAAATATATATAACCCTATGTAACAATTGTTTTTCTAAAAGATATATGCTTGTGTCATTTTTGTATTCATTTTAACTTAATTAAAATAAAGTGTCATTATCACTTACAAGTGGATCCATGGGGTCCCAAAATAGACCCAAAGATTCCCATGGTCGACCATGTATCAACCAATACGGTTAAGACACGTTTTAGGGTAATTTAGTATTATTATAATATTATTTTTTAACCCTTATTTACCGGATTTACCCTTAACCATGGTAAATAAAATATTTACCGCAGTAATTATTCAAAATGTCTAAAAATAAAAGTTACCTATTTACACAATTTGAACATCCTGATTCCAAATATGGAATCCATTTTCCTAAATTCAAAACACAGAAGTGGCAGAAATTAATTTAAAATTTATTCCCGCTGTCAAAACAAAAAGCGTGTTTTTAAGAGATAATAACTATCAAAAGATTGACACTCGTTTATGTTCGGTTTAATTGTAAAATTATGTCCAATGACCAACATTATATTAAATGGTAAAAATATATTCTAAATATACTTTAAAACCACTCAAATTCATAATTTATCACTATTAATTATTTTGATTAAAAAAGTTGTTTTTAATTAAAACTTAGTAATTTTCACTATTCATCAAAATATGAATGTTATTTGAAATGTACCAAAATTTCACCTTAGGCTAAATTCGATATTCCGAATCCAAAAATGAAGTCCATTTTCAAATATAAAATATATATAATTTCAAAAAGTATGTATTACTATTCATAACGGCTAGTTTGATTAGTTATGGTGTGTTAGAACTCGGTGTTGCGTACAACACACGCTATCACATTATTCAAAGAGAAGCGTACCGTAGAAGCTTGGGGTGTTACATTAATATTACCCTAACACATGTCCTAATTCTATTGGATAAGTATAATTTACCAAAAAAAACCTTAGGAAGAAAATATGAACCTTTTTTTACTTGGATTAGATTAGGATATTTATTTTTATTTTATTTAAAGGAGAGTTAAAAGAGTTAAATTCAAAGTTTAATAACTAAACCATTATTAATATAGAGTTACACACAATATAAACTCAACTATAAATATTGATTAGAAAGTTAAAAATATTTCCTATATAATGGTATATTATTTATAATTTTTAGACATTAAATAATTAAATTTATTTATGATAAAATCATGATGTAGTAATTATCGTATCAATAAAAGATTAAAATAATTTATATTATAAATATCCAAATTAATCATATTTTAGACTTTAAATGAATTTCACGAAATTTTCAGGTCAATATGACATGTTATAGTTGATTAAATGTATTTATTTCGAAGTAATAAATTTTTTATGACTTTAACAAAAATCAATTATTAAAATAATGTCAAAATTGACATAAATGAGTTAAAACAATTTCAATATTATTCGTTGATATAATAATCCTAAATAAACTGAGGTTCTTCCAAAAGACATATATAATTATATTTTTATCATTAATGAACCACTTGGGGTTCTCTTGTAAGATTATAATATATTTATTTACAATATAATATAAAAATACAAAGAGACATGGTAAATGTCAAACTATTTAACTAAGAGTTAAATATAAAAGATAATGTTAATATAATGATCCAAACATCTATGAAACCTATTTTTTGAGAGTTTTCCTACCTTTCCCCACTTTATCCTTTGAATAACTCATTTGGAGCCATTAGAAACCAAAAATTATTTTTTTATAAAATAATATTTCTAACTTTTCCTAAGGTGCCCCTCACCCCTCTTATAAAAGGGCACTTCCCCTTCTCTCTAATTAACACCTTCAAAGAAATTTGGGTCAGCCAACCCCTACCCAAATACCCTTTAAACTGTCCTCCATTCATCTTAGAGGCCTTCATCAAGTCAGAAAGCCAACCTAAAAATCCTTTTTGATCAAATCAAAAGGAAGAACTTAAAGAAGAGGTAAATATCTCACCACCTATTTCATGTTTTTTCTTCTTCTAATTCTTCTTTCCTTGTTTCTTCCATTCTAAAATAATAACTAAATTATATTATATATATTGTGTTGTCATTATAAATATTATTCAACCATATTCATTATTCTATTCATCCTTTGAATGACATGTCACCATATGTGCATACATACGTCTTACTGTCTCAACATCCTAGAGAAGTTGTTACTCAATACATTGCTATTCGTATGGGTATAATAATGATGTATAAATGATTTAAATAATAAAAATAGCATGATAATGATTCTGTATATATTATATATCATCCAATTATATATGATTTTAATATCAAAATAATATTATTATCTCTCGTGCGTACGTACGGATTACCGTCTCCACGAACACGATGAGATTCATTCCCCATCGTATCCATTCAAGACTAATTTACATTAGATGATTAAAAATAATGTTTAAATACATAATATAATTCTGAATATGATTAAGATATATCCTATTTTAACAAACTTTACTTACGTAAATAATCATATAAAGGAAAATGAATCGGTTAACACATGAAATGACGCTAATACTAAAATATTATTAACCAAGAAATAATAAATGAAAATATATTATATCATATTAATGTATATCATTCTTGTATAATTGAATAACAATTATTTCACCATTATACAGGAGGATAACCTACCCTTGACCACGGAAAAGTACAAAGTAATGGTTAATTTCACAATCTCTTTATTATTCGAGGTTCTTTTTATGTAAGTATCTACCGGGACATCTTTATCATCCACATCCTTGTTTCTTAAAAATGTATTCCAAAACATTTTTACTATTTACAAGACTATGGGTTAATGTAATTTATACCCTTGTTTGACTTTTTATAAAATGTTTTGAAAGGAATCATTCCTTCATTTTCCAAACAAGGTACCTTAGAACCTTTTTGATGAAATTAAGGTAAGAATATTTTTTAACTTATAGGGCGGGTGCGGATATTTTCTATTATTATAACATCGTTGAAGCTTCCCTTTAATGATTATAATAATATTTACAAAATAAATGTTTTCTTTATAAATTATGTGATGCTTAAATGATTTAAAAATAGAAAGTGATATTTGTCTAAAAAATGTTTTGATTTCATCTATATCAACATCCTTTAATGGATTTTAAGCTTATTTAAATTTGACTTGTTATCATACAAAACATCCATATTGTGTTGATGGTTTTGTGATATGTTTGAAAATTAATGTTCTATTTTTATACCATTCATGGTTTTTGGATAACGTATGGAAATTTCTTATGCTTGTTTTTATTCAAATTTTTATGTTATGTTTAATCCTTTTCATTTGACAAATGCAATGGACTTAGTAATTGTTTGGTGGAGCCCGCTATAGCTCATCAATGCATAAGTAGGTATCATGAGGCAAACTAGTGTCTTAAAACAAGGCCTTGACAAAATCTTATTTTTAGTCTTGGCACAAGCCTGTGAATCTGTGGTTAGGAAGTCTGGAATTTTGCATTCCATAATTATGAATGTGGGTATTGATATTGCATGTGATAATTCGACTTGTATAATATCCATGTGAGTAAGTAAATGGAATTATTTTGATTTATATATTCCATATTATGATTATGTTTAAGTTGAAAAGGATTTTTTTCTACTTTAATACATTTCGTTAAATGTTTACGCTTATTTATAAAAGTTTCCTCTATATTGTTATCATTACTGAGCATCTGACCTCACCCCTTTCTATGTTTTATTTTTCCCAGGATGCAATGAAGTATATTATGACTGACCTGTATGGATAGTCTATGGGATCTTAGTGTTTTCTATGGAAACAATGTTATTGAAGTTTTCCATTTTATGATGTAATTTAAACCTTATGAATGTATCTAGTACTTCCAAGGATACTAAACTAATAGGTCATTCGAGACATGATATTTTGTGATCATTCCAATGTTATGTAATTATGCACTAAATCTAGGTAGCTGGGTTCATGGAATTACATATATAATAATAGGTTCCTATTATTATATTAATACTCTAAATTAAAAATTAATCTTTATAATTTCCCTTGAAAAATATATCTAAAAATTATTTTGTAGTAAAACCACTCTATACTGAATAGAATATTTTATTAATAAAATGAATCACAATAAGCTATTTTGTTATATATTTTTATTAATAACACTATAAATTGAAATTTACAATTTAAAAATTATGACACTATTAATTATTTAGGATACACAAAATTTTTTAACAAATGAATCTTTGAAAAATTCAATTCCACTGAAAACCAATCACAAACATGAATTTGTATAATGTGAAGAAAAAATATTTAAAAATTAATTGTTTTAGTCTCCATGAAGATTCATATGATTCCCTAAATCCGTGTAATTAAAATAATGAAGTCATATAATCTGGTGTGATATAAAAAAATTAAAATAAAAAACCACAAACATTAATTTCATAGGATATTCAATATAATATGTTATATACATGATTCAAAACTCATAAATGATTTATTATTTCATGGATCATTCACTCATGAAATCATAAAAATTAAAAAATGGATACAATATGTTATATTCAAGAATCAATAGCTTTCATAGGAAGATATATCAATGAAAATTCTCATTGAATATTTACTATGGAACTGTATTCACCATTAATGTTTACCATTACATAATAACCATTCTGTAGATCCAAAAAATCCTTTATGAATAAGGGTTGTTAATTGATTAAAATATAACACTTTTTAATTTCATTTTTCCAGTACATATTCTATAGAATTGTTTTATTGCTGTTATGAAGGGTTGTGGTGATATTTATGTAAATTTTATGTGTAATCATTCATCTAAGTAGACTTCGTAGACTTCAAGTTTCCATTATGGAGTTGTTTGAATGAGATTTACATATGGTTGATCCATTTATATGAACTTTACACAAAAAATAAAATGAAAATTATCCAACATATCACCCTCTAAATATATATTATATAACACTTTGAATGAAATTTTTACATAACTATAAAATATAAATGTCCCTAATTTAGATATGTACCCATAACATTACCTTTATGTAACTAGTATATGAGTTTACTTTCATTAAAAAAATTATTATAAATTTTACAGATTATTTTCAAACTATTCCTATTATTAATCAAACATCATGAAGTCATTTACATTAATCGTGGGTTATTGGGTGATTTTAGAACCTATTTAGTTCAATTTAATATCATTTAATATTTTGGTTCATTTCTATTATTGAAAAAAAAAATGCTGAAAATATGATTAAAATAATTTAAAAAATTTTAAAAAAAATCATCAATGTGTCTTTTATTTATTAATTAAAAGTCCACTAATTTTCTAATCTAGTGACATTATATTCTACCTAAAAATTATATCCTATCCTAAGATGATTCTAGAATTTATTTTTTATTTTTTCACTACCTATTAACAATTTTACACATTAATGAAAATATTACATAACTAATATATTATGGGAATAAATTCATTCAAAAATAGAAACTGAAGACATGTTTAAAAAATGATTGATGAATCCCTATTGAAATTATATTATAATTTAAATATTCCAATTAAAACCACATTGAAATATGAAACATTCAACATGACCCAAGTGTCCATGAACATCCATGATAAGAAATCACATTACTATGTGAAAATAGAGGTCAACCATCATTTTGATGTTTTCTTCATCATTATAGGGGAAATTCATCATTATAAGAGTTGATATGTGACTAGTTTGGGGGAGAAGTACCATGATGGGAAATATGTAATTATAATATCATACATATTTGGAAGGTATATAAAAATAAATTTTCAAATTCATGGATTTTTCAACACCCCCATTAAAAATATATAACTGACTGATGAACTAATATATATTACATAACATAAGAAATGGTACTAAGGGGATAAATATCAGATAATGCTAATTTTTTTAAAATGGATAATATACATGAAAATAAATAAATATATTTTTCAGTAATTATACAATGATTGGGTGAGACTAAATTTATTGAGTGTAAACTAGATTTCATTTATTTTACATTTAACAATATAAAATGTATGTATAATATATAATTATACTTAATATACCCACATACCAACCATAAACCATAAAACCACCCAATAATAGCTAATATAGATTTAATTTTATTTTTCCATTTTTACGAATCTAAAGAAATAAAAAATATATTATGACTACATTATGAAATTAAATAGATGGAAAATTCTTCTGACATTCATTATTTTGTATATTAGGTACATTTTTATATAATTTTATGTATAATAGACCCACGATTGAGAGAGAGCGGGAAATGGATTAAAATTATAATTTGGGGAAAATGTAATAGTGTGATGATATTAAAAGTGTACTATTGTTTGAAAAATTATTAGTCAAATTTTATTCTGTTTTGGATCTTATATTATTAAAATTTAAAGGTTCAAATTTAATAGTTTTCATGTAAATATGTGCAGGGTAATTGATAGATACATAACAAACATTGAATAACATTGATATTAAAAAGATTCTTCTAATTAGATTGTTAATAAATTTTGTATTTTTTATATTTTGTACATAACAAAATACTTCATTATATTTTTTTTAAAATATCAATTTATATAATTTAAGGAAGCATTTGATTCTTCAAATTTGGGAATAAAATGAATGAGAAAATTATTTCCACCAATTAATTGTTTTATTGAAAAATATAGTTCAAATATCATGAAAATTAATTTTCTATGTTTCTTCTTGAATAAAAATAATGTAATTCATGTAATACTACTTTAGATGAATGAATTTTCAAGAACTATAATTATAAATACTAACCATATATAATTGAAATGTATATTAATCTATTCATTTATGATGATAATGAGTTTATGCCACTATTTTATGATTTCAAACAATACAATGAATGTGATGGAGTTGAAAAACTACCAATTTTTAATTAAGGAAAATCAATTTTATTATATTTATAGTAAGATAAAACGAGGGCTATATATGGTTATGCAGATATATGATTAATTTAGAATCATTTCAAAACATTATAAAAAATGTTAGCTATTGAATTTAAATGAATACAATTTATTAATAAATACATGTGTTTATGTTATAATATTCTCACATTAGTTAAAAGTGAGTAGAAAAAAGGATGTATATGAATGTATAATCTAAAAATAAATAATTTATTTGAGGTTTTCATAATGTAAATGATATTCAAAACTATCCAAAATCACTCAATTATGAATACAATACATTGATAAAACATGTGTTAAAATATGATAACTATCATAAATAACATGAAGAGAAATGTTAAAAATGGACGATGGGATAGATATATATACATGATATCATTATTGATTAAATTATGAGAAAATAATTT
The DNA here is from genome assembly GCA_963277665.1 of Viscum album. Classification (NCBI taxonomy): domain Eukaryota; kingdom Viridiplantae; phylum Streptophyta; class Magnoliopsida; order Santalales; family Viscaceae; genus Viscum; species Viscum album. Next base: position 287,880,470 of record OY728148.1, read on the forward strand.
CTAGTGGATTCTATGAAATCACTAAATAGTTTTCCTTATAATGAAACTAGGAAATGATAAACTCTATAAGATGTTTTTGGGTCTATCTAATAGATATGATGTTTATTGAATATTAGTCATTTAGAGTATGATTTAATAAAATAATGATAGTCTATAAATTTTAAATCAACTTTTTTTACATAGATCCTTTACAAGATCAAATGATGAATTTATTTAAATGATAAAGAAATTTTTACCTGTTACTATTTTTGTTCTATAATTTCAATTTTAATTTCATTTAATATTTATTTCTATATATATTAGATTTAAGATACAGTTAAACCACAATATTAATGATTGATTCTATATATAAGTAATAAAAATCTATTTGATTCTATATATATTTCATATATTACATATTCTTTCATTGATAAATTTTTATAATATCTGAATCCTTGATAGAATTTGATTATCCATAGTTTTGTTTCTCTTTCCCATGTATCTTACATGGTATATTATATTCATTTAATACTCCACTATATCATTCATGTATACTATGGAATGTGAATTTATTTTTGTTGTAGTTGATGAAGATGTTATGGATGTTTTTAAAGGTAGGGACCATTTTTTAACCTTCATTATATCAAATTATAATAACGGTTAATTATTGAAACAATTAATGGTTCTCATGTTATTATGGTATTATTAAAATAAAAAAATAAAATCTCAATCACATAATAAGGTTGATTTACATGTTTTTATTTTTATAATTCACGGCACAAAATTATTCATTAAGTGAGGTGAGTGGAACATGATCGAGAAATAGCCTAGTTATTAATTTATATGTGTTGAATTAATTATTTTATTAAATTTATTGAATAATATATGAAGATTTTATCTCTTATATATATACAATTTAATAAAAAATTTACTCTATATTTAACTATATATATTTTTAAAAAAATATTAAACAAAACCTATTTGGAGACTTTCAGAAACAATTCCAAATAATTGAGATTATTTTATAAATATTTTTCAATATCAATATTATAATACTTCCATTCATCTAATCTTAAAACGTTTATTTTAGATCATTTAGGTGAATAAATAAATTATTATTTTTTAAATATATTTCTCCTCGTGTAATTAAAATTTCATAACTTCCACTGATAAATTTTATCACAAATTTATGATTCTAATAACCTTTTTGAAATTGTATAGAAATTTTATAATCACCATTTGTAGAAAAATAAATTATTTAACTGGAAAGCTAATTTTTTTCATAATCACATTTATGTAAAACGGAAAAGCCACACAAGTGCCTAAAAGAGAATCATTTTGCAAAGAAGAAAATAAAATAAATTAAAGTCAAGGACCAGATTACAAAAACCATTCAATATAAATAATCCCCATTATAATGAGGTTTCCTTAGTTTTCAAGTTTATCTTGATGATTTCTTAAAAGAAATGGGCCAAATTATCCCATGTTTCAATGTATTACTCCATATCTATCTTCCTTCCAATTAATTCTCATACAAATATGTAGTCGTGTATGATGATCTATAATATTTGATACTCATTGATTTATACCTATATCACTTTTTTCATAGATTATATTAGAATCATCCTTTGAATAATTTATATGGAAATATCTTTTATGGATTTATTATTTTGATTAGAGATTGAGATTTCGTTATTTTTTGCTCTATTCCATTATTTTGACATCCTCTTTGATTCCTTGATATCATTTTCTTTGTGTGGAACTACATTATTATAAACATATATCAACATTCCTTAAATGTATGGTATATTACTATGTTACTAATTATATTTACCCTATATATTCTCCTTACTTTTTTACATTATTTTCCACAAATTAATTAGTTAACCATGTCTCTATAGGATTGGTGAGGTAAGAGTAGTCATTATTCCATTTTATTTTTCCCTTAAAAACTAAATTACTCCCTAAGTTCCAAATTCTTTTATGATCCCTATTTATATGAAGATTATAAATACTTATACCATGGTAATGCTCAATACTCTATATAGATAATTGACTACACAATTAATATCTAGTCATGTGACGATCATGTTAACCATCACATTCAAGAAAAGAATTTATTACTTGGACATAAACCCAATACTTAGAACTATTAAACTTTTTTACACATATGTATAACCATCTACTATCATTCATATTGATAAATATCAATAACCAATATAAATAAGATCTAGAGGTGTGTTTGGATGAGTATTATCTAAAATACTACAACAACTATTAGACACCATAAAATAATAGGAAATATAATTTGAAGAATATTTGAACCATGTCTTCCCCTATATAAGTGAAAACTAATGGTCTCATCCAAATGATGCCTCACAATAGGGGAGTTTTCAATCCTCTCTGAACTAGAAAGCCTCGAACTGCCCTCCCTCTAAAGAGAGAAACAAATACCTGCAATATCCAAAATACCATCAAACATCCTCTCGTAGGGTACCTAGATTTTTTCAACCATAAGTGATTAGTTTCAAAGAGATAAACAAAAATCTTGGTCACACCTCAATTTATAATAATTTTCATTCCCCTTCGAATCATAAAAACATAGCCCATCCTCATCAAAATTTAGTATTTTCCAAGTGATGATCAAAAATCACATTAAAGATGACCTAGGTGATAGAATTACATAAAAAATAATACCAATTTACAAAAACAACTATTTGAAGGAATTATATATCTTCATATAACTCAATACAAATTTCTTCTATTGGGGTCTTTGAGATGTCTACTTCCTCAAAAATCTAAGACTCAATTGGATGGAATAAAGACCTTGATCACTCTATAAAATCAAGGAATATATTTATGAGGTAATGCAGAATCCACAAAATAGTGAGATTTTGGATTGGAAGGGTATTAGCTTGGATGATATCCCAAATCCTATCAACGGGGAGGTCTATCTTCCAATGAAAATTATAGCTCCATCGGAATAAAAGATATTGGAACACTTCAAATGAATGGGGCCCATTTGATCTTAAAGTAGAGAAATTATTGGAATTGGTGAACAAAAAAAGTGGATATGATCTATAATCCTAATGAAACACATTCCTATAGAGTATAGGTGTTATTGACAAAGTGTTCAAAATTATCATGTAGGTGTTATTGGCCAGTGGAAGAAATCAGTAACAGCCAGGGAGAGATGCTACCTTTGAGAAATCATGGAGGGATATAGTAAGTGAACATATCCCTCGGTGAAGGGTTAGGAAATTTAGAATAATTTCGATGTTATGGATGTGAAGTATGAGGTTTGAGATAATGAATGAAGAGAATACAATCGCATCATTCTTGCATTTCTGAATAAGGGTGTTGGTGGATCAGCCATCATCGACACTAGAAGGAAGCCCATACATCGTTTTCATTCTCTTTACTATAGAATTATCATTATTCATGTTATTAATAACTAATTTTGGTTTCAAATAGCCAACATTTTTATATATAATATGTTCATCAAAAAATGTTGTAATTTAAATATTTTTGATATATCACTAATGTGATGAAGTTTTTTCTCTAAGTCAATAATGATGTTATTTATTTGATCACCTAAAAATAAAATATATTATACGGTAATACATTAATATTTTATTCCAATTTAATATTTTACTTCATTATATAACCCATCTTCATCTCACCTATATGTAATACAATTTGAAATCTCACTTCTTACACCAATTATATCTCTTACATCTATATGGGATTTTTCAACATCCTTTTCTAATTTAGAGACATTATCTAAATTATTTCTCTCCATTACCTATTTAATAATTTTTAAAATAATGTCCTTAAACTCAAAAAGAAAATATTATTCTAGGATTATTTTCTCTTCATCTAATTTCAATTTGAACTCATCCATATTCTTTTTGGATATCTGAAACTTCTTATAAAAATGACTTAATGATGACTCTTGTCCACATTAAATTTAAACACACTCATTATTCTCATTTTATAACTACTTTTTCTTTATTTTAAATTTATAATTATTTATTCAATGATGAACTTCTTTACCATATCATTCAAAATATTGAAGTCTTATTATTATAGAACATAATTTATAATAAACTCTCTCCTTCTTCAATTCATCTCTAAATTAAAAAAACAGTTAATGTACCCTACGATCACTCATTCCGGTCCGGGGATAGCATACATAATCATTAAACATCAGATGACTTAATAAAATTCTACAGTGAAAAATAGATTATTTTAATTTCTTTCATGGAACATATAAAAATTTAATATCAATTAAAAGAAAATTTATAATATAAATATTATCTACACATGAATATCTCTTATACATATCCCATCCTAAAAAATCAATTAGATAAGGATGAAAGATAATAGACTGAGACAAATTTAATTGAATTGGAAAAATGTATCATTGAGTCTTAGTAGATTAGACAATAATATTATAATAATAAATAAATAAGGGATAAATAAATTAAAAAAATTCATTGGATCATAAGATTTAATTAAGGGATATAAATAACAACATATATTATTTCATGGAAAAATAAAACCACATTACGGTCATTAGGGATGTATAACCTAAATAACACTATAGATAAACATGTAAAAATAATAATAATACATTTAATACAATAATAATAATATTTTCTAAATATAGAAATATAAATTATCAAATATGATATTGTTAACCCCCATAACCATTATAAATAGTTTATTAGTGATGACTACATGTGTCCCAATGTGGAACGGGCATCATCACTCACATCTCATAGCAATCGATTAGGATAATTTTTTAACCCAAAAAAATGTTGGGATGTATAGGACCCACACATATCAATATGAAATTTAATTAATTAATTTTATAAATAAAATCAATAAAATATATTATTACAAAACAAATCATGGAAATAACATGAGCTTCATAAAATTTTCTAATTGCATCACATAGGAAGAAATCGTGTTCTATTTAATGGATAACCAAATAAATATTACAGAAGAATTATATTATTAGATTATTTTGAAGGTGATTTATGAAACATAACTCTATTAGAGATAGATATTTTAAAGATAAATATGTAAATTAATTAAAAATCATATTGAGATTCCATGAAAAAAATTATTGTTATTGAATCAAATATACTAAAAATTTTATAAAATAATTTCAAAGATGGTGAAAATAGAACTATATAAAAATAATTATAATTATCCAGAATAAAACCTAAAGTAGAAATAAAATAAATGTTCTCAAATATAATTTTTTTTGGAAGATAAAAAAATAACTAATTTGAAAACAAGTTTCGTTAATAGTTTTAGCTATTTTTAATAAATACCTGTATTAATGAAAGAGTTATGAAAATTCAATTTATAATGAGAAAAGTTAAAATAAAATGATTTTAATAAAAAATAATATTATGATACAAAAATATATAATTTTTTTTTAAAAAATAATATTGATATGTTGGTAATATATGATTCTAGAGATAATGAACGTTTTCAAAACAATTTCATACTTTAATGAAGAATGAAATAATGAAATTAAATTATCCTTTGAGATAGATTTAACATAGCATGTAAATTTTTAACTTTTATAATATAACTAAAATAAATCAATATATTCGCGAATCGTAGAATATAAAACTATGAAATGAAAATTTAACCAATGAAACCTATACCCTAAAATCATTCTTGTTTAAAATTACTTCTACCTATAATATAATAAAAATTGAAAAATTAGTCACATATATATAAACCATATTTAAATTATATTTATTTCTTCCATTCCTTTATATTTTTTTTGTGAAAAAAAATAAATCACTATTTATTAAAATTAATATTCATTTTTTAATTGACAAATTTTAGACATCCATTTTTCAAAAAAGAGGTTCAAGTAGAATATAATTCAATATACTAAAAATGTATATAGAATGACCTTTTAGGTTAAATTGGATTTTTATATAAACTTATGTAGTCCAAATATTTTTTATGTTATGATATTGTGATAGTTCAAAATCAGATTTTAACATGTTATTTTCTCAATGAATTTGATATAAATAGAGAATTTAATATATCAATGAACACACACATATATATATCCATTAAATAATATTATTATTAATTGAATATTTAATATTATTTTAAATAATTAATGTATTTTTGATAAATATGCACAAAAGTTTTATATTTATGAAAATATCTTAATTCATTTATATATAATAAAAAAAGATATTGTACATAATGGTCTTAAAAAGTGATTAAAACAATGAAAATCCCAATTAATAGTTGTTTATAATAAAAATATTAGATTAAAATTATGATAATCTTTAGGTTTACTTCAATATAAAAATATATGTTAATGAAAAGTGTAAGGGAATAATTTAATAAAAGAGAAACCATTACTAATGAAATGATATTATTATATAATTATTGATTGTGAAAAAATGTTTATTGAAATGAAATTTGTAATTTTTCATTCGGAATAGATGAAATTGGAAATTTAAAATTATATATAAATTTGTTGTAGTGTAATAGTTTTTTAATGGAATGTATATCATGGAAATATTTAATAATGAATTAAAAAATAATTGTGAAACTATTTTTAGATGTTGTAATAGGTGTTGAAATGTTGTTCGATAAAGGGTAATATATTATCTATCATTCCTTATTGATCAAGCTGATGAAAAATAAATTTTAATTAAATCATAGAAGAAATATGAGTTTCATATTATTTCAATAAAAATTATAAAAAATATAATAGAGAAATAGGCTTGGATGAGAATACCTTGATTTTGAGTTTCCTAATTTTGATTACATGTAATTCTATTATAGTATTGGATATTGGTCACACCGAGGGAATAAATACATGGGATGAGATTTATAGAAGATGATATGGAATATTATTTTCTAATATATTTAATTTTATATCTACTAATAAATAGGAGAATGAGGGGTGTTTATAGAACCAAGGAGGTATTTTATAAAAAAATTGATTATTTGATTTATTATGAAGAATTATATTTATAGTTATGAATATGATGAAATTTATTTTTTTATGATTAAAATATTTGGGTTACATTAATTCTAAAAGAAAGAAAAAATAGAATGGTATCATGGAATAACATTATTGAAGGTAATGAAACAAAAATATTTTTCAATTTTTATAATATATGATATTGTTTCAAAATTATCAAACATATGATTCAAAATTTGTCAATTAATTTAAAATAACATTAGATTACTCTTGAAAATTATTTTAGATTATTAAAAAGTTTTCATATAATAATTTTCTTACTTATATAATTTCATATATTTTATGTTATTAGTAAAACATACTTTTCATACCAATTACAATAAAATTAAACTTTCATTAAAAAAATTTATAAACAAATTACATAAATAAAATTTAACAAATATACATTCTATAATATTATAATTTATATTATATATAAAATCATATAAATCATGGGAAATGTAATTTAGAATATGTTCCTGTAGGCTTACCCATTGTTGGAGCTAGGTAAGTGGATTGGGTAAAAAGAAAAATTATGGGACATTATCTTTCATTCTGGGGATGAAATACTGGATGTGGCTATACATATTAACTCCACCCTAGAGGATTCCATTTTTATTATTGAGAAAAATATTTTATTGGATAACAATAAATATAAATGTGTGTAGATTAGTAATAAAGATCATATTTTGACAAGAGAATTCAATGTGAGCATAATTAACATGAAAGAGTTATTTCAAACATTGGACAATATAGATTTTAATATTTGAGATCTCATATAGGATGATATGGATGAAAATGTATGTCCACTCCAATGGAAAATATATTGGGATAATTATTCTTGTAGTATCAAACAACCTTTAAATTACTTTATTATTTCAATGATTTTTTATGTTACTTTTATTTGAAATTGTGTTGTTTACCTATATTCCCAAAAATTTATTTTTATTAATCAAAATTTTCTTTTTATCCAGTTAAATAAAACATATATATATATAACATTAAAAATAGTTTCAAATATATTTTATTATTTATATAATCTATAATTGGATTATAAATCATTATTTAATAATTTAAATCATTTTTTATTATTTATTTTATAACATCTTGCACTTAAGATGTCGTACACATTTCATACAATTTATTTAGGTCATTCTTTTATCACTGTAAAAACACATATCATATATTTCTATCCATTACATTATAATTACATAATTACCATTATGATATAAAAAATAATGAATGAAATTAATTTATCAAAATTAATAAAACAATACGTGTAAAATAAATATTCAATACATCTATAATTTTATAAAATAATTTTAACAAATAAAAAAATCCAATTATATACCTTTTATAATTTTTAAAAAGATTAGGTAAATTAAACTCCATGGGTGATATATATATACATATATACGATATTTTCAAGATAATGATATTATGAAAAAATAATGGAACTAATTTTTACATTTTAATATTTATTTTTGGAAAGAAAATTCATAAAATATATTTATTGGAAATTTGATATGGTACATTATTCTTGCCTTAATGATGTTATGGACATTCAATAATGGATCCTAATAATAAATTTTCTATTATTTTCATGACCCACAAGTATTATTTCTTTGTTTTATCTTTAATATTTTAAATTTTATGATTATATTATTATTCAATATAAAATTAGTTGAAATGATAACCCTAACTGGTATTATTCTTTATTCTTAACATAGTACACTAGTTAAAATGTTGTTTTATCTGATGACTCCATCCCAAATTTCAACAACAATGAATCTCAAAACCTACAAACCTCTTCCCAAATAAGAATGGAGACATTCAAGAACTAAAATTTCAGACCAAGTTCTTATATTCAGAAACTTAATTCAGAACATGAATTATAATAATCTTGTATGATAAAAATATTGATATCTTTTGAAACTTTTTAAATAAAAACATATACCATCGATAAAATATGCATTCCTTCATATTAAATACCCCAAAACTACATCAATAATAAAAATATTCAATCATGTAAATTTTTTTAGATATAGGGAAACATTATGATGGGGTTAAATAAAACACTCATGAAGGAAAAAACAATCCATAAAATCAGACAAAAACATACTATAATAATGTTAGAAAATATGATCCTAGGAAAACACCTAATAAAAAAGATAATTGGATTTTTTGAGTTAATAATCTCACCTATTTAAATGGAATATCTCAATCCATGAAAAATAATGACACAAAAAATAATCATAAAATAACATTATATACACCATGGCATGTAAATGAGTTATAGTAGTTGTGAAAAAGACAAAATAACATAGGTATATCTGGAAAACATAGTTCTATAAATCAAAACATATGTAATTTTTAATAAAGAAATAAATAAAACTATGGATTGTAAGTTCCTTGGAATGTCCATCAACATTAAAGAACATTTATCATTATCTATTACCTATAGACAATCACACATCTCTATTCTTTTCAAATAAAATTATTAGTATGTAGAAAAAAATAACTAAGGAATTATAGGGATATATCAATCCCTCCCATACAATCATGAAAAACAATACATATATGTAAAACATTAAATACATCATTTATTATATCATGAAAATCCAAATTATAGATGTTGGGTTATATAAAATTATGATATGGAAGTGTATAATATGAAATAAATGATTTATTAGGTGGATTCCAAATATAAAATCACCCAGATCAAGTATAAAAGTATGAAATTTAGAGAGTGATTCATGAAATATAACACCATTTGTGATATATAATTAGGATATAGAGATGAAAAAGGGTGAAAAAATAGAGAGTTTGTATAAAAAAATTAAATTTTCAAATTCATAGTACATTACTTCATAACAAATTCTATTCATTATTATTCTATATAGTAACCATAATGATTTTTTATTAATTGCTTCCACCCATTTAAACTTTCATGTAATCATTTATTTAATTAATCATTCATAAAATTATTAATGAAGTGTTAATTTTTTGACATGTATTGTATCAACAATACCCTATAATTTATGATGATTTTAATGTCCACAAATACCCTTGTTTTTTTTCTACTAATGTTTTGTTTAGTATGTTTTACAGGAATTAATATTTTATTTTAAAGGAATTTAGTGTTACATGAAAGATTTTGGAAACACTGTTTTCAACCATACGTTACGCTGAAAATATAGTGTTTGCATACGGTATCAACCCTATATTACGGTTACGATTTTGTGTTTGGATAGTCATCCTTGTGTTCATAGAATTGAAATTCATATGGATCAATAACCCTACGCTGGAGTCTGGATTTACTATTTGCATCACTACATCTGGGAAAATGGAATGTATGGTTAATTAGTGCTATATTTGGGATTTTATAATGATAAGGATGAATGTTTGTATCATCATCCCTAAATTACATTTTGGTACCTACATTATGCTCATATAAAAATATGTATAAGGAACCATGTGTTACACAGTTAAACCCCACAATACGCAAAGGAACACTTTGGTGCGTAAAGGAAACCTATGCAATGCAACTCAACCCTATGTTGTGTTCTGAACGACAAAGTTCTTAAAGATGTGTTTTCAATCCAAGATTACTACAATGATCAAGTCTGAAATTAATATGAATTAAAGTTTCATTTGGTTTGTTTTCAATGAATTGTATTCATTGGAGAAAATCAATACCATTTCTTAGGGATGTGATGACTATCATAGTTAATTTAAATTTGAATTTCTACGACTAATTAGGCTATATTTTTGGATTTTCAAGAAAAAATAATGTTCTTTTTGTTCTCTATATTTATTCATAATCTCTCTTCATAAATATATGTGATAAGTGATTCATATAAAGGTCAGAATTATTGAAATAATTTTTACAGTGCAATAGAAAAAAACAACTCTGATTAAAGGACTACATTTTTAGATATAAATGTTCTATCTCGTTGTACTGTAAGTTTGAAACTTCTATATTTTTTTACTATGTTGAAATTGAATATATATATCCCACATGGATTTATTAAAACTAGTTCTCTCATGAAGAAAATTATTTGTTATGAATAATTGTCATCTACTATCAATTGTGTGCTACTACAATTGTGATGTTTAACCTGTTTCAACCAATCAAATCTCTTTTGATTTATTAGAGTTTTAACTTCTCGTACTCAGTTTTGGTGGAGTATCAGCGTCTCGGTCTAAGATGCGGTTAATTGGTTCTTTGTTATAGAATGATAATGCTTTTTGTTTGGTCTTGTAAATGTGTCAACAACGTAAAATCAATAATGGATTCTTAGTCTTATGATAAGAGGACCATTCTAGTGGAATTTACCAAGTTCACTGGGAGAGTTATTGGTAGAGTGGATTATGGGATCTTTGTGCCCCGAACCACTATAAAAAGATGTGTTCATAATTTCATTTTATTTTCTTCAAATTTCCATTCAAAATAATAACAATTTATATTTGCATAAATTATTGTTGGTGTTAAAATCCATAATTTTGGATTATTTTTAAATGACTCATTTCACCCCCCCCCTCTTGAATATTACTTTGTATGTTTCGACCTAAAAATTTGTATTCAATTAGTGATTTTAGATAAATCTATAGAAATCTAAAAACTATAATGTATATAGAAAGTTGTAAATGGATGATACTAGAGAAGGAATTTCCATGGTTACATATCTATACTTCAATGATGATAATTATGGATGTTCGAAATCAAGGATGATTATTTATCATAAAATTCATGGATTTGAAGTTTAATCAGTGATAATTACCCTATATAAGATTCCTGAGAAAACAGAAACATGGAATGCTATAGCAGAAACAGAATATTACATGAATTAAAAAGTTGTGAATGTTATTATCTGTGGCTTAGGACCAAATGATTTCAACTGAGTTTTGTAATATACTATTGCTTTTGAAATGGTTCAAAATGTTTTAGTTGCCTATGGAGGGATGGATTATGTTAGAAAAATGATGTATGCTACAACTAAACAGATATTTTCCAAATTTATAATGTTTTATGGAGAAATAATCACATAGATGAATAGAAGGCTCATACAATTTATCAATAATATTATAGACATAGGTGAACTTATCAAACTATCAGATCAAGAATTGATAGTGCTCATAGTACTACCTATTAAATGGAATGGAATATCTGCTAATATTCATCAATCATCACCAGTAAATGATATGAAATGGAATGAACTAATTGGGGCATTGATGATGTATGAACTTGAAATGAAATCTAAAGATGAAGATCATAGAATAATTTTTGAAAAATGAGAAAACTACTCTAAAGGTAATATCTTATAAGACAAGCAGAAAAAATGAAACCAGAAGAATGAATGTAGATGAATTCATATTCATTTATTTATCAAATAGAACATGATTAGTTATCCAAAAAGTTTAGCATTCTTTATAATAAGAATAGAGGATTCGTAAAACATTTCAAAAATAATGAGAGAGAGTCAAAATAATTCAGATGTTATGAATGAAAGAAATTATTTCATATTAGACCTGATTATCCTCAGCTAAAATACGAAAATAGAAGGTCATATAAGATATATCAAAAAAATTATGATTATGAACATAAAGGAATAAGATAAATTATATAAATCATATGTATTTGTAAAGATTCCACCAAATCATATAAATCTGATTCATAAAATAAAAATATCAAATTTGAAAGACAATATGTGCTTCACAACTAAAAAGAAAAAGTTAAAAACCTATCACTCATTCAATTATGATATTGATTCTATCAATTTCTCATATAGTAAATTATCTACCTACAATTCTATGTTAGAAGGAAAATATGATTCTCTATTAAGAAACACAAATCTTTAAATAACATTCAAAATGATGTTTTAGGTGAAAGAGATACATTGCTGAAACAACGTTAAGAGTTAAATAAAAAATTTTACTCATCCACATCAATCTATTTTGATCATGAAAAGTAGTTTAAAGGTTTAATAGATGAAGTAGATACTTCAGAGAGTGATACTACTTTTTTACTAAAGGATAAAATATTTTAAATTAAATCCATGGAAGGAATGTTATTAAAAGGGAATGATTTTTTATAGAAGATAATGGTGATAAATCAAAACTGTACAAGAATTATTTAGTCACCAATTCAAAAAAATGCAACATGTTATTTCTGTGCAATAAAAGGTCATGTGATAAATAAATATTATTTAAGAAATACACAAACTAGTGGACTTAAGAGATACTTTATTTAAATTAATTTATCTGAATCTAATGATATAATATATGGAAAAACAAATCAGGTCTGGATTCATAGATCTCTTCTAGCTAACACTATTGGACCCATGAAAGTATGGGTAGAAAAATAAACTTTATTTAAAAAACTTATGTAGGAAATAGGATACAAGAATATAAATGTTATATTGTTTATGGACATTGGATGTTTTAGGATTATGAGTGCAGATCCATCAAATTTTCACAAATTGAATCAAATGGATGAAGGTCTTTTCACTTGTAGTGGTAATTCCAAAGGATAAATAATTGGAGTCATAACTGTTGGAGATCCATGGACTATCTCAATTAAAAAAGTATTGTATGTGCAATATTTAAAGCACAATATGATAATAATTTCTCAACATTGTGATGATGGATTCTATGTTGATTTTTATAGTAGTTGTTGTTTTATGTTTAAATACAAGTTACTGAAATTGAGGGCACCTAGAATATATAATGTTTATATATTGAAATTAAATTCCTTATATAACTAGAAAGTGTATTTTTTAACTTATAAGTCAAATGAATCATGGATTTTGAAATCAAGAATTGGAAATTTTCATATTTATATTTTACATAAATTATCTAACAATCAATTAGTTACTGATTTTCCTATTTTTAAGTTTAACAATGATAAATTCTATGACGCAATCCAAATAATCAAGCAGCACAAATCATCTTTCAAATCTATTATCAATATTACTACATTAAAACCTTTAGAACATATCCATATTAATTTTTTATACCATCAATGATAGTTTTTTTAGATGGTAAATTATATTTTTATTTTTTAATAGATAATTATAAAATATTTACTTGGGTTTATTTTTGTAAAACTCAAAAGTAAAGTTTTTACTTTTTTGGAAAGTTTTTAGAAAATTGTTCAAAATGAAAATGGTTTTAAAATAATTTCAATGAGGGGTGCTCATGGTGGTGAATTTGAGAATAAATAATGAAATTCCTTTTTCCCAAATTTTTGTATTAAACAGACATTCTATACACTAATAACACCTCATAAAAATTGAATTGTCGAATGAAAATCTATAAATATTCATGAAATGGTTATGACTATACTGAATAAACACCATAATTTTATATATTTTTGGGAATAATATATAATCATAGCCTTCTATATCATGAATAGATTTTTAATTTCGACTAATATAAAAAATAAACCTTACCAACTTTAGAATAATAGAAAACCTAACGTAAAGTACATTTTTGTTTTTGGATTCAACGTGTATATATTGAACACCAATGATAGTCTTGGTAAGTTTGATCCAAAATTTAATGATGGAATATTTCTTGGGATATTCTACTACCTCTACATATTATATAATGTTTAATAAAATATCAATGATTGATGAAGAATCAATTCATGTGAAGTTTAATGAAACTGACCCTTTCAATAAAGTGAAAGATCATATTGATGTGGTCACTAACTCTATTGATAACATGAGACATGGAACCGAAATATTGTATTTTATTTTGATATAAATAATATTTAGATCAGTTTTGAAGAACCTGAATGTGCACTTCCTAGATAGACTAAATCCCTAAAGAACCATCCTTTAGGAACTGTTATAGGAGACCTAGATACATGGATTAGAACTAGAAGAAATGTAAGAACTCTACCTAAATTTTCTTCCTTTTTAGCTCAATTAGAACATAAGACAAATTAAGATGTATTAAATGAAGAGAGTTGGTTATTATAAATGAAAAAAGATCTAAATCAATTCAAAATAAATGATGTTTTCGGTCTAGTAGAGAGACAAACCAATTATCATGTAATAGGAACTAAGTGGGTCTTTAAGAATAAATAAAATATTAAATAGATCATTTCTATGTACTAATATAGATTATTATCTAAAGGATATAATAAAGAAGAATATAGTGATTATGATATGTCATTTTCCCATGTAGCTATATTAGAATCAATTAAAGACCTTTTAGCCTATGCATCTCATATGAATTAATAATTATATTAGATGGATTTTCAATCTTACTTTTTAAATTGTTATTTAATGGAGGAATTTTATGTTGAAAACCCCCATGGTATTGAAAATCATTAAAAACCAACAAAAATAATCATATCAAATATCTTAATGGACTTAAACAAACACCTAGAACTAGGTATGGAATATCAAGTCCTTTTCCTTTGAAAATTGGATTTATTGTTGTTTTGGTAGATCCAACACTTTTTAAGAAATTTTTTTTTATAATATTTTATTTGTTCAAATTTGTTATTATGATGTTATTTTTTGTTCAACCAATAAAAAGCATTGTCATTTTCAATCAAATCTAATGCAAAAAATAATTTGAAATGAGAATGATGTGATAATTAGTCATTTTTAGGATTTTAGATTTACTGAAAATATTTTGGAAATGTATTAAATTAGGTAATGTATATTATTGATTTTTTAAGAAATTTTGTACTTGAGAAAAAAATACATATACAACTCCTATATGTACAATTATAAAACAATATTTGGATAAATATTAAAAACCAGTTAACAAGAAGTTAAATAGAGGTATGATTGGTAGTTTTTTATATCATACTTATTGAAGACCAGAAATTATGTTTTTTATATGTCTCTATACTATATTTCAATCAAATTTAAAATAATCACATCTTACTGCAATGAAATGAATTTATAGATATTTAAAGGGAACTGTTTTTCAATCTCTTCATTACCCTAAAACTTATTATTTTAATTTAATTTCATATTCAGATTCATGTCATTGGAAGGTGTTGATTAGTTGAATAATAACCTTGATAATGAGCCACTTTTTAGAAAAATACTTTCAGTTATGGTTTAGTAAGAAGAAACAATATGTTTCTATATCAACCACTGAGGAAAAATATGTTTCGTCTTATTGTTATTGGGAACATGTTTTGTGGATGAAAAATAGTCTATTCAATTTTAGAATATATATTAATTGTATTACTATTTTATGTGAAAATACTAGTGCCATTAATATTTCAAAAGTCATATAAGTCATTCTTGGACTAATAACGTGGATATAAGAGATCCATTTCTTAAGAGATCATGTCATTAAAAGGCTATATCATTAAAATTTGTTAATTTCAAATATCAATTAGCTGATATTTTTACTAAACCACTTATTAATGCATGTTTTCATTTTATTAAGGGGGAGATAATATTATTTTAGTTTATGTGATTTTTTGTTAATTTATTTTTTGTCCTCTCTTTTTATATTAGTAATCTTTGAAGAATTTGTTTGAATTGTTTTTTATCGATTTCATTTTAATTTGTTTTGAAAATATTTTTATTTCAATTTTATTTTATTTGATTTTTCAAATTTTAAAATAATTAGTAAATCCTCAATTAGTGTGAGAAATGTGTTTTCTTTCTCCCGCTCTCTTACTCCTTTACATTTAAAACACAGAGCACCCCATTCATTCATTTCTCATCTACCAAAAACACTAAACCTTAAAATCCTTTTATTTTAAAACCATTAGAAATGGAAATATTGAAAATATCCATAGATGCTGAGTTGGATAAAAATATGTATTCTCTGGGGAAATCTTGTAATGTCTTCAATGGAAATGTAATAGATTTTTAATATTTTGATTCTACGAATATATATCTTAAAGGAGCTATCCATTTTTAGGCCATGTTTATACCTTTAGATATGATAATATGCCAACAGTTTATGAAATATAAGTTAAATAATTTTGTATGAATTCGTCATTTAGTTTTAGTTTTGATGATTATTCTATTCTTTCAATTATTGATAATAACTAGTTTTCATTATCATCTGTTGAAAAGGATGAATCATTGAGATGTCCCCATGAGGGGGGGGATTTTAGTGTGATTTAAGGAACATTTTAAATGGAATACCTACATCTGAGGGCATTATTATTTCTTTATTAAGAACAAGGGATATCAATAAGGTGTTTATGAAAGAACATCCTCTAGGCTGATGAGTTGTGAGGATATTTATTCAATCATATGTTTTTAGAACCATTGATATTGAAATGGTTCTCTATCTAGACATGTACATCATGTTTCTTCTTTTGAATAATGTTATGCTTAATTTATCTCAGTTTATTATTCATTATTTAAATCTCTACTACCACCTAGATGCTAAGATGGGGTATTATTCTTATGGTAGGATTATTTATTTATTTATGTGAATAAAAGGGATAATTGTGAATATGTTTTTTGGAAGATCTTGTCACTACAGAAATACATTGAATGCTGGGACAAACAAGAATATCGGTTTTGTATGGAGAAACTCATTTAACAATTTGATGCCATTTAGTGCTGAGAAATAACATAGGTTTTTAGCAGCTTCTTTGGGGGAGAAAATGTTTATCCCTACATTAGGGTCTATGATATAGAGTCTTAAAGATAAAGGATAGTCAAGGATAGAAGTCTCTCTTGTTCAAATAAGAATATTATATGCTAATGTTCCATACGTTTTTGTTGGGTTTGTGGTTGGAAATGTGGAGGCCATTCCACCTAGTGAATAAAGAGAAGTTCTTGGTCATGAGAACCCAATAGAAGATAATGTGGACTTGGATGCTCAAATCAAGAGATCCATAATCCTAGATCTTAGATTTTTCCTAATTATAGTGTTTTGGAAGGATCAGATTTTGGAAATAGACCAAAATGTACTGGTGCGTGAAGTCAGACATTATTTGAAGTTGATCCAGAATTATCTAATTCTCCTAAATCTTCATATTCAGAGGTTAATGCCCAAGTTATAATGATATAGTTTTTGGAGTCTCAGAATTATATTTTAAGAGGAAATTTGGAAGGTAATAAGATAATGTTTTATGGATGCATGGTTATTTTTATACCAAGATTAGAGTTTGAAGCTCATAAGATTCATTTAAGAGAATTCAATGAAAATATCATTTTATTTGGATATCTTAAGGAACTTATTTCCAATAAGTCATGAGAATTTTTTACATTAAATGATTATTCTTTCAAGAATATAGAGTGTGATGAATTTTTGTTCAAGATTTTGAGAGACTATCAGTATCTCAGAGTAATCAATAAAGAATATACTTCTTCTCAACAGAAACATCCAGAATTACTTAGGATGTTTGAAATAGGTACTTTAGTGTGGTCTAATTTTAATGATAGGCTATACACTCTTTAATGTCATAACATTTCTTTAAATGTTATGTTGTACAGTTGGATAAATTAGGTGATTCAACAATCATTAAATGAATCCTGGTTGGGACTACTGATTAATCAAGTCAAGGACAAGCTTAACTCTTTCATCTAGTCTGAAGAAGATGTGAATACTTTTGTATAGATCAAATATGTTGAGAAAATGAAGGTTGGAAATGATTCTAATAATATGATTCATCATTCTATAGATTTTTTTAATATCCACTTCCAATGATTGTTGTTGATATTTAATGATCATACCAGTGTAGTTCATGCCCTTCCTCATTTAAATAACACACAGTCCCTTCCGAAACTGAACATTAGCCAATCATTTTTAAGAACCTTGTTAATTGTGGATTTTACTCTAAACATTCAAAACATTTGATTATCTATTTAAAGTCAGTATATTAATCTTTAGATTTATTTATTGTTATTTTGGTTCAATACTTCACTATCAATCTTAGATTTGATTTTCTAATTCCATAATACATAACTATTCATTTATATTTATGTTCTATATTAAACTATGGTTTATTTCTTTTATTATTTGAAACCATATTTTGAATTCACTAGAAGGGGGATATGATATATGTTTATGGTTACTATATCTGAAGGATTTTGGGATAATATTTGAAAACAACAACATTTTATTTATATGAAAATTTTCCTTTATTGATATAATTCTTTGAAATAAAAATTTCAAAAAAATGTATTTATCTTTTTTCTGGTGTATTTTTCATATCATATATTTTCATTAATTTTTGTTAAGGATTATATTAGGGGGTTTTTATCATCAAAACTGGGATATTGTTTAGAATATATTATCTAGGAAACACTCTATAATTTATGATGATTTTGATGTTCACAAATAACCTTGTTTGTTCTCTAATAAATTTTTGTTAAGTATGTTTTACAAGAATATATTTTTTATTTTAAGGAACATAGAGTTATGGGAATTATTTTGGAAACACAAATTTCAATCCTATGTTATTCTAAAAAAATAGTGTTTACATATTTTATCTATCATGCGTTATACTAAGGAGTTTTTGTTTAGATCTTCATCCTTACATTCAGATAATTAACATGTGTATGGATCACAAAACCTATGTTGGAGTCTATATTTACTGATTTCCACCCTACATTTCAGAAAATTGTACATGTAGTTAATTAATGCTACATTTGGTATTTTATAATGACAATGATGAATGTATGTATTGTAATCCCTAAGTGAATTTTTGATCCCAATGATACGTGCCTATAAGAAATATGGATAAGGAACCATACACTATGTATTTGAACCCTATGATGTGAAAAGGAATCCTACACTACGAAAATAAACCCTATGCTATGCATCTCAACCCTAGCTTGTGTTCTTCAAACTGTGTTTTTAATCGGAGATTACTGAAAATTCATGTTATAATTGAAAACTGATTCAAGGATCATTTTTTTGGTTTCAATGAACTGTGTTAATTGGGGAAAATATATCCTATTTTAATGGAATATAATACGCTCCTAGTAAATTAAAATATGAATTTCTATAACTAATCAGGATATACCATTGTATCTAGAACACTGAATAATGTCTTTTTCGTTATATATATTCCTCCAGAATATCTCTTCATAAATATATGTGATAATTGATTCACATAATAGTCTGCATTATTGAAATTAACTTTTAAGTGGTACTAAAAATGAACAACTCTGATTAAAGCACTACATTTTAGAGATATACATGTTTCATCTTATTCTACTCTAAGTTTGTAACTGCTATATTTTTTCTATTTTTAAATTGATGATTTATATGCAACCAGGATCACTTCTGACTCATTATCCCATTATGATTATTATTTCTGAAGTATAAGATCCATCTATTTTGAATTGTGTGTTTCTGCTATTGTGGAGTTTAACCTATTTCGCCAAATCAAATCCCTTTTGATTTATTTTAGTTTCAACTACTCATAGAAATTTTTGGTGGAGTATGAGCTTCTCAGTCTATGTTTTGAAGACTATGTAATTTGTTATATAACTAGACGGATCTGTATTTCGTCTTATAATGGTTTCAACTTCTTGATCTAAGTTGTGGATTCCTAGTGTTATTATAAGAGTTCCATACTAGTGGAATTTACCATGCTTACTGAGAGAGTGATTAGAAGAGTGGACGTGGGGTTCATTGTTCTCCAAAACACTTAAAAAATTTGTATTCATTGTTTCTATTTATCCAATTCATATTTTCATAAATAATAATAACACTTCATATTCTTCATAAATTATAGCGTGTGTTAAAATCCATAATTGTGGATGATTTTGAAAAGGCTCAATTTATCCCCCTCTTGTGTATTAATTCTTATATTTCGACATAACATTAATGGCCCAGTTTGGTCATTTCCTATTTTTGTAAGAAGGTTCATTTTTTATCCCTTTTTAAGATTCAATTATATCTATAATTTCATTAGATTATAAATATATGTTTTTCATTTGTTTCGTATATCAAATCTATATTTCATGGAATTTATGTTCCCAAATAAAATAGATCCTCATTCCCTCTTTGAATACATGAAAATTAAATATTTAATATTAAAAGTGGTCACTATCTATTGTTGAGTGAGAAACTAAGAAGAAAATAACCAAAAAAGAACCATCTTCTCTAGTTAAGACCATATCATTCTGTAAAAAAAATTAGTGTGATTCACACTTTGTAATCTTTAAAAAATGGGAAACTCTTTCATCTCTTATTTATCTTCAATATGTTTCTCAACCAGATAGTCCATTTATTAAAATTTATTTATTTTACCAAGAAAGTGAACCATTCCATTTTTGAATAAGAGAATCTAAATTACATAATGTGTATTAATCAATGTCCTTTTTTACATTTATGTGAACCGAATTTAATCATTCATATATGATATTGATGTACTATATTGATGTGTTTATTTCCATTATTTCTATTACAATATTTTACTAAGAGTTGATAATGAGTTTTAAATTGAATCATTGAACTTTATCTTCATACCTTACATTAACATATCCATTTTCATTATTTGAGTTGAGCCTTACTAGTAGAGGTATACGAGAAATCATGACTAAATTTTAATATAGAATTGTATTCCTTGATTTCATGTGTCTTTTACTCAAGAATATCACCCTCATCTTGGATCATAGAAACTCCCTCAATGAATCATGTATCATATTCAATAACTGGATTACATTATCTAGTATGCTTTTTTATGTACAATGTGTCCTTATAGTGATATTAACTGCACATATGAAAACCATTTTTTTCACCAATATTATGATCATTGGTCATTGACGCACTCCTGTCACTGGGCACGGACAAAAGCAATTATATTTTTCCTTGTGTAGCATAGTGGCTGACCAGGGTCATCTCTCTTGAGGAGCCTTTCAGTTTGGTTCACTTAATTTATTCCAATTCACCTAAACTATCTTTTTTATGGTTTTTTAATTATTTAGAACAATGAAATGCAATGTAGGAATTCTAAATTTATACTTATATGGAAGTCTAAATAGAATGAAGATAGGAAGAAAGTACTTGGTTTGGGGTTCATCCAAGGATTCAATCATTATTCTCCTTTATATGTTTGATTATATTTTGATAACTCAAACCTGAAATCTCATGTTTGAATTAATATTATTTTCCAGAATAGAAATAGCTTGAGTTTCATGTTGTTGGGGACCGTCACCCAATTGGGGACATTCCCTTCGCCCAAGAATACAACTCAAGTCTATCACAAATTTAGAATAAACATTAATGAAAACTCATGATCTTCTTGACCACCCCCCGAGCCAAGCCTCGGGGTCAGCCTCTTATTTATGAGAGTTGGAGATCAAAATGGTGGGAGGATGAGGAGAGGGAGAGAAATAGAGAGAGGAGAGACGGATAGAGGAAGATTAAATAATTTATAATGAAAGTGAAAATAATAATAATAATAATAATAATAATATAGCTTATTATTATTATTATTACTTAAGAAAATAGTTTTTGAAAAAGGAGAGAGAAAGATAGTAAAATAATTTAAAATTAAGATTGAGATATTTTAAATATTGATTATAATAATAATAAAAATAATAGTCGTAGTTATTAATTATTATTATAATAATAATAATTATAGAAGAAATTAATTGGTGGAAACCAAAATAAAAATGCATGGATTAATTGAAAATAAATTCAAATTACAAATGAAAATTAAAACTTAAATAATAATAAAATAAGAAGAATAAATTAGGGGGGAAGAGAAGAGCAGCAGCGACCCATGCCCCGGTGGGATCCCTCCTTGGCTTTGGGTGCCGAACTGATGATTTTGGAAGGTGGGGAGGGCATCCTTTTATAGGCAGTATTCTATCCTCCAAAGGATTGTGAGTTATTTATCCAATAATTGGCCAATGCATGCATGGAAACCTTCTTAAATGTTGTTCATAACTTTGTTGGCCGTTCACCCCCGAAATTTCAGAGCACTTGGACACTGAATGAAGGAGTTATAAATTTTTCAATGAAAACTTCTGTTTCTGGATAAAGCTTCCAGGAAGGTTCATACAAAACAATGTCATACATTGGCTGCCTTAATGACTTTAAAACTCATCCAAATTTTTTTTTTATCCATCCCTCAATATCCTCGTTTTATCCCTGGTAGAATCACCTCATTTGGATATGTGTAGCCGATTTTGGGTTCCGTTAATGTGGTGTGGTCCATGTTGTCCACCCAGAAAAATGTCAAATTTCAATGAATTTTTAGGACCACTAGATGGCCGAATCAACTCCTGGTCCAGTAGAAAAAGATGAAGGAAATAATATCAGAATTCAAAAAAAAATCAGATTCACTAAATTTGAAATTATATTTTTTTACGAAATGACAATATTACCCTTGTGTTAAAAATCTATCCAAAAATCTAGAATTATGCACTTTTCAAAATTTTGTTCATTTTCATTATAAACCTCAAATAACCCATTATTTTAATAAAAGAATGAAATACATGGGTTTTATCAGCTAAAAAAATTAAAAAATACTCATTATTTGATCAAAAATATGCACGTAAATTTGCTCTGTCAAATACCCCCACACATAAACTATACTTGTCCTCAAGCATAAAATCTCAACAAGGAAATCAGACGACACCAATGTTACCAATATTCAAATTTCAATGCAATAAAATAAATAAAAAATCAATGTAAAATCAATATTTTAAAAATCTGAATAAAATATCAATTTATGTTCTAATTTTTCAAAGAAACCAATAATTCACATATTTTACATTTCCCATTTGAAAATTGATGGAACTGATCCTTTCATTCATTCAAGCTCCTTGATTCATCATTATTAAACATGCCATGTCATGATTTACCTCACTTTTATTTCTCTCATCACTCATGATACAATTCAAGTAGAGTTATGCCCATATCATGAGAACATGCTCCTTATCCATAGTCTTGTAAATGAACTACTTTCTCCACTTTGTAAAGACAAAAGACTCATAAAATCATGAGGAATTCCAATAAAGGTTCAAATGACTCTGAGTCTTAAGGTTTGTAGGATTTTATGCTTTAAAAAATTAAGGCTCAAGGATGAGGATAATCTCTAAATTGCAATTCATGATATTAAAACCAAAACTGTAATGAAATTATCTCCTTCAAAATAGCAACACCCACTTCCCAAAACTCAAAGAAAATGTTATGATCAAGTAAACTTAATGGATTATTTGTGCACCCTCTTGATTTTTTTTATTTTTTACTTTTTGTTTTCATTTTTTCTAAAGTTATTATTACATCAAACCTCACATCCATCACCTAACCACATAAGATCATAAGATCATCAGTCTGGAAAATAGTGGTTTTTGGTTCTCCAAAATCAAAACCCATTTTTCTATTTTTTTCATTCTTTCATTTTTATTTATTTTATTTAATTCAAGAGGAGAAAATAATAGAGTATAATGAATGATTTCACAACCTTTTACAATTCCCACAATAAAACCCCCACACTTCTTCCTCACAATGTGTATCATCCCATCTACCATGATTCCCTTTACCCCTACACTTCAACATTAAAATATCATGAAAATACCAAGAGTTGGGTAGGAATGGATAAAAATGGATTGAAACATGGCTCATCCCTATAAAGGTCATTCATGGTCTCTATGGGCTAAAAGAAGGATTGATTTAATGGGGGTCTTTTAAGGAAATTTAGCTTTTCAAAGGATGATTCAATCATTTTAAATGTGTTTTTTCACAGTCATAGCTTCGACAGGTTTCAATACAAGTTCTGGTGAGTTATATTTCCCAAGATCAATCAAGAAATATTCTCAAGAATAAATAGAAAGTACATGGTCTAGAAATCCTCTCAGGAATGATAAATATAACATTGGACAATCACTCATGGCATGACTAATAATAAAAAATCAATTCACATAAATTTTGGAAATTCCAAGAATAAAAGATGGAAGGTAATTTTCATTTACATGAATCAATTAATTCCTTAAAATCATGCGTCATTATTTCAATATCCATGCTTCATTTAAAAAATTCAATTATTAATTTCAATCATTTAATCATATCAACATTAAAATCTAAAACATGCAATCATAGGATACCCAAGAAACTCATGTCTCCTTGATAAGATGAGTAAAACCTGATTTCAAGTGTGGGCATGCAATTTTATCATTAAATCACCAAACATGTTGTGCACTAAAATGTGGAGATTATAAAAAGATAGAAAATGAAAATGAACTCCCTTTTCAAAATAAAGATTTCATACTCATCCTTCGATGTTTGGGGCTTCCTTCTACCATCATGATCCTACAAAAGAAAACAACTCAATTAATCTCAAAGATCATGTCATTAAAGCTCAAAAAGATAGAGGTAGTGGGATGCATTCTTCACTAAATCTAAGAAAATAAATTAAAATATAAATTCCTAGAAAGCATGTAAAGATAAAACCTAGTATGATCCCCCAAGTGGGCCCTGAATTTTTACTGCCTTTAGAAGGCAGTACCAGCTGTTATCCAAAGTCTAATGGAGGATACTACTTCTTTGATTTGAACCACCACATGCGGCTTTTCCCTACTTATGCATCATCCTTTTTCTTGAGGGATGATCCATGGATAGAGTATGACAGATCCTCCCCCTTCAAAATGAAGTATAGATTGAGTGGTGGGGGTAAGATGAAGTATGAATCATCCATTATCTTGGTTGCTACTTGTGCAACCTCTTCTTCTTTGTCTAGTGGTTCCACAATGTATGATGCATAAAAAGAAGTGTCAATGGGACAGTTATAGTGTAATTCTATTTGAATGAAATTAAAACATGAAGTTTCAAGATCAAATTATTCCCCATAAAAGTAAGTAGCATTTTTCATGGTCTCTTAGGAAAATCTAATGGCATCTCTTCATGAGATTCCTTCAATAAATATTCAACTTGTTCAGGGATCTCCATATGTTCCTCAGCAGGTGCACATATAGCATTATCTTCTTCCTCCAAGTCATAGAAGAGTTTTCTTGATTCTGTATAATAAAAATCACAAGGAGTGATGTATAATTCAGATTCAATAAAACTAGAAGATATAGAGTCAATGAATGGTTTAACTCCCTAAGTCGATTCAGCTTCAACAATTGCCTTGGTGGTAAGTGCCTCTTAGAGTAGACTCTTTGAGGATGGAGGCAGGTAGTTGGGCTCCTCCATCTTAACATCAAATTCCACCACATGGTTTGTGTATTCTTTCAGTGGTGCTGGATCTTCTTTTTTTATTTTATGGATACATCGGGCAGTTCCTCACATTTATTCAAAAAATCATCCAATTCTTCTTGATCTCCCACTTGTATCTCAGTAGGTACATCTTCACTCCTTTCCACCTTAGGTTGTTGATCCTACTTAGGGTTGGGTTGCTCCATTAATGCACGAACATAGTCAAATTCTCTTTCTGCTTTTCTCATCAGTTGTTCAATGTTTTCTATATGTTCTTTTACCTGATCCATTTTAAAATCTTCTTGTTGTTTTTGTTTTTGGTTCACCTATGAGTAATTTTCATTCCATGCATAATAATAATCTTTTAAATACATTATGGAAATAATTTTTTTGTTTTGTTTTGTTTAATTTTATAAAAAGAATCGAAATCTATCTTAGATGTGAAAATAGAAAAAGTAATTGAATAACTGATTGGCTCCCTGGCAACGACACCAGTTTTGATGCACGCCCGTCGCGGGGCGTGGACAAAAGAAACTATATTTTTTCTAGTGCAGCACAGTGGTTGACCAAGGTTGTCTCTCTTGAGGAGCATTTTAGTTTAGTTCACTTACTTTATTCTAATTAACCTAAACTATCTCCTTTGGTGGTTTTTTAATTATTTAGAACAATGAAATGAAATGTAAGAATTTTAAATTTATACTTAGATTCAAGTCTATACAGAATGAAGTTAGGAAGAAAGTACTTGTTTTGGGGTTCTGCCAGAGATTCAATCATTATTCTCCTTTATATGGTTGATTTTATTTTGATAACTCATACATGAAATCTCATGTTTTAATTACTATTCTTTTCCAGAATAGAAGTATCTTGAGTTTCATGTCATTGGGGACCATCACCCAATCAGGGACATTCTCCTCGCCCAAGAATACAACTCAAGTCTATCACAAATTTATAATAAACATTAAAGAAAACTCATGAACTTCTTGACCTCCCCCCGAGCCAAGCCTCGGGGTCAGCCTATCATTTCCGAGAGTTGGAGATCACAATGGTGGATGGATGAGGAGAGAGAGATAAATAGAGATAGGAGAGAGGGATAGTGGAAGATTAAATAATTTATAATGAACGTGAAAATAATAATAATAATAATAATATAGCTTATTATTATTATTACCTATGTAAATATTTTTCGAAAAATGAAAGAGAAAGAAAGTAAAATAATTTTAAATTAATATTGAGATATTCTAAATAATGATAATAATAATAATAATAATAATAATAATAATTGTTTTTAATTATTATTATTATTATAATTATAGAGGAAATTAAATGGTGGAAACCAAAATAAAAATGCATGGATTAATTGAAAAGAAATTCAAATTACAAATGAAAATTAAAACTAAAATAAAACTAAACTGGGAATACGAATTGAGGGGGGAAGAGAAGAGAAGCAGTGGACCATGCCCCGGTGGGATCCCTCCATGGCTTTGGGTGTCGAACTGATGATTTTGGAAGGTGGGGAGGGCCTCCTTTTAAAGAAATCATTATGTCCTCTGAATTTTTGCGAGTTGTTGATCCTATAAATAGCCAATTCACGCGTGGACCCCTTCTTCGATGTTGTTCATAAATGTGTTGGTAGTTCAACCATAAAATTTCAGAGCACTTGGATACCGGATGAAGGTGTTATGAATTTTTCATTGAAGACTTCTGTTTCTGGATGAAGATTCCATGAAGGTTCATACAAAACTATGTCATTCATTGTCCGCCTTAATGACTTTAAAACTCATACAAATTTTTTTTTATTTGTACCTCTATGTACCCGTTCTATCAAAGGTAGAATCACCTCATTTGGATATGTGTAGGCCAAGTTTAGGTTTCGTTACTATAGTGTGGTCCATGCTGTCTTCCCCGAAAAATGTCAAACTTCAATGAATTTTTAGGACCACTAGATGACCGGATCAGCTTCTGGTCCAGAAAAAAAAGATGAAGGAAATAAAATCATCATTCCAAAAAAAATAGATTCACTAAATTTGAAATTATACTTTTTATGAAATGACAAAATTACCCTTGTGTTATAAATATGTCTTAAAATCCAGAATTATGCACTTTTCACAATTTTGTTCATTTTCATTATAAAACTCAAATTACCCATTATTTTAATAAAAAAATAAAATACACGGGTTTTATCATCTAAAAACAATAACAAATACTCACTATTTGATAAAAATTATGCACATAAATTTTCTATGTCCATCATTGTATGATAAAAGTGTAATTATTCTTCTTGGTATTCCCCCCTTAATTTCACTATCACATCCCCAATAAAATCCATAATTTTTTATATTTCTTCACATCTGACATGAAAAAATATGTATCTAGTGAATCAGATTCATAATCTAAATATATCCATGTGATCTATAATGACCCTGAATTTTCATGTAATTTTTTTTAAAATAAATGGGAATTTGACCAGTCCGTGAAAAATTACTACGTGTGATTATGAGGCCCGGAGTGCCCAGAATGAATTTCTGAACATTATTTTGGGTATATTCGGTAATTGTGCGAGTGGGTTTTTATAACTTTTGAACCAATGATCATAATCGAAATATGAGGGCACCATTGAACTCACAACACCGATATTCGCTTAAGGATAAATTCACCTCGACAAAAGTGGGTCGAGAGTCAAAGATTGTTTTTGGATTTTTCATCAATAATAAATAAAGATGTGTAGATTTATTTTTATTTTTTTAGTTAAAAACTCAATGTGGAGGTTATAAGTGGGGACCACAAGACCTTAAAATCCCATGAGAGGTTATGGTGGTGGGGACCACCACACCTTAACCTCTCATGAGAGGTTATTGTGGTAGGGACCACCTGAGACCTCAAAACCTCCCATTTTGAATTTAGGGGCGGGGACCACCCAACCCCTGTTAATGGGGGAAGAAGAAACCTCTGAACCCCCCCCCCCCCACCCACTTAAATGTGGGGGAGCCTCTTAAGCTTCCTCCATGTAGATGATGCCAACACAACCCATTCAGTGTGCCAACTTAGTTAATTGGATTACCCCCTTATTAAATTAAGTAACATCGTCATTGGAATTTAGGAAGGTTCCTAATAAATGAACCATCATAAATTCCAATGATCGTTACCTACCTTCCCCCACTCATATATATATGAATCTTGGAATTAGGATTTGGGATGGCTTCACCATGTGACGAAGCGCTGGTAATGTGACGCGACGCCCAACAATTGGAGGATTACGCTCTCCAACGAAGAACGTGTTCTTCCACGAAGAATGATCCACTGATGTAGAACGCTGACTCCCTTGGTCCATCTTCCTTGGGACTTCTTCCAATGTAGGATGTGTTCCTCTACAATGAATCGATGTCATCTTCTTGCACCAACGTCAACCAACAACGATCAAGGTTGGGGTTTAATTCAATTTGTTTATCACTTTCCCGGTACTCCCTTTTTCTCTTGTGTGGGATTGGGAATGATTAAATTACAGAAGATTGTGGTTGAAGTTCATTTCTTAGTTCTTTTGAATCATATGCTACCACTATAATCACAGAGGGTGAGTTCCAAAATAACATGGCCCGACCCCACCTCCGCTGTTCTTCATTATGGTGTTCTTCAGAATGATGGAAGGTGACGAAGGCGAGGAAGGCAACGATGCCACCTCCCATGGCCACCGCGACCCGTGCCACCCACCGGTTGAGCCATGCCAACCACCGGCCACACCTCCCACTAGCTATTCCACCCTGACCGCACCAACTGCCACACGTGCCACCCATAGGTTGTCCCACCCCAGCCACGCCTCCCGCGGACTATGCCGCCCCGATCATGCCACCTGCTAGTCACACCACCACGGTCGTGCCCCGACCTTGCCACACATCAGCCACACCACCCCAGCAGCGCCACCCCACCCCACTGGCCACGTTGGCCAAGCTCACACTGCCCGCCGGCCTCCCGAGAAAGCATGTTCCCCTTGCGGCGCCCCGGCCGAGCCGGCCCACACCCCTCGCAAGACCTCGCCCCTCATGGCGCCCTAGCCAAACCGGCCACACACCCCTCTCAGCGCCCCAGACGAACCTACCCCGCAACCCTCACGGCGCACCTGCTGAACCGGACCACACCCCCCCCCCAGCACTCTGACCGAATCAGGCTAGTGCCCTCATGGCACCCTCTGTAGCCGGGCCTCCCTCTTAACTCTTCATGGCCCCTCACATCCCATGCGTCTTGGAGGACCCCCAATAGGCCAGGCCACATCTTGGACAGGGCCTGACCCACAGGGTCAGACCTGGTCAACCTGATCCTGGTCGACCCATGCCAGGTGGGGCCGGCTCGGTCCGACTGGGTTGGACCGCACCCAGGCCCACTATGACCAATTTATCCCCCATCGGCCATATCATTGGCACCAGATGTCTATTCATCGAACAATCAACTGGGCTGGAAATCTTGGAGCGAGACGGTCCCTTGAAGTATATTTTACTAGATTTTTGGATTGAGATGGGAAACAGTCAGTTTGAATCGAACACACATCCAACTCCCCCCCCCCCCGGGACTAAAAGGCTAATAACTCAAAGATCGGGCATCTGATTGACGCTCCCCCTATTGCGTCAGGACCCCTATGATGTGGCGGACCTTTGAGATACTTATTCGTGGGACATTGTGATTTTTGGAGTATTGACCAGTACCACATAGAGAGAATCCTTCTGGAGACGAGCGAGCAGAGTGCGAAGACTTAGTAACTGGCTGAGACCTAACGCCTGCTGACCGTTTTGACTCAGCGTGACTCGGCAGGATCAGTGGAGAGCACCTTGGTGTCGCGACAGACCCACGGTCGGGAGCACCTCTGTGTGACGCGGCAGACCCATGGTACTCGACAGGAGGAGTACCTTAGTAGGCTTTGAGGGGGAGCGTGCTTAGTGACACAACATACCCACGGTGGGGAGTGCACTTGGTGATGCAGCAGATCCATGGTACTCAACAGGAAGAGTACCTCAGCATTCCATGGTTAGTGGGAAGCATTCTTGGTGTCACGGCAGGCCCACTGTACTCGATATAGGATGAGTTCACTAGCAGTCGTGGTTTCGATAATGTGTCTGGGGATGTTACTTGATACTAACCCTGTAATAAAATCCTGGTTGAGTTGAGTCATTTTTTCTATGTTTTCATTACGATTGAGATGGATCACTAGATAACTTAGGTATATGTATAGTCATATACCTATGTAAGGTTATCTGTTGATTTCATTCTTTGTGGTTTATCCTTGGTGGGTTTTTGAGTGACCTTGAGAGTCTCGGGGTCCCTACTGAGTATCGTTATACTCACCCCTGCACTTGCTATGCTGTTACCTTGTTGTGATGGTTGAAGACAACAGACAATGATGACTGAGGATGAGTGTACCTGGACTGGATGGTGCCCAGAGGTCGACCATATGGTGTGTTGGTATGTGGAGGAGACGGACGAATGCGGAGTGCTGAGGAGACTATTTGTACCTACCCTTCAAGAAATAATACTGGAGAATGACCTAGTAGCTGTTTACTTTCTTTTCTTCAATTTTATTGTTTTCATATGTACTTGTACATTTCCAGTTGGGCTTGTATTATGACTCCTTTTATGTTAAACACTCTTTTGTTATATAGTTTACTTGGTGTTTCATATCCATTTGTGTGCTTGTTTGTGTGTGTGTTTATAAGTTATAAAGGAAATGTATTCATAGTTTTAAGGAATTACGCCTTTGGTGCTAGTCACCAGGCCCTGGCCTATGGAAGACGGGCTTGGGGTAGTCCCAGCATAGGCCCTCGGGGACGGGCTGTGACATGATCCCCCCAATATTATTCCTATCTGACTCAGAAAAATCCCATCATTTCATCACTATTTTCCTCAATCCTTTAGTTTTAAAATAGTAATCTATTTTATCAACCATTATATGTAATGTTTTTCCATAATTTTGAGTTAGTATTTTCCATATACTCATTAATATAGGCATAAAAATTATTATGAATCAAAAGGGTAAGATAAATTCTACAGATAACCACATTCATTGATAGAGAACTCTCATCCATTGAAATGATATCTGTTCTAGTGTCTAGAATCTGAAAATATTCACTATGGTATAGAACATCAGAATAATATTTCATGCTCCACCAGACCCTACATTAATAGTCAATGGATTCCGGGGAATTCTTTTTGGCCCCTAAAATTTAATAAATATTTAAACTATTGATTTATACCTGGGATATTGCATTAAAAATAATAAATTCACTCATAATATTAGTACCATTTTATTGATATTTAAATACCCCCATGCCATTTGAAAAAAATCAAAGGTCTCCACTTCTTAAGTTGTGCTCAAGATGGTTTCCCCAATTTTCATGGAAGAAAACTCTTTCTATCAAAAATTTCCACCACTTCCAAAAACTAAATATGATAACCTATGAAATTGATATTATGATTCAAAAAAATAGAATTTCATTATATATACTAAATTGTATTAAAAATTTCATTAAATGATAGATCATAGAGATCCATACCATCTCCCTTTACTTTTAGTTTAACAATCAATCCATTGATAATCAAAACACCATTCCTCAATGGGTGGAACCAAACCTTTAAGAGGTGACCCAATTAGATGTGCGATGATAAATATGTAATAATTTTAGGGAAATACAACATCATGTTTCAAATAAATTTAATTCCCATATAACTACACAATAATTCTATATGGAGATTTGATACCTCGACCTCCTCAAATATATGGGGAGATATAGGGTTAGTGTTACACCCTAAGGTTTTAAAAATAAATTTAACGAAATGCATGAAGCACTTATTCTCTTCATAATGGATCATTTTTTAATTAGATATCTATAAAATTTCTATTAAACATAATTTTTCTACATCTATGATTTTAATTTCAAAAAATAGACATCTACTATTGTGATCAGTAAGTTATTTGGAGTATGGTAGAACAAACATGTTATTTTGGTGAATACTAACACACCCATATGAATATAAATATGAATTGTAATATCACCCTTATGAATAGTACATCGTATTATTATTATTATTTTCTTCTAGTGATTAGATAAGGAGATCATGATTAATTTTTCAAGGTGATATAAAATTAGTTATAGTTTAAAAAAATTTATTCATCGAATATATTATAAATTTATTTGAAAATAAAATTAATCATACATAGAAATCTATTTTCAAAAATGGATTTCATTTTTGAATTCTACATGTTATGAAATTATTAGGGTGAAATTTTTTAATTTTTCTGAAATACATGATTTTTTTCATGAATAGTGAAATACAGTAATTTACAAAATATTCCAAAATAAATTAATTTATTCTTCATGGTTGAGTCATGGATTATGTAAATGGCCATTGGTTTTAACTCACATGTAATTAATAATATTTTTTGTTAAATTAATAATGATAATTCATAATCTTGAGAAAAAAATGTTAAACTAGTGATTAAAATAATGTAAAACCCCTCCTATCCTCTATTATAAATTCCACCATCACACACTCTTCCATGTATTATAATTAACATAAATGGATAATATGAAAGGTATATGATGAAACAAGTTTGTGATTATTGACGAAGAGGAAAAATGATCTAAATAAATTTCCCTAAGGATTTTTCTAAGATTTCATCCTCATACCATATAACCAATATGATTTATGGAATCATTTATAATTTTAGATACTTACTAACACCATTTAATTCCACTTGTAGAATTTTATTTCCATATGAAAAGAAAATCAATTAAAAACTGTCCATGGAAATCATGTAATGAAAGCACCCGGAACAATGGAAGATTCAAAATACTAATAATTAAATGGTGAAATGATGTTATGAAATGGTTATACAATGTGTTATAAACCTGAATATGTTTTGATATGTTATTAGTAAAAATATTTCAACCATTATATAGTATATTTAAATGTGTCTGGTCTAAGAAAAACCCGATGTAAGAGAATTATTAACCCAATTTCCATTCTTTGGGTTAACCTTCTTCTTCATTAATTATGTGGTATTAATATATTTTTTAATGATTTTTTTTATATTATGTTCTACTATTAAAACTTTATACACTTATTCCATTCATTCTATTTGATTCTCAAATCAATTATATGTTATTTGTAATTGAATTTTTTTAAATATTATTTTAAACATCTAGTTTTACAAAATTCAAAGTGAACGTTTTTATGCAAGTATTCATGATTGAAAATTATGTTAGGGTTCTTGAGAATTTTTTTATGATGAAGGGTCAGACTTATATATACCTCCAATTCAATGGGTATTTGTAATTTGGAGGTCGGCCATATGGTTAATCCAAGTGTAACTGTGATGGTTACACAATACGGTAGTCGTGAGGGTAAAATTGTAAGGTAGCCATGAGGGATAAAACTTATTAGGTAGCTTATAGGGGTAAATGATTATGTATTTAATTTACCATGATACGTTTATGGTTCTATTTTTGTTCTTTATGTTTTTTTGAAATCATGTAGAAATATCATGTATCACAAAGTATGTACATATGAGAGACAAGTATGTATTTCTAAACATGATTTCATATGATTAGATGTATTTATGGACTAATTTTTTCATTCCTATTTTCAATATCCATTATAATGATTTTTTTCTCATCCCATGTTTTATATTATTTTCACAGGTTATAAGGTTGTGTAAGACAAATAAGGAAGTTTTTTTTACGATTTCTGAAAGGGAAATTGTTTTATTTAAAAGGTTTTATATTTTAGAATATATGGATACTATGTTTTTGTAATCCACTTTTTATAAATGTGTAATGTTATATATATATATATATATTATTTCCCAAAACCTTAAAAATAAAAATGTGAGAATATTTTCAATGTTAAATGAATTGATTTCTTGACTAAAACTCAAGATTATGTAATGATATAAGGTTAGGTCCTTATAGTTGGTGTCATAAGATGGTATAGATAACATTAGGTGTTAGGGTGATGTTTAAAGAATAACATAAATGATTTTTACTTTATGGTTAATTTTAAATGATTTAAAATTTAAAAACAACCATTTTACTTTGACTAAGATATGTTTGTTCTGAATGGTTTTCCACTGAAGAAATAGGGAATATGAAGTATAAAGACACTAACAGAACGATATCCTTAGTAATCTACATCATGAAATGGTAGGGATGTAAATTGAGAAGTTTCTGAAAGTAATGGACCATCATAAATAGGAAATAAAGGGTGGTGTCATCCATGAAAGAGAACAGCCCGAGCTACCACAGTGGAACATGACAATATTAGAAAATTTTATGAGGCAACACCCTCCTACAATTTGGGGATTATCTGACCATGTACCATCTCAAAGATGGATTAAATCCCTTGCAAATATATTCGATATTATAGGATGTTTAGATAATAAAAAGGTAAGTATTTACAATATAGTTTTGAAGGTGAAGCTGGTAAGTGGTGGTCAATGTTCAAGAATATTAGGGATAAACAAAAGTTCGAATCCCTAGAGTGTGACGAATTTAAAAGTATTTTCCTTGAAAAATTATTTTCCATTTTTTGTTTGAATTAGGAGGGAGAAGAAATTTCTTCAATTGAAGAAAAAAATAGATGATTCAGTGGTTGTGTATAAGTAAAACCTCCATCAACTTGTGGGGTATGATCAAAATATTATTATGGACCATGATTGAAAAATCAACTATTTTTACTTTTTATTGGAGACTAGATATTGAAGGTCATTGGATTTCAGTGAAATAAAACTTTTCGAGAAACACATATGATGTGCTAAGAGTTTAGAAATAGAGTCTTTTTTTGATCAAGTGCACTTTGAAAACAAGGAGAAGAAAATGTCCATATGGAAAGATATGGGTAAGAATAAATCAAATAAACCTGATGGAAATAATTTCATTTTCGACATTTTGAATAGAGTGCCAAAAATCACCCTGGGGAATGCCTTACCAAAATAGGGAAGTGTTTTTGATGTGGTGATTTTGGACATATGACCCAATATTTTAATGAATATAATCATAATAGTAATCCTGATAAGAAAACTATAATGTGTTTTAAATGTAGTGACATGGGACATTATGAAAATGGTTTCCCTAAAAGAGTGATATGAAGGATGAAACGAAGCCAGAATATAATTATAAAGGTGTAGTGAAAACATTTTATGACTATTTCAATAGATGTCAGGCCATCCAATGAAATTGTATCAGTTAACTTGTTTGTTCACATTGATTTTTTAAAACATTAGTTGGATAAAGGGTCATAAAAATCTTGTATTTATGATAAATTTTCATGTAAAATGAAAATATCCCCTCAAAAAATATCACAATAAAATATTGTAAAAACACTAGGGGAAAATATTACAACAACGATGAATTATAATAATCTTTCTATTGTTGTATATGCAAAGAAAATACCTGTAAGACTTGTTTTTTCCATTTCTAGAGTTTGATTCCATTATGGGTATGGTTTGGAATTCTTTTTAATATTATAATATTGATTGTAGAGAAAAAGATGTTTTTTTCATAAAGAGTTTTAGTATATATATATAATAATGAACCCATATAATTGATAACATATTAAGAAGATGAGAAACTATTTAAAGATGTAAATGAATGTTATCTTTCTCATATTGTTTTAAAAAATTGAACTGTTCATATTAATGATGTGCCAGAGGTAAATGAATACCTTGATGTTTTTTCTGATGAGTTACTTAGTGTTATAACTGATTGGGATGTTTCATTCACATTTTACTTAGTTCGTGATGCTAAGAAAATTTAAATAACCCTTATCAAATGTTTCAAATAGAACTTATTGAATAGAATAATTAGTTGCAGGAGATGCTTCATAAAGGATTCATTCATCATAGTACTTTACCATGGGGTTCTCATGTTTTATTTGATTAAAAATAATGATGGTTCTATGAGAAATTGCATTGATTATAAGGCATTAATAACCTCATTGTTGAAAATAAGAATTCATTTCTCATATATATGACTTTTTTGATAACCATTAGGGAGCACAAAACTTTTAAAAGGTTTAACTAAGGACAGGGTTCCATTAGTTACAAATAATGGATGCAGACACATTTATGACTATGTTCTGTACTAGATATGGGCATTATGAATTTTTTGTAATTCCATTTGGGTTAACTAATATACCTATTGTTTTCATGGATATTATTAATAGAATATTTCATGAGTTCTTGGATATGTTTGATGTTTTTTTATTGATGAAATTATGGTATTTTCTAAAAGTAATGAGGGTCTTGAAAAATAACTAATTATTGTTTTTTAAACCATAAAAGAATTAAAATTGTATGTAAAATTCAGTAAGTGTGAATTCTGGTTGCAATATATTTCTTTTCTTGGGAAACATTTAAATTAGAACGGAATAATAGTTGATTCTATCAAAAAAAAGTGGTTGATGAATTCCCATGAAATATAATTGTTACATAAATTCATAAGTTTCTTTGATTAGAAGGTCATTATAGAGGGATTGTTAAAAACATTTCATGGTTATCTAGCCTGCTATCTATGTTAACACAAAAATGGGTTAAACTTTTTTAGATATAAGAATGTCATTTTTGTTTTCATGAAATGCAGAAGAGATTGGTGAATGCTCTTGTTTTTTCATTGCCTTCCAGAAATGGTGATTTTTTCATCTACAATGATAATTAATTGAAGATACTTGGTTTTTTTCTAATGAAGAAAGATCAGGTAATTTCTTATGTTTTATGAAAACTAAAACTTCATGAGTTAAATTATCCCACACATGATTTGTAATTAGCTGTTGTGGTTTTTTATTTCAAAATATCAAGGCATCATTTATATGGAGAAAAATGTCAAATATATATTTTGCATAAAATTATGAAGTATATATTCACTTAGAAGGAATTGAACATGAGGCAGAAAATATGGCTTGGTATAATAAAGTATTTTGATATCATGACCAATTATTATATGGTAAAATAAAACAATTGTTGAAAATTCCTTGAGTCGATAAAATCATGCATCATAAATGATGTTATCATTAAAACATGATCCCTTGAATAATGATTTAATGAATTTTTTCATAGAATTTAATGGTCCAACAAATACCTCTATTTTTTTAGGTATCAATATAGTCTTAGTTATCAGGAAGAATTAAAAAAGTACAGAAGGAAGACCATGAGCTACAAAAAAGGTTAAATTGGGTAAAATGGGTATGTTTTTAGAATTTAACCTTGAAAGATATTTTCTTTATGATTTTGAATAATATTTTTATGTGACTTATGATTCATAGTTGAAGAAATATTTATAGTGTGAAGAACATAGTTCTCAATTATTAGATCATCCAAGAAGTACTATGATTTATAGAGATTCTCAAGAGTATTACTCATGGGATGGAATGAAAAGGGATATTTTAGATGTTACTATGAAGTGTTTGACATGTCAATAGGTTAAAGTAGAGTGGAAGTTACCAAATGGGATACTTTATCCGTTTCCATTGCTTGAGTGGAAATTGGAAAATGTATTCATGGACATCATGGTGGGACTACCATATACTTCTAGAAGTAAAAAAATGTGATTTGGGTGATTGTTAACTAACAAAATAAAAAAATATTTCCTTCTTATTCGAGATACAATGTCTTTGGATCTAATTTCATGCATGTACCTTAAAGAGATTGGAAGGTTATATGGTGTGCCTCTTTCATTTTTATCTGCCCGAAATCCCATGTTCACTTATAATTTTTGGAAGGGCCTTCAGAATTCGTCGGGCATAGAATAAAATTTCAGTTCATCTTTTCATCCTTAATAACTTGAGAAGTCATAACTAACGATTCGGGCTTTGGAGAATATACTTTGATCTTGTTCTATGGACTACTAGAGAATTTGGGAGAAGCATATTTCTTTAGTTGATATTTCTTATAATAATAGTTTCCATTCTAATATACCAATTTAACTATTTGGGGAATTGTTTGTGAATTCATGCCAAACTATATCTTTTTGGGATGAAGTTGGGGAAAGAATGATGATTGGACTAGAATTAGTAGAGGAAGTTGCTAAGAAATTTAAGATGATCTATTAACACATGATGACATCTCAGAGTATGTATAAAATCTATGCAGACAATAGGAGGAATGGAGTTCCTTTAGGGTACTTGATCATGTTTTTCATAGAATCTCACAATTAAAAAGTTTAATTCTTTTTAGTAATAATGTTATATTATGTACATTGTTCATTAAACTATATTAAATCATAGAGAAAGGTGGACTATCCTCCAATCGAGTACCTTTTCTTCTAATTTAATCTTAGGTACAAAATGGTTCCCATGTTTCGATGTTGGTAAAGTATGTGAAAGCTTCATCTCATGTCTTGATCCCATAAGCAATTCACCTAGAAGAGAACCTTTCTTATGGAAAGAATCCTCTTCAAGTTCTTGATCAAAGAGAGCGAGTATTTCAGCATAAATTAATCTACCAGGTAATGTATTTGTGAAGAAACCACATGGTTGATGAAGCAACATGGGAGTATAAAAATTCTATCAGGTAAACATACCCTCGCTTGTTTAATAAGTAAATAAAAAGTTTCAAGGACGCAATTTCTAGAAGGTGGAAAGAATATAACACCCCAAGGTCTTAAAAATAAATTTAATGAAATGAATGAATCCCTATGTCTGTTCATAATTTCACATTTTTAAAAAAAATATAGTTATAAACTTGTCATTAAACATAATTTTTCTACTTCTATGATTTGAATTCCAAAAAATGAACATCTACAGTTTTGACCATTAAGTTATTTTGAGTATAATAGAACCAACTTTTTTTTATGATTACTAACATTACATTATGAATAGTAATATGACCCTTATAAATATTAAATATTATTTTTATTATTATATTCTTATGGTTATAAGATAAGGAGATCTTGATTAATTTTTCAAGGTGATATAAAATCAGTTATAGTTTTAAAACATTTATTTGTTGAATAAATTATGCTTCTATTTAAATATTAAATTTATCATACATAGAAAATTATGGTTAAAAACTGGAGTTCATTTTGAAATATACACTTTGAAAAATGGTTAGGGTTAATTTTTGGGATTTTTCTGAAATACTTGAATATTGGGTGAATAATGAAACATGGTAATTTACAGAATATGCTAAATAAATGATATTATACATCATGATTGATTCATGGATGACGTAAATGGAGATTTTTTCAAACTCAGATGAACTTATTACTCTTTCAGGTAATGTTAATCAAGAATATTCATAGACTTCATAAAATATATTAAACTAATGATTAAAATAATTTAATACCCCTCCTCTCTTCCACTATAAATATCACAATAACCCCTACTTCCTCTCACAGCACTCAAGCTTTTAGAATTATCTTAATTATACCAAATAACTTTCCCAAGGATCATCCCCATGTCCAGTAACTACTGGTCTCATAAAAACTCTCAAACCAAAGGCTTTAAGGTGGATCTCGAGGAGAAGAGATCAAGAGGTAATAATCCTCTTTCATTTTCATATGTATTATTTTCAATTACATTACATTTCATATAATCCCGTCCCCTACCCTTATTTAATATGCATGAAAGATCAAGAATATTATATATTCGGGATGTTATCCTTTTTTGGAAAACAATTATCATCATTATTCCTCTCTTATTCCTCTTATTCTAAAAATTAAATCACACCCTGTGATGTGATGATTTACCAAAATCATGGATGATGTGTTTTAAATTTCCATTCAATAAATGAAAAAATGTTATAAAACAATTATAATGGTTGAAACATATTTTAATGTGTATTATATATCCTTTTTCATGTAATATAATTAACATATATGCATAATATTAATGGTATATTATGACACATATTCCTGATTATCGAAAAGCTTCCAAAATGATCTAAATAAATATCACTATTGATTTCTTTTATAATGCATCCTCATAACATAAAAAATGTTTTATATAATAATTTAGTATTCTTGAAACATATTAATGGAATTTAATTCCACTTCTAAAATTTCATTTCTATACAATAATAAAATCAAATACAAACCATCCATGGAAATCATGTAAATAACACACCCTAAACAATGGAAGGAACAAAATACAAATAATTATAGGGTAAAATGTTGTTCTGAAATGATCATATAAGGTGTTATAAACATGAATATTTTTCTATAAGATATTAATAACACTCTTTTAACAATTATACCTAAGTTTTAAACAGGTTTTAATTAAGACGCGCCCGAGGTAAGGAGATTTGAAAACCAATTTCCATTATTGGGGTTAACCTTCTACATAAATAATAATGTGGCACTAATATTATTTTGTGTAATGAATTTGTTTTATATTATGTTATACTATGTTTATTTACAATTTATAAACATATTACTTTCATTATCCTTGATTCTATTACCAATTATATGTTATTTATAATGGAATTTTCTTATAAGATCATCATTTAAACTTCTAGTTTTAAAAAATTCAAAGTGAATGTTTTTATGCAAGTATTCTTGTGTGATGATTATGTTATGGTCCATGGGAATTGTTTATTATGAATTTTTACACTTATATATATCTCTAATACATTGGGTATGTGTAAGTTGGTGGTCGGTCATATGGTTACTCCAAGTGTAACTATGATGGTTACATAATAAGGTAGTTGTG
This sequence comes from Viscum album, assembly GCA_963277665.1. NCBI lineage: Eukaryota > Viridiplantae > Streptophyta > Magnoliopsida > Santalales > Viscaceae > Viscum > Viscum album. The sequence continues at coordinate 287,922,261 of OY728148.1, forward strand.
AGGGTTACATTGTAAGGTAGTTGTCATTGTTAAATATCATATAGTAGCCGATAGGGTTACAAGATGACATATTTATTTCCCAAATATACCTTCATGGGTCTATTTTTATTCTTTATATTTGGAGGAAAACTATTGTAAATATCAAGTTTCCCAAAGTAAGTATATATTTGTGACAAGTATGTATTTTTTAAAATGATTTCATACGTTTATAAGTATTCAGGGACTAATGTTTTCATTCCTTATTTTTATATCCCTTACTGAGATTTTTGTGCTCATCCAATGTTTTTAGAATATTTTGATAGGTTATAAGGATGTGTAAGAAAAATAAGGAATCCAAGTAAAATGTTGTTAATATTTTTCAATGAAAAAATGTTTCATTTATAAATATTAATATTTTGGAAGAAATGGATACTTTTTTCTAGTATCCACTCTATATAAATGTGGAATGTTATGTATGTAATTTTTCCAAAAAATCAAAATCTCTTAAAAATAAATGATCTTTAATGTGAAATGATGTGATTTATAGATAAAAATTAAGGATTATGTAATGATACAAGGTCATGTCCTATCAGTAACCCAATGATATCGATCATTTTTAAAAATATAGAAATATTGAAACAAGAATACAAAAAAAAGTAAATTGGTTGGTTTTGAAATGGGATGTGAAATCCAAAAAAAATATCCCATGCCAGAATCTATAGTGTATCATGCATGACGTATAAATTACAGTCCATTATAAAAAATTGAAATCCATATAAAATTTTAAAACCATTGATCCGTGTAGAAGTGAGGTCATAATAAATTTAAATTTATTTGATAATGTAATGAGGATCATAGAATCTGACTATATCTCTTTCCTTGAAACCTCATGATTTTTTATTGAACATATCATTTTAATTGTTAGGGGATCATAACTAACTAAATCTGAATATCAAGGAGAGGCCTTTAAAAGAAAAACTTCCTAGAATTACAATAGTTGTGGAGGTTATTTCAGTGATTTAATGTAATGTTCTGATATTTTAAGGGAATGAGAATTAGATTAAAACAAGGAGATGAGATGATAGTATAAATTTTCGAAAATCTGGATGGAATTATGATAATGAACCAAAAATATCCCCACATATTCTTAATGGTGGATATTATATATAATGAACTTCACCAACCTCTATGGTTACAAGAGTTTTAGAATAATTACCGTGATGAAAACTAGTGACCATAAAATGAATTATATTTTTCAAAAAGTATAATATGTTTTCTGAAAATAATATGTTATTATATATTTTTTCATAGTTTTTTTTCATGTATGCTTGTGAAAAGCTTAATGAAATTTATAAAACCCAATTAAATATAATTTCTAGTTATATTATTGTCTAATTACCTTTTATATGTGATAATTAGTCAGATATTTATTTTTGGTAGATATGTACTGATAATTCTACTATTGTATACAATAGTATTAGTAGAGTGTTAATGTTTCTAGAATGGAATGGTAATTTCAGGATTTCTCTAATTAATAGGGATCCTAGTTTATGAGAGTAAGATTAATTCATTCATGTACGGTTAATTGGATAAGGTTAAATATTCATTTGAGTAGACTAAGAATGTAGGGAAATGGTTTCAATGGGAAATGATCTAAAAATTAAAAAAATTCATTTAAAGTTTTGTTGTTATTTGTTGGAAATGGAATATGAATATGAGTAATTTAAATTAAATAGGTACTTATAAATTAAAAAGGGACCAAGATATTTGTGATTCATTTAAAACATTTTACATTTCATTTTGGACCTCAGTGTTAGTGATTCTATTTTTTATAAGCATAATTACTTATGTGTATGATCCATACTCAGTAAATATATGTATTATTATTCCAATCCATAAGAGACATGTTGATATGAATATAAGTCATTTATCTCTATATATACATCATTCATGATATGAATTTATTATTAATGTTTTTGTGTATTTAATTGATATATTTCGTAAGAATTATTTACACTCATTGTAAAAAATCATAAAACCTCTATAAAAGTAATCACTTCATGTGTATGCATTATCTGATCATAATAAGTATCATTAACATAGATTATTTTTTATATTAATGAATGTCCTAAATAATCATAATATCTGAATTAACTAGATAGTGTTCGTAATAATAAATGATAAAAAAACTATATAAAAAATAAAAAACTAATTAAGTTGATCTATTCATCACAAAATTACTAAATATTTTTAAGTCATATCTCATTGGGATTCCTAATAATGATCAATTATCAATATAATGGTGATGTTATGTATGGATAAAGTATAGGCTTCCATGATGTATGGGTATTATCATATTTCTCATTTATTGTGCCAAAACTAAGTGGATGAATTTCATAATAATTAAATGTATGTATTGTGTGTACAATTTAATGGAATTATTTATTTTATCATTTCAACACAAGTCCTAGTCTAATGTAATTCTTCAAGGATGTCTAGTTAGCTTGATTTTATGAGTTTAGAATTGAGAGAATGTGTACCAACTTTAATGGTTAGGTTCCATATTTAAAATGGAAATAATATAGTCACATTAATGATGTATAACATAATTAAAGTAATATACATATCTATTAATTGATAATAATATATCTTTTAGAAACTACATTATATTCAAAAATAAGTTGATTTAATCCAATTATACTACTATAATATTTATGCAAGAGAGTGTGTGAGAATAATTATACTATTCCTATTACCTATGATCATTATGTTGTAATGAAAGGTGATTAATTAAAATGATACATTGAATGAATAAGAAAAATAGATTTGAATATGAACAACATTGACACAAACTCTATAGAGATACATTCATGTTCAATAACCAACTCAATGATTATTTTTTAGTATAATTAATGAATAATCAAGAGTTTGTTAAAATTTATATTTTATAGGTGAAAAAAATCCTTCTGATAGATAGATTCATGTAGTGTGATCTAGTATAATAATGATTTAGGGATATAATATATTTTTTATATTAAATAAACTCTTTATCAAAACATGATCAAAAACTTGAAATATTTTCAGATTTCATGGTAAAACCTTGTAAATTATCATCTGAATAAATTTCAAAAATTAATCTTTCATATTAGATTGGGATAAAGAACAAGTTGGAGTATATCACTATCTTATCTGGTCAAAATGTTTAATAAAAACAATATAATTTTTAATAAGATAATATATTTTTAATTAACACATCACCTCTCAGTAATTTTACTATACTTGCATGGTACATTTGGTTTTAGTTATAATCCAGGTTTCATCTGAATGATATGTGGATATGTTTGGTAAATCACAGTCATGTCAAATTCTAAAGATTTCCTATTTTTAATGGATGTGGTATTAATTTATGAAGTAAATTGATTCTTTCATATATTCGACCATAAGTTCATGAGTGTGTTATTTTATAACAAAGGACTTTAGTACATTAGTAAGCATTTTATTAATTAGTTATGATGATTTTAAAAACCATAATGATAATGGGAATGTTAAAAAATTTCATCTTGTAATCACAGTCTGACAATTTAAAAACAAATGAAATGGGACATAAAATGTCCAACAATATAAGGGAGAAAATAGAGAATATATACAAAGGCAATTCAAATATTATGAAATCCTATATTATTTTTTAAAGAAACAATTGAGACATCTATATTGATGATGATGAGAGAATAAACGAATAATTATAATAATTAATGATATAATAAGAGTTATTATAGTAATAAAAGATAATTGTGAATGTTTAACTATTTATATGAATAAGATGATGTATTTCATGATAGATTTAACCAATTATGTATTCCCATGATATGAGAGGAGACCATTACCATGACGAGGTCATCAATATTGACATCAATTATTAAATTATGATATATATATTGTTAAATTGCAATTAAAATGATGATATAGATTTCAAATCAAAAAATGAAATAAACAATAAGTATAATAATGTTGATCCTAAATATAATTCTAAATGTGACAGTGAATTGGGTGAATATCATAATAATTCCAAAAACTAAATGCCTATGAATACCAAATAACGTAATGTAAAATTGTATTTCTTTCTTCCTCAAAAATTATTTAGTTATGTTATCCTTGGTATTTTTCAATAAAATTACATTATTTTAATTATTATGAAACTAAATGTGATGATTCTAAAAGCCTATTTTATAAGTGAGGTAGAAAAAATATAGAAAATTTTAATCTATAAAAAACAAAATGTCTTTATTGAAATTTATTAAAAATTTATTATAATGTAAGTAATTAAATAATAATCATCTTATTGTGATTATGATGTATGTGTCTGCAAAAATCACATAACCCTAATTTATTTTGATAAAATATGAAAAAAAATTATAAAAAATTGATGAGGATGAAGATGATGTATACACTAAATACATGTTGAGATCTTTACATTTTCCTTAATTTAGAAAAATTTTCACCCTATGGATGATAGTAGATATATATTTTGGGATAAAATTGTTTTTATGAGAATGGGAATAATTTAATTATGTATATTGATATTTCCAAGTTAAAAAATTCAAGAAAATTATACGATTCTTAATTATAATAAATAGAAACACTATTAAAATTTACAAGAATACATGAGGTACGGTATAGATTCCATAAATACTGAAACATAATTATTATCATGATATATTTCAATGTGAAATCAATATAAGATCTAGTTGAAAAATTCAGTACAATTCAAAGACCATCCCTTATAAAGCGATATAATGTAATATTGTCTTCTATATTTATAATACATCATTTTTATCAAGACATGTGGATTATAAAATCTATAATAGATGTTTTTAAGAGACATTATGTTAGAAAATAATTATTTCATACTAAATATAAGTGGGGGTCTATTGCAAAGAGGATTTTCAAAAAGTTATAAGAATATATATGAATTGAATTGGCCCTGATATAAAGATATTTATTTCAAATGTTTTTATAAAATATTTCATGATTACTTTTTGTATGATATTTTCGTTTTTGTGGAACATTTGGGAATAAATTATTAATTTATTTTTAAAAATCATGAAATTATTTATAAATATGATGAAATAAGGGGAAGTGGAAATGAAAATAAGATAAATAACTTCATTATATGAGAAAATAATTTAGATTTCATGGAATTAAATAGTAGTTCGTCTAGATTTTGTTGAAGTATTGAAATTGAGTAGGAAAACATCCAAGGAATAATGTTTATTTATTTACCACAACAAAAAAATTAGATCCCATATAAGTATGGACTACGAAAATAATTATTCAATGAATTACATTGAAACAAGTGACAAAAAAGTTTGTAAATCATGCAATATGGGATCAAATAGAGCTAAAAATAGAATACATAAATGAACTAGATTGAGATGAAACTTTAAATATTTATATTCGTGACACCATATGGGACATTGTTTTCCATTATTTTATCTTGGGTATTATCATATTTCATTGCAATGGATTCCAATAGTATGATTTTGAAAACATTGAATTTTATAGAAAATTAGAAATCCATATAATTTTGGCTCATGTTTAGTAAAAACTATTGAATGAGCATGTAATATAGAATTGGGAAACTCTAGATCATATTCTCATGGTTTGAATATTGTTTTTTATACCATATGAATCTCCATAAAAAAATTAATGGGTTCTTGGGTGGTCATCCAATGTTATTTAAATACATGATTATGGGTATTCAAACTTTTTCCTCTCCCAAAAGTAAATGTGTGGTTCATTCTATTAATATATATTGGTCACACTTGGTTTGTTCATATCAATATAAACCATATAACATAACATTGTTCCCTTATCTGAACATATTAACAGTTATAATTTATCTTTATGACCTAAATTTTTTATCGAATCACATCATTATCTGTTTTAAGCAAGACATAAGTTATCTTGGGTTCTCTATGGGGGTTTCCAAATGTTTTCATAGTGATTTCCAGTTGTTCAAGATAGATTTATTAAATGAATATTCTGTTTTTATTAGATGTATTCTAATTTTTCTAGATCTCTTGTTGATATTCATCACCATTATAACATTGGAAATCAATTTTTTTTTGGTTATTGGATCTGCAGGTTTTGGTAGGGAATTGAAGATACCTCTTTCGGATCTAGGATTATCATATCTTGAGCTCTACATTTCAAATATTACTTCATGAATGTTATTATATTTACTCTTTTTATTATGTAGTTTTCTCAGTAACATGAATCTAACAATGGAACTGAAAATTATTATTTTAAATTCCCTTAATTTTATTTGTTCAATTGATTGGTTGACAACATCATTGGATGAATAAGGTTTTTAATGTGATTTTCTTTTAATATAGTTTGTTTTCCTTTAGTTTTTATTGAAATACCATAATGGTGGTTCTAATTGAATGATTTATTCTCAATCTAGGATGTTTTGATAAATCACTATGAAAATTTACATATAAATTTTGAATGTTGTTTATATAAATCTTTTGTAATACACAATACATTGGGAACCCTAGATAAATTAGGTATAAATATATGAAAACCTTACTAAGTGTATAACCACTAGGTATTAGTCATGTGATATCAAAAGAATGTGGGGGCCTCAATGTCGATAGTATTAATGTTGTGCCTCACATTGTGTTCCCTAGAATACCCTAGAATGTATCCCATAGGCAACAACCTATTTTTTAATGTTTTTATAAATAATGGAATTTTTTCATGTTTGATTTCTCAAAAAATTAAGTTATGGTATTTCAATAATTAACACTAATTATGACATAATTATATATTTTATGTACTGTAAATATTTTTTTTGTTTTCAATAATAATGTCATTAAAATATTTTAAATGATGTTTCATAAAATAGGCTTAATTTGAAGATGGTTTTATGATTTTTTTTTACTTTGTTTCTTTAACTAATCATAAAATGGAATTAGATATCATATTTTTTCATTTAGAAGTTGTAGGTTTTTTAGCCCTCTATTAACAGGGAAGGTGATCAGGTTTTCCATTGACTTATCATAGTTTTCAACCATTATTTGTGAGATGTATTTACAGTGGCGGTTGGGAACATGAAGAAGTTAATTTTATATTATCATGTTTTATTTTTTGGTTTATCCTTTTGTCTTTAGGTATTATATATCGATGATTTATACTTTTCTTCCTCATTGAAGACATTTTCTATTCTTATGTTAGAGTTGATTCATTATTTTGGGATGTTTGTTTATCTACACCTAGTGGGTAGCCTCCACTGGTGATATATCATGTTTACCCAGGTTATTTAATTAAAATATGGTATTATAGATTGTACCTAGATAGATGTGTGATGAAACTTCATGGGCTTTGATTGGGGTTTATGGTTGATAGTAGTCAGAACCATTTAATTTAATGTAGTATACATATAAGGGTTCCTATCCTACATGACTTTGTAAGTAAAATTTGTTTATCAGGATTGAATAGGTATTTTTTCATGATTTATCATATTCTTTAGGTTTATTTAAATCAACTTGATTTGGGGTTTATTTAAATAAGACTACTCTTTTATTAATGGTTTCACTCTGATTTTTTATTCTACATTAAAACTAAAATCTTATTTTTTGAATCCATTAATTTTGGTTATTAGAGTTCATATATTGTTTCAAATAATTAAACATTATCTAATTAAATATTCACTATTTTATATATTAGATAATTTCCCTAGAAGATATCTTCCAAAGCATAGTGAGTAATCATATATAGATGTTCCATGAGTGAATCCCCTTTTATAACATTATTATATGAATTTTCTTATCTACATGATATAAAATAGTGGTTATTTGGGTGAATGTATCTAATTTTTATTGGTAAATATTGGATCATAATTTATTTTGAATAATACACCTACCTTCTATAGTGATAAGTGAAACAAAAAAATAAGGAGAGTGGATTCAAAATATTTAGTATATTATACAATTTTATATTCTTCTTTATTAATATATGGTGGGTTTCCCAAATACGTGTTTGAGCTTCCATTAAGTTAATATTTGGATTTTGTTGTGCCATATATGTTACATGAGTATCCAACAAGGAAATCATTTAAAAAAATATTGAACCAATATTTGTATCCTGAATAATTATGTGTGGAAATGAACAATTAATTGCTGACGATAGAATATTGTGACCATATGGTTATTTTTTATTTTACCCATTTGTAATAATTAGTTCACATAACACATGATTTTTTTCTAATTATTACCTTCAAGATCAAAATTTTGATATGGGTTTGAGTTCTAATATTTTGTTGATGCTTATTATTTCGTGACTAGAGGTTGTTATAAAGGAGGTAAATAATGAGGTTTTTAATAAGGTACGTATATTAGAATAAATTAGCTTACAATGATATTTAGTTGTTACATGGTGTTATATGAGGTATGTCTTCTAGGAAAAATGGAAGCGTAAGGGTAAGAAGTTTATATCAGGACAATTGTTTTCCTCATTTTAGATAACATTCTATAATTTTCTTATAATGTGGGATTACTATTCATACCATGGAAAAATGTATGGGAAACCCCATATCATGTCATCATTATATAAAATCAAATCACCTTATGCATTTTTGTGGAATAATTTCTTATGGAAATGATCCCAGGTACACACTATGGCATCCCATATTTTTATTACCTAACATTTCATTACATTTTACAAACAGAGGACCTTTAAATTCTACTATCTTGGAAATTAGAAAAAAAATACATGAAAAAATAAAACACCCTATTAAATCCCCCAGAAAATCATCATGAAAATTTTATCTGATGTACTACTACTTCATCTCATAGCCTGGAGACATACATCAAAGAAAAGGGTGAGTAGAAGGTCAAGTAATGAAATAAAGGGAACCCGTTTACTTGTGATATCAATAAGAACTTGATGAAAAACATATGAGCAATGGAAGTATAGGAATATCATAATGAAAATAACTTGAATGATAACATGAATATGTGGCTACAAAATTTAATTTAGAAATTCATTAACATATCACCAAGGTTTATCGCCAAGGTGTCATAAATATTACCAATGTTATTCAATAATGTATAGTGAAACGTTTCTTCTATAGAGATTAAATTCATTACAAAATGCATTGGAGGGATATCATAGAGCACCCATAATATGCCTTTATTTTAATTTTATCCACATATATCATAATCATACATTTCATAAATAACCCATAGAGAGTAAAAGTAATGGGTTTCACTTCAAAATCGCAACAATTTAAAAGTGCTTAAAAACATGATCGTTATGTCTTCTATAACCCTTGGAAAAAGGAATAAGGGTTTCATGTATGTAAATTCCCTAATAAAATAGATCAATTTTATGTCTTGATGAATACCTTGGGAAATTAAAATATATTTGGGTGTTCACACAAATAAAACAAGAGAATTTCTTGAGAAAAAGAGAGAGATTTTGAGATAAAATTTCTACAGCATAACGGCTATATAACATGGTTTTAGAAAGGATTAAAACGAAAGGCGAAAAGGGTCACCCAATCATAAATAACTCATGAAACATTATAGGGACAGAATAAAATTTAAGTAAGATCATGGTAGGGATTTTTTAATGTATTACCACATAAAAATAAAAAATGAAGGAAAAGAGATGATGTGATTTCTTTTACAAACATTTGGTGCCCAAACTGAATCTCTTAAAAATTCAGAAAGCAAGTTGATGAGAATAGAAAAGTTATCTCATAAATTGAACATGAAATGGAAACTATTAGTTATATAGAGGAAAAATCCCTATACAATAAAATGGAAACAATAAGACAAAACATAAAGGAAGTCATTTCATAAAAGAGGAGGGTGAAAGATTCCCTTACCTTGAAGATTAAATTTGAAACCTTGAATTTTGGGACCTTTGGGGGATTGAGGGAACCTTGGGTGGAATATTTGGGAGGAAAAAAGATCATATATTAGTTGATGATGAATTTGGAATTTAGGTAATGAAGGAAAGGGTTGGTATTTATAGCCAAAGTGAGGGAATATTTAATTAATTTCCAAGGGACACCTCATCGGTGGTATTGAAAAAACCATGGGATTTGCCATGGTATTTTTCTAGGGTATTAGACACTTCAAACACCTCATAACATATATTACTATTCAAAAGTTGACCAGAATTATTACATCATCATTGGTGTCATTAAACACGCCGAAACTCAAAACAATATTTTTACTATTCACTAAAAACCAAATCATTTTATAAATATCTAAAAATTTTACCTTAACCTAATATTGATGCTCTTAATTTAAAAATGAACTCCATTTTTGAAAATAATTTTTAAAAAAAAATTAATATAATTTTGAAATAAAATCATTATTTATTGAAAAAAAACTCTAAAACTATAACTTGATTTGTTACACCTTGAAAAAGTAATCAAGGTCCCATAAAATTATCATATAACCACAAGACAATTAAGTAACATTTTATGTTTACATTTTATGAAAATACATTTCCATTTAAATTTATTAAATTAATTATAAAATTATAAATAAAATATTTATGACATACACAAATACAAAAACTTATACTATGATCTTTTTTTCACATTTAAGATGTCTAAATAGTATTTATACATTCATGGGTAAATTTTCTATTTTTTGGATGATTTACTATTCATTACAATTTGTTACTATTCATTATGGTATGTTACTATTCATAATTTACTATTCACTAATAATTAAGTTGATCTTATTAGACTCTAAATTTATTGTTCCTCAAAACTATAGATGACCATTTTTTTAAAATCATTTGACATTATTAATTATTTAAAGTATAAAAAATTATTTTAAAATACCCTTTTTATCCAAAATTCATCAATAATATTAATCCTATATTTATCTAGGCATTTGAAAATCCGAAATTTTACCATAATAAGAAACAAAAATTTTATTAATACAAAAGAATTACAAAATGTAACAAATGTATCGTTACATAGCCCCTTATAACACCTTCATAGGACCTAAGTATAAGGTGTGCTATGGGTATAGAATCATTGGTCGGATCAGACAACATTTCCTGAGTGGTGATTTATATTATCTTAAACTTCTCCCTTGGGCGATTTCGTTCAAGCTTCACATATTGAAGCTCATTTTGGGCTTGGTCTAGAGCAAAGCCCAGAGATGCTACTTCCTTCCAAAAGATGGGATTCATATGGCCTGAGTCTATTTGATGACGCCATAGACTCTTCTTTCTGTATTAATTAACCATGATCACATGTATTTATAAAAAATAATAATAACATAATTATTTTAGTTTCCAATGGTCATATTGACCAATGGTCATACAATATTCAAAACAAAATGGTCTCATTTAATTATAATAACTTCATTAATTCATGGATATAGTTTTGTTGTGTATAAAATATCACACAGATTTAGGACATATATATTGTTAAAAAGTTCAGGTTGTCACATTCATCACCCATTAATAAATTTCATCCCCAAAAATTTTAACTCATACCAAAAAAAGGGAAAAGGTGTGAGTACTTATGCCTCATAGACTCCTCTGGTTCCCATGTGGCTTCTTCGTATTTTTGGTTTCTCCATAACACCTTAACAGGGTGGGTAGTCTTGTTGCGTATAACATTGTCTCTATGATCCAAGATATCCACCGAATTCTCTTCATAAAAGAGGTCATGTTCTAGTTGTACCACCTCTGTATTTAGTACATGTGAAGGGTCAGGTATGTATTTCTTTAAGAGGGCTACATGGAAGACATCCTGAACTTGTGCAAGATTTGGAGGAAGTCCATGCCAAAAGGTCACTTCTCCTAAGTGATCGAGGATTTCATAGGGGCCAATATACCTAGGGTTGAGCTTCCCTTTCTTTCCAAACCTCATGACTCTCTTCCAAGGTGAAATTCAAAGAAAGACCTTGTCACCTACATCAAACTCCAAGTCCCTTCAATGGCTGTTGGTATAGATCTTTTGTCGACTCTAAGCAGCCTTAATGTGTTTCTCGATGGAATGGACCTTTTCTATTATCTCTTACAAAAGATCAAGCCCAAGAAGCTTTCTATTGCCTACTTCAGCCCAACATGTTTGAGTTATACATATCTTCCCATATAGTGATTCATATAGTTCCATTTGAATGCTTGAGTGGAAGCTATTGTCGTAAGAGAATTAAACTAAATATATATTTTGATCCCATCCACCTTTAAATTCCAATGTGCATGTTCATATCATCTCCTCAAGTTTTTGAATAGTCCTTTCATATTTTCCATTAGTTTTGGGGTGATAGGTTGTACTGAAATTCAATTCAGTACTCAAAGAATGTTGGAGACTTCTCCAAAATTTTTATGAGAACCTTGGATCATTATTAGATAGGATAGAAAGTTGAACTCCATGCAGCCTTTCCACTTCCTTCACGTAAATCCTAGTAAGTTGATCAAGATATAAATCTTCCCGAATGGAGATGAAATGGGAAATCTTGGTGAGGCAGTCTACAACAACCCATATCGCATTGTTTCCTTTGGATGTTCTGGAGGGACTAATGACGAAGCCCATAATGATATTTTCCCACTTCCATGCTGGTATGGGTTTTGATTTTAATACCCCTTTAAGAAGTTTTCAATCTTCCTTCACATGCTAAGATACGAGGAACCTTAAAGTGTAGTCATCAATCTCTCTTTTCATATTATCACATCAATAATGATCCCAAAGGTCTCTATAAATTTTCATGCTTTATGTATGTATAGACGAAGTAGATCTATAAGCATCATCCATAAGCTCCTTCTTTATTTCGAGAATATATTGAACACATAGTCTTGTAAAAAATTGAAGGACACCTTCTTGATCAATATTAAACTAAAGAAACTTTTTCTCCCACTCATCAAAAAAAACTAAGTAAACTTCCCATCCATGACAGCCTTAAATTTCTTCTATAACAAAGGATCTTTATTCTGAGCTTTCATGATCTTCTCTAGTAATGATTGTTGAGAAATCATTTGGGTTAGGGTTGATGATTACCCTTCTCTCATAATTCCCATGCTTATATTTACTAGGTCATTTAACAAAGAATCTATTTGAATCCTCATCATAGAAATAACAACTCCGTCTTTCCTTATTAATTCATTAGTGACTTTTTTTGCTCTTCTAGGATGATAATAAATTGAACAACCATAGTCTTTAAGAAGATCCAACCATCTACTTTTCCTTATGTTCAATTCCTTTTGTGTAAAAATATACTTGAAACAATGATGGTATGTGTATATATCAAATCTCTTTCCATAAATATAGTGCCTCCATATCTTTAGAGCAAAAACAGAAGCATCCATCTCCAGATCGAGCATAGGATAGTTCTGCTCATGAGTCTTCAACTATCAAGATACATAATCAATGACTTTATCATTTTTCATGTAGACACACCCAATCCCTATCAGAGATACATCACTAAAAAAATACTTCTCCATTTGAGGGAATATTTAACATAGGTGATGTAACCAATCTCTTCTTTAGCTCTTGGATACATTCCTCACACTCCTTTTTCCAGATTAACATGACCCCTTTTCAAGTTAACATGGTTAATGGATTAGAAATTCATGAAAATATTTTCACAAACCTCCTAAAATATCCCCCTAATCAAAGAAAAATATGCATCTCAGTTATTTTTGTAGGATGAGGCCACTCCTCAACAACTTTTATCTTCACAGGGTCAACTATGATTCCTTCATTAGTAATAATGTTCCTTAAGAATGCAGCTTTTTGTAACCAAAATTGACATTTTCTGATCTTCCCAAAAAGCCTCTACTTCTATAGAGTTTTAAAAATAACACTTAGTTGATCATCATTTTCCTATTGACTTTTGGAATATATCATAATATCATCAATAAAAACTACCACAAAGTTATCAAGGTAGTCCTTAAAGACTCTATTCATCAAATCCATAAAAATAGAAGGTGAATTAATCAGTCTGAAGGGAATAACAATGAACTCATAATGTATATATCATGACCAGAAGGCTGTTTTTGGAATATATTCTTTCTTCACCCTCAATTGATGATAACCAGCTCGAAGATCAATCTTATAGAATAATTGATCCCCATGAAGTTAGTAAAATAATTCAACCTTTCTTGGGAGAGGGTATTTTTTCTACATTGTGATACCATTCAGTTCTCTATAATAAATGCATATCCACATTGATAAATCCATATTCTTCACAAATAAAATAGGTCCTCCCGAAGAAAACACTCTTGGACAGATAAACCTCTTCTCTAAAAGATCTTGGAGTTTCTTGTTTAATTCCCTCAGATCTATATTTTCATACTATATATGTTCTTTGATATCGGATGAGATATAGGAACGAGTTCAATGGAGAACTCTACCTCTCATTCTAGGGGAGGTCTAGGTAACTCTCTAGAAATATGTTAATGTATTCTTGGAATATGGGGACATTTTCTATCCTTAAACTCTCATTTCCTTCTTATTCTTCACTGATCAACTCCATAGAGAATGATATAAGAGGTTTTTCAAGAAAAATTTCAGGTTTAGATATCCCTCCAAGGAAGATAACTATAGGTTTTCCATTCAATACTAATGATATTTCATTGCTTCCAAATTTAATCATAGAATTATACATCGAGAGATAGTCCATCCCCAGTATTATGTTGAATTCCAGCATGGGAATGACTACTATATTTGTGATAAGATTGTGCTCACTATTCTAGAGTTTCTAAATTCTAATGATGCTTAGATAATCCCACCAGGAGTCTTGACAAATAACTCATCTTTTTGAAAATTGGGCATTAATTCTAAATTCTATACAAACATGGAGGAAATAATGGAATGCATAGAATCGGAATCAAACAATGTAATTTCAATAATTGAGATAACAACAATAGTACCTTCCACCACATCATTTGGTGATTCAACATCACCTGTAGTGATTGAAAAAGTACGACCTTGTTCCCTTGACAATTGCTGAGGCTGATGGTGATTCCCCTCCAGTGCACTCAGATTTGGACAGTGATTGGAGAAGTCCCCATGTTTTCTACACTTATAGAATTGGACATGTGGTAGGTCCTGCACTGTCATACCTTTTTCATTAGTGTTTGGTAGTTTAGGCTTCACCTCACTAAAATAGTTCCATCTGATATGGGCATCTTTTCCACACTTGTAGAACTTCCTGCTCTCAAGCAGGCAGTTCCCCTAATTCTTCTTCCAACATTTATTACACGTGGTATGTTTCGCTTTCTTTCCTCCTCTTCCCTGATCAAATGTCTACCCTAATCTTGAATCAATTGATATTTTCTTGTCATTGGATTTATAAGACCATTGAGTCTCACCATACTCCATTTAAACAGTCATCACACTCCAGAAGATCTCCTCATAGCTATCATAGTCTTGGTTGGCTAGATTCTTCAGCAGATGAGGTCTCAGTCCACGAAATAATCTATCAAACTTAACATTTGGATCCATGAAAAAGATATATGTTTAATATGAAAGCCTTTTGATTTTAATATTGTAGCTTCCCACAGATTCATTCTCCTTCTACTTCAGCTCGAGAAACTCGTTCTCTATTCTTGTTCTCAAAGAACGAGGGAAATAGATACTGAAGAAGATACCTCTGATCACTTTCCACTCTATAGCTTCAATATACACTCTTGGCCTCATGTTTTGTATCATCTCCCACCACTTATCCGCTTCTCCCTCTATGTGGTGAAAATCCTGGGTGACCTTCTCTTGTTCCAAATAGTGGATCACATAAAATATCTTTTCGATAGTACTCATCCACTATTCATAAATCAATGGTTCAGTTGATCCATTGATGGTTGCTAGTCGCTAACGCATAAAGGACTCAACAGAATGTTGTTCTCTTCACGGTGAGATACTTCTTTCATATTATTTCAAGTTATTTCCCTTAACCTGAGTCAGTTGGTTCATCATTCCCATGAATTTTTTCATTCTAGATTAAATCAGAGGGAGGCCAGCGCATGGTCCATTATGGTCACCATTTTCACGGTTCCTCATATTTCCCTCTATTTTCTAAATTTATAAAAACTTAGATAGATGCTTATTTAATTTATGAATATTTTAACTATAAATGATTTTGTTTCATAAAATTCTTGCTCAAACAGTTACATTTCTCTATAAATCCTTCATAATGATTGAAAAAAATGTGATTAACCAAACATATCCCCCGAGAGTGTCAAACTAGGTGTGCAACAAGGCACGTTGTTCTATACAAGGATACCATAGGTCAAGCCTAAAACTCATTATCAGTGTTTTCACTCTTAGGTACTTCTGTGCCAGAGCCCCATCCACTTGTTCGTATCCAAATAGGGATTTATTTCTTCGAAACCACCTACTTAATATTTTAAGAAAATACCTGTAATTATTCCTATATTTAAACTATTCTATAGTGTTCTTTATAAAGTTTTCATAACCTAATTTCCATAAATAACTAAACTATTCGTTGATACCAACTATGGAATCCCACCTTTTTATCACATAAATTTTCAATACATTTTACAAACATAGGACCTTTAATGTCTAGTGTCTTGGAAATCAGGAACAAAATACATGGAAACATAAACACTTTTTTAAATCCACTTGGAAAGCCTCTTGAAAAGTTAATCCTATATACAAATATGGCATCTCATAACCTAGAGACATACATCAAAGGAAAGGGTGATGAGAAGGCCGAGTAAGGAAAGAAAGGGAATCAGTTTACCTATGATATCTATAAGAACTTGATGAAAAAAATATGAGAAATGGAAGTATAGGCATATCATAATGAAAATAGCATGAACCATAACATCAATATGTGGCTAGAAAATGTAATTTATTCATTCATGAACATATCACCAAGGTTCATCCACAAAGTTTCATAAAATTTACCAATGTTATTCACCAAGGTGTCGTGAAACTTGTCATCTCTAGAGATGAAATTATTTACCCAATGCATTGGAGCGCTATCAGGGAGCACCCTTAATATGTATTTATTTTAATGTGATCCCCATATATAATAATCATAAATTTCATAAATAACCCATAGATATTAAAAGTATTGTGTTTCACTTCAAAATCGCGACGTTTTAAAAGTGCGTAAAAACATGAAAACTATTTCTTTTATAACCCTTAGAAAAGGAATGAGGGTTTCATGTATGTCAATTGCAAAATTAAATATATCAATTTTATGTTTTTATGAATACCTATGAAAATGTAAATATATGTGGCTATTCACATAAATAAAGCAATATAATTTCTTGTGAAAAAGACGGAGATTTGGATACGAAATTTCTACAGCATAACGACTAAATAACATGGTTTTAGAAAAGATTAAAAAGAGTGTGTAAATGGGTCAACCACTCATAAATAACTCATGATATAGTACATGGACAGAATAAAATATAAATAAGATCATGTTATGTGTTTTTGAATGAAATATCACATAAAAAGAAATCATGAAAGAAAAGAGATGATGCAATTTCTTTTACCAAAATTCAGCAGCCTACTGGTGTGTCATAAAAATTAAGAAAACAATTTGATGAAAGAGGAAGTGGTCTCTCAAAAATTTAACATGAAATGAAATGTATTATGGATATAAATGAACAAACCCCCAAAAAATAAAATTGAAACTATAAGACATAACATAAAGGAAGTCATGACTAAATAGACTAGGGTGAAAGGTTCCCTTACCTAGAAGAGTAACTTCAAAAGCTTGATGGTTGGCACCTTGGGGGCTTGAGAGAACCTTGGGAGGACTCCACAGGTGGTAAAACGGAACAATCATCGATGATGATGAATTTTGAATGAAGTTAAATAAGGAAGGCGTTGGTATTTATAGCAAAAGTGAGGGAATATTTAATTAATTTCCAAGGGACACCGCGTCATTAGTATTTGCAAAACCATGGCCTTACCCATTGTATTAGCCACATAGAAAACCTCATAACATATCATAAATTTCAAAGTCTACAAGAATTATTACATCATGATTACATCATTAATGATGTCATTAAACACACCGAAACTCAAGACAGTACTTTCACTATTCACCCAAAAAAACATTTTATAAAAATATCATAAATTTACCCTAACCTATTGTAATTTCTCTGAATTCAAAAATGAACTCCATTTTATGAAAATAATTTTCTAAATTATTTTAATTTTATTTAAAAAATAATTATTTATTCAAAAAACAACAACTCAAAAACTATAACTTGTTTGGTAACACCTTGAAAAACTAATCAAGGTCCCATAAAATTATCGTATAACCACAAAAAATAAAGTAACAATTTATGATTACATTTTATGAAAATAAATTTCAATTTTAAATTCCTAATTTAATTATAAAATTGTAAATAAAATATTTATGAATTAAAATAATACCAAAACTTATACTATGATATTTTTTTCACTTTTAAGATGTTTAAATTTTATATATACATTCATGGGTCAAGTTTTTATTTTTTTGGCCGATATACTATTCACTACTATTCATAACTATCCATAAGGGTATGTTACTATTCATTTTTTTAAGGTGGAGGCGGTACCTCTAAAATTAAGGAGAAACCCAAAGAGAGTATAAAAAAAGATAATAGGAAAACATGGAATATCCAAAGGAAAAACACTATCTACCAATCTTTTTCATTAATCTGGTAGTTATCTTTCTATATTCTTCTTGAATTTCAAGTTATTATTCCCTTCCATGACCCCAAACCCAACCTCTGGATCTTCTTCTACATGAAGGAAGTTCTTGTAGTCTTTCTAAAAGTGTCTCAGCATCGGTGCTGTCAGAATCAGAGCTGTCTTCATGCTCTTTGTGTTTTCCAGGCAAATCAACCCCCTCAATAGAAGTTGTCTAGACGAGGGTCTCCTGATTCTCATAAGTAGATCCTTGAGTGGTGTCATGCATCTTAGAATCTTCATCAATATGTTGACCAAATAAATGGTTACCTATAGTCAATATAGCTGATGACTTTTCCTTCTTGTAAGAAATGAGCTGAAAGCCTTCACTATCCACAGGGGGTTTTGAAGAAGCATGACCAAGATTAGAAACAATGGGAGAGTCTATTTCTAAAATTTTCTTACCCTTTGGTATATCTAAATCAATCATCCCATCATTTGATAGTGGATAGTGAGCTTCTTTTTGAGTGACATATTTAGTCTCTTTCCCAGATTTGGAGTTATCAACATGTCCTGACAATTGGGGAGGTGAAGAAATTTGAGTTTTCTGCAAATTAACACAATTTCTTTGATATTCAGTATCAATATGTTGCAAATTCACCTCTTCAGAAAAGATGAATTCCCCATATTTTGACTTTTTATAAAAAGTAGAGGCATATATGTGACATTTCTCATCAACTTTAGGATGGACAACATCCTCCATAACAACTCCTTGCACTTTTTGCTTATCAACAAGAATGGCAGGTCCATCACCACCATTAGAATCGGGCTTCCGGACATGTGTAATTTTAGTATGTTACTATTCATACTTTGCTATTCTCTAAAAATTAAGTTTATCTTATTAGACACTAAATTTATTTCTCATCACAATTGTAAAAGACCATTTTTGGAAAATAATTTCACATTATTAATTATTTAAAGTATACAAACAATATTTTAAAAAACCTTTTTTTCAAAAAAAATCAATAATATTCATCCTATATTTATCAAGACATTTGAAAATCACAAATTTTACCATAATAAGAAGAAAAAATTTTACTAATACAAAAGGATTTCACAAACTAACTAAGGTCTCGTTACATATCCCCTTATAACACCATCATAGGAATTAAGTGTAAGGTGGGCTATAGTGATAGAATCTTGGGAACGCTCAGACACCATTTCTCAAGTGGTGATTTCTATCCACATGAACACCTCCCTTAGGCAATTTTGTTCATGCTTCCCATGATTAATCATAGCTTGGACTTGTTCTAGAGTAAATCCCAAAGATGTTACCTCCTTCCCAAGCTCTGATAGATGGGCTTCGTATGGCCCGAGTCAACTAGATTAGGTCATTGATTGTTCTTTCTGTATTAATTAACCATTATAACTTGTATTTATAAACAATAATCATAATGTTAAGAGATTATTATCCAACATTAATATTGACCAAGAGTCATGTTGACCAACATTCATATTGACCAACGGTCATATAACATTCGATACCCAATAGTCTTATTTAATTATACTCACTTAATTAATTAAAGGATATAGTGTTTTTCAGTATAAAATAACACACAATTTTAGGAAATAAATAGTATTAAAAAGTTCGGGTCATTACACACACTCACTAAGGGCTCTCATTCTTGTGTTTACAAGAAAAATGGTTGTTTATCATAATTTTATACTAAGGGGTATACCTAAGAAATGAATAAATATTAGGGTGGAGTTGAGACCAATTATCATTATGTAAGAATTTCTGTTCTAGAGGAATCTGAATTAGATTCAACATAAAGAGACCAACACTAGTTTCATGGATCTCGATGTTAATTTTTTACAATGTAACTATATGTGAGGGATCACATCCCAATGGACAGAATGATTTTTTTATCGAAAAACTATACACATACATGAATATCACTTTTTCTATGATAACATGAAATTTAACATTATATTCTCATTGGGAACACCATTACTCCATCCATAATTTCCTTGAATGTAATTCATAATACACATCCCAAAATCCTAGGGAAACATAACATGATAAAGGGGAACAAGTAGATTCATGACAAGGAATACATAAAATAAAATCTGTATAAGGTATGAATAATATGACAGGGATAAATGATTGTCATGTAATTATAGTTAAATAATCACATGATCTTGAATGTTATATATAGCTATCATAACTATTCAAATAACAACATAGACATTGATAAGGGATTTTATAATGATGTAATAAATAAATTAATACATGTTAAACATATTATCAAAGACTCATTCTATGAAATATACATAAATTGATAAGACCTTGGATATATACCCCTCTTTTTTACTCTATTGATTCTTATCGATGAGTGGAATGTTAATATAATTCATTTCCCCACCATCAAAATAATAAATAAAATCCATTCATCATAAAAATAAAAATTATAACTTCATAAACATTCCAAAATAGAAAGAAAAAAATATCCACATAGGATGAAATAGCATAAATAATGTCAATAATTCCCATAGTCAACGTGATCATAAACTCTCTCGAGAAAATTAGTGTTCCATATCATTAGAGTATATACCCATTTATCATATGATTCAATAATGTATCTTCACGTAGATGAAAATACATTAAAAATATAATAGGATTATTTCTTGAGGAAACTACCATTTTCAATTTGAAATAATATATCTAAAATCTAAAAAATTCCCAAATATTAAATAATTAATATTCATATATAGGAACCATTGAATCCCCTTAAAGTATTCTTCCATTCAATGGGGTTTCATAATTCTGGGGAATTATACTCATGCCGTTTACATTAAACTAATTATTCTATTCAAATATTTGGTAATATTTACAAATGTACATTTTCCAAAAACTGAAAAGAAGATTCATTTTAATAATTTTTTTAAAAGAAAATCATCGTAAAATTTTATATATAAAATAATTTAATAACAGTAAAAAAATTAATTAATATTTTGAAGAAGTATGAACTTAGATGAAAATATTCCCATATCAGTAGAAAAAAAATAACTTATTTTCTTTTAAAACATTATATCTATCTCAAGTGGTCTTAAAGAGATTAATTTAAAGTTATGAACAAAAATTTCATTAAATAACCATTGGGGAAAAAATATTTTTATGATGGAAATATCAAATAATTCCCCTAATTTATGAATAAACACAAACAATTCCGAATAAGGATGTGATTGTTAAATCTACCCTTATAGTGGATCAGAATTCTTTCATATGTCATTAGACATCGTATATAATAAATACAATTTTATAATAAGTAAATTATGTAACCATACTCATATATAACAAACCATATTAAAGTTACTTTTAACATTGTATAACCCATTGATCAATAATTATTTATTAAAATCACTCTTCTAAATGGTAACAGATTCATTTTTTATGTATAATCGAGTGTGATAATTTTGGTTATTATACTTTTATCATATATGAGTCATTTAAAAATTTTAATTAATTAAATTAAATATAAAATATAGTAATTATATAACTATTAATTTTCATATATAATTGATAGACATAGAAAATTATATTACACTATTCATAATGATGGTAAGAATTCTGTACACATAAGAACTTTTTTCACATTTGAAGTATATAAACAATAGAAAGGTGAATATTAATTTTTCAATTAACTAAATTTTATTTTATCATATATACAAATTATTTCCATATTTATAAAAATTAATTTAATGATTTGATGAGAAATAATTAACAACTACTTGGAGATAGTTACCGATACGTACTCACGAGCAAAGTATTTTATTTTTATAGGATGAAAATGAGTTGGAAAATTCTTAGAAGATAATAAAAATAATAATAACTAGGTAAATTTAATATCAATAAAAATTAAATTATAATATATTAAATATATTTAAATGACGTTGAAGATGAAATAAAATTGAATGTACTCACTTAATAGTTAAATGTATTTGTTGAAAATCATATTTTTGTTTGTACAACAAGTCATGAAATTATTAAATTTCTAAAAGAAAATAATCTCTATGAAATGTAGAAGGATTAAAATATATTAATATGGTCTTTATTTCATGTCTATGATGAATTTATGGGAAGATAGGGTAGGTTTAATACTTTTATAGTGTAGTGAAAGGAAACAACTAGAATGTATTAAAATATTAAATCATGTATATATATATATATAATATTTTTGTAATGTGTAACTCAGGATCCCCAAATTAAAATATAAAATTTTATAAGGTGTATATAATTTCATCCAATAAAAATTATTTAGTTTTCATACACATTTTAGCCCTTGTCATCTGTTAACAACATATTAAACTCACTTTAAAATTAACAATGAAAAGTTAACTTTTTTCATAATAACATAAGTATGTTTCCAATGGTAACAGTTTAAATATTTAAAAATTTCATATGAATATTATATAATTTTAGTCTTTTTTACTATATTAAATTTATTCATGTGTTAGAAAATAAATTTAATCTAAGAACACAAAATGAATAAAAAAATATTCTTATGAAAATACTCGACTGATGAGTAAAAATAATATTTCCTTCAAATAATGTAGTAATTTAGTATCCCTTGATTAAATTTGGTAAACAATAAAAAAATAAGGTTGAAATTTGGATAAATATGGAAAAAAAATATAATCTTACATCTATTTAAATAAATTCAATGAGAAAATATTTTTAGTTGAATAAAATATAACATATCTTTTAGAAAATACCAGAATGGATTCCAAAATTAAAATATGTTATTTAGAATAAATTATTTAGAACCTTAATAATTACATTTTTTCAAAACCAAAAATATAATAATATAATAAAAATTATTACAGTGATTTTGATCTTTTATAATATGGTTATATCCAAATTAACCACTTTTACCCATGTAATTGTTTTTCAATTGTTACTATTCATAATGAAAAAAATAATTTGAACATATTACATAATATTTATAATTATTATTCATAATATGTCTTATATTTTTATAATATTAATTTAATATATGTGTCATACCTTCAATTAAAATAAAACATGGAAACAGTGACAAAGAACTGCATTCCCTAGAAATTGTTTTTCTAGTGTATAAAATGTTTTTATACAAGTACATAACATAGTATTGATTGAAAATTTCAAATTGTATGATTACTAATATTAATTTACCCATTTTTCATTGAAAAAATATATAATAATTAATATTTAAAAAAAATTCAATTAAATGTATGTTTTTTTTAAATTATTATCATCTACAATCCACTAAAAAATAATATCATCTAAAAAATCTGAAACATTAATCTGATGTTAATATTTATATAGTCAATAAAAAATGATATCTATTTTTTGGAATATATTTTTTAGTACTGTTTGAAATTAATTATAATATTCTTGAAGAAAATACAATAATATAATTTTTTAATAAAAAATCTATTTATAAAACCTAAAATTACTTTAATATAATATACATTACCTATGAATAATTATGTGTTACATATATAAAATATTTAAACACATTTATTATAGTGTGATTATTCTTATTAATATATAAATTTTTAATAACAAGGATACATTGACAACATTTAACTAATAAATTTTACATGCATACCATGGTCTGTATATACTCAGTGTTTCATATATCATATGCTGTAAAATATATTATATTTTTCTAAAGGGAAATAAATCATAAAATATCAATGAGTAATATTCTACCCATGTATAAGTACTTTAAATTTAAATTACATCAAAATGATATAAGAAACTTAGGAGACTTAGGCGTCATCACATCCAGAGGATCCCACGTTACATCCTCAATTTTATGATTTCTCCACAAAACAAAGAGTATGTGAGAGGTCCTATTCAATATCAAATTCCGTATATGATCCAAAATGTTCCAAACATTTACACATTAGATAGATCATTTTCCATATGTGTGACCATTTATTTTCATAAATTTGAAGAGTAATAATTGAAATTAACTAAAAGAGATTCATGGAACACATCTTGTACATGAAAGATATTTAATTGAATCAAAGCGATAACCTATCATCCAGATATGATCAATAATTTAAAATATAAAAATATATCTAGGGATCATATTTAAATTATTTATAATTATCATTACTATTTATTATTGTAATATAAAAAATAAAATACTTTTACCTAACAACAAACTCTACATCTTACACAAGATTACTAGCATACCATTTTATAAAAAATGAGCTGTCATAATTTTCTAGTGAATTATTCCAAATATATTTTCCATTTAGTAATCCCAATGATTACCCATTGTCTTCATTAAACCAACATCATTTCATAACATAATATTTCTATGTTACCGTTGAGGTGTTAATCGAGAGCCTTATGAATACCAGATTGAATGATATTATTGTATGAAAATTTCACCAATGAAAGGTGTTGATCCCAACAACAATGAAAATACATATATAAAGGTATCATAATGTAAGATATAGATTGAATAGTCCACATAGAAGTAACATCAATTTTATTTGATACAAATTGTTAAAACTTATCTCTGTGTCCATGGAATATTGAACACTTCACCATAACTTAGATGTAATCCTCATATCTTGATCTAATATAATAGAGTTAAGTATTCCATGGAACCTTACCACTTATATATGTATATTTTGAAAATTTTATCAAGTTATAAATATTATATGATACTAATGACATGCACTGACTTTGTATGTTTCGTGACTACTACTAAAATATCATTGCAGACTTTTACTATTTTTGGGGTGTCTCGTAAAAAATATAGTGTATTGTTTTTTCAATTTCATTATGATATGTGTCATGTTTGTGAAATCCCACTTGTTAAAACCTATACCTAGATTCCATTATATGGTGACCCGATCCCGGTTGGCCACATGGACTTAGGCACATCTCCCAAATGCCCGAGGATGCCAACTCGCGGTGAGGGCCTATGTTAGTCAGTGGGGTGACTATGCCCTCATTACCAGAGTATCACAATAGAAGTCACACATATAAGAAATAGAAGCAGCGATGTAAATATTAGACAACTGGTAGTAAGACAGGAGAAAAAAACATACCAATAACTAGAAGTGTCTCATATAAAAAATTATGTGGATGATACATGTATCTAGAAAGTAGCCAAAAAAGTACATGGAAATACAATGCAATAAAAGTAAACCAAAAAATAACAGAAGATCAAATATGTATCCTAGCATCACAAGCCTCACCTTGATAATATGATCCCCTTCTCCAAATCCATAGTCAACCACATGAACTAGGACACTTACCCCTATCATCACTTACAACCATAAAATCTGTTTGGGTCCCCAAGGAGGCCCAAACAGGGTGTGAGATAGACATCCCAGTTGGCAACCACCCAGGTCTATACAGTTCTAAAATCAATTCTAAAAAATTGCTAGTATGTGTATAAAATGAGTAATTAAGTTAGTATTCCAATGGAATAAGTTTTTAAGAGTATTTAAAACAAACTATCCCTAAAGGCTACCAGAAAAAGAGAGTCATCTCCTACTTATGATACTATAAAAAAGTAAACAATTAATTCATACTACCGATCCATAAATCAATTTATATCTTGTAACCCACAGCCATGCTGTATAATGATTTCAAGTATCCCAAGACCATGCATTATAATGAAATATATCATCCCACGACCACATAATATAGTGGAACAAGACCTCAAGGGCTGGATCTAAGGTGTTAGAAGACCAAGTCAACCATTTAATAATTCTAGACCACAGAGGGCTAGATCCAAGGAGATTTTCCAAGGAATCCCACTGAGTCCCATGGGCGTCCCTGGTGGAAACTCGATTAAGAACTACTTTGGGACTTAATAGCATGGAAAAATCAAGTCCTACGTGAGCTCGTGAATGTCGGATCCATGGGGTAGTAAGGACCGAGGCATGCCACAAAATCCAGACCTAAAGGGCAGTGTCAACCCAAGGAATACAATACTACATTCCAAATCCATTCATTCCAAAATTCACATTAAAAAATATTCCATGTGAGTGTACCCACTGACCTCAACCTGCACAAGTCCTGAGTATACCCACTCTGTAAACAATTTGTCAAAACAAGCATATGGTCCTACCCTCCCATATAAACCATTAACCATTCCATTATCATTTTATATAGGTATACCCACATATATAATCCATTCAAAAATATTAGTTAAATTATAAAATCATGGAATAAATTGATATTAATAGTAAAGGGGGAGTTACATCTCCTAAGTAAGTTATTAAAGCTATCAAGGCAATATCAGGCTTCCTCTAACTAGGAAAGAACGACAACGCACCACACGGATGGTTTAAATAGGGATACACATGTTATTTCATTAAGGAACACCACTTGGGTGACCTTGAAATGATAAAAAGGTGTCAACACACCTAAACTAAACCTATGGGAATCCTCACTAGGTCCAACTATAGCTACAAAAAGAAAATCACTCAAAACAAGGCCTCGTCGGAAAGTCTGAAGGGAAGTGAAAAGTTTAAACACATAAAATGAATCCAAAAATTTGAATGAATGTATAGACCACCAACCTCACCTCATTTTTAAAAATATCCTCTAGTATCAATTCTGGATTCATACTAGTTTGGAATAAATTTGATGAATAGACATTGAACAAAATATTAGGGAATATGAGACTAAATCCAAATTGTGTTGTCGTTGTTCCGAAGAATGAAGAATGACTAAAAAAGGAAGTGATTACTTATTGATGTGGTTCCCAAATGACTGAAGTCTCTTGAAGTGGATTCCATATGGCTTTTATATATGAAAATATAGTTTACAGGTGTTTTGTTTCTAAAAAATGGAGAAAAAATATTCTTCCTGTAAAAAATTAGGCTACTTTATCTTTTATAAATCAAACCCTAAGGGGAAAGTACATAACATGTATTCCCAGTAAATGGTGTGTACATATCAATTTTATTTTTAGAGACAGACTGGGTTCATGTCGTGACAGGACAGTACATGGTTTTTACAGGAAGTACACGGCATGTAGGCCAAGTGATTGACGTGTGCCCGTCCTACAGCCAGATTTCAGCATGTTTTCCCATTTCTTTCTAAAAAAAACCCAACTGGCCCACCTCTTGCCTTAGGGTATAATCCAAAACGTAATTTAACAACATTTAAACAAAAAAGATAGATTCATACCTCAAGAAATAACAAGTGATCTTACTATCTTACCCCTGTATAACAATTCATCCTTGAATTTCTCTCTAAGGGGTGGTCACGATTCGTCTGAAAAATACTACGAACATGAAGCATGTACGACAGCCTCTCTCTTCCATGTCTCATCTTGTAAATGTCTATGCTACCATATCACCCATACTAGAGGAATTGACGACCCTCAGAGAACCTTCATTCTCTTATCTACTATACGAATAAGATGATCCTTAATGGACACATCGACCTAAATTCCAACTGCGTTGGGTTGAAAAACATTACATGGGTTTGGTGATAGCGGTGAAGCTGAGATACATGGAATACGTCATGCATGGCTCAATTACTCTAAGGAAACTATAACTGATTGAACCTAAACCAACTATCTCCATAATCTCAAATGTCTTGACATACCTTGGTGAAATTTTACCTTGTCTTCTGATTTTCCTATGTTCCATCCTCAGTGAAACACGCAAGAAAACCCGATCCCCAACTACGAACTCTAGAGGACATCTATGGTGATCGACATAAGATTTCAGATGATACTGGTCAGTATCCATTCACCTCTAAATCATCCAGACCTTCTCAGAAGTCTCCAACGGGAGACGTGGTCCCAAAAAAGCTGCCTCTCCTGCCTTTAACAAGCACATGGGAGAACGACATGGCCAACATTATGAGGCTTCGTAAGGTAAAATCTGTATCATCGCCTGACAGGTATTATTATTTGAGAACTCAACCAGGGGACTGTGCCACTCCCTAGAGCCCCTAAAATCTAAGACACATGCTCGAAGCATCTCCTCTAGCACTTGTATCATAAGATCCAACTATCCATCACTCTGATGGTGGTATGTTGTGCTCATAAGCACCTGTGTACCCAGTTCCCTCTAAAAAGTCATCTAGAAACAAGATGTAAAGTGGGAATCCCTATCTGAAATGATAGTGGGTGGAACCCCATGAAGTCATACCACCTCTCAGTTGTAAATATTTTCTATATAATCAACACTGAAGGTCTCCTTGGTTGACAAGAAATGTGGGAACTTTGTAATCCTATCAATGACATCCCACACAAACTCGTTACCTTGAGGTGACCTTAGAAAAACCATCACGAAATCCATCATTAAATTATATCATTTCGACTCTGGGATAGGTAAATACTATAAAATCCCAACTGGTCACTGATATTCTTACTTCCCCTACTGACAGGTGGAACACCTCCCTACAAAACCAGTTAACTCTCTCTTCATTTCTGGCCACCATTACTAACATCGAAAATCATAGTACATCTTGGTGTGTCTAGGGTGAACTACCCAAGATAAATCATGATACTCCTGCATAAAATACTCATGAATATCCACTGGAACCCAAACACGTCCATGGATACGAAAACCTCATCATTTCCTATCGTCCAACACTACTACAAAACTGGGCCAGGGAAGTGCCACCTTTAATCAACTCTAAGCAAAAAAGCACTAATAAAGGTAATTCTTTATCAGTGCTTATTAAAATCACTGATAAAGGGTCCCTTTATCAGTGCTAAAATTTTTTCGCTGGTAAATGGGGCCATTATAACCTTTTTTTTTGCGAGGATAAATGAATTTTTTATCAGCACTAGAAAAGCGCTGATAAAGGAATCCTTTATCAGCACTAAAATTATAGCGTTGATATAGAGTGATATTTATCAGTGTTTTTTTACCACTCATAAAGCACACACATTATCAATGCTAAAAAAGCACTAATAAAGCATCCACTTATCAGCACTTTTATAGAACTAATAAAAGAATAGTCCCCATTTTATAAAATGGGGTTCACAATGCACTCTACTTATAGTTCCCTCATGATCTCACGGTATTGTACACTTGAGACAACTCCCCTCCCTCCCGATCTTCTCTTTTTCAGACCTCCACCACAAGCCCTACTCTGTCGCTCACCCTACACTACCACAAACCCTACTTCTTATCCTCCCCCTCGAACCCCTTTTGTGAATCCTACTCCTTGCGAACCCTACTTCTCCTCCTCCCTACTGGACCCTACTCTCGGTCGTGAACCCTACTTCATATTTTTGGAATTTGTTTCGATGAGGATTGATTCTCGTCTTCCCATATTTAATATTTGGTGATTTTTTTCCTCATCCACATCTATTTCCATTGTTCTTATTCTAATATTCACTGTGGATTCTTAGTTTGGTTGGGGTTGTGTTGAGTGTTTGGGCAACGTTTTGATGATTTTTTGGTTCAGTAGGTTGATTATTTGTTTCTCATGGTGAGATTGTGGTTGGAGGACATTTCTTCTTCACCTTACGGTGTGCAATGAGATGTAATGATTCCTTGAGGTGTGTAATCCATCATTTCTCTTTATTGTTTATCATGCGAGAGGGTTTTCATATCTTGTTAATCTATAAAAGTTGTTTTTGATGGCTTAATAAAATATAAGGAATTTTAAAATTTTTATTAAATGATAAAGGGGTTTCATTTTCAAATTTTTTACATCCTTATTATTATTTAAGATATTATGATTTTACAAGATCGATTATCCATTGAAAATTATGGCCATTGGAATATTTATTTACACTCAATGATACGCTATGTGATTTTTTCTTTTGTTGGGATTATTGTCATATCACCTTAATATGGAAATTAGAAAACCCATTACGTTTAGAAAATAAAATTGTTTCCCTTGGATTATGGTCTTTCATAAATCCCTTAATAAATAAATTGTAATGTGATCAAAGGCCATTTTTTAATCTATAAAATGATATTGACTTGTTGTGATGTGTGGCCATGATTGTGGGGTGGTGATGTGTGGTCGATAAATGTGTGGATGATGATTGTTGGCTGTTATTCTGGGGGAGTGATGTGGTTTGTTGGGGTGCTTTTTGTTTAGTGAGGTGGTTTGTTTGGCCGTGATTTTTGAGGTGGTGAGGTAATGGTTTCTTTGTTCTAAATTATTTGGTAGTGATGGAATTAATAACTTTTTAATAATGATTTTAATGGAATGGGTTGGTTTTTTTAATGGGATGGAATCAAATGATAATTAAATAAATGGTGGGTTGTGTGGTTAAATGTGGTTGATGCTAAATAATGAAATGAATAAGTTGGATAATGTGAATTTTTTGGAAATATGAAATTAGGATTGGGGATTATTGTGTAGTGTTATGCATTTATAGTTGGAAACAATAGTTTCAATGTTGTAAATTGGTAAGCGTTTGGTTTTAAACCCATAGGTTGGGATTGTTTGTGTCAGGCTATATGTATATACTTTTATATTATTCATGATTTATGTATTCACCCTACCAACATCAAGAACTATGTTTTAAAACCCAAATAGTCATGTGAAAACTGTTTTTTCTAACATCCAATGAGGAGGAAAGATGTTTGGGTACTCGCTCTTTCCCGCTCTCTCTTCCAGGTGAGGTAGGTGTTTCATAGGATATAATGGCTGAAGGTTTGCTAGTTCATTAGATGGTGGTTGTGGCAGTCCATGTTTTTTTGAGGTACATGTGTCCATGATTTTTGGGTGGTGTCCCATGTGTTTTTTAGTGACATGGGACTATGCTTGTGGGATGGTGGCCCATGTGTTTTTGGGAAAGGTGTGATATGATCGTTCTTATAGGGAGGATTTAGGTGGGGTCCGTGCATGGTAGGAGGAGGAAAAAAAGTTGATTTCATAAATGTTTACAATACCCTGCTAGTTTGGTTATGATAGAGATTATGATTTGATGGCTTTGGTGTGTACAGGTGAGATGCGATGTTACTGTTCTTGTGGGTCGATGTAGTATATGAAAGAGATGAGAGCACTCGGATGTTTGACGTTTGGGGTCACAGTGGCATACCAGTAGGAAAGTGTTGTGGGGTACCCTTTATCGATATTCTTCTATTCAAATTATATTACTTGGTATGCATTATTTTTTGAAGGTGACTCGGTTAGTTTTGGGGTTGATAGTTGATAAATTTAGGTGTTTTTGGTTCTATTATTTTGCATGCCTATGTGTTTGAAATGAATTTTCATAAGAGAAATGGTTATGTTTTTTGTGTGTTGTAATTTAATACATCTTAGAAAGGGTATTATGGGTTGATTTAATGGTGTGAAATATGTTTTAAAAGGCACTAGAGGTGAAAATGGATTTCGGTGTAGGTTTTAATAAAGGAAACAAAATAATTTAGAATTTTTGGTTTGCTGTGGATTTTTAAATATGAGTTGTCAGTTTCTCAAATTATCAAATGAATTTTTGGAAATTATTCTTGGTTTATGTTTTATTATGCAAAGGGGCATTGTCCCATGAAGTTGGTTTATTAACTCTATGCTCTTATTCGGTTTCATAAAAATGGAATTTTTCAAATGTGTAGGTAATGGAAAATCTATTTGAAAGGGGTTTTGGTTTGAGTGAAAATAGAAAATGGATTCTTTTATGGAAAATGGATATTTACTTGAAATTATAGGCATTGAGTTGTGGAGGAGTCAGGTTCATGGATCCTTCTTTGGATTTTTTCGTATTTCAATGAGAATTGAAAATCATTTAAACTATGTCTTGGAAATGTTTTTATTGTAAATGGTTAAGCTCTATGAATCTCTACTTTTATAAGGCATTGGTTCTATTCTGCTATATTTGGAAGTATTGTATTGTGTATTTGAATCATAAATAATAATATTTGAAATTAAAATAGAATGGAGATGAATAAATATTGGATGGATGCTAATCGTTTTACAACAGCGTATGAGAATAGAGTGAAAGAGTTCATCAAGTTTAGAAAGGATCACGCAAAGGATCCTTCTCAAATCCTTTGTCCATGTTTACATTATTGTTATTCTAGACTAATTAATCCAGATTGGTTGGAAGAATATATGATATGTCATAGAATAGATCATACATATAAATTTTTGAATAAACATGGAGAAAAAATGAATGTAGCTACTGGCTGGGATAAAACTGCGTTTTATAGATCATCAGATATAATTAAAAATATGGATAATGAAAAATACTATATGCAGGATGTGGTTACATATGTCAATTCTGATGAAGATCGTATTGAGGAAATGACAATGATAGTTGAAGATGAACTCCGTGATTGCCCAAAATTGTTTTAGAAGTTAAAGAGTTGTGCAAAGATTCCATTGTATTCTAGTTGCCCAAAATATACAGCATTGTCACTTGTATTGAAGTTGTATAAATTGAAAGCAGGAAATTGTTGGAGTGATTTGAGTTTTACGAAACAACATTCTTTCTTGAATGACATGCTCTCGAATGATAATAAGCTCCCATTCCAGACATATGAAGCTAAATGGATGTTACGCTTGAAGGGTATGATTTCTGAAAGTATACATGTCTGCCCGAAAGACTGTATATTTTTTTCAAGGAGAAAAAATCACTTATAGAATTCCCAAAGTGTGGTTCTTATCAATAAAAGAAATATGAATCCAGTCCTACAAAACATGTATGGTACTTTCCAATCATTCAAAGGTTTAGGTGTCTATATAGAAGTGAAAAAAACTGCAAGACAATTGTCAAGGAATGCCGATAAAATAAATAAATATGGGAAATTGTATCACCCGACCGACTCTCCTCAATGGAAGAGAATTGATCATGAGTATCCTGAATTTTGGAAATGAGCTGAGAAACCTTCTTCTTGCGTTATCTACAGATGGAGTGAATCCGTTGGGTTTTCAAACTAACACTCATAGTACATGGCATGTTATGTTGGTAAGTAACAACTTTCCACCCCGGTTATTCATGAAATGGAAACTCATCATGTTATCAATGTTATATTAGGACCAAAACAACATGATAATGATATTGATGTTTATTTGGATCCTTTGATCGAGGATTTGAAGTTATTTTGGGATTCAGGTGTTATGCTGTATGATTCTTATAAAATTGAATACATCACATTGAGAGTGATGTTGTATGGGACGATAAATGATTTCCCTACATATGAAAATTTTTCTGGCTGTAGCATTAAAGGAAATCAAGGGTGTCCTATTTGAAAAGATAATATTGAATCAATTAGGTTGATACATTCATCAAAATCTGTGTTTCTAGGATATCATAGATTTCTACTCCATTAGTATAAGTACTGATCATAGACTACATCATTCAATGGACGTTCATAACAATGCACAACATCGTCTCCACTAATAGGTGACCAGGTGTTTTTGAATGTAAAAGATGTGAACACTGTTTTTGGTAAACCATTTTCTAAAAACCTTATGAAAATTGGTTGGAAAAAGGAGATTAGTTTTTTTAGAATTACCATACTAGAATTGTTTGTATGTCGAACATTTTATTGATGTGATGCATCTGAAAACAAAATATATGTGACAGTGTTATCAGAACATTTCTAACTGCCCCTAGAAAAAAAAGATGGAATTAATGAAAGTTTAGTCATGGTTTACATGGGAATACGAGAAGAGTTGGCTCCTATGAAGGGTGAAAATCGAATGTTTCTTCCTCCAGCTGCTTACACTCTTTCCAGGGAGGAGAGATATTAGTTTTGAAAATTCTTCAATGATGGCAAGGTTCTAGAGGGGTATTAATCAAATATCAGTAACATTTTGTCAATGAATGATTTGAAGTTAAAAGGTTTTAAAGCACATGACTGCCATGTTTTGATGAAAGATTCAATTCCTATATCATTAAGTTGCATTTTTTGCAAGATTTTTTTTCATACGTTAACAAAAAATTGTCTCTTTTTCAATGCTATATGCCACAATGTTTTAGACTCGGTGAAATTTCCAGCTATGGAAAAAGAAATTGTCTTCAAATAATGTGAATTAGAAATATTCTTCCCACCATCATTCTTTGATATAATGGTTCATTTTATGGTTCACTTGGTGGGGGAGATTTGACATTGTGGTCCTATGAACTATATATGGATGTACCACGTTGAATGGTATGTGATGATTTTGAAAGGGTCTGTCAAAAATCAAAGTTAGTGGGAGGGTTGTATTGTGGAGTGATATATTATTGTTAAAGCTATTGAATTTTGTACTGAATACCTATCTGATGTGAAAATAAAGGGTCTAACGAAATCTCATCACACTAGATGCATTGATGGTGAGGGATTTTCTGGAAGAGATGTTGTGACAATCAATATTACAGATCAGGAGCAGGCCCACCTTTATGTTTTACAAAACAGTTCAGAGTTTGATCCATATATTGAAACCCACAAAAAAATTCTTAGGCAGTTGAATCCATCAAGGGGAGAAAAATGGATATCAAATACACATAATAACCAGTTTATAGGATGGTTTTGGGATCATATTTTTATGATGTTATAGGAAAATATGATTTGAATTTCAGATCGATGTCGATGGCTAACCGTCAGACCAAGTGTGTATGTGTTATCTTAAAATGGTTAGCTAATTAATGGTTAGAAATTCTATACATATGAACATGATAAAGGAATTACCATGAAAAATATTAGAGTTACACTATGGTTGAAGCAAAGAATGTTTCTATTAGTAAGGACACAAATCCAATTTATACGAATATGTCATACTTTGGAATTATCTAACAAATATGGGATTTGGATTATACAACATTCCAATTACAAATTTTTCAATTAAAATGGGTTGATAACAATATTGGTGTTAAAATAGAAGAATTGGGATTTGTGAATGTTGATTTTTGTAAAGAATGTTACAAAGACAAACAGTTTATAATGGAATCACATGTGGTACATGTATTATATGTTCCAGACCTAGAAAACCAAAAGCAATCGATTGTTCTTTATCATAAAAAACTATTGAAGGGTCTGATGAAAATTAAATTGTGGAAAATCCTTTCAGTGGTATGTCACCATTATTTTACAGTGGTCCCAATGTAGATGAAGTTTTTTTTGCTATAGGAGACCACAATAAAGGGGTTTGGATAATCGATAGAGGTTTCAAATCCCTTTAGCCTTTGGAAAAAATAAACATAGTTCAATAAATAGGTTATATTTTGTTTTTAGTATAGATCTTGATATCTCGTGTTATTATCCTACCATTACTGAATTTATGTAATCAAAATTAACTATTTATCCATTTTTTTAGATAATAAATTCTATACATTAGGATTCTCCAAACCTAGAGGTTGAACAACTCTCTCGAGCTGCTGCTGCTACTCATAGTGCAGAGAAAAAGAAAGTTTCTCAACCTGTTGTTGATCCTAGTGTTAATGTCTGACATCCATCAGAATATTTCATTGATACCATTTTTGATGAACATATTGAGGATGTTGATATCAATGAAATGGTTAGGGATGAAGGACTGACGTTGTAGAAAACATAGGTGCTTCATAGTTTGATAGTGTTAGTCAATGTTCTTAAGGACAAAAGCAAAGGCATCAAATTTGATGTCGAATGGAATGCATGAGGCCAACATGTGAATCCCAAAAATGCTATGTTTAGTAGTTACATTGGAATTTCCACTCGGAAATGTGTGCCAATTGACGTAGATTCATATCACCATGTTGTGTCCAGGCTAAAGGCTGCGATCTGGGAAGAAATTATGGTAACATTATGATATTTTTTTTAAGTTACTAGCAATTAAAACAATGAAACAATGTATTACTCTTATCAATCCCTTGTAGAGTACATTTATAGTAGATGCTTCACACATAAATTATGTACTAAGGCTTGTAGGAATGATTCATCGAGGTTTTTACACTATTATAACAAAATGTCACCTGAAATATTCCAAAGGTAAAATAAACCCTCAACCACCCCTGTTCTATGCTCACCTGATATGCATGTATTCAACACTTTGATATTAAATTTTTTATTTATGAAACAGAAACTCAGTACTAAAATAAAGGAATGTGCATCAAAACCAACATACCCCTATCATAAATAAAGGTTGGGGTATGCTTCACTACAATAGAAAATGATACATATTTTAAATTTACTGTAATACTATTATATATCAAGAAAATACATCATAATTATCTTTCTATATTTAT
The DNA here is from genome assembly GCA_963277665.1 of Viscum album. Taxonomy (NCBI): domain Eukaryota; kingdom Viridiplantae; phylum Streptophyta; class Magnoliopsida; order Santalales; family Viscaceae; genus Viscum; species Viscum album. The sequence goes on from OY728148.1 coordinate 287,959,041, forward strand.
ATGTGTATTGATGTGTTTAAATTCAAAGTCACCTCCATCCCACGTCATGTGCTATGGAAGGAGGCATGTGTGAATATGGAAGGGAAGCTCGTAGATGAAAACACACCAAATGTGTGGGAAATATGTGTATGTATGACATGATAAAATGTTTTGTTTTAAAATTCTATTACATAATAATAATTACTTATTTGGATAAATTCGATAGTCATAGGAATCAGCTACTACTATAGAAGATGTAGACCTATTATCTACGGCTTTGAAGCAGCCAAAACAATATGGTCGTGTCAAAGGTGCGGAGTTTGGGGTGACACCCCTTGTAAATTTTGAGAAAAAAATGGATGATAGAAATGAAGAAATGAAACAAATTAGAAAAAGACTATAAACTCTTGAAGAACAATTCCTATGTCATGGAGAGTTGCTAGAAACTTTTATGGGAGCGAAGAAAAGAGAAGACACAACTTAGGAAGAACCAGCACGTGAAGATCCCACCCCACCCCCACCTGCTTTGAGTTGATTCATTCCCCTCAAAGAGATATCTTAGCTGTGGTACTCAATATTCTAATAATTACTCCCATGAAATGTGAATCTGACAAACACCGATAATTTTATGGTACTAATCTTCTACAGGGTGACAATTACTGTTATTTATCTGTTAACACCCACATATCACCTTGTATTGAGGGAAAAATTGTTCAACATCCCAGAGGACAAGCTTGATAATAGACCACTTCCAACAGATTATCTGGAAGTGATGATTAATGTAGATCATGAGCCAAATGTAGAGCTACTTATTGCCCATGATGATGATGATATTAATACGGTTGAAAAGGCTATTGGAACATTCATTTTATGGTTATCACAACTTGTAAGAGTACATATGGACAAAGAGGTTTTTATTTCAATTTTTTCATGCTAAACCTTTAACAATTATTGAAAAAAAGTTATGAACCAATGAATGTTATTATATATGGAGAAATGGAATGGGTGACCAGAAACTTGGGCTCAAAAGCATCTAAAGGATCAACCAACTTATCCAAAAGATCTACTGAAAGCATAATAACACCGTACGTTCTCTATCCACATTTACAAGAATTGAATAATCATGTAGATATGAAGATAAAGAGTAGTAGTAGTCATATATTTGTTTTTGAAAAGATTATATATGGAGAGGAAATTCAATATTTCATTCCTGTTGAAAATTTAAATGAAATCCTTGAATATAGTTGGCTAGGAATCATAGTTATAAATTTATATATGAGGTATGTTTTCATTAATTGAATTTCTAAAAGCTGATATAATGTGATAATTATAACTAAATTCATTTTATATTATTTCATGTCATATATATCAAAAAAATAGAAGGAATTTTCCTAAATGCCAAAATTTGAACTCGTTAGTCCTCATACCACATCAACACAACTAACAAAATTTGAGCAATCAAAAAGGGATGAAATAGTGAAAGGCTTTCTGAAAACATTTGAAAGCAATATTATGGATGACAAACTCTTCCAAATACCAAAAATAGAGGGTTAAAACTCTAAAATTAAAGAGTATCATTTATATTTTCACTTCTGTCATTACTAATTCCATTTTTTGTTTTTAGCCAACATTGGCTGCTAATTATGGTGAACATGGATACTCTAAAGATTTATTTTCTAGATTCAATGAAAGGATATCCAACAAACTGACCACACGTGATGGAGTTTGTGAATATTTAAGACACTACATCTTACATTTTAGGTCTAAACAACATGATATATAATTTATATTATCTTTTACTAGGGATTCTGTTATGATAGGGCAGTGTATCAATATCATCTAAAAATGAAATGAGGACATGGGCTAAGAATAAGGGGGCGATCAAGTACAAAATCTGGAAAAGTATCATGGTATATATAATAAAATTTCACTATCCAAACACCCATCAAAACAAGTTACTTATTCTCCAAATGATCAAAGTTTTTACATTTTGGAAAACATAAAATCGATAAAGATTACAGTTACTTTATTTGTAAATTTATGATAGATATAGTTTTCCATCAACAAACCATCATCCCTAAAGAGGTATTTTCAAAAACAACCACTATTTAATTTAAATTATTTATTATTTATTTATTTATATATTTTGCAGTACTACTCTGACTGTCAAAAATCCCCATATTTACAAGATGATATTGATTTATTCAGAAACGATTGGGCTACATACCTGATGGATGATTGTACACAAATAGCATGAAGATCTGACTTGGGGACATATACAATTGGTAGACATTTTTGAGAAGGGTTCACAGAGATGGAAAGATGAAACATTGTTGTATGTAAAAGTTCGTAGGAAAATTTTAATTGTAATTAAATAAAATATCCTTTCACTAATGAGTCATTTTTTCATTTTAAAAAATTAAATGCACTAGAAACATGCTAGAATGATGAACCCCTTTTCCTTGGGATTTGAATAAGAAAAACCATTAAAATATCCAAAATACATTCATATCATGAATTCCCACTCACATTCCAAGAAAATATGATTAAACTTCTATACCCTAAATTGATTGTAGTATGAGTTCAAATATGCTAAATAGATTCCCATGCGTTGAACATTTTCATTGTTAGAAATTGAATGTTTTGTGATTATCCATAATAAGAAAATTAAAATTGTTGGAACCTCCTTCTTCCATAGGATCTCCCCTCCCCCCCCCCCCCCACATCCATGTTTTCAATTTATCACAAAGATACATGGGTCATTTTTGATGTGTACAAGTAAACCCTACCTCAATCTGAGGCACGGTGTGAACTGAATCACTCCAAGTGTCTCTCTTTTGTTTAAAATGGACTAAATTTAAAATGGAATCAATAATTGACATAAAAAAACTAAACAAATACATTTTAATTGTGTTGATAATTTAGGAAAAAGATCCATGGGTAATGTGTGACATGTATGAGTCAACCCTACCTTAATATGAGGCACAGTGTAGCCTGTATCACTCAAAGTGTCTCTCTTTTGTTTAAAATGGACATAATTTTGAATGAAAACAAAAACTGACCAAACACTTTCATATTGTGTTTATTATTTAGGAGAAGGGTCCATTGGTAATTTGTGACGTTTATGAGTTAACCCATCCTCAATATGAGGCACAGTGTGGCTGGTATTACTAAAAGTGTCTCACTTTGTTTAAAATAGACAGAATTTTAAGTGAAAACAACAACTGACATACGAAAAACCTACCAAATGCATTACGATTGTGTTTATAATATAGGAAAACAATCCCTGGGTCATTTTGGACATGTATGATTCAACCCCGCCTCAATATGAGGCACGGTGTGACTGGTATCAATCAAGATGTCTCTCTTTTGTTTAAAATGGAGAAAAATTTAAGTGAAAACAACAACTGACATACAAAAAACCAACCAAACACATTAATATTGTGTTTATAATTTAAGACAATGATACGTGGGTCATGTTTTACGTATATGAGTCGACCCTTCCTCAATCTAAGGCACGGTGTGACCGGTATCACTCAAAGTGTCTCTCTTTAGTTTAAAATGGACAGAAATTTAGTGAAAACAACAACTGACATACAAAAAACTGTCCAAATGAATTCTGATTGTGTTGATACTTTAGGAGAACTATACATAGGTGATTTTTTAAATTTAAAAGTCAACCCCACCTCAATATGAGTCATGGTGTAACTGGTATAACTCAAGGTGTCTCTCTATTGTTTAAAATACAGAGAATTTTAAGTAAAAACAAAAACTGGCCAATGGAAAACCAATGAAATGAATTTGGATTATGTTGATACATTAGGAGAATGATCCATGTGCCATTTGTGACATGTACGAGTCAAACCTTCCTAAATTTGAGGCATAGGGTGGTTGGTATCACTCAAAGTGTCTCTCTTTTGTTTGAAATGGGAAGAATTTTAAGTGAAAACCACAAACGACATTTAGAAATATGACCAAAAACAATATTATTGTGTTGATATTTTAGGAAAAATACCCATGGGTCATTTTTGACGTGTATGAGTTAACCCCACCTCAATCTGAGGCATAGTGTGACTGGTATCACTCAAAGTGTCTCTCTTTTGTTTAAAATGGACGAAATTTTAAGTGAAAACAAAAACTGGTGTATGGAAAACTAACCAAACACATTATGATTCTGTTGATACTTTTTTATAAAGATACATGACTCATTAATGTTGTGTAAGAGTCAACCCTACCTCAATCTGAAGCACAGTGTTACCAGTATCTCTCAAGGTGTCTCACTTTTGTTTAAAATGGACAGAATTTTAAGTGAAAACAACAACTGATGTATAGAAAACTAACCTAAATTATTCGTATTCTGTTGATAAATTAGTAGAACAATCCATAGATCATTTATAACTTGTAAGAGTCAACCATGCCTCAATATAATGCATTTTTTGACCAGTATCACCCATTGTGTCTCTCTTTTGTTTAAAATTGGCAGAATTTTAAGTGAAAACAACAAATCACATATGGAATACTAAACAAATGCACTTGGATAGTTTTTATACATTAGTACAAAGATCCATGGGTCATTTTTGATGTGTAAGAGTCAACCACACCTCCATCTGAGACACAGTGTGATCGGTATCAATCTATGTGTCTCTCTTTTGTTTAAACTGGATAGAATTTTATGTCAAAAACAACAACTGGCATAACGAAAATTGAGAAAACACATTTATATTGTGTGAATACATTAGTAAAATGATACATGGATCATGTGTGACGTGTATGAGTAAACCCCACCTCAATCTGAGGTTGGTGGGGCCAGTATCACTAAAAGTGTCTCTCTTTTGTTTAAAATGGGCAGAATTTTAAATGAAAACAACAACTGATAAACAGAAAATGGACCAAATGCATTCAGATTGTGTTTATAATTTATTACAATGATCCACGGGTCATTTTTTATTTTTATTAGTCAACCCTACCTCAATCTGAGGTACAGTGTTGCCGGTATCACTCAATGTGTCTCTCTTTTGTTTAAAAGGGACAAAATTTTAAGTGAAAATAAAAATTGACTTACAGGAAACTGACCAAACGCATTAAAATTGTGTTAATACTTTATTATAATGATCCATGGGTCATTTTTGACGTGTACTATTCAAACCCGCTTCAATATGAGGCACAATGTGACCGATATCACTCAAAGTGTACCTATTTTGTTTAAAATGGATATAATTTTAAGTGAAAACAACAACTAACATAAGGAAAACAAGAAAAATGCATTAGTATTGTGTTGATAAATTATTAGAATTATTCATGTGTCATTTTTGACATATATAAGTCAACCCCACCTCAATATAATGCATGGTGTGACCAGTATCACACATAGTGTCTTTCTTTAGTTTAAAATGAAGATAATTTTAAGTGAAAACAACAACTGACATATGGAAAACCGACCAAGTGCATTAGGATTGTGTTGATACATTAGAAATAATATCCATGGGTAATTTATGATGTGTAAAAGTTAACACCACCTCAATATGTGGCATTGTGTGGCCGGTATCACTCAATGTGTCTATGTTTTGTCTAAAATGGACAGAATTTTAAGTGAAAACAACAATTGATGTATTGAAAACTGACCAAATGCATTCTGATTGTGTTGGTACATTAGGATAATTATCCATGGGTAATTTTTTATGGTTACGATTCAACCTCACGAAAATCCAAGGCAGGGTGTGATCGGTATCACTCAAAGTGTCTCTCTTTTGTATAAAAAGGAAAGAATTTTAAGTGAAAACAAAAACTGACATACAGAAAACCAACCAAACACATTCTGCTAGTGTTGATACATTATTAGAATGATACATGGGACATTATTGACAGGTAAGATTCAACCCTGCCTAAATTTCAGGAATTTTGTGGCCGGTATAACTCAAAGTGTCTCTCGTTTGTTTAAAATGATCATAATTTTATGTGAAAACAAAAAATGGCGTACAAAAAGCTGACCAGAATCATTAGGATTGTGTTGATACTTCATGAAAATAATCCATGGTTCAGTTCTAATGTGTACAAATCAACCTCTCCTTAATCTGAGACACAGTGTGACCAGTATCACTCAATGTGTCTCCCTTTTTTAAAAATGAACAGAATTTTAAGTGAAAACAACAACTAAAATACAGAATACCAACCAAATGCCTAATAATAATGTTAATACATTATTAGAAAAATACATGGGTCATTTTTTATGTGTAAGAGTCAACCCCGCATCAATCTGAGGCACGGTGTGACAGGTATCACTCATAGTGTCTCATTTTTTGTTTAAAATGGATAGAATTTTAAGTATAAACAAAAACAGACATACATAAAACTGACCAAACACATTCATATTAGGTTTATACTTTATTACAATTATCCATGGGTTTTATGTGACATGTATGATTCAACCTCACCTCTATATGAGGCATGTTGATGCCGTTATCCATCAAAGTGTCTCTCTTTTGTTTAAAATGGACAGAATTTTAACTGAAAACAACAAATGATGTAGGAAAAATTGAACAATGCATTCAGATTGTGTTGATACATTATAATAACGGTCCATGGGTCATTTTGGATGTTTATGAGTCAACCTTGCCTCAATCTGAGGCACAGAGTGACCGGTATCACTCAACGTGTCTCTCTTTTGTTTAAAATGGACATAATTTTAAGTGAAAACAACAACTGACATCCGGAAAACTAACCAAATGCATTATTATTGTGTTGATACTTTAGTCGAACAATCCATGGGTCATTTTTGACATTTAAGATTCAACCCCATCTCAATCTGAGTCAGGGTGTGACTGGTATCACTCAAAGTGTCTCACTTTTTTTTAAATGGACATAATTTTAAGTGAAAACAAAAACTGGACAAGGGAAAACCAATCAAATGATTTTATATTGTGTTGATACATTAGTATAATGATCCATGTGCCATTTTTGACTTCTACGAGTCAACCCTGCCTAAATACGAGGCATGGGGTGGCCGGTATCAGTCAAATTATCTCTCTTTTGTTTAAAATGGGCATAAATTTAAGTGAAAACCACAACTGACATTCAGAAATATGACCAAGCACATTTGGATTGTGTTGATACTTCAAAAATAATATCCATGGGTCATTGTTTATGTGTATGATTTATCCCCACCTCAATATGGGGCACGGTGTGACCGGTATCACTCAAAGTGTCTCTCTTTTGTTTAAAATGGATAGAATTTTAAGTGAAAACAAAAACTGATGTGTGGAAAACTAACCAAACACATTATGATTGTGTTGATACTTTTGTATAAATATAAATGGGTAACTTATGATGTTTAAGAGTCAACCCTACCTCAATAGGAGGCACATTGTGACCAGTATCACTCACGGTGTCTCTCTTTTGTTTAAAATGGATTGAATTTTAAGTGAAAACAACAAGTGATGTACAGAAAACTGACCAAAACGCTTTCGGATTTTGTTGATAATTTAGGATAATGATCCATGGTTAATTTCTAACGTGTAAGAGTCAACCCTACATCAATATGATGCATTTTTTGTCTGGTATCACTCAATGTGTCTCTCTTTTGTTTAAAATGGACAGAATTTTAAGTGAAGACAACAACTGTCATATGGAAAACAGACCAAACGCACTTGGATAGTGTTGATACTTTAGTCCAAAGATCCATAGGTCATTTTTGATGTCTATGAGTCAACCAAGACTCAATCTGAGGCACAGTGTGACTGGTATCAATCTAAGTGTCTCTCTTTTGTTTAAAATGCACAAAATTTTATGTCAAAAATAACAACTGACATAATGAAAATTGAGAAAACACATTCATATTGTGTTGATATATTATTAAAATTATCCATGGGTCATGTGAAACGTGTATGAGTCAACCCTGCCTCAATATGAGGGTAGTGTGGCCGGTATCACTCAAAGTGTCTCTCTTTTTGTTTAAAATTGACAGAATTTTAAATGAAAACAACAACTGACAAATGGAAAACAGACCAAACGCATTCAGATTGTGTTTATAATATATTCCAATGATCCATGGGTCATGTTTGACTTATACGAGTCAACCCTACCTCAATATGAGGTACGGTGTGGCTGGTATCACTCAATGTGTCTCTCTTTTGTTTAAAATGGTAAGAATTTTAAGTGAAAATAACAACTAACTTACTGGAAACTAACCAAATGCATTAGTATTGTGTTGATTTTTTAGGAGAAAGATCCATGGGTCATTTTTTATGTGTACTATTCAACCACTCCTCAATATGAGGCACAGTGTAACCGATATTGTAACACCCCAAGCTTCTACGGTACGCTTCTCTTTGAATAATGTGATAGCGTGTGTTGTACGCAACACCGAGTTCTAACACACCATAACTAATCAAACATGCCATTATGAATAGTAAGACCTACTTTTTGAAATTATATATATTTTATATTTGAAAATGGACTTCATTTTTGGATTCGGAATATCGAATTTAGCCTAAGGTGAAATTTTGGTACATTTCGGATAACTTTCATATTTTGATGAATAGTGAAAATTACTAAGTTTTAATTAAAAACAACTTTTTTAATCAAAATAATTAATAGTGATAAATTATGAATTTGAGTGGTTTTAAAGTATATTTAGAATATATTTTTACCATTTAATAAAATGTTGGTCATTGGACATAATTTTACAATTAAACCGAACATAAACGAATGTCAATCTTTTGATAGTTATTATCTCTTAAAAACACGCTTTTTGTTTTGACAGCGGGAATTAATTTTAAATTAATTTCTTCCACTTCTGTGTTTTGAATTTAGGAAAATGGATTCCATATTTTGAATCAGGATGTTCAAATTGTGTAAATAGGTAACTTTTATTTTTAGACATTTTGAATAATTACTGCAGTAAATATTTTATTTACCATGGTTAAGGGTAAATCCGGTAAATAAGGGTTAAAAAATAATATTATAATATTACTAAATTACCCTAAAACGTGTATTAACCCTATTGGTTGATACATGGTCGACCATGGGAATATTTGGGCCTATTTTGGGACCCCATGGATCCACTTGTAAGTGATAATGACACTTTATTTTAATTAAGTTAAAATGAATACAAAAATGACAGAAGCATATATCTTTTATCAGAACAATTGTTACATAGGGTTATATATGTTGGATTTTAGATTATAAATATTCATTATAAATCTAAAAAGATTTCTTACATAATGATATTTTATTTATAATTTTTAGACATTAAATAATTTATTTTATTTATGACACAATGATGATGCAGTAATTACTATAATAGTGAAAAATTAAAATAATTGATATTATAAATACCCAAATAAATATAATATGAAACTTTTAATGAATTAAAATAATTTTCTAGGATAATATGATATATTAGGATTGATTTAATTGACTTTGTTCTAAGTAATCAATCTGTTATGAGTTTCACAAAAATCAACTATTGAATAGTGTCAAAATTGACATAAAAGAGTTCTTAAAACAAATATTATATTATTAATTGATATTAAATTCTTAAAAATCTACGGTTCGGCCAAGAGACTTATATCATGATAGGTTCATCATTAATGTACCACTTGGGGGTCGCTTGGATGTATATTGTAAGTTTATTAACCATATTATATAAAAATACAAAGAGACATTGTAAAAGTGAAACTAATTAACTTAGAGTTAATACTTAAAGATAAGGTTAATATAAGTACCCAAACCTGTCTAAATTCTACTGGTTGAGTGGTTTTCGACCTATCCCCACCTTAACCTTTGAATAATAAGCTTTGGAGACATTAGAAACCGAATATGAATTTATTATAAATTAATATTTCTAGCTTTTCCAAAGGTGCCCCTCACCCCTCTTATAAAAGGACACTCCTCCTTCTCATTTTGTCACACCTTCAAAGCCTTTTGGTTCAGCCAAACTCTGCCCAAATACTCTCCCAACATCCCTCACTACAACCTAGAGGCCTTAGTTTGATCAGAAAGCCAACCTAAGGAGCCCTTTTGATCAAATCAAAAGGAAGAACCCGAAGAAGAGGTAATGATTTCACCACCCTTCTCCAAATTCATTTCTTCTTCCACTTCTTCTTCCTTTGTTCTTACCATTATAAAATAATAACTCCAGTATCTCACATATACTGTGATGTTATTATAAATATGGTACAACCATATTCAGTATTCTATCCACCCTTTGAATAACATGTCACCATATGTGCGTACGTACGGACTACCGTCTCCACGTCGTGGTGTAATTGTTATTCAATATAATATTATTTAAATGGGTATAATAATGATGTGTAACTCATGTAAATAATAAATATAACATGTTAATGATTCTGTATATATGATATACCATCCATTTATATATTATTTTAATATCAAAAGAATGATATTGTCGCTCGTGCGTACGTACGGACTACCGTCTCCACGAACGCGATGAGATTCATTCTCCATCGTATCCATTCAAGTATAATTATCATTTGATGATTTAAAAATGATGTTTAAGGACTAGATATCATTCTGTATATGAATAAGATACAACAACCATGGCTTATGTAACAAAACATATAAAAGAAAATGAGTAAGTTAACTCCTGAAACGACGATAATTCTAAGATATTATTAACAAATCAATGTTAAAAGATCATATATGATATCATATTATTATATATGATTCTTGTATAATTTAATAACAACTATTTCACCATTATACAGGCGTTTAACCTACCCCAACCAAGGAAAAGTACAAGGTAAGGGTTTACTTTACAACCTCTTCATTATCCAAGGTTGTTTATACGTAATAATCTATTGGGATCTCTTTATCATCCACATCCATGTTTCTTAAAAATGCATTTCAAAACATTTTTACTATTTACTAGAATATGAGTTAAAGTCATTTATACCCTTTTTGACTTTTATAAGTGGTTTATAAAGGAATCTTTTGGTCGTTTTCAAAACAAGGTCCTTTTTAACCTTTTCGACAGAATTAAGGTAAGATGGTTTTTTTTAAAACTTATACGGCGGGTGCGGCTATTTTCCGCCGTTATAAAATCTTCAAATCTTCCCTTACAAGCTTAGAAGAATATTTTCAAAGAAAATGTTTTATTTTATATGGATCTTAAATTATTTCAAAATAAAAGGAGATATTTCTTTAAAAAGAATTTTGATTTCATCTATGCCAACATCCTTTGATGGATTTTAAGATTATTTGAAGTTGATTTATTATGATACAAAACTTCTATATTGTATTGAAGGTTTTGTGATATGTTTGACTGTGGATGTTCTATTTTTATACCATTCATAGTTTATGGTGAAAGTATTGACATTTCATATGCTAGTTATAATATGAATGTTTATGTTATGTTTAAACCTTTTCATATGGGAATGCATTGGACTTAATATGTGACGGGTGGAGCCCGTTATAGCTCCTCGATGCATCGGTAGGTCTCATGAGACAAACTAGTGTCTTGGCACAAGGCCTTGAAAAAATATTATTTGTAGTCTTGGCACGAGGCCTTGGCTATGTGGTTATGATAGTCTGGCATTATGCATTCCAACATTATGAAAGTGGTTATTGATATTTGCATGTGATTATTCGATTAGTAGAATATCCATGTGAATAAGTAAATGGCATTATTTCATTTTATTTATTCCATACCATGTTGAAAGTTCATATTTAAAAGGCTTTTGTTTTTGTTATACATTTCCTTAAATGTTTATTCTTATTTATGAAAGTTTCCGCTATATTGTTATCCTTACTGGGCATTTGAGCTCACCCCTTTTCTATGTTTTATTTTTCCCAGGATGTGAAGAAGTAAGTTATGAATGACCTGCAGGGATTTTATGAGGGGTTAATAGTGTGGATTGTGGAAACATTATGTTGTTGTAGTAGTTTTTCATTTTATGATGTAATGTAAAACTTATGAATATATCTAGTGTTTCCAAGGCTACTAAACCAATCGGTCTTTCGAGATTTAATCTTTCTTGTGATCATGCCAATGTTATGTAATAATTCACCGACTCTGGGTAACTGGGGTCGGGGCGTTACAGTTGGTATCAGAGGAAGTTTAGTACAAACCTTGGAAGCTAGATTTAGATAAACTCTGATTAGAGCACGTAGACCTAAGGTGAACTTTGAGGATTAGTATAGAAGAACTTCCTAGAATTTTGGTATTGTAGAGATTTTGTGAGTTTTCCGAGCAATACATCCCTGTCTGGATACGAGCAGGTAGAGGCGGCTCTGGCACAGATGTACCTAGGGGTAAAACCCGAAAACACCGCTTTGAGCAAGACTCGAACGGGAACTGGTGCACGACAACGGGCCTTGCTGCACTCTTGGTTACGACACTCCCGGGGGATATGCTTAGGATAACTCTCATTTTCTTTACAAATCATTTTGAAGGGATTATGAGTATATACATCCTCAAAGAAAACATTCTTATGATTATGGATTATATCCATAAATAGTTCAATTTATGTCAAGTGTTTTATAAGTATGGGATTATGTATTTTGATTCATAAACTGATCTAGTTTATGCCATTGTTTAGAAATGGCGCCTAGTGGAAGAAATGGAAACCGTATCAATGCACACACTCCATGTAGGGATTTCCCTCCTGCTCAAGATAATTATAGTGGGGCTGGTGATGCAACTGGTGCTGATCAGCTAATCACCATACTGGGACAACTTACTCAGGTTATGAATAATAACCTTACCCGTATGGAGCACCCTGATCCGCAGCGTGGAGGATCAATGTTAGATCAATTCATGAGGCAACAACCACCAATGTTCAATGGGAATACAAATCCCTTAGTAGCTGAGCAATGGATATTTTCCCTAGAGAAAATATTTCAGGCTTTGGGGAGCAGTGAAAGGGAAAAAGTTATCATGGCAGTTTACCGCCTCACTGGAGATGCTGATCAATGGTGGTCATTGATTCAAAATACGAAGGAAGATGATGAAGTATCAAATATGGAATGGAGGGAGTTCAAAGATCTGTTTTTAGAAAAAGACTTCCCTCGCGACCATCGAGCAGATATGGAAAGACAATTTCTGAGTCTGAGACAAAAGGAGGATGAGAATGTCACAAAGTATGAGGCTAACTTTACAAGGTTAGCGAGGTACGCTGGTGATTATATTCGTAACCCAAGAAGTAAGATTGATCGTTTCTTTGATGGGTTAAAACCATTTCTCCGTCGAGCGTTAGTCTCACAATCCTTTTCATCGTACGAAGACATTGTCTCATGTGCTATCAAGACCGAAAAGGAATTCTCTAAGTCTTATGACTTTAAAGCAAAGCAAGAGAAGAAGAGACCTGCTGATCAATATGGGAATGGAAATAAGGGGAAGAAGGGAAAGGTTGAATATCCATCTTGTGGTAAATGCGGGAAGAAACATCCTGGTACTTGATTGAAGGGAATGGGAGTCTGTTACAAGTGTGGTGAAAAAGGCCACCAAGCTCATGATTGTAAGGGGAAGAAGGAAGCTACCAACGTTCAGTGCTACAATTGTAGGGAGATGGGGCATTATGCAAATTCATGTCCTAAGAGTCAGGAGAACTTACCTCAGAAAAGGCCAAGGGATCAAGTCCAGGCTTATGCTATCACTACTGCTGAGGTAGAAGCTCCGAAAGACGTGGTGGCAGGTAATTTAATGGTTTCCTCAAGTTTAGCAAATGCATTATTTGATTCTGGATCATCGCATTGTTTCATATCTTCCCAGTTTGCTAAGAAAATTAGATATTTCCAATTTGATTTAATAAGGGAGTTGTCAGTTAAAACTCCTAAGGGAAGTATCGTTGCAACAAAGTTTTGTGAATCAGTCCCCATTAGAGCACATAAATTTTCTTTATCTGCTGATTTCATCGTCATACCTATGATTGAGTTTGATATAATCCTCGGTATGGACTGGATTTCGGACTATGATGCAAAGATTTACTGTAAGAAGAAAGAGGTTACGATTCTTGATGATAATGATAAGGAGCACCTTATTTTTAGAGCAGAATCGTCACCACCTAATTCTTATTTAGATCCACCCCCAGTAGCTCAACTTAATTCAATTGTTGGGGAGGAAGAGAATGAAATAACTGTCGGTGAGGAAAGGAATGTTCAAATAGAGGATGTACCTGTCGTGAAAGAATTTGTAGATGTATTTCCGGAAGATTTACCTGGACATCCTCCAGAACGAGAAGTTGAGTTTTCTATTGATTTGATTCCTGGATCAAGGCCTATATCGAAGACCCCTTATAGAATGGCCATTGTAAAGTTAGTCGAACTAAAGAAACAACTAGAGGAATTGAGTAATAAGGGATTTATTCGCCCTAGTGTTTCTCCATGGGGAGCCCCGGTTCTTTTTGTTAAAAAGAAAGATGGATCTATGAGGTTATGTATCAACTACAGGGAGATCAATGCTATAACGATAAAGAAAAAGTATCCCCTACCTCGTATTGATGATTTATTTGACCAACTGCATGGAGCTCAATACTTTTCAAAGATTGACCTTCGATCTGGATACCATCAGTTGTGTGTGAAGAAGGAAGACATTCCGAAAACAGCATTTCGAACCAGGTACGGGCATTACGAGTTTACTGTAATGCCGTTTGGATTGACTAATGAACCCTCTGTATTCATGGATCTAATGAATAGAGTTTTCAAGGAGTATCTCGATGAATTTGTGGTTGTATTTATTGATGATATCTTGGTATACTCCAAAACCTACGAAGATCATGAAAATCACTTGCGCATTATCTTGAAGACTCTGAGGAGGCATGAATTATATGGGAAGTTTAGCAAGTGTGAATTCTGGCTTCAGGAGATTTCTTTTCTTGGCCATATTGTCTCTAAAGATGGAATCTCTGTTGATCCTTCTAAGACCAAGGCAATCCAAGAATGGCCAGCACCTACGAGTATAACTGAGGTATGTAGTTTTATTGGTTTGGCAGGTTATTATCGATGTTTCGTCCAGAATTTTGCCTGATTGGCTAACCCATTAACAAAGCTCACACGTAAAGGGGTTAAATTTGTTTGGAAAAAAGAGTGTGAAGAATGTTTCGAAGAACTGAAGAGAAGATTAGTCAATGCTCCTATATTGACTCTACCATCGGGGAATGATGGGTTCGTTATTTATAGTGATGCATCGAAGAAAGGACTTGGATGTGTCCTTATGCAGAATGATAGAGTTATTGCCTATGCATCACGATATTTGAAAATTCATGAACAAAACTATCCTACTCATGATCTCGAGTTAGCAGCAGAGATCTTTGCTTTGAAGATATGGAGGCACTACCTCTATGGTGAAAAATGTGAGATTTATACTGATCACAAGAGTTTGAAGTATATTTTCTCACAAAAAGAACTCAACATGAGGCAAAGGAGATGGCTTGAATTACTCAAGGATTATAATTGTACGATACACTACCACCCAGGGAAGGCAAACAAGGTGGCAGATGCTTTGAGTAGAAAAGACCATGGAGTTTTGAACAATATGAGAATTGAAAGGGATCCAATTTTCATGGATCTAGTGAAGATGGACATGGGAATAACCAGGGAAGGTGAAACATCAGTGCTTTTTCAAATGGTTGCCAAACCATCTTTACTAGAAAGGATTAAGAGTTCTCAGACCGATGATGAAGAATTCCAAAAGAAGATTAAAGTTGTGAATGATGGGAGATTGAGAGACTTTGTGTATGAAGATGGAATTTTGAAATTCGGGAAGAGACTTTGTGTTCCCAATATACCTGATCTAAAAAGGGAATTTCTGGATGATGCTCATAGTTCCATTTTCTCTATACACCCTGGGAGCACCAAAATGTATAGAGATTTGAAGGAACATTTTTGGTGGGACAACATGAAGAGGGAGATTGCTGATTTTGTGTCAAGATGTATGGTTTGTCAACAAGTGAAAGCTGGAAGGCAACAGCCTGGAGGAGTCATGCAACCTCTTCCCATACCGGAGTGGAAATGGGACAATGTTACGATGGACTTTGTCATGGGGCTACCAAAGACTCCTAGAAGGAACGATGCAATATGGGTTATTGTTGATCGTCTTACCAAGACAGCACATTTTCTTGCTATAAGAGAAGATCTACCCCTGGAACGTCTAGAAAGACTATATATTAATGAAGTAGTGAGACTTCATGGAGTACCCCTATCGATTGTTTCTGATCGTGATCCCCGTTTTACTTCAAGATTCTGGAAAAGTCTTCAGAAATCCCTGGATACTGAACTTCATTTGAGCACTGCTTACCACCCTCAGACAGACGGACAATCAGAACGGACTATTCAAACCTTAGAAGACATGTTGAGATCTTGCTCACTTGACTTTCAGGGTATGTGGGATCAATATTTACCTTTGGTAGAATTTTCCTATAACAATAGCTTCCATTCGAGTATTCAGATGGCACCATATGAAGCGTTATACGGAAAGAGATGTCGTACACCAACCTGTTGGGATGACGTTGGTGAAAGAAATCTTGTAGGCCCAGAACTGGTGGAGTAAATGGTGGAAAAGGTGAAAGTAATCCAAAATCACATCAAAGCAGCTCAAAGTAGGCAGAAGAGCTATGCCGATAATCGAAGGAAGGATTTGGAATTTCAAGTCGGTGATTATGTTTTTCTGAAGGTATCTCCATGGAAGGGAGTCATACGTTTTGGTAAGAAACGTAAATTGAGTCCCAGGTACATCGGACCTTTCGAAATTCTAGAACGAATTGGGGTTGTAGCTTACCGATTGGCAATGCCGCCAAGTCTCTCCAAAGTTCACGATGTGTTCCACGTATCTCTATTGAGGAAATACATGCCTTATCCGACGCATGTACTCACCTATGAGGAATTAGAACTGGAACCCGATCTGTCTTATTGCGAAGAGCCCGTCAAGATTCTTGATACGAGAGAACAAGTGCTGAGAAACCGGACGACGCGTCTGGTAAAAGTTTTGTGGAGAAACCATAAGATGGAAGAGGCAACGTGGGAACCCGAGGAACTTATGATGAAGAACCACCCGAGTCTTTTTATGCAGTAATACCCTAGAAATTGCGAGGACGCAATTATTTGAAGGAGGGGAGAATGTAACACCCCAAGCTTCTATGGTACGCTTCTCTTTGAATAATGTGATAGCGTGTGTTGTACGCAACACCGAGTTCTAACACACCATAACTAATCAAACTAGCCGTTATGAATAGTAATACCTACTTTTTGAAATTATATATATTTTATATTTGAAAATGGACTTCATTTTTGGATTCGGAATATCGAATTTAGCCTAAGGTGAAATTTTGGTACATTTCGGATAACTTTCATATTTTGATGAATAGTGAAAATTACTATGTTTTAATTAAAAACAACTTTTTTAATCAAAATAATTAATAGTGATAAATTATGAATTTGAGTGGTTTTAAAGTATATTTAGAATATATTTTTACCATTTAATAAAATGTTGGTCATTGGACATAATTTTACAATTAAACCGAACATAAACGAGTGTCAATCTTTTGATAGTTATTATCTCTTAAAAACACGCTTTTTGTTTTGACAGCGGGAATTAATTTTAAATTAATTTCTGCCACTTATGTGTTTTGAATTTAGGAAAATGGATTCCATATTTGGAATCAGGATGTTCAAATTTTGTAAATAGGTAACTTTTATTTTTAGACATTTTGAATAATTACTGCGGTAAATATTTTATTTACCATGGTTAAGGTTAAATCCGGTAAATAAGGGTTAAAAAATAATATTATAATAATACTAAATTACCCTAAAACGTGTCTTAACCCTATTGGTTGATACATGGTCGACCATGGGAATCTTTGGGTCTATTTTGGGACCCCATGGATCCACTTGTAAGTGATAATGACACTTTATTTTAATTAAGTTAAAATGAATACAAAAATGACACAAGCATATATCTTTTATCAAAACAATTGTTACATAGGGTTATATATGTTGGATTTTAGATTATAAATATTAATTAGAAAGATAAAAAGATTTCCTACATAATGATAGTTTATTTATAATTTTTAGACATTAAATAATTTATTTTATTTATGACACAATGATGATGCAGTAATTACTATAATAGTGAAAAATTAAAATAATTGATATTATAAATAGCCAAATAAATATAATATGAAACTTTTAATGAATTAAAATAATTTTCTAGGATAATATGATATATTAGTATTGATTTAATTGACTTTTTTCGAAGTAATAAATCTGTTATGAGTTTCACAAAAATCAACTATTGAATAGTGTCAAAATTGACATAAAAGAGTTCTTAAAACAAATATTATATTATTAATTGATATTAAATTCCTAAAAATCTAAGGTTCGGCCAAGAGACTTATATCATGATAGGTTCATCATTAATGTACCACTTGGTGGTCTCTTGGATGTATATAGTAAGTTTATTAACCATATTATATAGAAATACAAAGAGACATTGTAAAAGTGAAACTAATTAACTTACAGTTAATACTTAAAGATAAGGTTAATATAAGTACCCAAACCTGTCTAAATTATATTGGTTGAGTGGTTTTAGACCTATACCCACCTTAACCTTTGAATAATAAGCTTTGGAGCCATTAGAAACCGAATATGAATTTATTATAAATTAATATTTCTAGCTTTTCCAAAGGTGCCCCTCACCCCTCTTATAAAAGGGAACTCCTCCTTCTAATTTCTTCACACCTTCAAAGCCTTTTGGTTCGGCCAAACTCTGCCCAAATACTCTCCCAACATCCCTCAATACAACCTAGAGGCCTTAGTTTGATCAGAAAGCCAACCTAAGGAGCCATTTTGATCAAATCAAAAGGAAGAACCCGAAGAAGAGGTAATGATTTCACCACCCTTCTCCAAGTTCATTTCTTCTTCCACTTCTTCTTCCTTTGTTCTTACCATTCTAAAATAATAACTCCAGTATCTCACATATACTGTGATGTTATTATAAATATGGTACAACCATATTCAGTATTCTATCCACCCTTTGAATAACATGTCACCATACGTGCGTACGTACGGACTACCGTCTCCACGTCGTGGTGTAATTGTTATTCAATATAATATTATTTGGATGGGTATAATAATGATGTGTAACTCATGTAAATAATAAATATAACATGTTAATGATTCTGTATATATGATATACCATCCATTTATATATTATTTTAATATCAAAAGAATGATATTGTCGCTCGTGCGTACGTATGGACTACCGTCTCCACGAACGCGATGAGATTCATTCTCCATCGTATCCATTCAAGTATAATTATAATTTGATGATTTAAAAATGATGTTTAAGGACTAGATATCATTCTGGATATGAATAAGATACAACAACCATGGCTTATGTAACAAAACATATAAAAGAAAATGAGTAAGTTAACTCTTGAAACAACGATAATTCTAAGATATTATTAACAAATCAATGTTAAAAGATCATATATGATATCATATTATTATATATGATTCTTGTATAATTTAATAACAACTATTTCACCATTATACAGGAGGTTAACCTACCCCAACCAAGGAAAAGTACAAGGTAAGGGTTTACTTTACAACCTCTTCATTATCCAAGGTTGTTTATACGTAATAATCTACTGGGATCTCTTTATCATCCACATCCATGTTTCTTAAAAATGCATTTCAAAACATTTTTACTATTTACTAGAATATGAGTTAAAGTCATTTATACCCTTTTTGACTTTTATAAGTGGTTTATAAAGAAATATTTTGGTCGTTTTCAAAACAAGGTCCTTTTTAACCTTTTCGACAGAATTAAGGTAAGAATGTTTTTTTTAAACTTATAAGGTGGGTGCGGCTATTTTCCGCCGTTATAAAATCTTCAAATATTCCCTTACAAGCTTATAAGAATATTTTCAAAGAAAATGTTTTATTTTATATGGATCTTAAATTATTTCAAAATAAAAGGAGATATTTCATTAAAAAGAATTTTGATTTCATCTATGTCAACATCCTTTGATGGATTTTAAGATTATTTGAAGTTGATTTATTATGATACAAAACTTCTATATTGTATTGAAGGTTTTGTGATATGTTTGACTGTGGATGTTCTATTTTTATACCATTCATAGTTTATGGTTAAAGTATTGACATTTCATATGCTAGTTTTAATATGAATGTTTATGTTATGTTTAAACCTTTTCATATGGGAATGCATTGGACTTAATATGTGACGGGTGGAGCCCGCTATAGCTCCTCGATGCATCGGTAGGTCTCATGAGACAAACTAGTGTCTTGGTACAAGGCCTTGACAAAATCTTATTTGTAGTCCTGGCACGAGGCCTTGGCTCTGTGGTTATGATAGTCTGGCATTATGCATTCCAACATTATGAAAGTGGTTATTGATTTTTGCATGTGATTATTCGATTAGTAGAATATCCATGTTAATAAGTAAATGGAATTATTTCATTTTATTTATGCCATACCATGTTGAAAGTTCATATTTAAAAGGCTTTTGTTTTAGTTATACATTGCCTTAAATGTTTATTCTTATTTATGAAAGTTTCCGCTATATTGTTATCCTTACTGGGCATTTGAGCTCACCCCTTTTCTATGTTTTATTTTTCCCAGGATGTGAAGAAGTAAGTTATGATTGACCTACAGGGATTTTATGAGAGGTTAATAGTGTGGATTGTGGAAACATTATGTTGTTGTAGTAGTTTTTCAGTTTATGAAGTAATGTAAAACTTATGAATATATCTAGTGTTTCCAAGGCTACTAAACCAATCGGTCTTTCGAGATTTGATCTTTCCTATGATCATGCCAATGTTATGTAATAATGCACTGACTCTGGGTAACTGGGGTCGGGGCGTTACAGATATCACTCAAAGTGTACCTCTTTTGTTTAAAATGGACAGAATTTTAAGTCAAAACAACAACGAACATACGAAAAACTGAATAAATTTATTAGTATTGTGTTGATACATTATTAGAATGATCTATGCATAATTTTTGACATGTAAGAGTCAACCCTGCCTCAATTTTAGGCACAATGTGACCAGTATCACTCAAAGTGTCTTTCTTTAGTTTCATATGAATATAATTTAAGTGAAACAATAACTAACATATTAAAAACTGACCAACTGATTTTGGATCATGTTAATAAATTAGGTCAACAATCCATGGGTCATTTATGATGTGTAAAAGTCATCCCTACGTCAATCTATGCCATAGTGTGCTCGGTATCACTCAATGTGTATATGTTTTGTTTAAAATGGACAGAATTTTAAGTGAACACAACAATTGATGTATGGAAAACTAACCAAATGCATTCTGATTGTGTTGGTACTTTATGAGAATGATCCATGGGTCATTTTTTTATGGGTATGATTCAACATTTCTTCAATCTGAGGCACAGTGTGACTAATATCACTCAAAGTGTCTCTCTTTTGTTAAAAATGGATATAATTTTAAGTGAAAAAAACAACTAACACACTGAAAAGCAACCAAACACATTCTTCTAGTGTTGATACATTAGGAAAACGATCCATTGGTCATTCTCGACAGTTACGATTCAACCCCACCTAAATGTGAGGAATGTTGTGGCCGGTATAACTCAAAGTGTCTCACTTTGGTTTAAAATGAACAAAATTTTAAGTGAAAACAAAATCTAACGTACATAAAAATGACCAACCACATTCGGATTGTGTTGATACGTCAGTAAAATGATCCATGGGTCAGTTTTGACATGTACTAATCAAACCCGCCTCAATCTGAGACATAGTTTGATCGGTATCACTCAAAGTGTCTCTCTTTTGATTAAAATGAAAAGAATTTTAAGTTAAAACAACAACTGACATATAGAAAAGGGACCAAATGCATTCTAATAATGTTGATACTTTAGGATAACGATACATGGGTCATTTTTTATGTGTAAGAGTCAACCCTGCTTCAGTCTGAGGCACGGTGTGACTGGTATCACTCAAAGTGTCTCTCTTTTGTTTAAAATGGACAGAATTTTAAGTGTAAACAACAAGTATAATATAGAAAACTGACCAAAAACATTCATATTAGGTTGATACTTTACTCCAATGATCCATGGGTCATATGTGACGTGTATGATTCATCCCCGCCCCAATCTGAGGCATTTTGTGGTTGTAATCTCTCAAAGTGTCTATCTTTTATTTAAAATGGATAGAATTTTAACTGAAAACAACAACTGACATACGGAAAATAAACTAAATTCATTCATATTGTGTTGATACATTATAATAACAATCCATGGGACATTCTGGATGTGTAAAAGTCAACCATGTGTCAATCCAAGGAATGGTGTGACTAGTATCATTCAAAGTGTCTCTCTTTTGTCTAAAATAGACAGAATTTTTATTGAAAACAACAACAGACGTATGGAAAACCAACCAATTGAATTAATATTGTGTTGATACATTAGGATAACGATCTTTGGGTCATGTGTCATGTATACGAGTCAACCCTGCCTCAATCCAAGGCATGGTGTGATCGGAATCACTCAAAGTGTCTCTATTTTATTTAAAATGGACAGAATTTTAAGTGAAAACAAAAACTGGCATACGAAAACAGAAAAAATGCAATCAGATTGTGCTGATACCTTATTCAAATTATCCATGGATCATTTTTGACATGTATGAGTCAACCCCACCTCAATCCAAGGCACGGTGTGGCCAGTATCTATCAAAGTGTCTCTCTTTTGTTTATAATGGACATAATTTTAAGTGAAAACAACAACAGACATATGGAAAACAAACCAAACACTTTTAGATTGGGTTTATGATTTAGTATAATGATCCATTGGTCATTTTTTACATGTATGAGTCGACCCTGCCTCAATACAAGGAACGGTGTGACCAGTATCACTCAAAGTGTCTCCCTTTTGATTAAAATAGACAGAATTTTAAGTTAAAACAACAACTAGAATTCGAAAAACCGACCAAACACATTTGGATTGTGTTGATAATTTAGTCCAAGGATACATGGGTCATTTTTGGCATCTAAGATTCAACCCTAACTCAATATGTGGAATGGTTTGGCTGTTATCACTCAAAGTGTCTCTCTTTTGTTTAAAATGGATATAATTTTATGTAAATACAACAACTGATGTACGGAAAACTGACCAAACGCATTCAGACAGTGATGATACTTTATGATAACGATCCATGGGTCATTTTTTACTTTTACGAGTCAACCCTTCTTCAATCGGAGGCATGGTGTGACAGGTATCACTCAAAGTGTCTCTCTTTTGTTTAAAATGGACAGAATTTTAAGTGAAAACAACAACTAACATACGGAAAACTAACCAGACTCATTTTTATTGGGTTGATACATTAGGAGAATGATCCATGGGTTATATTTTATGTGTACGATGCAACCCTTCCTCAATATAAACCACAGTGTGGCAGGTATCACTCAACGTGTCTCTATTTTGTTTAAAATGGACAGAATTTTATGTGAAAACAACAACAGACATACAGAAAACTGACCAAATGCATTAATATTGTTTTGATACATTAGGAAAACAATCCATGGGTCTTTTGGGACATGTATGTTTCATCCTCGCCTCAATATGAGGCACGGTGTGGCTGGTATCACTCAAATTTTCTCTCTTTTTTTTAAAATGGATAGAATTTTAAGTGAAAACAACAACTGACATAATGAAAAATGACCAAATTCATTCGGATTGTGTAGATACTTTAGTAGAAAGATCCATGGGTCATTTTTGATGTGTACGAGTTAACCCCACCTCAATCTAAGGCACGGTGTGACCAGTATCACTCAAAGTGTCTCTCTTTTGTTTAAAATGGAATAAATTATAAGTGTAAACAACAATGGACTTATGGAAAACTGACCAAACGCATGTGGACTATGTTGATACTTTGTTCTAATGATCCATGGGTCATTTTTGACATGTACGAGTTAACCCCGCCTCAATATGAGGCACGGTGTGTCCGGTATCACTCATAGTGTCTCTCTTTTGTTTAAAATGGACAAAATTTTAAGTGATAACAACAACTGACATACTGAAAAATGACCAAACGTATTCAAAGTGTATTGATACTTTACGAGAAAGATCCATTGGTCATTATTGACATGTAATAGTCTAACCAGTCTCAATCTAAGGCACTATGTGACTAGTATCACTCAAAGTGTCTTTCTTTTGTTTAAAATAGAAATAATTTTTAAGTGAAAACAACAATTGACGTACAAAAATAGTCCAAAATCCATTACCAATGACATAAGACATTTGGAAAATCCTTATAGATTCCTAAGTATTCTATAGAAAATAAACACCCATTAATAATTCTTCACACACCCTAAATTTAAACCTTTATCCCTAGAGTTCAAGGTGAGGGGTGAAAACAAAGAGGAAATGGAAAGGTCTAAGAACGAAAGGGAAAGAAAAAAAATATAGAGGATTTAAATTGGATAGATTTTCATGAAAAAGGGATCTTAGACTAATTTTCAGTAAGGGGATGGGAGGAAGTAGGTTGAAATACATTAAATTATCCCATATCATGAGCAACTATCATTGTCTAGTTGGGTAGTTTTCCAAACTATTCACCAACTTTTTGGGAGCCATTGGATAAGAAACCCTCTTCTGCACAGTTTCCAAAAATAGTAAACTAATTGTGTTCCTATCGTTCAAAGTGACTTATTTAATCTATAGATCCATACCACATGGTCTCCAAACCATGAGAAACCCATGTTCCTAACAACTCCCTCAAAAAAGTATGTTGCATGGTTTTTACTTGAAGTCATACGACTCATCCTTTTCCTATGTATGTAAAACAATAAAAGTTGAAAATGAATAAGAAACTCCCCCATGAAAGTGTACCGACTTGGGTTCGTCTAAATTGTGTCCCCCAATAAAAGAACTACATGGATACATATAAGAGTATAGTATAGAAAAATAATAATCATATATCTCCCCACCATTTATAAATTCTATAAATGGCGTGAAAATAAGACAACACACCATACGATAAAGGCATCAAGCACAAGAACAATTTCCTTAAGTGTCCCAAAAATCACCCAAATCCATATACCAGGAGGAATATATAGGGGAAAATCTCTAATCCCTAAGGAAACATATCCCAAAAATAACTCTAAATCTGTAAACAAATTCCATATCCCAGCATGACATGAATCTTGACCACAAAAAACATGAAGAATAACTCACATACATGCATTAATCAAATTTTCTTTAAGGTTCTCATATTGAAAATACTCTATATATTTTATCTAAGGCAATGTAAGATATTAGTTGGTGTATATAGTAATTAATGGTACCTTTTGATAATCATAATGAGAAACTAGTACACCTCATTAGTTATGGATTTTTCCCATCATTTGATCCCAAATTGATTACCATTTCATATTTTATCTGTGTGAACTGCTTGTTTGATATGCTGATTTTTTTGAAATTCTTGTTTGGGTGTGATACTATATAATTTCATTTTATAGCATTCAGGGCATTTATCAATGCTAAAAACATGCTCACAAAGGGGACCCCCTATCAGCGCTTAGCTCTACAGCGCTATTAAAGCCCATTTTGAGTGCTGATAAAGAGGTTTTTTTAGTAGTGAAACCAAGAGGAGGGTCATCACCTGCCACACCTTCCAATAATAATAGGCCTTCAGAATCTTATAGCTGCCTCATCTGAACCATTTCCATTAGGGCATAGGTAACAGCTAATGATGAAAGAAAAGTTTGGCAATGTCAATCATGCACCTAAAGATGCATCATATAAAACAACCCCAAAAGAATCTACTCACTACTCGCCTGTTGCACTGCCTATATATGAGTCCTCTTGCTTAGTGCATTGGCCACTGCATTCCCCTTACAAGGAATATAGAAAAACTCTATGTCAAATAAATATAGGTACTCAACCCACCTTTAGTGCCTCAGATTCAAAGGACACTGCGTAAAGATATAGTTGAGGCTTTTGTGGTATGTGTACACCAAAAATTTCTCTCCCACTAAATAGGGCCTCCAACAACATAGCACATGAAAAACTATATCTTACTCAAGATTGTGCATATGGTAGTGCTTATCATTTGGCCTCAACTATCGAGACCCGTACGCTACAACTCGGTCTCCATGAATTAGCACTACCCTCAACCCAATATCTTAAGTGTCATAGTACACTATGTATATCATTCCCTAATCTAGAAGTATAAATACTGTTGTGGATGTCAACCTCTCTTTCATCTTTTGAAAGGCTGTCTCACTTGATTCTGACCACAAAAACTTCATACCTTTCTTAGTCAATCCCATCTATAGAATTTCAAAGAATGATAAGTCCTATATAAAATTCTAATAGTATCTAGAAATCCCCATGAAACTCCATATGTCAAATATGTTTTTGGGCTATTATTAGGAAACAAAAAATATCACCTCCTCTGGGTCCACTGACAGTCGTGTCTCCAAGATGATGTGACCAAGTGAATCTTATCATCCAAAAGTGTCACTCTGTGAGCTTAGTATATAGCTGATGCTCTCTTAGTGTATTCCAAACTATCTTAAGATAGTTGGAATAGTCGTGTTCCTTGTGAGAATACACCAAGATATCATCAACAAATACCACCAAAAAATAATCCAAGTAAGGATGGAACACCTTGTTTATCAAAGCCTTGAAACCTACTAGTGAGTTTGTTAGACCGAATGGCATAACCAGTTACTTGTATAACCCATACCTATAACAAAAGGTTGTATGAGGTATTTATGCAGGTCTAACATGCACTTAGTGATATCTTAACCTCAAGTTGATCTTCGAGAACACTCAAGCTCCTCAAAGATGATCAAATAGAAAATCTATTTGTGGCAAATGAAATCATTTTTTAACAATTAGTTGGTTCAGTCTCCAACAATACAGGCATATACAATGAGTTATGTTCACCGATTTTCCAAATAGAACCGGAAAACCCCACAAATATATATTGGTTCTGATAAACCCCTTCACCTCCCATGACAACATAAATCGAATTTTGTGGTGGTCTTTTAGCAGAAATTTACAAAACCACCAGAAAACATTTTTTTAAAATGGTTTCACCACAGTTTATTAAAAATCACCGCTAAACCCTTTTTTTTCAGTCACGACACTCCCACCCCCTACACCCGAGATGACCCATTCTCCCCCCAACGCAGCTTCTCCCCCCGACCCTATCAAGTCCCAACCCTTGGTCTTCTCCCCTTCCTTTTCGCTGCTGGCCTCGCCGCCCATCACTACTGACC
The DNA here is from genome assembly GCA_963277665.1 of Viscum album. Taxonomy (NCBI): domain Eukaryota; kingdom Viridiplantae; phylum Streptophyta; class Magnoliopsida; order Santalales; family Viscaceae; genus Viscum; species Viscum album. The sequence goes on from OY728148.1 coordinate 287,986,257, forward strand.
CCCTTCTCCCCCTGACAGCTGCGACACCGCCTTTTCCCCCTTCTGTCATTGAGTTCCTACCCTAGGATGGCTCCCCCCCTACCGCATGTGGTTTTCATAGTGGTAGGTATGGTTTTTCATGTTTTTTTTATTCTTTGGATTTTTGTGTATTATCCTTTTAATCCAGGATATTATTTCAGATTTATCTTTTATTTGGGATATTGTTTTTTATTTTATGTCTGGATTATGTGAAGGTTTGGTTTATGAGTTTTTTTGAATAATTTTATTTTAAAATAATCTTCATGGTTTTTTCACTATTAAGAAAACAATTTATTTTTGTGCATGGATGTCTAAATGTTATATTGGATGAGTGGACCCTAGTGTGGAAGGGATATAGTTAAACAAATGTAGGTGTGAGTTAGTTCATATGTTTACTCATTTAGGCATTACTATTCTCATTTCACATTTTCAAGAGAGGTTTTGGGGATTATCCTATCGAGTATACTTATATAATCACTCCCCCATATATAAATATGTTTTAATGGTTTATGAGGGAGATTTGGTGGATGAGGTACACATTTCTAGTGTGAGTCTTGTAGTTGATTTTAGATTCATTTTCATAGGAGTTTACTTTTGATATCTATTTTTCATACTTTTGTAATGCATGGATATTACATGAATTATGGAGTGGGTTTTATTTTATATCATTTCAATTTGATTGGTGGTTAATATTATATTACTACGATTATGGGGGTAATGAATGATTTATAGGGTAGTTTAACACTTAAACTAAGTAGTGATAGTAAATAAAAAACAATAAAACCTGTGGTCACCATGCATGAAACTTAAACACAAACAATAATCAAAATGATGAAAATATTACATACCTTACACGAAAGAGTTTCAACCTTTTTCTTTATTCATTACATGTGATAAATATGACTCAAGGGTATCTATAATATTCCCCTCTACATAGTGTATACATGGGTTGAACGAAGTCACCTAACATTCAGGTACTACTCTCCATCCATCCAAGATATGCTAGTATCACTTGAGTTTTAGGCTATAAGATGAAACAGAGCACCGAAGAATATGAGATATTCTTCTATGATCTTACACAGGAATCATACACATAGTTATTTTGACCCTCTTCCTCTATATAATCTATTAGATATATACCCCAAGACCCACACATTTTCTCATGTGTTACATAACACATGAGTAAATAACATATGGTTACTTCGATTTGCAACCCATTGATCGAATGTGTACTAATAATTAACATATAAAACAACATTTAAACTCCCTTTATGTAATTATATATTATGTGGTGTTTGAAACATATAATCATAAACATGCTTTACGACTAACCCTTAATATAGAATATAATATTCCTTGTTTTTATTATAGAAAAAAATATGATATAACCATGAATTCATCATATGTGTATGGATTTATGGACTATCTCCTTCAATATCATACTTTACCTAAATCCTCATAAACATAGTTCTATTTCCCCTTATATTGTATCATGTATAATAATATGTGTAACCATATTAGAAAATAATTTTGGATATCTTCTAAATCATTTTTATAAATCTATCATTAACTTCCATTTATATCACATCATATTTAATACCATGTGAATTCCCATCCCAAACTCTTTTAAGATAAACTGTAAAACACTTCTAAATAATATCTTTGTGCTAAACCATTCATTCAACTATAATGTTTTACCCCATGATACATTATAACATTAACAACAAGTATGAATTCCCAAATTTAGGAATGTAAGCAAAGAACGACCTCTAGAAAAGAACCAATGCACCTCATGTTGCAAAGGGATCTAGCATGATCTACATCAAATACTTGTACCTCTATACTAATATCCACCATCTACATCATATATAATCATGCATCTTATATGATCCCTTTTTCTAAAACAATGAGTTCCCATGAGAAAATAACTAATACAATCATTGATTCTCTTAGTTAATTCTTGGAAACCACTTTTTATTATAGAATAATCATTTTTTATGTAATTCTAGATTCAACAAGTGACATTACTTCAGCGTGAAACTTCTAGATCTTGTTTTGATGGAAAAAAATTGGTTTCTCAGCACCACTTGTTGAGTCACGATAAGACATGACATGTTTTGATCATATTCTATATCAAATGAGACTTGAAATAATTATTACATCACTTATTTCATGCATTTTTTTTGAATTTAATCAGATCTTCCTTTAGCTGAATAACATGTAATTTATTAGCACATCCACCCCATGGATCATATATCCCCCTAAATATTGGGACACTTCAAACAATGGTAAGAATTATTTAATTTAATGGGAGATAGGAACCTCCAACTTTTTTAAGTTGATTAATGTGTTTGGACTTTTTCACTGACCCTAATCTCCAAATTTAATTCGTATCCTTTGTGGTGGTACTACATTAGATTAAACCACTAGTAAAAATTTCTTCACCAATGTTAAATTTAAAATCTTCAATGTCCTAGTCATTGGGCTTCAACCTAGTTGTGAGGGTAATCCTAATTTTTTACATTTCCTCTATTTATGAATTATTCACCATCCATGAGCTCTTTGTTATTCTTATTTTTCAATTTGAGCCTAATTCCACCAGTCTTATTCTCATGCTTTGTAGTTTTGTAAATGAGACCGCTTATGCATTTTTCATACAATACTTCCTTAAATTCCATAAAGAACACTTTTTCCATTTCAATATTTGGTGAATACAATAAATTAATGCTCTTTTATTTCATAAGTGAGATAGATTCCCCCATTTTCATCATCCTCCAAATTTAATGCTCCTTTAGTTTAAATTTTATTTTTAATAGAATTTAGATTCATATTTTCATTTCTTGTTTATTAAGTTTCATACTACAATGTTATAACTAATACTCAAAGTCCCACTAACTACATCATCAATGATAGGGAGAGAAAATTTTTCATTTACATTAAAATTTATTCAATATATAGAAGCCATCAATTATTTCCAAATTCCCTCAGGAATACATTTCTTGTGATGGAGTTATGAAAATTTAGCCCATACATATTCAATATAGGGATCCCAATTTAACATCATGTATTGTGGGGATTCAAAATAACTAGACCCAAATTGTGTATATGAATTAATGTATTGATTAAATAAGATTCAATATGTTGAACCATCACCGGTCATGAAAAAACCATGTTAAAATGTATATTTCCAAAGAAAATACTCACTATGTTCTTGTTTCTTCAAGTGATTTTGTAATCACATGTGTATAAGCATACACATGCATGCACGTATGTACTTTGGTTTTCTAGTGAGTGATTTACAATATGTATTAATATAGGATAACCTTACATAACATATTTATATATTTTTTTCACTAGTATATATGAATCTATTTCCATATTTAGTAATAGTTATGTGTTTTAATTTTTTTTAATATTGTCTATGCACATTGTGATATACATGGATAAAAGCAAGATCACATTACTAGGGAACACACCTAAATATATTAAGGGTTTGAATGAGTTTTTCGATTTTTCAATATCTAACCGTTGATGGTAGAATAAGATGTCCGTGTATTAAATGTAAATTTTGAATATGCTTGAAGAGAGATGAAGTTTACGAAAATTTAATATTGAATCAATTCCCAGGTCAATATTTGTGTTGGATTGGGCATAGAGAATCGAACGTTACTGAATGGTTGAGCACTGATGTCAATCCATAGAATGGCCTCCCAACTTTTTTGTCAACGGAAAATGAAATGAAAAACCTTATTAATGATGCATTCGACACTACAAGAGACCACCATCAACATCAAAACATATCCGAATAACCAGATGAGGGTGTTTTAAATAGCAACGAGACAAGTGATGTTTTGAGACTGTTGGATAGCCATATCAAGATGGTAGCATATCATTGGATCATCCTCTTGATTCTGTGGAGACTAATGTAAGAGAAAACTTCACTGAGGAAAATAAGTTTCCCGATTTAGTTTATAATGGAAATCAATATTTGTATAGTGGATGTTTTAAATATTAAAAATTTTCTTTTATGATGAAGTTTTACCATATCAAATGTCTATGTGGAATAAAAAATAAGGCAATGTCAATGATATTGAAATTGTTGTGTGAGGCATTTTCTGAAGCAAACATCCCTGATTCTTTTTATGACATGAAAAAAGTTATTAATAGAGTTGGACTAAATTATACAAAAATACATGTGTGTCCCAATGATTGTATGCTTTATTGGATAAGGGATTCAAGTAGAAAGGATTGTAAAAAATGATCTTCTTCTAGATGGTAGTCAATGGGTGATTTTGGAAGCCTAAATCAGCATACTTTCATGAAAAAGAAGAAAAAGAACACACCAGCAATAGTTTTGCGTTACTTTCCTTTAATTCCTCAATTGAAAATATTATTCATGTCATCGAAAACCACCGAACACTTGAAGTGGAATTCTGTAGATAATAACAATGATAGGTTAATGAGACATCCATGAGATTCAAAATCATTGAAGAAATTTGATTCAATACATCCATATTTCTCAGTTGATCCTAGGAATGTTCGATATGGATTGGATACCGATAGATTCAACACATTTGTGACGTTGAGTACCAATTATAGCATTTGGCCAGTTGTTTTGATCCCTTACAATTTTCCTTTGTGGATGTGTATGCAACAAAAATCATTTATCATTTCAATGATTATTCCTAGATAACAAATTCTTGGAAATGATAAATATGTATACTTGTAGCCTTTAATTGAATAATTGTAGGAGTTGTGGAGCAATGGAGCTGACACATTTGATGCTTCTTCTAAGAAAATGATCAAAATTCATGCTGCATTAATGTGGACAATTAGTGACTTCCCTGGGCTTGGGAATTTATCTGGTTGTAAAACTTACATGGGGTTGGATTGTCCTGTTTGTAACATTTATTTTGAGCCCAAACACCTACCTCATAGTAGAAAATGGTGCTTCTTGTTCCATCGAATATTTCTCAATTCATCTCATTGATTTCAGCTAAACATATCAAAATTTAACGGTTTCATTGATCATAGACCACCTCTAAAGTTGTTAACTGGTTTTGAAATATTGACACAAATTGGAAATGTTGAAATAGAATTGGGGAAGGTTAGTCAATTGAATGATAGTGGGAAATGGGTTCGAAGTGCAACGTTAAGTGAAATCGGAAGGAAACAATGGAAGAAAAAAAAGTATATTCTTCAAACTTCCATATTGGGAATTTAATTTGTTACAGCATAATCATTATCTGCTACATATTGAGAATAATTTCTGTGACAATTTAATTTTCACATTGCTTAATGAGCCTATAACATCAAAGGATCATCTCAATGCTTGCAAAGACTTACACGTAATGAACATACAACGTGATCTCTGGCTAGATGAGAATGAAAAGTATCCTCTAGTATGTTTTGCAATGAAAAATTTGGATAAAGATACATACCTTTGAATTTTAATGAATGTTAAGGTTTCTGATGGGTATTCAAGTAATATCTCAATGTGTTTTAACTTGAAGAATCATATGTTTCATGGATTGAAAAGTCACGATACACATATTTTGTTATGAAAATTACAACCATTGACATTGCATACATTATTTCCATAAAAATTTAATATTGTTATACTCCAATTCTATATATTTTTCAGAAAACTATGTGAGAAATCTCTACATCCATTTCATCTTGACAACCTCCTGGAGAGGTTTTTATTGACCCTTGGTGTAATGGAGATGATCGTTCCTCTGTCATTTTTTACAATAATGATGCATTTAACTGTGAATTTAGTTGAGGAAGCTAAATTAGGAGGCCCCGTTCATTATTGATGGATGTATCCAATTGAGAGGTACATTATTTATATGTTTTTCAGTCACGTAAACAATTTTTGGGACATAATTAAATTCATAATAATGTTTATTTTATTTCACAGATATCTTGGGAATTTGAAATCATACGCGAGAAATAATCCTTAACCAGAAGACTCTATTGCTGAAGGCTATTTGGCTGAGGAGTATATTACCTTTTTTCTAGATAAATGGATGATATTGAGACAAGATTTAATCTAGTTGGATACGTTGATGACACATTGAATCAATCTCAAATACATCAAAAACAAAAAAAAATATTTGTTGCTATTGGTCGATCAGTTGGGAGGATCTCAAATGTGACACTGACAGAATTGGAATTATTACAAGTACATTGATATGTTCTGCTGAATAGTGAAATTGCAGATCAATTTATTGAAGAGTTGAGGATACAAAAACAAAGAGATGAATGAGAGGCCAAACAAGAAATGAGAAACATAAAACGAAAGCTATTAATAAAGAGCTTTTAAAATGGTTTTCACGACATGTAAGTTCATAAATAATGCAATTAATATGAATATTTGTTTGACACATATATTTTGTAAATCTAATAAAGTATATTTATTTTGTTAGATCATGAATAATGATACTCGAGCATAGGTTTCAAAAGGTTTGAAGTTTCTTGCTCGAGGTCCTCTAAAACAAGTTAGAAATTCTGACGCCTACAATGTAAATTACTTTTGATTTCATATAGTCGATCGAGAAGAAGGTTTGAAAACACAGAATAATGGTACATTTATATTTTCTGAAGTGGAATACAATGGAAAGCATACTGATATTGTTGAATTAAACTACCATGGATATTTTTTTAGTTATTTTATTCCAATTTAATTGGGTCAATATTATCAAAGGTGTTAAAAGAGAGTCCTTTCAATTTACTTCTGTGAACTTCTCTCACATGATGGATGTTGGTGATCAAGAACTACATGATCCACATATCTTATCATCGTAAACCAAAATGGTATATTATATGAATGATTTTGTGGATGAAGGGTGGAGTGTAGTTACTCAAGTAATACTAAGAGATTAGTATGATATGGGAGATGAAGTGGAAGATTTGACCTTTGAAATTGAATCTCATCAACAGAAAGAAGCAAAATTATTTTTCCATCATGATATAGAAAATATTAGTCTAGCAAGGATGAATGAATTGGATGATGTAATGGAGAATAAAATAGACATTGTTTAAGGGGAAAATGATTGTATGTACTGTTATTTATTCACCCAGTAACCACTTATTTCATTTGGGCAGGCATTCATTATCATTGTTATGTATATTTTGTTAGTTAGTACTGAGAATCTATTATCATTTTTTAAATTTTTTCTGAATAATTTTTTTAAAAATATATGTTATGAACTTAATTTTATTTGATTAAATGATAGAAATGCCATGGAGGAAGTGATATACTGTTTCATCCACTACTGCTAAGGATGACGATCCATCGGTCTCCCTCCCTATGGCATCTGAGCCACCAGCTGCCTATCCCCTACCCCATCTCCCCCAACACCATCTCATACAACCTCTATGAGCGTCCCTTTATAAGTTGAGTCATCAACACCCCCTTCTACAACCTCATCAGTTGGGCGTCTACGCACTAATTCTAGTTCATCATGTACATACAAGAGGGTTACTGTTATATGTACAAATTTTAATATAAATAAATTTATTGCACATTTTTTATACTAACTATTAGTTCATTAAAGATAAAAAAATGCAACTGTGGAGAAAATTATAAAAAAAATTCAGATGTGTGGAATATCAATGGAGAGAATATAGTTATCCCATTTGATTCATAGGGGTCCCTACGGATGATGTTGTAATATTACTTGGCCAAATTCTAGGCTAGCTGGCAGAGGAGCCCATTTCCCTTCCTATTTCTTATGATGAATGGAGACACATTCCTCCAAGTTGAAAAATGATGTTTTTTATTCCCAAATAAAGGTAATTTTAATACATTATGGTGTAATTGAACGTCATGTTATTAATATGTTCAAAATGAATTTTTGTATACATATGTTTTTCCACTTTACAGTTGCTGATGTGATAGCATGAAAGTGGACGTTGAAAAATCTTGGTAAGAAATGGAAATAATTCAAATTGAAATAGTGGGGTGATGTCAATGATACTTCATTGACTATCCAAAAAATTTATGATAAGCTACCCAATGGGGTACCCAAATAATAGTGAAATGTTTTTGTTGACAGACATCGTGAAGAGAAGAAGATGGTATTTGGATATGTATTATTATATTAGCCTCATTTTAAAGTTATACATGTATATTAATAGGAGATTAAATTGAATACATTACTATTAAATTTTATTTTATTTATTTCAGGATCTATCAAGAAAGAATGCATCCTGTCAGGCTAGGCAAGTCATCCCTCACACTGTGGGGTCAGAAAGATTTTCTAGAAGCCGATTGACTCTAGTAATCTTTTCATTAGTTTAAATATTTATAAGACAATATTATCTATTTAATATATTAAATTGTTGATTTATCTTTGTTAAATTTAGTCACATAGTTTAGGTCATGAAGTATCTTGAACTGAACTGTGGTTGGATGTTCACAAAAAAACTGAGGGAAGTTTTGTTAATGAACCTGCCAAAGAAGATGGGGTATGAACTCATTTTTTCATTATAATAACTTATTATCAGATTTTACTATGTTAATATATATTAATAATTGATTTATCAGTAAAAATAAAAGAAATATGGGATGTCAATCCTGGGAAGTCCTATTCATTATCCCAGGATGACCCGGTTGCTAAAGTCATTGGGAAGAAGCATCCTGGTAGAGTGCGCGGGATGGGTTTGGGACCCGTACTATCTGAGGTTTTTGGTAGGCCACTAGGGATTTCAGCTGCATCTAATCTTGGGTGTAGTCAGTCCATACACGGAGATGCACAGAGAGATATTGTTTCTCTATGAAACACAGTTCATGAGCATGATAATCAGATATACTCTTTGCATAAAGTGTTGACTGATACGCATCCGTAGATGAGCAGATATGCCCCCGGTGGTACTGTGTCGACTTGTGGTGAGATGGTAAATCTCAAAAACTTAGAATAATTTAGTATGAAAACTTTTGTTTGTTTTAAGTTGAAATATAAATATGCAACACTCTTTAATTTTTAATATAATCTTTTTATAGGTGGTAGCAGTAAGTGGAGATGGAGTTGGAGAGGGTGATGATATGTGTCCATCATCGGATAGTGATTAGTTGTATTGTTGATAGGTTGGAGGTGGAGAGGGTGATGATATCTTTTCATCATCAGTTTGTATATGTATCATGTGTGGCACATAGTTTCCACAAAAAAATTTCATGACCTAACATTTTCGTGATTTGTCATGTTTCCTTTTATGTATTTTATTGATTTATGATGTTTCCTATTATGTCTTGATTTCTTGAGTGTGGTATAAACCATATATGTCGATTCATTATTATGATGATTCATTTTTTATGATTCGTTTTTCGTAACGTTATTTGGTTTGTCAGTCCTGGGTGAACATCCCACTTTAAAGCATTGTAGACTGGTTATGGGGATGTCGGTCCTAAAATGTGGATATATAAAAGGAATTTCAATGAATCTACGGAGATCAGTAAAATTTTTTGATATAATGATAGGAATTGTAACCAACCTTCAATACCCATACTCACTAAAAACTCAATAATGGAAATTGATGTTGAATTGATTATGTGAGGAATCATGAAGCCCATTTCATATTTAGGACACAAAAACCAACATTAGTCCCCTACCGAAGAATTAACATAACCAACCATTATCTTTCCAACAACTTTACCATAGTGATGAATAGGGAAACAATTATGATATGGAAAGAGGAAAACTCACCTAAAAATTTTAAGGGATAGTCTCTGATGATCAAGGTTAAAATCTAATGAAAATGATCAAGAATTCCTCTTAGGGATATACTTGGTTCATCTAAGAACTGGTAGAGAAGATGTAAGAATGTGGGGTTTAAGGGTATTTTAGAATATATAGGTGGTCTAAAAAACAAAAGACCTCCCATACACAATTCCAGAGAATTACTGAAAAGGGAAGGGTCTATGGAATAATGGGAAGGACCATTCCATAATGAGGCTGGTCAAGGAATCCTATGTGATTTGAAGTTATATATATGATGAAGATCTGAGAAAATAATAGAAGGGGCTATGATATATTATAGAGATCTATTTCGGAGAGCACAACTAGGAAGTGGGTCTTATGACACAATCCAAATCCAGGATTCCACTACCCCAAATTTGATAAAACCCCCAACCCCCACCCCCAAACCTCACCATCAGACACCATAACACACCCAAGGTGACAATTCCTAATCCATGACCAAAATGGAAGAATAACCCAAACACCCCCACGAGCCTTAATGTCATAGCCTACCAATCCACACCATAGAACTCGAAGGTCCATTCTGTGACAGTTCTCCACAATGTAGCAATGAAAAAAATGGATGTATCACCAAAATCCTCTTTACGCACCCCCCCCCCCCCACCACCACCACCACCACCGCACACACACACACACCACAACCAACCTATACACACCTTAGTGGCACTCATTATGGTGATAATGATCTCTTCTACAGTTCAATCCCGAAAAAACATAGTGATTTCTTTAAAATTTCCCTGAAAATAAAGTAACAACTCTCAAACATTAAAAAATATAAAAATAAAAACAAATATTTTACAATTATCCTCAATATATGACCTTTTTATCTATGGGAAGTAATGTGGGAGAAAGATTATCTAGAATGTCTGAAGATACTCTACCCACCACCTCTATCTGAGGTTCATGTACTTCTAAGAAAATATATTTCTCATGTTATTATGATAAAAAATGATCATGAAAATCTCATCAAAATATAGTGTCTCCAATACTTATGCACATGCTTATATGAAAGAATGATAAAATTATTATAGGGGTAATTTTAATCTTTTGGATAATGTTGAAGAGATTCATAGGCCATAAAAAGAAGTTTGACATTTTATAAAAAGATATTTCTCACACCACTTGTCATGTTTTTATTTAATATGAATCCAAATTCCATTAGTTTTTCTTAGTTAAGCACCTATTTTCATATTGGCAGTAGTATGTATTCTGTTGGTCTTTTGGTATTATTAGAATGGTTTTTATCTAGACACTCGTACCGAAGCTGCAGAAACTGCTGTTTTTTTGGATATATATTTTTAGCGGCAGTCTTAACCACCACTAAGCATAACTAGAATAATATATGGTGGTTAAAACCACAGCTAAATGTCATTATTTTTCTATTAGTAGTACTTTTAACCACCGTTAAATGTAACAAGAATACATTGCGGTATTTTTCACCACTGCTAAATGTCAGCATTTTTCTATTAGCAGTGGTTACAACCACTGCTACCGTATTAAATATAGCAGTGGTTATAACTGAAGCTACAAATTCACATCTTCCATGTGTAGTTCGTGGTGGTTATGATTTTTTTAGTGGTGGTTTTACCAGCCAGCAGCTGAATTTTTTTTGTGGCGGTTTTAACTGCTGCGAAAAAAGTGAGCCCCTACCCTAGGAAAACCGCCAATAAAAAACATAATAACCACAAAGAACTGCTCAAACTACAATAGCTCCTATAAACATCCTCTAAACGTATTTAACCAATGGAAATAGTGTCCCGACACACAATTTAGTGGTGTTTTTCTGAAAACGCCACTGAATCATATAGCGGGGGTTAAAACCGCCGCCATACCAAAAAAATAACCGCAGCGAATAGTCAAATTTCATGTAGTTTACAAAGCCTCTAGCTACCTCTTAAGATCATGCAACTCCATCATATCCATCCTATAAGGAGAAATGGATACCATAGTATCTACTAGAACTAGATCGATCGTGATATTCATAACTCTCTCATGAGTTAAACTATAAAAGTGATCAGTAATGATGTCTCTGAAGATCTCAACCACTAGAGGAATCTCCCCCTCAATCACTCCCAAATCATCAAAAAACAAACTAGAAATCATGGTTTTCATCCCACCCATCCCACAATGCTTGGTTATATCTCTTCACACATGCATATCCCATTCACCCTTTGGAATAAACAGTACAGCCTCTAGTGATGTGAAAGTCACCCTCTAGCGATATGAGTCAACATACGATCGATAATCCACAAGACAATGCATTCCGAGAATGAATTCAAACCTTATCTGCTTGAGGGAATAAAGATCCTAGATGATGTGAAACCCTATGACCTCAAAGGGACACTCTATAAATTAGTTCACATCACCCATTCTAACTCCCAATGGTGTATCTAGTGGAAAAATAACCTCAGAAAACAAAACCACAAGATCAAGGATTTTTACTACTCGTGCAGAGATAAAACTATGATAGGCACCTATATCAAAAAAAAGAAAATTCAATATTAGAAGCGACAAAGATAATATCTCACACCATAGATGGTCTAGGATCTAGCACTTTTTGGGTATCTTTCACTACATATGTGTGGATTTTATCACGACCCTATGATCTTTCATGGCTTCCCAAAGCTGATCCCCCTATTGTCTCTCAGAACCCAGTGTCTGGCTACAACCACCATGACCACCACTTCTCTATCCTAACCTGCATGTTTTGATCCATATTCCCACCTGATGTGGAGTTGAAGATCATGATCCTAATCCTGATGTCATAGTTGACCACCTACCACTCGCAGTTGGAGGGAAAGTCCTACAAAACTGCTGCATGTTCCCCATCATGTTTCATGCTCGGAACTCGATTGGTTCGTGGTCACACTAATTTTTTACATGGCCTCACCTACCAAAATGATGGTGATACACCAATATACCTTCACCCATAGCATAATTAGAACTCACGTCGTGGGAAGACTCAAAACAGTTCTTCCTACCAGAAGGCATAGATCCACTAAGGTGAGAAACCGCACTCCCCTATTCTATACCCCTATATTTCCTCAGGTTCCACTCTGTAATCAGTGAATGATTCACAATTTTCGTGACAACAGGAAACCTGAACATGTTCACCTATGATTGGATAGCATTCCTAAGACATTCCCTGAAGCACCTTTACCTTAATAGCTAATCAGTAAGATACATTGGAAAAAAATGTTGCAGCTCAGTAATGTGTGTCGAGTATTCCACAATCGTCATCACGCCTAACTCGTCATGCATAAATATAGTAGACCTCTGTACGCATAGATTCGTGGGGTATAATTAGTCATAAAAGTGGTTTTGGAAATCATACCAACCCATATTTTGCATCTCAGTATCCTAGTTCAAAACATATGACCAGCGCTTTTCCTTTCATCATAGCATGTAAGTCGTGTGCTTGACCCTCTACTCCAGAGGTGTCTCCATATTCTCAAAATCTGTAACATAGTCTCTAGAAATAGATTCGAAGGCTGTGGTCCGCCATCCCCTAAACATGTCGCAGGACACTATTTGTGGAACACTCTTGTAAACTCAGTCATAGTAAAAGCTGGCTGCGGTGCTCCTTGTATCGTCTGAATATATTGAAAGAAACCCTCGCGGAACTATGCCTCATCACCTATTCCCAGAAAAACCTCTAGTGACACAACTGGCACTATATGAGGATCGACTAGTGGAACATGTCCCACTGTCTCCAATCATGGTAATCACCTCTATCTTAGTGTATTGTTGGAGGTTGTCATGGTGGCATGTCGGAACAATGCCAAACTCACACCTCATGAAAGAACAACATCAAATTACTAATCATAGAAGAATATGGTAGGTCAAAACCCTCCTACAAAACCAAGTCAAACCCACAAACAACTCCTAATCCCAATACTGTATAAAGAATAGCCATCGAACCACTAGAAACTATGCCTCTTGTCAACTCCAAAGCCAGGTCTAGGTCAACTCTCTATGAAAAATTTTATGTTTCCTTTTCCATTTAGTTATTTAGGAAGTTCCACTAAGGGTTTACTAGATTCCAAATCCATGAGGGCCCATAACACCATAAGAACCCAAAACATGGCTCCCATTGAAAATATACATGTAATGTTCATTTTGAATTGGCATTTCACTGGTGCATCATTTCCCAATTCATAAGGTCCCATACTCCTAAAGAAATTAAATATGATGTCACCCCTTTACATATACGACACCAAACTAACCCATTAGTAGGCATACCTATCACATAAATTATCACAATAGCATGAAATATCTAATTTATCCTAGATGGAATGACATAATGCATGGAAAGTGATTCTAACAAGTGTCCATATGATGAAAGAGATGGCACACCCTCATCTCCTTGGGTTGCAATATAAATAGAACCCACAATTGCATAAAAAGTAATAGCATAAATCAAGTGTGTCACCCAAACATGAAATCAAATAAACTGTAATATTCAATATATAGAAAATCAGAACTCCATTCAAGCCCATTGGGATTTTTCCTATACAAGGGGTAGCTAATCCTACTCACATATTATTACCAAACTCTGCTTTCTTCCTATCCCATTCTAATTTATCCAAATAGTAAGTCAAACAAAAACACCCCCTTGATGCCACTTTGTAACATCCCAGACCTGGAGTCCACCCTGTGGTTCCCCAAGCTCGGTTGGCCACATGGCCTCAAGCGTATCTCACCAAATTCCATAGTCTTCAGACTAGTAGAGAGGTCTAAGGTGAGTTAGTGGGGAGAAAATTCCCTCATTACCAGAGTATCACAACAAAATTCAAACATATAATAAATAACATGAGATAAGTAAAAAAACAAAAAAAAACTGATAGTAAAAGTTGAAAATAATACATATCAAGAACCAGAAGTGTCTCTTATAAAAAATGCAGTGGATGATACACTTTTTTAGAAATCATCGAAACTGGTGAATGACAATACAACGCAGTATAATTATCCCAAAATGAACAAAATAAAAAAAGGTATCCCAGCATTTCAAGCCTCATCTTGGTCCTACGCTCTGCCTCTCTAAGTCCATAGCCAAAAACATGTACTAGGTTGATTTAACATAGCATCACCTAAAACCCTATAATCTATTTGGGTCCCTAGGGAGCACCAAATTGGGTATGAGGTAAACATCCCACTAGGAAACCACCTAGTTCAACAGAGTTCTAACTACAATTCTACAAAAGTTCTAGAAAGTGTAAAAAACAATTAAGTAAGTGTGTGTGCCCATGGAATAAATCTATATCAGTATGTAAAACCAATCATCCCTCAATTATACCTATATAAGAGAGTCAACTCCTACCAAGGAAGCTATAAAAAAGTAAAAAAAACAAGTCACACGACCACGCCGTATATCCACTGATATCATATAACCCCATACCACGTTATATAGAGAAGTCAAGAGTCCCACGTCCACATTTTATAATGAAAAGTAGCATCCCATAGCCATGGTTTACAGTGAAAGAAAACCTCAACGGTCGTATCTATGGTCTCAGTAGTCCAAGTCATACATGTATTAATTCTAGACCTCAAATGGATGAATCCCAGGATCTCATCTGAGGCATCATGTTGAGTCCCATGGGAATCCTTAGTGGAAACTTTTTTAGTCACTGGATGGGGTTCTAGAATAATAGAAATAGTAATTCCTACACAAGCCCAAGCAAGCCTGATCCATGGAGTAGCAAGGCCAGAGGCATCTCATAGAATCATGACCCAAGGGATAGAGTCAACGCAAGGAATCCTCTACCACGTTCCAAATACATTCATTCAAACATTCAATTTTACCATTCACTTTATTAAAATATTCAATGCGAGTTTACTCACTCACATCAACCTTCACAATCCATGAATATTCCCACTCATGAAAACCATTTATCAAAACAAGCATATGGTCCTACCCTCCCATATAAACCATTTAACATGCCATTATCATTTTATGTAGGTATACCCACCCATATCATCTAGTCAAAATCACTATTAAATTAAATGAGCATGACTTTACCATACAAAACAACACAAGGATGTAGTACATCCCCTAAGCAAGATATAAAATCTATCAAGGCATAAACGGGCATCCTCAAAATACGAAATCACAAGAACACACCCCATGGGAGGTTTAAATAAGCATAAATAGGTAATTTCCTTAAGGTACACTGTCACGACCCGTCCTTGGGGCCTGTGCCGTGACTACCCCAAGCCCGCCTTCCATAGGCCAGGCGCTGGCGACTAGCACCAAGGCGTAAATCCTGGAAAAAAGGGAAGGCATTTCCTTTGAAAAGTAAACAAGCACCATAGAGTAAGCAAGCGGATAGGTAAACACTAAGTAAAAACATTAACAAGATGTGATGAAAGTAAAAAAGGGGCCGGAAATACAAGCCTAACTGTAAAGTACAACTGAAGGAAAAATAGAAACTGAAAAGAAAATCCGTAGCGTCGAGTCGTACTCTGGAAGTCCCACCTGAAAGGTGGGTACAGATAGCCTCCACTGCTCCTCGGGTCCACCTGACCGCTCCGAGTGCGTCCTGCCCAGTGGTCCACCTCCAGGTACCGTCCTGCTCTGCACGCCTCCACCACGATCATCGTTTTCCGTCGTCTTCAACCAACACAACGTAGTGCGGGCAAAGCCCGTGCAGGGGTGAGTATAAGCTACTCAGTAGGGACCCCGAGACCCCGAAGGTCTCCCAAAATCCACAAAGGATAAACCACAAGAAAAGATAGAATCACGAATTAACATCTGACACTGCTTAGGTATATGCCCATACATATACCTAAGTCATCAATTCTGGTTCGGCTCCAACATCCAAGCCCAAGCACAACCCAGTCCACACAGGAAAACAAAACGTATACCCACACAGGATAGCACAGCACAATCCACAAAGGAGAGTAAACAGTAAATCCACACACGATAGTCCAATAAAATCCACAAAGGATAGTAACACAAGATTCAGCTCACATAGGTATACTTCTTCAAATGACGATAGAGATGATCAGATGTAGCCACTGATTCATATAATCTGTCGGACCCTTAAAGGATCAGAAGGAACTAACCCCCCGCAATGACCCACATAGGATCGTTCATGAAGTTGGACCCAAAGCTATTGGGAAACTCCTTCTCCATCAAGTATAGTGGTTATGCCGCTATAACCAAGCGGTACTCCTTCGTGGGCCTGTCGCTACAACCAAGCGCTCCCATGTGCCGCTACAACCAAGCGCTCTTCTATCGTGGGTCTGCCACTACAACCAAGTGCTCCCCTGTGCCGCTACAACCAAGCGCACCTCTGTCGTGGGTCTGCCGCTACAACCAAGCACTCCCATGTGCCGTTACAACCAAGCGCACCTCTGTTGTGGGTCTGCCGCTACAACCATGCACTCCCATGTGCCGCTACAACCAAGCACACCTCTATCGTGGGTCTACAGCTGTCAAATCTTAACCGGCTCTAGGGTTCTGCACGCAGCATGCTCGTTCTGGGAGGGTCCACTCCACGAGCAAAAAGGTCGATGCATCAACTGACATGCAGTCCGGAGTTGATGTATCCAAAGGTGTATCTTAGTGGTCACTGCCGAAAACACGGAGGATTCCCATACTGTTATCATCATCGTCGCAGTCGAATCCATCGAGGATCTCTGTATAGTCGTCGTCGTCGAAGTCGCAGCCAGCACTAGGGTTCCCGCACACAGCAAGCTCGTTCGGGAGGGTCTGCTCCACGAGCCGAGAGTCTGATACATCAACTGACACAGAGTCCGAATTTGATGTATCCAAAAGTTCTGTATCGCCAATAGGAACTCGACGTCGCAGACGGCGCGTCAATCGGACGCCCGGTCTGAGAGTTATTGGCTTTTTCGTCCTAGGGGCCCAGTTAGTTTTTAAGGCAAACCAACCTGACCGTACTCCACCTACGTCCAAACCTCGGGTTGAGTGAGCCAAAAGATCTGTCTCACTTAGAAAAATCCACCTAAGATGACGGTACGTTAATCGGATGTCCGTAGCTCAAGATATGAGTGTTTCCGCTCCGAGGGCCCGGTTGGTTTCGTGTACGAACCAACCTGGCCGAACTCAAAGTATTCCGAAACCTTGAGTGTGATATACCGAAACGACCGCCTTGATCCAAGGATCGTGTTTCCGCTGACGGCGCGTCGTTCGGAGGCCCGTAGCTCATGTTATGAGCGAATGACCGAAAACGGTCCGAAGACGGGGGGTCCGGGCCCGGGCCGACCTGGGTCGACCCGGTCCGGTCTGGCCTGGGCGCGGCCCTGCCGGTAGGACCGGCCTGGCTCGGCTCGGCCGAGTGGCCGAGCGCCTGGGCGCCGCGGGGCGGTGCCCCCGTGGTCTGGAGATGTCGCGGCCCCGCGTGAGCCGTGCTGGAGAACCGCGAACGAGGCTTCTGCCATGTCCCGTGCGGGCGAACCGGACCCACGCGGCCGCGGGTCCATTGGCCGTCGCCACCGCGACTTCAGGCGCGGCGGCCTCATCCGGCAGCGTGCTGGGGCGCCGCCGCCTCCGGCTGCCGGCGCCACCTGAATCTTCCGCGGGCCACCGGAGTTGCTCTGGTGGTCCGTTTTCTTTCCCGTCTGCGCCAGTGCTCCTCCCGGGTTCCGTTCTTCACTGCGGAATCAACAAACTGCCCTTGCGTCACGATTTTTCATCGCCTCCAAATCCACACAACCACGAAGAACGGCGGAGGGTTGTCGGGCCATGTTCGTTTGGCCCGCACCCTCCGCGTTAGATAAAACAATGGGAGAAAAATTATTCAACACATGAAACAACAATTTTAATAAGTTAAAATTGTTTATTTGAAACCAGTTCTTTAATTTTAAAGATACATTCATGGGAAAAGGCATTCAAAAAAATAATCCCTACCTCGCCGAGTCGTCGCACGCGTTCTTCGCAGAATTGTTCGTCGCGGAAGGAGGGGATCATCGCGTCGTCGCGGAAAGGTGTCACGTCGTCGCGGGATCTGGCGTTGCGTCGATGAACTCAACAGATCAAGAAACCACAGATTTAATTATAAATAATTAAATCCATGTTTGTTAAAAACCACAAAGGAGAATTAAAATAAAAACCGAGATCTCTTACCTCAAACAGAAGATCTAAGATTTCGTCATGGAGGAAGGAACGCCGCAGAAGAACGTCACGGGAGAGGAAACGTCGGCGTCGCGGCACACGGCGGCGCGTCGTCAATTTCTGCGGGTTCGGCATTCTTTGTCGGAGGTCGGCGTTCTTCACGTTCTTCACGTTCTTCGCGTTCATCGCGAATAAGGGTGAAGGCACAAGAATTCTGTCAAAGTCTCTCAACGTGTAAACCTCCAAAAGTCGTGTTGGTCTTATTTTATTATTACGCCAACAAACGAAAAAGGTAAGTAACGACCCATTAAATCGCATAATTAATTCAACGAAAGAAACTGCCCATTTAATTCACGAATAAAACCGCCCAATTAAATGGTCTGTTTAGAATTTAAGAAAACGCGTCAGTTGACTTTCATAATGACGGGTTTTCGCGGGTGCGTTACTTAGCTGAAAAGAAACGGCGGGGCTCGTGCGGGCCCCACCTCACAAATATCCTACCAAGAGGGTAGGATATTTTTGGATAAAAACCTATCTGTTCCAACTCAGTTCAATTGGATTTTAAGTGGCTTCCAAGTGGCTTAAGTGAAATAAAATAAAGTTTGTCGTACAATTATTTTATTTCTTAACTTTAATCCCGAAAATTAAAAAAACCACACCCGAGCAAACGCAACTCTGGAAGAGGCATTTCTAAGAAACTATCGGCGCTGTGATTTCATCGGTGCCCTCAGAATTCGATTCTGGGCACCGGTTTGAAAAGTTAGAAAAACCTGCTCGTCCGTTCACTGAACGTACCTGAGCCAAACTTCGGAAATTAATTCCAGGGACAGCGGGCCTCGGAATCAGGCGCCGTCAGAAAATGAGTTCTTGTAAAATTCCAAGGAAAGTTACGAAAAATAATTTCCTTGAAATTTACTAGTCTTTTCATACACTCCTTGGGAATCATTGAAATTAGTAATGGGTGTCAATGCATCTATATGGAACCAAATAGAATCCCCACTAGGCCTGATTATCGTTACAACAAGCAACTCGCTCAAAATTGGGGCCTCTCCGAAATGTATGATGGGCGGTGAAAATGAAGAATACTTGAAAATCACCCACAAAGCTGAAAAAAGTATATACCACCTATCTTGACTCTGTAGTAAACAGATCATCTAGTATCAAGTCCAGATTCGTCATGGTTTGGATGTAATTTGAATAATAGACGAAGAACGAAATTTTAGTGTATATGAGACTAAATCCAAATAGCACAGTCATTGTTCTGAAGAATCAAGAAGGACTATATTTTAATCTATTACATACCAATGCAGTTCTAACGTGACTGCTAGCTCTTGAATTGGAGTCCGGACAGTTTTGATATATGAAATGCAACTTTTGAGGTTTTTTGGCTCTCAAAAAAGGAGAAAAATATTTTTTCTGTAAAAAATAAGCCTATTGCCTCTTTTATAAAAAACATGTTGGGAAAAAACACTGTGTGTTTTCCAAATACATGGGGTGTACTTCCCTTTTTTTTGAGCCAGATTGGCTACACGACATATACTGGAAGTACATGATGTGTAAGCCAAGTAGATGATGTATACATGGCCTGCATGGATATTTCTGCATGTTTTCCCCATTCCTTCTAAAAAACAACTCAACCGGCCCACCACCCAGATTAGGGTCTAAGACAAAAAGTAATGTGAAAACATTTATATCAAAAAGAGATATCTTTACCTTATGAAAAAACCTGAGACCTTACAACTCTAGACTTTAGTATCTCACACTTATCATGTATACATTCCATTCAGAAATATATGTACTCCAAAATATTCTTTCTTGTATCATTGCACTATATATACACATTCAGATGTCTATATTTATTTATAATTCTATGATGTATAGATAATAATGAACTATGAGAATCACCCAATCGATATTTCATCTGGTTATCTTTTTATTAGAGACATGATCAATTCCAGAAACCAATCAATGCATCAAGGTCATTTTTTATCTCATGAACATTCCTCAAATTCTACAATAATTCCATGTCTTCCATCTACAACTTCTAAATCCTCTCTTAAAAGGATGATTTAACATTCATATAATAATGATAAAAAATTCCACATCCCTCACTATTTCTAGTTCAAGAATCTTTAAATTCATAAATTTTGGGTCACCTTTATTCCACAATAATAGAAAACTCACATGGCATATCAAACTCAATGTATCTACCAGATTTTTCACCTTCCTAGGTGGTTAATGTTTTGATAAATCATAATCATTAATCAACCAAAAACATCTTCTTATAGCACATATTAAACTCTCTTTGTATAAATATTTACTTAAATCATCTATAAGAAGTATATTCTTCACACCCTTCTATATATATATTATTCCTCCATATCAAAAACAAAAATATTTCAATTGGAAACTCCAAGGAATGTTTCATGTAATTGTATCATGAAAGTTTAATTTATGATAGGAATATGATATATCCATGCCATTTTAAATGAGTAGGCATCCCATTCCCTTCTATGATTAATCGTCATATATAGTAAACCCTTATCAAATAAAAGGTTCTGTAATATCAGGAGTTCTAACCAACCTTCCCCTCAAATCATTCTAATTATCTTCTAATTTCTCTATCTGTGATAACATAACCAACATCTATATAAAAATTATTTATGGATTACATAGTCATGTGAAATATCTCAAGGGAATAAATAGAATCACCCAATCGATGTTTCATCTGGTTATCTTTTTATTAGAGATTTGATCAATTCCAAAAACAAATAAATGCATCAAGATCATTTTTTATCTCATGAACATTCCTCAAATTCTATAATAATTCCATGTCTTCCATATTCACCTTCTTTCTAACACCCCGAGATTTTATGATATTTATTATTTTTAATTTCTTTCATATCTTTTGTTGTACGGTACACCAAGATTATCTTGCGCTATACGGATGACTGTATTAGCTTGCAGTATACGCAACACTATTTTTGGATCGTATTACACACAATTTCAAGTTGGTTTGATAGTAATTATTCTATGCAATATTGAGTGTATATATATATATATATTCAATTTATAAATGAAATATGGTTGGATTCTATTATATGCAACAACAAAGGAGTCTTGCACTACACAAAACCCTGATTTGGCTTACATTACACGCAATCATGACCTTGCACGATAGCGTATGTTGTACGCAATGCCATGTTTCACTGAACAATGATATGCTATTAAAATATTATATAAACTAGCTGTTATGAAAAGTAATACCCAGTTTTTTGGAATTTTATGAATTTTATCTTTCAAAATGGTCATCATTTTTGGATTTAGAATATTGAAATTATCCTAGGGTTAATTTTTGGTATTTTTTCTAATAACTTTCAATTTTTGATGAATAGTGAAAACACTGGAATACTATTTAAAAACCGAATTTTTATTTAAATAATTATTTATTTTATTTATATTTATTTTAGGTCAAAATTGATACATAATACTTATATATGTTTAATTTAATTCATTGGAGTCATTTTATAGTAATTATAGATATATGAAAATTTTATTGAACTTTTCACCGTCTTTTACCCACCTCATACAAGAATTTGGAAATTCACATAAAACATAATTTTTCTGCTTGTTTGATTGGAATTTTAAAAATATGAGAGACACGGTTAATATCAAGGACTAAAATGTGGTTCAATGAGATTGAATTTTTTTTGGTGAATAGTAATGTTTTACTTTTATTTACCACGGTTAAAAGTAAATATGGTAATTAAGGGTAAAAATGATCTTATTATTACCCTAACACATGTCATAATTCTATTGGATAATTTTAATTCGACCAAAAACAACTTTAGGATTAAAATATGACCATTTAGGTTCACTTGGATTAGATTAAGATATTTATTATTAATTTATTTAAAGAAGGGTTAAAATAGTTAAAATCAATGTTTAATAACTAAATAATTTTTAATATAGGGTTATACATAAGATAAATTCGACTATAAATATTCATTAGAATTCTAAAAATATTTCTTACATAATGGTATTTTCTTTATAATTTTTAGACAATAAATAAGTTAATTTATATATGACACAATGATGATGCAGTAATTATCTTATTAATGAAATAATAATATAATTGATGTTATAAATAACCAAATAAATGTAATTTGAGACTTTTTATAAATTATAATAATTTTATAGGTTAATATTACATGTTAGTATTTGTTTAATTAACTTTTTTAGAACTAATCATTCTGTTATATGTTTCACAAAAATCAATTACCAAATAGTTTCAAAATTGACATAAAATAGGTTTTTAAAATACTATTATATTATTAATTGTTAATATATTCATAAAAATATACAGTTCGGTCAAGATACTTATATCATGATATTTGTATCATTAATGGACCACTTGGGGGTCTTTAGTATGTATATGATAAGTTTATTAACTATATAATATAAAAATACTACGTGACAAGGTAAATGTGAATCTAATTAACTAAGAGTTAAAAATAAAATATAAGGTTAAAATAATGACCCAAACCTGTCTAGAATCTATTGGTTGAGATTATTTCAACCCATCCTCACATTTTCTTATAAATAAATAAATTTGGAGCTATTATAAACCGAATATGAATTTATTATAAAATAATATTTTAAGTTTTTTCAATGGTTCCCCTCTCCTCCATTATAAAAAGGGAACCTCTTCCCTCTTCTCTTAACACCCTTTTGAGCATTGAAGATCGGCCGAACCCTAAACATGTATCTTCTCCACTTGCCTAGAAACATTAGGGATGTTCTGGTCTTCTCAAAATGCTAACTCAACTTCCTTAAGAGGAATCTTAAAGGAGGTGCGTCGAAGAAGAGGTAGTCTATTCTTCTGATTCTCTCAGGTTTCTTTCTTATTATACTTATTCTTATTTAGTTGTATCATTATAATGTAAAAACATAATTATTACTTATATACTGATATTTTATTATAAATATGAATTAACCCTATTTCACCTTCTATCCATCCTACAAAAAACGAAATCACCGCGCGTGCGTATGTACGGAATACCGTCTCCACGCAGTGGTGTAATCTGTTTTCAACCACCACCTTACTTGGATGGGTATAACGGTGTAAATACATAACTATATATGATTATTGTAAAGTAATATTTATTCTGAAATATTATACATACACTTCAATACAATTCCATGATCATGGGAATGATATCATCACTCGTGCGTACGTACGGACTACCGTCTCCACGACGCGATAGGATTCATTCTCCATGTTAACAATTTATGAATGATTATAAAGTATATATAATGAATAATAATGAAATATATGACATAATAATTATACTGGATTTATGTATATATATATGTATGTATGTCATCTACTTAATTCCATTAAATTCAATAAGGAAACGAAAACAACGTTCATGCGTACGTACGGACTACCGTCTCCATGAATGGTGTATTTCATTCAATTTATCGAGCTATCATATATATTTATATTCTGAATATATATTATATATAAATCATGTTTTACATTCTAGAATTTTGTAAATCAGGATATAAGTAATAATATCAAGAACAACAAGTCGAAACTCGTACAATAAATGAAATGATTTTGCCCAAAACGGTGCTTTAACATGGAATTTACAAAAGAACGAGTAATATAAAGTCATAAGTGAACCATATATGATATCATAACAATGACTATGATTCTGTAATAAGTCAATGACATTATTTAAATCATTATACATGAGGTTCGGAAACATACGAAGCATATCGAACATATGGTAAGGGATAACTATCCCAATCTCGTTCTTATCTGAGATTGTTTATTTGTAAATATTTTCTTGGGTTATTGTTATCATCCATGTCCATGTTTCCTAAAAATGGTTTCATGTATTTTTAAAGTCCATTTTAACCATTTTTTACTTTTACTACATGGTATGTAAGGAATCATTTTTTTACCATATGAGGTACTTTTTGACTTTTCAGACAAAAGTACGAGGATAATGTTATTTTTAACTTATATGGCGTGAACAGATTTTTACTCTTTCATAATTCCTCATTTTCATTAAGCTTCCTCTACAATATTGCATGATTATTTTCAACAAAACCCTTTTCTTTCAAAATTTCATGGAATTTTATGAAAATAAAATGATTTTGAAGAAGAAAGGATATTTTCCCCAATAATTCATTTCTAGTGTTTCATCAAAACTATTTTCCATCTAAAATGACATTATTTAAAATGTTTATGTTTCAAGGATAATGTCTCCATTATTTAAATGGTTTGATTCTTCATATGATAAAATTATTTCCATTATTTATATAAATTATGTTATGATGGGATGATGTTTCTGAAACCCATTTTATTCATTGGTTTATGATGAATGATTTATGTTTATGTTGTGGAACACAAAAGAATGGTTGTATTATGAGATGGGTGGGACCTATATATCCCACAAATTCATTGGGTAAAGATTTATATCTCATGAGATAGACATGGCTGGAATGGTAAGTTAATCTGATTCAGTGATACCGGACTGGAACGAGGAGTGAACTCGATTCCGAAAGGGACTTTGTCCACTAACATGGTCTTGGCAGAAATTCCATGGCTACTATGGAAATCATAACAAGTGTTGAATGGTTTCCACAATAACATGATTTATTCCCATGCTATTTTATCAAGATTGATGTTCCATTATGATACATTCCTTTCATAATTCCAAGATTTATGTCTTTGCCCATGATTTTGATGTTTAAACATTATGTTCATGTTTTTAAGTTCAAATGTATATGGTTTGTTTTATTTTCACCATTCTTACCCTTACTAAGAATTCGAGCTCACCCTTTATATGTTTTATTTTCCCAAGATTTAAAGAAAGGTTTTAGGTAAGAAAACAAAAAGGGGAAGATCTTTATGGGAGATGTTGAAGATCTTTCACAATGATTAGAAGATTATGTTCCGAGTTTCGAAAGACACTAAACTATTATGGTCCTTTTGTGTCTGTTTTTGTTATGTATTATGTATTCCAAAAAACTAATGTAATTTCCATGTACTTCATGTTTTGGGTCTCTACAGTTGGTATCAGAGTAAAAGGAGGTAGGAATGAATTCGATCCTTGGGAACACTCACATGTGAGTGTTGGACGAAGCATGGCTCTCCGCCGAGGGGCTTCCTGAGGAAATGGCTGCCACTGGGGGTGGTGGTGTGTCCCACCCAGGGGGTGTAGCCACCCATGGAGTGCCTTGATAGGTATCAATTATAGTCCACTGGAAGTAATTCCAGACCGCTATAGTTGGTATCAGAGAAAAGGTTTAGTTATCCTTCCAAAACTAGGATTCAAAAACTTTAGTGAGATCCCTAAAGATATTTCTCAGGTATGTCAAGGGATGTCCCTAAGGTTAAGTACATATATAGGTTGGAGTCCTAGAATTATGTTGAAGATCATGAATAACCTAGGGTGAGCCTATGTTTACAAGGACTAAATAATTTTTGATAAGTTAGACATCCCATAAGTGATTTTTTATGATTATGTGGTTCCTTGTTATTTTAACTGTTTCTTACACTATGGTTTATGGTCTTAGTCAATAGAGGGAACGAGAAGGAATTCAGTTAACATTGATTCCAATGGAAAAATTGGTGAGTACGAACAATGAAATAATGTAATGATAGGAATGGAAGATATTGTGATTATTCCGAATCAGTCATCTCGATATATGATTAATAAGGTGAACTTTAGTTGAATCACTAAGTCATCAAATGAGAGGAAGATGGAATTTTATGCATGTTCGCATGGTGAGGATCATGGATAAAGGAAGATTGATATTTCTAATGAACGGTAGAATAACCTTGAGGAATACATCAAATGGAGGGGAAGATTCTATCTATGTAGAGAAAAGGGTCATAGAGTGACATACTATTATGGAGTCCAATGACTTATCGGCAGAGAACTTGGGAATTACCCAACTCAACGCCCTGACTTAATAAGTTACTTCTAAATCTAGGAAGGACCTATTCCAAGTGAATCATCGAAGAGGATGGATTGAAGGGATTAATTATTGGAATTCAATAATAATGTTGTTGAGGTACTTTTATAATATATTGAAATATCTGGGTGTTAGTCCATTGTGGTTTTCTATTAGAATATGGTACCGGTAACCATGAAAAGTGATTCATATATTTTGGAAAGTAGATGATATGCACATAATGAAGGGATAAGGAGAAAATAAATTGTTTGATAGTATTAATGAGCTCATGATTAATATAAGGACTAAGTGATATCATGGTTCGAGTATATAGAATTTTTGGGATTTTGGTATGTGGAAAGAGTTAACTTTTGACAACACTCATTTTTTCACTATGGTTACATAGTAATTCATGTTTCAAAAGAATACATGATTAAGGTATTCACATGTCTGTAATTTGACCAACAAGATATATCTTATGATATATGGGGGATAAATGATGGCATTCACGTTCTTGTTACGTGACATTTCAAGTAATCGTTTTCTTTATACTATGAGATTGGACATATGTATTTTGGATAAGAAAAAAGATTAGAATGGATTATATTAGACATCAGATAGTATTTTTTAAGGCTAGAACTTTTTGTTATAATAGTATTGTTTTAGAAAAAGGATAACCTACCGTATGGGCGACAACCCATCACGTCGGACAAGGTTGTGGGAATCGAACCCACAACCAAAGTGCGACAGGCCTTTATCTCCTACCACTGGCTGACAGGAAGTCCCTGGTTATTAGAAACTTGTTTTATTATATTAAGTGGTATGATAGATGAAGTATAAGTCCATTTTTGGAATCATATACGATTAACCTCACCATATATGGACTTATGTATATTTGATAACTTTTTCCAACCCGATGTTTGAGACAGGTGGATTGACCTATCATTCTATCGCGTGATCTTCTAACACTTCTCAAAAGACAAATTAAACTTCATTTTTTAAGAGATGAAGTAAAAATTGTTCGAGGCACGAACAACGTTGAGATTTCACCAAAATCAAGTAAATATTTCTTTTAATTCAAAAATTATTCAACATTAGGGAAATGATCTTGAAAACCAAAAATGTTGTCCTAGTGCTCTCATGTCTGATGAATTAGATGGTACCTTAGATCATCACAATTTTATGGCATGGTGACTATTGGATTTTTCATATCCATGTTCTCCACCACTCTCCATCAGAACATGATGGTTAGATTTCTCTTCCATATCCATATTTTCACCTATGATCTCCTATTTGGGAACCCAAGTGACGAGTTACTTTGGGTATCCATTTTGTTTCTAACGCTCATTTTTTTAAAAGTATGTTTTAGTAATCCTATTTACAATGAAAGAAACTCTCAAGTAATAAATCATTTATAACCCCGATGAATTTCGAGGGTGAAATTCATTTTAAGGGGGGTAGAATGTAACACCCTGAGATTTTATGAGATTTATTCTTTTTAATTTCTTTCATATCTTCTGTTGTATGCTACACCAATATTATCTTGTGCTATACACAAGAACGTATTAGCTTGCAGTATACGCAACACTATTCTTGGATCATATTGAACACAATTTCAAGTTCGTTTGATAGTAATTATTCTACGCAACATTGAGTGTATATATATATATATATTCAATGTATAAATTAAATATGGTTGGATTCTGTTATACGCAACAAAAAAGGAGTCTTTCACAACATGAAACCCTGACTTTGATTACATTACACGCAATCGTAGCCTTCCACGATAGCGAGTGTTGTACGCAATACCGAGTTTCACTAAACACAGATATGTTATTAAAATATTATATAAACTAGCCGTTATGAATAGTAATACCCACTTTTTGGAATGTTATAAATTTTATCTTTCAAAATGGACTTCATTTTTGGATTCAGAATATCAAAATTCGCCTAGGGTGATTTTTTGGTATTTTTTCTGAAAACATTCAATTATTGATTAATAGTGAAAACACTATGTTACTATTTAAAAACCGACTATTTATTTAAATAATTATTTAATTTATTTAAATTTATTTTAGGTAAAAATTGATTCATAATACCTATATAAGTTCAATGTAATTCATTGGAGTCATTTTATAATAATTTTAGATATATAAACATTTTATTGTACTCCTCACCGTCTTTTACCCACCTCCTAGGAGAATTTGGAAATTCACATAAAACATAATTTTATCGCTTCTGTGAGTGGAATTTAGAAACTCCAAGAGACATGGTTAATATAAAGGACTAAAATGTGGTTCAATGAGATGAAAATAATTTTTGGTGAATAGTTTCTATTTACTTTTATTTACCACGGTTAAAAGTAAATAGGGTAATTAAGGGTAAAAATGATACTATTATTACCCTAACACATGTCCTAATTCTATTTTATAAGTGTAATTCGACCAAAAACAACTTCAGGAATAAATTATGACCATTTAGTTCCACTTGGATTAGATTAGGACTTTTATTATTAATTTATTTAAAGAAGGTTTAAATTAGTTAAAATCAAAGTTTAACAACTAAATAATTTTTCATATAGGTTTATACAAAAGATAAATTCGACTATAAATATTCATTATAAATATAAAAAGATATCCTACATAATAATATTTTATTTATATGTTTTAGACATTAAATAATTTAATTTATTTATGACCCAATGATGATGTTGAAATTATCTTTTAAATGAAATATTAACATAATTGATGTTATAAATACCCAAATAAATGTAATTTGAGAATTTTTATGAATTTCACTACTTTTATAGGTTTATATGACATTTTAGTATTTATTGAATTAACGTTTTTGAACTAATCATCCTATTAAGATGTTCACAAAAATGAATTACCAAATAGTGTCAAAATTGACATAAAATAGTTTTTAAAACAAATATTATATTATTATTTGTTATTATATTCATAAAAATATAACGTTCGGCCAAGATTCTTATATCATAATAGGTGTATCATCAATGGACCACTTGGGGGTCTCTTGGATGTATATGGAAAGTTTATTAACTATATAATATAAAAATACAAAGTGACATGGTAAATGTCAATCTAATTAACTAAGAGTTAAAAATAAAAGATAAGGTTAATATAATGACCCAAAAATGTCTAAAATCTATTGTATGAGAGGATTTATACCCATCCCCACTTTATCTTAGTAATAAATCAATTCAGAGCTATTAGAAACCGAATATGACTTTATTATAAAATAATATTTTAAGATTTTCCAAAGGTGCCCCTCTACTCCCTTATAAAAAGGGAACCCTTTCCCTCTTCTCTTCACACCCTTTTGAGCCTTGAAGATCGGCCAAACCATTCCCATTTCTCATATACACTTCCCTAGAAATATTTTGGAGGTTCTTGTCTTCTCAAAGGACCAACTCTACTTCCTTAAGAGGAAGCTTAAAGGAGGTGCGTCGAAGAAGAGGTAATCTCTTCTTCTGATTGTCTCAAGTTTCTTTCTTCTACTACTTATTCTTCATTTGTTGTCTCATTATAAAGTAATAACATCAGTATTACTTATATACTGATATGTTATTTTAAATATGTAACAACCCAATTTCACCTTCTATCTATCTTACGGAAAACGAAATCACTGCGCGTGCGTACGTACGGAATACCGTCTCCATGCCGTGGTGTAATTTGTTTTCGACCACCACCTTACATGGATGGGTATAATGATGTAAATACGTAACTATATATGATTATTGTAAATTTATATTTATTCTGAAATATTATGCATACACTTCAATAAAATTCCACGATCATGGGAATGATATCATCGCTCGTGCATACGTATGGACTACCGTCTCCATGATGCGATGAGATTCATTCTCGATGTTAACCATTCATGAATGATTATAAAGTAAATATAATGAATAATAATGAAATAAACGAAATAATAATGATACTAGATTTATGTATATATATATATATATATATATGTATGTCATCTACTTAATTCCATTCAATTCAATAAGGAAACGAAAACATCGTTCATGCGTACGTACGGCCTACCGTCTCCATTAACGGTGTATGTCATTCAATTTATCGATCTATCATATATATTTATATTCTGAATATATATTATATATAAATCTTTTTTTACATTCTGTAATTATGTAAGTAAGGATATAAGATATAATATCATGAACAACAAGTTGAAACTCGTATGATAAATGAAACGATTTTACACAAAACGATACTTTAACATGGAATTTAGAAAAGAACGGGTAATATAAAGTCCTAAGTGAACCATATAGGATATCATAACAACGAATATGATTCTGTAATAAGTCAATGACATTATTTAAATCATTATACAGGAGGTTTGGAAACATATGAAGCCTATCGAACATACGGTAAGGGATAACTATTCCAATCTCGTTCTTATCCATGATTATTTATTCGTAAGTATTTACTAGGGTTATTGTTATCATCCATTTCCATGTTTCCTAAAAATGGATTATTGTATTTTTAAAGTCCTTTTTAACCATTTTTTACTTTTACTACATGGTATGTAAGGAATCTTTCTTTTTTTACCATACGATGTACTTTTTGACTTTTCCGACAAAAGTACGAGGATAATGTTATTTTTAACTTATACGGCGTGAACAGATTTTTATGGTTTCATAACACCTCATTTTCATGAAGCTTACTCTACAATATTGCATGATTATTTTCAACAAACCCCTTTTCTTTTAAAATTTCATGGAATTTTGTGAAAAGAAAATGATTTTGAAAAATAAATGATATTTTCCTCAAGAATTCATTTCAATTGTTTTATAAAAACTATTTTCCATCTACAATGAAATTATTTACAATGTTTATGCTTCAAGGATAATGTCTCCATTATTTAAATGGTTTTATTCTTCTTATGATAAAATTATATCCATTTTTTTATGGATTATGTTATGATGGGATGATGTTTATGAAACCCATTTTATTCTTTGGGTTATGATAAATGATTTTTGTTTATGTTGTGGCACATGAAAGAATGATTTCATTATATGATGGGTGGGACCTATATCTCCCTCCAATGAATTGGGTAAAGATTTATATCTCATGAGATAGACATGGCTGGAATGGTAAGTTCTTTCGGTTCATTGATACAGGACTAGAATGAGGAGTGAACTCGATTCAGAAAGGGATTTTCTCTACTAAGATGGTCTTGGAAGCAATGCCTTGGATACTATGGAAATCATAACAAGTTATGAATGGTTTCCAAAATTACATGATTTATTCCCATGCTATTTTATCAATATTGATGTTCCATTATTATACATGCCTTACATACTTCGAAGATTTTTGTCTTTGCTCAAGATTTTGATGTTTAAACATTATGTTCATGTTTTTATGTTCAAATGCATATGGTTTGTTTTATTTTCTCCATGCTTACCCTTACTGAGCATTTGAGCTCACCCTTTATATGTTTTCTTTTCCCCAGGATTTCAAAAAAAGGTTTTAGTTAAGAAAACCAAACAGGGAATATCATTATGGGAGATGTTGAAGATCTTTCACCATGATTAGAAGATTATGTTCCGAGTTTTGAAAGACACTAAACTATTACGGTCCTTTAGTGTTTGTTTTTGTTATGTATTAAGTATTCCGCAAAAGTAATGTAATGTCCATGTACATCAATATTTGGGTCTCTACATTCTTAATCCTCTCTTAAAAGTATTTTTTAACATTCATATAATAATGATAAAAAATTAGAGAGGTTATATAATCATAATGGGTTCAAATTACCATTAACATTTTAAACTACAAACTTAGATTATTATAGTTAATTACATAATGTGAATTCAATAAAAAAAATTCATCAAAAATAAAAGAATAGGTAGTCCTAGAAATAAATAAATCATTTTTAATCCAATGGTGGATGATAAGTGTACTATATACCACGTCACAAAGGTCATTCAATTTGAATGTAGTAATTTAAAAAGCATGACCTTTTCCCCTTGGTTACTATTTCAGTAACTTGTATTTATATTTGGGGCAGTGGTTGGAATAATTCTCCGTATCCTTATAGAAATTTAACTTTTCATTAACATCTTCTCACTTAACCCTTCATTCATGAAAAATATTCCCTTTTTCAACACATGATTTAAAATCCATTAACTTTTAAACCTATTTAGAGACTCTTCCTTCCAAAAGTTTCACATGTTGGAAAATATCATATTATCTTCTTCCCCTATTCAATTTTTCCACTTTAATTCCTCTTCATCTGTAGCTTTCCGTTGAAACCAAAATAACATATGATTTATGTAATTTTCTTTATATAACATGGAATTATATCATTTTAAGATGAGAATGTTCAGAATAGTAGTTCCATTTGAAGGATTACCATAAACTATTAAAAGAAATAGTTATTCATTCTCTTTCAATTACATATATAGTCTAAATCATGCTTTGTTAACAATTAATTTTTTTTCATACATAGATACATTTTCATTTATCTTTTTTCATAGACTTAATAATTTTTTATCAATATCCTCTCATTATTCATGTGTAAAATATTTTTCCAAATAATTTACATTTATATATTTCCACTCCAT
The DNA here is from genome assembly GCA_963277665.1 of Viscum album. NCBI lineage: Eukaryota > Viridiplantae > Streptophyta > Magnoliopsida > Santalales > Viscaceae > Viscum > Viscum album. The sequence goes on from OY728148.1 coordinate 288,019,699, forward strand.
TTTAATTATTTTATTCTCATCTATAGTGTTTTTAATCAATGACCAAAATTTATCTCCATCCCCCAATATATGATTATTTTACATGAAAACCATCTCCCATTAACTATATACCATTGTGAGATATATATTTTATAATAATCTGGTTCATTTCTTAGATACATATTGATTTTTATCTCTACTAACTAATACATGTTTATATAATATTAAATAACCTAACATTGATACATGATGTCCCATTTTTGTTGGATCCTGTATATGGGAAAAGTTATTAGTCATATCTTGATTCATCTAACACCATATAGTTATAATTTTTTCACTTATAGATCTTAATATATCCCCAAATTCATTATCAATCTAAGAAAGAAAATACCTACATGGATTACATGAATTGATAAGGTTTCCATTCCTCCCAATAGGAACCATTATATACAATGGAATACACTATATTAAATAATTTCATTGAGAATCATAATTTATAATTTTAAAACTAGTTGAAAACTACAAAAATTAAATATTTTATTCTTTGGTAATCTCATAATCATAAGCATGTCATATATGATAATATTATAAAATTGATAATACATTAAAATATTTAATAATTGTTAATATAGAAAATGTGAATTATACCTAGAATATCCCATGGGAGTATAAAACTACGGTTGATGTGAGGGAACACTCACTATGAACAATAATAAAGGACAATGAATTCTTGAAAAAAATCATTTTGGGGACATTACACCTAGGTGAATCAATGAACTGCATTCAAATAAAGCTAAACATAAATAATATTCCAAGAATAAAATATATAGAAATAATTCAATATATATAATCTCAAGATCTTGAAACTTATTTATGTATATTATTAAAATTTAAATAGTAACATAAATATCAATAAAATATTTCATAATGATTGATTTTATATTTCTAGATTACATATAAACATTTGGGGCTTCTTACCAAACATCTATATAAATGGGTATGTCCTAATCCAAATACCAATCTATTGATTTTCATGAGACCTATAGTTCCACAGAATGTCTCTGTAATATCACTCCCCGACTATAACATAATTAATTCAGTAAATTCAACATATAAATAATCCAAAAATAAATATTCATCATTCCATAATAATATCATAACTCTCAGAATATGATGTACGAGCACATGGAATACCAACACTTTCCACCAATAAAATTAACTGTAAATCATTTAGTGAAATATGGTGGACTGAATCATTATCATATAACCATAGTATATAAAATAACATATAATATAAGTTTACATAGATGAAAAAATTAAAAAGATAACTAGATAATTTCTTGATAATAATATCCTTTGCAAATTAAAATCACTTTTTTTCAATCTAAAATTTTTAAAATATTAAGGAAAATATTTTCCAAGAAAATAAGAAATAAAAATTGATAACATAATATGAAATGAATTTTGTGGCTAGGATGGTAGGAAATTATAGGAATTTTATGTATGAATAATTAAATATTCTGTTCATCATTTTTGTTAAATGACAAAAAGTACAACATTTTGATAATTATAAGAAGATTCATGTTAAATGTTTTGGTAAAATTTCTAAAATTGATTAAAATGGAAAAAAATGTATAAAAATTTCTTAATGGATAAAATAATCATTAAAATCATCAAAAATAATTATTAAAAACATGGGTAGGGAAGAAAGGATTTCTAACCTAATATTTATTTTGTTGTGAAATAAACCCATACCTATGATAAGACATCCATCATATGTGTTTGCGCAACCTATATAATAAATATTTATTTATTATACTTATTCTCCCATGACATAATATTATTTATAGAATATTATATTATTTACTTATTAATTTCAATTATTACGATATTAATAATTATTTGTTATATTCTATATTTATGTTGATGACTATGTCTTATTTCATGTACGTTTTGATTTGGTAATTTTAGTTTTCATCCATTGATCATCGCTCAAAAATTTCCCTAAATATTATTTATGTTTTAAATATTAAATATATTAATTATTTAATTATTTAGGATTCATCCAAAAAATATTTAATAACAGATATGAAATATATCATTCATAGAGATGATCGACGTTATGTACGCATGAAAAATGATTTCACATTTAGATAGATGGAAAGGTAGAATGTTCAGTAATAATTATAATTTAAAGAGTCATTATTAAATAATATATATAATATATATTATTTGTTAAAATATTTATAACCAAGAGTTTATTATGTTGATCCAAACCAAATTATATAGGTATGTGGAGACGGTATTCGATATGTATACAGAAATAATTTTTTTTCTTTTTCTTATGATAAAAAATATGTGGAAAATTATTTTAATAGAATAATAAATAATATTATGTATATTAAATGTAAAAAATAAATTATTATATATCTTATAACATATATTTATATTAGGTATAATATGAAATAAAATTAGAAGTACTCCATTGTGAGTTATACATATTTATTGAGAAATTATATTTTTCATAAACATTATAAATTGAAAGGGTGGTATTTTCATAAGAAAAAAAGATATATGTGAAGGGGAAGGAATCCAGTAATGTAATATTTCAAGTATTTTATTAAATAAAATTATCATGATTTGAGGAGAAGAGATAATAAGTGGTATTATTTTATAGGGGAGGGAGAGGAAATATATTGAATTACTGAAAAGATTCAATGATTTATATCATAATCATGTAAAGTGTATAACATGGAAAAAAAATCAAATATAATATGTTTTATAGAAAAAATAAACTCTAAAAATAAGATTTTAGGTTTTATTTCACACATTTTAAAACATGTACTCTAGTTAAACAACAATAAACCCATTTTATCCTTAACTATTATAATTTATATTCTTACCGAGACAAATTAAATAGTAGGAAAAAATAAAAGGGGTATTATAAAAAAAAATTGGCAAACATTAATTTTTAATTTTTCTTCCATTATATAATATTTAATTTCTATAGGTGAAAAAAATTACTACTCAAATAAGAAAAAAAGGAATGAAAATTGGTTTTTATGAAAATACCTAATTTTATTGTAAAAGAAATTTCACCAAGAAATAAAGTAATAAATTGGTCCCAAATTTCATTTATGTTAAATAAAAAAAAGGAGGTTTATAGAATTCATGATCAAGAATGAAATGAATAGAATATTCAAAAACTAACAGTAAATGTAAAGACTCAAAAATAGTTTAAAATTGAATATAATATAAATCATCTTTCAAAAAATTAATGTTGTATTCTCATATTCAAAATAATTTCTGAAAATAAATTAACTGAATATTTATGAATTTATTCTCCCATACACCACAAATACAATATGATAAACTTTTTTTATTGATATTTTAATATTTTACATAATGATTTTATGAAAAATTTACCTCTTTTAAAAAAGTTGAAAATATTTAATATCAATACTATTTATAGTTACCAAAATTATATATGACCCTATTAAATTTTATTAATTATGAAGATTAGTAATATTTAATAAATTTTATAAAATTGAATTCATATATGTGGATGAATTTTGTTTAATAATAAACCCAAAATTATTAGATGACAACTGGTGTTTTCAAAAAAACTACCCTTCAATATAATTTTTTTTGAAAAAAAACTTCTTAAAATTTATTCTAATGTCTTTAGTGTTACTATTAATAATTTAAATGAACTATTTTTACACAAAAATTAATTTTATAAAAAAAATAATATTTTGAAATTCTTTTATGAAAAATATATTACACAACAAATATTAGTAATTTTAAATAGTTCAATGAAAAATAAAAATTTCATTAATTCAAAAATATATAATCTTATTTTTATTTTGATATGTTGAATAAAAAATGATGTTCTCTATCTAGAATTAAACATTTAACATTGTTCTAAATTAATTATTATTGTTATTAAAAAACACCATAAATCTAATTTATGAAGAACACATATTATTAAAAAGAAAATAACTTCTCTAAATATTTGAGTATACATTTATCATAATATTTTCAATATTTATATTCCTTATATATAATTTTAAAAAAAAATTATTATTATTCAATCTTACAAGTTGTTTAACTATCTTATAATGCTCATAATTAAATATAATAATATTTTAAAATTATATCATTGTTCCTTTAAGCTTAATGTTTCACGAACAGAAGATAATAATGAAATTAAATATATTAAAAGAGATATTTATCATAAAATATTTTTATTCTACTATCGATACTATTACATGTATAGTGTATATCTCATATTTTATTTTTATTTATTTGTTTAATATAGATTCATCTAATTTTTGTAGATCATCTATGATGATTTATGTTTTTGGATTCCATTAAAATATTATATTTTTCATCTTGTATCTTTCAATGCCTCTAGTAATGAGGATTAAACAATATTTTACATGTCCTACGGGTTGGGTTATAATTTATACCCTCAAAATTGGGTGGGACATTCAACTTCTTGATATAAATATATTTAACCATAAAATCAACATGAATCTAATGGTCTATGTTATAGAATATTTCAAATATTACTATCATCGAGCTTATTATATATATTCTAAATGTATCCCTCATGTCTTTTAGGATGAGTGAGATTATAGATAATGGAGATCAATTTTTGTTGTTCCATATGATAAAATTATCTCATTTCTATTTTAGAATATTTTCCTTAATATTGTGTATTATTTTATAAATAATACACTTCCTACAATGGTTGGTCTGTATTCAAAGGCCTTTCTTGATGATTTGTATGGCTTACCCCCAAAGGGAGAAGTTGAGTTCATAATTGTTCTTTTCTCATCGATGATTCACATTTATATTCCATAAAATATTGTGAAATAGATGTAGTTAAAAGTGTTTAATATTGAGGAATTTGACCTTGATTCCAAGTGATTTATTTATCCAATTTTTTCCCCATGGGATTATTATGTCCTCTACAAAAACAAGGAAGAAGAAAGCCTCAAACATTGTGTTAATTTTAAAAGGATTTATCAGGTGACCATTAAAATAATAACAATTATATAGGATTGATGATATCTTTAATCCCCTCATAAGAGAATGATGACATTATATAATTAATATTTTATAGGATAACATTAGTTGAAATTCTAGGAAGAAGATAAAACTACAGTTTTTTTAACATAAGATATGGGAATTTATATATTATATTATGAAATTCAATGTTACTAAGAGACCTGTGTTATTTATGGAATTCTGGAACTAAATATATAAAAACCCTGATTTTTTATTACACACATAAACCTGATTTGTTAAATAAAATATTTACTTGATACAACATTGAAGATTGATAGGTATAGTGTCTTTGGGGCTTAGGAACAATATATAACAGCTTATAACATAAAACACACAACATCTTTAATGAAAACTTCCTTAACATGACAACTACATTCCCTTGTACATAGATTGCATGGGAGAACCTGAGGACACTCATAAGAAAAGGGTGAGCTATAAATAACAATAAGGGAATAAACATGGAATAACATGAGGAAAAAAATACATGTTATAAAATAGACATATCAATGGAGCAAAAGAAAAACATAAACATAAAGGCATGATAAATCATGATAACCATAACACGGAAATGTGGCAACAACTCTTAACATGGAATTAGCATGAGCCAAGTCTCATTGTACATGGAGCAAGAGTTAACCCTCATTTCCCATGAGGCATGAGAAAAACCTTTTTTCACTTTAATTATCATGATTCTACACCCATTGAACAAGACGTATCATGATACAATACTTTACCCGATGCATTGGAGCACTATCAGGGCACACACTTCTTAAAAATTTCATTTCATGCATAAGTGTGCCACATGGATCATATAACATGGAATCAAACAACATCATAAGTTATTTATTGATTAAGTAATGTGGAATAAATAAATGAAAGTACCATTCAATATATATATGTGCATAAAGTTGAATACCCTTGATAGAGACATGGGTACGGTATTCACTACACAATGATCTTGGATAGGAAAAATGCAGTGTAATTTTGGCAGCATAACAGCATGACATAAGGATTCATGAAAATGGTTTATGAGAGATAAATGGGTGTCTCATCATATTTACATAAAATTAAAAGTAATAGGGTTATATAGATACATTTACCAACAAATATAATTGAATTGTGATGCATGATACAAAATAATTATTTGGATGTAAAAGATGATAGAGAAACCCCTCATGGAATTTTGACATGGTAACATGTGTACATGTGTGGAATTAATGAGAGATAACAGGGTCTCCCATCATCCAAACATAATTAAGGACGTATGGGGGAGGTTTTATAACATACCCAAACATTTTTAATTGAAAACAAAAGGGCATAAATACTTAAAAATAATTTGACAAAAATGAGAAAGGAAGAAATTCCTTACTTGGAAGTGTGATCCCAAAGGCCTGGAAGAGGATTGAGAGAGGCTTCCTAGGAGCTTGAGGAACCTTGGGAGGATTATGGAGAGAGTATGGAAGGATTTAGTCTAACTAAAAAGGCTTTGAGTGAAGAGGAAGAGGGATCTTGGGTGGGTTTATATACGAAAGGAGGGGGAATTCTTTATTATTTAGTTTTGGGACACCTCACATTAAACTAATCAAAACCACAAACCAGATCAGGGTTTTTTCCCATTGTTTTTTTCCATAGGGGAGTAGAAAACAATATTTTATTAGGCCAATGTCCTAACTTCTTAAAATAATTGGGTTTCCTTTGTGGAGGTGAGTCACCCTCTCAAGGAAAACAATTTAAAAAGAAAAAAAATATTTTATAAGTCTTGGAGGATCCACTAAAGATTTGTAAAATAAATCCAAAAAATCTAAAATCACATAAATTTATTGATAAAAGATATATTGTCCCAAAATAATGTTTATAGTATTTTATTACATCACTATTGGGTCATTATGATGTCATAAAACACATTATATATTTAAATGGTATATAATTTTTACCCAAAAATATACTATCTTGAAAAATATGAAATATTCACTATTGGATAATTTCAACATCTTTATTACAAAAATAATATTCATTTTATCTAAATAATTTTATAAATATGTGAATTTTTACTTTTAAAACTAACATTTATCGAAAATTCATGGTTTTTAACAAAAATAGTTTTCAAACCATAATAAAAATTATAATTGCATTCATAAAATTATTTGATCATTTAAATTTAATAAAAATATTTTATTAAAATATTATTTAATTCAAAAATACATTAATTCATCAAAATAGATTTCTTAGTTGAATATTAACTAAAAATACTATTTGTGCTTTAAAAACAATTTTCAAAGTAACAATAATAAAATGAATACACATTATTTATACAAAAATAATGTACATAGTCATAGTTCTAGGGTATTGTTACATAAGCCTTTATAACACCCTCATAAGACCAAAGGATAAGGTGTGCGATGGTGATAGACTATTGGGGTGGCTCGGATAACATCACTCGGGTGGTAATCTCTGTTAACTTCCACTTCTCTCGTAGTCAGTTCTGCTCAAGATTAATGTGTTCAAGCTCATCATGGACTTGGTCAAGAGAAAATCCCAATGATTCCACCACCTTTCTGAGCTCTAAGAAATGGGATTCATACGGGGAAAGTCAACTAGATGAGGTCACTGCTTCCTTTGTCTGAGTAAATTGGATTTCATAAAGCCCTATGCTTATAATAATCATGTGATCATTGTTCAATGGTTATATTAGAAATGGTATGAATTCATAATGGTATTTTAAAATCCAGAAACATAAAACTAATGAAGTTCACATTTTATATAACCATAATAATACATTTAATTAGATGAAGAAGAATTTTCTTTAATTATTGTTTGGGTCATTACAATCTCCCCCCCCCCCCTTAAGAAATCCTTCCCTTGAAATTTCCTTTTCCCACTCGAAAAAAATGTTGGTAACTTTTCTTCATCACTTTATTTAGTTCCCATGTCACTTCTTCAAACATGGGGTTTCTCCACAACACCATGATGAGGGGAATTGACTTATTTTGTATAAATTTTTGTCTACGATCTAAGATCTTCACTGGTTTTTCCTCATAAGAAATATCATCTTCTAGTTGTACTACCTCTGTATAGAGTACATGTGGATGGTCTGGTATGTACTTCTATAAGAGGGATACATGAAATACATCAGGTACTTTGGCCATGGTAGGTGGAAGTGCTAGTCGATAGGCCACATCCCCAACACAACCAGGAATCTTGAAAGGGGTGATGTACCTAGGACTTTACTTCCCTTTATTTCCAAACATCATGAGCTTCTTCCATGGAGATATGCATAGAAATATCATTTCTCCAACATTAAACTCATGGTATCCTTGACGGTTATTTTCATAACTCTTTTGTCGACTCTAGGATGCCTTGATATGCTGCTGAATGGTTTTCACCTTCTCCACCATTTCTTCAACCAGTTCTGGTCCTAGGAGCTTATGTTCACCAACTTCATCCCAACATGTTGGTGTTCTACACCTCTTCCCATATAGGTCTTCATATGGTTCCATTCGGATGCTCGAGTGGAAGCTATGATTGTAAGAGATTTTAACCAGTGGTCGATGTTGGTCCCACCCCACTTGGAAGTCCATAGAACATGCTCTCAACATGTCCTCAAGCGTTTGGATAGTCCGCTCAGATTGGCTATCAGTTTAAGGATGATAAGAGGTACTGAAGTTCATATCAGTATCCATAGTATGTTGAAGACTCTTCCAAAACATAGAGGTAATTCTTGGATCTCAATCATATATAATAGATAGTGGTACTCCATGCAGCCTTACCACTTCCCTGATATACATTCATGTCAGATGATCCAATGGAAAATCCTCCCGAATTGCAATGAAGTGTGTAGACTTTGTAAGATGATACACAAAAACCCATATTACATTTTTTCCATTGTATGTATTCGGGAGTCTGGTGACAAAGTCCATGGTGATGTTTTTCCATTTCCATGCTTGTATGGGAAATGATTGCATCATCCCGTTAGACTTCTTCCAATCTGCCTTCACTTGCTGAAACATCAGGCACTTTGATGTATACTCAGTTATCTCCTTCATCATACTATCCCAAAAATAATTCTCCCAGATATCTCGATCCATCTTTGTGTTTCCTGGGAGAATAGTGAAATTTGAACTTTGCGCATATTCCAAAAGATCCTTCTTCAGCTCCGGACTTGATAGAACACATAGTCTTTTCCCAAATCTCACAATTCCTTCTTCATTAACACTGAACTCTAAGGATTTTCCTTTTCTAATATCATACATTCTCTTCTGAATTCCCACTTCATTATTTTGAGCATCTTTTATCCTTTCCAAAAGAGAGGTTCGAGCAATCATTTGTGAAAGGATTGATGATTTTCCCTTCATTATGATTCCCATGTCTATCTTCATCAAATCTTAGAAGAATGGATCCTTCTCAATTCTCATCAATGAAAGAATTGTTGGGTCCTTTCCACTTAGATCATCTTCCACCTTGTTTGCTTTCCCAGGGTGGTAATGGATTGAGCAGTCATAGTCTTTGATCATCTCTAACCATCTTTGTTGGCGTATGTTCAACTATTTCTATGTGAATATATATTTGAGTCTTTTGTGGTCCGTATATATTTCACACTTATCCCCAAAGAGATAATGTATCCAAATTTTTAAAGTGAATATCACCACCGCCAAATCCAAATCATGTGTTGTATAATTCTACTCACTAACATTCAATTGCCTTGAAGCATATGTGATTAATTTTTTATTTTTCATCAACACATAGTCGAGGCCCTTCTTCGAAGAATCACTGAATACCACAAAAAGTTCTCAACTTGTGGGTAAAGTGAGAATGGGCGTAGTGATAAGCCTCCTGTTTAACTCCTTGAATTTATCTTCGCATTCATCACTCCAAAAAAAACTTTACTCCCTTCCATGTTTTCTTGGTAAGAGGGTTGGACAATCATGAGAAATTTCTCAGAAATCGTCAACAATATCCCTCTATCCCCAAGAAGCTACGAATATCTGTTACCGATGTTGGTGTCATCCATCCATCAATTGCATCTGTTTTGGAGGGATACACAAATATCCCATTTCTTGTGATGATATGGCCCAAGAATGAGACCTCCTTCAACCAGAACTTACACTTTCTGTATTTTTCATAGAGCTTCTCCTTCCGCAAGGTCTCTAGTACAGTTCTTAGATGCTCCTCATGATCCTCTTTGGTTTTGAATTATATCAGAATATCATCTATAAAGACTACCACAATTTTTTTGAGATAATATCTAAAGACTCTATTCATCAATTCCTTGATGATTGATGGATAATTAATTTTTCTGAATGGAATTACTATGAATTCATAGAGCCCGTATCTTGTACGAAAAGCAGTCATAGGTATATATTCCTTCTTCACCCTTACTTCATAATATCCCAACCGCAAATCCACCTTGGAGAAGTGTTGTGCTCCATGCAGTTGATCGAACAAGTCATCAATTCGTGGTAGAGGATACTTATTCTTTATCATGATTTTGTTAAGATCATGATAATCGATGGAAAGGTGAATTGAACCATCTTTCATCTTGATGAAGAGGACTAGTTCATCCTATGGTGAAGCACTTGGGTGTATAATCCCTTTATCCAGATTCTCCTGTAGTTGTTTCTTCAGCTCTTCAAGTTTCACAACATCCATTCTATATGGAGTCATGGATATTGGCAATTCCCTAGGTATAAGATCTATTGAGAATTCAACATATCTTCTAAGAGGAAGACCAGGCAATTCCTCGGGAAATAGTGATGAAAATTCCCTCACAATTGCCACGTCTTCAAAGATGGTTGCATCCTTAGACTCAATCATCTGGGCCAGATAAGCGTGTTCATAGGGCAGTAATATCCATGCTGGAAATTATGGAGCTAGATAAGATTCATCTTCCACCTTGCACCTGTATAGAAACGGGGGTCGATTCTCAACATGGAGAGTGAATTCCCTCTCATGGAAATTTATGTTGGCACTATATAAGGAAAGAAAATATGTGCCAATAATTTCATCAAATTCCACTAGAGGGAGCGTGATGAGGTTTTCCAGGAAATTCAATCCACAGATTATGATAGAGGAGGAGTTATATTCATGGGATGCAATGATTTCCCCATTTTCCATACTCGCAGAAATCTTTACATCCATGCTTTTTGGTGGTGTTAGGATTGTTCTACTAAACATTCAGGGAATAAAAGAATCTGTAGAACATGAATCGAAAAGAGTGTTTTCTATTCTGAAATTAATAACTAGCAAACCTGTCACCACTTCATTATCAGGGATCACTTTGGAAATAGTTATAGAAAAATCTCTCCCTTGCTACCTTGGAGGTTGTTGGTTTCCTCCTAAAACCATTGGCTTAGGGTACTAATTTTCAATATGCCCTGGTTCTTTGTAGTTGTAGCAATAAACAACTCATTGAGGTTCGAACATAGAGTTCCTCTCCTCTTTTGTAGCCATGGGTTTTTCTTGTCATTAGTTAACAGCTAGGTTCCCTTCTCTTCCACAGCTAAAGCATTTCCACATCCCCTTCTGGAAATTTCCAGGGTTCTTCATTCCACATCTTTGGCATGTGGGGTGCTAGATATTCTTAGTACCGTTGGATTTGTCCATCAGACATCCAGTATAGAATTCCACCTTTTTCTTCTTATCCCAATGATACCCCTGAGATTTTCCAAACTCCATTTTGACCATGATGGCACATCAGACAATTTCCTCGTAGTTGTCAAAGTCAAGGTTCGCCACTGATTTCCGTAGGATAAGTTTCTTCCCACCAAAGAAGTGTTCAACCTTGCATTCTGTGGTAACGACAAAGATAAAGGAGTATCGTGAAAGCCTTTTGTAGCTTGATTCATACACTCGGATGGATTCATCATCTTTTTTCATGAGGGAATGGAAGTCCCTTTCCATCTTGAGTCGGAGGGTGCATAGAAAATATTTATCAAAAAACATCTTCCAAAAATCCTTCCATTCCAATGCCTCGATCTCCACCCCAGTCTTCGTATTTTTTATCAATTTCCACCATTGATAAACATCACCTTCCATATGATAAGCAGCCAGAAGAACCTTCTCTGGTTTGGAACATTGAAGGATGGAGAATATCTTTTTAATTGAGTTGATCCATTGTTTGAAGATTGAGGGATTAGAAGATCCATTAAAAGTAGGAGGCCTTTGTCTAATGATGATCTTGATAGAGACTTGTTCTATCATGGGGGGGAGGGGGTTGAATGTTTTTCTTGACTCATGTTTCTATTCAAATCTTGAGTTAATTGAGAGAGAATCATGACAAAGTTTTCAATTCCCGCTCACATCAGATCGGGCATCTAATTAAAATAGTTATCACATTGATCTTCACATCGGTTGTTAGCCCGAGTCCTCCTATTACTGGTCATTGGCTGGAATAAAAGGAAAGTTAGGGGTAACACAAAAAGGGTAATCCAAGGAAACAATTGATGACTTATAAATAACTTTTGTTTCCTTAACATTTGAATCCATAGTATTCAATCTATGCAGTTCATGATCTACTTTCAAACATATATTCTTAGAGGCATTTTTTAATTCCATTAATAATGGTTCGTACTAAGATTGTGAATTCACCAAAGAATATCCCATGGGAGTTTCGTAACCAAGAGTTCTTCAAGGCCCGTTTTTGTGCACCAGTTTCCGTTCAACTCTAGCTCAAAGTGGTTTTTTTGGGTTTTACACCTAGGATACATCTTTGCCAAAGCCGACACTACCTGCTCGTATCTAGACAGGGATGTATTTTCTTGATAAACCACTTAATCAATACTCAGCAATACATAGGGATGTTTTTATTATACATATTATTATCTCTAAGTCTTCACTAGGGTTTTCTAATCCTAATACCAAAAATTACTAAACCTATCCTCAAATACATATTATAACCACCCTTCTTTTTATTACACAATTATACCTGATTTATTACATAAATTTTTCACTTGATATAACATAGAATATATAGAGGTATAGTGTTTTGGGGATTAGGAACATTACATAATAGCTTAGAACAAAAAACACACAACATCTTTATTGAAAACTATGGTTACATGTCCACTACATTCCCTCGTACTTAGCATTGCATGAGATAACCTAAGGACATGTATAAGAAAAATGTGAGCTATAAACCCTAGTAAGGAAATAAAAATGAAATAACATGAGGAATAAAATACATGTTAGACAATAGACATATTAATGGAGCACAATAAAAACATTAAAATAAAGTCATGATAATCATAACATAGAAATTGGGAAACAACACTTAACATGGAATTAGCATGAGCCAAGGCTCATTGAATATGGAGAATGAGTAAACCCTTAATTGCACATAAATCATGATTAAAACCTAATTTAACTTGAATTATCATGATTCAACACCAATTTCACAAGATGTATCATTATTATACTTTACCCAATGCATTATAGCTTTACTAGGTCACAACCATCTTAAACATTTCATTTCTTGCATAAGTGTGCCACATGGATCATATAACATAGAATCAATCAACATCATAATTTATTCCTCAATAAAGTAATGTGGAATAAATAAATTAAAGTAACATTCAATATTTATATGTGCATAAAGGTGAATATCCTTGATAGTGACATGGGTATGGTATTCACTACACCATAATCTTGGCTTGGAAAAACGTGGTGCAATTTTGACAGCATTACATCATGACATAAGGATTCATTAAAATGGTTGATGAGAGTAAAATGGGTGTCTCATAATATTTACATGAAATTGAAAGTAAGAGGGTAATATAGATACATGTACAAACAAATTTAATGGAATTTAGATGCATAATACCAAATAATTACCTGGACGAAAAGAGGAGAGAGAAATCCCTCACAGAATATCGGCATGGTAACAGGTTTACATGGGTGGCATTAGTGAGAGATAAAGGGGTCTCCCCTCATCCAAACAAAAAATGGGTAGTATGGGGGAGGTGAAAAATCATACCCCAACATTTATAATTGAAAAAAAATGGAATAACATCTTAATGAAAATTGGACAAAAATGAGAAAGGAAGAAATCCCTTAGTTGGATGTGTGATCCGAAAGGCTTGGGATAGGCTTGAGAGAGGCTTCTCGATAGATCGTGGAACCTTGGGAGGATTCTATAGAGGGTAGGGAAGCGGTTGGTTGAACAAAAAAGGCTTTGAGTGAAGTGGAAGTGGGAGATTGGTTGGGTTTATATAGGAAAAGAGGGGGAATTCTTTATTATTTAGGTTTGGGACACCTCAAATTAAACTAATCAAAACCACAAACCAGACCATGGTTTTGCCCATGGTTTTTGAAAATGGTGATTGGAAAAAATATTCTATAAGTCTAATGGCATAACTTCTTAATATAACAGGGTTGCTTATGTGGAGGTGAGTCACACGCTCAAGGAAAACAATTTGAAAAGAAAATAATATTTTATTAGTCTGGGAGGGTCCTCTAAGGCATTGAAAAATATATATAAAAAATATAAAATAACATTATTTTAATGATAAAACATATATTCTCCGAACATAATGTTTATAGTACTTTATTAAATCACTATTCGGTCCTTATGATGTCATAAAACACATTATATATTTAAACGGTATTTAATTTTTACCCAAAAAGTCCACTATTTCAGAAAATTATGAAAAATTCACCGTTGGATAATTTTGACTTCCTCATTCCAAAAATAATATTCATTGTATCTAGATAAATTCATAAATATCTGAATTTTTACTTTTTAAACTGACATTACTGACAATTCATGGGTTTTGACAAAAATAGGTTTCAAACCTTGATAAAAATTAAAATTGCATTCATAGAATTATATGATCATTTATATTTAATAAAATGTAAGTTAATAATAATATTTTATTAAGATATTATTTAATTCAAAAATCCATTAATTCATCAAAATAGATTTCTTAGTTGAATATTAACTAAAAATACAATTTATACTTTAAAAACAATTTACAAAGTAATAATAATAAAATGACTGAACACTCTTTATACAAAAATAATTTAAATAGTCATAGTGCTAGGGTCTTGTTACATAACCCCTTATAACACCATCATAAGACCGAAGGGTAAGGTGTGCGATGGTGACAACCTCTTGGGGTGGCTTGAATAACATCGTTCGGGTGGTAATCTCTATTAACTTCCACTTCTCCTGTAGTCGATTCTGCTCAAGCTTAACGTGTTCATGCTCAGCTTGGTCTTGGTCAAGAGAAAAGCCCAATGATGCCACCTCTTATCTGAGCTTCAAAAAATGGTTTTTGTATGAGGCAAGTCTACTGGATGAGGTCATCGTTTCCTTTGTCTGAGTGAATTGGATTTGTTAAATCCTTATATTTATATTAATCATGTGATTATTATTCAACATCTATATTTGCAATGGTCAAAATTCATAACGGTATTTTAATATCCAAAAACATAAATCCAATGAATTTCACATTTTATATAACAATAACAATACATTTAATTAGATCAATAGGAATTTTCATTAATGAATGTTTGGGATGTTAAAAAATAATTCCTCGATTCATAGACGAATATGTTGTCATTTTAACAACCCAAAATTTTATTAGTGTAATTTACCCTATCCATAATTTTGTCATAAAAAACAATCATCATATATATATCCCAATAAATACGTTATTCTCATTAATCAAGAATAAAATAATTTTTAATCAAGGAACCATTACCATTTTAATAGTAACATCACTACTGGAATTGTAATTTGATCACTAGGAATAGTAATCTGACCATTAGAATATTAATATCATTGATGGAAGTATAAATGAAATTTAGGTTACCTATAAATGAAAATATGATATAATTTTATCATGATACAAGAAAATAAATGTGTTTGAAATTATAAATTAATTATTTGTATTATTGGTAAATCATAAATGTTTATTTACAATTTTATAAGTAATTTAATGATTTAAAATTAAATTTACTTCCAAAAAATATATTCCTAAACTAAAATTATGTTTTATTATAATTATAATAATTTTATGCGAAATTAATTAATCATTTAATAGGAACATAAAATCATTTTTAATGTTAAAATAAATATTTTTTAAAGAAATGAAGAAATTGTATAAAAATTAAATTTTCACCATATAGGAAGTTATTTTCATGAACTAAAGACGATTTTTGAAATCTAAAAAAGTGGAAATTTTAATGTTAAATTTTTTGTATTTTTCTAGAGTAGTTCAATTTTTGGAGAATGGTGAAATGCGGTAATTTACTATATAAGATAAATACCCGAATTTTTGATTCATGGTTAATGTATGGATGATATAATCCCCCAATATCTTGAACCTACATTAACAATTTATTGGATTTATTTATAATAATCAATGTTATTGGTAGTCTTGGTCTAAAATAACAAATAACAAATTTAATAATAATAAATACCCCTCTCCCCTAATAAATACCATCCCACACCACTCTTTCTCCTCACACATTAGAAGCTTTGTATCTTTCCTAAATTTTAGTCAATTACCTTTAACATAATCTTCCCCATGTCAAAGAGCTTCTAGTATCAATAATAGTCCAAAACCATGAGCATTAATGACGTTCTCAAGGGAACGACATTCAAGAGGTAAAATCCTCAATCCATCTCTTTTAATTTATTTTATTTTCTTATCCTCTCCTGAAATCATATATCTAAAGCAGCATGATAACTCAAATATCAAATATATATATATATATCGTAATTTTATTTTTTTAATTGAATATCCATCATCAGATATTTTCTCTTCTTTTATTCTAAACATTAAAATAGTATTCATGATACGTCGGTTCAACACCTTTGGGGATGACGAGTTTTTGTTTTTCAGTACCTCCTTCAAGGATGTTCATAAAACCATTATAATGGTTATAAATTTTTTTAATATTTATATTACTACCATTTTAATATTTTGGAACTAATTTATAGACATAATATTATGTAAAACAAAACTAGTTTGTAATGGTCAGAGAACCCACCATAATAAACTAAGCATCTATCATTAATGTTTTATCAAATGAACCACTATCAAAAAATTAATACATATTATATTTGAGACAACATAAACATATTTAATATCATTAATAACATATAATTCCACTTATTTATAGTTATTCCCATATGAAAAGAACACCATTATTATACATAATGAAACTGTCCAGGAAACAATGAAAACTAACACTCAGAGAATGAAAAAATGTAACTATATTACTTTACAAAATAGAGCTAAATTAAATTAATATAATTATAATAAAAAAATATCGATGAGTATTTTAATTAATTTTTTAATATATATAATTTTATTATCCAAGATATTAAGTGCATGTTCATAATTCATTCATGCATATGGTATTTGGTTTCTCGTACCCAACACCATTTCTTTGGGTTATCCCTCCTTCATGGAAACATTTAGTTTAGATATTCCTTTAATATTTCCTAGATATAGTATAATTTTTCTTTATTTTAAATTTACTCTAACAAATATGTGTCAAAAATGGATTCATTACAAATATAATGATTTTTCAAAATTACACTTCTTTCGAAAACACATCATGACTCCTTTTTAGATGATTCTTATTTTCTCAAGAATTATTACTCTAAATAATATGTTTTTCTATTTTTCATCTAGGAACAGTAATGATATTCATGAAATACTAACTTATTAAAAACTTATGGAACACATTCCTTTCCATTGTTTAATTCATGGCTATGATTGTAATATATTTTATGTGGAAATCAGGATTATGTAAATATTTTGAGATGATGGGTGGGGCTGAAATTATATATCCCTATAATGAATTGGGTCATATGACGTATCTCTTGAGATGATGTGTGTTATCGGTTAATAATATTCTCTCATTTCTCAAAAATATGGTCTTATTTTTATGCACTTATAAAATCTATAAACATTATTTTTTCTTTTTTCACCACTATGTGTGGTATTATAACCCTAAGACAATATACTTTATTATTATTAATTTACTCATTCCATGTCATATTCTAATGATTCCCTTATGATGTTAATGATGATACTTTTATTTTTTGATGATTATGATGATTATGATCACTCAAGTTGTATTGATTCATTACCCTTATTCATTCTCTTACTAGGATTTTATCCCACCTCATTTCATTGACTAATATCCTCAAGTGACTATGTTTACTAAGGTTAACATGAAATGTAGAAGTAAAAAGAAGATAATTTTAAATAAATTCTTATGTATTATTATTTACATGTTCTCTATGTGCCTAATTTTCTTAAGACACTAAACCTTTTGTCCTATATCATAAACTTGTTATGTTGTTTATCAAAGAAATGATGTAAATTATCATGTGGAAAAAAGAAGTTTCACTATATTTGGTATCACGGAATTGTGTCATTAATTTGGTAATTAGGACTAGAGAACATTATTGAAAACTATTACAATAAGAGTAAGTATGTTCTATCCTCTAAGATTAATTATTTTATGAAAATTCCAAACATAGGAATCGCATTAGATATTCCTTTTAAATTTAATTCACAAAAAGAAAAAATTATTTGTTATTGAATTGTTGACTTATGTTTTGATCAAACATTTTCTAGTTTAACAAATGGTGGGAATGCGGATAAATTAGGCCAAAAACCCATGCATGGCATAATTAATTAATTACATGAACAATATTACTATTTTCATGGAAGTTGGTGTTCAGAACATCATGTAAATTCATAGCCATATTTCTTAGGATATGAATAATAATATGAATCTTATTGAATGTTATCCTTCACCAAATAAAGAGAAACTAGCCATCAAGTCCTTTTGGGTCAATAAACACCTACATTTGGTGGATCATATGAACCACTTGTTGTGGAATAGTGGTTTAACTGAATTGAAATGATATTTTTTCTGATAAAATATTCTATAAAGAGGATGGTTTCCCTAGATCTCTATTATTTACCGGAAGAAGCAGCGAAATGGTGAGTATTTACAAAGAAAAAACATCCTAAAGGATACAATAAAGGAGATTGAGTGGGAATACTATGGAAATATTTATTATTATTTATTTCCCTCAAACTATCCATATAAATATATAGAGATAATTGATATATATATAAACTAAAAGGAATGAGAATATTTCATTTTTTTATGAAGAAAAAATAACAAGTCTTTCATGATATACATCAGGTTTTTTATCAACAATGATATAATATTAGAATGATTCTTTAGTGGTTTACAACCACACCTTCGAATGGTTCAATCTATCTAAGACATTGGGAGTTATGGATACATTGTTTGATGGGATCTCAAAGTATATATGTTGTTTGGTGAATGGTCCCATGGTAATGAAGATAAGAAGATAATAATGGAGTATAAAATTTGTGGGTTGAATTATAAAAGAAGAAATAAGATCTCATCACCCATGTGTCAATGATGTGGGAAAAATAATAATTGGAACAAGCTTAGTGGAATGGAGAAATGATTAATTATTTATGATAGAAGTCCACCAAGATCATGAATATCTAATAGAAATGAATAAGTTGACAAAAATTATAGAGAAAGTGAGGCAGCCTCCCAATTCACCACATTTGATTCAATTCCTCAAATATAGGGAGTAAGGTAACAATAAATGTCAGTCCACTAAACCTAGAGTTATTGAGGTTAGTCAATGTCAAAATCCATGAAATCCAAATGGAAAATTAAATTCTATGCCCAACTAATGTTGAAGTAGAGTAAGAAAATGATGTTGTTCAAGGAAAACTTCTTATTAACTCAGTAAGAGAAAAAACTATTATTTTATTTTGGTTCTATGAATTATTTTAAATTCGAAAAAGTTCCCTAGAACTATTTTATAGAACACTCGATACCTTAATGTAGATATATAAATAAAAAAACCTAGAGGTAATATAATTTTAATCCAAGTGTTAGACTCTTCCTTATTTTCATATGGCAGAAGATTTTTCTCAAGAATCTCATAATAATTCTTTTGAGATAATTTCATTCTATACTGGGAACATATTGGATTTCATTAGATATATCACATATCAAATGTGTGTAAAAGGAAATATCTTTTCATATTTTAAACAATCCCATTATCCTATTCAAATAGATAGAAAACTATGAATCTATATTATAAAATCCCTCAATGGTGTTGGTGTTGTTTCTCTGTGAATATGCATCCATTTCTCAAATGGTTGAGTCAAAAGAAGGTATCCTCAAGGGGGAATACCCATAATAATGGAATATAGTGATGTATTTACCAAAGAGTTATTTAGAATTATCTAAGATATAAGTTGTATTTCTCAATATAACTTATACCCAAATCCACACAAATCTCTTAATTCCCATACATTATGGCCCTAATAGAACTAGAGGAGTTAAAGAACTGGGTGGAAGAGAATTTGTGAAAACATTGTTCATATGACATAATTCACCACCTTTGAGTGCACTAGATCTATTCATAAGGAAAATGGTTTGGAACTAAAAAATAAGGTGAAAGCACTAAAGGATGGGAATTATGGTAGGATAAATTGTATTCCTTGTTCAGAAAGTGTGAATTTTATATGTAGTAGCTCCAATTCTTGGGGAATGTTATCATAACTGAGGGATTTTATTTGGACCCTTCAAATAGAAGATAAATTTATGATTGGACCAGACCATCTATTTTATATAAATCTATAGTTTTTCTGAATTATCAAGGAACTATCATTGTTTTGGGAGAAATTTATCCTGATTTTTTATCCCGATAACATTGTTAACATGGAAATGCTTAATGTTATTCTGGATAAAAGAATGGTAGGAATGTTTTGGGGAGCTCAGTAAAATGTTAATCACATCACTTGTAATAACACTACCAATAAGTGGAAAAGGTTTTGTGATATATAATGATTCATCAAAGAAAGGCTTGTATTGTGTACTCATGCATAGTGATAATGTTATAGCATACACCTCAGGTAATTTTAAGATCCATGAGATGAACTACCCAACAAATGATCTAGATCTAAGAGCTATTATATTTTTCTTGAAACTCGGGTGTGTACCAAGATGGTGAGAATTGTGACATATATACTGATCACAATGGTGTAAATTATATTTTCACAAAATAGGAACCCAACATGAGTCAATGAAGATGGTATGATTTAATAATGGACTAATATATCCCTATTCATTTCCATCAAAGAATGTATAACATGTTAGGTGATTATCATTATTTAAAAGAACCTATAATATTTTCCATGATGCAAATTGATGGAGACCCTATATTCATGTAAACAAAAAGGATGGATTTAGAAATCAAAATGGAAGGGAATACATCCTACCATGCCTGAAACATTGTCCAACCATCTATCAACTAAAATTTCAAGGTATCATAAAGAAATGGTTCAAAACTAAAAAATAAGGTGAAAGCACTAAAGGATGGGAAGAAACATTTTTCCCCATCGATGATGATATTGTGATTTAGTTTGGATCTAGGATTTATATTCCTTGATCACCTAATATAAAGAATGACCTATTCGATAATACAAAAAGGCCATATTTCTATATCCATCTGGGAAGTAAATGATGCAACATTATATACTCGAAAAATTCTTATTAGACAATATAAAGAAGGAGACTGCGGAGTATATTTTGAGTTGTTTTGTGTGTCATCAAGTTAAATAAGAGAAAAAAAGTCCAAAGTAATGTTGTGTCCATTTAAATTACCCATGTGGAAATGAGATACTTTCCTTATTATATTTTTCACTGGTCTTCCAAAAAATCCAAAGGAAACAATGCGATATAGGTTTTAGTGGATAGAATCACCATGACATCCCTCTTTATTTATTTAAATGAATATTTTTTTCTTGAAAAAAATGTCATGATATATGTGAATGATATGGAAAGGATACATGGGATTCCACATCCCATCATATCTAATCATAATATAGGGTTCACATCAAATTTATAGAGAAGTATTCAACATGATTTTAGTACTGAATTGAATTTCATCATGGCCTATGACACCCAAAAAGTTATAAAATATGTAAGGATTATTTAACTGGTAGAGGACATTCTAAGAGCCATCTCAATGGAATTAAAATTATGATGGGATTAACATTTTCAATTTTTTTAGTTCTCATTCAAAAGTAGATACCAATAGGGTAATCAAATGGATCAATATTATGCTTTGTATGGGAAGTAATGTATGACTCAAAATTGTTTGATTGATGATTTAAAATTATAGCTAAATTTACATGATCATGTTCAAGAGATGATTTATAAGGTTTAACCCATCCAATAAAATATAATATATGCTCATATTCATAAAAATAGAAATGTAGATAATTTTTTATGGAATGTGAATATTTATGTTTGATACAATGTGTTCTTAATATAACTACATGGAATAGATTCATACAATTTTGATGTAAAGATATGATTTTCCAAAGGAACATTATCCCCTTTGAGATCCTTGATCACATAGGATCAGTATCCAATCAGTTATAACATAGATCAGACTTTTCTCAAGTTAATGATGTATTCTATGTATCCCCCTTGAAAATGTTCTTACAAGATCCATCAAATGTACTAAACATATAGGTGGTAAAATTAGAAAAAAATATCTCTTATGAGGAGGAGACATTAAATATTTTTTACAAGAGATACACGGTTATACGTAACAAGAACACTCACTTGGCCAATGTACTATATAGAAACTATAAATTTGAAGAAGTGACATGGGAACAAATGGAGGTAACTGAGGAGAAATAACCACACATATTTTTACCGTAGTCTGTAAAATGAAATTTCAATGATGAAATTTCATAATGGGGGGAATATTGTAGTGACCCCAAATTAATCAATCCATTTTTTCATTTTTATAATTATGTTATTAAACAAAAGAATCACATAGACACCCTAATAAATTCTTTATTATCATAAATATGTAATGAAATAAGTTTTAATGTCAGAAGTTATACCATTGGAATAGAATCCTGGCCATTAGAGTAAAACATGAAAATTAGGAATAGTAATATGGACTTTAGATATATAACACCGCCTATAAAAGTATACCTAAAGGTTTGGTATATTATTAATGAAAATATGTCATCATTATATCATGATTTTAGTAAATAAATGTTTTAAAAATTATAAAATAAGTGCTGGTAGTTTTGTAGAACATAAATTTTTTATTAAAATTTTATAATTAATATAATGATCTATAAGAAAATGTATTTTCCTAAAATAGAATCATAAATTATTGTTATCTTGTATTATAATTATAATATAATTTTATGATACCTTTTAAAATTTTCAAAGGGTCATATAATCAATTATGAAATTAAAATAAGTATTCTTAGAACAATTGATGATTTTATATAAAAATTATATTTCTCACATGTTGAAAACTAATTTCTTAAAATGGACTCCATTTTTAAAATCTACACTTCTTGAAATGGGTACAGTTTTTTTTGGACATCTCTAAACTAGTTGAAATTTTTGTGAATAGTGAATTATTGTCATTTATGTTATAAGATAAATAATATTATTTTTTGAGTCATTGATATTTTATGGCTGATTTAATTAACCATTTTATACAACTATATTTCACTACATACTACATTTATTCAGATGAATCAACACTATTGATATTCTAGAATAGGAATAATAAACTAATGAATATAATAATCATAAATATCCCTCTGAACCCACTATATATTTCACCCCACACCAACCCTGGTCATCATATCTTCTAAGCCTTGTAATAAGTATCAATTATACATATTTCCCTTCCTTAAACTCTACCCCACGTTCAAGAGCTTCTAGTCTAAAAAAAATACCAAACTGAATATCATTAAGGAGGTTCGCAAAGAGAATACATTCAATTGGTAAAATCCTCAATACTTGTTTTTTAATTTTTTGTTCGTATCCTCTCCTCACCTTCCATATAAAAAATGGCATGATAACACCAAATATTAAATATATAATTAATATTATTTTTCTCATGTGATATTCATCATCAAATCACTTCTCTTCCCCTTTTATTCTACAAATCAATACATTTTCCATGATATGTTTGTTCACCATTTTCATATATAAAAAGTTTGGTTATCCATTACTTCCTTTGAGACTTGTAATAAAACCATTATTATAAGGGCCCATCCTTAAAAGATTACATAATCATGAATTAAATGAATAATTCACATAGAGGATCTTTTCAAGTTTAGAGTTTTAGAGAATTAGGACATAACTATTACATCTCAATGATTACAAAGTAGACACATCTACTCAGTTTCCATTTATTCACAAAATAAAAATATTTGTACAAAAGAGTCATATCTAGTTCCATGTTTTAAAGATAATGACATTTTATTGATCCGATCCTTTACCCTGTTCCACCTTATGTTCTGTAAAAAACATTTCAAAAACTTGGGATGAGCATAAAATGCTCAGTAAGGGATATAAAAATACGGAAAGAAAACATTAGTCCATTCATATATAAGAATCAATGAAATCATAATTTACTCATAAAATATAATCACTTTAACATACCTCATCAAATCATAAGATTTATGATTAACTCATAGAAATCATAAGACATAAAGGTAACTTGAGGCATTAATGACACTCTTACGTAGAGAGTAACCCTCACAGTTATGTTTGGAATACCCATCATAGTATATTCCTTAAATCTCTTTAGAGAAACCTTATCATTTAACTCCTTCGCATTACCCAATGCATTGGAGATCTATCTCGGGCTCATCCGCCATTATTTTATCATGGAACCACACACCTTTACAAGCAATGCCCAAGAACCGTAACATAATCGTATCACATAAAACATGCATAAAAGAAACATAACATTTCCACATTTCAATCAAAATATATCAATACATCATGTTGATATAATCAAAACATTTTCAATACCAAAATAAAATAAAAGTAAAACATGGTATTTATTTTTCATTTAAAAAAGTTATGGCTTGTAGAGGAAGCCGAAACTCAAATAATGGTCATGACGGAGGAGAAGTCTTTTTCTTTGCATACGTAAGACAAGAACATTCCCTTTGGTCATTTAGTAAATGATTCATGTAAAAAATATTCCTTTTGAATGAAATTAAAATTCAAAAACGGTTTATTATGCAACTAATAAAAGAAGATAATATATAAATTGAAGTATGCCTCAACGAAATTAGATTGAGATGAAGTCCCGTACAAAGACGATATCCTTAGATTAAGGAAAATCAATTACATAATTATGTGTGAAAAATATAAATACACTAAATATAAGTGGATATTAAGTGGAAAAAAATCTTATGTAATCCACCCATATTCATAGCACGACATAATGAAGAAGTAGAGGTTTAACCCAACGAATTGAAATTGGATGAAGAATTTCCCTTACAGAAATTCGACAGCCTAATGGCGTCACTTTAAAATTAAGAAAATGAGTTGATGAGAGAAATAAATGTTATCTCATCATTTGGACATAAAATTTACAGCAATAAGGATATATAATAACATATCCCAAAATTAAGAAGATGTAAATTAAAAGACCTAACAAAAATAAGCCTTTTAAAAAGTGGAGGGTGAATGGTTCCCTTACCGATTTGGGTAACTTTCGAAACATACACCCCATGAAAGATGGACTATACAATGTTGATGTAAATACCCATGACCAAAAGTATATTACATAAAGATTAGAATAATGGGCTATACATACACCACTCAAAGGTGATAGTGACCAATATAGCATGAATCTCACGGGAATAAAAAGTGAGATAAAACCCCTTACCTCATTGTAATAAATCGAGTCATATGACCAAAAGATAATAAACACGAAATGAATCTCAGAATACCACAAATATAAATAGAATCATGATAATATATATCAAATGGAAGTACACAATACTCCACATGCAATAAATAAGTGGTGAACAATGGAAATCTCATGGAATTAAAATTGAGATAAGAAATCTCCTTACCTCAAGTCTGACTTGTCTTGTTCGTTTTATTATATTACTGAATAATAAACTTAGGAAAAATTATAATTTATTAAGGACTTAATTTAAATTTTATTATTCAATTCATATCACATATTATCATGTTATAATAATTAGTTAATTATGTGAGTTCATATCATACGTCTTGTCGATGTTCGGTACATGAGTCAACAATGAACTTGTTTGAAAAGAATTATCCATTTAGTTATAAGTACATCATCTCCGGAATGGTATTCATGATTTAAATATCATATATATTCAGTATATATGTATTTTATAATATTCAATAATGTTTGGAGATAAGAAATAAAATTTACCATTCATGGAGATGGTAGGTTGTACGTACGCATGAACGCTACTTTCATTTTTTTGTCATATTGATGGACTTTAAAACTAAATGTGACATAGATATATTATAATTATAGTATAATATATATTTTATATAGGTAACATAAGTTAATTAATTACATTATTTGTAAATTCCATGTTTGGCATTAATGAGTCACATCACTTGAGGGGGTGGTAGTCCACACTTCCTCAGATGAAATTATCGCATTTGCACAACATGAAAAGCATAAAAGTATGTTTTATATATAAAATACAGAAGCATATGGGGGAAATAAATATAATATATATCATATATAAATATAGTTACATCATAATGGCCACCATGATAGGTGTTAAAAGAGGATTGAACAATCATCGTTTTATGAGGCAGTAATTCGCCACCTACAGAAACAGTATGTTCTTTAACCATTAGACGGAGGTGTGTGTAAGTATAGGTATAATCCTTATCATAAAAAAATCATAGTATATTAAGGATAATTTTTTTATTATGGGATCAATTAATAAAAAGATAGTGGTGAGTGAATAAGGAAAATGAAATAACGAAACTCGAGAGAAGACATTACCTCTAAATTGGGTAACTCTTTTTTGATTTGAGGCAAGGCTTCATTGGAAAGAATTATATACAAAGTGAGGATTCTAGGAGTGAGAGAGGGATATAGAGAGATAATATGAGCATAATTTGGATGATCCAAGGGCTTGAGATTTGTGGGTGAGGGGTAGAGGTGGGGGGCTTTTATAAGAGAGAGGATGGTCACTTTTGGAAAGTCTTGAAATGTTACTTTATTATAAAATGGTTTTCAAATTTTAAAGGTCCCACAATGATATATTTTGAGGATAAGGTGATAAGGATTCGAAATAAACCCATAAAATAGGTTTTAGTCAAGTATATGTCTTTGAGTTTACCTTATCGTTTTATTTTATTTACGTCGTTCATTAATGAGGTAATCACTGCATCATCATGGTTTCATAAATAAATTTATTTATTTAATGTTTAAAATTTATAAAAACAATACAATGATGTAGGAACTATTTTTAACATTCCAATTTCTATTTATAGTCTAAGAGATCATTTATGTAAACAAAATTAAAATTTTTTTACTTAGGATATATAGACCTTTGTTATATTTCTCTTCTTTTTAAAAATAATGTCATAAATGTCACTATTGCACCCATGTGACTCCATGGGACCTCATGCTTGGTAAAAATATTCCCATGGTCATCTGTGACTCAAATAAGAGGATTTGGACACATTTTGGGGTCATTTTATATTATAATGATATTATTTTATTACTCTTAACTACCTGATTACTAATTAATCATAATAATTAAAGATAATTACCATCTTTACTATTCATAATGTCCAAAAACAAGAGTCTAAATTACACAATTTTTACCTTCTGATTCAAAATATGGAATCCATTTTACCAAATTTCAAACACAAAAATTGTAGTAATTAATTTAAAAATAATTCCCATTATCAAATCTAAAGAGGCGTTATTAAGAAGTAAAATTTATCAGAATATTGACTAGTTTTTACATCTAATTGAAAAATGAAATTGCATCTAATGAACAACATTGTATTAATTTATAAAAACATAATGCAATTTAACTTTAAAACAAATTAAACGGAAAAACTAACAATATAATTGAATTGGACGAAAAGGTAGTTTTGAATTAAAATACAACATTTTCACTATTCATTAATAAATGAACTTTATTGGAAAAATAAAAAAAATTACACAAAGTAAATTTTGATGTCTCGATTATAAAGAAAGATTTTATTTTGTCAAATATAACATATAAAATTTTCAAAAAGTGGATTTAAAAGGGGTTTTCCATAAAAATGTAGTTAATCGAACTTTTAAAGAATATAATAATATTTAAGCTTAAAATTTGGTTTATTCGCATTTTAAGCCTCTAACATTTATTGGATAAATGTAAAAATATTAAACAAACATATATAATCCTTTTTTAGTTAGTACTGTTCATTCCTTCCATTACAATGGCTAGGCGTTAACTACCATTTAAAATAATATTATTATATTATTAGTGTGAAATGTAAGATAAAGAAACTCGTTGTTGTGTATTGGGTACGCCATTGAACATAGAATCCCTTTTAAAGTAATATTAATATTTAATTCAAAAATATATGAAAATTTCATATTCTTTATTTACCTAGGATGTTACATCCTTCGCCCTTTTTGGGAATTGTGTCCTCGTAATTTTAAAATTGGGATCGGAAACTTCATTGAAAGCCCCACATCAAAGAAGGAGTAAATTAAACTACAACTTTAAAAGAAAGAAATAAAAGTACAAAGGTCGCCCGAGAGAAAAGATACTAGGATTCCATGAAAACATGGATATAGAGGAGAAAACAATACATCATGTTCTGATGGAGAGTGATAGAAAATAGGTCCAGGAGAAATTTAACGACCATAAAATCACAAACTTGTGATGGGTTAAACGGTATTTGATTCCCCAGTATGAAAAGTTAACATGAAAAATTTCTTTTAAGTTACTTTCCATTGAGGAATTTATTTTTGAGCTTAGCTAAATCATAAGGAACCACACTTACTTGTTATATAGACTTTCATCTCTCACTATATTTCTAACACAAACTCATATTTTCTCTAAACGATGAGTATTTAGGATGACTTGTTCACATTAAGAGCGCTATAATCACCTTCTTGAGAATAACCTAATCCAAAAAAGATGAACTATATATTTCTTAGGTCTTTAAACCATAACCAAAACCAAAATTGTTTGTACAAGATCAGATAATCCCCCAAAGGATAATCCTTTATAAAAAGAAATACTGATTTTAATCTCCAAAATTCAACAAAAAGAACCCAAGGTTCAAGAAAGACCATTAAATAGACAGCTATCCATAAAATTATTCAAAGTAATCCCAAAATAAGATTGAAACCCAAATCTTTGAAGGATTTTATCACATCATCATCCAAGGTAAATCTTAACATTTATCTCCAAATAACATATGTTACTCTTAAAGTATCGTACTGAAAAGTAATTAACCTAGTCACACATCCTCCATGATAGGTTAATCATTTCTATAGACAACCCAAAATCAACTTATTCTTGATTCATAAGATCATATAACTAAAAAGAATTAGTCATACTAATCAGGGACTTCACATATTCTAGTGGTAGGTGCTAAATACCAGTAGCACTTTGGTTGTAGGTTCGATTCTTGCAGCATGTTTCGACGCGACGAGTTGTCACACAGTCTACATGTTGTCCCTTTTAAAAACTATATAATTTTATAAAATTTCCCATAAAGAGATAACTTCATCAAAAATAACCATAACATATTTTAACCACAAAGGTTATCTTATAACATTCATTTTTCATCCCAAAATGTATTAACCGGTAATTACCACATATTCAAGGATAATATAAATCCAAATGGTTCTTTATAACTATATACACAAAAGAAAAGATAATTATTTATTGAAGGAAAAAATAACATATCAAGCCTCAGGGTTACACATAATATAAAAAGTCTTCTATCTTAATCTCATCATCAAAAGATCCTTAATACTTTTAAGGATTTCACCATCTTAAAATGTACCATAACTCTTGAATCCATTATATGTTGACTTCTTACTCATTCAACATTCTTCATGATCCATTAACCATTCCTCTACAACTTATTCAGAAATACTTCTTTCCTACAAAAAAATCAATAATCAGATCCTAAGATTCAATAACAGGAAAACATATGTTAAGAAATAATCAATATCTTTCATTGGTCATTGTTAGTTTCTTCATCCTCAATCCGAATGGCATTAGGTATTCGTAAACAAATATTTGTACGATCCTCTTGATCCCATTCCCGAAACTTCTTCATAGGACATGTGTTTGTATAATAACTATGCACACCACATTTAAAACATTCAATTGATCCCTCAGAAAGGACTTCTTTCCCTTTCATAGAGTCTACTATATGCTTCCTTTTTCCATGGAAGGTTCTTTCTTTATGACCTTCGTTTCCACATCTATAGAATCTTTATGTCCCTTTGAAACATTTTCTTATGTGTTTCTTTCCACATATTTGACACATAGGTTTTTAAACATACTTACCTTTATGATTATTACCTAAACATCCATATGGATTTTTATCTCGAATATATGATTCCTTATAAAAATCACTAAGGTTTAGGGGGTCTATCATGACTCCATATTGTTGGTTGAGAATAACCAAAAGAGTTCTCATTGCAGCTCTCATATCAGTCAGTTTCTCGTTCGGAAAACTGTCACAGTTTTCTTCACATCCACTATTACTTTAGTGCCTATTAGATCCAACCATTTACTAAAACCAAAAAGTTCAGTTTGAGTATATCAGTAAAATAATCATATAAAACTAATATATAATTATTCATGTTATCTTAAACTCATTCCCTTTATAAAAATAACTATGTCTCTTTCTAAAATTCTAACCATTAGGGTAATGTCACTAGTGCTTAAAGAATACCCTAACCCTTAAAGTTATCTAAACCGACCTATGATACCAACTACAAGGACCCAGCTTTAAAACACAAGATAATGATGAATTAAATGAATAATTATCATTAAGTATATTTTCAGGTTTAGAGTTGTAGAGAATTGGGACATAACTATTACATCTCAATTATTAAAAAGTAGACACATCTACTCAGTTTCCATTTTGTCACAAAATAAAATATTTTTAACAAAAGATTCAGGTCTAATTCCATGTTTTAGACATCATGACATTTCCTTGATACCATCCTTAAACCTATTCTACTTTATGTCCTGTGAAAAACATTTAAAAACATGGGATGAGCATAAAAAGCTCAGTAAGGGATTTAAAAATACCTAAAGAAAACATTAGTCCATGTATACATAAGAATCAATGAAATCATTCTTTACTCATAAAACATAAGCACTTTAACATATCTCATGAAATCATAATATTTTTTAATAACTCATAGAAATCATAAGACATAATTGTAACATGAGGAATTCATAACATTTTTATGTAGGTAGTAACCCTCATGGTTACGTTTGGAATACCCATCATAGTATATTCCCTAAATCTCTTCAAAGAATCCTTAGCGTTTAACTCCTTTGTGTCACCCAATGCATTGGGGAGCTGTCTCAGGCTCACCCGCCCATAGTTTATCACGGAACCACCCAACTTCGTAAACAATTCCCAAGAACCATAACATAATCGTATCACATAAAACATGAATAAAGGAAACATAACATTTCCACATTTCAATCACAAGATATCAATACAACACATTTATATAATCAAAACATTATCAGAACCATTTTAAATAGAAAAATAAAAGAAAATTAAAATATGGTATTCTTTTTTCATTTAAAAAAGTTGTGTCTTGTAGAGGAATCTGAAACTCGAATAATGGTCATGGCGGCGGAAAAGTCGTTGTTGCTGCATACATCAGACAAAAACATTCCCTTTTGTCATTTAGAAAAATGCTTTGTGTAAAAATATTCATTTTGAATGAAATTAAAATTCAAAAGGGTTTATTATACAACTAATAAAAGAATGTCGTATATAAATTGAAGTACGCCTCAATGAACGGATATTGAGATTAAGTCTTGTACAGAGACGATATCATTAGATTAAGGATAAATCAATTACATAATTATGTGTGACAAATAAAAATAAAATAAATATCAGTGGATATTAAGTTTAAAACCATCAGAGTTCATCCACTCATATTCATATAAATACATCACCAAGAATTAGAGTTTTAACCCGAAGAATTGAAATTGGGTTAAGAAGTTCCCTTACAGAAATTCGACAGCCTAACGGCGTCACTTTAAAATTCAAAAAATGAGTTGAAAAGAGATAAAAAAGGGTATCTCATCACTTGGACATAAAATTTACATAAATAAGGATATATAATAACATATCCCAACATTAATAAGATTTAAATTAAATGGCCTAACAAAAATAAGTCTTTTAAAAAGAGGAGGGTGAAAGGTTCCCTTATCGATTTGGGTAACTTTCGAAACGTACACCCCATGAGAGAAGGAATATAAAATGTTGATGTGAATACCCATGACTGAAAGTATATTACACAAAGAGTAGAATAATGGGCAGTATATTCAACACTCAAAGGAGATAGTGACAAATATAACACGAATCTCACAGGAATAAAAAGTGACATAAAAACTCCATAACTCGTTGTAATAAATTGATTCATATGACCAAAAGATAAGAAACACCAAATTAATATCAGAATACCATGAATATAAATATAATCATGATAATATATATCAAATGGTAGTACACAATACACCACATTCAATAAATAATTGGCGAACAATGGAAATTTTACAGAATTAAAAGTGAGATAAGAAATCCCCTTACCTCAAGTCTGACTTGTCTTGATCATTTCATTATATTCATGAACAACAAAAATTGTTTAATTTATAATTTCTTAAGGAAGTACATTAAATTTTATTATTCAATTCATATCACATATTATCATGTTATAATAATTAGTTAATTATATGAGTTCATATCATACGTTTTGTCGATGTTCGGTACATGAGTCAACAATGAACTTGTTTGAAGAGAATTGTCCATGTAGTTATAATTACATCATCTCTGGAATGGTATTTATGATTTAAATATCATATATATCTAGTATATATGTATTTAATAATATTCCATAATATTTTGAGATAAGAAATTAAATGCACCATTCATGGAGATGGTAGGCTGTACGTACGCATGAACGCTACTTTCATTTTTTTGTCATATCTATGGACTTTAAAAATAAATGAGACATAGATATATTATAATTCAAGTATTATATATATGTTATATAGGTAACATAAGTTCATTAATTACCTTCTTTATAAATTCCATGTTTGTCATGAACGAGTCACGTCACTTGAGGGGGCGGTAGTCCACACTTCCTCAGATGAAATTATCGCATTTGCAAAACATGCAAAGCATAAAGGTATGTTTTAAATATAAAATACATAAGCATATAGGGGACATAAGTATAATATATATCATATATAAATATAGTTCCATCATAATTTCCACCATGAGATGTTTTAAAAGAATATTGAACAATCATTGTTTCATGAGGCAGTAAATCGCCACCCACAGAAACAGTATGTTCTTTAACCATTAGACAAAGGTGTCTGTAAGTGTAGGTAGAATCTTTATCATAACAATATCATAGTATATATTTGTATACTGTTGTTATTATGGGATCAAATAATACAAATATAGTGGTGAGTGAAAAGGAAAATAAAAGAAAGAAACTTGAGAGAAGACATTACCTCTAAAATTGGGTAACTCTTTTTTTATTTGAGCCGAAGGCTTCCTTGGAAAGACTTCTTCCCAAAGTGAGGCTTCTAGCAGTGAGAAAGGGATTTGGAGATATAATATTAGCAGATTTTGGTTGATACAAGGGCTTGAAAGGTGTGGGTAAGGGGGTAGATGTGGGGGCCTTTTATAAGAGGGAGGAGGGTCACTTTTGGAAAGTCTTGAACTGTTTCTTTATTATAAAATGGTTTTCTAATTTTAAAGGTCCCAAAATGATATATTTCTAGGATAAGGTGATAAAGGTTATAAATTAACCCATCCAATAGGTTTTTGAAAAGTATTAGTCTTAGATTTTACCTTACATTTTCATTTTATTAAAATCGTTCATTAATGAGGTAATCATTGCACCATCATGGTGTCATACATGAATTTATTTATTTAATGTATAAAAATTATAAAAGAAATACCATGATATAGGAAATATTTTTAGCTTTCCAATGACAATTTATATTCTAATATATAATTTATGTAAACAAAATTAAAATTGTTTTAGTTAGGATATACAAACCTTTTTTATATTCCTCTTCTTTTTAAAAATAATGTCAGAAATGTCACTATTACCCCCATGTGACTCCATGGGCCCTCAAGTTCAGTAAAAAGCTTCCCATGGTCGTCCATGACTCAAAAAAGATGATGTGGACACATTTTGGGGTCATTTTATATTATTATGATATTATGTCATTACCCTTAACAACCCGATTACTAATTAATCATGATAATTAAAGATAATTACAGTCGTTACTATTCATAATGTCCCAAAACAAAAGAGTCTTGATTACATAATTTTAACCTTATAATTCCAAATATTTAATCCATTTTACAAAATTCCAAACACATAAATTGTAGTAATTAATTTAAAAATATTTCTCGTTGTCAAATCCAAAGACGGGTTTTTAAGAAGTAAAATTTATTAAAATATTGACTTGCTTTTACATCCAATTGAAAAGTGAAATTACATAAAATGAACAACATTGTATTAAGTGATAAAAAATAATTAAATTAAACTTTAATAATAATTAAAAGGACAATCTAACAATATAATTAAATTGGATGAAAAGGCAGTTTTGAATTAAAATACAGCATTTTCACTATTCATTAAATAATGAACTTTGTCAAAAAAATAAAAAACATATACACAATATAAATTTTGATGTACCAATTCTAAAGAAGGATTTTATTTTGTCAAGTATAACATATATAATTTTCAAAAAGTATATTTAAAATGGGTTCGCCGTCCAAAGGTGGTTAATCAACCTTTTAATGAATATTAGAATATTTATGCTTAAAATTGGATTCATTCACATTTTAAGACTCTAACATTTATTGGATAAATGTAAAAATATTTAACAAACATATATAATTATTTTGTTGTTAGTTCTATTCATTCTAGCCATTACAAAGGCTAGTCATTAACTACCATTTAAAATAATATTATTATATTATTAGTGTGGAACATAAGATAAAGAAACTCATTGTTGTATATTGGGTATGCCATCGAACATAGAATCTCTTTTAAATTAATCATAATATTTAATTCAGGAATAAATGAAAATTTCATATTCTTTATTTACTTGGGATGTTACAATTATTATGGATAAACTAGATTATAATATTTATAATGTTACTTTTTAATGTTTTTAACTAATATATAGACATAATATTTAATAAAAACTAGTACAAAATGATATTAAATACCACCAAAATAAAAAAAAACATTTATCAGAAACATTTTATCAATTGAATCATCCTAAAACTAGAAAACTAAATGATATATAAGACAATTTAAACCTATGGGAGTTCATTAATAACATATAATATCACTAATGATGAGTTATTCCCATTTTTAAAGAACATATATATTTATAAATGAGTAAAATGACCATCAAACCATGAAAATGAATGATCAGATAACAATTAAATTGAACAATATTACCCACCATACAGTACATAATTGAACTTAATAATATTATAATAAATAAAAAACATGTATAAACATTTATTAATTATGTAATTAATTATTCAAATGTCATTTTCTTCGATATTTAGTGCAAGTTAAGAAATAATTCAGATATAAAGTAAGGGGATTATCATACCCAACTCTCTTTATTTGGGTTATAACACCTTCATGCCAAATTTTATTATGGATATTACATTAATTTTCATTATATATATTTCATTCATACTTTTACCTTATGGATATATAAATGTTTCTAACATGTTTTTATGAAAAATTAAATGATTTTCAGAAATAACCCTTTCATTTCATAACACTTCTTTACTCCTCTTGAGATATTTCATCATCACTCAAGAATTTTGATTTTTATAACATATATCTATTTCACTTCTTCATTTGGGAATCCCAGGGTTATTTATGAAATCATAATGGAGGAGATAAATAAAAAATACATTCCTTTGCATGGTTTAATTAATTACTATGATTGTAATACATTTTATGTCGATGGTATGAATATATAAATATTATGATGTGATGGGGGAATACGTTTCTATTTATCCTTTACATTGGGTAATATTTTGTACCTCATGAGATCATGTGTATTATAAATGAACATGTTTATCTATATTTTCACAGTGATGATTTTATGATTATTCACATTTGTTATGTGTAAATATTATGATATATTTTTTCACAACTCGTTGAGGTAGTTGACCACTAAGACATCATATTTCATGGTTATGAATTTCCACATTCCATTCCATAATCAAATTGTTTCCTCATTATGTTTTTAATGATCTAATACTTATTTTATGATGAGTATGATTATAATCACTCATGATATATTGTTTCATACCCCATATTCATTCTCTTACTGGTATTTTATCCCACCCCTTTTCTATTATGTATATCTTTTGGTGTGTTACACTTGGATTTTTATTTTGTATCCTTATTCCAATATTTCTTTTGAAATCAGCATTCTCCCTTAGGTTTCGGGTATTTCAAGTTTAAATATTGATTTTTGTTTTATCATGTTTTATGATTTTTGTTGATGGTTGGAGGAGACCATGTGGCCTTCCCGAGGAGGTTATACAGTTAATGGTTGGTGTCTGGGGCATGGTGCATAGATTATGCATGGTTTTTCACACCGTGTAGAAATCATATGAGGAGGCTCGGTCTCTCAGAAAAACCATTTCGCATGTTTGGCGCATGGTTAATCAAATAATTCTTCCAAACCATGAAGGTTCCTTATGTGCCCAGTGATGGGTGAATGGTTGGTATATAGTTTGTTAAACTGTGCGGTCAACTCGTGCACAATGCCCTAGTGATTTAAATTATAAAAAGACATTTCTACCCTCTTGGTATTATATCCCAAATTTTTCTATTTCAACCTCCTACTAGTTTTTACAACCTTTTGGTATATCCTCCCTATTTATATATTCATCCTCTTCCTTGAAAAGTGTGTATATAATGTATTTCATCATGTTTTGGGAAAAATCATTCAAGGATGCCTCCTCCTTTCTTATTTATCCACATTCTCTTGATATCTTCATCTCCCATTTTCATTTTTATATAGGTTTTATGTTTTAACATGAATTATGTTTGGTGGTTCTTC
This sequence comes from Viscum album, assembly GCA_963277665.1. Classification (NCBI taxonomy): domain Eukaryota; kingdom Viridiplantae; phylum Streptophyta; class Magnoliopsida; order Santalales; family Viscaceae; genus Viscum; species Viscum album. The sequence continues at coordinate 288,057,000 of OY728148.1, forward strand.
ATGGTTAGGGGTTCTATTTTTTGTTCTTGGATTTTGGAACATTTGTGGAGTGGTTTCATGTTGGAATTGTTTAGTCACATGATATTTGATATACGTTTCCTTATATTGTTTCCTATAAATTTTATGAATCTTTTTTTTAACCATAAATCACATTATTTGAATATTAAATATCAACTTGAGATATTTTGAATAATTTTTTGTTATGTAAAGTGGTGATTTTTTTTCTTTCATTATGATAAATAGATATTCTATGTTAAATATTTCACACAAAGTGATAGATAAAATTACCAAATATTTTTTGCAAGTGATTTAGGATATCTAAATTAGGTTTTTTCTCCATAATGGTATTTATGACATATGAAATGATGTGTTGGGTTTCATGAATTATTTTCCAAGTGGTTTTGGATTTTCAATAAGTATCTACTTGGCTTTTTAAAGTGGAATGACATGTGATGGTAGTCCATGGCCTGTTTGGAATTTTATGAAGGTGAACTTTATATTAACGTGTTATGTGAATTCTGAAATTTATTTTTATAAATTATCTTGGAATATAAATTGTTTTATTTTTACGTTTTTGGAAAATTGGATTTGATTCATGTAAAATAGTTGTTTATTGATTGGTTTTTCAGGCTTGTTTGTCACTTTTATAAAATTTGTGAAAGCGATTATCATGAAAACTCTACATGGATAATTTTGTTTCATTATTTATGTTAAATGGATGGGATATCTTCGATGTATAATCCTCAAAATCAATTTATATCAATTATTGGGAAGTCCTTGTTGTGGACTCCACATAGCCCCTTTACTTTGTGTGGAATGAGAGATCCTTAGTGTGGAATCTTTTGAGATCTAGGAGATGTAAGGTAATAAATTGATCCATGGAGTGGCCCGAGGTTATCTACTGGTTGAACTGATTATATATGATATATTTTTTTTTAGATTACGGTTAGGTGAGATTGTTGTTGCACCATAACATTTCCTTACATTTTAAAAGGGAACCTAACATAACTAGAATGTTTTATTAGAAAAATATCTAGTATTGAGATCTAGATAGTGGAGCCTAAATTGGATTGAATATTAGGTTTCAATTTTATTACTATGTGATAGTGCCCCATTTTCTTACCATGTAGGGTGTATCTGAGGATATGGTTCATAATTATTTCATCAATTATGAAATGCTTTCAAGGATGAGTCAATATTTATAGTATACTCTAGATAATTTAATGAGCTCTATGGTTTTACCATGTCTATTGGCACATAGTTTTCTTTAGATCATGATTGAGATGCATTATTGATTGGTTACTCTTGTAGGATATTTTCCATTTCCCCTATTGTATAATAATTGTGCTTTTTTCCTTGTCCAGTGAGGATTCAAGCTAATAGTAATAAAAATGGTTTCAAATGTTTGTGGGAAAGTGTTTTGGAATTTTTTTACACTCTTTATCAATCTTATAAATTAAATGATATCATTATGGTTTAAAATGATTATGTGTTATTACGCAAAGATAATTTGGTTTTATATGATAATAAGGGAAGTGATATGTATTTGGTTTTAAAGTATAAAATGCTTGGAAAAGAATACTATTATATATTTTACTTCAAACCTTATATTGATGTTTCTGTTATTTAAAGGAAGTAATTTAGGAATATATTATGTTCCACTTCTACTGAGTTTTAATAATCACTCCTATAGATTTAATTTATTTTTAGCATGTGGTGTATGTTCCATCAGGGTTTTAATCATTATTTGAGATAGTTGGTTTTGTTATTGGAGAGTGACCCTTATGGTCACGTGGAGATGTTTTGGCCATAAAGTTCAATTCAATTTTTGTTTTTTCATTTTTTTGTATTTCCAATTCCTTTGTAAATTAATTTAAGTTTTATATTTATATATAAATTGGGTTTCTCTATTTTTTTAGTATATTATTTAATATATTTTGTAAAATCATTCCCTTTGGTTTCTCTATTGTTGCCCCGACACTTTTTACTAGCCTTTGGGATTTGGGAACTCACATTTGGCCAGGTCGCAAATCTTCTTGGCTCACCAGTTCAAGGTTGAATCAGGTTGGTTCGTGACAAAATGATATTAGATAAAGATACTTTGGAGGACCTAGATTTCATAATTCCTTTTTGTTACTTGGTATGTGACGGTATATTGATTATGACTATCGGAGTTTGGGGTGATGGTCTGGGTAGGTGTTTGGCCAACACATTTTAGACCGAACCATAAATTTCTTATGGGAAGTTGGGTTTTATTAATGTTCTTATTCTCTTATATTTTTTTTTGTTTTTTGGGATATGAAATGGGAGTTCTCATAGTGGTCTCATAGTTATTATAGTGACTAGAAAGTTATGTGGAGCTAGAGAAATTTTCCTAGAATACTCTTCGTGATGCTTGTTTTATTGTCTTATTGACGCCAACCATAAAACCATGCAACCCATCAACACTAGATTAGCCTTGTTAATTTTTTTGTATCTTCGTTGATTCTGAAATTTGATTTGAGAGCCCTATTATTGGAATTGTTAAAATGAAATTGAAATCTGTAATGGATTGGTTTTAGGATGATGGGAAATGGATTTTCATATTTATTTTGATTAAAAAAATTAGAAAATAATTTTTTTTTTAAATTATGTTATGGTTTATCAACAAATTGTTTTTGGAATTGGATTTTCAATTTTATTAGGATTTTGGAAACTTTTTTTAAAATAGATAAAATGAATTTCAATTGAATGATTGTTGATGAAATTAAATTTTTGAGTTCCTGACAAATGTTTTAAAAAGATGAATTTTCTCATATTGAAATTGATGTGATTTATTTTTTTGTGAATGATGAAATTGATATATGGATGGAGTTTGAAAATTATTCTTAACATGGTGGTTAGTGTAAATTTTAATGGTTTTAAAAATCTTAAAATGGGAAGTGTATTGAGAATCAAAAAACATGGGTTTATTTTTTTGGAAAGTTGAAATATTTTGTTTTGTCTATTGGTATTTCCATTGATGATCACATGCATGGATGTACTTGTAGGAAAGAGTATGGATGATGATGTCGGTGGATGGGTCTGAGGATTGGCATGGTTGGTCTGTCCCTGGGGTGGCACATGAATGTATATGTGTATAGAAACATGGAATATCATTTGAGAGTGTATAACACAGAAGGTATATGTACTATCAAAAGTACATTGAATAGGATACATATGATGTTTTGAAAACTAATAGTCATGTACAACATCTTCTTATGATTTTGAAGTGTCTATTTTTTAGTGTTTTTAGTATGAGACTTTGTTGGTGATTTTTTTTGAGGTGATGTTCTGAGGATTTCTATAAATGTTTTTGGTAAGAGTTGAGTTGGTTCCCTTTTTTATTTATTTTCTTCTCACTTGACGTTATTTTTTGTTAATGAGGTAGTTTTGATAGATATCTTGTTTCTATCTGTCCTTTTTCCACCATATAGATTTTATGGATGTTAAAGGTATAGATACAGGTGATTTACCATCATTAGGACTTCTAGTTTCTCAATATAAGTATTTCATTCCTGAGTTTGAAATGTAGAAACCACCTATCTTATATGGTTTAGAGGATCCTATGGAAGTGGAAGAGTTCATGAAGATAATATTAAAGAACTCCAATTCCCTAGAGTTTCTTGAGTTTTTAATGGTTATGTTTACTACATTCATGCTTGAAGGACTGACTGGAAAGTGGTGGAATTCAACCTCTCGAACCAAGGAATGGGAAGATCTTACATGGCTGTTCTTCAAGGCTTCGTCCATCCATCTGTATCTCTATGAGATAGTGAAGGTGTAGAAGGGGAGGAAAAATTTTGTTCTATATCATGTAATTTTATTGGTTTTAGAATTATTGGTTTGGATTGTGGACCCAGTTCCATACCTTCCAGATTTGGCTATGGATGATTCCCTGAAGGCTCAACATTTTGAGTATGGGCTTCATCCATAATGGTAGTAACATGTTTTAGAGTATGGGTTAACTTCTCGGGCCAATCTGGCAAGTCAAGATGTCTTAGTTGAAGCTATGATGGTCAGAGTACTTTAAGAAGGCAACCATCATCTAGTATCTTAAAGTAGTGAAGTAATTTCCAATATAAAGATAGGGAAGAATCCTGAATTTTCTAGTACTGATCATGGGATTAAAAGGCCTCCAGATCATTTGTCAACCTCATATGGGTGTGGGATCCTATAGTGTCATCATTTTGGTATGAATGATCATAATAATTCATAATATTTGATTTCTTCAAATTCCTACCATGTCTATGGATGTCTAGGACACTTAAAATAGTAATGTTGGGGTGTTCCTAGAAAGCATCATGAAGCCAGCTCCACCTCTTCATAGGACAACCATTCTCGATTGTAGGAGTAGGGTGACGTTTTGTTTTAGTCTAAATCCAACATTATTTAATGTTTACTTCAATTTTGTAAATTTTTCCAAATCATTTTATCATTTGTTTTAAATTTAAGGGGGTATTTTGGATCCTCTTAGAACTCATGTTCTAGTGGAAGCATGTTCATTCTTCAAGAAATTCTGAAAAAAATTTATTCTATACAGAGGTGTGTCTTGTAATGTTCCTTGTTCTAGTTGTCTCTGATTATGGTTATATATGATGATGTGTGCACATCTACGAAGACCTTATTTTGGTGAAAGTTCCTTGAGAGAGAGAAAAACTTTTTCTAGTGTGGTGCGATATTCTAGTTTTCCCTAGGGTGATGTGTGGTTTGTTATGGCCATTTGTGGAAACAAAATTCAAAGTTATTATTTGATATGATCATCACATTACTTAAAGAGAACAAATTAATTAGACAATGGGAATATAGACAAAGTTTCCATAGTGAATATTTTTATGCAGTCAGGAATCACTCCGGGTGTGGTTTTGGTTAATCTCTTTTAATTACTGTTGGGGTGAGACTGTGTGAATGCTCATATTTTGTTTTTTCATATTGTTCAATGTTCATCCTTTTGGAGAGTCTAGTTTTTTTATTTTCATTTGGTGTAGATTCAATTATTTATCCCCATTTTGGTCGGGGGTTTTGGCTGATGTGGTTTTTTTTTTTGGATTGTTTAAGCTACTTGGTTCCTAATAGTGGGGAGCATGTTCCATCCTCCCATATTGATAATAAAGTTTAGTGTTTAGGTGTTATCCTAGTAGTGGTATGATTCATGTTGAGTTATCTGATCTCAGGTTTCTCTCTATTTTAGTGAATGGTGGGTTTTTAGAGTTCACCAAACAGTTTGGTCTATATCTAAGTTGTTCGGGTTGTGATTCTACTTACATGGTATTTCTTGGAAGTGCGTTTTCTTAATTGGTATGTTTCATGTATAGGGTGAATTTTTTTATCTTATTTGAGTTGTTGGATTATCTTGTTATGTAAATACTTTTATTTATTGATCTACTAGAAAATGTAGTGGATTTATGGAATAAGAAAGCATAATTGTGGAGATAATGTTCATACACAGATTATTATTTTGGATCTTTTTTTTCAGGTTTATCTTTTGGAATTGGGTTTCTTCATTGGATTCTGGTTGTTTCATGTTTAATTTTTTAGTTATCAAATGTTTTTACCATGTTTCACATTTTAGGATCAAGGTTAGAAAAAACTGTGTGGTCATCCCTCGGAGAATGTGTGGTTGAGGATTGGTGTTTGGGGCATAATAGATTTCTTGTGCATGTTTTTTTCAAACTATGTAGAATGAGTGTGGGTATATCTCTTGGAAGAACCATTTTTCATCATTGGAGCATGGTTTATTAAACCATTATTGTTCCCCTGGTGTCTAGTGAGGTGTGCACAGCTGGTGCACCATATGGTAAACTGTGCGGCCAAACAGTGCCCAGTTCTTCGATCCTTAAAATTTGGAATGACCTTTCTAACCTCTCATGAATTTTAAACCAATCGAAAAAAATTAATTCCATATCCTGGTTTGTATATCCCTAGTGATGATCCTTTATTTTTATCTAAGCCTCTTACGCCCTACCAAGTGTCGATATAAGGGATTTCTTAATGTTTTGGGGAAATCACTCATGGTAATTTACACCTCTACTCTCCCAATTCCTTCTCCATCAATATTCTCTTGAGAGATTCTTCTCACATGATAATGTATATATATAGGGTTCCTGTTTTTCCTTGGTTTATATTGGTGGTTTTTCTTGTTTAGGGTCTATCTTGGATGTTATTAGTTGGTGTAACCTTCATAGAGTGGATTCGGGTAGTTGTTTTTGATGTTCTTGATATTTGAGGAAGGTTTCCCCTTCCACATACATTTAAATTTTTTGAATCATTGGTTTCATAATTTTAAAAACTTATTTGAATAATAAATATTAATGTATGAAATTTATAAAAAATGGTTTTAAATGTGTAGATTTTTTCATTTCATTTCTGATAAATAGATTTTTTGATAAATATTTTACACCATCTATTTGATAAAATGATTAGTTATATTTTTTTTTATTTGTAATATATAAAGCATGGTTTGGATTTTTAAATCTATTTTTGACTTATTAAAGGATGGTTTTGTATTAATTAATTACTTTTCAAGTGGTTTTTGATATGAAAGATGTGTGTGCATGAATTCTGAATGTGGAATGACATTTGATGGTAGTGCATGCCCTGATTGGAGTTTTGATGAAATTTTCATTGTTACGAAAGTGTGATGTGAATGATAAAATAGATATTTATAAATTTTTGTGGAATGGAAAATATTGTTTCTAAGACTTTTTAGAAATCTGCATTTAGTTCATGGAAACAATTGGTTTCTTAAAAGGTTGGTTGAGGTCCATTTGGAACTTCTTTGAAAATTTAGAAAATTATTATCATGAAAACTCTCCGTGTATAATTATCTTTACATGTTGTATTTAAAAGTATTTTATTTCCTCATTGTGTAATCCTCATGATAAATTTATGTGAATAGATCGTACATCCTCGTCGTGGACTCCTCATAACCCATTTTCTTTCTGCAGAATAAGAGATACTCGGTGTGGAATCCTTTGAGATCTATGAGTTTTAAGGGAAGAGAATGATCCTTGGATTAGATACTAGGTGTTCTTTTTTGTGATTTGATTATATATTATATATGTGCATGTTATTATATTCTTTCTGGGAATTTTTATCTCAATCCAATATACATTACTCTTGACATGGGAACCTAGTATAGCAAGGGAATTTTCTGATAAAATTTTTCCACTTTCTTAGAGTATGCTCTAACTAGTGTCCCATAAAAAGGGATTGGATATTGTGTTTTTTTATTAATATAGGATAGTTCACCTCAGTCTGAAAAGGTATTTTGTGGCCGAGCATGTGAATGATAATGATGTCATCCAGTGAGGAATACTTTTTAAGATGGGTCAATATGTATAGTATGTTATGGATTATTTCATGACCTCATAGGTTCTCCCACCTATCTTTCCGGTTTTTTGTATACGGTTGGTGATTGATATTATTTGTTGGTTGGTTACTATTGTGGTAATTTTCCATATCCATTTTCAGAAGATTATTATGCTTTATTCCTTGAACATTGTGGCTTCTTGCTAGTAGTGATAAAAATGGTTTCATGTTTCTATGTTAAATGTTTTGGAAATTTTTTACACTCATTATAACATTTATAAATGAAATTTTATGATTAATATTTATAATGATTATATGCCCTTTTGAAAAGAGAATATAATTTTTTTTGGTAAAAATGGAAATGAACTGTGTTTGGTTTTCAAGTGAAAAATGTCTGGAAAAGCGTATTTTTTATATTGTATTTCAATCCTAAATTTAAGGTTAATTTTATTCAAAAGAAAATTATTTGGTAATTTATTTTTTCATTCAATCCTACCATCATTTAATATTCATGCCTATATTTATCTCTTGTTTTTAGCTTGTGGTGCAGGTTCCATATTAGTTTTTATCACCATTGGCGATGGTTGGTTCTAAGGAAAGAGTGTTGGAAATGTGACACTAGTCTTGTTAGTTTTTACACCCTAGGACTACCAATATGCATCCAGATCATAGATTATTTTATTAGTGGGCATTAATGTTGATTTTGATTATAGAATTAGTGTAGTGGTTCCTTAAATTGTAGAATATTAATGTAGATAATAAGATGTCGATAGGTATGTTTTTACTGTTATAAATTAAATTGTGGATGTCAGATGAGATATATACAAACATCATAATTTTTTCCTCCATGGACTCATAGTTGTAAGGATAAAATTTAATTTTTACCTGGCCTTATAATGAAATTTTTTTAATTTCATGAAAATAAGAAGATAACAGCAGTGGATGGGATTGTCCATTGTATGTCTAATAGGTTTTGAATAATTATGGTGTTCCCTCAATGAGTGTTTCTACTAGGAACAAAAATTTTATATAAAGGTTTGAATTTTTTTTAAATGATATTAATATACAACTGGTATTGAAAATATCATATAATTCTTATATAGAAGGGAGAATTGATATATATGTTATGATTCATGAAAATTTGAATCTTTCATGTGTTCTAGATAGTGGATCCTCCTCAAAGAAACATCATCATTTGTTCAAATTTTCCTTTGAAATTAGTTATCATTTATAAATTATTATTTGTACTAGTAAATAATTGTATTAGTATCCATTTAATTCTTAATTATTCTAGATAGAGTTGAGAGAGTGTCCATTAGTTGGGTTGATCATTATTATATATAAAAAATGTGAACTCAATCTAGCAGATGTTTCTAACTACTAAATTTCGTAAAAATAATATATATACCTTACTCTTCACCATATAATGATTTGGGCTAGTAATGAGGTCTTTATCCAAATTCCACCATGATTGATAAATTGTAAATTGTTTATGCATGGTATGTATTCATTTAGGATTATTAGAACTTTTCCGACCATTGAACATCATGGAAAGGTGGAATATCATATTGAAATATATTCACATTTTAATTTTATTCATGATGTGATTCATGTTTCTAAAATAATGTGGTATTAACATGACTCTTACAATTTCAGTGGATGTGAATATGTTGGTCTTGATAAGGACACCATTATTACTGAACAACATATGAGGATTATCGATATATATAATATAAAGTAATTTGTTGTAAAATAATACCTTTGCTTTCTATACTATGGTAGTTCATTTGGTAAAATTATGGGATTTGGGATTATGAATCATTTATGATGTAACAATGGGATTCACTTTTTTGACTTTCAGAATCATGTGTTCTTTATTGTTGTAGAATGATATTATGGGTGGAGAATTAATACACCATTTTTCTCTAATGTATGCTTTATTTTGTGTTTTGTTTATCTCTTCGGTAATTCTAAAATTTTCTAGGAGTATGGGGTTTAAAAATGATATTTTCGGGAGAAATGTGTCTGGATCATGGTTCAGGAATGAAAATAGTACTAACCATTTTGTGAGGAATTATTAGGCCCTAGAAGCATATCACATTATATGATAATGGTGTTTTAAAAATGTGTGACATGAAAATATATCTATATGGGTTTCTAGGTGGTTTTCCATAGGTGTCTCATAACAATATCATGGTTAGTAAAAAAAATTTCTCTTCCCTAGATAATTGTGTACCTTATTTGTTTAATGGAGAGTGTTCCCAATAATTCTACAAATTATTTGTTAAATCTAGCAACCAAAATGTGAACCATGATCAAAACCACTTAGAGGATGAAATTTACCCACAAAAATGAATATTTTAAAATATAATGGATTCTAATTTCCTATTATGATTAAACTATACTATACCCATAAATATAGAGGTTTTTATAATTTTTTCCTTTGTGATTTCTATTCTTTCATGATGTATTTATTCATGGGATGGTCCATTTTTTATCTAATTTATTATTATCTTTATAGATATCCCATTAATCTCTATACCACATGATATTTTGGAACCCAATTGGGATGTGGTGGTCTAATTTATATAGATTGAAGGTAATTTATAATGTTTCTTATATATCTTATATTTTGTGTTCCTGGTATAATTCATTCCAATCTATGTTCTCTATGGAAATTATATTTCCTCTATTGGTGAGGTAGGTGAATCTATGTAATTATTAAAACTGATGAATTAATAATGTAATAGAAAATTAATTTTATATAATTTCATAAAATGACTAAATGATTAAATATAGTCATGATAATGGGGTTTTTTGTGTTATTCTATAAAAATTGTTCATTAACATTATGTATACTATAAAATTTCTTACCATGGAATTTTACTCAATGATGAATTATAAATCATGGAACCGAAGATTCTTCACTATTAAAATATTTTTTATTAAATAATGTAAAGGTTTATTAATATTTTTTTACAAAATAGAAAATTGGGAACCATAGGTGTGTCGGTTATTGTCTTTTGAAAACATTAGTGATTGTGTCACAACTAGGGACTGTTCATCTGATATCAAAAAATAATATAAGGACTTTTTATCAGTATGATTCATGATATTATCAGATTATTTTTACTTTCCATGTCCTATAATTTATTCATATAGTAAATATCCCACAAGTTCTTGGTTCTATATTTTATTTTATTGAATCATGATTGAATTCTCAAAAATATTGTGGTTGGATATTTCCATGAATAAACCCATTTCTACCATCATTATGTCAGTATTATACTTTTCAATTTCTTATTTGAGTAATTATGAAATTATAGTAATGAATCTGAGTAATATTTTAAAAAATTGTTTCCATTTGATGTCTCTTTTAAAAAACTATTTTAATCTAAATCTAATAGTTTAATGGTGTTATAAATTATATATATTATTTGTGGTATCCTTCTGTTTTTTTCTAAAAACCTATATTTTCTTAAATTTTAGAATTAGTTTCATTTTAATAAAATAAAGGGAATGGAATCCAATATTTTTACATGTTATCATATTGTTCATAAAATTATTTTATATATTTATTACTAGTCAATTCGATACGTTTTTAAGTAATTTTAACCTGTATATTCTTATTTTTACACTAAAAACATATGTTAACTATGACCAAAGAATTTGAATTTTATTTTCTATAATATTGAATATGACAAGAAATTAAGTCAAATATATTATATAATATTAATTATAATTATTATAATTATATTTTCCAAATTCAATTAACTTAAATCTCATAATTTAATTTGATTGTAAACATGTAGATGTGATAAAAAACTATTTTCAATTCGATATAGTTTGAAAACTATAAGAATATTTAACATCATAAATGATTATATAATTGAAAAAAAGGAAAAAATTGGAAAAAATATAAAATAATTTAAATATTTATTATTTTTAAAATATAAATTAAAAAAATGAACATTTTAATTTAATTAAATTAAAATATAGGTTTCAGTTAATATCAATATGTTTTAACTAGGGATAAAAAACAATTCTTTTCATAAAATACTATAAAATTTACCCTAATATTCATTTTATGTAATTATTTCATAAAAAATTTATCTTTTTTAAATAAGTTATATCTAACTAGGATTTTGTTTTTAAAAGTGTGCAACCCTTGATGAACCTTCTTTTTCGAAAAATATATAATTAAACATAAAAATGGGTTTATTCTTATCTCATTACTAGAAAATATATTATATTATTGAAAAAACATATAATTTAATGTATAATTTATAAATATAATTAAAATAACTAACAAATAGTTACTAATTTAATTTAATAAGATAAAAACACATTGTCCGCATAAAAATAGATTTTTCATAAAATTATTTATTTTACCAAAATATTATTTCCCTTTTTTAATAAATGAATATTAAAAAATTAATTTATATGTAAATGTGGGAAAAAACTTTAAATAATTTATTCATTCCTATATATAACCATAAAATTAATATGTATTATATAATATCCAATTTTATATAATATATTTTGTATCTCATTTAAGCTTATTATTGTGTATCATATAGGATATCAAACTTACTGTTGTTGTTTTGAAATTTGGGGGTGTTATAGAAAACATTAATTATTGATTTGTATATATATATCATAACTTGAATTATAATAATAATTAAACATTCAAATATATTCCCATGGCATCAATATAATATCATATAATGAAAAAATGAAAGAAAATTTGTTACATAACATAAACTAGTGTTATTGAATAATATGTAATCACGAAATGGTTATGTAGATAAAATAAATTATTGTATCCAAATAAAATATATCAAAATATAATTTATATCATTAATTATTGAAAAATATCACAAAAATTACAGATACATTTTTTAATAATATAATTTAATTGAATAAAAATCATAAATTTCTTTCATAAGTAATCACTTATAGTTGCATAAAATAAATGATGTTAAATATAAAATTAAAATATATATATTGAGAATCAAAGAATAATTACTTAAAATAGATATTTTAAAATAATAAAAATATATTAATACATGAAATTTAATTAATAATAATTAATAAAATGTTGACTTTCTAATATATATTATATCTATATGAAAATTATTTTAATACTAGGAACTTTTGTTAGTTCTATAGAAAACCCATATTGATGAATGTGTTTTAAAGTGTTAACTTATAAGTATTTAAGGGGTTGTATTTATATTACATAATATATAAATTTTTTTGATTTCAATAAAAAAATTAAAATATCTACTATTTATAATTAATATTGACATCTTATAGATATATAAAATATATAAAATACAATATATTTTTAATGAATTCACACCGTTATAAAGAAAAGATTCTATCAAAGAATATTAATTACATATAAAAAAAATCCCCACAAAGAAAGATAATATACCATATATAATTGGAAAATTTAAGAATATATGAAACATACAAAAAAAATCAAGGAAGAATATTTATGATACAACCAAATGAATATTTACTCGATAAAACCATTACCACAGATTCCTTGTTGGAGAGATGTTCTCTAACAACTTGAATTATAATTTCATGTTAATAATTCATCTATAATAGAGAAATATTTATAATTATATAAATTTATACCAAAAATATTTAATTTCAAATTACCCATTTATTCATCATTATTCTATAAAAATAAATATTATCTTATTAATTGTATCCTTTGTTTTGTGTCATGATTGTAGTGGCTTCTATAGTCTTGGATTTTTTATCATCAGATCATTAAATCACAATTGTTTTTTATGATTAAATCGGTGGTATTTATAGGATTTAAATTTCCAATTTTTATTTTATTATGGTCAGGGTGATGGTTCCAATTGAAAGGAAAAATATTAATTTATTTGATAAAAATAATAAAATAATTTTTTTTTATTTTAGTAATGAATATATATATATATATATTCCAATTTCTAAGTCATAATCAAGAGAAAAAATTAATTATTAACATTATTTTAATTCATTAAATCAGTTTTTATTAATATAGATTGAAGTTTAATATTGGTGAATACATAATAATTCTCTTAGGCAGTGTAAAAACCCACACAATGAGTGATGATTTTCTAAATAAAAATTATAATAATAGAAAACCAAATAAATATTTGAGTTTATATAAAAATTATTTTTTTATTAATATTATTATTTTGGGTAACTAATAAATATAATTTATGTTACAAAATGTATTATTAATTAAATTATAACAAATAAGGCAATGGTTTTTATGAAACGAATATTTTTAAAAAATAATGCTTTTAAAGAAAGTGATTGGAATGAAGAAACTAGTAATATATCTTTTAGAATAAATGAAAAAGATTACAAAAACAAAGATATTTATATTCATTTATACAATTTATTATTATCAAATAGAACAATAAAATAGTAGAACATTAAGTGGAAATGAAAAGTTTAAAATAAAAAAATATTATTAAAATAATGTAAGCAGTTATTAAAATGAGTTCAGTGAGTACAAGTAAATGATATTACATCCCTATAGATACCAAATAATTCAAATAATGTGATAATGGAATCATGGAGTAAAATAATAATGGGGAACAAATAAAAATGAAAATAATGAATCCCAAATGAAAAAGATGAATGATAGTTTAAATACATTAAAATGATCATGAGTTTAATCTATTAGATTAATCATAAATCCATCAGATGTTTTATTTTTTGTCATAACTCATGCATAGTTATGTTAGAATGAAATTGAAAATAAGGATTCTTTTTAATAATATTTCAATGGAATGAAGTTTTAATATGGGGAGAAATTGGTGGAAGTGGTGTATTTATAGAGTTGAGGGTAGGGGTATATTCAAATAAAGTTTTAACAATTTACTAATTTCAAAAAAATACAAGAAATAATATAGATCTAAATGATATTTAATGGGTTATTATAAAACAAAAGTGGTTTATTTGAAATTAAAATAGATCCCAAACATTATGGAGCAATATAATCCCTTAATTAATTATACTGATTAAACAAAGGTTTTTTATTACAATAAAATATAGCTTAGGTTTTAAAATTTTTTATTTGATATAATGAACTCAAAATATTAGTTTGAAATTAATTTTTTAGATAATCAATTCGTTTTTATTATGAAAACTAACTACTAAGTATTATATAATTTTAAATCATTATAAATTCATAATACTTATTTTTATTCATTATGAATACTTTTATAACCATTATTTATAGAAAACATTTACTAAAATAAATAAAAAACGGCTAAAAAATTTATGTGTTGATTATGAAATAATATACATTTTAGAATAATGATATTCCAAAAATTAAAATTATATCTTTTAAATAATATAATATCATAAATGGAAAATAATTTTTATTTAAATAAAAAATATTTATTTTATAAGAAGAGACAAAAATTATATTTAAGAACACATATAAATTATAAAATATAAATATATATAATTACATTTTTAAATAATTATAAAAAAATTCTTTAGGTAATTTTACTACGAAACGTTTTACATGATATTATACAACAAAATTATGAATTTATTAAAATATATACAAAATATTTGTTGAAATTTAATTTGATATACTATGGAATATTAGGTAAACAACAAATACATAAGGGGATATTTATTTACTACTTAAATTCTATGTAATCATCTCTTTTATGGCATTTTCACATAAAACATCACATGTCAACCCATTCAATGGTTATCATTTACATTTTTTGTGAAAATATAAGAATATATTAAACATTTTTAACCATTAGATTTAATTGACATAATTATTATATTGATGTGAAAATGAAAATATTTGTGAAATTATAATAATTATCAAAAAACAACATTTCTAAAATTAATATTAAATAAAAAAAATACATAAAATGTTTTTAGATAATTATAAATTATAACTATATATAAGTACTAAACAGTTAAAAAGGATGAAAAAATCAGGTATTATATTTAATTGGTTAGTATCCTTAAAATAATATCGTTGAAATAAATTTATAATTTTCATATATAAATTAAAAATAAAATTTAATAAAAAATATATTCATTTGAAATCTATGATATTATAGAAGAATAATTTCCAATTCTTCCACAACTGAAACACATGAATGGTAGCTCAACTAATTATTTTAATAGTTTTTTAATTTTATTACATGAAAAACATGTTATTATCAAACAAAACATTAAAATATTCTCCAAAACTAAATATTTTGATTAATCCATTATTACTTTTGATGTTATCTGATATTTTAGGTTAATATACGAGTATTCAATCCTGGATTTATTTTACATTTTTAGTAAATCCCATTAATGATTTATAAAATCAATAAAAATAATTCATGGTCCTCCATTGGAAATGTATTCTTATAATTATTTTCATGGGATGAAACATTCACATCAAACCATATTCAAAAGACAAAAACCCACAATTACTCTCAAAAAATGATATGTTATTTCTTAAGAAATATTATATTTCTAATAATATAATTATTACTCCTAATGAAATAATCCTTCTATTTTCCTTCAATAATATTAATGATCTCATATTAGTTATACATTATCTTTATTCCTACCTTATTTCACTATAACAATACCTTCATGAATACTTAATATCACTCCAAATATTCCATTCTCTATTTTGGTTTGCATAACCATCATAAATACTTCTGTTGAATTTGATGCTTCAGATTCATTTCTTCATTTTCATAAAATATATAACTTTTTCTAATTAAATTGATTCTAAACTAAACCATTTAGAAGTAGAGTAAATTTGTTTTTATTATTTCTTATACTTCTATTCAATGTGATAAAATATATGGGAAGATTTTTTAATTTACAATTTTTTTTATTTCCTATAAAATTATGAATCTCCTTTTAAATTCAATTAGTTTATGTTATACATGATGAAAATTGAAATTAATAATTACAAAAATAATATATATAGGGAACCTATGAGTGAAAACATCAAATGGGATTGATGTTATGAATGGAAAACCATTACAATGATTCCTTTCCAAGAAGACACTACCATAAATATAGTGTTATTCAATAATAACTTTTCAATAAAAATGGTATCGAATTAACGAATGAAAATAATTTATTCTTTATTATTAATAATATTTCATTAAAAAAATATGTTAATAATAAAATATATAACATTTATATTTTTTCTCCTAGAATAATTCTCTTGATGATACCCATTTAGTTATATGAATTCCTAGTCACATGGAAAATCGTGATGTGACATTAAATACTTTTATTATTTTTTTATTTAAATATGTTCATTTGAAAATTTCATTGGTTGTTATGGGATATTTTTTGTATTTATCTATATTTTATGATCTTATGAATGGATACCATATTGTTATAAAAAAACCATGTGGAATTAATATAAAACTCTTACTTTTTTTGGTTTGGGATAGTGTAAATTCCCATTGTTATCACATGATTTTCCAAATAACCTATGTTAAAAACAATTATTTAATTGAGAAAAAAATAAACAAGAAACATCACATGTTACATATTTTCTTCCTCTACAACCTTCTACCTTGACCCTAGGTATTTACCATTAATATTTTTGTTTTTTACTCTTCTATAGAGTTATTGTGATATATTTTAAGGTTTTAAATATAGGAAAATCAAGTTAAGATTATAATTGTTTTTATTCCTCATCATTTTCCTAGATCTCCTATAATTATATTGAAAGAAACAATATATGAGGGATGTTATGAGTACATATATGTGTCATATATTGAACTATTGTGTTTTAATATAGATCAATTATGAGTAAATAAGGTATATATTGTATATACGAAGATAATTGTGTGATTAAATGTGAATTTTAATGTTTTATGGTTTCACATGTCTAAGGTGATCAAGAGTTTATTTAATATTATTTTCTATAAAGACATTTTAGGGTTTGGTCTCTCATATTACTTTTATAAGTATTCATTCCTCTTATCCTGTAGATCCCATTTGGTTATAGGTTATACCTTGTGTATGAGGTAGGTGGTCTCATAAAGAGGGTATTCTATGATCATTAAATGACTAAAAATTATAAATTGGTGTTATAAATTTTATATATAATTTTCAATGATTTATGAATTTTGAATGTTTTGGATTCTTTTATAAAATATATTTTATCTATTTTATTTTTATGAGAATTTATTTCATAGAATATTTATATTTTTTAAAATGTATGTTTGATTATTTATTTATGAAATTATATTTTAATTATTTAAGATATAAAAATGGAATCCTCCATGTGTGACCTAAACCAAAAATAAAATGCCTTAATGTGTGTGTAATGTCCCATAGAGGCATTTATTACTTAATATATAGATAGTTTAGGATAATAACATAGTAATAACTTCTTTCTACCAACCGTAGACATACACAAATAATCTATGTAATCATTATTATGATAGGGGGTTCGCATATTGTGGAGTTCTCTCATCCCTATACCATTTTTCTTAATATTTATGTCAAAATAGACGTTTGATCAATATTTTTTGAGGATACTAGATAAGCTTGGCTTAAAAAAATATAGTCCTAGTTTACATTGATCACTTTTTGGATTGAACATTTTGAACTAATTTTTAAAATCGATTATTTTTAAATGACTTTAAAATAGTTTTATTTTATTTGATTTATAAATTATTCTTAAAGTGGTGGATTTCCATGTTTTCTTGAAAATTTTGTAATTAAAGTTTCATAAATTTTATTTAATTATATGAGATTATTATTATTATTATTTATAATGATTCATTATGAAAAAATTCATGGGGTCATACTAGGCATGTTTTTTAGAAACCACACACATACCATTGTGTGTGTTTAGGTCATGATTTATCTTAATGAAATAAATGTGAGGCAATGCATGGTGTTGTTGGGTATACATTTTAATTGGGTGTGGTAGATTTGTGGTGAAATTATAGTAATTTTACGAATATATGATGTGGAGATGAGATGTACTTTGTATCACATAATATAGTTTACATGTGTTGGATTGTAAATTGCAATCCATTTTTCTCTTTTTCTTCATTTGGCTAACATGATAATATAATTCTATATTTATTTTATATATCCCATATGTTGATATGTAAATTTTTTTAAATTGTTACAAAGGTATATATTGATTCCCAAGCACCATTCTCTTGCCCATGTGGATCCGAAATTCCATTCGAGCCATACCATGGGCCTTCTTCTCTTTTCATTTTTTTGGGATGAATAATGGGATTTTGTTATAAATTTTAATCAATGTATGGTTTAATTTCCAATTATATTTTCATCATGTAATTTTCTAGAATTTATGGGATATTATTTTTGGGACTTAAAAAATAGGATAAAATAATGTTATGAGATAGGTCTCATTATAATGAGTAGTATGATTCCTGGAGACATTGGGAAGTGTGTCTATGAGGTTGACTATTGATCTAATATCATCCCTTTTATTCGTTTTTCTTTGTCCAAAGTGATATTATAGTGGTATCTCTTCGTTAATGGATATATGATCATGCACATATAAGGATTTCAAGAGTTCCTTTAGAGGGAGATACATATTATGTTCTATGTGAAAACCATGTAGTTTATCATAATATTTTTTAATCAATAGTGAGATTGGTTCATACCATGGACTTGGGTGTTTTCTCCACATTGGATCAATCTTTAGAGGAAAATATTGGGGATGGTGGAGATAATGATCTATCATAAGAGTGTTTACACTATAAAAAATCATCCATACTTGGAATGAATGGTCTTGAAGAAGAATATGGATGATCATCTATTATTGAGAATATATTCAGGCTTTTCAAAATTATGGATTTTTTCGATGTGAAATGTTCTCCCTTTAATCTTGGTGAACCATACAGAGGATGGTGGGACATAGTAATTCTAGAAATTAAACATTATGATTTTTAGTAGGAATACATCAAGTCCATTTTCTCACAATAGATTTAACTAAATATAGAAAATGAAAAAAATACATTGAGTATCTAGTCATTCACCACAATGACCACCCTATAATAGAGTATTATATATTCTTCAGCAAAAAAGGTTTGTTTCTCTAATGAGATTTTATAGAGTGAAATTTTGATTGAATAGAGCGTTTATATGGGCATGTGATTAGATATTCTATCTATTTATTTTATATTGAATAATAACACATATTCTGATGTGTTTGATAATTCTTTGATCAAAGATATTGACCTCATGTGATGGTTAGGGTTAGCTGATATACCACTTACACCAGGAGGTAGTTTCATAGACACTATATGGAAGAATTGAAATTGCAATGAGTCTATTAAAGGGGTTTATATTGTACCCATACATTGAAAATATAATAGACCATCATGAATAGATTGTATTGGACCATTAACATTCTAATACTATCACATGAAAGGTCATACTAGATCTATTATCCCAATGCCTCCTAAAATAAGTAACTCAATTGGAGGTCGAGGGAACTTATAGATGTTCTCTTGGTCTTTTTCAATTCCTTGTTTTTTGTTAATGATTTTCAATAGCTATTGTATTTATAGAACTGATGGATGATTTTAAGACTAATGTTTTCACCCTTTTGATTCTAAATAGGGGATGTTTCACAAAATGTGGCACTCTATAGTGGAAGATGATTCGGGCCCCATAACTATTAGAATTACTACATTTATTGTTTCATCTTGACTATCTATGTTATATAATATTATATATATCTTTTCATTTTATAAACCTTATTTTGGAATATTTCATAACATAAATCGATACTCAATTAATTTTACATGGAGGTTAAGATTCCTATTTTAATAAATAATGATAATATTTCTTGATAAGCCTGTTATAGAACTTACATTTTCATCTCATTAAACCTTTTATTATTTAATTTGAAGATATATTACTCTTGGGATTATTTTTTGGTGTTTTTACATTATTTTGGATTATTTTTATGGGGTTTTAATATTACAAGGATTAGTTATGGTTTGGGAAATCCATTAATCTTCTCTAATTAATCATGTATGAAACTTTTAGAGCCAATGGGTAGGAACCGAAACCGTGAATTATCTAGAAAAATTGTGTGGGTTCTAAGTAAGACCATGATATTAGAGAAATTCAGGGAGAATAATTGTTGGTTCATGGTTTATCTAATTATCTGATACCACCATAAATGTGTGTGGTTTCAAGTCAATATCATGTGAATGATTGACATATGATTTCCTAATCCTTATGATGTACATTAAATACTATAAAAATTATATTTTTACTCTTTTTCAAAATGAAAACCTCATTTCCCACATCTTCTCTAATTCACCCAAACTCATATATTCTTCTAATTATCTTTGAAAATTTCTTTTGTTCTAAAATACTTTAATAATAAATCATGGTGTGTTGTATCTCTAGAATCAATGGTAATCCCTTTTTTTTCTTCACTCTCAAAATACTCGTAATATTTATCATGGATCCATATATATAATTTATCATGGATATATATGTCATATTTTATTTATATTGATTTGATATTATATGTATATATTTAAGGGAATATGTTTCAAGGCTTGATCAAGAGGTTTTTTATGTAATTAATTTTCTTTATTTAATATTTTGTGATAAGAGACATCTCTTGCGGAGTATATATTTTGGAAATTCAACAATTCTGCTATTAGTCCTTACATATGTATTTAATTGAAAACATTCATGTTTTTAATATATAAATAATTGGTTTTGAAATGATACACATGAGTTTTTAGATAAATTTGTTTGAAAGGAAATGGTTTTGAAAAGAAACTATTTTAGATCAGGGAATGTGGGGATGGGGTGAGATAATAAAATTGAATTACCATTATTTTATCAATTGTACATGATTTAGGTGATAAATTATAACATGATAGATTCCATCATGTCATAAATTTTTGATTTGACAGGTTATTTATCATAATTATTGTGACTGTCATTGGGATTGTATGGGTATGTAAGTTGAGAAATGTTGATGAAAATATATTGTGGTTTTTCATATTTATTCATTTTCAGTTTTATGGAATTGTTTATAAATGTATATATTTTTTCTTTATATAAATATTAATTGTATATATAATTTTCATATTCCTTATAGTGTGTGTTGTGGAGTATTTAGGGATTACTTAGTGAGTTATTTTATCACCCCTTACTTGGGAACATTAGTGCATTTGGAGGTTTTGTGTATAATGATAAAATCAAATGAATTGTTTCATGCATCTCTTATGATTCATCATGATGAATTGATCTTGGGTCTTGGATTTGAATCATGGGTCTTTTTAATACTTGGTATGACTCCACATTATTATAATTATGTTCATCTTTACATTATGGTTTAAATATTGTAAATTTACTTCCATAAATAACTATAATTTTTCACTATGGTTTAATTTATATTTTGTTACATTACATTAAAAACAAAACATTTTACTTATTTAATTTCTCTTCATAATGTTGATAACGTTTCAAGGAAAATATCCTAAAATTACTCAAGTATTCTATTACCACGTTTTTTCATCCTTTGGTGTCCTCAGGATGTCACATAAATTTAGTACTACCTCTGACCACACCCAATATAATGGGTTCTTCGAGGATGTTAAAAACAGTACATGTATTGGTCAGTCCATCATCTTGGTATGGTTTCATTGATATAGGAATGTAAAAAAATAAATATTATTTCATGAACATAAGTATCTAATATATTTGTGTTGATATTCATGTTACAACGGTGGTCATGCACAAAAAGTGTCCTACAAAACATATATGTATCTTTTCATCTAATAATTTTTTGTTTTTAAAATGAGGCCATAATATCATCCATTAGTAATGAAACTTCCACCTAATAGATAATTATTAATATTATAATATATGATCTTTGGAAACTGATGACAATGATTATTTCTTTTGATTATATGAAATATTATAACCCTTCAGTTTCTAGTGAATTATGACTAAGTAGTTTTTCATTTTATTATTATAAATATTGTAACCCATTCGATAACTAAAAAAAATAATTGAATAAAAAGGATAATAATGTGGTTCATCCTAAACCACAGGCTAATTGGCAGCCCAACTAGGAAATAGTCAAGGTATTTCTATCTATAGAAAAGGAAAATCATATTCCTTAGCCATGGTATGAAAATTCATCTAGGATATTTCAAAAAAAAACTAATATTAATTCAGAGGGATTCAGGACCATAACATGATAAGGAAATTATATGGAAGATAATTTCTATTTTTTATTTCTTGGTAACCCTAGTTTGAATTGATATAAAACAAGTAATTTATATATTTTTTGATCTCACTATAAAGTTGTATGATATTATTTTTCATACTAAACATGATGAGGACTTAATCATGTCTAGGTATTGAGTAATTTTTCAACAGAAAGTATTGTCCCCACACATCAATGATCACGTGTATGAATAATTTTGTTACACTAAAGAAGGAAAATAGTACTGATATAGAGTATGTTTCTCAATTCATGGGGCTGATTCATTTTTCTATTTTAGTTTTTTTTAGTCATTACATGAAACTAAGTATAATTGAGTTAGGGATATGATCATAGATAAAATACATGATGGTTTTCTTTTATATTAAAAACTATACAAAGATAGTTAACTAGATCATGGAAGTATAAATGGATAACTAGGGAACCTATTTGGGGAAAATATATTTACCTACATCGGTAAAAGTGGGAACTCCAACATCGAGAATAAGAGTAAAAGGGATAATTATTATCATGAAGTTAATGCATAAGGTAACTAGATAACTGGTAAAATATCAATTACACCACATTGCTTTATTTAGGAGGGATGTTTTCCATGTGGATATTATGATAATTTCATGTAGTTATTAATGATTTCTTTGTGTGAATTCCATAATTATGGTATGTTTTGACATATTTAATGTTATTTTTTAAAGACTCCATAGGTTTTTAATTTCAATGGCTGAAACATATCCTAAGATTTATATTCTCATATATCTTGATCAAATGTACTATTAGTAACCCTAAACAACATGGAAACACAAGGTTACTGTCATATCATTATGACAGCTCAGTAGTCATGAAATCTAGAAAATATTAAAAATTATTTAGTGGAAATAATTTGAATGAATTTTTATAGTGAATATTATATGATCACAGAGATCAACTATGGTCCTTTGATAATGTGAGGTCTTACTCTCTTTAACTCCACTCACATTAACTATTTTATTGATACTATATAATCTCACACTCTTATTAAATCTTAAGTTGTTGATCATATAGGATTCCATTCTAAAATATTCCTCCTATTATGAAACATAAAACATCTCATAAGAAATGATAGGGTCATGAATTTTAGTCTATATCATAATCTATAAATTTTAATTAAGCTATTTTTTGGATTTCATATTCATGATATGTACCATCTAGATATGATTATGTGTATGGATTGGTTCAAAAAATTCAAGGCTCGTATCAAATGTTATTATTGGTATTCTAGTTTCAAATCATTGGATGGTGTTTACCATGTCATTAAATGATATATTAATGGAATAATGGTTATTTAGGTCCATTATTATTGATGGTTAGTAAAATATATTAATATTTCGTCTTGTATATATTTGATACATTTGATTCCATCAAATAGAGTGATTTTATAATTCTGGTGTACTAATTCTCAATTGTATTCCCAAATAATTTTTATGGATTACCACACAAAAAGAGAAGTTGAGATTATAATTAATCATTTTCTATGGACCGATCCAATTTAAATTTCATAAAATATAATATTTCTAATTAAACTAATGGAATTTATGTTTCAACTAGAAAATTAATAATGTTTTGGATTAATTATACCTAATACATATCCATGAAAAAAATCATTTCTATTTATAAATATAAAGGATTAAAGTTTTCAGCTTTCACTAAGTTATTGTAAGATCAAAGAGGTCACAATTAAGAATTGATAACCTCTTCCATTAATTGAAAATCTATTTAATAAATTTAAGTGATCCAATTATTTATCTATAATTTATTTATGATAATGGTATCATTGACATTGATTTTAGAAAGAAGATATTCCCAAAATAGTATTCTGGAGTCATTGTGGTAATTATGAATATATCTTCATTACCTTTTGTATAAATAATACACCAGATTTTATAGAACTGCTGAATTTAATACTTTATTATTATCATTATACCATTGTGGTGGTATTCATCAAATATATTCTTCATTACTCTATTTCTATGGTATATCATTAATAAAAAATTGGGAATAGTATTCGGTATCCTATGAGAATATCTTCATTATGATTTTTATTCATTGATATATTTATGGATACATGATTTGCATCCATAAACTTGTCATATATGAAAGATATGTTATGTAATATTTTTAAAATGTGTAAAGTGTTTCTCTCTAAAACAAAAAATAATTTTTTTTGAAACATGTAGTTTCCTTATCGTATCATGTAATCACTACTGCATTGTTCTGTATTATTAAAAATTTCAATATCTAATAATATCTTTTATGTGGAATGTAGTTCCATTCAATTGGCTCATGGAGTTCCCAAAATATTTTCAATAGATTACGAAAATACATATATCAACACGCATACTTACATTTCCACTATCGGGATGAGGTTATGTGATTTTTTGTGATGTTACAAAATTTTAAATGGTTTGTATTATCATGCAAAGAGAATATGTTATACCTTATGGGTCATTATATTTATGTTTGATTAAAAATAATTACCTAAACTATGATTTGGAGATAGCTACAATACTCCATACCTTGAAAACATTATGATGTTATCTCTTACATGAAATGATCATAGTTTTAATATATTATAAAAGTTTTAAAAAAATGTTCTCTTAAAGAGATATGAATGTATGAAAATAAGTATGGATGGAATTGTAACACCTTAACCTTAGAAATTCTTTTATTTTATTATTTTCATAACAATGTATCTTTTGGATGAAGTCTGGTTTGAGTTCTAGTTTTATTTTTTGAGTTTTGGATGTTTTCATTTTATTATTTAGTGAAAATTGTATTTTGGGATTGATCATTGGTGTTGAACTATTGGAACATACTCAGAGGAATCCATCATCAATTTCCTTGGAAACTAGGTCTCAAGGTATCGTTTTTTATAGTGGTGACTTTAGGGATGATTTAGAAAATATTGTGGGATAATGAGGTAGAATTTTTATTTTGAATAGTGGAATTTAGTATGGTTGGTGCATGATTTGGGAGACTATGAATCCTGCTCATACATTGATCCATATTATCTTATAGCATGCATAGAATTGGAACATATTTTCAAAATCCATGAAGGAAAACTGTGCGAAATTTCTAGGTCCCTATAATTGCAAAACACCTATTTTTCCCCTATATTTTTTACCCCTGTTTTAGGTTTATCTTCCCTTTCTCGACCTAGGTTCACCATGGGGTCTCCCAAGGTTCCCTCTGTTGTCCCTCCCTTTCCCATGTATTCATTTTTAAGGTTCAATGTTGAGTTATTCATGGTTTTGGGTTGATTTCCTCCTCTTTTCTCCATTCTATATTGATTTCATGGTTCCCTTGGTGGGGATTCAACTTTGTTGAACTCTAACCGTTAGGGTTGATGTGTGGATCTATGTATTTGATGCTGGTATGTTCAAATTGTCTCTAGGATTGGTTCATCCTTTTAATGATGTTTTTATGTGTTCTTATGTCCTTGAGGTAGGTGTTTCTATCTAATTTCTTTCTAGAACATTCTATTGATTCTTGGTCATTCCTTTAAATCTTTAAAAGTGTTATAATTTTTCCTATGATGTGTTATTAAAAGTTTATATTGTTTTCTATTAATGAAAAATTGGTGAAAAATGTTTTTCTCAAGGTTTCATTTAATTATGCCTTGATTTAAAGCCATGCATTGTGTTTGATAACATTACAATATAACTTATAAGGATTAATTCTGTTCTTTTAGTGGTGTTTTCCCTTGGTTTTGTTTTTGAAAAATGTGGTTGGGTTGTGATTTGGTGGTGTATATTAAATTTGGTGACATTTATGGTGTGATGAATATATGTGTCATGTTATGAATGTTAAAAATAATGTGATGTTTCTATAAAAATTGTTTTCCAATGTGGTATAAAGAGAACATTTTTTGGAATATGGTTCTCTTAGTGAAATTTATTTTATATCATGTATCCCCCTTGTTTTTCATTATAATTGTGTTCAATGGACTATATAAAAAATGGGAAATGAGTTTTTCAAGGGATTTATAAGTTAAGATGTGTTTAATTTTGGTTTTCTAAAAAAAGTAGGTTTTTTGGAACATGAGATTCTTTTTTGTTAACCTTGAATTTGTTTTCAAATTGCAAAGGTGATGTGACACGTGTTTTAAAATGGATTTTTTTGTGTGAATTTGGAAAGGGTATTTTCCAATTAAAATTTTTATACCTCTTATGAGAACCATTTTTTTATTTCTAAATGACTTACATGAGTTGTGAACATTTTGTAAGGACTTGTTTTGAACAATTTGTGTTGTTTCTTTTTTTTTCACTTTGTCTTGAAATTGGTTTTAGTTTTGAAATTAGAAGTCTTGTTTGGAATTTTACTCCAGAATGTGTATTTTCATATTAACAGTAGAAATGGTTTGGAAATAACTTTCTAAATGTGTTTGGTTTGAGAGTGTTAAAGGCCCAATGTGTGCTTTTTTTGAGAAGGTTTATTTGTATGTTATGGGATATATTCAACTGATTGGAACATTGTGTGGCCTTTGAAAAACTATCTTGATGTGAAGTAATTTGAATGCCCTATTGGCACCTTGTGAAGTTTTGGAAATTGGTTTTAGAACCCATGTTGTGTATGGGTCAGGTAGGAATCATGGAATATTTTAAAAGATGTATTCAATGTTTGGGTAACATGAAGAAGTGGTTGGAATTTTAAGATTTGTTGGAATGTAGCTATTGAAACATAAATGGTGTGATTAACTAGTTGGAATTGGTGAAAAAACAGTTTTTCATTTTTTGTGTATGTGATTCTTGGATTATGTTGGAGACCACCTAACCATGGGATGGAATCACCTCTAGTGGATCATTCCCAGGAGCATTGTCGGTTATTGGATTATGATATAAAAACCATTAGAAATTTGGATAGGACCCTATATAATTACTTTTTTATAATAATATTGTTCTTCTTGGTTGATAAACCATGTTTAGTTGAGTATTATTAATATCATGTGCTTCATGGGATTCATCTAGAGGGTCGAGTGGTGATTAATTTTTGGACCTGATTAGATGTGTTGTGCAATCTTTATTTTCTGATAGGTAGGGTGGGATGTTCTATTGGATTGGATAGATAAGTGAATCCACTTATTTGTTGTCTATGAATCTACACCATATGTCAGCATGTGAGTATAAACTGATTCTATCAAGGAATTTCCTCTAGATATGTTTAGGAAGTGTCTATGATAATTATATATATCTTCCATTTATATTGGATGATTGTTTGGATTTTGGACCTAGTAGTTTACGCCAGTTTCTTTTCCTTTACTTTCTACTTACCCTCTTTTTCGTTACTTAGAACAGATATGTATTTGGGGTTTGGTTTTGAGTTGGGTTCTGAAAAGTGAAATTGTTATTTAAAAGGAAATTTTCATGTGTTGTTGTAAAAAATGAATTTTTTTAAATTTTGTTTATAATTTTAGGATGATTAAAAACATGTTTTCAGAATTTATTTCTAAATATTATGTGTGGACTATTTCAGGAAATGAAATCCATGAGTTCTATGGTGATTAATTATAGAGAATATTAATATCACTCCCTACTTGTGACACTTAATGGTAGTATACCTGAGCTATTTTTCAAGTTCATGATTCGAGTTCAGTTTTCTTATATAGAATGTTGGTCTTGGGTTTGGTGGTGACCAAGAGATCATGTTTCGTGGTTCAATCTCAGTTTTTTATTCAGGTTCTATTTCACATTACAACTATTGTATTTGGATCAGTGTGTATATTTATTGATATTCAATTATTTCTATTCATGTTTTATGTTCATTTTGGATATTGTTCATGATTTTTTTGATAAATCAATCCCATTAGATTACTTTTTAATCTCGTCACCGGTTTGTAGCCCATGGGGATAGGGAATGACCATTGAGCTATGTCTTCGATCGGGTTGAGTGTTGGGATGGATAGAATCCCACCTTGATTCAGGGAAAATAGTTTCATATGAAGACCTTTTTATTTGTTGTGTCAGGTAGATCTAAAGTTAGAACTATCGTGACGTGAGTTGTAAGTACATGGAGGATATCATTAAACCTTCCTTTTACTAATTTGTAAGTTTATAGGTGTTGTCTGATATTTGATCAATTTGTGAGGTGTGAGTGAGTGGGGAATAACAATAGAAGTGAGTCAATGTAATTTCATGATATCACATGGAGTATTGATCCATGTTGAATCGAATTTTACGATTTAAGGTCCTCTTTGAGGTTAATTGTTTCATGGGGTCAGGTCTAATATATATGTCCTTGGGATAGTCATGGCCATTTGTTCCTCATTTAGGTAGTTTGATGTGATATTTTTTTTTGTTACTGGTTGGTGTGAGGGGTATTTTAAAATTAAAATGGATTTTGAAATAGAAATGATTTCATTCAAGGGATTTTAGATAGATAGGAATGGGTTCTAAAAAAATAACGTGTTCAGGATTGAATGTTTGTTGAACTGAAAGGTTTGATGATGTAATGATGTGTGCGACCCTTGGCATTCCTCCACAATGTTCAAAAATGTGTGGGTATGTTTGGAATGAAAGTGTGAAAGGGTAAGACGTAGATGATATAAGCGTAAGTGTGATTAACATATATGTGATGGTTCATATGATTCCATTTGTGGTTATTTGAAATCTAATTTTTTTTCTTTGTTTTTTATGAAAAGGTTTTTGAAAAGAAAAATTATTTGAGGGTTCAATATTCATTGCAAAGTAAGAAATTTATTTTTCATAAATGAATTATGGTGTTTTTAATGTGGCCTTTTAAGAATAAAATTTTAAATTTATATGAATGGTTTTTTTAAAAAAAAATGATTTTGTTGTATTTGTAATTTTTAGCTTCTGAGATGGTTTCATTGGATCTAGTTGTTTTTTGTTATGTTTCATGTGGATTTTGTGGTTAGATTTAGTGTCTTTCTTCTATTCAGAATATTCTACAAAGAAATTTCCCCAATGTTTCTATTGGATCTTGTCCAGTTTTAGGTTCTTCTCAGTTTTTTCAAAAACCATTGGGTGATTGTGGTCTATTATAGACTGTGAAATGGATTGAAAAAGTTGAGTGTGTCTTCATATCATTGTTAACTGCTGATGGTGTGAGAGTCCATGAAATTCTTAATTCCTTTAACGGTCCATCATTATACTAGTATATGGTGATTTATTCTTCATAGTTAAATTTTGAGATGAAATGGGAGGAGTTTAAGGAAACATTATCCAATGGTTTATACATTAGTAAGTGAATATGAATATTGTAGAAGTGGTCATGAGTATTCAGCTAGTTCTGTAGATAGTGAAATCCTATGATAACCACACTAAATTTCTAGTTTCATTCACTCCATATATATTATCAAACTATCTACTAAAGTATCCTAATTTCATCCTGGGTTGTTATCTAGAGATAAATGAGTGATCCCTATCCTCAAAGAATTTTCATTTTGGGAAGTTGGTGGATGAAGTTATCTTAGCTGAGTTGTTTTCTAGAGTATAGGTTGTTGGATATTTGATATCTCTTCCCACTAATAATGATTCCAAATCTATAGATAGGTGTATTCCATAGGAACCTGTTATTGGGGAGTCTTATTCAGTATTCCCTACTTCTCATTCATCGAACCGTTCACTCATATGTTTTTAGAGCGTTCAGTTTGGGAACTTTAAGATGTTTTTTCACACTAATCAAAATACCACTAATTGTTGTGAACGTTGTTTCCACATGGAAATGTTTTGTATGAATAATTCAAAAAGGATAATTCTTTATCAGAGGATGTCATCTTCTTGTTGTGTGTAATCAAATTCATTAATACATCAGTGCTCAAGCCATAGGCCTCGAAGTGAATCTTTTCACATAATCAAGAAATCACTGGGGGTAAAGGAAACCTTGTACCAGTTTTTATCTCTAGTCGTGAAATTGATATGTCTAAAGATTGTATGTTTCAGTCATGTAGTTGTTATATTTTCATATTTTCCACATAGACATTTTTTGGAATTGTGATTTTGTATTCTGAGTGGTTATTTTATCTGAATGATTGTTATTAAATGGCTTTTTCCCCATTGGGGGTGTGCTTATCCATTGTGTTGGTTGGTTCTAGTTTTAATTTTGTTTCATTTGGGATATTCTTTGATCTAGTGGAAATTTATGACTATAGATTGTGTTCAGTTTTTCTATTTTGTTTTAGATCCTTTAATGGTTTTCCCACCGTTGTGTTTGGGGTTATGGCTTATATGGTGAATTTCAAGTTCTAGTGGCGGGTTTTTTATCTTATTTGGGGAGTTTATCTACTGAGTTTTAGTTATCTATTTGGTTTTGGTATCATCCAAGATTTTACCATTAGTATAAGAGGTTTTGGTTTAGATTGGGGGTTCTTGAATCTATTCCACTATATTAGGGTTTTAATTTTGATCATGTCAGTAGAGTTTTTATAATATAGAAAAACCTATCATGATCTCCCATTTTTTCATCTATATTTTCCCCAAGAAATGGTTAGGTTTGACTTCTTATGTTTATGTTTACACCAATGGTCGTGGTTTTGTTTGTTTTTGCTCAGTTTTGGGAACAAGTCTGGTTTAGGTTTCTTTTGGGTGAATTTCTAAGGGCAGAATGTATTTATTGTGGGATAATTTTCACACACTCATCATGTAAATTCTTTTATTTTATTCTTTTCAAGGATTTGGATCTTTTAGAAGAGGTTTTTGTTGAGTTGTGGGTTTTAATATTTGATTTTTTAATGTTTTGGGGTGATTATTTAGTGGGAAATAGATATATTGGGATTAAGAGCAGGTGTAAAATGGTTAGCCCATGGTTAAAGGAAAATGTGCACTTCCAAATAAGAAATTGTGCGACAAATGTTCATTTTAGATAATGGAGATTTCATGGTTAGAGAATAATTTGTGAAACCATGCGGAATAAGGGTGCGACATGTTCATTTGGATAGCGGCATTAAGCATTGTTAATATATGGTTTTGGAAACCCTTTGTCCATCCCATGTGGGTTTCCCTCTTCTCCAGTAGCATGTGCCTGATTGGTTACATTTTTCATCTGCTATGTCTTTAAAATTGTGAAATTTCTTATTTTTCTCTCTATTTTTAACCTTATTTCAAGTTTATCGTACCTTTCTTGACCTAAATTTACCATGGGGGATCCCAAACTTCTCTCCATTGGACCTTTTTTCCCACTTATGCATTTTGAAGTTTCTATGGTGATCTCTTCATTGTTTTTTATTTATTTCTTCATATTTTTTCTTTTCTATCTATATTTTCTTGTTTCCTTTGGTTGTGTTTCATATTGGTCGGACACTAAGGGTTAGGGTTTATGTGTGGTTTGATTTATTTTATATTAGGTTGTGTATATATTCTCTCAGTATTGATTCTTCCTTCTTAAAATTTTTGGTTATATTCAAACATCGTTAAGGTTGGTGTTTCCATCCATTTACTTTTTGGCACAATCCATTGATGCATTAATTTTCCTTGAATTATTTCTAAATGATTTTATTTTTCTAATGATGTGTTAGTATAAATTTATTTGGTGTTTTCATGATGAAAAATTTGTGTGAAATGGGTTTTTTATGGGTTTCATTAATTATTCAATGATTTAAATTCAAGAAAGGTGTTTGATAAAAATCAAATTTAACTTTTAATGAGAAATTTAGCCCTTTTAGTGTTGTTTTCCATTTTTTTTTGAAAATGTTGTTGGGTTGTAATTTGGGTGTTGTATGTGGAATTGGGTGACTTTTATGGTGTGATGATTCTGTTTGTCATTTTTTGTTTGTTTAAAAACAATATATGTTTCATTAAATTAGTGATTTCAAATTTTTTAAAAGTGTGTATGTGTTGGATGATTTTTTTTCTCTATGAAATTGATTGTGTATTTGGAATCTCACAATTTGTTGCTTTATAAATGTGTTCAATGGATTATGTGAAAATTTTGTAAAAACAATCAAAATTAATTGGAGGTGTGAATGTGTTGAAAGTTGGATTTCCAGTGGAAGTTGGTTTTTGTGGCACATGATTTTCTTTTTTTGCATATAAAATGTGTTCGGAAATTGAAAATGTGATTTGAGTCATGTTTTGAAATTGATTTGGTGTGTGTATGAATTTGGAAATGGATTTTTCCTATGGAAATGGCTGGACCACTTATGAGTTTCTTTTTTGTGTCTTCCAAATTGATTTCATGAGTTGTGAAAGTGGTGTAAAAGAAAATTTGTAACATTATGTATTGTTTCATGTTTTACATTTTGGGTTGGAAATGGTTCTAATTTAAAATAAATGGGCCCATTTGGTATTGTGATTGTAAATGTTGGGTATTATAGTGACTTTAGATTTTTTTTTGAAATATCATTTTAAATGTGTTTGGTTTGAATGTGTTAAAGGCCTAGTGGGTGCCTATGTTGTTTTGATAATGTTTATTTGGAATTTATGGGATGTGGAAGCCCATTTTTTAGTTTTTTGTTGTTTTTGAAAGGTATGTTTGATGTGAAGCGGTTTGATTTCTCGATTTTCACCTTGTGATGATTTGGATGAAAAAATTTGAATTCTAGTGATGTATGGGTCTAATAGGAATCATGGAATGTTTTGATAAATTTATTGAATGTCTGAGTAGAATGAATGCCTGGTTTCAATTTTAAGATGTTTAGTAAATTAATTTTTGAACAAAAATAATGTGACGTCGTGATTAGAATAGGTTACAAAAATGTTTTTTCTTGTGTGTGTGTTTAGTATTCTTAGAATATGTTGGATACCACTATATTTGGGGATGAGATCCCCTCTTGTGAGTCATACATGGGGTAATTGTTTGTTTTTATGCTTATCGTATAGAGAACATTAGACATTGGGATAGGATCCACTATAATGGGTATTCTCTAAGAACACAAATGGTCATGGTTGAAATTCCATTTTCCTCCTAGTATTATTATTATCATGTAATTCATGGGAATAATCTAGAGGTCTGAGTGGCAGTTTTCGATCGACCCTCATTAGATGTGTTGTACCCCCTTGATTTGCTAAGAGTCCTGATGGGATGTTCCACCAGATTGGATAGCTTAGTTCGGCTAGTTTTTTATTATATGTGAATAAGGACTATATTATGGATGGGGAGTTTGAACTGAGTATATCCTAGGATTTTCTCTATAGTTTTTTAGTAAGTTACTATGATTACTATCTATATATTCTACTTATTTATATTTATTTTTTTTTGGATTTTATCCAAACTAGATTATTCCAGTTTGTTTTGATTCATTTATTTTTTTCTTACATCTTTTCTTTATGTCGTGTTATTGATTTATATTTGGTATTTTTTTCTAATCTAATTTGGGAAAAGTGATTTTTTTTAAATTAAATATGTGGGTGTGGTTTTGAAATTTGAACTTTTGGGAAGTGGTTTTTGGTTGTATAAAATGATTAGTTTCTTTAGGAATATTTTTCAATATAGTGTTTGTGGATTATTTTAGGAATGTATATGGGTGGGTTCTGTGTTGATTACCTATAGAGATGTTTGAGCTCAAACACTATCTGTCCCACTTGGAGTAGGTAAACCGAAGTTGCTTTTCATGTTCAAGTTTTTGGTTCGGTTTTCTTTTGGATAAATTATATCTTGTAGTTGGTGGTGTCCAAGAGGTCACATCAAAATTGTGTTTCTTGGTTATATATCAGTATTGAATTCAATTTCTATTTATTTTTTCATCTATTATGTTTGGATCAGTTTATATATTTACTGAGAGTCAATTATTGTTACCTTTGTTGTATATTCTATTTGGCTATTGATCATGGTTTATTTGAGCTAATTAATTCCCATTGGATTATTTTCTATTACTAACACTAGTGTCTAGCCTGTGGGGATCAGGTTTTCCATTCAGGTGATGTCTCAGACCGGGACGGGTTTCGGATCGTATCGCATACCAGCATAGTTCATGATAGGAATACATTATGATGGATTTTGTTGAGATATTGTAAACATAGGTTTAATGAAGTTTGTGGCTAATTCATTTAGTATGAAATCATATATTCATTTCACATTAGAGCATTTAACTCAGTGGTAGGTAATTATTTTCATAGATGATATGCATCTGCATTATGCTGAGCAATGTTATTTTTTGGTTTTCCTTCCATTTTCAATTGTCCCTTAATTTATTGAGTATTAAATATAATCTTATACAATCAATACTAACTCAATCTAATGATGATAGAGAAATTTAATTGTTGTCCAACCATTGTGGCTGGATTTCTATATAATATATATCTATTGTGTTTCAGAAATAAAATCGTTATTCCTTTAACATATCTAGAACATTGTCTTTCTACCTTCCACCACTCAAGATGGGATGTTCTTCCAGGAATTTAGAATGTTATTAAGGTGAAGATAACAAATTTCTGGTATAATTTAATTATAATAATGTTGAAAAATTATGTATCAGAATAAATCACATGTTAGAATGTCAAGGAACCAAAAACAATCTGGTATAGTGTAATGTTAACTTATACCAATATAGGAATGTGATAATATATATATCATTTTTTTCATAGGCCTACCATTAATAGAACAGAAACACAATATCATATGTGTGATTTTTTATTGACTTACAAATTCGGCACCCTTAATCAGTATTCATAAATCCATCATTGTTGAGGATTGGAAAGACTCTAATTTTTGAATGTTATAATGCTGAATCTATTTCATATTTCCATTATTCTTGATAGAGATCGAAAATATAAATCTAAATTTTTGAAATCATTACAACAAGAACACATATCCCAATTGAGCCTGAAAAAAAATTATTATTCCCAAACGATTAGAAAATATAATTGGATGGTCAAAAATATTGAAGATATTCTTATATGATTCATCATGGAACATGGATACTCAATAGAATATTTTATACCATTATTGGATGGATTATCTATATAGTGTAGTTTTTAGGTGAAACTATTTGAGATGAGATATTATCAGAAACCATGGCTAGCACATTGTCTGTTAAACCATGTGATACAAACATGAAAGGGTGTGGATTAGAGATGGTTGGGAATGCATGGTTTCCAACAATCTTTGACCAAATCATATGATAATTTTTATATATATCCAAAATATTGTTTTTCTTAGTTTTTCAAATGGAATTATTATTTTCTCACCACTTCTCTTAGGCTCTCTGAATCCTCTTAAAACTTAGGAATAATTGTATATTTCCTTTTAACTGGAAGACTGTTTTAATTATTCATGGTGCTTTGGGTATCTAGAATCAATTTTAGGTCTTCATTCTTTCCAATTCACTCTATATGTACTCATGCACTCAATGAATGACTCATATAACTAATCTGTTATAGAATTATCTATATCATATGTTGTTTATTTTAATGAGAACATGTCAAAATACATTTATGATAAAATGATTCACATAAAGATCTAGTGGTTTTGTGTGACTTTTATTAATATTTATCTATTTTGAGGTTTTGGGGGATTATCTCCAACACAACATGTTACAAAACATTCTAGTTTGATGTCGGAATCACTCCCACTTAGTTTTATTGAAAATTAAGTTTTGGTTTTAATTTCAAAATAATTAGTTCTCTAATGATACATACAAGGTTATTGAAAAACAGTTATAAATAATATTGATTTTAAAATAAATCATGTTTTCATTCAAATTTTCTTTGTGTATAGTGTGAGATTATGAAATTACATTACGAATAATTATGGACTCGGTCTTGATTCTTTCTCAATGTGGATACTAGATGATTCTATTAGTAGATGACTTAATGAAGGTATGGGTCACTGATCATGACTATTAGGATTATCATTATGTATACATGGGTGTTTCAGTTGTGGAATGTTGATTCCACAATATTCTGGTATAGGTAATATGATTAGTCTATATATTATAGAAAATACAAAATATGACCATATTTTTAATATAAATATAAATGTCAGATAATTTTATTTTTTTTCAAGAGGAGTGTTATTTGATATATATATATATATATATATGGATGACATATTGGGTTTTATTCTCAGTCAATTCATGGTCACCTTGGTGTGGTTGTATATGTTGTGTACTGATATAGAAGTAAAGGAAAGGTGTTGTTCTTATCTAGTGATGTATTATGATGCAGTGGGATTGACACATGGAGTTGGAGCATGGATCTTGTTTCTAGTGATTCTTGGGTTGATGAAATTTTTCTATTATTGTTTTATAATATCCTTTTTTTTTCAAAGTTATAAATTTTATTTCTTTCCCCTACACTGATGTTACATTCTAGTTTGAGTAACATTGTATAACATTATTTGAATCATATATAGCTGTTTTGATTTGTTTCTTCTTCATCAAGTGGATTACATTTCAGGTAAAACCATTCCCAAATGATCTAGTATTCTCTTTTCCCTTTTTCCATCCATTGATGTCATAGAAAGATTACCTATGATTAGAAACACCTATGACATGGCCCAAGACAATGAATTTTGGTAGTGATGTTACACCTCATTTAAATTTTTTATATTATATGTCATTATTGTTTGGGATTATCTTGTTCTTGATTATGAACTCTTTTTTGTTATTCTCTTTATTGACTTATTTGTTGACCCTCAAGTGGAAATTGATTTTTACCATTGGTGTCTATTCAATACATCCTTTTATAGAGGCTCTATAGTATTTCAAGGATAGTGGAAAATAGAATTCAATAGAGTAGGACCTACTTGAACATAATTTGGGAAATTAATATCCTATTTTATTGTTGAACATAAGTATGAAGCTATGGGTTCTGATCTTCCGAAATTGATTTTGGAATAACTTGAACTGCTTCCAGCTAATTTCTATGTTCATCCTCTATAGGTGGAGGATGATATTCTGATCAATATTGATTTGAGTACACAGTCTATTTCCATTAATTAAAATAGTAAGTATTTTTTAAAATTGAAGGAATTTTAAATTTAATTGGATGATTTGAATAGTAAATGATTCATTCATCCTGTAAATCACATAGTGTGTCTAAAATTATTTTTATATAGAAAATATTATAGAAATCTATATTTATGGGGTGATTATCAGAAGATAAACTAAGAAAATATTAATAGTGACTTCCATTTACCCTTTATTTAAGAATTTCATGATCAATTGAAGGGAGAAGTGTAGTTCTTCCAAATGAACCTTTATCAGTATCATAAAATCAAATATATGTTTGGGGTATTAAAAAGACTAAATCAAGTTGTAGGTATGACCATGTTACATATCTTGTGAATCCACTTGGTCTGACTAACCCTATATCAATGTTCATAAAACAAATCAATATGGTTTTCCACTAATACCTTGATTCCATTTTCATATTCTTCATGGAATATGTTCTTTATTAATCAATAACTAAAGAAGAGTATGGGAATCACTTAATATATATTCACTGAATATTAAAGGAGAACCGCATTTATTAATTGATGTCAAAATCTAATTTTTATATTCAAGATGATATATTCATTAGAAATGTGGTTTTATAACCAAGAATCTCAGTTGATCCTGAGAATTTGAGGGATATAATATCAATGTAAAAACCAAAAAATGTCTCAAATTGGATGCTTCTTGTATTTGGAGAGATATTTTATCCATTTAGGAAATAATTTTGGAATATTTCATCTCTATTGATAAAAAATTCAATGATGTTGGTAAAACTAATGTGGGAAAAGGTGTTAACATATTTTCATGAATTTAAATAAATTATAACCTTTAAATATATTTTTATTCTATTGGGATAAGTCAAATGACCGGACCAAATGAGGCCTTCCTATAAAATGTATGGTGAGGCCAAAACAAGCCTAAGACCACCTGAATTAGCCAAGGGCTAGAAAAAAAAACTAAAATGGAGTAACAAAAAATGGGGTCCCTTTTCTTAATGAACATTGATAGATGCTCCCAATGAATTCCATGTAATAGTTCTCATGAATATGAAGTAATGAAATTAACATATAGATTATAAATTGTTCATGTAATAACATATAGGGAATAAAAAAATTATGATTGTTTAATCTGAAATGAAATGCCCAAAAATACATTCCCAGTACGAAATGATTTCCCTACCTGATAAAATCTGGAAACAAATAAAGATAAGAGATCTCATGTCAGGATCATAAAAACCAAACATTGTATCAATTTAATGCACCTAGATACCATTATGATCAACCATATTCTCCTATAATCTATATATAATCTAGATAAGTCATAATTTGTGTGGTAAATCCCATATAGGGGTGAGTATATACGTACCCACCAAGATGCCATGGAATAGAAAGGGAACAATATAGATAAAAAACAATAGGCATATCATCACAAAGAAATAGGGAAACTTGACCCATCAGTTACACACACATATATATATACTCTCATTAATAAATCCAAACAAGAGATAAATGGGATCTCTGTAACATATCCCAACCAAAGTTGATGAGTAATCATGAAACTCATGATGTACAAATATAATGCCCAAAATTAAAATAAATCATACCATAATATGTGAGGAGAAGCCTGAAAATCACAACCACACTCCACAACAAAGGGAAAAAATCTCTTGTAGAGGTTATGCATCTCGTTGGAGCATGGATATGTGGGATTGTCACTCTAGAGGTAGAGAACACACACCTCATATTAAGTGATGCACTTATCCTACCAATATAATTAAATGGGGAACCTTCTCCCTAGTGTCACATTGGAGTACTGACCCTGATGTATCTCTGAATTTCTATGGAAGTAGCTCCCTAATGTGACAGGGGACTACTGATCACAACATTTAAATGGTAGCACATGGAATGTCTTAATTGGAGGGACTTTGGAGTAATGACCCCTAAATCTATTTGATATAATATCTTTTGGGGGGTGGGATGCACCCGTAATGGGATCCCAGCCTAGGGTTTTCCTCTCGCCGCCGCATGCTCCTTCGTTGTTGATGGCGCGTCTTTCCTCTTCGAGCTCGGTTGGTTGGTGGAGGAACTCTGCTACAGTGGCATCATGTGGTTTCATAGTCTCCTCTCATGTTGTGAAGATGCACTATGAGCATCTGTGGTTGCAGGTTCAGATCTGTGGGTGTATGTCTGGTCCTTGTCGACGACATACTCTTCAGAGCGCTCCTGGCTTTGTTCTCGGCAGCTCGTTGTTGTCCTGCGGTGATTTTATCAGCGTTTGAAGTTCGCGCTCATGCTTCAGTGGGTTCTGGGGTTCCAACTCTTCTCAGGTGAGTGCATTGGGGTTTCATTGTGTCTGATGCGGTCGATTTGGTTGGTGGAAATGGGATCTTTATAAATAGGGTGTTGCTTGCGGTGACGTTAATTGCATGGTTTGATTCGGTTTTTGGTGAAATCTCTTTTTATTTCATAGATCTGATTTTTTCTAGTTTGAATAACGGTTTTTCTCATTTCATCTCATGTCATGGCGGGGTGAACATTAATTGTGACGGCTTTCTAATGGATTGGGTGTTCTTCGTTGCTTTTTGTGAGGTGGTGACGGTGTTAACCGTGACGGTTTTGTGGTTTTTGTGGTTTTGCGAATGGATGAACAACTGATGGGCCGTGTTGCTGAAGTTGACGCCAAGGGGGATTCCGACAGGCTCTAACGACATGGTGATGTTGGAATGGTGAATGTTCAGGAGATCAGTTTTGCAGTTTGATCCTCATGTGGATGCGATAAAGAGAGTGGTATGTGCGGTTGTTCCAGTGACCTCTCTGATGACCTGCAAGGCTCATGATGCATGATGATGGGCTCACGGCTCGAGGTGGGGCACGTGGTGTATGGTGGAACATGGTTGGTTTTAATTTGAATTGAGAATTTATCTGGATTCTGTATGAAGGTTGGGATATTCTTGTATGGTATTCAGTTTTCCTTAAATCGGTTTAGGGTACCAGAACCCATAAACCGGCTTCTGATAATGTAAAAAAATGATTTGCAGTATATTTTATATAATGGAATTACCATTCCATAGTGTTATATGGGATTACTAGTGTAACATACCGGGTAAATAAATATTATGAAATTCTCATATTTATCGATATTTGTGAATAGAATGATAATATTACTTTAAAATGAATTCTATGCTCAATGGCATACCCAATATGCAACAACGAGTTTCTTTGAAATCTTACGTTGCACACTAATAATATAAAAATATTATTTTAGATAATAGTTAACACCTAGTCATTGTAATGGCAGGAATGAACCGAATTAACTACATAATGATTAAATATGTTTGTTAAATATTTTTACATTTATCCAATAAATGTTAGAGTCTTAAAATTCAAATGAGTCCAATTTTAAGAATAAATACTCTAATATTTTTAAAAGATTGTTTTACTGCCTTTTGATGGAGAACCTTTTTTAAATCTGACTTTTGAAAATTTTATAAGATCTATTTTTCAAAATAAACTTATTCTTTAGAATTAGGAAATTTAAATTTATTTTGGATAAATTTTTGGATTTTTTTCTGACAAATGTTCATTTTTAATGAATAGTCAAAAATACTGCATTTAACTTCAAAACTTCTTTTTCAACTATATGGTTAGATTATATTTTAAATTGTTTTAAAGTGTAATTGAATGTGTTTTTACCATTTAATCCAGTGGTGGTCATTATAATTAATTTCACTTTGAAAATGGACATAAACATGTTTCATTCTTTTTATAGATATTGTTTCTTAAAAACATGCTATATGTTTTGACAGCGAGAATTAACTATATAGTTTATTAATGAAACCTATATGTTTTGAATTTGGTAAAAACGAAATAACTTTTGAATTTTTAATATCAAATATATATTAGGGTTAATTTTTGGTATTTTTCTAATAATGTTCATTTTTTAATTAATAGTGAAAAATACAGCATTCTAATTCAAAACTACCTTTTCATCCAATTTATTTATATAGTTAGATTCAAATTTTAATTGTTTTTAAATTTTAATTTAACTATTTTTTATCACTTTATACAATTTTGTTCATTGGAAGTAATTTCAAATTTCAATAGGATGTAAAAACAAGTCAATCTTTTGATAAATTTTACTTCTTAAAAACACGTCTTTTGTTTTGACAACGGGATTTACTTTTAAATTAATTAATACAATTTCTGTATTTTGAATTTGGTAAAATGGGTTCCAAATTTGGAATCAGAAGGTCCAAATTATGTAATTAAGAGTCTTTTTTTGGACATTATGAATATTAACGACGGTAATTATCTTTAATTATCGTGTTTAATTAGTAATCGGGTAGTTAAGGGTAATAAAATAATATCATAAAAATATAAAATGACCCCAAAATGTGTCCTAATTATATTGGTTGTGTCATGGAAGACCATGGGATGCTTTTTTCGAACTTAGGGACCCCATGGAATCACTTTTGGTTGATAGTGACATTTTATCATTTTATTTTTTAAAGAATGGAAAATATAACAAAAGTATGTAACACTTAAGTAAAACAATTTTATTTTTTTCTAAATAAATGATCTCTTAGAATATAAATTTTCATTGAAAATATCAAAAAATTTCATACATCATGGTATTTTGTTTATAATTTTTAGATATTAAATAAATAAATTTATTTATGACACCATGATGATGCAGTGACTACCTCATTAGTGAATGATTTAAATAAAATGAAACGATAAGGTAAAATATAAAAATTACACTTGTCAAAAACCTATTGGATGGGGGTATTTCGAACCCTTATCACCTTATCCTAGAAATATATAATTTTGGGACCTTTAAAATCCAGAAATCATTTTATAATAAATTAACTTTTAAAGACTTTCCAACAGTGCCCCCTCCCTCTTATAAAAGTCCCCCACCTCTACCCCCTTACCCACACCTCTAAAGCCTTTGGCTCGACCAACATCTACTCATTTTATCTCTCCACTTCTGTCTCTTTATTCTAGAAGCCTTACCTTAGGCAGAAAGCTCTTTAATAAACCCGTTTGGTTCAAACCAAGGGGAGTTACCCGATTTAAAGGTAATGTCTTCTCTTATGCCTGTTTGTATTATTTTTTTCTCCAACACCATAAACTCTTTTTATTACATTAATTTGTAGTAACATTAGTATCTTAAATATAATAGGATGTTTTTATGAGAATTATATGAGCGACACTTACACACAACTCCATCTAATGGGTGAAGAACATACTGTTTCTATGGACAGTGAAATACTGCCTCATGAAACAAGGATTATTCAATTATATCCTACCACCTATCATGGTGGCCATTATGATGACACTGTATTTTATATATGATATATATGTTATTTATGTTTTCTATATGATTCTGTATTTTATATTTAAAACATACCTTTTTGCTTTTCATGTTGTGCAAATGCAATAATTTAATATGAGGAAGTGTGGACTACCGCCCCCTCAAGTGATGTGACTCGTTCATGCAATACGTGGAATTTATAAAGAATGAAATTAATGAAATTATATGACATATATAACATATATATTATACTAGAATTATAATATATATCTCTCTCTCATTTAGTTTTAATTCCATTAATATGATAAAGAAATGAAAGTAGCGTTCATGCATACGTATGGCCTACCGTCTCCATGAACAATGCATTTCATTTATTTTTCATCTCCAAAGGTTATGGAATATTATAAAATTAATATTTACTAGTTATATATGATATTTAAATCATTAATACTATTCTGTAGATAATATACTTATAACTACATGGAAAATTCTTTTCAAAAAAATCATTTTTGACTCATGTACCAAACATCGACAAAAACGTCTGATATAAACTCACATAATTAACTAATTTTTATAACATTATAATATGTGATATGAATTGAATAATAATATTAATAAAATTTCCTTATGAAATTATAAA
Source organism: Viscum album (assembly GCA_963277665.1). Lineage (NCBI taxonomy): Eukaryota > Viridiplantae > Streptophyta > Magnoliopsida > Santalales > Viscaceae > Viscum > Viscum album. The sequence goes on from OY728148.1 coordinate 288,100,428, forward strand.
TTTACAAAAGTTTATTATTCATGAATATAAAGAAATGAACAAGACAAGTCAGACTTGAGGTAAGGAATCTTACCTCTCTTTTTCTTTTTAAGTACTCCCTTTTATGTCACTTCTTTTAAGATCCTCTTTATTATGTTGGGAAATGTTCGTTTATATTCCTATTACTATAATTTTCATGTTAATATTATGAGAGACCCTATTTTATCTCATCAATCCATTTTTGAAAGTTTTAAGTGGTGTCGTAACGCTGCCGAATTTTTGTAAGGGGATTACTTATCTCACTTTTAATTTCGTGAGATTTACATTGTTTTCCACTTATTTATTGCACGTGGTGTATTTTGTTCTACCATTATATATATATTATCATGATTCTATTTACATTCATGGTATTCTGTGATTCATATTGTGTTTATTATCTTTTTGTCACACGACTCGATTGATTACAATGAGGTATGGGGTTTTTATCTCACTTTTTATTCCCGTGGGATTCATTCTATTTTTTTCACTATCTCCATTGAGTGGTGTATGTACTGAACATGATTCTACTCTTTGTGTAATATACTTTCATTTATGGGTTTTTACATCAACATTGAATGGTCCCTCTTTCATGGGGTTTACGTTTCGAAAGTTACCCAAATCGATAAGGGATTCTTTCAACCTCATTTTTTTTAAGACTTCTTTTTGTTAGGTATTTTAATTTACATCTTCTTATGTTGGGATATATTCATATATATCCTTATTGCTGTAAATTATATGTACAAGTGATGAGATTACCTTTTTGTCTCTCGTCTTCTCATTTTCTGAATTTTAAAGTGACGTCGTTAGGCTGTCGAATATCTATAAGGGATCTTCTTAACCCAATTTCCATTTTTTGGGTTAAACCTCTAATTATTGGTTATGTTGTACTATGAATATGTTTGGATGACCTCTGATTGTTTTACACATAATATACTCTTATATTGGGTGTATTTATGTTTTCCACACATAATTATGTAATTGATTTATCTTTAATCTAAGGATACCAACTTTGTATGGGACTTCATCTCAATCTCCTTTCATTGAGGCATATTTTGTTCTAATACAAGACTTTATTTTATACGCTATATAAACCCCTTTGACTTTTACTTTTATTAAAAATGAATATTTTTATACGAATCATTTTACTAAATGAAAAAAGGAATGTTTTATCTTACGTATGCGGCGACAACGACTTCTCCACAGCTGTGACCATTATGTGAGTTTCAGCTTTCTCTAAAAGCCATAAATTCTTTTAAATTAAAAATAAATACCATGTTTTAATTTTCTTTTATTTTGGTATTGAAAATGGTTTTGATAATGTTTTGATTATATCAATGCATTATATTGATATCTTGTGATTGAAATGTGGAAATGTTATGTTTCTTTTATGCATGTTTTATGTGATATGATTATGTTATGGTTCTTGGGAATTGTTTATGAAGATGGGTGGTTTCATGATAAACTAAGGGCAGGTGAGACCGTGATATCTCTCTAATGCATTGGGTAACGCGAAGGAGTTAAATTCTAAGGTTTCTCCAAAGATATTTTGGGAATATACTGTGAGGGGTATTCCAAACGTAACCATGAGGGTTACTCCCTAAGTAAGAATATTATGAATGCCTCAAGTTACATTTATGTATTATGATATCTATGAGTTATACATAAATATTATGATTTCAGAAGGTATGTTATGATTGAATGTTATGGTTTCATTGATTTTTATTTATTTGCGGGTTAATGTTTCCTTTCATTATGTTTTAATCCTTACGGAGATTTTTATGCTCATCCCAGGTTTTTGAAATGTTTTTCACAAGTTATAAGGAAGGGTAAGATAAAGGAAGTATATGAGAAGATTTATATCAAGAAAAGAACTCTAGTTTTATTTAAGGATTTTTTTTTATTATTTTGAAAAATCAGTTATAGTAGTAGTGTATACTTTGTATTCTTTTGAGATGTAATAGTTATGTCTTAATTCTCTAAAACTCTAAACCTGAAAATATACTCAATGTGAATTATTCATTTCATTGAAGATTAAGTAATATTTTATGGTTGGGACTTTATAGTTGGTATAAAAGGTCGGTTTAGAAAACTTTAGAGGTTAGAGTGTTGTCTAATCATAAGTGATAAGTTGTGTATAACCACAATGGTTAGTATATTAGATGGAGTCATTGTTTTTTTTTTGAAAGTTGGAATGAGTTTGAGATAACATGGATAAGTATATCTTGGTGTTTATCTTCCTCATTAGTACATGATGATTTTGTTGATATACTCACACTGACATTTTTGGTTTTAGTAAATGGATGAATCTAGCAGTCACCAAAGTGACAATGGGTATGAAGGAAACTGTGGTGGTTCTCTGATTAAGAGACTAGATGTAATGGGGGATTCAATGAGGAATCTCATGGTTATTGTACACCAACTATCAAGGAGTCATGATTAACCACTTGAACCTTGGTGAGTTCTCTAATGCACCATGTATGCCAGAACCAACTCGATGTGGAAGTTCAGGTAATAATTATAAAGGTAACCATTAGGGTTTATATGATCCTTACATTTGAGGTAATTATGGGTTACTATATGTTATGATGGGAAATGAAAGGAATGAGGTAAACTTGAGGTTAAATTATGTAATGGTTATTTTTGAAGATTTTATCTCTGTTGGGGAATGTTTTATGAATTATATAGTTTTGGAAAGAGGACAAAATGCAGACTGTGTGACAAACTGTCGCGTCGGATGAAGCTGTGGGAATCAAACCCACAACCAAAGTGCGACTGAGATTTATCTCCTACCACTAGACTAGGTGAAGTCCCTAGTTAGTATGACTAATTAATTTAGTTAGATGATCTTATAAATCAAGAATAAGTTTATTTTGGGTTATCTATGGAAATTATTAAACTAGCATGGAGGATATGTGATTAGGTTAATTAATTTTCAGTTTGAGACTTTAAGAGTAACTGATGTTAGTTGGAGATAAATATTAAGATTTACCTTAGAATACTATCTGATTAAATCCTTCAAGGATTTGGGTTTCAATTTTAGTTTGGATTACTTTGAAGATTTTTATGTATAGCTATTTATTTAAAGGTCGATCTTGAACCTAGGGTTTTTTTTAATTTTGCAGATTAAGAGTAGTTTTTCTTTTTGTATAAGATTATCCTTTTTGGGTATTATCTGATCTCTTACTAAAAATTTTGGTTTTCTTGAAGGACTAAAGACATTGGAAATATATAGTTCTTCTTTTGTGGATTAGGGTATTCTCAAGAATTTGATTATAGCGCTCTTAATGTGAACAAGTCATCCTAAATACTCATCTTTTGGAGAAAATATGAGTTTGTGTAAGAAATCTAGTAAGAGATGAAAGTCTACACGACAAGTAAGTATGTTTCCTTATGATTTAGTTAAGCTCATAAATAAATTACTCAATGAAAATTAACTTAAAACAAAAATGTAATATGTTAACTTTTCCTACTGGGGAATCAAATATCGTTTAACCCATCACAAGTTTGTGATTTTCTGGTGGTTAACTTTCTCCTAATCATGTTTTCTATCACTCCCCATTAGAACTTGACCCTTTGCTTTTTCTTCCGTATCCATGTTTTCCTAAATGGAATCCTAGTATGGGTTAACTCAGGTGACCTTTGTACTTCTCTTTCTTTCTTTTAAAGTGATAGTTTTGCTGATTCATTTTCCGATGTTTGGCTTTCAATGAAGTTTTTGAGCCCAATTTTAAAATTGGGAGGACGCAATTCCCAAAAGGGGGAAGGATGTGACATCCTGGGTAAATAAAGAGTATGAAATTCTCATATTTATCAATATTTGTGAATAAAATGTTAATATTACTTTAAAGGGAATTCTATGCTCTATGGCATACCCAATACACAACAATGAGTTTCTTTGAAATCTTACATTGCACACTAATAATATAATAATATTATTTCAAATAATAGTTAACTCCTAGTCATTGTAACAATGGTAATGAATATAACAAACTAAAAAATGATTACATATGTTTTTTAAATATGTTTACATTTATCCAATAAATTTTAGAGGCTTAAAATGCAAATGAATCCAATTTTAAGAATAAATACTCTAATATTTTTATAAGATTTTTTTACCACCTTTTGATGGCGAACCTTTTTTAAATCTTACGTTTGACAATTTACTAAGATCTATTTATCATAATTAATTAAATCTTTATAATTGGGGCATTGAAATTTACTTTGGATAAATTTTTGGTTTTTTTCTTACAAATGTCCATTTTTAATGAATAGTTAAAAATACTACATTTTACTTCAAAACTGCTTTTTCATCTAAATTAATTATATGGTTATATTATATTTTTAATTGTTTTAAAGTTTAATTATAATATATTTTTACCATTTAATTCAATGGTGGTCATTATAATTAATTTCACATTGAAAATGGACATAAACAACTTTCAATCTTTTGATAAATATTGTTTCTTAAAAACACGCTATTTGTTTTGACAGTGGGAATTAACTATATAATTTATTAATGAAACTTATATGTTTTTAAATTGGTAAAATTGAAATTATTTTTGAATTTGGAATATCAAATATAGCTTAGGAAGAATTTTTGGTATTTTTCTGATAATGTTCATTTTTTAATGAATAGTGAAAATATAGCATTTTAATTCAAAACTGCCTTTTCATCCAATTTATTTATATATATAGATTGTAATTTAATTGTTTTTAAAGTATAATTGAATTATTTTTTTCACTTAATACAATTTTGTTCATAGGAAGTAATTTCACTTTTCAATTGGACGTAAAAACAAGTCAATCTTTTGGTAAATTTTACTTCTTAAAAACTCGTCTTCTGTTTTGACAACGGGATTTACTTTTAATTTAATTACTACAATCTCTATGTTTTGAATTTGGTAAAATGGGTTCCACATTTGTAATTAGAAGGTCCAAATTTTGTAATTAATAATTTTTTTTTGTACATTACGAATAGTAATGATGGTAATTATCTATAATTATCGTGTTTAATTATTAATCAGGTAGTTAAGGGTAATAAAATAATATCATAAATATATAAAATGACCACAACATGTGTCCTACTGATATTGTTATGTCATGGCCGACCATGGTATTCCTTGTGCCAACTTAGGGACCCCATGGAATCACTTTTGGGTGATAGTGACATTTTATCATTTTTATTTTTAAAGGAAAATATAACAAAAGTATGTAACACCTAAGTAAAAAAAATTTAATATTGTGTAAATAAATAATCTATTAGACTATAAATAGTAATTGGAAATATAAAAATATTTCCTACATCATGGTATTATTTTTTATAATTTTTAGATATTAAATAAATATATTTATTTATGACACCATGATGATGCAGTTATTACCTCATTAACGAACGATTTAAATAAAACGAAAAGATAAGGTAAAATATAAGACTTAAACTTATCAAAAACCGATTGTATGGGTGGATTTAGAAACCTTATCACCTTTTCCTCGAAATATATATTTGTTGTACCTTTGAAATCCGAAAATCATTTTATAATAAAGTAACTTTTGAAGACTTTCCAAGAGGGCCCCTCCTCCCTCTAATAAAAGGCCCCCACCTCTATCCCCTTACCCACACCTCTCAAGCCTTTGGCTCGACCAAAATCTTCTCATTTTATCTCTCCACATCCCTCTCTCTATCCTAGATGCCTTACCTTAGGCAAAAATCTCTTCAAGAAACTTTTTTGGTTCAAACCAAGATGAGTTACCTGATTTAAAGGTAATGTCTTCTCTTATGTCCGTTTGTTTTATTTTGCTTCTCCAACCCCCTAAACACTTTTTATTCCTTTCATTCGTAGAAACACCAGTATCGTAAATATACTAGGATTTTTTATTATATTTATTTGAGCTACACTTACACAAACCTCCATCTAATGGGTGAAGAACATATTGTTTATGTGGACAGCGAACTACTGCCTCACGAAACGATGATTGTTCAATTATCTCCTAACACCTCTCATGGTGTCCATTATGATGTAACTGTATTTTATATATGATATATATGGTATTTATGTTTTCTATATGCTTCTTTATTTTATATTTAAAACATACCTTTATGCTTTTCATGTTGTGCAAATGCGATAATTTCATATGAGGAAGTGTGGACTACCGCCCCCTCAAGTGATGTGACTCGTTCATACAATACATGGAATGTATAAAGAATTAAATTAATGAAATTATGTGACCTATATAACATATATATTATATTGTAATTATAATATATATATATATATATATCTCATTTATTTTTAATTCCATTATCATGAAAAAGAAATGAAAGTAGTGTTCATGCATACGTACGGCCTACCGTCTCCATGAATGGTGCATTTCATTTCTTTTTATCTCCAAATGTTATGGAATACTATAAAATTAATATTTAATAGATATATATGATATATAAATCATTAATACAATTCTATAGATGATGTACTTATAACTACATAGACAATTCATTTCAAACAAGTTCATTTTTGACTCATGTACCAAACATCGACAAGAACGTCTGATATGAACTCACATAATTAACTAATTTTTATAAAATTATAATATGTGATGTGAATTGAATAAAAAATTTAAATTAGGTCCTTAAGAATTTATAAATTGGAAAAAATGTACTATTCAGGAATATAAATAAATGAAAAAGACAAGTCAGACTTGAGGTAAGGGATCCTACCTCTCTCTTTCTTTTTAAGTACTCCCTTTTATGTCACTTCTTTTAAGCTCTTCTTTGTTATGTTGGGAAATATTATCTCATATTCCTATTACGATTATTTTTATTTTCATATGATGAGAGACCCTATTTGATCCTATCAGTCCATTTTCGGATGTTTTAAGTGGTGTCGTTAGGCTGCCGAATATTCGTAAGGGTATTTCTTATCTCACTTCTAATTCCGTGAGATTTTTATTGTTCGCCACTTATTTATTGCACGTGGTGTATAGTGTTCTGAAATTTGATATATATTATCATTATTCTATTTACATTCATGGTATTCTGTGATTCCTATTGTGTTTACTCTCTTTTTTTCATACGACTCGATTGATTACAATGAGATATGGGGTTTTTATCTCACTTTTTATTCACGTGGGATTCATGCTATATGTGTCACTATCTCCATTGAGTGGTGTACATACTGACCATGATTCTACTATTTGTGTATTATAATCTTATTTATGGGTATTTACATCAACATTATAGGGTCCCTCTTTCATGGGGTGTACATTTCAAAATTTACCCAAATCGGTAAGGGATTCTTTCACCCTCCTCTTTTTAAACTACTTCATTTTGTTAGGTCTTTTAATTTATGTCTTATTATGTTTGGATATGTTCATATATATCCTTATCGATGTAAATGATATTTCCAAGTGATGAGATACCCTTTTTATCTCTCATCGTCTCATTTTATGAATTTTAAAGTGACGTCGTTAGGCTGTCAAATTTCTTTAAGGGAACTTCTTAACCCAATTTCAATTCTTTGGGTTAAACCTCTACTTCTTGATTATGTCATAATATGAATATGTTTGGATGACCTCTTATTTTTTTACACTTTATATCCTCTTATATTGGGTGTATTTATATTTTTCACACATAATTATGTAATTGATTTATCCTTAATCTAAGGATACCGACTTTGTAAGGGACCTCATCTCAATCTACTTTCATTGAGGCATATTTTGTTCTAATACAAGACTTTATTTTATACGATGTATAAACCCCTTTGACTTTTAATTTTATTCAAAATGAATCTTTTTATACAAATCATTTTTATAAATGAAAAAAGGAATGTTTTGCCTTTCGCAAGCGGAGACAATGACTTCTCCACCGTCGTGACCTTTATTTGAGTTTCGGATTCCTCTACAAGCCATAACTTATTTTAAATGAAAAATAAATACCATTTTTTAATTTTCTTTTATTTTGGTATTGAAAATGGTTTTGATAATGTTTTTATTATATCAATGTGTTATATTGATATCTTGTGGTTAAAATTTGGAAATGTTATGTTTCCTTTATGCATGTTTTATGTGATACGATTATGTTATGGTTATTAGGCATGGTTTATGAAGACAGATGGTTCCATGATAAACTAAGGGCGGGTCAGCCCGTGATAGCTCTCCAATGCATTGGGTAACATGAATGAGTTTGGAACTAAGGTTTCTCCGAAGAGATTTAGGGAATATACTGTGATGGATATTCCAAAAATTACCATGAGGGTTACTCCCTACATAAGAATGTTATGAATGCCTCATGTTAACTTTATATCTTATGATTTCTATGAGTTACACGTAAATATTATGATTTTAGAAGGTATGTTATGATTGAAAGTTACGGTTTCATTGATTTTTATTTATTGGCGGGTTAATGTTTCCTTTAATTATGTTATAACCCTTGCTTAGCTTTTTTATGCTCATCCCATGTTTTTGAAATGTTTTTCACAGGTTATAAGGAAGGGAAAGAGAAAGGAAGTATTCAAGAAGATTTATATCAAGAAAAGAACTCTTGTTTTACTTAAGTATTTTTTTTCTTATTGTGAAAAATCGGTTATAGTAGTAGTGTATACTTTTTAATATTTTGAGATGTAATAGTTATGTCCTAATTCCCTAAAACTCTAAACCTATAAAGATCCTCAATGTGAATTATTAATTTAATTCAAGATTAAGTAATGTTTTAAGGTCAGGTCCTTTTAACTAGCCCCAACTACTATCTGAGGATTTCAACTGATTTCTTCCATCTTCAAGTGTCACTAGAATAAGTATCATAATCAGAACATCAAGTATCATAACATAAAAGATAGTATAAATGAAACTATCACATTCTACATAAAAACACATTGAGGATAGTATACTCGATGGCCATATGCATATTAAAACAATGTAATAATGTATTTAGAAGACTCAAATTGGAGTGCACGTCATGTATGAGGTCAAAAAGGCATATGGAACAACTTCATTTCATGGACATTTTCTCCATAGTCATGGATCAGGAATCCACTTCTCCATACATGGGGTTAACTACAGGATAAATGGAATGTATGACCACTTGGGGTCCTGACTGTATATCTCAACCATTTTGTGTATTCATGAATGTATTCATGTGGTCCAGTACATGTCATGTCTATTCATATAGGGGTTGGGGTGTTTTATAGCTATAACATGGCTAAGATGTCTAGTTAGGGTCACATAGTTTGTGGGACCACCTACATGGCATGAGAAACATAATTTGGATAAAAACCCCAACCACCATAGAAAATGTGGTACACAACTTGTGTTATTATAAACTATATGGGGTATACTGAGGATTCTCAATGAAACCTGATAAATTGGGCACAACAACATGATCCATCATCTATGACTCAAATTGTCCAAACTTCCTCCTGCAAAATGGGGAATTTACCACTATCCATTTATTTTACCCATCCAATGTCCATAAATCATGAAATTATCCTTCCAAAAAATCTTGCACAACACCTTTAGCATCATTCATATACTATCATTTCCACTCTAGATACTAGATCTATGGAGGTCTCACCTGCACCCCACAACCTATCTCAATCAATCCTAAAATCATCATTTGGGACAACATTTTTCATTCCATCAAGAATCCTCATGTTTGACCATGCTCAAACCTACACAAATGATATTAAACCTCAACCCCAATGCAAATGTTGAAGAAAATGTTGAATTTAGAGAAGAAGTAAACAATGATGAACTACCCTCCATTTCAATAGAGTTCTTGTAACAAAAATTTACGAAGGGTATTAAAATGCGAGATAACATGGAATATAAAATATAAATTTATTTAAAAAAATTAAATATATGTAACAGACTCATGAGAATGTTAAAATGATCACATATAGAATAATAGAAAATAAAAAACCATTATGAAACATTTAATAAAGGGAGTAAACCATACATGATGAGACCAACTATTATTAAGGATCGATAATTTTTGAAAATTCATACCCTAGTGATGTGGGAATCACCCCACTTTTGTTGTCTACCATTCCACCTTGATCTTATCTCTAGTCGTCATCAAATGTCATCCACCTTTAAAGAATGATGAATCTATTCCCATGTGAGGTCCTAAGTTAATGTGGATAAACTTAATAAATCACTATATTAGTTTTTAAATACATTAAATTGTGGGTATCAAGAATTAATTAATAATGTAATTTATTTATTTAATTTTTCAAAAACACACTAATAATGGCCACCATAACCAAATTCATGAAATAAAACAACTACAGTTCACTCCTGGGGAAATCCCACATTCTCTATTCAACTATGGTATTAAATTTTTGATTTGGGGATCTATTTAGGAGTTATTTGATTAATCCTTAATATATTTCATTTTCTTTATATTTATATATTTAATATATTTTGTAATATCAAATCTAGGAATAGATGGCCTTAAGATCTCATGTTATCTCAGTCAAGGGATCGAAAAATATTTATTAATATATTTTAATCCCATACAAGGAAAAACTCAGGTCAATATAATAATGAAATGGGAATGTAGTGCATTTTAATTCATAAAGTTCTTGTTTGGTGTTTGTTTTGATAATGAATATCATATAGTGTAATACCACTCTTATCAGCTTTGTCCACAAAATAATAATTACCCAACCCATGAATTAAAAATAACAACATTTATGTATGCTCTAATTATTTGGTGGAACTTCATCATTTTTGAATGGTTTGGTATTTATTTTGACCATAAGTGTTTGTGTTTCATATTTTCTCATAAGGAATTTTATTGTATACCAAGGAGATGGAAGGTATGCCTTTATTCATTTGAGATTAAAATTTGATATACCTAAGGAAAATTGAATTTTTATTCTAGGACTATAAGTAAAATGTTTTATTCTCATGAAATGATGCAGTAAAAAGATTCGTGAAATATTATGGTAATCATTGATCATATACGAATTGACATCAAACAGTTAGAGAAGGGTTTTCTTATCCCTATTTATTTGTTATTTTCTTCACTTTTCAAGTCCATTCGTCTATATAATGATCAGTATGATGATTTTAAAAGGATCAAGTACTCATTATACAGTTGGTAGATCATCACTGAGTGTTCTATCTCCCTATAAAGATTCTTTGTTTTACAAATAGTTATTTCATTCATTCATCTAGGAGGATGGATTTAGTAGATATTTTTAATTTATTCTAGTTCTATGTTTATCCTGATATAATGATGATATACTATGAGATGTATAATAATTTTTTATACTTTTTTAAAATATGATATAACGGATTTTGTGTATCCTTTATATAATTGTTTTTTGATTAAGGATAACCACCAAATTCCCCCAAGATCTCATTAGCCTCTCTTAGTTTCTGTAAATAAATTTTCTTTTGTATAAATAGAATTATTTAAAGGTAATCATATATTTACATGACAAAATTATTCCATATGGGTGTTGATTGACTACCCATATCAGTAATTTTTTCCCGTTATAGATGCTACTATGTTTGATGAGTTGTGAAATATATACATTAAGTAGATCAAGAGGTTTAATGAAGTGTATTGTGATATTGTTTTTGATAGTGTCCCATGATTTATAATTTGGTTTTGTAAAATACTTTATGGGATATTAAATTTAATTTTATTCAAAGTAAAAATTATCATCCTCAATGATGTAGACAGATGTAGTTTGTGATTCTGAATTTGACTGATATGATTTGTTCTTGCATCAAGGAAAATAGAGAATATTTGCATTTTAATTTTGAACAAGATGGGTTCCCTTTTAATATTACTTAAAATTAATCCATAAAATTAATCCATTGTAATCTTTTTGTGGTTGAAAACATTGATCACCTGTTCTTTTGGTGGGATCTCACTTTTCATGATTATAATTTTTTAGACAAATCATATTTCTTTTTGACTATTCCTAAATAACTAGGTGTAAATACCCGTAAATTTCAAGGAAATGTTTTTTCTTAATTTTCTTTGAAATTTTACAAGAACGTAGTTTCTGACGGCACCTGATTCCGAGGCCTGGTGTTCCCGGAATCAATTTTTGAAGTTTGGCTCACGTACGTTCAGTGAACGGACGAGCGGGTTTTTCTAACTTTTGAACCGGTGCTCGGAATCAAATTCTGAGGGAACTGATGGAGTCGCAGTGCCCGTATTTTCTTAAAAACGCTTCTTCCAGAGTTGCATTTACTCGGTTGCGGTTTTTAATTTATGGGCCTAAAGTTAAGGAATAAAATAAATTTTTCGACAAACTTTATTTTATTTCACTTAAGCCACTTGGAAGCCACCTGAAAGCCACTTAAAGCTGCTTAAGTGGAGTTGTTACAGATAGGGTGCTATCCAAAAATATCCTACCCTCTTGGTAGGATATTTGTGAGGTGGGACCCGCACGATCCCCACCGTTTATTTCACTCTAAGTAACGGACCCGTGAAAACCCGTCTTTATGGAATTCAACTGACGCGTTTTCTTAAATTCTTAACGCACCAATTAATTGGGCGGTTTTCTTCGTTGAATTAATTGGGTGGTTTATTTCGTTGAATTAATTCTGCGAATTAATGGGTCGTTTTTTATCTTTTGTTTTTTTTCAAATCTTAAGTTGATAATAAAATAAGTTGAGGACTTATTTTATTTTGGTTGAGGGGGTTTGTGTTGTGTTAAACCTTCGGGATAGTAGAGGGAGAATTCTTCGTTCTTTGACGAAGAACGCGAAGAACGTGAAGAACGCGAAGAACGCTGAAACCGCGGAAATCGACGACGCGACGTCGTGTGCCGCGACGCCGACGTTTCCTCTTCTGCGACGTTCCTCCCTTCGCAACAAAATCTTCAATCATCTGTTGGAGTTCGATGAACAAGCTCGGAAGCGGAATCGGGTAGCAGGTGACGACGGCTTCGCCTTCCCTCGAGTCGGACGAACGCCAAAATCCCCCTTCGACGTCGTCATCCTCGTGACGCCATACCGCGACGAACCTAGAATGACGACGCCTCCTTCCGATCGGCTTATACCCAAGGTAGGGGTTGTTGTGAACTTTTCCTTTTTCCCGTGTTGTTTCCGTTCAAGATTGAAGAACCCGATTCATAAACAATTTTTATTTCATTAAAAATTGTTTCCGGATATGTATTCATATGTTGAATATTGTTCCTCCCGTTGTATATCACTAACGCGGAGGGTGCAGGCCAAACGAACACAGCCCGACAACCCTCATCTGTTCTTCTTTATTGTACATATTTGACAGGCGACGAAGGAACGTGCCGAAACAAAAGTGTGATGGTTCCACAGTGAAGAGCGAGTTCCGGGAGGAGCAGCGGCGCAGACGGGAACAGAATCGGACCACCGGAGCGACTCAGGTGCCCCGCAGAAGCTGCTGGCGGCGCGGGTCGCCGGCGCGGCGGTGCCGGCAGCCGGGAGCGACGGCGCCCCGGCGAGCCGCGGCAGAAGCCCTGGCGGTGGCACTCGTGGACCCGCGGCCGCACGGGTCCGGAGCGCGCGGGACGCGGCTGAAGCCGCGGGTGCCGCGGGGTTGTCCCGCGGGAGCGGCGACTCCCCCCCGCGTCGCTCGGCTATCCAGGGTGACACCCCGCGGGTGCCGCGGGGGTGTCACGCGGGGGTGGCGGCTCCCCCCACCCCCCCCCCCCCCCCCCGCGTCGCCCGGCCGAGCCAGGCCGGGCTGGCCGAGCCAGGCCGGTCTGACCGGCCAGGCCGCGCCCTGGTCTGGCCGGACTGGGTCAACCCGGTTTGTCCGACCCAAGGGGGTGGGGGGGGGGGGTCGGGCCGGCTCGGCCCGGGCACAGACCCCCCATTTTCAGACCGTTTTCTGTCAAATTCCCGTAACTTGAGCTATGGGCCTCCGAACGATGCGCAGTCAGTGGCAACGTGATCCTTGGATCGAGACGGTCGTTTCGGTATATTTCACTCAAGGTTTCAGATTACTTTGAGTTCGGCCAGGTTGGTTCGTACACGAAACCAACAGGGCCCTCGGAGCGGAAACGCTCATATCTTGAGCTACGGACGTCCGATTGACGTGTCGTCAACTTTGTTGAATTCCTCTAAGTGAGACGGATCTTTTGCCTTAATCCACTCGAGGTTTGAATACCGCCGGAGTGTGGTCGTGTTGGTTTGAACTTAAAAACCAAACGGGCCCCCAGAACGAGAAAGCCAATAACTTCTAGACCATGCTTCTGATTGATGCGTCATCTACTGCGTTGCGTTCCTGTTGAATATACGGAACTTTTGGCATCATCTACCCGAGTTTTGGATGCAGTTGGGTTATAGCTAGGTTGGGTTGTACCCAGAATCCAACCGGGCCCCTGGAACAGAAAAAGATGATACCTTTCTGACAGAACGTCGGTTTGACGAACCGTCAGCTGCGTTGGTGATCACGTTGAGAAACAGTCCCTATGAGTATACCCTATGAGTGTTTGGGGTATAGTTGAGTTACGGCCGGATTGGTTCGCACACGAAACCAACCGGGCCCCTGGAACGAAAAGGCTAGAAATTCATATATCGGGCGTCCGATTGATGCGCCGTCTGTTGCGTTGAGACCCCTATGATGAGGTGGTCCTTTGAGATACTTCATCGTGGAACCTTATGATACTTTTAGTAATGACCAGCAACTCGTGGAGCGAACCCTCCCAGAGACGAGCGTGCGGAATACGGAGACCGTGTAGCTGACTGAGACCTGACGACTGCTGATCGAATGACTCGGTGTGTTACAGAGGTGCGCTTGGTTGTAGCGGTTCATGGGAGCGCTTGGTTGTAGCGGCAGACCCACGACAGAGGTGCTCTTGGTTGTAGCGGCACATGGGAGCACTTGGTTATAGCGGCACATGGGAGCGCTTGGTTGTAGCGGCATATGGGAGCGCTTAGTTGTAGCGGCACATGGGAGCGCTTGGTTGTAGCAGCTGGCCCACAGTACTCGATAGGTGGAGTTCTTCAGCAGTCTTGGGTTAGTGAGCAGTACCTTGGAGTCGTGACAGGACCACTGTACACTCCAGAGATGGATCTCTTCAGCAGTTACGGTTTCAATAATGGAATTCCTGGTTTGAGCTGAGACTTTTGACCTTTGTGTTTACATCATGATTGATATGGGTCACTTGATAACTTAGGTATATGTATGGGCATATACCTGGGTAGTGGTTATCCGTTGATTTCACAATCCTTGTGTTTCCTCCTGATTGAGATGGGTTACTTGATAACTTAGGTATATGTATGGGCATATATCTAAGTAGAGGTTATCTGTTGAGATCTTCTTGTGGTTATCCTTGTTGGTTTAGTGAGACCTTGAGGGTCTCGGGGTCCCTACTGAGTATCGTTATACTCACCCCTGGATGGGCTATGCTCGCACCTCGTTGTGTTGGTTGCAGACGACGGGCAGTGCTGACGAAGGCCAAGTGTTCGAGGACTGGACGGTACCCGGAGGTGGACTACACGACGAGTCAGTACCCGGAGGTGGACTACACGATGAGTCAGTACCCGGAGGTGGACTATACGACGTGACAACTCATAGAGGAGGTTGACGGACGAGATCGTGGAGGAGGCTATCTGTACCTACCCATCAGGTAGGATCTGTGGTGGACGGCCAAGAGTTGCGCTATTTGTACCTACCCTTCAGGTAGGGTCCAAGGAGGACGACCCAGGAGCTGCTTCCTACTTCCAGCTGTTTGTCTTTTTGCTATTGTACATTGTTCAGTTGTAGTCGTACTTTCTTTTGGGTTTGTATTATGGCCCAATTACTTTTCAGAATTTCTTTTGTACTTAGTGTTTTGCGTCTGCATGTACTCTATGGTGCTTGTTTTCTTTTATAAAGGCAATGCATTCCCATTTATTTGGATTTTACGCCTTTGGTGCTATTCGCCAGCCTCTGGCCTTTGGAAGGCGGGCTTGGGGTAGTCACAGCACGGGCCCCGAGGATGGGTCGTGACAAACTGGTATCATAGGAGTTCGGTTCTACCGTAGAACTTATAGATCTGATGTTTCATCTGTGAAGCAATAGTGTTAAGAGTACCGAGTGTGGTTTTCAGTTCAGGGAGTCCAGTGTTGGTGCGGGCGGCTGACGTATCCATACACCAGGACCCTGACAACTGATTTCTGACTTTGTGCACGAAAACACTGATTGCGTGTGTGTTTTCAAAGGTTTCCCCTTAAAACAACTCAAACCAGGTCAGCTCACCAGGTATAATCTTTTGACCATGTTACGTTGTTGCTTTCAGGATGCCTTTTCTCGGACGACCAGCTAGAGCCCAGAGGGATGTGCGTGCTGATAGCCTGTCGAGTGACGAGGCTTCGGTATAGGGCCCTTTTGAAGTTGAGGCACCAGCGGAGGCACCAGCGATACTACCATAAGTTGGGCCACTGATGCCACCTTCCCCAGCAGTAGGCGATGCACGCTACTTGAGTGCGCTGCACGAGTTCCAGTGCCAGAGGCTACCCAGGTTCCAGAGAGGGATGGACCCGCAGGCGGCTGAGGATTGGATGGAGGCTGTGGTGAGAGTCTTCAGGCTAGTAGGGACGCCGACAGACTTCGTGGTGATCTTTGCTGCCAGCCTCCTTCAGGAAGCAGCAGGCAGGTGGTGGAGTCACTTGTTCCAGTTTTGCGACGGGATGACCTTCGCATGGGAAGACTTCGAGACCTTCTTCAGGGTGGAGTTTGTGCCAGTATCTCTACACCCCGAGCGTGTAAAGGAGCTTATGCCTTTGTCGCAGGGTTTTCAATCAGTTTCCAAGTCATCTGTGGGCAATAGACAGATGATGCAGAGGTCCAGGAGGACCAGACCCGCAGTTGGACGATCTCGGGTTTTAGGACCGGTGGTGCGGGGAACCCAGGGTGGGAACAGAGATAGGCGTGCCAGAAGTAGGTTGTGTTACTCATGCGGCGGAAAGGGTCACCTGGCACGTGACTGTCCGAATCCTCATACGGTTGATCAGCTGGTGTTGGAGGAGCCACCGAGACAGAAGCAGCGGCTGGTGCTTGAGCAATAGCTGAGCAGTGGACAAGGAAGTAGAGCTCCAAGAGCAGGTGGGCAGGAGAGGAACTAGTGGATACGTCCTTTGTACTTCTAGTTCCATGTTGCTTTTGTATTCATGTCTTTGTACTATGAGATGCAATAATGAAAAGACACTTATCTTTTGATGTTTTCTTTCCTTTCCTTTTTGTTTGGTTGATACTGAGTGGTCCTGGTTAAGACTGTTGACTTGACCCTCACTTTCGATATTTCTACTAGAGGAGACCCAGTGACCTCACACTGATGCCGACAGTGTGACTCGACCCTTGGAGGCGACAGTGACAGTTGGATCTCTTGGTAGTTACGTCGAGGCCTTACGACGTCATCCATGGAATGAATGCATCATTCATGTTGGGATTGACTGTATTTGGCAACGAATGTGGTTCATCCAGGGGATGAGACTAGGTTTCTCTTTTCGGTAAAGGAGAAATTTTAGCATCTCTTCCAGATCGTATGAAAAGGAGGTGCAGTTCATCCAGGAGCGGATGAAGACTGCACAGTGTAGTAAGAAACAGGAAACCGGTGCCAGTCTTAGAGACTCGGGCGTGTTATTTGTTTCATGAAGTGGAAGCTTTAAGGATAGATGAGTCTGCGAAGGAGAAGACGTGGAGGCAGAGCTAGGAGAGAAGTATGAGGTGGTGTACATCTTAACATGATACAACCACCCGCCTTAGTCATTCCCGCCAGGCTCAGGGAGCTGGAGGGTGGAGGAAGAGTGTGGCTGCATGCGGTCAAGGAGTGTGACCCAATGGCTCTAGAAATGATTCAAGGGACAGTCTGTGTCCACTACTAGCTGCTGTAGTAACGGATGTCGATATGAATCATTCTTTTCTTTCAAAAATCTTGTTCCAGACCTAGAGTTTCTGGTAAGCCGTGGACTTGACCCTCACGTCTGGAGATACCTTGGGAGGAGACTCGATAATCACACTTATGCCGATGGTGTCGTCAGACCCTCGAGGCGGTAGTTCTGGTTGGAATCTCTTGGTGGCAACGTTGAGGCCTTATGACGTTAGTTTGAGTATGGAATGGGCAATAACTGTTCATACTCAAATTGACGGTTTTAGGCAAACATCGGGATGAGTTTTCCTTGGTCGGCGAAAAAGGAAACCCCAGGCAGCGCAAGGTAACTCTTGCACAGGAGGGTGCGACCGATCACTCTTGAGTCGGTCAACCTTACCCTCGTAGCAGCAGTCATTTTGAGTTTCAGTTCTAACAGAAAATGGAGACCTCTGGAGTTCGAGGATGACGACCACGTCTTCTTACGGGTCTCACCTCGACGAGGTTTACGGAGATGTTTCTAGGGAGTCAAGTTATCTCCGAGGTTCAATGGACCTTTCTAAGTCCTCATCTAGGTAGGCGAGGTGGTTTACCGCTTGACCCATCCACTTCAGTTGCATTAGGTGCACGACGTTTTCCACGTATCCCAACTGAGGAGATACGTGCTCGACCCTCCGCATATCATCGACCGTGAGGAGCTGGATGGTGGAGATGAGGTGACTTCTACGGAGGTTCCTGTGGGGATCAAGGATCGACAAGAGCGGATCCTACGGGGAAGATCGATTCCTCTATTGCACTTTCTTTGACAGCGCGGGAACCTCTAGGTGAGCACATGGGAGTGGAAGGCTCAGATGCGTGCTCAGTACCTCTTTGTTTCCCTAAGATTGTGGTGAAGCTTTACAGGGACGTAAAGCCCTGTGGTGGGAGTAATGTAAAGACCCTAAAATTTCAAGGATTTTTTTTTTTAAATTTTACAAGAACGCAGTTTCTGACGGCGCCTGATTCCGAGGCCCGGTGTGCCCGGAATAAATTTCCGAAGTTTGTCTCTAGTATGTTCAGTTAACGGAAGAGCGGGTTTTTCTAACATTTGAACCGGTGCTCTGAATCAAATTCTGAGGGCGCCGATGGAATCACAGCCCCGGTATTTTCTTAGAAACGCCTCTTCCGGAGTTGTGTTTCCCCGGTGGTGGTTTTTAATTTTTAGGCTTAAAGTTAAGGAATAAAATAAATTGTTTGTCAAACTTTATTTTATTTCACTTAAGACACTTGGAAGCCACCTGAAAGCCACTTAAAGCTACTTAAGTGGAGTTGTTACGGATAGGGTGCTATCCAAAAATATCCTACCCTCTTGGTGGGATATTTGTGAGGTGGGACCCGCACGAGCCCCACCGTTTCTTTTCCGCTAAGTAACGCACCCGCGAAAAACCGTCTTTATGGAAGTCAACTGACGCGTTTTCTTAAATTCTTAACGCACCAATTAATTTGGTAGTTTTCTTCGTTGAATTAATTGGGCGGTTTATTTTGTTGAATTAATTCTGCGAATTAATGGGTCTTTTCTTATCTTTTTTTTCAAATCTTAAGTTGATAATAAAATAAGTTGCGGACTTATTTTATTTTGGTTGAGGGGGTTTGTTTTGTGTTAAACCTTCGGGAGAGCAGAGAGAGAATTCTCCATTCTTCGACGAAGAACACGAAGAACGCGAAGAACACGAAAAATGCCGAAACCGCGGAAATCGACGACGCGATGCCGTGTGCCGCGACGCCGACGTTTCCTCTTCTGCGACGTTCCTCCCTCCAAAACAAAATCTTCAATCATATGTTGGAGTTCGACGAACAAGCTCAGAAGTGGAATCGGGTAGCAAGCGACGACCGCTTCGCCTTCCCTCGAGTCGGACGAACGCCGACGTCCCCCTTCGACGTCTTCATCCTCGCGACGCCATACCGCAACGAACCTCGAACGACGACGCCTCCTTCCGATCGGCTTATACCCAAGGTAGGGGTTGTTGTGAACTTTTCCTTTTTCCCGTGTTGTTTCCTTTCAAGATTGAAGAACCTGATTCATAAACAATGTTTATTTCATTAAAAATTGTTTTCGGATATGTATTCATATGTTGAATATTGTTCCTCCCGTTGTTTATCACTAACGCGGAGGGTGCGGGCCAAATGAACACGGCCCGACAACACTCCACCGTTCTTCATTATTGTGTGGATTTGACAGGCGATGACGGAACGTGCCGCAACGGAATTGTGATGGTTCCGCAGTCAAGAGCTAGTTCCGGGAGGAGCAGCGGTGCAGACAGGAATAGAATCGGACCACCGGAGCGACTCCGGCGGCCCGCGGAAGCCGCCGGCGGCGCAGGTCGCCGGCGCGGCGGCGGCACTCGCGGACCCGCGGCCGCGTGGGTCCGGCGCGCGCGGGACGCGGCTGAAGCCGCGTCCGGTTGTCCGAGGGACACCCCGCGGGGGCGGCGGCTCCCCCCCGCGTCGCTCGGCTGTCCAGGGTGACACCTCGCGGGTGCCGTGGGAGTGTCACGCGGGTGTGGCGGCTCCCCCCCGCGTCGCTCGGCCGAGCCAGGCCGGTCCGACTGGCCGGGCCGGACCGGGTCCGACTGGGTCGGACCGGGTCGACCCGGTTCGGCCGACCTAAGGGGGGGGGGGGGGTCGGGCCGGCTCGGCCCGGGCCCGAACCCCCTGTCTTCGGACCGTTTTCGGTCAAATGCCCGTAACTTGAGCTACGGGCCTCCGAATGACGCGTCGTTAGCGGCAACGCGATCCTCGTATCGAGATAGTCGTTTCGTTATATCGTACTCAAGGTTTCAGATTACTTTGAGTTCGGCCGGGTTGGTTCGTACACGAAACCAACCGGTCCCTCGGAGCGGAAACGCTCATATCCTGAGCTACGAACGTCCGATTGACGTGCCGTCAGCTTTGTTGAATTCCTCTAAGTGAGACGGATCTTTTGGCTTACTCCACTCGAGGTTTGGATACAGTCGGAGTGTGGTGGGGTTGGTTTTAACATAAAAACCAAACGGGCCCCCAGAACGAGAAAGCCAATAACTTCCAGAACGGGCGTCCGATTGACGCGTCGTCTGCTGCGTTGTGTTCCTATTGACGATACGGAACTTTTGGCATCCTCTGCCTGAGTTTTGGATGCAGTTGGGTTATAGCCGGGTTGGGTTGTACCCAAAATCCAACCGGGCCCCTAGACCGGAAAAAGACGATACCTTTCTGACAGAACGACTGTTTGACAAACCGTCAGCGGCGTTGGTGATCACGTTGAGAAACGGTCCCTATGAGTATACCCTATAAGTGTTCGGGGTATAGTTGAGTTACGACCGGATTGGTTCGCACACGAAACCTAAGGGGACCCTGGAACGAAAAGGCTAGCAACTCACAGACCGGGCGTCCGATTGACGCGTCGTCTGTTGCGTTGAGACCCCTATGACGAGGCGGTCCTTTGAGATACTTCTTCGTGGAACCTTGTGATACGTGAAGTAACGAACAGAAGCTCGTGGAGAGAACCCTCATAGAGACGAGCGTGCAGAATACGGAGACTGTGTAGCTGACTGAGACTCGACGACTGCTGATCGAATGACTCAGTGTGTTACAGAGGTGAGCTTGGTTGTATCGGCACATGGGAGTGCTTGGTT
Organism: Viscum album; assembly: GCA_963277665.1. Lineage (NCBI taxonomy): Eukaryota > Viridiplantae > Streptophyta > Magnoliopsida > Santalales > Viscaceae > Viscum > Viscum album. The sequence continues at coordinate 288,121,891 of OY728148.1, forward strand.
GTAGTGGCAGACCCACGACAGAGGTGCGCTTGGTTGTAGCGGCACATGGGAGCACTAGGTTGTAGCGGCAAACCCACGACATAGGTGCGCTTGGTTGTAGCAGCATATGGGAGCGCTTGGTTGTAGAGGCACATGGGAGCGCTTGGTTGTAACAGCTGGCCCGCAGTACTCGATAGGTGGAGTTCTTCAGTAGTCTTGGGTTAGTGAGTAGTACCTCGGAGTCGTGACAGGACCATTGTACACTCCAGAGACGGAGCTCTTTAGCAGTTACAGTATCGATAATGGAAATCCTGGTTTGAGTTGAGACTTTTGACCTTTGTGTTTACCTCATGATTGAGATGGGTCACTTGATAACTTAGGTATATGTATGGGAATATAGTTGGGTAGTGGTTATCCGTTGATTTCACAATCCTTGTGTTTCTTCATGATTGAGATGGATTACTTGATAACATAGGTATATGTATGGGCATATATCTAAGTAGAGGTTATCTGTTGAGATCTTCTTATGGTTATCCTTGTTGGTTTCGTAAGACCTTGAGGGTCTCGGGGTCCCTACTGAGTATCGTTATACTCACCCATGCACGAGCTATGCCCGCACCTCATTGTGTTGGTTGCAGACGACGGGCAGTGCTGACGGAGGCCGAGTTTTCGAGAACTGGATGGTACCCGGAGGTGGACTATACGACGAGTCAGTACCGGGAGGTGGACTACACGACGATTCAGTACCCGGAGGTAGACTATATGACGTGATGACTCACAGAGGAGGTTGACAGATGAGAGCGTGGAGGAGGCTATCTATACCTACCCTTCAGGTAGGATCCGTGGTGGACGACCAGGAGGTGCGCTATCTGTACCTACCCTTCAGGTAGGGTCCGAGGAGGACGACCCAGGAGCTGCTTCCTACTTCTAGCTGTTTGTCTTTTTCCTGTTGTACCTTGTTCAGTTGTAGTCGTACTTTCTTTTGGGTTTGTATTCTGGCCCATTTACATTTCATCATTTCTTTTGTACTTAGTGTTTTGCTTCCGCTTGTACTCTATGGTGCTTGTTTTCTTTTATAAAGGAAATTTCTTCCCAGTTATTGGGATTTTACGCCTTTGGTGCTAGTCACCAGCCCCTGGCCTATGGAAGGCGGGCTTGGGGTAGTCACGGCACGGGCCCCGAGGATGGGTCGTGACACTAGGCACTGAACAATGTTGATATAAATACATTATGGATTTTGAATAAATTTTTTTCCAATTTTTGGTAGGTGGTTGGTGTTCTTGAATATTTCTTCCTGCTTGGGTAATTCTAGGATTGGGAAAATGGGAAAATAGATTTGTGATACATGAAAAACAATTATATCACACATGGAAACTGTAATAGTCTATTGTCCATTATCATTTTCTTCCAAATTGAATTATATTAAATATTTTTATCTATATATCATATTAATAAGTATCATCTTGACCCCTCTGGAGTTCTTAACTTAGAAAATCATTAGTTAGAACAAAATATTTCAATAGTGGATAGATATGTTGATGTTTTTGATTCATGGAAAACATTATATATGGGAATTCAATTATACTAGTTGGAGTGGTTTGGAAACATGTAAAGTATTATCATGAGATTTGGATTGAGTTGTTGATAAGGGAGTAGTTTCTCATCTTTTAATTGCTTAGACTATAAAAACATGACTTATAGGGTACATAAATTGATATGTTGTGTTGAATTTTCATATCTTGATGTCACTATTAGTGAATTATATTCTTCTGTTTTGAAAATAATATGGTTTGAAACATTAATTTTTTTTAATTTGTTTTTTAATGGTTTTATTTGAGTTTTTTTGGAATTTACATGTTCAGTTCGTGGTTATGCCAAACCATTTCGAATTATTGGGAAACCATTTAAATTATAATGTTTTGAGAATGTGTAATCTAACATGGTTTTTGAAATAAATTTCAAACACAATGGTCAAACTATTTTGGAAACTATAGTTGATTGAAGGTGGTTCCAGGTAGGTGAAGTGTTTTCATAACATTGTGATAAAACTTTATTATTTAAATAATTATTTTCAAACTCAACACATCTCTCATTTCCGTCATTATTCATCATGTAGGATTTGATATTGACCAAGTGGAAAACACGTGGGTATTTTTTAATCATAACAGTTTTATTGAGTGATTATAGTGGATAATAAGTATCCTAAAAAACCAAGATAATTGTAAAAGTCTATTCTAAATTGTACTTCACATGTATCCTACATCTTTACTCTTTTTCTACACTGGATGTAAATATTAGAGATGATCTATCTATATCTATGTGTTTCTATTGATATAATGTTTTTTTATCTATAAAAGTTTTTTGAAATGAAGGTAGAGACAATTTATACTAATATAACTATGTTTTTCATCATGAATTTTCTCGATAAGAAACTTCAGTTATCGTAATTTATCAACAAATTATTGAATATGTATTTCTTGATAAGACATTATTGATATGTATTTCATTGTTTAGGGATCTCATAGGATCCTTTATATCTCTTGTTGTGTAGACTCCATTCGTTTTTTGTATATACCAAGTTTTTTATTTTTGTGGGTTTATAAATATGATACATTTTATGATCCATTCATCCTTTATCAACATAAATATTGTTTATATGTTATTAATGGAATTTTATAAGATTAATTATATGTGAATGTTTATTATTATTTTATAAAATAGATTTATTAAATTTTATTACTGATGGAAATGGATTTAAAATAATTTATTAATGTCTAACAAGGGAAATTTGAATATTTATGTGTGGACGATGCCTTAAATGATTTACCATATGAAAATAGAATCATGTATGTGTGGATTATTGGTAAAAATAAAGTCTTACATATGTAGGCGCAGAATATGGGATCATAGTGTACTTAATAGTGTTACTGATTGTAAAAGTCGTGATAGGATGGTTTATAGAAACATAACACTGATTAGCTGTGAAACTCTAACTAAATATTTTTATAAATGGGGGTTTAATTATATTGGTGTCCTCTTCTCCATTATCCCATATTCTAGGGATATGCGCCCACATAGTAATTGTTCACTTATCTTTGAGGATCCTAAATTATCTAGTAATATCATACACTTGTACTAATTTCCATGGATCTATATTTGTTTTATACATTTCATAATTATTTGTTAAATTGTTAATATGTAAATGCGTTGGTATTTTTTGACATACATTATAAACTATTCTGAAATGGGTGTATTTACATATTTTATTAGAATAATGTAATGTTGTATTTATTCTTTTTGGCTATTTAATTTATCATAACCTTTTTGAGTTATAATGTATTCTTTTGTAACACCTGGATTTACTTTATTAACCATGATTTCTCCCAAAATAGACATAATTTTTTGTGCGTGCAAATCATTCTTCATCTGACATAGATGAAGGTTATTCCATGAATAGTGTTTCAGGCTATCTACATTAATTTTTTTTGTGAAGTATAAGGGAAAATTTTTGGATGTTGGCTCATATACCACATTGAGATGTGTTATTATTTGTATCATCTACAATGGAAGCTATTTTGGTTTAGATAATACAAGTCATTGTACTCTATTAATTCCATTAATTACCTATATAATGGAATTTTGTCAGTATTTTATATATTTATTATATTGATTATTAAATGTATTATAGGAAAAAAATAATTCATAAAGGTAGTTTTTGATTCCAAGGAACTTGTCACCAGCACTTAGGGATCGAGAATGCCCTTTAGGCTTGGACCCGAGATAAATATGAAATCATATTTAATTATGGACAAGGGTTGTTCCTGATAGGATATCTAAAACACGATGATGAATAAATAGATACTCGTGATTAATTATTCATAATTATCAAAAACATATTATACAGACAATAATTTGAGCCACATATATTTTTTCAAATAGAATATCTACATATATTAAAACAAGTATGAGTTATCATTAATTCCTTGGACTATAAAAAGGTATCATGATAATTATGATGAGATCCTATAAAATTATAGGAGTCATATTAAAATAAATAGATTCATGGATATATTATATGTAACAAGAATATTTTTATCTAAATTTATTAAACTCTCATATATTATTCATCGTATTGACTAATGATACTATAATGTTGAAACTCTATGGAAATTTATTAAACAAAAAAATCCTTTATCTTTTACAAAATGAGTTATCCAAATGTTTCAGGAGACCACTAATAATAAAACTTAAATAACATACTCACAATGTATCCTATAAAATAACCACATTTTGACTTTTTCAATTAAGTATTTTAATATTTACTATATTTTTATTCTACATCTGGAATTTTTGGAAATAAGTATCTAACCATTTCCCTTGGTGGGTTCTATCCTCCATTAATCTCATTATATGTTATACATTTTCTAAAACACTATGGTTTATCTTATAACATAAACTGAAGAAATATCTATTTCAAGAAATATAATATATCATGTTCAATATTAGTTTTAAAACCCCAACATTTATCTTATTTTTAATAATTATATCCTATATATTGATGCCACCTTGTTTTTTATAATGGATAAATTTTATATATTGAATTTATTGATTTAAATTATCTCATGATAAGTCGCAAAAATTAAATAATCAAAACACATGAACTATGAAGAATCCATTAATAGTTTTCGAAGGCACATTATGTCCTAAATAGATAAATTTCAAAATATATTATGCATAAATTTCTTAAATAATATATTCATATTTAAGAAATATAAAATAACAAAATTTATTATGGTTTACCTTATATTATATATAATATAAATTTTTTCATGATAGAAAAAAAATGTATTGAATTATGTGACTTCATAGTATCATAGAGACCATTAAATCACAATAACATTGCATTAACTAACTATCTGAACACAATAAATAAAAATATACATATTCCAATATGTATATGTATCCCAAAATAAATATTCATGAATTATAATATTTTGGAACATCCTTATAGATTAATAAAAACCTTTATAGGGTATTATTTATGTGCAACAAGATTGTCAACTCTTGAATGATCATCATAATATAACAACTTCATATTGTTAAGTTAACATCCATTTAACAAACTAATACATAAAATATTCATTATATAATGAAAATTATCCTATAAAAACCGAAAATATTATATCATACATGACTTCTATAAATATATTTTAAGAACATATATCAAATAATTTAGTTTTTATATTGACAACAGAATACAACAGTAATGTCACATCCTCTATCTTATCTATAATTCAAAAAAAATATCAATATTTCCTGGAAACATACATCTATTCAATCCCATTCACACTTAAAAAATTACTCTTTAACCTAAAAAATATATTTTATATTTTTAGAAATTAAAGTTTTACTAAAATCAGAATCCACTATGACATTCTATAACAAAAGATTGTATAGAGGTTTAGTTTTCTGAAACTAAAAAATTAATTAATTTTATGACCCCTTTTACTATAAAAGTGTTGGTCCATGTTATATTGAAAAATAATTTTCAATAGAATTTCTATATGAATAAATTTGAAGCCTATTTTACTTTTTGATTCTAGGTTATATTTGATATGGTTTTATAGTTCCATAAAATACACCATTGTACTAAAGTAGATAATGAATTTATGGAGGGATTTTTGGTATCACAATAAGAACATTTTAACTTCATTATTAATATTTATCATTATTTCTTACATGATGTTCACCAAAATTCTAAAATATTTACTAGTTCACTCACATTTTTATTACAATTTTATTATCCTCTAATTTTTGTTATCTTGTTATGTATCCTAATAAAAATGTTTTTAAACACAATGGGTTATATTTATAAATTACATATCATAAATAATTTAATGGAAATTTTCCATTTTTATATAGTAATTATATGTATATATATAGGGGTGTTATAGATTTGGTACAAATGCCTGGTTGAGGAAAACATCAGTAGTGATTTCCTAATTATTTTATTTTTCTTTCATCCTACAAAATTGTATAAGATTGACGAAAGGATATATTGAATATTTTATATGATTTTTATGAAATTTCATCATCTAAACATTTTATTTAAGTTTTATTAAAATTTATAGGGTTTTATTTCCAATGTAATTCAATATTTATCTTACATATTGATTATTTTTTTTAAAATACAATATACTATATATTTATAAAATATATTTTTTTTCATATTATTAAATTAATAAAATATCATAGATTTAGAAACCATCTATACATTTATGAAACCAATTATTGATGAAGATAGTGTGTATTCTCATTCATCACCTTGGATCAGGTCGAATTGGTCCAGACCAAGTCCAGGTGTTACAACAGCAATCTATATTTTAATTTTCAATTGGGGTTGTATTAATTATCTTATCGGATGGGTTTTATGCTCTATTAATTTATAAATTTTAGAAAATACCTTCAATAGTTAAGACTAGATACTAAAAAAATCTCATAACACATTGGATATTAGTAATAAACCAATGTTTCATACCAAAGATCAAATAAATTTTTCATAATATTAATTTTTTTAGTATTTTTAATTATCTAAATATGGTGGATTTGTGACAATAATTATATTTATATATTTTTTTGAAAATAATATTGATGTTCATCAAAAATAAAAAACAATAGTTTCTTCTATAACCATATTCCAAACTTTTATTTTTGGGATTCTATGAAATGAATATATATATATATATATATTAAAATCTCAATTCATAAAAAAAATATATCTAATTAAAATAATCTCATTGTAAAACATTTACATGTATAGTAAAAAAGGTTGTATGATATAACATCATAATGAACCTATCATAATATTCGTCCAATAACGATATATTTATGTTTATTATTGTATCAAAACATAGAAAAATTATATTTTATGGAATTTTAAAATTCATTTAAAGAAATAGTTCTATGATAATTTGAATTAATTGAATATAAATGTCATATATTTTTTTCATTCATGGGGATGAACCATGCATTGATCTCTGACTAAAATCCCCTATAAACACTAAAGAGATCAGTGAAGTAATGTTTTTATAATAAGAAATATATATATATATATATATATATATATATATCCCTCAGATTTCAACTTGAATCGTTATATAATAGTGGGTTTGATTGGAAACCCTTATAAAATAAAAACATGCACATCCTTTATTAGAATTAGATAACAAATGAAATCCTTGTAAACATCTAAAATATTAGTACTTCCTTCTAATAGAATTATCAAACCTCCTTAAAGTTTGATGCTGAAATTATTTTAGGGTGATGAATTTAATTAACAAACATGATTGATAATATTAATTATTTAATGTAAAACATTCACTTATAGTGCTAAATAAATAAATAATGAAATGTTAGAAAATTAAATCACGTGTCCTACATTTATATTTTTAAATGTTTTTTATTTATGACATGTATAATATTTATATATATATTCTTGTATCTCTTAAATGATATCATTTTGAATAATGCACTATATGATGATGTCTTTGAAGGTAATTGGTACATAATAGAATCTAGTAGGCTATATATTTAATCAATTATCCATTTTTTGGGATTACATGACTTTTTTTCTCTAAATATGGGATCCCTAGTATGGTCTGAATATCTCACATTAAATAAACATAGAACATAAATAAAAAAAATGTGTACCTCATTCCATTGGGTGGTGCATTCAATTGCAATAATTCACCAATGATTGTTACATACATAAACTGATGCTGAACCCCTCTAGATTATACACACACACACACACTCCACTAATCGTCATTCATGTTGCTCATCAAAATCCTGGTGCTAGAATGAATATCGGATGAAACCTTTGACCATGCAATGATAACCTCGATTCCTTCTCTTTGATCGGATGAAGACGGAATTCGATCATATTTTTAGAGAGAGAATATATCTCTATAAAAAGAATTATGAGAGTGAATATCACATTTTCTAGATTAAACATATCTCCATGTTCTTCTCCCCTCCATCTTATATAGTGGGATGTTCTAATACCCATATAGAGTTCTCTAGCCCTATGAAATATACCACCATCTAAAGAAGCACCAAATACATAATTTTGACTACCTAAACTATGTATTATATATTATTTATACTTTCTCACATACCCATAATATATAAAAAATATATTAAGTTCTAATATAGAGTCAATTAAATTGAAACATAATTCCAAGTAATATTAAATAAACCTGTAATATTGAAATAATTTTTGTTTGAATAATTTTTTATCATATTTACTTACACATATAAATACTTTTAATAAATAAATACAAAAAAATTACTATAAGCTTGAGTGAAATTGATTTTTTATCAGTGATCGATAACATGGGAAACACTCAGACCCCATGTTGGGTCCCATCATGCCTTATATACTTATTCACCATAAAAGGAATATTCTTGAGTACTCTATTGTGTGTGACCCCCTACACTCATTTCTTGATGGAAGTACATAGTACGCATAGACCAAGAGAATAGTCCAAAAAACATCAAGTCCCCTAAAGATATAATGAATATTCAGAGAAATGACAACCAACCTATGAACATTCACTATGTAATATAATCTCATTTTTTAGGTAACTCGGAGTGTAGTATGAACACATGTGTAATTGTCCTTTATTGATTTACATTTTGTTGATCTAACTGGATAGATTTAACTTTTGAATACCATGGCCAAGGATTTATGAATGTACTACCATCAATATAAAATATGATTAAGATATATTACTTCATTATAATGTAAGATACTAATTATATCTTGATCATTCAACTAATTTCACACCACCAATTACTCACCCATCAAAACCTGCATCTCCATGATTTGATTATAATTGATTTTATTTGCATAAATGTATCTGATAAAACATATAACATTTATAATGATCTCATGTTATGATACCATTACACATGTTCCTAGATAATAATACACAATGATAGTTGAAACAATTTTTTTCTTACAGGCTGGTATGTCCACATGATCTTAAATACAAGAGATCACCACGTTCGAACATCATGAGAAGAAATATCAATGATTATGAGCCCCAATCCCGTTATTGATTGAAATAAACTATTTCTAGTCAAAGTGATGTATATAGACCAAATTACATATAATTAAGATCCATGAAAAAGTATCTCAAGGTTATCGATATATAAAATATTTTATTATAACCTTTTGATATGATAATTAACATATGGACATTATCATCAAAATAGTGGATGCAAAAAAGTCTACACTATAATTGTAGGTGTACATCATGCCTATCTAACTATATACATGAAATGTTAATCTAAAAATTATGTATACTAGGGTCTAGGTAACCCACTATCACAACACTCCCTATTGCAATAGTGCCATCTTTCTAATATCATAGTTTACTCTCACTTCCTTGAGATCATGTTTTTTTGGGTCATGGATTTAGTTTATAGGTCTTCCATGCATCCACTACATGGATGTTTTTGTATGTGAAACCCTACCTCCCAGAGTAAAAATTCTCAAGAGATGAAAACATAGAGTATATATACTTTTTCCTCAATCAAAAGATGATATATTAGATTGTACCTATGAAAGAATTATTATTATGATAAAACATTATGTAATTAGTGAAATTCCAAGAATAGGAGAACAGTATTTTCTTTCTAATAATTTATTCTCATATACCTAAGAAGCTTCAATGTACTTGGGGTTGGTGGGTAGATTTACCACTAGATTTTATAAGACTGTATCTCTAATTCCCTTATCCTACCTAAGATATTAGATCATTTTTTTCTATGGAAGAATAGTTGATGTCCCCTCAAAACTTTTAAACCTTCCCCTATACATACCAGATACATATCTTTTTTAATCTCTCTATTACTAGAGGATAGTAATAACTTCTTCCCTTGTTATTCTATAAAATATAACTAATATTCTCCTTCCCAAAATTATATCATGGAAATATCAATATCTGGTACATATCATGGAATATATGATTGATCCACCATATAGGAATATGGAATTATGCTCACCAATTTAATCTCCTATGATTCCCACACATGTCTTCATGGAGTGATTAATTCCATGTGACATTGGAAAAAATTCTATCTCAAATTAAACCAACTAGTATTTTTAAAAACATTTTTAATATAAATATTATTGACTAGGTCAATTATAGTAGATCATATTCCATAGAACATTGGTTTATACTTTAATTCTATTACTAGAGATATATTTTCATTCTGGTCTAAACTAACTATAACACTAATATTTATTTTCTATATGTTATCAAACATATTTTACATGGAAAACAATGGTTCTCCAACTAATCTTGGGTAAACACCTGGAAAAGAATAATTCCATTTGAATATTCTTGGATCTTGTTTCATAATTCAATCCTTAACTAAATTTGAGTAACTTGGACCCTATATTTTCATCTGGTGAGGTTTACATCCCTTTCATGTTGCCTCGAATAGAGAAAATCCCTGATTTTTTGTTTTAACATCCAATTCCCAATAAAATTATCTAAGAATATATCTACAAAATGTAATATGTATTTATTAAAAATGAATTAGTGTTACAAGTCAATCCTTATTTGTACCACACTTGTACCATTAGTGTATATTCTAACCTAAATACCCACTACAATATTCAAAATAATATCCCCATATATATTGATACATTGAATCCAATATTCAATTTTAATTGATCTTTTAAATGTTATCGTATTTCAATAAACATTAAAATTGTACAAATTATAATTCTTAGTGAATAATTTATCACTAATTTGGTTAATATAAATCCATCTCCATGGTATTATTCTTCCTATGCAGTTTCTTTCTCTAGAACAAAACATTCCACAATAAGTTGTAGAATTTGATATTATGACTACTAATTATTAATCGCTAGCATTGACTAAACCCACGTCAATATTAGTCCCAATATATCAAATAGATATGTGCACCCTACATTTCTATGACTTTATAATCTATTTTATATCTTTGAGTTTACTGTAGTATCCTTAAAAATTTTAGGATGATTACATTAGATGAACATTTTTATTTTCTTGATTCAAGTATATTTATATCCTAACAAAATCACTTCATCAAAACACATGTTTTTATGACACAATGGATTAATTATATAATACCCATTATTCTTTTTTGTTGTAACATGGTTATTGGATAACACAATTATTGGCGAAGAACATCTTGAAATATAATGTCAGTATTTCAAATGGATATGGCTCCAAACATTAATTCTTCTTTAACATACATCATGAATCCTATGTGTAAAAAAATGTGTGTCAAGTGATTTATCCTTTAAAAATTATTTTGATCAATTTTAACATTTAAGACTCATCATTGATACTTGGTATTGACACCAATGATGTGATATAGATAAGGTAATGTATCTTTATTAATTACTCCAAGCTATATTATATTGATCGATAAAGTCTTGTTCAAGATATTTTTTCACATGATGGCCCAAATAAACTCATATTGTATGACCATTCATATATCATACATTAAATTCTCATTCCATAATAAAGCCTTAATTAAATTTAATGATTTATATTTAATAATTTATTACCCTTGTAATATCTTTTTCTCTCATGGAAAACTAATTACAAAATCATTGTTGTGTACCTTTTTTATAATTGTTTCCTTATCCAAAACCAAATATTTATATGTGTCGATAATACCTAAGGTTTTTATCTCTACTGATGCTAAATACCATAATGTGTAAATCCTTGAAATCCACTATTAGTTTTACTTGTCAACGAATTATCATTATACAATTCGGTATATAAGTCTATATATTTTATATTCCTCAGGTATCGTTTATGATTCATGTATCACTGAACTATTTATTGAGTATGAAAAACAAAAAAAATGGATTCTAAAGCATGAATAACATATTCATGTCTCGAAATATAACATTATATATATTTTTGGTAAATAAACAATAAAATTTATATTATAATCATTCACTCATCAATTATATATTTGGTGTTTCCCACTACTAAATTTGGAATCAACATTGCTCAATCACCTAAAGATTACACATTACATATTATAATGCCTCTTTTAAAAATTGGTTGCTATATTATAATAATATCATTTTTAATCCAATTGAATTAATTACCCAGTAATTATAATAAAAAGTTTGTTACAGTTGATGAATATTTATTGAAGAAGAATCATGTACTTTTTTATTTAATTTTTTTCATTGATTTTATCATCTATGATATTATTTTAGGATATGTATTAAAATAAACTCAAATTTATTAACCAACCAATTTCATTGAAGGATGATGTGAAGGTTCCTTGGTATCAATATTTATGTTTTCATTTTCTCCATGTATTTTACCATGTTCATTATAAGAAAAAATATATTAAAATTTCCTTAATGTTCTTAATTACTTGGAGAACCTTATCTAATTGGTAATGAAAATTATACTCCATCCTATTCATTTTTTAATCTGAAGTGAAACTATAATAATTTGGGAAAAATGAAATAAGAATATCATGCCTTGATAGATTTTTCCCAACCATTTATATTTACATGTTACAAGTATAATATCATACATTTATATCATTTTTCAAATTCTCCTTGAATGTTTTTGGGAGATGAGACTACATGTTAAATCATATATGTCATGATTCTATAACAACAACTAAAATTTGGACGTTTATGAAAGAATTATGAAATAAACATAATATGAGTTATAATTGAGTCTCTTGTAAGTTTCATTGAATACTCATTTTAGGAGGAGGCTTATTAGGTATTGGGGACACCGTCAGTATTAATTTATGATATCATAGTATTTTTCACAAGAACATGTACTAATAATTAAAACTCATTCTATTGTGAGAATTTACATTGTCCATTACATATCATAGTATTTATTACGGTATTAATTTTCATTTTCTATAATAAAATCTAGAATATTTTACTTTTATCATGATTATAGTTTTTACATTATTTATTTATTAATTAAATCAATAAATGTGTCCCATTATTTTATTGAATTCTTAGAAACCTCTATACTATAATTTGAATATTATGTTTCTTATTTATTCTAGTGTTACCAGTCCCTGATCTAACACTCATTTCCAATGAGCTATGGATAAACCATTACTTGTAGAGTTAAAGGTTTGTGTTTGATAGGAAAACTGCATTAAATCACGACTCCATTATCTATTGAGTGATGTCCCAACTCCTAAAATCATAAAAATGATTTTTTCAATGCTTTCCTCTAATGATACATCAGGATGGATACATCCTTTTTAACACATTAGTTAAGAAAAACCCTCATTCAGATAAGAACTCCCAAGTAGTATGAGGTACTCTCAACTATGTCAGACTGAGCACGTCGAACAAATGGTTATGTTCAAATTCAAATGACTGATGTCATTTGGGACATTATATTTAATTGAGGGGTTTTTTTCTCTTGATTAATGTAATACATTTATTGTAATACTTTTCAATATATTTTTTCATGACCAGAAATGAACATTAATAGAAAAACAATCACTGCTTATTTATCCATTTTTAATGTTTATTATTTTATGTATTTTACTATGGTTATGTAAAAGGAAAAAATTATAAAAAATCATAAAGGAAACAAACTACCAAACCGGCCTTGACCATCTAAAACTATTTAATCATTTTATACTCAATTGATCTACCATATCCAAGGGGAATCATACCTGATTCGTCACTAGATTCATTCTCTAGAATACCTATAGTATATTTTATATTATTCACATTTAGTTTACTTCCTCAACCTAATGTTACCTATATCTTACAACATCCTCATCGTTGTAGGGTCAATGCCACACATCTTCTTTGTCCAACAAAAAATTTACTCGCTCCCTTGTGAGGGGGAAAAGCGGTGCAAAATACAATAGATCATTTTGGATTTGCAATACCTTATACAAATAGACCGAAAAAACGATGATTTGAAAACCATACTAATTATTTAAAATCATCCCAAAAAATAATAGATAATTAAATAAATAAAATAAACCCGACTAATATACATGATGGTCTATAATAAATACATGTCAACTAGTACAATAAATGCTTGATAAAAAATGAAATTGTAATAAATTAAAGTATGAGTGAATTTAAATTAATTAAAATAATTAAATAAATTCAGAGAATTTTTTATATTCAGTACAATTATTAATTCATATTTAATTCTGATAAATAATTTAATTACTTAATTAAAAAATTTAATACCAAAATGAAAATAATTTTTCAGGGCCATTAAAAATTACACATTTAAACGAAAAATTAATGTTTTAATTTATTTATTATATTTATAAAAAAATTAGTTATTTATGTTAATTTTATTAAACACGTCCTAGAAACCTCATGTATGCCCAATATTAATCATGTTGAACCCACATAGACCAACCTCATGCCATGAAAAACCCATGGAACACTATTTTGGTTCGAGAAGGTCAACCCAGACATGTTTTAGTATGAATACCATCATCGGCTTGTTATAATACACTTTAGGTCTGGTAACAAGCTAGAAGGGGAAAATGGGGCACCTCGTTGCCGAATTTGGCCACAGTGAGGCCGAAAGTCTAGATAGAACTCGAAACGATGGTGGAAGGATCCTGAATCTAAGAGACCTTGATAGGATATTGGAGTGATAGTTATAGATCAAGGTCTAGTGAGTGGGGTCAAGGATATGTTGTGAATGAGGGGTATCTCTGGGGGATATGACCTTAGACCATGCTATAGCAGTAGACGGAGGCATGATTAGCAGTCACAACTAGAGGTTAGAGCTCCCACAGGGGATGGAGGGATGTCCTCTAGGTCTGTGGAGCTACATCCATCTCTATACAAGGAAGACTGATCCATTGTGAGCTTATGTGTGGGGGGGTCTATCTGGGAAGAAGGCACAACATGAAGTGTCACAACCATGTGAAAAATAGCTATCAATGGTAAGACCTCCAGTGATCTCACGGTGGTGAGAAACATTCAATATCGTTGTGATCCAACAATTATTAGATTCAGTTTCATCTAGATGTTGTATAGGACAACATCTGTGTTGGGTAGGCCAACTACAGTGGTTCT
Source organism: Viscum album (assembly GCA_963277665.1). NCBI lineage: Eukaryota > Viridiplantae > Streptophyta > Magnoliopsida > Santalales > Viscaceae > Viscum > Viscum album. Next base: position 288,137,009 of record OY728148.1, read on the forward strand.
GTTCATTAAACAAGACAGAGTTGTGGGTTAATATATGACGCATTGGTGGGTTCATAGAGGGTGGATAGATATGTATAAGAGTAGCCTAAGGTGTAGGAGGAACTAATAGGAACCATGACTAATATGTTTCATTATTAAAGTGGTAGAGGGGGACATCCCAAGAATGATGGTGGCAGGCGACTTCAGTTATAGGGTGGTGAAGGATAGTCACTTAGAGAAGGAGATAATGGTGTGAAAGAAAATCCAGGGTGACCCATCCCTTTTTTTATAAATCCTCCACCCTGCCTCTCATGTTTTAATGTCACTTTTTGATTAAATGGAAACCCATTTTTTCTGGGTAAGAAAGTTTTGTTTGTTTTTTTATTTGTCTTGTTGGAAGACCAAGACCCTCTCACCCACTATCTTCTAAATTGTTTTCAAATGAAAAATGGATAATGATAAAAATTATATAAAAAATAATAAATTTGAATCATAAAACATAATTTGAAATAATATTATTTTAATTCCATATAGTGGAAATAATATCATCATCCAAAATAACTTCTAGTAACTATAATCTGTTCATATTAACTAGATGACCAAATTTATCACTGGGATCAGTGCCAAAAATTAAAATTATTATAGATAAAATATAATTTATTTATATGTTTTTTGAATTATAGAACTTTTAAACCAATAAAAATGATTTTTATCAAGAATTTCAAAGGTTCCTAAAATAGTTGTTCGAAATAGCATCTACATGAGGACTTCTCCATTGGGACTGATGTAATACCCTCTATCTAATTTAAATGAAAATTAATTTTTCTTTCCCCATATAATTTACATGATCCCATTTAATCAAATTGAAGGTAAATATTTCTTAGTGGAAGATAGTAGATCAGGGATTTAAAAAAATTCCGGATGATGGGACTTTTCACCTCTAGCTACCTGACTTCTACTATGGTCTAAGGATATCACAAGAATTAAACAATTCACCAAAACAAAATGAACATGTAACTTATTTGATTGTGAAGAGTGACCAATTTCTATAGGTTACTTGGGAACATTGAAATATGGATCCAAAGAAAATCCATTCTATATAATCCACACATGATCCAAGAATCCACACACTAATTGTTCATTGAAATCCATGTGCTAGATTGAAGATCTGAAGAATCCTTTGACAACACGATGATAGCTATGATCCCTTGACTTTGATCAGATAAAGGTAAAATTGAATTAGATTCTCAGAGAGATATTTTATCCCTATAAAAAATTTTATGAGATAGAATATAACAACCTCTAGAATAAAAAAAAATTTCCTTCATCTTCTCCTTTCGACTTATATTATGGGAGGTTCTATTACCCAGATAGGTTTCCCCAAACCCCAAAAATATAGCACCCAATAAATGGGAAATAAATAAACAATTATGAGGAACTAAATTTTATCATAAATATTATTTATATTTTATAACATATATGTAATATATATTAAATATATTGGGTGATTAATCATAGTAATTTGAGTCGACTCCTAATTCCCACTACTATTAAATGAACCCACAATTTTAAAATAATATTTCTTCGAATAATATTTTCTCTATATTTACATACACTTGTAAATAATATTAATAACTAAAATGTTCCCAATTATTCTTAAGTTGAATATTTATTTATTTATTTATCAATGAAATCTATGTTGGAAAAATCTCAGACCCCATGGTGGGGCCTTCCATGTCCTATATACATCTTAACTGTGATATGGAATATTCTTAATTATGCTATTGTGTGTGACTCTGTAGGATATTATATTGATATCATTGAATATTATTCAATGAAAAATTACAGAGTCTAGAAACCCATAAATTCCCCTAATGAGATGAAGAATAATTATAGCAATAATGACCAACTTATGAACATGCATTGTATTATATAATCTCTTTGTCTTTAGACATCTCATTAAGAAGGATTCCTAGTCGTTTCATCATCCAATCTGGTTTTATTATTTTTTTATATAACTATATGTATTTATTATTCAACTACCTTTGATAAGGATTTATAAAGGTACTACCATATTGATTAACCATGAACTAGATACAATAATTTTTTAAGATAGAAGAGAAAATCAATCATGATCATTCAACCAATGCCATATCACCAATGACACACTGAAAAAAAGATACCCAACCTTGTTTTAATTATCCTACTTTTTTCCATGGATAAATATATGTGATCAAATTTAGCCCATTGATAATGATATTAGCATTCATTATGTTTTATTATTGAGGAAACATCGCATGTTGCGATTTCTCCATAGGAGTTCACCGCAGCCTCTGCGCTCCAATCTTCATCTCTTGTGGCTCGGTTCTTTCGAAGATGACCCCTAGTTGATTTGTTTCACGGTCTTGTTAATGAGGAGTGGGGTTTAGCTCAGTCTGCGTTTATCAAGTTTCTAGGGTCATGACACATTCTTCTTAGCTTCTTTAGTGAGGAAGATTTGGTGAGGGCGTGGTCTACACCAGAAAGATCTATTCAAGGTTTCCAATTCCATCTGCTCCGTTGGTCATTTGATTTTCACATGGAGCGAGATCCTTCCACCACAGCAATTTGGATTCATGTTTCTAGAATCCCGTTGCCTTTCAAGAATCTAGTGTTACCCCCTTCAATAGGTAACTCTATTGGGTGATTTCTGTATGCTGATCGGCATACTTCCTCTTTGAAGCACCTGATTGTGGCATGGTTCTATGTTGAAATGGATCTCTCTCAACCCCCTCCCGAAGTAGAGTGGATTTTGATAGAGAGGGAGTACAGGTATTTCCAACCAATTGTTTATGAATCTTGGAAAACACTTTTCTCCTATAGTAATAGACAGGTCCCTAGTCATCTTGACTACTTGAAGAAGGATTTAGGTTCTCACGAGATCGCCCAATCTGGTCTATCATCTGTGTGCATTTCATAGGGAGTTGCTTCGGGGGAATCATGCCTCGAGGATTCGCAGAATGTCCAGAATAGGGGGTCCCTATCTCCATGGGTGCAGATTGTTCCTGGAAAGATCCATCAGGTACAGGTTGGGGATGTGCTTCTATTGTAGTTGATAAAAGAGTTACAGAGGTTTCAGGGCCTCTGGTTTCAGAGGTGTTTGACAGGCTGCATCGTGACCTAGGTGACATCTCCTTGCTAAGCAGTTTGGGTGAGGACATGTAGGCGTGGGAGGGTTGGCATGATGAGAGGCCCTCACCTATGGAAGCTGATCAAGACAGCTAAAGGGAGGTGCAGGCAGTCAGGGAGATCCCTTTGGATCCTTCTAAGGTATTACCGGAGCTCACTCCATCAACAAACAAGGGAGCTATCTTGAAGGATGATAGCATGGATCTTTTCACCAGTGAGGAGAAACTGGTTTCGAGAAGCATCCCTAACCATCTTCAATTCATGGGCCAAGTTCTTGAGCAAATAGAAGTTTCGTCCAAGCTAAAGTAGGACCCATAGGCATCCTCTTATACTGAGAAGCTCAAAGAAGGGGGGCCAATCGGGACCTCCCAAAATCGTTTTTTAGTGCTGGGTGAAGAACACGTCATTAATTACGAGGATGAAACATGGGGGGATCATGGAAAAAACACTCTATTTGAAACAGAAACATCCCAAGAGGAAATGGTTGAGACGTCAGTCCATGATGATTCCATGGAACATGCCTTAGAGGAGGACTACTTTAGATCCTCTATACGGAATGGAAATAACAAAACCATGGATTCAGACGACTTCATTTCAAACAAGAAAAGGGTGCATAGATGGAAGGATTACTCCAACTTCCCTAGTCCTCCCATTACAGGATCTATATGCTGGGGAATGTTTTCACCAAAATATTCTACCAAGGTTGGCACCACAACCTTAAACAGGCCCAAATATCCTATCCAACAGGAGGCGACCGTCATCACCAAAAACCTGGTAAGGGAAGGATGTGAGGTTGCTTCTCCCGTTCCACCCATAGGTGGTGTGAAGTTTGGTGTTCAGGGGAAGCAGCTCAAAAAATGTTCCAAAGCTGATTATCAGGGCCATATGGCCTCAGTGCTGGAACATAGATATTTACTCATTCATTCAGATGAAGAAATGGTTGAATAAACTTTGGATATTAAAGAACTGAAGAAGATGTGAACAATCCATATGGCCACTACAATGGAGCAAGGTGACTAGGCTGATAAGAAAACTCACATTCTGCGTAGAGGCTTCAACATGGGAAAGATTAGCAGGGAGGAATACATGATATCTTGGTACATCTTCGCTCTTCAATTCAAGGGTACCTTGAAGGATCTCCTTGACCCACTGGTGAATTCTATTCCCTAGGTTTTGTTTAAGGAAAATTTTTCCAAAAAACTCACTGTTTTCTTTAACAAATCTGTCATATGCTTTGGTACTGAAACTATGGAGATGTGAGGGTTCCCACTTTCCCCTTAAAAGTGCTTGTGTTTTTTTAAAAAAATTAACATTGGATGGATAATGATATCAATTCTAGAGACCATTATAAATGTCAGTACATAGTAATAACCAATAACTCCCAAAACATATAGTGTTTTAATTTTTTGATATATCCTCATGATCTTAAAAATGAGATATTTAGACCATAGAACATATATTCAATATCAATTTCATAGTTTCTTCAGGTTCTCATTATATCTAAGGATATGTTATAACATTTTTATATGACAATTAATCTATGGAAATTTCCATTGAAATAGTGGATGCTGAAAATTCTAGAGTATAATGGTAAGTGTAAAACATACATATATATAGATATCTATATGCATGGTATAGTAATCTAAAAGTACAGTTTATATGTGTCTATAGAATTGAGTATTATGATAGTCATACAGTCCTAAAAAACAATATTTAATATAGTAATTATTTATAATCCAAATAGAAATGATATTTCACATCAATAAAAAAATTTCATGTGATATCATTTTATCATTGAACAAATTATGAATTTATTAAATGAATCTAACAATATCACCTAAGTTATAAATTCAAATAAAAATATTAAGACATTAATAAAATTATTAAATTCATACAACCCTCTTTGCAAAAAAATTATTATTCAAATATAGTCATTTTCAATAAAAATTTATAATAGAAAATATTAACATTCATATTTAAAACTTTTAAAAAAGTGGTCCATTGAAGAACTCGAAATAATTTTAAATTCAAAAACCTTAAATTTATGCGATGAGGGGAATCTAGGTTGTAAAAATTAATGCATAACATATAGTTTAGTATGTTATTGTATATATAAATACAATAATATATTGATACATCCAATCCTGCTAAATGTTTCCCATACTTCTTGAAAACTAACTGAATCGCATGGATATAAAAAGCCAGTCAATCCATTAGAAATTGAATCTATCAAAAGTGTGTCAACCAAAACATTAAATCATGATTCATTTATTATACTTGTAAAACATGATAAATAAATCAATTGATAAATAACATAACATAATATCATATTTCATGTCGTATACAAGTGAATAATAATGTTTTTACCAATGTATTACTCCATCAAGTTCCTAGATGTATAATATTTTATTATATTATTTAACTCACAAATCACTGAATTATAAAATACCATATTATCAGCAACATCTATAACAACCCATTGATTAACTCAATTGTGAGGCCAGCTATTTATAAAAATCCCATATGAGTGAATTTTAAGATCTATTTTTGAAAGATATATTGAATGAATCATCAATAGAGAACACATAAGTGTGTGGTGATTATATAATGTATGAAAGAATATGTAAAAGGTTTTTCTAAATGATATGTCAAAAATATAAACTTTAACTAAATTTTTGAACACTAAATAATCCCTCAACAAAATGGATCATCCTACTATATGTGAGTATGTATCATATTTATAAGTGTGAACCTAATCATTGTTATCATCATCATGTAGTTATCGGAAACATTATGAAATTCATAAGAATCATTAAAAAATCATTAATGATAGTTTCTTTCATTATAAGAATGATTTCAGTCCAATGTATGGATTATTTTTTCTTCATAAGAATCATAAAAAACATGGTATAGATCATCATGAAGTTGAACTAAGGTCTTTATAAATCTCAATTTTTCCATTGTAAGATATTTCTATGTCAGTGCAGGAATGAATGTTGGAGATATATAATAGTTTTTCAGAATAATATATATTATTTTATGTTAATTATAATATATTTTTTAATTTTTAGAAACCATATATGGAGTAATATAGATAAATATATAGGTATTTTTATTTAGTATTGTTTTTATATTAAAAAACATGGTCGAGATTGCTGTATTGGAACATATATTATAATAAACCACCTAAGAGCAAAGGGAATAAGTGATGTGTCAGTGATATTGATGTTACAATTGTAGGAACTGGGAGTTTTTTTAAAAACAATATAAACAATTAGTATGGATTAAATCATCCAAACTATATTATTATATTTTTAGTGAAATCAATTTTAGAAACTCATAATGTGTATAATCGATGTTTGATTTTTTGATACATAAAAAAAGTTATGACATGTAAAATTGGTGAAAATATTTAATTAATAAAATATAAAATAATGGTAGAATGAGACCATGGGAATCAAGTGTTCACATGATAAAAAATCATGGGGTAATTTACATTATTTTTACAAAATGTGGAGAGAATATGGGGTGTATATTTAGTATTATATAATATTGAACATGGAGAATTCCATTTTTTTCCAATGGAAGTGAATAAGAATAATAGAAATGTTTTTGAGAAATTCCATCATTTTATGGTTCTTGTGGATTTATTCAAATTAAAGAAAATTACAGAATATTGATAGATAAATATTACTATAAAAGAAATATCTATTCATAGAGGTTTAGTAAAACATTAATTCAAGGAAAAGCGAATTCCTAATGAGTTATAAATTAGTGGTCATTACATTGTTCATGGTTGTGAAATAAGGTTTGTTAATTAAAACACTACAAATCATGTAATAATATAATTTTGGATTTGATGCTTCATGAGTATAAAACCATTTCCTTGCATGAACCTAAATTTAGACATTTGGTTAAACCAATTATTAAAAACTCAGGAATCTCATTAAATTTTTTCATTATTTATTATCATCTCTCAGGAATAATTGAGGGATCCTACTAAAATATGGATGTGATCTGTGCATGGGAAAAAATTAAATTATAATACCCTAATTCACCCCCACTCAGTGATTAAAAATTGTTTCTAGACAACAAGTGGTATATGAGATGAATTTTTATGATTTAGTTCACAATATGTTTATAATTATGGTAACTATTTTGTACCATAAAGGAATCCCTATTTTTTTATGAGGAAACATTTAGTTAAGGAAAACATAATGAAAAAAAATTCATTTGTTATGGATGGTTGTTTACATGGATGAAATTCATGAAGTCATAAAAATATATAAATTGGTTATTTATTTGGTAAATATTATAAGAATATTTAGGCACTGAGCCTACATGTGTACTCTACTTGTAGCGCGGGTAGTCACTACTGACCAATGGGAGGTGGTATCGCTAGGACACCGCCCGAATGTACCATCTCAGGCTACAGTCCTTCTACTAAGCATCATCACTCTGTAGACCATCCTCACGGTAAAGAATTAGAATCCTATATGGTTGTTTTCATGGTTTCATCTTGAAGGATAATCAAGATAAACCACGGTTAATAAGTTATACCTAGTGAGATTAATCAAAATATATCAAAAGAACAACTTTTCAAAAACACACACAATCAGTGTGTTCATGTATCGATTCAGAAATTAGAACTCAAGGTCTTGATTAATGGATACGTTGGTCCCCGCACTAACACTGGACTTCCCAATCTGAAAACCATACTCAAAACACTTAACACTATTGCACCATTGAAATGATCAGAGTCTTAGTTCTTCAGTAGAACCAACAACCCTTTGATACCACTTTTCCACCACCCATCCTCCGAGGCCCATGTCGTGACTACCCCAATCCCGCCTTCCGTAGTCCAGGGGTTGGAAACTTACACCGAAAAGGCATATCCCTAAAATGGGAAGGTGTTTCCTCAAAACCTATTCACATAGAGACTAGATACCCAAAAAAAGAAAACCATGTAGTATAACTGCTGAAAGTAAAAGTCTGAACTAAAGTAGAATCATCCAGAATACAAACCCATCTAAAAGAAAAATACAGCGGAATGGAAAAATAGCTCACGAGGTCATCCACCAAGGATCCTACAAGAAGGGTAGGTAAATCTCGTCTCTGCGGCGCTCCACATTAATCGGTCACCATTGTGAATTGTCTGGTCCTGACTCCCTAACCTCGGTCAAATTTTTCTATCGTATGAACAAGGCACAATAAGGTGCATGCAAGGCCCATGCAGGGGTGAGTATAACAATACCTAGTAGGGACCCCGAGACCTCTGAAGGTCTCCCAGAATTCCACAAATGAAAAATAGAAAAGCATGATCATAATAACAATGCACAAATAAAGAATCATCTCAAACCAGGTATAAAACATAAAGAACATGAATTATGAAGATTAGTCATAAAGCTAAATCATTGTATTTTGTTGAGATTCTTTGGCTGATATACCACACAAGGTCTCTAGATGATGACCCATAGAGGATCGCTAGGTTTTGACTTATAGAGGATCCCTAGATGTTGGCCCATAGAGGATCGCTAGATGTGGACCCACAGAAGATCACTGGTTGCTAACCCATGGAGGATCACTAAGTGCTGACCCATAAGGTATTGTTGAGTGCTGACCCCCAGAGGATTGCTTAATGTTGACCCACAGAGGATCGCTATTTGTTGACACACAGAGGATCGATGGGAGCTGATCCACAGAGGATCGCTCTGTGCTGACCCATATAGGATCACTAGGTGTTGAACCATGGAGGATCACAAGGTGTTGACCCATGGAGGATCTCTAAGTGTTGACCAACATAAGATTGTTGGCTACTTACCCATAGAGGATTTCTAGATGCTGACCCACATAGGATTTCTATCTGCTGACCCATAGAGGACTGCAAAGTACTGACCCATAGAGGATCGCTGAGTGCTGACGCATAGAGGATCACTCAGTGATGACCCATGGAGGATTGCTAGGTGCTAATCCATGGAGGATTTCTATGTACTGACCCATAGAGGATCACTATTCCTTCATCATGTCATAGCCAACCACTGGGTTCCTTCACTAATCACAAATGATTCTCGGAGGATCCACTCCACAATAAATTGTTCATACCTCAACTACCATGAAGTCCCATGATGAAGTATCCCGATGAACCGCCATGTCAAAATGGTTCTAACACAACAGGTGGCACGTCAATCGAATTCTTGATAAGTACATTATAGGCATTTTAGTGTTGGAGGCCCGGTTGGATTCAAGTCCAATCCATCCCAGCCATACTCAAACATTCTCCAAAACCCAAGTGGATTATCTCGAAAGAACATCATTATCCTAATGGTTATGGCACCCTAGATAGTTCATCAAACAGAAGTTCAGTTTAGCGGATATAGCCCCTTCCGAATAAACCATAGTCTCTTTGGTTCTTCAAACAGGTGGCGCCAGGCTGGCGCCACCCTCCCCCCCCCCCCCATCCAGATGTCTGGTCTATTGGGCCGGTCTAGAGTGGGCGTCATGGTCTAAGTCCACCACTTCCATGGCCAAAGTTGTGACACTTACTCTACGGCAGCCCTTTGGCTACCACTGATTCCATCGCGGTGCGCTATCCACCGTCAACGTGGTTGGCATCGGTCGGTCGTCGCCTCCTCTGGTTACAAACACCGCCATGCTAGCAGAGCTTCTGCGGGCCTCCGGTGAAGCTCTAGAGGTCTATTTTCTTTTTATATTTCAACCAGGTTCCTCAAGAGACGTTCTCGTCATTGTGTGGCCCCTAATTTTGTCTTTCCACCATATGGGTCGGTCACCAACGTAGAACGCAATTAAAACTGAGATAGTGGAGGTTACAGTCCTTATTTGGTTCAGTATGTTCCCTCATTGTTAGAATTATAGCATGGGAAGAGTTCAAAAACATCAAGAGTTAATAAAATATAAATCTCTTAAATAGAACCCCTACCTAGAACTTGTTAGAAGATGTTGCGGATGAGGGAGATGAACCCGTGTTTGAAGTTGTTCGTCGTCGCCCATCGTTGTCTAGTTTGAATACTCCAATGGTCATTGAAGCTCTATTCTACATTGGTGGTAGAAATAATTGGCACTTCATCATAGGTTACTCTCATGAGTCACCAAAACCCATGCTCAAGCTTTGTTTAACTAGAAGAGAGTGAACCACCCATGTTTCATTTCATTAATGGGGTTCATTAATGAACAGCAAAAAATGTTCCATTAATTCGATGAACGTCATGGTTACGCAACCAATTGGTCATGTCATTAAATGACTTTCAATCAAGCCTGACATTACACTGTAATCCCACCACAATCACTCAACATTTACTTGGAAAGAATAAAATAAATTTGGAGTTATTTTATTATTTTCTTCTAAAGTCCAAAACATGCCTTTTTCTTTTAACCCTTACCGGTCAAAGTTAAGATTTTCCTAAGTGAATACCAGTGCTGAAAATTCAACGGTGTCCTCGGAGTTTAAATGTGATCACCAGTTTAAAAGTAAGAAATTCACACCTGCACATTTACTGAACGTACCTCAAAAAAGTTCAAAAATTATAAACAGTCCCCATAGACCCGCGCCAGTCAAAGTTAGGCTTTTCCAAAGGGGAAAACACCCTCATGATCTCAACAGTACTCTTGGATTTCAAATATGAGTTACTATTTAGGAGTTGAAGAATTTAATAATAAAATAATTGTAAGTTAATTATTTTATTTACGGCCAAAAACTAACTTCCACTATTGGCCCATGTTGGCTAATGTTAGGATCTTCCATGTTAAGGAATACCCTCATGAGCTCATCGGTAGTCTCAGATTTTTAATATGAATCATTGTTCATGATTTATAAGTACTTTAAAAATAAAAAAATTATTTAATTAATTCTTTTACGGTTATTCCATTTTTTGGTTTTCTCATTGGAGGAATGCACCGACTAAACATAAGTCATGCCTAGGGTAGACCTGCCATCCTGAACGCAACAGTGCCCACATATTTCTAATCCGATTAGAAATTTAAGAGTTATTCCACTTTTTCAGGAAAACTTCTCACTCGTCTTATTTAAAGCATATCATTTTTCGACGGATCATTCCTGGCACTCCGGTCCTTGCAATAACATGCCATCAATTTTTGAAGTCTCAAAATAATTCCATATAATTAAAAAAAATTATACAAAATTTATGGGGCCAGGTGTCTGGTTGGATGCAACCCCGTCTTTGTTCATGAAAAAATGGTATCAGGGTGGTCTATAATGTTTTGGGAAAAGTAATTTATGATATGTTGGGATATAAAATTTTGATGATATTTAGTTATAGAGGATTTTGTTGTGATTGGGTTTTCTATCCAACACACCTTGTGAATGGACTTGAGTAGCCATGGGATTTTGGGAATTCGTTTTGACTTCTCCAAGAGGTGAGACGTATGGGAGACATAATGTATCTAGTAACTAGGTTGGTGTGGAGTGATTTGAGTGGTATATTTATTGTGATATATTTGGTTATGTTTTAATTTATGGAAGTTCTGGTATTTCTATTGTTTCTATGAATTTTAAAATTGTTTGTATTTATTGTCTTTTATTTTGATTGTTGCTTGTTGTAGTAAGTTGCCTCCTCAAAGAGTTCCTGTGCAACTGTGGGAAGAGGTTAGGAAGAGTTATCCCTTTCCAATCAATAAAAGTTTTGTAGAAGTAGTGGTTTATTATATCTATTATTTTCGTAAAGTATCATGGCTTGGTCATTCATAGGTTAGAGAAGCTGAACAATGTCCAGGAAAGGACAATTCATAGGACTTCCCCAAGAATGACCCTCCTTCATTACGTGGTAGCATGGAACCCCCAAAAGAAGAGGAGTTATTTTAGAAGACAAATTGTATTTTTTAGCTTATTAACACTCCTGAACTAGTCATGGGGAATTATTCTTTTTCCATGTTATAAAATACTAGTTTGATGTGGTGGAAATCAGTGGTGCAACATATAAAGAACAAGAAGATGAGTTGGAATAATTTCAAGGTTATTTTCCCTGAGAAATATTTTTCTAAGATTCTGGTCACCGATAGGTCCCAAGAGTTTTTTGAGCTAAGTCAGAGATACCCATCCATGATGGGGTATTCTAACTGCTTTTCATAGTTGGTTTTATATGCACATGGGATCATTTCCAATGAGAAGTTGAAGGATCAAAAGTTCATGATGGGTTTGAGGCTAGAGATTCATTCCCAAGTCTTATGGTCCATAGTGGAAACTTATTATGATGTTGTTGATCATTCCATGATGGTATAAAATGATCATAAGTAAAGAATAGATTCAATAGTGCAATTTTGATAGTAGGAATTGGCAGTTCAGTTGAGAAGTAGAGGAAGTGGGGCAAGCATGGGATGAGGGGAGGTGGTAGTTTACGCCATCCATCCGAGTTTTCATCCTATATGACTTTCGATGATGGGTTAGTTGTGCGCCATCATGGTGGGAAGGTAGGGAACATGAAATCTACGCATTCAACTCTACCCAGTCCTTTCCACCAGTGTGGACCTATGGGATGCTTTCTGCAATTTTATAGGATGGGGCACCCATATTAGAGTGGGGCAGGATCTGTAGCTTCTAAAGGGATGTCATCTCAGTTAGAACTGTCCTAGAATGTTGGATCCAATTTTGGAGTACATGGAGGTAAGTATGGATATTATTTTGGTAAGATTTAGTTTAGGTAGAATCTATAGGCCAGTGTTCATTCTTTGGCTCAGGCTAAGACGAGGGAACTTCTTGTGATGGATTGATCACTAGTGGAATCAGATGCAAGGCATGTGATAGTTCAAGACACCATTATTATTGCATCATAAATAGATATATTTTTTTCTAATATTAGATACACTATTTCATTTATTTATTTTCATATTATGTATGTATTAAGGTTTCAACCTATATTATTCCATTAGTGGTGGAGTTTGTGGTGCTGATTTCTAATGAAGCAAGAATGGGATTTTGGTTGTCCATCTTGGGCACTCACCATGTCAAGGGTCGAGTTGGAATGGGATTTTCTTTTTATTTAGATGGAGTTTCCTGAAATGATACTTGATATAGATTAGATGATGTTTTTTCTATTTCAAATTGATTTTTATTGGAGGTGAGTATGTTTTTTGGATCCTGATGGAATAACCCATGTTGTTCAAGGTTAATGGGATCCTCAATGATGACATGATGGACCTCCACTTCCAGAATTGAGAAGGCATGTTTATCAGATCTCATCTCTCATAATGGATGACTATTCTGGTACTCTTGACGATGGATTACATCTTTAGGTGTATGAGAACCCAATTATTTCTCCCGAGGACTTCGCAGGTATGCCTCTAGAATGGGAGATGATGTTCTCTAATGATTTTACATCAGAAACACAATAAACATATATTCCTTTATACCATATGGACTCAAATGAGTAGAAGGAATTAAAATTAAAACTATATGACTTTGGATTCAAAGGATTAATTCACCCAATCATCTCACCTTGGTCCACTCCAATTCTATTTGTGATGAAGGAATATGGATCTCTGTGGTTGTGTATTGATTATAAGAAGTTAGATAAGATTACAGTCAAGAAATAGTATCATTTTCTATGTATTGATGACATTTTCAATCATCTTAAGGGTGAAAGGTGGTTCACTGCGTTTTTTTTCTTCCAAGTATCGTCAAGTAGGATTAGAGAGGTCGATGTCCCAAAAACAACCTTCTGAAGCAGGTACAACCATTTCGAGTACTTAATCACACCTTTCAGGTTGGCAAATGCTCTAGCAGTATTTATGGAACTAATGAATTTGGTGATCCACCAATGTCATGATTTTATTTTTTTGGTATTTATGGATTACATTATAGTATATTTTGGGATTGAGGAGGATTTTGAACAACATTTGAGTATTACTCTAGGCACCATTCGAGATCCTCATCTCTATAATAAGTTTTGTAGGAACACAATCTGGATTTGAGAGGTGAATTTTCGTGGGCATGTGATCTCAGAACAAGGTGTTTCAGGGTACCCTAGGAATATTAGTGTAGTTATTTCACGCGAACAGTTGAATAATTTTTTTTTGATGTCAGGAGATTCTTAGCCCTTGTAGGATATTACAAGTGGCTTTTTGAGATTTATCACGTCATTCTTCATCCATGACCATTCTTATCCATAAATTGGTGAAGTTTTAATAGATCAACAAGTGTCAAGATTCCATTCAAAAGATAATTTAGTGGTTGAACACATCACCTATTTTAATCATACTTGAATCAAGAAAGGGTTATGTGGTCATTTTTTCATCAGGTCTGTGTCTTGGGTGTGTGGTGATGTTGTATTACCATGTGGTGGATTATGGTTCATGCCAACTATAACCACATGAAAATAATTACCCCACCCATGACCTTAAGTTAGAGGCAGTGATGCATTACTTCTAGATGTGGATCCATTATCTTTTTGGGGAGATTTTTTAGTTTATTTTTATGATAAGATTATACACAACATTTTCTCCAAGAAAGATTTCAATTTTAGGGAATATCATTAGGTTAAGTACCTTTAGGTGTTTGATTATGATATAGTATATACAACATACAAGGGTAATGTTGTGGTAGATGCTTTGAGAAGAAAAGTGTCATCAAAAGCATTTAAATCATCTAGCGATGAATGCACTTTGATGAGGCTCCTTACTCAGATGTATATAAGGACCATAGAGCATAGTGGAGGTAAGTTATTGGAAAGTGTTTATCTAACACATTAACTACTATATTTTATTCATCAAGAGTAGCTGAGTGATGAGTTATTCAAGTGTTCTATTCTATTTTTAAATGGTGGGTATATGACTTGTAATTTATTATTGTATCCTAAGGGAGATTTATTATTTCTAGGTTGTTTATGGTGTTTTTTATCTTTGAGTAAATGGGGGGAGAAAGATGGCCACCAGTCCTAGTGGTCCATTCAACTTGGTGTCACCAAGATGTGTTATGATATGAATAGATAGTTATGGATGCTAGGTATGATATGGGATATTGCTGAATTTACATCATGTTTTTATACATATCAGCAGGTCAAAGTAGAGCACCAAAGGGATTCTTATTTTCTTCATCCTATACCCAACACAACCAGAATTTCAGATGCGATCTCCATGGATTTTATTTTTGGTTTACCTCGTACACCTTATGGATAGAATTTGATATGGTTAGTGATTGAACATCTGACAAAATATGTCTATTTAATTCCAATTAGGGATTCAACAGTAGTGGATGAGATGGGTCAGATGTATTCTTAGGATGTTTTGAGACTTAATGGTGTGCCATCAAAATATGTCTCAGACAATGAAACTAATTTTACCTTGAGATTTTTTGAATTTCTGTAGAATAAAAATCAGCTATAAGAAATGTTGAGAATGATATACAACTCTGAAATAGAGGTTCAGATTGAGAGGGGAACCCAATATTGGAAGAGAGTCTATAGGTGTGAGTTATAAATTTTGGAGGCTCATGGGATAGCCATTTGGGATGGGATAATTTCACATAAAAAAATAGTTTCTAATCCTTGATTCAAATTGTTCCCTTCGAGTATTATTATGGTCTTCCATGTCAGTCCCCCTTGTTTTGGGATGAGGTGGGTGATACCTTGTTATTGGAAATGATCCTCGCACATGAAACATTAAATAAATTCATTTTGTTCAAGATATGGTTTTTTATAACATATATTCTCTATAATTATTATTCCAAATATATTTGTCGAGATTTGTAATTTAATTGGGTGACTGTGTAAGAGATTGACCCCAGTTTCCGAGAACGGGTGCCTTTTTTTATTACATTTTCATGATTATAGGGAATCAAATCCCAAAAGACTGAGTAGTTTAGTAGTTTTGGAGTTCCAAATAAATACATAATTTCAACATTTCAACTTTAATATAAAAACAACATATAATTTCTATTGGGAATGTTCACCATTCTAATTTTATCTGTGTAGGTAAATCATAAAAAACAATCTTCATGTCCTAAGAAAATGAAACATAAGAAAGGGGTGATATCAAACTCTCAGTAAGGGTAATAAATAAATTAGAAGATATATAATCATTAGGCAAGTTTAATAACTAAAAACATATTCCTTTAACAAATAATAAACTGGAACACATTATGGATGGAATAAGATCTGTGTAATTAATGCCATAATAAAACAGAATAATTGGTATTCTACTTGTCAAATAACCACATGAACCATCAATACTATTTAGATAATGAGGGAATTCATAATGTGGGACATCATCACTATACCTTCATGGCCTTGTTCCAAGACCAAAAAAATCATTTTTTCAAGGCCTTCTACCAAGACCGTAGTTTGTCTCATGACACCTTCCAATGCATTGATACGCTATAGCGGTCTCCACCCAACACATTCTAATTCCAATGCATTTCTCATATGAATGGGGTGAACATAAACAACATAAACATTGATATCAAAACTAACATATAAAATGTAAATATATTTCCCCATTCATTATGCATAAATACTAACCATTTGGATTAAATTGGTGAATGGTTTTAAGATAGCACATCCACAATCAAAATAATCATAAAACATTAAATTAAATATGGTATATGATATAATTGGAGATAAACCACAATGACTTACAAGATTAAACAAATGATGTTGAAATATATGAAGATACTTTTAAATGACACCATTAGAAAATCCTTGAAGAAATAATCCTTAAAAATTCCAAAGTGTCCCATACCACCATGAAAAATTCAAATAATAATCCCTTAGAGTATCAAGAGAATAATTATACTATTTTTATGATATACCAAAGATCATTAAATACACCACATGTAAGAAGTAAGTGGTGAATAATGAATATATCCCATAAAAGATAAAGTGAGATGAGAAAAATCCATTTTTTACTTTGGAAACAAGAGTAATATTGAAAAATCCATTGTATTTTCAATGAAATTAGTTTGTAAAAATTAATATCCTAGAAAATAAAATACTAGGACATTGATATTATATTTTAGGCATAAATGATGTCTCACTGAAGGGAAATCATGTAAAAAGAGTTCTTATGTTTATTTAGAACATAATAATTTTAGAGCATTTTAAGGAAAGTATTAAAGAGAATTTTAAAGTGGAAAGACATGTTTGTTCTATTAAATCCAAAAATGATCCAAAATCATTTTTAATGATAAAATGATGGTTTTTATAATAAAAATGGTGGATTAAATTATATTCTGGTGTATACATAAAAATGGGTAACAATTCGAAAAGATCCTTTGAATCAGGTTTGTATTTCTGAAATAATATAGAAAGTTCATTTTAAAACATGTAACTACCCATAAAAAGAAATTATTATGGTTATTAAATATATATAAAATAGTCACATATAATTTATGATGAGTACATAATAATACATAGTAATTTTATCGAGTTAATTAGACAATATCAGTAACTCGAATGAAAATGGAGGTTTAGGTGGAAAACCCTTACAACTTTGTAATCAAACGATTCGTATGCCATATAATTATCAATATTAAAATGATAAATTAAATATAATGAAAATAAATATATTCAATATATGTTACATCAATGGTTATAATACATACACCATACACAAGTATTAGTAGTGAATATTGAAAATATCATAAAAATGGAAGTGAGATGAAGAAACCCTTACCTTAAGTCTGAATGTGTTTTCTATTGAAATTAAGGTCCTAGAATATGAAATTATACTTATTAATAACTTATTTATGAACCCATTATACATGTATTTAGTTTATCATATTTTTATTTAGTTTTTTTTCATTATTGATAAGATATTATGTTAAATTTCATCATTCCATAGTGTTTTTTTCTTTATTTTCATAATTATTTCACCTATTCTTAAGTAATGAACTTCATGTGGAATGGTTTTAAATCTCTATAATTGAAATTAAATATTATTTATGAACCTAAAAAAATTTAATGGTCATTTCTATCATTTGCTTACATGGAATGAGTGTCAAATCCTTGAATTAATTTAAAATTAAATTTCATTTTTTTCCATTCATGCTTTTTTTGGGGGTTTCTAATGCATTTTTGGATGAAAGGGTGAGTTTTAATGATTCGTGCCATATCGTGTGCAAATTTCCATATTTTAAAACCAATTTTTATTCTTTTATAATTGCTTTATTTTTTAATATTTTGCACACATTATACTTCCCAAATGGATTCCCTTAATATATTAACACTTCCATTACAATTTGGACCCTTTATGAATCCATAATAGTGCTGGATTTGGGTTTTTCTTTAAGTAATTGGGCTAGCCAGAAATCCCATTTCCAGTTTTTCAAAAAAAATATTAAATATATTATTCAATATTATTGATTTTTTAGTGATTCCAAGTATCACCCGAGCCCATTGAACCAAAGTGTGCCACCATTACCTTTCCCCCGTATTTAGAGCTCATATGCATCACGAATTAGGGTAGAACATCATAGTGTTTCTCAAATCATCCATATTTTAAAAGGTAATTTATTTCCTTCATAACTCTTCCAATTCATACTCTTTTCCTCCATTTTAGTTCTCACATGACCTTATCAGACTTATTTGAACCTCACATTCATTCTTTCCTATTTTTAAATTCATATACTGGTGTATTTGGGGAGATATCTTGAAGATCTCTCAAGTAAGTGGGTCTTCTTCATTCTTCCTCCCATTTTCTTAGGGTTTTCTTTCCTTTTCAATAGGTTTTACTCCAATTACTCTTTATTTTTATAATGTCTATAAATTGGGGTTTAGAACCTATGGATTGATTCTGGTTTTTTTGGTCTATTCATTTGGTTTTCGGCATGATCTAGGTACCTCTTGGTGCGATGGTGGTGAGATTTTATTTTCTCACAATGATTCAAGGGTTTTCATTATTTTGATAGGTGATTCCATTGTGTATTAAATATTTGTGACATGGCTTAATATGTTTATGGTATTTTTATTTTTGTTTTATTTTAATGTTGTAGCAAAAAATGGTTTTAGTGGTATCTATAAATCAAATGAATTTTAAGTTCCATTTTTATGTGAAATTGGGGTTTTTTCAAAGAAAACTCATGTTGGTTCATTTGGGGATACCCTATAATTACATAGTTGATTTTATTGAAGTTTATTAAGGCATCCAATTATATTTTCAATGTTTATATCTATTTTTAGTATAATCAAAAATATGTTTTAATGGTGTTTGTGAAACACATGCCTTTTTAAGTGCCATGTTTGTGTGAAAATGGACGTTTTATAAAGATATCACTTTATGGTTCAAATCGGGCTGCCAAAAAATAGATGTTTTGGTTTCATTGAAAGGTACTGGTATTCCATTTCTTTTTTGGTTAATCATTGTGTGAAAAGTGGGGATTTCAAGGATTTTTGGATGCAAAATAAAGTGGGATTTTGAGAATCTCTTTTATTGAAAATCCAAATGTTTTGTTGTGAGTTTTAAGTGGTATAAATCTTTGTAGATACTGTATTGTTTTTATATGACCCATAGTAGTGTTTTTATATGAAAATGGTGTGTGTGTTTCTTGCTTAAATTGTTTTAGAACAAAGGGGGAAGCCCCGGTACCTAGGTGGGTGGATATGTTTTGGTACGACTAGTGAACCGGATTGGTTGTGTCCCTTTTTTAATGAGAAATGGATAAAGACAACTCTAAATAAACTATGTAGATGATTTTTGGGGACCATTAGGTTATGGGTATGTTCCCTACTAGTGGATCCTCCACATTAAAGAATTGTGACAAAGATACTTTACACCAAGGTACGAGGTGCATAGGGCCCAAGACTATCTAGTTTCCTAGGGGTGTTCCCGGTTTTGGTGATCATTGGAATTGTGGTATTTACCATTGTATTCGGCTGTGTTTTTATGTACTTTAAATTATCTAAATTTTATTATTAATATATGTTAACATTCTGAATGTTTTAGTTTGAAAACTGTTTTCAATTGAAAGTTATGTTTCTTGGAATTTATCACTGCTTTTTTGTTTACATATTAAAATTGCTTGATTTATCACCTTTTATTGAATAATATTTGGATTAAATGGGTGGTATACTGTTGGGATTAGGAACAAACTCTACTTACACACCTTGGGAGTAAGTAGACTTCATTATGTTTGACTCAGGTAAAGGCAAGGCCTCAAGCGAAGGCGATTCGGGTTGTTAGTCCCCTCATATTGTACGGTGTTGTGGAGATGGATTGGGGGTGATGTCCCCTTGTCATGTGGATTCAATGTGAATAACTTTATAATGTTATTTTTTATATTTTAACCTCGTGTACCCTACATAAAACCATGTATTAAGTTCTGGTTTTTTCTTATTTCTTGTTTGGCATGGAAATTTCAGGTTCTTATTATTGAATGTTTTAAACATTTTATACTTTAATACTTGGGTCAATCATTACCAAACCAAAATTAATGATACTCGGGAACATGTTCCATCCCGTGGGGATAGAGAATGCCCTTTAATACTTTTCATGGCCTGGATTTGTTGCCGGTATTAGTGGCGACCAGATTCGGTCCGTGACAAAATAGTATCAAAGGCAGCCATTGTTTTTGGATTATATTACTATTTTGAAATGATTCGGGATAGATAGGAGATAAGATTTTCAGGGCTAGGGGTTTAGGTTTTGAGTAGGGTGCCTAGCCTTCACCTCTCATGGCCGAAATTGAGTCACCAGAAGATGTTGGAATTGTCTGATTAACTTCACTTTCAGGTGAGATGTGTGGGCTGCAGACCACATGTGGACATCGGGTGAGGGTGAAATAGTTGTTCATTTTATTACTATAATCTATTTATATTGATTATATTTTATGTATTGGATTATAATTTACAGAATTTTGGTATTGATGGTTGTTTTTGTGACATTTGAATTTTGATGCAACAAGCCTCCCCAGAAAGCTCCCATGCACCCACGGGAGGAAGCCGGAGAGATTTCTCCCACACCAGACGGGGAGAGGCCAGTAAAGGCCATGGTCCAGACTTTCTAGGATCTAGGATTGGTACAATCTCCTATTATAGCTCTTGATGGAGATGATGATACTATTCGTACAAAGTAAAAGGACCAAGAGTTCTTGAAAATTATGTTTCCTGCCTTCTGAGGTTGCATAGAACCCTGGGAAGTAGAATAATGGATAAAAAATATTGAGCATGTGTTCGAGTTCCTGGATACACCCAAGGAGATCAAGGTGAAATATGCCTCATTTCATTTGGAGGGTCCCAACCGTAGGTGGTGGGAATTGGTACTTCAAACTAGGAAGAATGAGCAGAAGTGCTGGGGAGATTTCAAGGTTGTCTTCAATGAATAGTACTTCCCTAAGGTGTTTCCTTCTACTAGGTCTCAAGAGTTCATGGACCTTGTTCAAGGGAATCTATCTGCGATGGAGTATGCCAACTTTTTCACTAAGTTGATTCAGTATGCTCCTGAAATCCTCCCCAAAGAACAAGCAAAGGCCCCAAGGTTTGAGAAAGGCATGTGACCTGAGATATACTCCCAGGTTTTCATGTTCAAGTTGAGGACCTATGTTGAGTTCGTTGACCGGTCGTGTATGGTGGAGATTAATCAAAAAGTTAGGGATGGTTTTTCTAGGTTCGTATCATTATTGGGTAGTGGAATATATTTAGAGAAGAAAAGGAAGCAGGAGGAATAGGTTAAGAAAGGAGGTGGAAGTTCAGGCCACTCCTCCAGTCAGTTTTCATCTGTAGCTTGTGATGCAGGATCGGTCATGTGCCACCAGTGTGGGAAGCCAGGGCACATCTAAACAAAATGCCCGCTTCCTCTGATTCCCTATTACCAAGGTGGAGGTATGGGTCATTTGTAGCACTTATGCGGGGTGGCATGTCCACTTCCGAGTGGGGCAGGATCAGCGGCATCAAGAGGAGTGACAACACGGTTTGAGTCGTCGAGGATAGGGGGATCTTGATTTGGTGGTCATGGAGGTAGTTCTGGGTCTTATTCTAGGTCGATCCAGTTTAGGGAATAACCAAAGACTAGCGGTCATCCTCATTAAGATACCAGACATCTCTATGTTGTGGATTAGGCACCAACATGATCCAAGGTGGGACCATTGACAATTCGAGGTATCATTTTGATCATATCTTCTATAACTGTTGCTATTTTTAATACGGGTGCCTTTATTTCATTCATTTATTCCCATTTTGTAGAAACACTAAATTTTCCAACCGATGTGTTGTGTTTTGTGATGGATTTAGTGACGTTGTTGAGAAAGAAGAAGGAGCAGGGTCTCGGGTGCCCATCATGTGCACTTTTCATGTCAGGGGTTGAGATTGATTGGGACCTCTTGGTCTTAGATAGGTAACTATTTGACATAATACTTGGAATGTATTGGCTAGTACACATCTTGGCACACGGTTATTTCTATAGGTGGCTTGTGAGTTTCGAGAAACCTGATGAGAGTCATTAGGTTTTTAATAGAGAATGGGACCCTCAGTTGGGTTGCGTAGGACATCCACTCCTAGAGTTTGGGAGTAATATATTCCAGTTGTCGTCGCACGTGATAGAGGATGATGGTACATCCTCTGAAGGTGCACTACCTCAAGTATTTAATAAGTTTCCGAAGGTATTCCCAGATTATTTTTTCATTTTTTCCCCGGAGAAAGATGTGGAGTTCTTGATTGAATTGGAGCTGGGAACATAGCTGATATCTCTTAAATCATATCGCATGGCCCCTACTGAACTAAGGGAATTAAAGATACAGCTGCACGAATTAGTATCAAAAGGATTCATTCGCCTGAGCATCTCTCCTTGGGCCACTTCTATGTTGTTTGCAGATAAGGCTAAAGGATCCCTCCAGTTGTGCATTAACTACCGGAAGCTAAATAAGGTAGCAATTAAGAACTGCTACCCTTTTCCCTGGATAGATGATTTGTTCAATCTGTTGAATGGGGAAAAGTGGTTCTCAAAGATAGACTTGTTCTCAGGATACCATCAAATCAGGGTAATAGTGGAAGATATCCCAAAAATAGCCTTCCGAAGCATGTACTACCACTTTTAGTATTTGGTCATGCCCTTTGGATTAACCAATGATCCATGGTTTTTTATTCCACTCAGGAATAGAATGTTCCATCAGTGTCTCGATTCCTTTTTTTGTGGTTTTTTTGGATGATATTATTATATACTCTGGATCTGGGGAGGAACACAAACATCCCTCATGGATCATCTTGGGAACTTTGTGGGATTAATGCCTCTCTGAAATGTTGTCAATGTGCACTTTTTGGATCAGGAATGTGAAATTTTTGGGGGCAACGATCTCTGAGCAGGGGGGTTTAGTGGACCGTGAGAAGAGCACTGTGGTCATGTCATTGGTGCAACCAAAGAATGTGTTCGAGATCAAGAGTTTCCTTGGCCTGTCTAGTTATTACAGGTGATTTGTTCGGGATTTCTCTCGGCTTGCTACACCGATGACCATGCTCACCTGGAATAGTGTGAGGTTTTTATGGGGCCTAGAATATCAGGAATCCTTTGATGAGATGAAGCGGAAGTTGACTAATGCCCCCCATGTTGATTTTTCCAGAGGCCAAGAAGGGGTATGTGGTCTATTGTGATGCTTAAGGTATGGGTCTTGGGTGTGTGATTATGCAGAATGATCACGTGGTGGCGTATGGATCTCTCTAACTCTGACCACATGAGAATAACTACCCAACCCATAATTTGGAGTTGGAAGAAATGATTCATGCTTTGAATACTTGATGTCGCTACCTATTTGGGGAGAAGTTTGTGGTCTAATCTAATCACAAAAGATTTTCCTATATCTTCTCGCAGAAGGACCTCAACTTGAGACAGCGTCGTTGGATCTTGTACTTGTAGGGGTTTTACTTTGACATTATCTATACAGTAGGTAAGGGTAATGCGGTGGTTGACACCTTGAGCAGAAGAGTTTTAGTGAAAGCTTCGAGGAAGTTCAGTGATGAGTGGTCTTTGATTGGACTATTTTCTCAAATACGTGTGGAGACCAGGGAGCACAATTGAGATGAGTTCTTGTCATGCATCCAATTGACTCCATCTCTATTGGATTTGATTCCTCAAGAACATCCTAGGGAGGATAATTGTTAGTGGTCGAGGCAGTTTATTCATGGTGGGGAGACATCTTGTGATTGGTTATTGTCTCCCGAGGGCATCTTGTGCTCCAAGGGATGCTTAGTAGTGTCATCGTCTCTATGGAATGTGGTGATTCAAGATAGAAACTAGTCTCAGTGGGCTGTCCATTTGGGTGCAACCAAGATGTATTATGATGTAATATGACAATTTTGGTGGCTAGGTAGGCAACGAGACATAGCAGACATTGTGTTGAGGTGCTACGCATGCCAACAGGTGAAAGCAGAGCATCAAAGGCCCTCCGGTTTTCTCCAGACATTAACCATTACTACTTGGAAGTGGGAAGAGGTTTCCATTGATTTAATTTTGGGCTTTACTTGTACACATCAGGGTAATAATTTCATTTGGGTGGTGATTGATCATCTGACCAAATCATAACACTTCATTCTGATAAAAGATACAACTATAGTGGATGAGTTGGGCCATTTGTATCATAAGGAGGTGGTGAGAATCCATGGTGTTCCATCAGCTATTGTCTCAAATAGATACCCCCTCTTCTCATCTTGATTTTTTGAAGGCCTTCATAAGGCCTTGGCATCTCAAATTAAGATGAGAATGGCATACTATTCTAAAACGAATAGTCTGATAGAGCAGGCGAATCAGATTTTGGAGGACATGCTCTGTGCACGTGTTCTGGACATTGGAGGTTCCTGGGATAGGAATTTGGGATTTTTTAAGTTTTCATGTAATAACAGTTACCAATCCTTGATTCTAATTTCTACTTTTGAGGTTCTCTATGGCCACCCTTGTTGGTCCCCCCTATGTTGGGCTGAGGTAGATGAGACCTCACTACTGGGGCCGAGTCTAGTGCAGTTGACTTCTGAGAAGGTAAATTTGGTTAGGAAGTGCTTAATTATATCTCAGAGTCATAATAAATCATATATTGATTGGAGGAAACGATACCTAGAGTTTTTGGTGGGTGATAGCGTATTCTTGAAAGTGGTCCCTCATGTGGGCCATCGTCGATTGGGAAAGTAAGGGAAGCTGGCTTCAAGCTATGTCGAGAGCATTGAGATCACTAAGAATATTGGGAAGGTGGAATACATGTTATATTTACCTCCTTAGTTGAAATACATCCATGATGTCTTCCATGTCTCCCATTAGAAGAAATAAAACCTAGATTTCTCCTATTTAGTGAGTTGGGAAGAACTTGAGATAGAACCTAACTTGTCCATTTTTGAGCATCCAGT
Source organism: Viscum album (assembly GCA_963277665.1). NCBI lineage: Eukaryota > Viridiplantae > Streptophyta > Magnoliopsida > Santalales > Viscaceae > Viscum > Viscum album. The sequence goes on from OY728148.1 coordinate 288,162,436, forward strand.
GAAAATAGTGGACTACCAAGAGAGTTTTCTTAATGGTAATTCTATTTTTCTAGTCAGGTTTTTTTGGAAGAATTGTAGTGATACACATGAGATATGGGAATGGAAGTCAGGGGTTGAAGAAGGGTGCATGTTCTTATTTTCTGATCAAGCTTCATGTTGACTTTTTTGGGAGAAAAATTCTTTCATAGTGGGGAAAATTATCACATACATGAATTATTTTAATGTTAAATATCATTTAATTTACATTAATTCTTCTTTTTGGGTTTCCCATGCATTTTTGGAGGAAAGGGTGAGTTTTCATGATTTGGGCCAAATCGCGAGCTCATTTCCATATTTAAAAACCAATATAGTATCTTTTATAACTATTCCAATTATTTAAATATTTTTCACCAATTCCACTTCCAAAATGGACTCCCCTAACATATTAACACTACCATTTCAATTATTACCCTTTATAAATCCATAATAATGGTGGATTTGGGTTTTTATTTAAGGAATTGGGCCATCCCAAAAGCTCATTTCCATTTTTTTTAAAAAATTGTATTTAATATCTGATTCAATATTAATGATTTTTAAGAGATTCTATGTTTCACCCATTACCATTGAACCCATATTCACCCCCATTACATTTCCTTTCTATTTGGAGCTTGTACGCATCGTCAGTTAGGGCATAACTTCACAGGATTTCTCAAATCGTTCAGATTTGAAGAGGTAATTTATTTCCTTCAAAACACTTTAAATTATTACTATTTCCCCCCATTTAAGTTCTCAAATGACCTTATCAGACTTATTATAACCTCAATTCCATTCTTGGTTTTTTGGAAATTTATATACTAGTGTATTTGGGGAGATTTCTTGAAGATCCCTCAAGTAAGTTGATCTCCTTCATTCTTCCTCCCATTTACTTAGGGTTTTTATTCCATTTTCTTAGGTTTTATTCCAGTTATTATTTATTTTTCTAATTTAAAGAAAGTTTTTATTCTAACCTGGGGTTTGATTCATGTTTTTTGGTCTATTCATTTGGTTTTATTCTTGATCTAGGTCCCTCTTGGTGCGGCGGTGGTGCGATTTGATTTTCACACAAAGATTCAAGCCTTTTAATTATTTAGGTAGGTTATTCCATTGTGTATGAAATTTTTTTTACTTATCATGCGATTTTTAAAGAATTTTTATGTTTATTACATTTTAATGTTGCTACAAATATTTGTTTTAGTGGAATTTATATTGAAAAATAATTCCATGTGCCATTTTATGTGAAATTTGGGGTTTTCGTAGAAAACTCTTGGGGGTTAATTTGAGGGTACCCAAAAATCACTTGGTTTATTTTATTGAAGTGTATTAGTGATTCCAATACTGTTATCAATGTTTACCTTCTTTTTTTTAGATGAAAAATCCGTTTTAATGGTGTTTTTGAAACACATGCATTTTTAAGTGCCATGTTTGGGGGAAAATGGAATTTTTATAATGACATCACTTTATGGTTCATATGGGGATTCCCAAAAACTTATTTTTTGGTTTCATTGAAAGGTAATGGTCTACTATTTCTGTTTTGGTGACTTTTGGGTGTGCACATGGTGTGAAAAGTGGGGATTTCAAGGATTTTTGGGTGCAAAATAATGTGGGGTTTTGAGAAGCTATTTTATTGAAAATCAATATGTTTTTTGTGAGTTTTAAGTGGTATAATGTGTGTGTAGCTACTATATTGTTTGTATATGAACAATATTTGTGTTTTTATATGAATAGGGGGTGTGTTTCTTTCTTAAATTGTTTGATCACAAAGGGGGGACCCCGAGTACCTAGGTGGGCGGATATGTACTAGTACGTCTAGTGAACCAGATGGGTTGTGTCCCTATTTCACTGAGAAAATGGAAAAAGAAAACTCTAATTAAACCATGTGGACGATGTTTGGGGACCCCTGGTTTATGGCTATGTTTTCTACTAGTGGATTTTTCATAGGAAAGGATTGTTACTTGGATACTTTACACATAGGTATGTGGTGCATAGGGCCCGAGACTATCAAGTTTCCTAGGGGTGTTTTCAGTTTTAGTGCTCATTGGATTTGTGGTATTTACCCTTGTATTAGGGTATTTTTGAATGTACTTTTGTTGGGAAAAAATCCCTTAAGGTAACATTGCAGTATTTTTGGGTTGATTGTGTTTGTTGACAAAGCAGGTTTTCATGGAGAATTGTCGAGTTCCCGAGAATTTGTTGGCATTACATGTTGACAAAGAACTATGACAAAGGAAAGGACGATCTGGAGGCGGTACAAAAAGAACAGTACAATGTGGCGCCGTTTCCCAGTGTTTGCCAAATTTTTGGGGTCCAAAATTTGGAGTTTGGTGAGCCTCGCGAAAAGTGGATTTCCATGAAGATCATAATTTCATATGGCAAAGGCATGAATTTCGCGAAGCTAGGATGCATGGTTTGGAAATCACGAAGACCAGAAGAATGGAGGCGGTGATGCTTCGCGATTACGTCAAGCTTCGCGAACGGCAGAGGCTGAAATGCATCATGGCGGAGAAGGGCTTTGCGAGGGAGCTTCGCGGCGAAGGAGCGAGCCGCGAAGGTAAGTTGACGGTGATTCATCGCGACTACGTCAAGCTCCGCGAACGGAAGATTGCCGTGGAGCTTCGCGATTTGGACAGAATTCCGACAGAAACATTGGAGCTTCGCGATTTGAGATGACGTGGCGTTGACTTCGCGCGGAAAGTTCGAGGGTCGGTGGAATTGCCTATAAATAGAGGCCGACCCCTTCGAGCGAAGTAGAGAGAATTTTCAGAGAAAATACTTTGCTCTCGATTTGCGAAGGTGGTTCGCGGAGCCAGTGTGCTTCGCGAAAGAGGTGCTTCGCGGCGGCTATTGTAGCTCCGCGAAACCTGCGAGCTCCGCGTTGGCTTACTTAGCTTCGCGAGGGTCATTGCTTTGCGACGGCTTGAGCATCGCGAGAGTGCTTCGCGAAGGAGCTTCGCGAGTGAGCTTCGCGAAAAGGCAGGAGCTTCGCGAAGGCTTGTTTGAGCTTCACGAAATTGGGAGCCTCGCATTGTAGGGTGCTTTGCGAAGGTCTTTCCAAAGGTTGATTGCCCAGTGGATAGTGGCAAAGGGGTATTCATCTAGGGGTGAAAGTTGAACTTCAACATAGCATCTACATACAGAGAAAGATGCATTCCTTAATGGAAATGAAGAGACCTACAGGTCTATAAACTGTGAGTGAATCCCTTCCAAGAGCAGTGAGCTCAGGAAGAGGAAGAAGGTGATCCTCTCCACCGGCAGTGAGCCAGAGAGAGAGAAACAGGGAGTGACCCTTGGGAAAGCAGTGAGCTGACCCTAAACATTGTAAAGGCAGTGAGCCTGGTCATAGAAGTGATCTAGCCCGAACCTTGTAATCCACAGCTAGTGAAGATTAGTGGAATTTGGTACGACCGGCAACCTGTCGGCGTATGCTCCTTGGACGTAGCCCTTAGCGGTGAACCAAGTAAAATTGTTGTGTCCTGTGCTTGCTTTACTTTCTGTTTATATCGTCCAACAGGGAAAAGAGAGAAGAGTGTTTTGCTTAACAGCGAAACAAGATCAGAACGGGCATTAATTTTTAATTAGTCATACCCTGATTCAGCCCCCCTCTCAGGGTATCCAGCCTAGTGGACCTAACAACTTTATACTTTCTAAATTTTATTATTAAAATGCGTTAACATTATGAACGTTTTAGTTTGAAAACTATTTTCAATTGAAATTTATTTTTCTTGGAATTCATCACTACTTTTTTTATTACATATTAAAACTGCTTGATTTATCACATTGTATTTCATACTATTTGGAATCCATGGCTGGTATCCTATTGGTCTTAGGATAACACCCTACTTACACCCATTGTGTGTAAGTAGACTTCATTATGTTTGACTCTGGTAAAGGTAAAGCCTCGGGTGACGGCAGTTCGGGTTGTTAGTCCCCTCATATTGTGCGGTGTTGTAGGGATAGGTTGGGCGTGATGGCCCCCTGTTATGTGGATTCATTATGGCAGACATTCTGATAATTTTATTTATATTTGAACCTCTTGTACCCTACTTAAAACCATGTATTCGGTTATGGTTTTTTCTTATGTCTTTTTTGGGATGGAATCTTTTTATTCTTATTATTGAATGTTTGAAATGTTTTCTACTTTCATACTCAGGTAAATCATTCCCAAACCTAAATTAATGATACCCAGGCACTTTTTCCTACTTGTGAGGATAGGGAACGCCCTTAAGACCTTGTCAAGGGCTGGATTTGGTGCCGGTATTAGTGGTGACCATATTTAGTTTGTGACAAAATGGTATTAGAGGAGGCCAATGTTTTTGGATTAGTCGGGATAGACGGGTGCTAGGATTGTCGGGGCTCAGGGTTTTGGTTTTGAGAAGGTTTCTTGGACCGCACCTCTCATGGAATACCTTGAGTCACCAGAGGGTGTTTGAATTGTATGATTGACTTCACTTCCAGGTGAGACGTGAGGGTTTCAAACCACACGTAGACATCAGGCGGGGGTGGAGTAGTTGTTTATTTTATTAAAGTAGTGTTATTAGATTGTTTATATTTGATATATTTTATTAGAGTTTTAAGAATTGTGTTATTGGCTGTTGTTTTTGTGACTGTTGCATTTTCTAGAAGCACGCCTCCTCGGAAAGCTCCCATGCGCCCATGGGAGGAAGACGGAGAGATATCTCCCACACCAATTAATTAGAGGCTAGTCGAGGCCATGGTCCAGGAAGTCTAGGCTCTTGAATAGGGACCAACTCTTGTTTCAACTCTGGTTAGAGAGGATGAGACCAGTCCTAGAAAAGAAAAGGCACACTTGTTCCTAAAAAGTAAGCCTCCTGCCTTCTGAAGAAGTGTCGAACTGCAAGAAGTAGAATAATGGCTCGAAAAGATCGAGGGCATGTTCGACTTCCTAGATACATCTGAGGAGATCAGGATGAAATGTGCCTCCTTTCTGGTGGATGTTCCCAGCCATAGGTAGAGGGAATCAGTACTTCAGACTAGGAAGAATGAGCAGATGTGTTGGGGAGATTTCAAGGTTGACTTTAATGAATAGTATTTCCTTGAGGTGTTGTCTTATGCTAGGTTCTGAGAGTTCATAGAACTTGTTCAAGGTAATCTATCCATGATGGAGTATGTCAATTATTTCACTGAGTTGGTTTGGTATGCTCCATATATCATCTCCAATGAACAAGTTAAGGCCTAAAAGTTTGAGAAAGGCTTGCGACCTGAGATATACTCCTAGATTTTCTTATTCATGTTGAGGAACTATGTTAAGTTAGTTGATCGGGCATGTATGGTGGAGATTTATCATAAAGGAATGGTGGGTTTTTCTAGTTTTGTATCAGTATTGGGCACTGGAAGCTCTTTATAGAAGAAAAGGAAGTTGTAGGAACATGTGAAGGAAAGAGCTGGCAGTTTAGGCCACTCCTCGAGATAGTTTGCATCTATGGATTTTGATTTGAGATCGGTTGTGTTCAAATAGTGTGGGAACATGGGGCACATCCGACCATTATTCCTACTTCCTCCAAATCCCTATTACCAATGTCGAAGTATGGATCATTTGTAGTGCTTCTCTAGGGTGGCACATCAACTTCCAAGTGGGGCAGGATCAGTGACTTCACGAAGAGTTCCAGAACATTTCAAGCCATCAAAGAAGTGGGGTATCAATTTGGTGGCTGTGGAGGAAGGTCTGGGTCATATTTTGGGTAGATCCAGTTTGGGGCATAGCCAAAGACTAGTTTTCATCCTCATGCAGAGACCATACATCTCCATGCAGTGGATCAGGCACCAACAAGATCATAGGTGAGACCATTGCCAGTTCGAGGTATCGTTTTGATTTTATCTTCTTTAGTTGCTTCTCTTTTAGAAACTAGTGACTCTGCTTCATTCATTTCTGCCCATTTTTTTAACAGACTAAATTTTCCAACTGAGTTGTTGTCTATAGCGATGGGGTTGGTGACATTGTTGGGAAAGAAGAAGGAGAAGGGTCTCAGATGCATGTCATGTGCACATTCTGTGTCCGGGGTTGATATGGAGTGGGACCTATTGGTATTAGATATGGAATTTTTTGACATAATACATGGAATGGATTGGATAGTAAACTTCCATGAACACATTGATTGCTATTGGTGGTTTGTGAATTTCATGGCACCTGATGGGAGTCGTCAGGTTTCTCATGGAGAATGGGATCCTCAGTCGGGTAGAGCAGGACCTCCACTCCCAGAGTTGGGAAGTATTGTATTCCAGTTTTCATCACTCGTGCTAGAGGATGATGGTAATTCCCCTGAAGGTGCACGACCTAATGTAGTGAATGATTTTATGAAGGTATTCCTAGATGATTTGTCAGGTTTTCCACTAGAGCGAGATGTGGAGTTCTCTATTGAACTGTCATCAGGAACTCAACCGATATCTCTTCCCTCATATCGTATGGCCCCTACCGAACCAAGGGAATTAAAGATATGTTTGGATGAATTAGAATTTGATGGATTCATTCGCTCGAGCGTCTCTCCTTGGGCTACTCCTCTGTTGTTCACGAAGAAGGCTGACGGATCCCTCTTGTTGTGCATTGACTACCTAAAGCTGAATAAGGTAATAATTAAGAAAAAAATATTCTTTCCTTAGGGTAGATGATTTTTTCAATATGTTGATGGTTGAAAAGTGGTTCTAAAAGATAGAATTGCACTTGGGATACCATCAACTCATGGTGATAGAGGTAGATATCTGAAAGACTGTCTTCCGAAGCATGAATGGCCACTTTGAGTATTTGTTCATGCCCTTCGGATTGACCAATTCTCCAGTGGTACTTATAGAACTCATGAATAAGATGTTCCAAAAGTATCTCGATTACGTTTTTGTGGTATTTTTGGGTGGAATTCTTGTATACTCCGTCTCTGAGTAGGAACAGGAAAATCACTTGATGATCATCTTGGGAACATTGCAGGATCACCACCTCTATGAAAAGTTGTCAAAGTGCACTTTTTGTATTAGGGAAGTGGAATTTCATGGGGCATGTGATCTCTGAGAAGGGGCCTTTAGTGGACCTCGATAAGATCAATGTGGTCATGTCATGGGAGGAACCTATGAATTTGTTTGAGATCAGAAGTGTACTTGGACTGGCTAGTTATAACATGTGATTTTTTTGATTTTATCTCGTATTTCTTCACCAATGACCACGCTCACCCAGAACAGGGTGAAGTTTTTATTGGCCCTAAAATGTCAGGAATCTTTCAATCAGCTAAATCAAAAGTTGACTACTGCCCCTGGGATTATTTTTCCTGAGGCTGGGAAGGGTTATGTTGTCTATTGTGATGCTTTAGTTATGAGTCTTGGGTGTGTTCTAATGCCGGATGATCATGTGGTGGTGTATGGATGTCGCCATCTCCAAACACATGAGAAGAACTACCAAAACCATGACTTGGAGTTGGATGTGGTGATGCATGCATTGAAGACATGGTGTCACTAACTCTTTGGGGAGAATTTTTTGGGATACTCTGATCACAAAATGTTTTCATATATCTTCTCGTGAAACGACTTCAACTTGAGACAGCGTCGTTGGATCGAGTAATTGCATATGTTTGACTTTAATGGTGTATATACCTCAGGAAAGGGTAATGTGGTGGCTAACTCCTTGAGCAGAAGAGTTCTGGTGTAGTATTTGAGGAAGTCTAATGATGAGTGGGATTTGATGGGACTCTTTGCTCAGATGTGTGTGGAGACCAGGGAGCACAGTAGAGGTGCATTCTTTAGAGAGTGTCTAGTTGACTCCTTATCTATTGGAGTTGATTCAGCAGGAACACCCTATTGATGAGCTTTGTTAGTGGTTGAGGTAGTTTCTTTATATTGGGGAGATGTCCTCTGATTGTTCATCATCTCCCGATGGCATCTTGTGCTTCAAGGGACGCTCAGAAGTGTAGTCGTCTCTGAAAAAGTAGGTGATGCATGATAGCCACCAATCTCAGTGGGATGTACATATAGGTGTGTGAAAGATGTATTATGAAGTAAGAAAATAGTTTTGGTGGCCAGGTATGTGATGGGACATAGAGGACATTGTTTCAACGTGCTACACATGCCAACAGGTGAAAGTAGAACATCAAATGCCCTTCGATTTTCTCCATCCATTAACCATTCCTACCCAAAAGTGGGACGAGGTTTCCATGGACTTCACTGTTGTATTTCCTTATACACCTCAGGGTAAGTATTCCATTTGGGTGGTGATTGATTGTCTGACCAAATCAGACCACTTCATTCTGATCAAAGATATAACTAAAGTGGATGAGTTGGGCCACTTTTATCTTTAGTAGGTGGTGAGACACCATGGTGTTCCATCAACATTTTTCTCAGATAGAGACTTGGTATTCACATCTCAATTTTAATAAGGAATTAATAAGGCCTTGTGATCTCATATTATGATTATCATGACATACTATCCTCAAATGGATGGTCAGATAGAGAGGGAGAATTTGATTTTGGAGGACATGCTTTGTGCATGTGTCCTGGACTTTGGAGGTTCCGGAGATAGCCATTTTTGATTGGTTGAGTTTTCTTAAGATAATAGTTACCAATCATCGATTTGAATGGCTCCTTTTAAGGTGATTTATGGTCGCCTTGTCAGTCCCCCCTATGTTGGGATGAGGTAGGTGAGACTTCACTACTGGGGTTGAGTATGTTGTAGGAGACATCTGAGAAGGTCAAGTTGATCTGGTAGTGCATATTGAAATCTCAAAGTCATAATAAATATTATACTGACCGGAGGTGTCAAGACCTTGAGTTTTCAGTGGGTGTCAGGGTATTCTTGAAATTGGCCCCTCGTCTGCGCCATCGTCAATTGAGAATGCAAGGTAAGTTTATGTTGTCATATGTCTGACCCTTTGAGATCACCGAGCATATTAAGAAGGTCACATATAGGGTGGATTTATCTCTTTAGTAGACATCCATCCATAATCTCTTCCTTGTCTTCCATCTGAAGAAATACAACCCGGATCTGTCCCATGTGTTGAGTTGGGAGGAACTAGAGAAAGAGCCTGGCTTGATAGTTTTTGAGCGTCTAGTGAAAATAGTGGAATCCTAAGAGAAGGTTCTTCTAGAGAAGTCTATTACTCTAGTCTGGGTTTGTTGGAAGCATGGTAGTGATACACATGATACATGGTAACGGAATTCATGGGTTGAGAAAGAATACATGTTCTTATTTTCTGATCAAGCTTCAGATTGACTTCCCGAGGTGAAAATCTTTTCATGGTGGGGAGAATTGTCACATACATGAATTATTTTAAAGGTAAATTTCATTTAATTTCCATTCATGATTTTTTTGGGGGTTTCCCATGCATTTTTTGGGGAAAGGGTGATGTTTCATGATTTGGTCCAAACAGTGAGCCCATTTCCAGATTTAAAAACCAATTTTGTTTATTTTATAACTATTTCATTTTTTAATATTTGTCACCCATTACACTTCCAAAATTTCCTAACCTAACCAATTAACCCCAGAAATTTAATTTTGTCCCTTTAGGGATCCATAATAATGGTGTATTTTTGTTTTTATTTATGGAATTGGGACATCCCGAAAGCCTATTTCCATTTAAAAAAATTATATTTAATATATTATTCAATATTAATGATTTTTTGTTGATTCCAAGTCTCACCCAATCCCATTGAACCGGGGTGAGCGCCAATTACCTTTACCCCCTCTTTGGAGCTTGTATTCATCGCGAGTTAGGGAAGAACATCATATATTTTCCCAAATCATCCATATTTGAAGAGGAAATTTAGTTTATTAATAACTCTTTCAATTATTACTCTTTATCCCCCATTTTATTTCTCATATGGCCTTATCAGACTTATTTGAACCTTGCATTCATTCTTGGCTATTTGGAAATTCTGGTACTGGTGTATTTGCGGAGATATCTTGAAGATCCCTCAAGTAAGTGGGTATCCTTCATTCTTCCTCTCATTAGCTTAGGGTTATCATTCATTTTTCTTAAGGTTTATTCCAATTATTCTTGATTTTTCTAATTTCCAGTAGGTGGGGATTCTAACCTAGTGTTTTATTCGGGTATTTTGGTCTATTTTTTTGGTTTTATACTTGATCAATGTCCCTCTTGTTGCGGTGGTGGTGCGATTTCATTTACAAACAAAGACTCAAGGGTTTTCATTATTTTGGTAGGTGATTACATTGTGTATGTAATTTTTGTGACTTATATTGTTGTTTTTATGGTATTTTAATATCTATTTTATTTTAATGTTTCTGAAAAAATTAGTTTTAGTGGCATTTATAATGAAAATAAATTTTTAGTACCATTTTTATGTCAAATTAAGGGTTTTTCATAGAAAACTCGTGTTGGTTCATTTGGGGATACCTTATAATCACTTAGATGATTTTTTTGAAGTTAATTATGGCTAAAAATACCTTTTTCATTGTTTATATCCTTTTTTTAGATGTGAATAACTATTTTAATGGTGTCTGTGAAACACATGTATTTTTAAGTGCCATGTTTGTGTGAAAATGGATGTTTTATGAAGATATCACTTTATGGTTCGTATGGGGCTGCCCAAAAACAGATTTTTTGTTTCATTGAAAGTTACTAGTCTGATATTTCTGTTTTTGTGACTTTTGGGAGTTCACATGGTGTGAAAAGTAGGGAATTCAAGGATTTTTTGGTGCAAAATAATGTGGGATTTTGGGAAGCTATTTTATTGAAAATCAAAATGTTATGTTGTGAGTTTTAAGTGGTATAAAATGTGGGTATCTACTGTATTGTTTTTATATGACCAGTAGTGGTGTTGTTATATGAATAAGGATGTGTTTTTTTTTCTGAAATTGTTTGATCACAAAGGGGGGATCCTGGGTACCTAGGTGGGCAGATATGTACTAGTATGACTTGTGAACCGGATGGGGTGTGTCCATGTTTCCCTGAGAAAATGGATAATGAAAACTCTTACTAAACTATGTGGATGATGTTTGGGGACCAATAGGTTATGGATATGTTCCCTACTAGTGGCTTTTTCATTGGAAAGGATTGTGACTTTGATAATTTTTACCGAGGTATGAGGTGCATAGGGCTCAAGACTATCTAATTGCCTAGGGGTGTTCTTAGTTTTCGTGCTCATTGGATTTGTGGTATTGACCATTGTATTAGGGTTTGTTTGGATTTACATAATAGTAGCTAAAAATAATTACTATAATTTTCTAACATTATAAAATCTTTATTTTGAAAACTATTTTGAATTGAAAGTTATGTTTCTTGGAATTTATCAGTGCTATTTTCTTTACAAATTAAAATTGCTTACTTTATCACCTTGTATTGTAAACTCTTTGGAATCCATGCGTGGTATTATATTGGTATTAGGATCGCACCATACTTAGACCCCTTGGGTTTAATTATACTTCATTATGTTTGAATCTTTTATTGGAAAGGCCTCGGGTGAAAGTGGTTCAGGTTGTTAGTCCCCTCCTATGGTGCAGTGTTGTTGAGACTGCTCAGGGGTGATGGCCCCTTGTCATGTGGAGTCATTGTGGCGGAGATTCTACTATTTTTATTTATATATAATCCTCTTTTACCCTACATAAAAACATTTATTTAGTTATGGTTTTTCTTATTCCCTGTTTGGCATGGAAATTTCATATTCTTATTGTGGAATGTTTTTAATTTTTTATGCTTTCATACTTGGGTAAATCGTTCCCAAACCTAAATTAATGATACCCGGGCACTTGTTCCAGCCTGTGGGGATAAAGAGTTCTCTTAGGTACTTTTAATGGTCTAGGTTTAGTGATGGTATTATTGGAAACCAGATTCAGTTCGTGACAATGAGGATGGATCATTAGATGACAACCACTTCGATTATTTAGTGGTATTTGGATTATTATGAACTATTTATGTCATATAAATTAATAATAAGTATATATTCTGGTTATTGAATATAAATTAAGTTATACTAAATATATTATAGTCTTTTTAAACCATCAAAATGGGTTCATGACCAGTAATGAATGGGAAATTAAAGAACGAAACTTCGTCATCCACGAAGGTTATAAATTGGAACCTCATGGACGTTGATTTCATTTATAAAAATAAAAGAAAGGATGTTTGAATATTGATGAAGGTTCTTTCATTCACATGATATAATTCCAGTATATAAATGAGACTATAGTTATAATGGTCATTTTTATAGAGGAGGTGAGGAGAGAAAAAGAAATGTGATGAACTTGAAAATAAAAGAAACGTTAAGAGACCCCTTATGAAAATTCGACAGTCTAACGGCGTCGCTTAAAATTTAATAAAGTGAATTGATGAGATCAAAAGGGTATCTAATCATATGGAAAAAAAGGAAATTAAGAGGAATACATAATATCAAACCCCAACATATGATAATGGAAATTCAAAGAGATAACATAAAAGAAGTGTTGACTAAAAGAGGAGGGTGAAAGGTTCCCTTACCTTGTAGAGTAACTCCTATAACATTAAGGTTGGGACCTTGGGGGATTAAGGACACCTTCAAAGGACTCATAGGGAGGTATAACCACCATATATTCTAGGATTATGGATTTTTAATGAAATAAAAAAATGGATGAGTGAATATTTATAGGAAAAGAGAGGGAGTTTTTTAAAAATTTCAAAGGGACATCTTATTAGTTGTTTTTGAAAAACCATGGGCTTTCCCATGGTATTTGCCCATGGTATTATCCAAATGGGAAAACCAATATCTTATTTTAATGTAAAAAAGGCGAACAAAATTTTATTTTAATTATTTCAACATTATGATGTCATTAAACAAACTGAAAACTCAAAACTGAATTTTTACTATTCACTGAAAATTCTAGTATTTTAGAAAAATACCAAAAATTCACCATAAATATTTTTCAATTGGAAGAATTAGAAAATGAAATCCATTTTTTGAAAATAATTTTCTAATTATTTTAAATTTTATTTTTAAATAATAACATAATTTATTCTGAAAAAACAACTTTAAAACCAAAACTCATTTTATAACACCTTTAGAAATTAATCAAGGTCCCAAAAAATTTACTTATGACCATAAGAAAATAAGGTATAAATTTATGATTAAATATTACAAAAATACATTTCCATTTTTAATTATAAAATTATTTACAAAATTGTAATAAAAATATTTATGACATACAAAAATACCAACACTTATACTTTGATGATTTTCCACTTTTAAGATGTCTAAATTGTATTTATACTTGGGTGATGTTTCTATTTTATTATATGATTTACTATTATTTACTATTCATTACTATTCATAAGGGAATGTCAGTATTCATAAGGGTATCTTACTATTCAATAAAAATTATGTTTGTCTTATCAGACCCTAAATATCTTACTGAACACAACCATATATGTCAGTTTTCTAAAATTCAAATCACAAAGGTGGAAAAATTATGTTTACTTGACTAGGTTATAATAAAGTGGTGTTTTGTAGAGACTCAGTGTGTAATTAATTCTATAATAAATCTATTTTTAAATTATTAGGGTGTTAAATTATTCCCTCCTTACAAAAATTTCATTCTCAAAATTTGAAATTGAACGTTTAATGTTAATGGTTGATACTTGAAAATTACCTTGTGGGAAAACCACATCAAGTATATAGTTAAAATATTCTATTAATAAGAAGAAAGAGAAAATCATCAGTCACTAAAAACAATGCATTCTAATTGAAAAAAATGGTCAAGGATGAATAAACAACCATCCTGTATAAACGTTAAACTCTAAAACACATTCAACGATCATCTTAAAACATTTCTTAAATGTTTTAAAATTAAAATATTTAATTATTCAACACATTATAATGAGGGCCTATAAATTTACATGATGAATTTCTAATTAACCCTTAATCAACAAGAAGAAACTATAATATTTACATTCCAAACATGTGAATAACATCCTCATGTATCCTATTGAAATATGGTAATAAATTGAAGTACCATAAAAATCATATCAGAAACATGCATTCCTCTATGTTCCTTAAGTAAGATACATGTTATTGGATATATTCCTTAAATATAAAAGTGTTTTAAACTTCATTGATGATAGCATAGACCACTTCTCGACATGTTAATAATCAGTTCCAAGGTAGTCAGTACTTTTCTAAATCAGTCATTTCTTCATCATTATCTCAACATTAGATATATATATTAAGGAGGTCTTTCTCTCAATCATGTGTTTTATAAAAATATTAACTATCTATTGAATCAATTTTCCTTTGTACCATTCACTATATGACCTCAAATCCTTAATTAAATAGTACTGCAGTACAATCCTAATATATCTCATAATTCTTACAACCATTACAATATTGAAAAAATATTCAAATGAAATGATTCTTGACTAGGAATATTAATCATTATACTTCATATGTGGTTGCATCATAACTTTATCATTATCTAAAATAATTATTTGGGGTATATTCCTTTGTTGATTGAGACATTGATTCGCATAGTGTCCCATCTCCATTCAGTTGAAGCATTGTACATTAGAAACCATTTTCTTACCCTTGCAATCGTAAACTTGGTGTCCATTTTCTCCAAACTTATAGCAAACACTCATTCCCTTCAATCATTTACCTAGGTGATTCTTTCCACATTTATCACATGTGGGAAAATACTTCTTTCCCTTATTTCATTTATCCCTATATCTCCATACCATCCTCTTATTATTTTACTTCCCTTTAAATCCATAGGACTTAGAGAAGTCTTTACATTCCTTGTTTACACATGATATTAATTCATCATATGATGAGAATACTTCAGAGGCAATCTATCTTTGAAAAGATGGCTTAATACCATTTGATATATGATCCTTCTTACTCTTTGCATCACATGCATTAGTGAAGTTCTCATTCCTTATACAAGGCACAATTTCTAATCAATTCCACATTATTTATTAGATCATAAAATTATGAACTCTCTATAACTCTAAAAATGGTATCTCACATAGCATAAATTTAGGCATTAGAACCACATACTTTGGTGAAATAAATCCTTTCTAATGGTGGTTAAATAAAATTTGAATTATCCTAATCATATCTCCCTAGGAGTTGCAATACCAATAGCGCAGCAAGGCCCATTTTCATGTACCAGGATACCTCGGGTCAAGCCCAAAACTCTTTGTCAGATTTTTCCCTTCTAGGTACATCTGTGCCAGAGCCACCTCTACCTATTTGTATCCAGATAGTGATTTATTTTTTAGAAAGATCCACATAATCAATTCCTTACAAAAATACCAGGATTTTCTTTTATGCTTATCCTCAAAGACTATCTTTGGTATTTGTTCCCTAATCAACGTATTCTAAATGTAGTTTTTAAGTTTGCTACTAAACTTCCTTTGATACCAACTATAAGGACCCGACCCCAATTTCCCTGAACCGGTGCCTTATTTTATTACATTAGCATGATTATAATGAATTAAATCATTAATTACCGACTAGATTAGTAATTTTGGAAAGCAAGATACATACATAAGTTCTACATTACAACTTGAAAACAAAAATAACATATAAGTCTTATTTGAAATATCTACCATTCTAAGTTTATCCTTGTAGGTAAATCTTAAAAAAAAATCTTCTTGTACTGATAAAATGTAACATAAGAAAGAGGGGATCTTAAATAATCATTAAGGGTTAGCAATAAAATGTAATATATATATAAATTAGGAAATTTGAATAACTAAAAACATATGCCTTTATCAATTAATAAACTTAAACGCATTATCGATGGAATAAGAGCTGAGTAAGTAACACCATAATAAAACATAATCATGGGTATTCTACTAGTCGAATAACCACACAAACGATAAATACTATTTCCATAATGAGGGAATTCATAATTTTGGACATCATCACTATATCATCAAGGCCTTGTGCCAAGACCATAAATAGTCATTTGGTCAAGGCCTTATACCAAGACCATAGTTTGCCTAATGAGACCTACTGATGCATCGAGGGGATATAGCGGGCCCAAACCAACACTTACTAAGTCCAATTCATTCCTCATAATAATAGGTTGAACATAAACAACATACACATTCATATTTAAACAAACATAAGAAATGTAAATAACTTTCCATGATCATTAAGAATAAACACTAACCATTCAGAGTAAATTGGTGAATGGTTTTAAGATATAACATCCAAAGTCAAACTAATCATAAACCATTCAATTAAATATGGTATATTATATAATAGGAGATAAACCTCAATGAATTAAAAGATTCATTAAATGACGTTGACATAGATGAAGAAACTTTTAAATGATTCCATTGGAAAATCCTTAAGGAAATAATACTTAATCATTCTAAAGTGTCACATACCACCTTGAAACATTCAAATAATAATACCTTAGAATATCATGATAATAATGAGACTCTTTTTATGATATAAAAAAGGTAATTACATACACTACAAGTAAGAAATAAGTGGTGAATAGGAATATATCTCATAAAAGATAAAGTGATATGAGAAAAAACATTTTTTTACTTTAGAAAGAATAGTTATTTTGAAAAATCCTTTGTATTTGCCATGAAATAAGTTTTTATAAATGAATATAACATAAAATAAAATACTAGGACATTGAAATTATATTTCAGGCATAAGTGATGTCCTACTAAAGTGAAATCATGTAAAAATCGTTCTTAAGATTCCATAGAACAAAATCATTTTAGAGAATTTTTAAAAAAGTATTGAAGATAATTTTAATGTTGAAAGACATGTTTGTTATATTAAACCCATAAATTATCCAAGATCATTTTTAATGATAAAATTAGTTTTTTTATAAAAATAATTGTGGCTTGAAATAGATTCTAGTGTACACTTGAAAACAGGTAACAATTTGAAAAGATCCCATGAATCGAGTTTGTATTTTAGAAATAATTTTGAAAGTTCCTTTTAAAATGTGTAACTCCCCATAAAATAAGTAATTATTCTGGTTGGTAAAAATATATAAAACACTCACACAAAATATATGAGGAGTACATAATAATACATAAGAAATTTAAAGAGGTAATTAGACAATATCAGTAACCCGAATGAAAATGGAGGTTCGGGTGGAAAACCCTTACCACTTTGTAATCAAATTATTCGTATGCCCCAAAATTATTAATATTAAAATGATAATTTTAATAAAATGAAAATAAATATATTCATCATATGTTACATCAATGGTAAGTATACCTACACCATACACAATTATTAGAAATGAATATGTAAAATCTAACAAAAATGGAAGTTAGATGAAGAAACCCTTACCTTAAGTCCGAACGTGTTATGCTCTTGAACTTAATGTCCGGAAATATGAAATTATAGTTATTAATAACTTTTATAATAACTAATTTTACATGTATTAAGTTTATCATAATTCTATTTAGTTCATTTATGTCCTTATTGATAAGTTATTATATTGAATTTCATCGTTCTGGAGTGTTCGTTTTCTTTATCTTCATAATCGGTTCACTTGTTCTTAAGTAATGGAGTTCATGTGGAATGGTTGTTAATCTACAGGATTGAAATTAAATATTATTTATGAAAATCCAGATTTTAATGGTAATTTCAATCATTTGGATACATAAAATGTGGATGATTCATTATATGACAATGACTTCGATTATTTAGCAGTATTTGGATTACTATGAACTTGTTTTATTATATAAATTATTAATATGTACATATTCAGGTTCATGAATATTAATTAAGTTATAATAAATTTATTTTAGTCTGTTTCAACCATTAAAATGGTTTCATGGCAAGTAATGAATGAGAAATTGAATAATGATACTTCGTCGTCCATGAAGGTTATAAGGTAGAACCTCATGGATGTTGATTTTGTTTACAAAAATAAAAGGGAGGGAGTGTGAATATTGGGTATGAATCTCCCATTAATAACATATAACTCTAGTATATAAATGATACTGGATTTATAAATTTCATTCTAACATAGTATGTGAGAGAGAAAAAAGAAAATAGATGAAATCGAAAGTAAAATAAAAGTTGAGAGATCCCTTATGACGATTCGGCAGCCTAACAGCATCGCTTAAAATTTCATAAAATAAATTAATGACAGAAAAATTGTACCTCATAATTTGGAAATAAAAATTAAATTAATATGAATACATAATATCAAACCCCAATATATGAGATTTTAAATTCAAAGAGATAACATAAAAGAAGTGTTGATTAAAAGAGGAGGGTGAAAAGTTCCCTTACCTTGTAGAGTAACTCCTAGAACATGAAGGTTGGGACCATGGGGGATTAAGAACAATTTGGGAGGACTCCTATGGAGGTAAAACCACCAGATCATCAAGGTTGATGGATTTGTATTGAATGAAAATGAATGGATGAGTGAGTATTTATAGAAAAAGAGAGGGAGTTTTTTAATAATTTCAAAGGGATGCCTCATTAGTGGTTTTTGCAAAACCATGGGCTTACCAATTGTATTTTCCCATGGTATTAGCCACTTGGGAAACCTAATATATTATTTTAATATACAAAAATCTACCAGAAATCTATTTTAATTATTACATCATTATGATTTCATTAAATATACTGAAAGCTCAAAACTGTATTTTAACTATTCTTGGAAAATTCAAGTATTTTAGAAAAATACCAAAAATTCACCATAACCATTTTCCAGTGAGTATAATTCAAAAATTAAATCCATTTATAGAAAATAATTTTCTAAATATTATTAATTTTAATTTAAAAACATATTTTATTCAAAAAAACAACTTTAAAAACATAACTCGTTTTATAACACCTTGAGAAATTAATCAAGGTCCAATAAAAAAAATTATGACCATTAGAAAATTAAAGTAACAATTTATGATTAAATTTTATGAAAATACATTTCCATTTTAAATTATTAAATTAATCATAAAATTGTAATTAACATATTAATGACATACAAAAAAACCAACACTTATAATATGATTGTTTTTTCACTTTTAAGATGTATTAATTGTACATATACATTCATGTGTGAAGTTTATCTTTTTATATGAATTTCTATTCATTATTATTCATAAATATTCAAAAGGGTATGTCACTGTTCAAAAGGGTATGTTACTATTCAACAAAAATTAAGTTTGTCTTATCAGACTCTAAATATCTTACTGAAGGCAACCGTGTATGTCAGTTTTTCAAAATTCAAATAACAGATGTGGAAAAATTCTATTTACATGACTAGGTTATAAAAAAGTTGTGTTTTGTAGTGACTTAGGGTTTCATGCATTCTATAGTAATTATATTTGTAAATTATTGGGGTGTTACATTATTCCCTCCTTGCAAAAATATCATCCTCGAAATTTGAAATTGAACTTCGAAAGTTAATGGTGGATACTTGAAAGTTTCTTAGTGGGGAAACCAAATCAAGAATATAGTTAAAATATTCTATTAATAAGAGGAAAGGGAAAATCATCGGTTACTACAAAAAACACATTCTAATAGGAAGACATAGTCAATTAAGAATAACCATACCATCTTGTAGTGACATTAAACTCTAAAACCCATACAATGATCAATGTAAAACATTTCATAAACGGTTAAAAATTCCAAAATAGAATTATTCAACACATTAAAATGAAGGCCTCTAAGTTTCCAAGATGAACTAATCATTAACCCTTAATCAACAAGAAGTAGCTCTAAAATTTTCATTCTAAACAAGTGAATAACATCATCAAGTGTCCTCTTGAAATATTGTAATAACATGAATTACCATAAAAATAATATCATAAACATGCATTCCATTATATTATTTATGTAAGATTCATGTTATTAGATATATTCCTTAAATTCAAAAGTGTTGTAAACTCTATCGATGATAGAATAGACCACTTCTTGACAAGTAAATAATCAGTTCCAAGGTATTTAGTGCTTATTTTAATTAGTCATTTCTTGGTCATTATCTCAACATGAAAAATATATACTAACGGTGGTTTTTCCTTCAATCATGTGTTTTATAAAAAGTTAAACTCTCTACTGAATCAATTTTCCTTTGTACCATTTACCATATGACCTCAAATCATTAATGTAATAGTACTACAGTACAATCCTTATAAATCAAATAATTCTACAAACCAGTACAATACTAAAAAAATATTCAAATGACATGATTCTTGACTAGGAATATTAATCATTATACTTCATATGTGGTAGCATCATAACAAGATCATTATCCAAAATAATCATTTAGAGAATATTATATTGTCGATTGTGACATTGATTCGCATAGTGTCCTATCTTTTTTCAGTTGAATCATTGTACATTGGAAACCATTTCTTACCATTGGAATAATGAACTTGGTTTCCTTTTTCTTCACACTTATAGAAAACACCCTTCCCCTTCGAGAATTCACTAGGTTGACTATTTCCATGTTTATAACATGTGGGAAAAAACATCATTCCCTTCTTCCCTTTATCCCCATATACCTATGTAATCCTCTTATAATTTTTATTCTTTTTAAAGCCATAGGACTCATATAAGTATTTACTTACTTTGTTAACACATGATATTATTTCATCATATAAGGATAATACTTCAGAGAAAATCTTCCTTTGAAAATGTGGCTTAATACCATTAGAGATATGATCCTTCTTACTCTTTGCATCACGTGCATTAGTGATGTTCTCATTCCTTTTTCTACGCGCCATTTTTAAACAATTCAATATTATATATTAGATCATAAAATTATGAACACTCCATAACTCTAAAATTGGTATCTCACAAAGCATAAATTTATTCATTAGAACTATATACTTTGGTTACTTTGGTGGAATATATCATTCATAATAGTGGGTAAATAAAATTCAAATTATCCTAAGAATATCCCCATGGGAGTTTCAATACCAAGAGTGTATCAAGGCCCAATGTCATGTACCAAGGTACCTTGGTTCAAGCTCAGAACCCCTTGTTAGAGTTTTCACTCCTAGGTACATCTGTGCCAGAGCCACCTCTACTTGTTTGTATCCAGACAAGGATGTATTTTCTAGAAAGATCCACATAATCTATTCCATACCAAAATACCAAGATGTTATTGTATAATTATCCTCAAAAACTATCTTAAGGATTTTTTCCTTAATCAACATTTTTGAAATATAGTTTCCAAATTTGCTATTAAACTTTCTTTGATACCAACTGTAAGGACCCGACCCTAGTTACTCGGAATCGGTTTCTTATTTTATTACATTGGAATGATTACAAGGAATAAAATCCCAAAGGACCAAGTAGTTTAGTAGTTTTGGAAATCTAGATACATATAAAATTTCAACATTACAACTTTAAAATAAAAACAACATATAGGTTTTATTGGGAACAGCCACCATTCTAAGTTTATCCTTGAAGGTAAATCATAAAAAACTTCCTCATGTCCTGAGAAAATGAAACATAAGAAATGGGTGGGTTAAAATGCTTAGTAAGTATAAGAAATATAGCGGAATATATATAAACATTAGGCAAGTTGAATAATTAAAAAATATTCCTTTAATAAATAATAAACTTGAACAGATTATCGATGGAATAAGAGCTGAGTAAGTAATGTTGTAATAAAGTATAATCAGGGGTATTCTGCTAGTTGAATAACCACATGAACCATCAATACTATTTCCATAATGAGGGAATTCATAATTCAGTACATCAACACTATACCTTCAAGGCATCGTGCTAAGACCATAAATAATCATTTTTTCAAGGCCTTGTGCCAAGACCATAGTTTGTCTCATGAGACCAACTGATGCATCGAGGGGCTATAGCGGGATCCACCCAACACTTAATAAGTTCAATTCATTCCTCATATAAATTTTGTGAACATAAAAAACATACACATTCTTATTTAAACTAACATATGAAATATAAATAACTTTCCCCAATCATCAACCATAAACACTAACCATTCAGAGTAAATTGGCGAATGGTTTTAAGATAGAACATCCTTAGTAAACATATTCAGAAACCATTAAATAAAATATGGTATATGATATAATATGAGATAAACCTCAATGAATTATATGATTCAACAAATGAAGTAGACATATATTGAGATACTTTTAAATAGACCATTGGAAAATCCTTGAGAAAATAATCCTTAAAATTTCCAAAGGGTCTCATACCACCATGAAAAATTCAAATAATAATCCCTTAGAATATCATGAGAATATATAGACTATTGATATGATATAACATAATTCACTACATACACCACAATTAAGAATTATGTGGTGAAAAAAAAATATATCTCATAAAAGATAGTGTGAGACGAGAATAATCCTTTTTTACTTTGGAAAGAAGAGTTATTTTAAAAAAACCTTTGTATTTTCCATGAAATCAGTTTGTAAAAATTAATATCCCAGAAAATAAAATACAAGGACATTGATATTATATTTTTGGCATAAATTACGTCCCATTAAAGTGAAATCTTGTAAAAAGTATTCTTAAGATTCTTTTGAACTAAATCATTTTAAAGCATTTTAAGGAAAGTATTAAAGAGAATTTTAAAGTGTAAAGACGCATTTGTTCTATTAAATCCAGAAATGATATAAGATAATTTTTAATGATAAAATTAGTGTTTCTTAAAAAAATAATGGTGGCTTAAAATAGATTCTGGTGTACACTTGAAAACAGGTAACAATTCGAAAAGATCCCTTGAATCAGGTTTGTATTTCAGAAATAATTTTGAAAGTTACTTTTAAAAAGTGTAACTCCCCATAAAATAAGGAATTATTCTGGTTGGTAAACATATAAAAACATGCACAAGTAAATTATTAGGAGTACAAAAATATAAATTTGAATTTTATTGAGGTAATTAGACAATATCAGTAACCCAGAAGAAAATGGAGGTTTTGGTGGAAACCCTTACCACTTTGTAATCAAATGATTTGTATGCCCCAAAATTAAAAATATTTAAATGATATACTTAATACCGTGAAAATAAAGATATACATGATATGTTACATCAGTTGTAAGTATACCTACACCATACAGAAGTATTAGTATTGAATATGGAAAATCTCATAAAAATTGAAGTGAGATTAAGAAACCCTTACCTCATGTCTGAATGTGTTCCGTTATTGAACATAAGGTCCTGGAATATGAAATAATACTTATTAATAACTTATTTAAGAACCCATTAGACATCTATTTAGTTTATAATAATTCTTTTTAGTTCATTTATTCCATTATTGATAAGTAATTATATTGAATTTCATCATTCTGGTGTATTCATTTTCTTTATTTTCATAATCAGTTCACCTGTTCTTAAGTAATTGAGTTCTTGTGTAATGGTTTTAAATATCCAGAATTAAAAATACTCATTATTTATCAACATACAGATTTTTTTAATGGTCATTTATAGCATTTGGTTACATGGAATGAGGATGAATCATTAGATGAAACCCACTTTGATTATTTAGCGGTATTTGGATTATTATGAAGTAGTTTTGTCATATAAATTAATAATATGTACATATTCTGGTTATTGAATACAAATTAGGATATAATAAATATATTATAGTGTATTTAAACCATAAAAATAGTTTCATGACTTGTAATGAATGAGAAATTGAAGAACGAAACTTCGTCATCCATGAAGGTTATAAATTGGAACCTCATAGACGTTGATTTGTTTTATAAAAATAAAAGGGGGAGTAAGAATATTGATGATGGTTCATACATTAACATGATACAATTATTGTATATAAATGATAATAGAGTTATCATGGTTATTTGGATAGAGTAGGTGTAACATCCCAAGTAAGTAATGAATAATAGATATTCTTATCTATGACTATTAGTTAATTAGATAGTGTTTTAGAGGCTTAAAATGAGAATAAATCCAATCTTAAGCATAGAATACACTAATATTTTTAAAAGATTGTTTTACTGCCCTTTGATGGAAAACCATTTTTAAATCTATCTTTTGAAAATTTTATAAGCTATGTTTGTAAAAATAAACTTATTCTTTATGATTGGGACATCAAAATTTACTTTGTGTGAATTTTTGGTATTTTTCTGATAAAGTTCATTTATTAATGAATAGTGAAAAATGTTGTATTTTAATTCAAAACCTCTATTTAATCTAATTTATTTATATGATTAGATTATCTTTTGAATTGGTTTTGAAGTTAAATTAGAATATTTTTTTACTATTTAATCCAATGGTGGTCATTGGATTCAATTTCACTTTGAAATTGGACTTAAACTGGTGTCAATCTTTTGATACTTATTATTTCATAAAAACACGCTATTTGTCATGACAGCGGGAATTAATTATTCAATTAATTAATGAAACTTATATTTTTTTAATTTTATAAAATAAAAATCATTTTTTATTTCAGAATATCAAATATATCTTAGGGTGAAGTTTTGGTATTTTTCTGAAAAACTTCAATTTTTGATGAATAGTGAAACCACTAAGTGGTAGTTAAAGAAACTGATTTTTCGTTTAAATGATACTTTGCCACTTATGTGATTTGATTTTAAAAAATCCGACATACATGGATGTCATTAAGAAGTAAAATGTTATTCAATGAGACTAAAATATTTTTTTGTGAATAGTAACTTTTATGTTTTTAATCGCGATTACAGGTAATTAGTGTAGTTTAAGGTAAAAATAATGTTTTAATAATATGAGATTATATTTACACATATCCTAACCTTATTTTATGTGTCATGGCCGACCAGGAAAATCTATGGGTCAACTTGGGGACCCCATGGAGCCACTTTGGTTGGGAAATGACATAAATAACTTTTTATTTAATGTTAAAATTAAAATGACACAAACATGATTTTTTTTTACTAAAACAATTTTTAAATGGTTTTATACAAGTCATATTTTTGACTATAAATATTCATTAGAAAGATAAAAAGATTTCCTAAAACATGATATTTTTTTTATAATTTTTAGACCTTAAATATATTAAATTATTTATGACATCATGATGATGCAACGATTACCTCATTAATAAAGGATTTAAATAAAATGAAAAGATAATGTAAAATCTATGACCTACACATGTCCAAAACCTATTTTATGGGTTTATTTAGAACCCTTATCACCTTAAACTCGAATTATATCAATGTGGGACCTTTTGAATTCGAAACTCATTTTAAAATAAAGTAACATTTCTTTACTTTCCAAGAGTGCCCCTACTCTCCTCTTATAAAAGGGCCCCACCTCTACCTCCTTACCCACACTTCCAAAGACTTTGGCTCGGCCAAATCCTGCCCATTTTGTCTCTTCACTTCCCTCTATTACTCCTTGAAGCCTCACATTGGGCATAAGTCTTCCCAAGGAAGCCTTTGAGCTCAAACCAAAGGGCGTTACCCGATTTTAAGGTAATGTCTTCACTTGTGTTCTTTTGTTTTATTTTGCTTCTCCAACCCCCTAAACTCTTTTTATTCATTTCTTTTGTAACAAAACCAATATAATCCATATAATAGGATGTTTTTATAATATGGATTCAAGCTAAACTTACACACACCTACATCTAATGGTTAAATAACATATTGTTTCCGTGGATGGTGAATTTCTGCCTCCCGAAACGATGATTGTTCAACATTATATTAACAACTTCAAAGGTGGCCATTAAGATGACACTATATTTATATATGATGTATAATATGTTTATGATTTCCTTAAGCTTCTGTATTTTTCATTTTGGGCATACCTTTATGGCTTCCATTATGGGTAAACGCGATATCTTCATTTAAGGAAGTGCGGACTACCGCCCCCTTAAAGTGATTTGATTCGTTAATATCATATGTGGGACATATAAATAATGGAGTTATGATATTATATATGATATTAAAATGGAATTATAATATAAATTTATATAATTATGATTCCATTTCATAAAATATGAAATAGAAATGGAAGCAGTGTTCATGCATACGTACGACTTACCGTCTCCATGAACGGTGCATTTCATTTCTTACCTCTAAATGTTATGTAATATTATAAATGCATGCATGTACTGGATATATATGATATATACGATATATACATCATGAATAACATTCTGGATATAATGGATACATGAACAACTTGTAATTATAAAGGGTTTATTTTCGACTCATGTACTAATGATCGTTAAAACGATTGTTATTAACTTAAATAATTACATAGTGTTCATGACATGGAAATAAGTGATATAAAAGGAATAATGAACTTGAAAAAGGCTCTTAAACAAGTAGAAATAAACTCAAGTTTATTATTTAGGAGATTAAAGAACGACCGAGTCATGTCGGACCCGAGGTATGGGACTTCGTCTCAATCTCCTTTCATTGAGGCATATTTTGTTTTATACACAACCTTCTTTTATAAAGTGTATAAACCCCTTTGGATTTTATGTATATTCAAACGGAATCTTTTTTATACGAAGTGTTTCCTAAACGACAAAAGGGAATGTTTTTGTCGTACGTATGCGGTGACAACGACTTCTCCACTGCCGTGACCATTATTTGAGTTTCGGCTTCCTATACAAGTCATACCTTCTTTTTAAAAGAAAAATAAATACCATGTTTTACTTTTCTTTTCTTTTGGTATTGAAAATGGTTTTCATAATGTTTTTATTTCAATGTGTTGTATTGATATCTTGTCATTGAAAGGTGGAAATGTTATGTTTCCTTTATGCATGTTTTATGTGATACAATTATGTTGAGGTTCTTGAGAATTATTATGAACACGGGTGGTTCCGTGATAAACTAAGGGCATGTGATCCCGATATAGATCTCCAATGCATTGGGTAACGGGAAGGAGTGAAACATTAAGGTTTCACCGAAGATATTTAGGAAATATACTTTGATGGGTATTCCAAACGTAACCAAGAGGGTTACTCCCTACGTAAGAATGTTATGAATGCCTCAAGTTACCTTTATGTCTTATGATTTCTATGATTTATTCATGATTTTATGAGGTATGTTAAAGTTCTTATGTTTCATGGGTAAAGTATGATTTCATTCTTTTGTATATATGTACCCATGTTTCCTTTCCATATTTTTATATCCCTTACTGAGCTTTTTATGCTCATCACAAGTTTTTGAAATGTTTTTCACAGGTCAAGGGAAAGGTACATGATATGATTATAGTGTCAAGGAAGTGTCAAGAAAGAATCCATGTTTTATTTTAAATACGTTTCTTGTTTATGAGAAAAATGAATACTATCTTTTATGTAACCACTTTGATTAAATGTAGAATGTAATGAATGTTTTATGATCTAATTCTATAAAACTCTAAACCAAAAAAGATCCTCAAGGTGTAATATTGTAATAACTCAAGATTAAGTAAGGTTTAAGGCTGGGGCCTTATAGTTGGTATAATAGGTTGGTTTAGATAACTTTAGGAGTTAGAATCTTATTAAATGATTATCCAAAATATTTTTTTTTTGAAATGATATAGCATTTGAAGATTACCATGTTGCTTCATCTAAGACATGTTTGTTTAGAATGGTTTTCCGCAGAGGAAAAAGGGAAGCAGTGCTAGGAAGGCATACAAAAGGAAATAACCTTCAGAATTAGCATCCTGAAATGGTCGGAATTAGAACTGAACAGTTTGTTGCAGTAATGGCACAGTTGGCTCAAGAGATAAATGGTGGTGGTATCCATGCACGAGATCAGCCAGATCAACCGTAGAAGAACATGTCAGTGGTGGAACATTTCATGAGGCAACATCCCCCACCATTCAGAGGATCATCTGACCCTGTGTTAGCTCAAGGGTGGATTAAATCACTGGAGAAGATTTTCGATGTCATGGGGTGTTCAGACAATCAAAAGGTTATTATTTCTATTTACCATTTGGAGGGTGAGGCAGATCAGTGGTGGTCGATGGTTAAAAATATCAGGGACACTGATAAGACTGATGCTCTCGACTGGGATGAATTCAAAGGTATGTTTCTTGAGAAGTATTCTCCTAAGGCTGTTCGACTTAGGATGGAAAATAAATTCTTGGAATTTAGGCAAGAGGAAGACTCGGTGGCTGCCTATGAAGAGAGGTTCACTCGATTGGCAAGTTATGCTCCAAATTTTATCCAAGACCTTGATATTAAAATCAATCATTTTTACTCAGGATTAAAACCAAAATATTGAAGGGCATTAGATTCTCGTGAGTTTAGAAGTTATGAAAAGCTTTTTCGATGTGCTAATAAGGTGGAAATGGTGTTTGCTGATGATGAAGTGTTCTATAACAACCAGTAGAAGAAGAGAACGAGGTGGCAGGAGAAAGGGAAGAATTCATCAAAAAATTCTGATGGTAAGAAAACTAAGTTTTCAGTTTGTGATAAATGTGGTAAAAGGCATGCTGGGGAATGTCTTCTGAATTCTAGAAAGTGCTACCGATGTGGTAAGATGGGACATAAGGCTCGTGATTGCACTGAAACAGATCAAGGTGATGGTAAGTAAAAATTTGATTTACAGTTAGTGAAATGTTTTAAGTGAAATGAGATGGGTCACTATGAAAACGAGTGTCCGAAAAAGAGCTTGAGTGATGGGAAGCAGTTAGACTACAAGCAGAAAGGGGTGGTGAAATCCTTTGCAACTAATTCAGAAGATGTCGGGCCATTAAATGAAGTTGTATCAGGTACTTTGTTTTTTTTAGATTATGCCAGTGTGTTGTTTGATTTGGGGTCCACACATTCTTTCATCTCTGAAACCTTTTCTAGTAAAATGGTATTACCATCTCAAGAAATGACTCTTGAACTTGTGGTAAAATCACCTGGGGGAAATGTTGAGGCAAAAAGAATTTATAGGAATCTTCCTATCCTTATATGTGGAAAGAACCTACTTGAAAACCTTATTGTTCAACCTCTAGTAGAGTTTGATGTTATCCTGGGTATGGATTGGCTCTCTATTTACCATGCTAAGATTGAATGTAGAGCTATAGAAGTTTCTTTTCAGAAAGACTTTCAGTTTGTGTACAAGAATGAAGCCTTACTGTTGATAACTTATCAAGAGGCCGAGAAACTTGTAAAAGATGGAAATGAATGTTACCTTGCACATAATGTTGAAAACAAGGGAACTGTTCAGATTAATGATGTGCCAGTGGTAAATGAGTATCCTGATATTTTTCTTAATGATTTTCCTAGAATAATACCAGATCGGGAAGTTGAATTTATAGTTGACTTAGTTCATGATGCTAAGACAAATTTAAAACCCCTTTATCGAATGGCTCAAGTTGAACTTTTAGAGTTGAAGGAGCAATTATAAGATTTATTAGAGAAAGGTTTCATTTGACCTAGCACATCACCATGGGGTTCTTCTGTTTTATTTGTTAAAAAGAAAGATGGTTCTATGAGACTTTGCATTGATTATAGATCCTTGAATAACATCACTATTAAGAACAAATATACTTTGCCTCATATTGATGATTTGTTTGATCAGCTCCAAGGAGCTTAGTTTTTTTCAAAGATTGACCTGATATCGGGGTACCATCAGCTGAAGGTAAAAGAAGAATATGTTCCGAAGACTGCGTTTCGTACAAGATATGGCCATTATGAATTTTTAGTAATGCCTTTTGGGCTAACCAATGCACTTGTTGTATTCATGGACTTAATGAATACAATTTTCCATGACTTCTTGGATAAGTTTGTGGTGGTTTTCATTGATGATATTTTGGTGTTTTCTAAAAGTAAAGAGGATCATGAAAGACATTTACGGGTTATTTTGAAAACCTTAAAAGAAAAGAAATTGTATGGGAAATTCAGCAAGAGTGAGTTTTGGTTGCAACAAATTTCTTTCCTTGGTCACATTGTTTCTAAAGATGGGATAACCGTTGATCCTGCAAAAAACAAAGGTTGTTGAAGAATGTCCAAGACCCAAAAATGTAACAGAGATTCGTAGTTTCCTTGGTTTGGCATGCTATTACCGAAGGTTTGTTATAAATTTTTCACGGTTATCTAGTCCAATGACTAAGCTAACTCGGAAGGGTGTTAAGTTTATCTGGACAAAAGAATGTGATGATTGTTTTCAGGAACTGAAAAGAAGATTGGTGAATGCTCCAGTTTTGGCACTACCTTCCAGGAATGGTGAGTTTGTTTTCTACAGTGATGCTTCATTGAAAGGACTTGGTTGAGTCCTAATGCAGAATGATCAGGTAATTGTTTATGCTTCACGATAGTTGAAAACTCATGAGGTAAATTACCCTACACGTGATTTGGAATTAGCTGCTGTTGTTTTTGCTCTAAAAATTTGGAGGCATCAATTGTATGGATTAAAGTGTGAAATATATACCAATCACAAAAGTTTAAAGTATATATTTACTCAGAAATAATTGAACATGAGACAGAGGATATGGCTAGAATTAATCAAGGATTATGATTGTACAATTCATTACCATTCGGGAAAATAAAATAAAGTGGATGATGCTTTGAGTCGAAAAAGTAGTTCTTCATTAGCAATGTTGTGTTAGTAATGTGATCCTTTGGTTAAGGATTTAATGAACTTTTGCATAGAAGTTGTTGGTGCAGGATGTTCTTCTGTTTTGTTTTAGGTATCAGGGAAATCATCTCTATCAGAAAGAATCAAGCAAGCACAGAAGCAAGACAGTGAGTTCCAGAGAAAGGTAGATCTGGTTTAGAAAGGTAAGTTTCATTAATTTAACATTGATAATGATTGTGTTTTGAGAATTGGGAAGATATTGTGTGTGCCTTTTGATTCACAGTTGAAGAGAGAGTTGTTATGTGAAGCTCATAGTTCTCTATTTTTAGTTCATCCTAGTAGTACTAAGATGTACAGAGATCTGCAGGAGTATTACTGGTGGGATGGAATGAAAAGAGATATTGCTGATTTTACTGTGAAGTGTTTGACATGTCAACAGGTTAAAGTAGAGTGGCAGTTACCGAAAGGGATGCTCCAGCCTTTACCAGTGCCAGAGTTGAAATGGGAGAATATATCCATGGACTTCATTGTGGGATTGTCGAAGACCCCTCGAGGTAATAATGCAATCTGGGTTATTGTTGATCGCTTGACTAAATCTTCTCATTTCCTGGCTATATGAGATACTTTTTCCCTAGATCAACTTTCATGTTTGTATCTTAAAGAGATAGTCAGGTTACATGGAGTTCCCCTCTCTATTGTATCTGACCGTGACCCCAGTTTCACTTCTAACTTTTGGAAAGGTCTTCAGAAGTCGTTGGGTACTGAATTAAATTTTAGTACAGCTTTTCATTCCCAATCAGATGGGCAGTCAGAATGAACAATTCAGACTTTGGAGGATATGCTACGTTCTTGCTCAATGGATTATCAGGGAAGTTGGGACTAACATCTTTCTTTGGTTGAGTTTTCTTATAATAACAGTTTTCATTCTAGTATACAGATGGCACCATTTGAGGCGTTATATGGGAAGCGGTGTCGAACTCCAGCTTTCTGGGATGAAGTGGGTGAAAGAATGCTAATGGGACTAGAATTGGTAGCAGAGTTGGTAGAAAAAGTTCAGATGATACAGAAACACATGAGAACAGCTCAGAGCAAGCAGAAGAGTTATGCGGACAATAGGAGGAAGGATCTATCTTTTGAGGTAGGTGATCATGTTTTTCTCAAAGTCTCACCATGGAAAAGTGTGATGCGATTTGGTAAGAAAGGAAAGCTGAGTCCAAGGTTTATTGGACCATATGAAATTCTAGAGAGAGTTGGATCAGTTGCATACCGGGTGGCTTTACCTCTGAGTTTATCTCAGGTACACAATGTTTTTCATGTTTCGATGCTGAGAAAGTACATGCCAGATCCATCTCATGTTTGGAGTCCATAGGTAGTTGAGCTAGAGGAGAACCTATCTAATGAGGAACAACTAGTCCAGATTCATGACCATAGGGATAAAGTGTTACGGAATAAGGTGATTAATCAGGTAAAGGTTTTGTGGAAAAACCACATGATGTAAGAGGCAACATGGGAATCTGAAAATGCAATGAGGGATAAGTACCCCCATTTATTCGATAAGTAAATAAATTGCGGGGACGCAATTTTCTAAAGGGGGGAAGGATGAAACAACCCAAGTATTTAATGAATAATAGATATTTTTATCTATGTCTACTAGTGAATTAGATAGTGTTTTAGAGGCTTAAAATGAGAATAAATCCAATCTTAAGCACGGAATACACTAATATTTTTAAAAGATTATTTTACTACCTTTTGATGGAAAACCATTTTTAAATCTATATTTTGACGATTTTATAAGCTATATTTGTCAAAATAAACTTATTCTTTATGATTGGGACATCAAAATTTACTTTTTGTGAATTTTTGGTATTTTTCCGATAAAGTTCATTATTTAATGAATAGTGAAAAATGTTGTATTTTAATTCAAAACCTCATTTTAATATAATTTATTTATATGATTAGATTATCTTTTTAATTTGTTTTTAAGTGAAATTATAATATATTTATACCATTTAATCCAATGGTGGTCATTGTAATCAATTTCACTTTGAAATTGGACTTAAACTGGTGTCAATCTTTTGATACTTATTATTTCAAAAAAACACGCTATTTGTCATGACACCGGGAAATAATTATTAAATTAATTAATGAAACTTATATGTTTTGAATTTTTTAAAATAGAAATAATTTTTTAATTCAGAATATCAAATATATATTAGGGTGAAGTTTTGGTATTTTTCTGAAAAACATCATTTTTTGATGAATAGTGAAACCACTAAGTGGTAGTTAAAGAAACAGATTTTTCGTTTAAATGATACTTTTCCACTTCTATGATTTGATTTTCAAAAATACGACATAAATGGTTGTCATTAAGAAGTAAAATTTGGTTCAATGAGATTAAAATAATTTTTTGGTGAATAGTAAATTTTAAGTTCTTAATCGCGATTAGAGGTAATTAGTGTAGTTTAAGGTAAAAATAATATTTTAATAATATGAGATGAGCTTGACACATGTCATACCCAAATTGGATGTGTCATGGCCAACCAAGAAAATCCCTGGGTCAACTTGGGGACCCCATGGAGCCACTTTGGTTGAAAATGACATAAATAACTTTTTATTTAATGTTAAAATTAAAATGACACAAACATGAGTTTGTTTACTAAAAAAATTCTTAAATGGGGTTATATAGGTCAGATTTTTTACTATAAATATTCATTAGAAATCTAAAAAGTTTTCATAAATCATCATATTTTTTTTATAATTTTTAGACATTAAATAAATTAAATTAGTTATGACATCATGATGATGCAGCGATTACCTCATTAATAAAAGATTTAAATAAAATGAAAAGATAATGTAAAATATAGGACCTACACATGTCAAAAACCTATTGGATGGGTGGATTTGGAACCCTTATCACCTTAACCTCTAATTATATAATTGTGGGGCCTTTTCAATCTGAAACTCATTTTAAAATAATGTAACATTTCTTTACTTTCCAAGAGTGCCCCTCCTCTCCTCTTATAAAAGGCCCCCACCTCTACCTCCTTACCCACACTTCCAAAGACTTTGGATCGGCCAACCCCTACCCATTTTGTCTCTACACATCCATATCTTACTCCTTGAAGCCTAACTTTGAGCAGAAGTCTTCCCAAGTAAGCCTTTGAGCTCAAACCAAAGGGAGTTACCCGATTTTAAGGTAATGTCTTCACTTGTGTTCTTTTGTATTATTTTGCTTCTCCAACCCCCTAAACTCTTTTTATTCATTTATTTTGTAACAACACCAGTATATTCTATATACTAGGGTGTTTTTATAAGAAGGATTCAAACTACACTTACACACACCTATATATAATGGTTAAAGAACATACTGTTTCCGTGGATGGTGAATTTCTGCCTCCCGAAATGATGATTGTTCAACATTATTTTAAAACCTTCAAAGGTGGCCATTATTATGGAACTATATTTATATATGATGTATAATATGTTTATGATTTCCTTAATCTTCTGTATTTTTTATTTTGGTCATACCTTTATGGTTTCCATTATGGGTAAATGCGATATCTTCATTTAAGGAAGTGCGGACTACCACCCCCTCAAAGTGATTTGATTTGTTAATACAATATGCGGGACGTATAAAGGATGGAGTTATGATATTATATATGATATTACACTGGAATTATAATATACCTTTATATCATTATGATTCCATTTCATAAAATACGAAATAGAAATGGAAGCAACGTTCATGCGTACGTACGGCTTACCGTCTCCATGAACGGTGCATTTAATATCTTACCTCTAAATGTTATGTAATATTATAAATTCATGTATATAATGGATATATATGATATATATGATATCTACATCATGAATACCATTCTAGATATAATGGATACATGAAAAAATTGTAATTATAAAGGGTTTATTTTTTACTCAAGTACCAATGATCGTTAAAATGACCGTTATTAACTTAAATAATTGCATAGTGTTCATGACATGGAAATAAGTCATATAAAAGGAATAATGAACTTGAAAAATTTTCTTAAAAAACTAGAAATTAGCTCAAGTTTATTATCCAGGAGATTAAAGAACGACTGAGTCATGTCGGACCCAAGGTATGGGACTTCGTCTCAATCTCCTTTCATTGAGGCATATTTTTTTTATACACAACCTTCTTTTATACAGTGTATAAACCCTTTTGACATTTACGTTTATTCAAAAAGAATCTTTTTTATACAAAGCATTTACTAAATGACTAAAGGGAATGTTTTTTTTGTACGTATGCGGTGACAAAGAATTCTCCGCCGTCGTGACCATTATTTGAGTTTCGGCTTCCTCTACAAGCCATACCTTCTTTTTAAAAGAAAAATAAATACCATGTTTTACTTCTATTTTATTTTTTTATTCAAAATGGTTTTCATAATGTTTTTTATCAATGTATTGTATTGATATCTTGTGATTGAAAGGTGGAAATGTTATTTTTACTTTATGCATGTTTTATGTGATACGATTATGTTGAGTTTCTTGGGCATTATTTTAAAGACGGCTGGTTCTGTGATAAACTAACGGCGGGTGAGCCCGATATAACTCTCCAATACATTGGGTAACGTGAAGGAGTGAAACGTTAAGGTTTCTCCAAAGAGATTTAGGGAATATACTGTGATGGTATTCCAAACATAACCAAGAGGGTTACTCCCTACGTAAGAATGTTATGAATGCCTCAAGTTACCTTTATGTCTTATGATTTCTATGATTTATTCATTATTTGATGAGGTATGTTAAAGTGGTTATGTTTTATGGGTAAAGTATGATTTCATTCTTATGTATATATGTACCCATGTTTCCTTTCCATATTTTTATATCCCTTACTGAGCTTTTTATGCTCATCCCAAGTTTTTGAAATGTTTTTCACAGGTCAAGGGAAAGGTGCATGATATGATTATAGAGTCAAGGAAGTGTCAAGAAAGAATCCATGTTTTATTTTAAATATGTTTCCGTTGATGGGAAAAATTAATACTATCTTTTATGTAACCACTTTGTTTAAATGTGGAATGTAATGCATGTTTTATGATCTAATTATCTAAAACTCTAAACCTGAAAAGATCATCAAGGTGTAATCTTGTAATAAATCAAGATTAGGTAAGGATTAAGGTTGGGGCCTTATAGTAGTTTAGGAGATAAATGAAAATAGATGAACTTGAAAATAAAAGAAAAGTTGAGAGATCCCTTATGAATATTCGGCAGCTTAACGACGTCACTTAAAATTTTATAAAAGGAATTGATGATAGAAAAATGGTATGTAATCATAAGGAAATCAAAATAATAGTAAGATTAATAAATAATATCAAATCCCAGAATATGATATTGTAAATTCAATGAGATAACATAAAAGAAGTGTTGATTAAAAGAGGAGGGTGAAAGGTTCCCTTACCATGTAGAGTAACTCCTAGAACATGAAGGTTGGGACCTTGGGGGCTTAAGGACACCTTTTGAGGACTTAAATTGAGTTAAAAACACCAGATATTCACGTATAAAGTATTTTTAATTAAATAAAACGAATGTATGATTGATTATTTATAGGAAAAGATAGTGAGTTTTTTATAATTTTAAGGGACACCTAATTAGTGGTTTTAGTAAAAACATGGGCTTTGCCATGGTATTTTCCCATGGCATTAGCCACTTGGGACACCTAATATCTTATTTTACTGTACACAAGTCGACTATATTTTTATTTTAATTATTACATCTTTATGATTTCATTAAACAAACTAAAAACTCACAACTCTATTTTTACTATTCACGTAAAATTCAAGTATTTAAGAAGAATACCAATAATTTACCAAAACCATTTTTTGATGGGTAAAATTCCAAAATGAAATCAATTTTTGGAAAATAATTTTTTTTTTATTTTTAATTTTATTTTTAACTAAAAACACATTTCTTCCAAAAAAACAACTTTAAAACCATAACTCATTTTATAACACATTGAGAAATTAATCAAGGTCCCATAATGTTGTCTTATGACCATAAGAAAATAAATTAAAACATTATGATTAAATTTTATGAAAATAAATTTCCATTTTAAATTATTATATTAATCATAAAATTTTAATTAAAATATTTATAACATACAAAAATACCAACACTTATACTATGATCATTTTTTCTACTTTTAAGATGTCTAAATTGTATTAATACATTCATGGGTGATGTTTATGTTTTTTTATATGATTTAATATTCATTACTATTAATTAATATTCGCAAGGGTATGTCACTATTCTTAAGGATATGTTACTATTCAACAAAAATTATGTTTGTCTTATGAGACTCTAAATATCTTTCTGAATGCAAATGTGTATGTCAGTTTTTTAAAATTCAAATCCCAGGGGTGAGAAAATTATGTTTTCTTGACTAGGTTATGACAAAGTTGTGTTCTGTATAGACTCATTGTTTCATGAATTCTATAATAAATCTATTTTTAATTTCTTGTGGTGTTACAGACTGGGTTTTTTTGAAGATATTACATCACTTGGGTTACTTTCATTTTGGTAAGAAAGGGAAGCTAATTCCATGGTATGTCAAACCTTTTGAGATCACCGAGAATACTTGTAAATTAGAATGAAGGTTATCATTTCCCACTCATTTCACATAAATTCATGATGTGTTACTTATCTCATAGAAGAAAAAGAATAACCTTTATCAATCTCATGTATTTAATAGGGAATGGTTAGAACTGGAACCTGAGTTATATATGTTTGAGAAGCATGTGTGGATTAATGATTCTCAGAATAATATTCTTTATGGGAGGTCAATTTCATTGGTCTGAGGTATATGGTAGCATGTTTGTGATGAGAATGACAAATAGGAGTGGATGTTTTGGTTTTAGGAGTTTTATCAATTTTTTTCTCTGATCAAACATCGAGTTGACTTTCTAAAGGATTAAAGTTTTCTTTGTGGAAAGAATTGAAACATATTTAATTTTTTTAAGGTTTTTTTATTTTTTATTATGTGTCCACTAGTTTTTTTTTCAAAAGTATATATTTTGGGATTGATAGTAGTTGGTCCCTTGTTTGGGGAAACTGGGTGCCATCACCCAGCAAACCGTGTCATAGATATTCATTTTAGAAAGTGGAGAACTCACGGTTTTCACATAGTTTGTAAAACCATGTTGGAAGACCATGTGCCTTGTTAATATTGGATAGTGAGGGATTCATTTCAGTATCATGGATTGGAAAATCATGCATGAAAAATGTGTGACATGTCTATGTCATTAAAAAGATAAAATTTATTCATTTTGCCTCCTTCAATTTACCCCTAAATACTATCTAATTTAAACCCTAATATATTTTCATCCATGAGAGAATCATACAATAATTTATAGACCACTTTATCATGAATATTTGGGCAGTTTTAACTTCGTAACTTCTTAAAATCATCATTTAAGTCTCTATTCTCTTAATTTATCCCTTGTTTTAGGGTTTCTATTTTCTCATTCTCGAGTTCTTGTTTTACAACGGGTTATTTGACTAAATCAGTTGACTATATTGAGATGTTGGGTGAAATAATAATGATTATAATTCAATTTTTCCTTTATATGGTCTTGTGGTTCAGTGGTTGTGGTTTTCAACCGGCTTTCAAAAATTTCCAAGTTTTATGTAGGTGGTTATATGATTTTATATTATTAGATGAGTTTGGCATTCCTATATGATTGTTTAAATGTGATCTATGAATTATTTTGGTGGTAATAAATATATTTTGGAAATGTTTTGATATGTACATGTGATGAAAATGAGTTTTCAATGGGAAAGTGGTTATATTTCATGTGTTATTCATTGTACTATTTCTTAAATATGTTTCAGGCCTTGTGTGAAAGGTGTGAAATCTATTTTCAAATAAATATTAAGGTGAAAATGTGTAGAATTATTTTTTCTGGGAGAAATGGGTTTTTCTTCATTATAGATTCTTTTTTAGCAACCTTAAATCTGTCTTTAAATTTTGAATGTGAAGCGGAGCATGTTATAAAATGTATTTGACATGAGTATGAAATTGAAAAGGATTTTTCCCATGGAAATGGTAATATTTCATATGGGTTCTTATTATTGTTCTTCCAAATTAGGTTTATAAATTTTTAAAGTGGTGTAAAATGTATTTTCAAATGGTTTTGGTGTGTATGTGAATGGTAAAGTGTGGTTTTTGTTTAAAATGCTGGTTTCCATGTGTATTTTGATCATTGCATCAATATGAAATTGTAAAAGTGGTGATTTCCTTTTATGCTTATGATTCTTGGAATGTGTGTCTGAAAGTGATGATTTAGGTGGTACATGAAATGTAATTTGAGAAGAAAAAAAGGAATCATGGGTACCAAGGTGGGTGGAGTTGAACTAGTACATTAGTTGACTCGGCAATGGTGATACCCTAATTATTCTATAAGGATTGGTGATACAATATTAAATAAACATCTGCTATGATTGGAGACCACTAGAAAATTGTATTAACTTATCTCTAGTAGATTTTACATTATAACACTTTTGGTTTTGTCTTATGATATTGAGACCACTTGATCATTGGATTAACTCCTCTATTGTGGCTCATTGATGAGAACGTTGTCAGTAATTTTGTTAGAGGATTTAGATCATCGAGGTATGATGTTCTCATGGTCCAAATTTTTCAAGTAACCTATATGGATTTCACGTGGTTCTCCCTTATGAGATTATTCTTATGTGATATTGCGTTATCCTTTGATATATAGTAGACATTGTGTGCTTTTTTTCAAGTAATACTAGATGGGATAATGGTTTTCCTCAAAAAAAAATTCTTGAGATAGTCTTCCTTGAATTTGATTTCATATAAATGATTGAAATATTATTATATAACTATAAATGTTTATTTTTATTCTAATGTTAGAGCATGGAGTCATTCTTTTGGGAGGAATCCTATTAGGCTTTGTCTCACACACTCTATAGACCTTCAGGGGTATGTATAATATGTTATGTATTACCCCATTAAAAGAAATATGTATCATAGTGGTGACGGTGGATCTAATCTCTAGTGTTACACTTCTAGTAGGTTTTGATGGTGGTGGCTTGAGGGATATGTCACTCTAATTTAATGGATGTTTTTGGGATAGTTTTGTTTTTACCATTCCATTAAAGTGATTTTGGTTTTTTTAAGTTGAACTTGTAATTTGATTATTATTGTACCTCGATTGGTTCTGGTCATCTTTTATTGTGATTTTTATTCTTATTTATTTTTTATTGTTATATAATTGGGTAAAATCATTCCAAAGTATTATTGTTGATACCCATGAACTAGTTTATAGCCCATGGGGATTGGGAATGCCCTTACAGCTATGTAATGAATTGGGATGGGTGTCGGGTTGGATGACACCCCAACATGGTTTGTGACACACAACCATCAATATAACGGAATGTTTATAACTATATATCGTTGTACGGTTCATTAAAAATCAACGTTGATTATACTGTATGCTATCAAAAAAATTAAATTTATTGGGCAAAAATATTTCATAAAATCATAGAATCTCACTATCCAAGAGACATGCTCATGGATTGTGATTATTCCTTTGGGATGTTGATATAAACTAACCAGTTGATGAATATGTAATTTTACTTGGTTAATAAATTATCAGTTATTCTCATATTAACATCATTATCGCCCAAGTATTCTATATTTTTTCAGTATTATTGGATAAAAAATAATATAATACCCTCAATATTATTTTTACTACCCTTAACCAATAAAATATGGAATGTTGGTAAAATATATCCTCCACCATATATTGAATGAATTGAATTATGTATTAAAAATTCCATGAGAAATATGTTGTTAATTGTGTATTCACAACATCTTTTTAATAGATAAGTGATTCAGAGGTAGTTATTTGAACATAAATCCATTCCAATATCATTTGGCATGATTATACATTTTAAGAGAAACAAAAATATATTTAATATGAAGTTATATTTAATATGTAATTCTTTTTTATTCATTATTTCACATTTGTGTTTCATGTATTAGATATTTAATATAATATGTTCTGAAAATGTTTGTATTCAAATACAAGAAATATGGATTTTTAGAAAAATTATGGAGATTAAGTTGAAATCACTTTATATGTATAATTTATAATTCTTTGGTCACCCATGAGAGGGAAATAACATTATACTACCCATTGGATAGATTATAGTTTAACAATTATATTTTATTGAGTATTACAAAATAATATGTGAGAAAAAAAGTAAATCCTTAAAAAATTTAATGTCAAATCGGTTAGACTCTGTGAAATATGTGAAGGTAGAGGTATATTTATATACATCAAGTGATTCATTTAAGTATGTTTTGGATTCTCATTAAAGAGATTAATATATATGGTAAAAGATAAATGAATCCTTTTATAGTCTTGTTAGAATAAATTATATCCAAAAAAATCATTTATGATTTAAATGTATAGAGGAGTCACTAATAAACTCATAATTGTTTTTAGTCATGAATGACATGATGGTAGTAAAAATATATTTCTATGATATGTTTTATAGGTATTAAAATCTTTTTATGCTTCCATTCCAAAAATGTTCCCAAAATAGTAACAAAAAAGATAACCATATGTCAACCATATTTACTAATGGGGTCTTACAGGAAATTTTATAAATTAAGTTTAAAATGTAAAAAATGTTTTTGAATGGTACTATTTGATAAATAATAAGTTGATCTTCATAACTAAATCAAAGAAAATGACTAAGTGAATCTCCATTACTTATGCTATAAGTAATCAGTAATTAAAAACCATTAAGATTATAAATTATTATATAAGACTAATTATATAATTATAATAGGATGTAACAATTTTTTATAGATAATGGGTGTATAATGAAAATATTTCAGGTTAAGGCTCTAGATGTTCATGAGATGTCATAGGAAGACTAGTATGTAGAATAATCGGTGAGGTTTTATTAAATAAACAAAAACATGATAGGAAAGTTAAATACATTTTTTTATATTCATCATATTCAACTATACATTATACTATATGAGTAATGAATCATAAAAAAAAATTGGTAAATGATAACCGGTTGTGGTTTTTTTCCATATGAATTTTGAGATATATTTCTTGAATAAAATTTGATAGTAACATTTTGGTAGTTTCTCAAGTAAATACATTTATGGGTATTCATGGGATGGATCATACATCCCATTACTAAAAAATAATGATCAATTACATAACATTTATAAGATTTTAATACATATTATTTGTCAAAAACTATTACCTATAATTATGAAAATATCACTACAAAATCATACATTTCACTGCTAAATTCTATCATTTTAGAATATTAATATAAAGTTAATGTTTGTGATGTGTAATGAATAAGAAATAAAATTTATAAAATTTATAACAATCAAATAAATTTTATGAAATTCAAGGTAATTGAATATACAAAATTATTAAAAAAATATTTTATAGGAGTATTAATGAACAAGGTCCATAGTTCATCATATAGCCTCAACCTTGACCAATAAAAATCATTATCACGGAATACACATATCCATTCCTCCGAAGGACAGTGAACCCCTTGACAGTATGTTTAACTATCCTCTTAGGGAAGGCCATGTTATATCAATGAATACCACATATCCAACCACTAAATTTAAAAAAAAATCCTTAATATTGGAATATACCATGTCAACCATAAAAATAAGTCACCTGCAAGTTAGTATATTCATGTAATATTCAATAAAAAATTACAAGTTGTTTGGAAAATTGGACGAATCACTTTGAACACATTAAATTATAAAAACTACATCCCATAAATTTATTATTTATCATTTCACCCCATATAAAAAATATAGTCCATCCAAAATAATTCATAAATTTATTTTAAATATTTATTAATAATATTCTACTTTTCATTAACATGTCCTTCACCACCACCCCATTTATGTCTCCCTAATAAAAATTTAGCCATAAGTATATTTATGTATCCTTTTCCAACTAATTAACCCTTTAACCAAATCTAATAAATTTTAAGTTATTCCCATTCCATTTAAAAACATTCTAACAATAAATTTAAATCCCACACTTGATTTTATGTTAAAAAATTCTACACATATTTATTCTATTTTAAAATGTAATATCTTTCGTATCAGTAGAAAATAGATGTTGTAGAGGAAATAAGGATGTTTCAAATTCACCACAAAATAACTCGAAAGCTTTTATTCTATTTAATGAACTTACTAACTCTTTTATGATATCTGATGCACCCCCTAAAACATTTTTATGATATTTTTTCCATATATATATTTTTCATAAATAAGAAAATTGTTATCCACAATGCCTCAAACATTTATGTCATAAAATATCCTTCCTATTAATCTTCATAAGGAATTTATACTATCATTCCAATAGTTTTTAATCATTAAGGTCCCATTTCATGTTTAACAATTCCAAAATATTCTAGTTCACTTCATGTAGATTAATAATGAATACAAACTACATATAAAACCAACCAATTCATTAAAAAACATAACTATTCATATGTAAATACATCCCAATATTAATGAGTTAGAAATTTGTCACCTACCTCACTGAATACAAGAACTTCACTTAGTTTATTGTACCCTAACATATATAAAACACATATATTGATGATCCAATGAAAAATAATAATGATTATTCAAATTAAATGAAT
Source organism: Viscum album (assembly GCA_963277665.1). Taxonomy (NCBI): domain Eukaryota; kingdom Viridiplantae; phylum Streptophyta; class Magnoliopsida; order Santalales; family Viscaceae; genus Viscum; species Viscum album. Next base: position 288,205,513 of record OY728148.1, read on the forward strand.
ATAGTGATTAAGACCCAAAAAAATCACCTAAAATGATTCATAAATCACACACACAGACGTATCTGATTTGACAAACAGATAGTGTACCCAATATAGAATGAAGAAAGTATTGGTTCGTGATACCATTTCATTAACGGGATAGTTTAAGGAATTTAATATCATATAATTTTTAATCAAAATACCACTATTATGTATAAATATTTTGATATAGATATAATTTTTGACAACTAAGTGAAAAATATATCAGATATTAAAAATATTATATCATAACACACTATATACCCTACTAAGATACACTGGCTACATGGCTTCCCAACATAAAATAAATACACACCCACTAACAACTTCAAGGATGTAATAGTAGAACAGTCCCACTATATTCACCATCATAAACATAGTACGTCGCTACATAGTACCAAGTGGACTCTTTCAGGACAATCCAATAAGAACCACCTCTAGGTTGCCCCCTCTACATATTCAATCACATAAATCTCTAAGTAATGATTAAAAAAACAACTACCTATATAGTGATGTTAAAAAAGTATATTAGAGGTATTCCTAAAATATTAGTTTTTTACATTGAAGAAACATAATGTGAAGGATTATAACATAAAATTCATTGATAGTTGTGTGGTATTAATCATAGTATTTATCTTTACATGAGGACTGTAATAATTTGTGGAGATATAACATGGGATATCATTGAATATTAAATATTAATCAAGTGTTCTATTTAGTAGAAATATTTTCAATTATCTCAATAGTGTTAGAAATCATGGTCAACATAAAGCTAGTCTATAGAGTAATATAGAAGTAAATTTCATTTATAAGTACATTTTTTAGATCCCCATACAATATTATGTGTCATGCATATGTTGTAGAATTATTTGTACACTCTTTTTATATATTATTTTACATTTAAATTTATCATATTTAACATATTATAGTTCTTGATCCACTATATGATATCCCACAGTCTCATCTCATTCATAGTACTAATAATGGAGAATAAATTTTTTATTTTGTTCAATACAATATCCTACTTCTCGCCATGTTCTCTATACACCCCAATATTAATTCACTACTATATTTGTAAAACAATTTATAATTGATTTGGTAGTAATTGTTTATAACCCATATAAATGATCCACATATTGTATCTGTTTATAACCCCCAATAATCTAACTCTTCTACAATGGTTGGTTATACCCCACAATTGAATTCTTCTATTAATATGGTAATACCCCTAGTCTTGAGCCTCAAAATTAACTAGTTATAAGATATATTTATAAGTTCCTTCTAATGCTTAATGATCCTCTATATGATAATTTAAAACCTTCATCCATTAGTTTACAAAATCACAATTTATCGTATACCCTTTAAGTAACATTCCACCTATGATGGTCTTCCTCAAATAGTTTCTGATCATAGTATATAATAATCATTAACATTCTTAAAAAATGCTTAGGAAATAATTATTTCTTCTAATTAATGAATTTATGGCCTCTCTTTAATGTGTACAACTGATACAGAAAATTATTTAAATCTATATAATTCATGAATTTCATATACCTATCATATAAAACCATAACACACAATATTCCTTGTTTAATTATTTTATGTTCTTAAAAATATATATTTTTAAGGATTTAAATGAATTTTATGGTGCTTTTTGATTTCATGCTTGCAATGATTCTTTATTTAAAAACTGCAAGCAACAATGAATAGATTATATTTTCTATATATATTAAACTATCCTTTAACCATGTTTTTCTTAAAATTAATTATGCATTCACATTAGAGAATTTATTCATTCCCAAGTGTAATCAATGAATTTATGAAAACAATGTGAATTATAATTTTTCTTTATAAGATTCTGGGAAGTTTAATGTTTGGGTAATTCACTAACTTAACTTTCATCATGGAACCTATTCATTGCAAATATATTCAAGTGTGTTAAAAAAGTAGAGTGACCATGTTTTCTCAATATTCATCATTGAATATGAGGTTTATGGAATCCATTATTTAGGAAAATGTTTTCATGGTGGATCTATTCCACTAGAAAAAACATGGGTTCTATTTATTATGTAGTATCCTCTCTCTCATATTATAAGCTCAATATTTATAGGCAATAGCATTTCCTTTCTTTTTTTGATTTTTGAATTTATCATCCTATTTTCAAGCTATGGCAAGAAAAATTTATATTACTAGTTATTATAGTATATAAAATATTTTAAATTGGGTTTCCACATAATGAGATGCTGAAATTCTAGGAATATTTTCATTCATGATGAACTCATCATGTGAATGTAAAAAATATTGCATGATTCATCTATTCATCGATGCATGAATGCATCAGTGCAATATGAATTCCCAATAATCCTCTCATTTCATTATGTCATTATTGGTAAAATATTTACAAAACAATTCATCATGAATGAAAGAATGAGATTTCATGCAAGAAGGTTCCTTAAATTGACTATAATCATATTTTTATTATTTTCAAAAAACCACTTTGTGGTAGAGTGGAAAAATTACAAAAAATAGTCCATGACCAACTATGAAACACAACATCAAACAGAAAAATAGATAGAAGAGTCATTTAAATAAATTTTAAGCCTATTAAAATTATTGCCCCGCAAAAGCTTCCATAAAAGCCGTGTTACCTCTTTGTCCTGATTTTCTGTAATGAGATCCTCAAACCAGGTTAGCAACCTATCCTATGATTGTAATAATTCCTCCATGTTTATCTTTCATTCATTAAACCCTCTTTTCATGATTCGATCTTTCTTGTCGATCCACGCCGTTTGCACCTTGATGGTAGCCACCCGAAGAACTCTCTCATACAACTTCCCACAATCTTCTTCTGAGGCATTGAAAGGAAATGTTGTCTCCATCATTTCCTCCTCTAAATGAATGATAACATCCAACCATTCCTACATCAAAGCCGTAAACCTAATCATATCATCCCCCTGAGGATTTTCCATAATGACCAATCGGGCCCCCTCATTATAGTTCTCCTTGGCATTATCTATAACACCAAGGACACCAACTTGATGAGGAAAATGGATTTTTTTTAGGATCTATTGATATGAGGGCTTGGAAAGAAGGAATAATATTTCCTCTTCCTTTCCTTCCAAGAGTGATTTATAAACCCCTTCGGTTCAACTATGGTGTTTTCCCTTTCATAGTGGATAATATGATATAATCTTATGCCAGTTCCACTTCAATTGACTCCTCCATGGACTCCAAATCAGACTCCATAACCAGATCAGCCTCTTCCTCATCCCCTACCTCAACCTTAGGATTCTCTTCATCTTCCAATACTGCAAAATGGGAAGGAGAGAGGGAATAAATCCTTCCATCCTTGACCATCTCAGCATAGGACTGGACAACCTTCGAGGAATGAACCAGATTTTATAAAGTTATAGACTGCTCAAAAACATGACCCTGAATTGAGACTGAGGGTAATGGTCCTCCCAATCCTTGGCCGAAACACTGGATAGAGCCACCGAAAACTCATCCTCAAGTCCCTTATAAGCAGTTCCCAAGCCAATGGATGTCTAAACTCCGCCTAGATCCTTCTGTAGACGATCGAGATCCACATCCACCTAAGGACCAGAGAACTTAGGTGTAGCCTTCCCAAATGATCCTAAAAGACCCCCCCCCCCTCCCCAAAGTAAAAGGGGCCTCTATAGAAGAGGTAGAAAGGCACGACATCTCCACCCCCAGTTGAACAGGAGACTCACGCTCTTGCACAACACCGAGCTCCTTATCCTGGATAGGAGGAGCAGACTGCACCTCCTTGGACCCATGTTTTTACATAACAGATCCTGAGCCTTCAACAGGGAAAGCACCCCCACCCTCAACCTGGACTGAGACACCTTCATCTGCCCCTAGAATTTGCACCGAAACCATTGTTGTTGACCTTTTATGACACTCCTCAGAACAGTTACCCTGTCTATTGTAGAAGGAACAGAACGACGACCATGATTCATAGAGAATATTTTGATCATACTTGTATTGTCCCTCAACCATGATCCAAACCCTATTGGGAGGAGGCCTGGAGAGATCCATTTAGACACAAATAAGTTCCACAATTGGGTGCAGCATGCAATCAGTCCGCCAATCAGAACAAAGGAATCAGCCAATTGAATTACCTATTGAACGCAGGAGAGCCGGATTTTGGAATGGCAGCGGTAAGCCTGGAAGATGTATCCAGATTGCTGAAGAAGAGGAGTCGTTATTCATGTTCATGTCGAACATCCAGCAATGTAGGTGGAACTGAAACCCTCAAAAGTATTTTCTTTCACGAGACCACACCACATCCAAATCGTCCTCGTCGGTGAGGCAAATTAAAAATTGGTGCGGCCCAAGAAGACCGACAACCACACGATGACCTAACCCCCATGCCTCATTAATGTACCTATTGAACAATTTCACTGAAGGTCATCGACGAACGAACTTTGCAATCAGAGTCATGGAAAGAAGCGAAGAAGCATCGGAGAATTCCTGAGAAGAATCTGGAACCACCGGATGGCCATTCCCAATTCCCGGGACCTTCATAAAAAACTCTATAAGGGGGAAGAAGGAGCGTCACATTGGAGGAAAACCCCCATGTGAGAGATCCTTCCTCTCCCCCTAAGGAGGAGGGGCTATCGTCGCTGCCATGAAACCTAGGGCATCGCTCCCCACGGGGAAGAATGCTGGGGAGAGATCCTAGAAGGTTCATTAAATTATTTTCCCAAAAACTCAAATATTTGAGCTTAGCTCAATGATGGTGGTTGCAACATGTGTAGACCCTTACAAAATTAGAACTCTCTGGCATCATGATGTTGAAGGAGATAAATATAGATTATTAGAATATCCAAATTATTATATCAAAAATATATGGTTCTTATGTTCCTTATTTAACATGTACGAATTATATTTTGTGTTTGTTAGTCTGGAATTATACTTCCCTTATATTTAGTGCTTCTATCTTAACTTCTCTGTTCTATAAACCCATTAAGATGGCAGTGTGTTTTGCACCCAAAACACATTACAAACCATGGTATTCATGGAAATAATCTCACATGGACCCAGCCAATCATTCCATATGATTGTTCTCACTTTCCCGACCTAGTAGGATTAATGAAAACCCAATCACAAACCTACCTCCAACCAGGGTTTTTGGAAAATCGCTCCCTGGTGGTAGATGTCTCCTACCACATGTGTATGATTTAGTTAGTCCATTTTGATTTCCTACTATTGTATATGTTTTTTGTATAAGTTGAATATTATATTACTTAGAAAAATTATATGTATAGAGTATAATTCCAAATGTTCATCAATTATTCATTATGTAAGTACATTTTACAAGGAATTTATAAATTATTCTTCATCTTCTAACATTGTTGTAGATAATGTGTCATTGTTGTTGACACGTGTCTTGGAAGATAAGATCATTTAAACAACCACCAAAATTAAAAGTATATAACTTCTCAATAATGACATAAAATTCCATCAATTGGACAACTAATAATTCTCCAAGAATTACCACTTTATCTTAAACTCACCAAACACATTTTGATAGATTGTCGACAACAAATGTATTATAGGTCCAAATATATTTTCCATGGGAGAATCTTTATTTAAAATTTACATAAGTATATATATACATTTTCTCCTAAAACAATATAACATCTCTAATTAAATGGTCTCATAAGTGATGTTCATTGAAAATCATTGAAGAAAATATTAAAATATTACTCCATATAACAAATATTATATTATTATACCTAAATATCAAGATCATGTTGTGATATTTCATTATCATCTCTATTATCCAATGTAGTTACCTAATATATCTATACATCTCCCATTATAATAATATAATTTAAATAAATTTTTGATTTAATTATATTTCTAACCCACTATTGAGATCGGTGTTTCTATCCTTGATCAATTTCTATATATTTTTCAAGAAAAATATCAATTTATCAAATAAATCTATGATCATTCCCAATTTTTTTGATGAAATAAAAGATCTAGAAAACAACCATAAATATATTTTTTATATTTATGTGTCCATATAAATTTATCAAATCACTCATTAATGTTTCTTCACCAATTAAATCTAAAAAACAATATTTTCTAAAAATTGGATACCTTATTTAGATTCAAAATTAGATTTTTCATTTTGGAATCTAGCACCACTATAAAGCATAATAATGAGATCTTATTTTAATTCAATCAACAAGAATAAATTAATGATTAATAATAAGTACTAAATGATCTTAATTTAATAAAATCAAATTAGATTCACAATTAATTTATTTATATTTAATTTTAACACCCAACGAATACATCACCCAAGAAAAGGTAATCTCTATTTATTAAATAACATATCAAATAACAAAAGTATAACGAATAATATACATGGACATAATTTCTGACTTATTATGAATAATAAATTAAATCATAAGGTTGATCCTATATAACAATAAATAATTCTTCATCAAGGATAGTGAAAAATATTCATTAACCAACAAACTAACACATTCCTCATGAGGGAATAGTCAAAAAAATTGCAGACATATAACTATTGTTGGGAAACACCAATGCATGAAGTCTAATATCAAACCCCAATAAGTGAGTAATCCACATGTACCAATGTAAATTCCAATCTATTTAGGACATATGAAAAAAACATTTATAAAATACAAGAGACAAATTTAAGATCAAGTATCAGATAAAATCAACAAACAATCCTCATAAAAAGATCGATATCCATGAAACACAACAATATTAAAAAATATTTTGTTAAATAACATATATAGGAGTAATAGGGATACATTGATATCCAAAAAAACATTCATGAACCAGTACAATAGATAAGCTAATGTGAATTGATTTTTACCATAGGTTATTTCAAATTCTAATGAAAACTTCATCGTATGAGTATAAAAGCATTATTGGTTTGAAGAACTAATCCTGAATAAAAAAATTTCTAAATTTATGATCATGGTCATAAAGAAACATCACCCTAATGTTTGGCCAATTTCAACATATCTAAGATGATCTTCAATGGATAATAATCATTGTCCAAAGCTTTTACAAGAACGAATTCTCTTAACCCGGGTTTTAATTCTATCGATGATCGACAACATAAACATACAACATGTCAAAAAAGATAAAATATTTCAATATGTAAATTATATAATGTTTTTTATCTAGTATAATTTTTAAATATTGATCAAGAATAGTGAATAACTCCCGGGATGAAGAACCCAAAATATAATCATAATTTTGGTGTTGAAAAGTGGTGTTAGAATTAAGGAGAAGGTCACAAAAATACTAGATATGATCCGTAGGGTGTAAGAAATAAAATGTGGAATAAGGGGATAATAAATAGTGAGTGCAGATACCATTTTATGGAAAATTAATAAAAACTCAAGGTCCTCATGGAGGTCATTTGAAATCCATCAGCTACCTGATGTCTAATAGGATGATTAATTTCTTCTCAAGATCACTATATACAGGCTGAGGGATTATTTTTAGAATTAAAACAAACATTGAGCAAAACAATCTAGCCTATATCCTCTAACTAGATGGTCAATGAGAATGTTTTTTTCTCAAGACGCTATAAAAATTCCCCAATCCCTACCTCAACCCATATCGGGCTACTTAAATTATAAAATTGTTCCTCTAAATGATTAAAAAACTTCAAAAAAAAGGTATCAAAAATTTAAATGATGAATAACTAAAATATAAGTTTTATACCCCCCCCCCCCCCCCATGACTTCTATTCCTTGAGTAGAATCTAATGTGGTGTCATAAAACAGTAAGGTCCAACACACCTAAATTTCAGCCTCCCTTTCTCATGTATCTTCCTGAACACACATGACATAGCACTAATCTCAAAAAAGTGGAATATATTCCCCATAAAAAAACATAATTAATTATTACTTTTTCTGAATAGACCATTTGGAAAAATTATACATCCTTCTCCAACTCTATAGTCTCATATTTGAGAACACACGTATAATCTGGATAATACATCCAATTTTTAGAAACATGGAACACATTTTTCTTATGTTATTACCTTGGAGGTAGTGTAACTGATGGACCATAATCTAGATTAATTAAATTATCACAAATTCTAAAATGTACAAGTGTTCCAATATGTATTTCATTCTAAAATATTTATATTCTTACTGAGGGGATAACCAACGAAAAATTTATCACCCATAGAAAACCGAAAGGTTTATCTCCATTTGTCAGTAAAAAACTTTTTCCTATTATGACCCATAATAAGTCGTTTTCAAATCATCTAAACATGGTTTGAGTTCCTTTTTACCATACATGGCACAATAATTTTAGAATCACTGGCCTTATTCTACCATAATAATTATCTACATGGACACATATATAGAGACTCAAATGGATCCATATAAATAGAGGAATTGAAACTATTATTGTAGTTGAACCTTTAAAAATCAAAATGATCATCCCTAACTCTTGTAAAATGATGAATACATTCCCAATTCATATACTCTAATGGTTATATTATATTTTCTAACTATATGTATGCCTGAGAATGAAAGGATATACCAAACATCAACTAATCACCGGTATTATTCTATTATCCTTTACAAAAACCATAATTTAAAATGGGTGTCACTATTACATACCGCAATATAAAGAACTCTATAATATCCCACAGTCTTTAAAAAATATAGTTTTCCATGATCCTCTACTATTTTTATCTCTCACATCAGTATGTAGTGAGAAACTATCTTCAAGAGGTCCATAATCATTAAAATTGTGTCTCAATCTCTTGGGATCTAGGGAATCCAACCCACAATGAATGATTTCCCATCTCCCTAATGTTATATAAGAAATGGGTGTGGATAATGTATCCCTCCAATTCTCTAATTCTCAACCTCTATCATATGAAACGTCATAAAATGATATAAAAATCCTTCAATGTCTCTCTATATTATATGAAACAATACTTACATCATAACACTGTGATACATCTTGGTCAACATGGGGTTCACTAACCACTACAAATCATGTGAGAATATACTCAACTCCTCTATTATTGAATATGGAACCATATCTATATTATGAACTAGATTTACTCAACATCTTTCAAGAACCCTACTAGGAATAGAAACATTGGAATACAAACTCTCATGATTTTTCACACACTCGAAAAAAATATTTTGATGTTCCATAACCCATTATATCAATGAGGGCATGATTTCAAAGGGCTAAAAATCATTATCACCCAGATAATATGAAATACACACATGTTTATATTCCATCTAAGCGATGAGATTCATTCCAACTTCTAATTTATGTACTCTCACTTCATAAAAGTTAATAAAATTCAAATTATCTTTTACTATGAAATAAAATTTAATCAACCTAGGAGTCGCACCAAACAAAACATCAATCTAAAATTAAACTCTCTTATGTAGAGGTAACCTCAAAAAATCATCTGTAAAGTAATCCATGTAAAGTTATACCACCGAAGGATATGAGGGACTCACTATCTGATCCATTGGAATGATCTTTCCAATCATATATATTATAAATACATCAATCTAATGAGTATCTATCCCCACTCTAAAAACCTCAACATTCAATTCACTATTTAAAAAAACTATTACCCGATTTTAAATAAAAAGGTCACTCACCATTGATAAAAATTTATATTTACACATTAAATAGTAAACTAGTCCATTTCATGGATTGCGTCAAAACCTATCATCTCAAGAATTTTGAATGACCAAATATGAAAGAATCCAACATCCATCGATGTAAAATTTGTAGAACTATGATGATAGTATACATTCCCTACCAAGAGAGTATCAATAGATAATTTCTCAAAATATAATTTAATTGTAGAATCATTCATTGAATTCAATTGATATGATATGTGTAATGGACCGAGTTCTTAGGGATACATTACTTTGTAAAAATCTGATGCTGGGTGTTCTGGGCAGTCTGGGAAAGTTATCAAGGCTTCTCCCTAACTGTAGGCCTACCAGTAGCCTTAGCCTACCAGTAGCAGGCCTATCGGTAGCTCGGTCTACTGGTAGCTACAGCCTACCAGTATCTCGGCCTATCGGTAGCTCGGTCTACCGGTAGCCGTAGTCTACCGGTAGCTCGGCCTACCGGTAGCTCGGTCTACCGGTAGCCGTAGCCTACCAGTAGCTCGGCCTATTGGTGACACGTCCTACCAGTAGATGTAGCCTACTGGTGGCTCGGATACAGGTAGCTGTCAGGTACCAGTATCTCAGCCTACCGGTAGATCTCAATTACCGGTCGCGTCAGCCACCGGTAGCTCTTGGCTACTGGTGGCTCTCGCCTACCCCCACAGGTTTTCCAGTCGCGCCTCCTATTTGTGCAAATTGGGTTTTAAACCCTATTTTGATCCCTTTAAGCTTGTTTTAAATCCCAGTAACACCCATTAATGGAATTTAATTAAATTTTTAAGAGGTACCCTAGTGGTCCATCGGTTTAAACTGCCCCTAAAGGTGGGGACCCTTTAATGACATGTGAGGCCGCATGGTCAAGCCACGACCCTGATCCTTACGTGGTTTTGCATACTTATCTCAACCGTCCCCAATCCTTATAAACTAAAGGCTTCTCCCTAGGTTTCTTTACCTCAATCTCCCTCCCATCGTTTCATCTGCTCATGCTTGAGTTCCCGAGGCCCCACCCTTTCAAATCACGCATACCCTGTTACTAGCGCTAGCACGTGAAGATAAACTTCGATCGTTGGTCAATCAGGTAGGTTTTCACTTTCGTCTCTCCTTTATGTGTATCATGCGGCATGGGTATGCTTTGGTTTCTGTAGAATTGGATGAACCAAACTTTAATGAAGACAATAAACGGATTATAAAGAATAAAGGGGAGGGGTGTGATTGATGATTCTTTATTTGATGATTTCTAAATTGTGTGGGCTTACACCCACTGAAAAATCAAGGTCGTTGGTGGTCATTGTATGTGAACTAATGAACCCTTACCTCTTGTTATGTTTAAATGGCTTATATTGTGATTGTGAACCTCTACTGTGTAAATTAATTTAGTTAATTATGTATATTCAGCTGAATACATTGAAATCACCAGGATCAACCCTTTCTGTGGTAGCCCCGGCTAAAGCACACCAAGATTGAAATCATGGAGTGTGTTAGATCTTTTAAATCTGAAAATATCGGTATGGGCCTGCTTTGTGTTGGTGGTAGTGGTTTGGTTATTTCCTTTCACGGTACGATTGTTGGGTGATGTGGGTGGGGATGGGATCCCCCGTGGTTATGCTTTCAGTTGTGAATTTCAGGTAGGGCGGTTACTTTGATTATATCACGAATTGGGGTGGGATCCTCTGTTGTTGAGAAACTATCATCTCCTAGTTTTTGGGAGACACAGGGCAGTGTCTCAAGGTTTCATTTTCTTCCATTACTTCAAGAGATCTCACTATCCCCCCCTTTGGTCGTAGAAGGTGTAGGCAGTATCTTGGGGTTTTCCTTGTTCCAGTACTTTGAGGGACTCATTACCCCTTTTGTTATTGTGACATTACAAGAGAATTGTGTGTGCATGTTTAAGTTGATGTTTGACTGTACTCTTCCCTAGGATTGTTCTTATTCTTTTTAGTTTCCCAAGTAGGTGGAGAAACTTATTTAAAAATTATTACTGAACATGAAAACAAGAATGGGACAAATGGTTTTTGGTTTGGTGAGAGTTGTGACATGGACATGGGTGCTAATTTTGTCCTTTAGGTTGTCTAAATAAAAACCTAGATTTGGGTGAGTGCTTGTTACCTATACATATACTTGTAGTTTTGTGTTTCTTATTCACGCCCCACCCAAGTTGAGAACTTAGTGCCAAACACCCCCATTCCATGGGGGAGGGTGTTGTTTCCAACACTCCTATTAGTGACTGGTTATTAGCTCCTTTCTGCTCCCTTTCTCGGATAGCCCAACTACCATCAGGTAGGCTGTGATGGCCTGAAGTCCATTATTGGCCCAGGAATCTTCGGGCAGGGTAGTGTGGTGTTTGGCCCAGGTGTGTGAAGGCAGGTTGTTTCCCAATTGTCTTCGGTCTGAGTCCCATGTGTCTTCGGGTGTGGCAGTGGTTGGTTCGGCCTAGGTGTTTGAGGGTATGGTTAGGTGTGGTGGTTGTGGCTCAGGTGTCTGCAGGCGGGATGTGCAGTTGTGGCCCAGGTGTGTGCGGGCGGGGTTTGGTAGTGAGACTGCGTGAGGATATGGCCCAGGTGTGTGCAGGCGGGTGTGGCAGTGGGACTTTGGTGAGAATGGCGGGATTGGTTTGATGCGTAGGATGACTTCAATAACCAGCGGAAAAGTGGCGCGGGGTACCCAAACATCGATGTGATTTTATTATACATTACTTCCTTGCGTTATTTGGTGAGTGTGGACAGTGAGTGAAATGGATGAACTCCTTGATAGTGTTTGGTTGTCTGCTTCTCACGGGACATTAGTACGTCTCCCCACTTGTGTAAGAGATTCTTTGGTTTTTCCCTAATGATAATACTTGTATGCTCACCCTACATATATAAAACTGCTTTCAGGTTTCCTGGAGGACTTCGAGGATCACGCGGGACCTTACTAGTGTTGACTTATGGGACAGCTACTATTGTTTCTTTTCTTTTCTTGGTATTCCTTTTTTCCTTTGGGGTTTTGTAACTTGTATCTTTTGCCTTTGAACATGCATGTGGGAATGGTTTACTTTCAGCCGTACTTGCACTTTTATTTTGGGTGTTGTGGGATTTTCTATCTTATCTCCTGATCCTATTAAAAGAAAAAATGTAATGCCTTCCATTTAGTGTGTGATTCTATAACCTTGGTGTTGGTCTCCACTCCAGGACCTACTGAAGGCGGGTTTCGAGGGTAATTATCTCTCCTTCAATATAAAGAAGGAAGGACCTGGAAATCTACTGACCCTTCCCTCCTTTTGGTGAAGGCAGGTCGTGACAGAATGGTATCAAATGCATGATGGTTGAGAGATAGGATGGAGTCTGGAGTTAGGCGTAGTGAGGATTGTATGGGATGGTAGGGCGACAATGTTGGGTGACCTTGATGTGTGAATTTGGCCAGGGAAGACCGTCTAGGACATGATATTTTAGGTCCCTCCATGATCCGATGCATTGAATCTGGACCTACCGAACGACTAAGTGAGGCCACAATGATTGCAGGGTAGAGACCCTAGGAAAGGTACATGAATCATAATAACTTGTGTTCTTTTTGTTTTGTGGGTGTTTTGGGAATTGAAATCAATAAGAAGTTTAAGAATTTTTTTTAAGAATAATATTCTGCACTACTTGGGCTTAGGCATTCCTTGTTTACCTTGCAGCTGGGAGGCGACCACGGGTGGTACGGGCGATCGAAGCCCAAGAGGTTGACTTGTCTGATCGGCAGAGGATTGATCGAGAGGAAGAAGACAACAAGTTGAATAAGACACTTCGGGCCTTCCAGCCACAGACCCACGAGAAATATGAGGACAGCACCTCTGACATGAAGATGGAGAGCTGGCTAGAGAATCTGGTGATAGCCTTCAGCCTGATTCGGGCCCCGATCGAGTACTGGGTTCCTATGGCTGTCAGATAGATGCGGGGAGCGGCACGTCAATGGTGGAAACTTTATCTAGGGGAGAGGAGAGAGGCTGAGGTGGCTTGGGCTGATTTTGAGAAGGTGTTCCGGGTGGAATTCCTCTCTTCTATGATGAAGGTAGAGAAGTGGCAGGAGCTACTCTCCCTCCAGCCAGGGAGTATGTTAGTAAGGGAGCTGGGAATCAAGTTCAAGGACCTCCTACGTTTTTCTCTAGACCTCTTTCTAGACCAGGATTCTCAGGCAAGACGTTTAGAGGAGGCACTTCGACCCTCCGTCCAGATACCCCCTTCACCCTGCCGACGTACTTGGAGGTCCAGAAGAAGGACGAAGTGGTGGAGAGGATGCACGCTCTAGGAGGTTTGTCATGATAGGGGATCAAGCTGGGATCATCGAAGGGGAAGGCCGTCATTACCAAGCCTCAAGCGTCGGGACCCTCCAGGTTCCGACCAATAGGGAACAGACTGCAGCAGTTCTAGTTCCGGTCCCCCAGTCCTCACCCTTTCCTTTCAGGCCCAGGACCGAGGTGCTTTATTTGAGGGAGCCATAGACATCTCCGGAATCAGTTTCCGGACGGAGTATAGTACGATGGTGGTGGACAGGCCCAGCACCCACCCCAGCAGCAGCTTCCAGCTATGCCTTTCCAGCAGCAGCAGTAGGGGCAGCGAGCTCCCGCTCCTCTGAGGGCAGACATTGCAGGAGGAGGCTGACCTCAGGGCGCTCCTCAGGGACCTCGACCAGGGCTTGGTCGGGGAGGCGGCCGAAAGACAAGGGGCAGTGGAGCTAGGTGTCAATAGTTTCACACCGCAGAGGCAGCAGTTCCAGTGGGACCTATGGTTGTTTGATGTATGATCAGTTTGTTTAGCACCCTTTCATATTCCTTGTTCGATACCGGAGCTTCGAACTCTTTTGTTGCACCTAGTCGAGCTCGTGCCTTGGTTCTAGATACCGAGAGACATCCATTGCCCCTGGTACTAAGAACACCAGTCGGAGGTCATACCGACTTGTTATATGTTTGTCGAGGGTGCAGACTGATGATATGGCCACATCAGTCGGTCAGGGATCTACTACTGCTATAGATACAGCCATACAATATCATCCTAGGCATCGAATGGCTGTTCTCTATGTGTGACATCATCGACTGCTTCTGAGAAAGGGTTGTGTTCTGAGACATGGGCGGTCGGCATGTTACTTTCACAGGCAAGCGGAGCAGTCAGTAGATAAGCAGGCGAGAGGAACCCCTCCACTCCTTGTTAGCCAAGCTATCAGTAGAGTCAGTAGATGGTAAAATGGTGGAGGTTCCAGGAATCGTCAGTGAGTTTCTGGACATCTTTCCTGAGGAAGTGACGACTCTACCCCCACGACATGATATCGAGTTTGGGATAGACTTGTATCCTGGTGCTCATCCGATTTCGATGGCTCCTTGCCGGATGTCACCTTCAGAGCTACGGGAGCTACGAATTCAGATTGACGATCTAATTAAGAGGAGTTATGTTCGACCAAGTACGTCACCATGGGGTGCTCTAGTCCTGTTCGCAAAGAAGGCTGATGGTGGTCTCAGGTTGTGCATAGACTACAGGAGGCTGAATTAGGTGATGATCAGGAATTGCTACCCTCTTCTGAGGATAGGTGATCTTTTAGACTAGTTGAATGGTTCAGGATGGTTCTCAAAGATCGACCTATGGTCTGGGTATCACCAGTTGAGGGTGAAAGAGGGTGACATCCCAAAAATGGCCTTCAGGTGAAGATATGGACACTTCGAGTTCATATTCATGCCATTTGGTGTTACAAATGCCCCGGCTGTGTTTATGGGGCTTATGAACTCCATATTTTAGGAGTACCTGGATCGGTTCGTAGTTGTGTTCATTGTTCATCGACGATATCCTGATATATTCAAGATCAGAGGAGGACCATGTGGGGCACCGGAGGATGGTTTTGGAGGTCCTCCGACAGCACCAGCTCTATGGGAAGTTGTCAAAGTACAAATTCTGGACACGGGAAGTGCACTTCCTTGGGAACGTAGTATTCGAGAAGGGGGTAGCAGTGGACCCATCAAAGGTTGAAGCAGTTGTTTCTTGGGTAGCACCCAAAAATGTGGCATAGGTTCATAGTTTCCTCAGGCTGGTGGGTTACTATTTGAGGTTCATACCCAACTTCTCCCGATTTGCGGCCCCTTTGATATCCTTGACCAAGAAGGACCAGGTTTTCATGTGGAGTGAGTAGTGCAAGGCAGCCTTCAGCTATCTGATGGAGACGTTGGTTAGTTACCCAGTGCTGAGAATGCCAGAAGAAGGGGCGGCGTATGAGGTTTTCTATGATGCTTCAGGGCAAGGCCTTGGATGAGTGTTTATGTAGTAATATGGAGTGATCTCTTATGGGTCTAGGCAGTTACGCCCTCATGAGAATAATTATTCCACCCACGACTTGGAGCTTCCAACGGTCGTTGTTTCGCTAATGTTATGGCAGCATTACCTCATTGGAGAACGCTTTGTGGTCTTCACAAATCACAAAAGTTTGAGGTATATCTTCTCCCAGAGGGACCTAAACTTGCGACAAAGAAAGTGGAACGAGTTTCTCCAGGATTATGACTTTGTGATTTTCTACACTTCAAGGAAGGGGAATGTAGTGGTCAATGACTTGAGTAGGGGATCGCAGAAGGATGCAGTCTGAGAGTCGGCAGACACCTGGAAGGCAGTGGAGGAGTTGGCTTCCTTGCACTTGGATGTGAGGATGGATGGTGGTAGAGGTTTCCTGTATCAGATGACAGTATAGTCATCTCTATTTCAGAAAGTGGAGGAGTCTCAGTGGGGAGACCCAGAGTGTGAAGTGAGTCATGACCTAGTTGACCAGAGAAATGCTCTGGAAGAATGGTTGGAGGATGGTCAGATCCGAATGTTTTTCTGAGGAAAGCTATTTGTTCCAGAGGCGATGCGTGGAAAGTGAGTTCCACAACTCATCCCTAGCAGTGCACCTAGGATTTTCCAAGATGTACCAGGGTCTGAAGAGACAGTTCTGGTGGCTCGTAGTAAAGTGAGTTGTGGCAGAGTTTCTGGCCAAGTGCCTAGTGTGTCAGTAGGTGAAGGCTGAACAACGAGTTCCAGGCGGTTTGCTGTAGTCACTAGATGACACCGAGTGGAAGTGGGAGGAGATATCGATGGATTTCATCACGGGACTACCCATGGTTCAAGGGGGATACGATACCATCTAGTTAGTAGTATACCGATTAATGAAATTGGCTCACTTTAAGGTGATTAAGGAGTCGAGTGCAGTGGATGATTCGCCACGATGGTACGTGGATGAGGTGGGGTGGTTGCATGGAGTTCTGAGATCCATAGTCTCAGATAGGGATGCACGGTTTACCTCAAGATTCTGGATAGGATTGCAGCATGCTTTTTTCACCCAGCTATGTCTTAGCACTGCTTTCCATCCCCAGACAGATGGACAGACAGAGCACACCATCCAGACCATGGAGGATATGCTGCAGGCATGTGTTCTAGACTCATGAGTATCGTGGGTGTGGCACATACCTTTGATAGAGTTCGCCTACAAAAATATATATCACTCCACCATTGGTATGGGCCCATTTGAAGCCTTGTACGGGAGTCCATGCTGCTCACCTTTGTGATGGACCGAAGTCAGAGAGGTAGGCATCCTTGG
Source organism: Viscum album (assembly GCA_963277665.1). Lineage (NCBI taxonomy): Eukaryota > Viridiplantae > Streptophyta > Magnoliopsida > Santalales > Viscaceae > Viscum > Viscum album. The sequence goes on from OY728148.1 coordinate 288,222,789, forward strand.
CCCGGAGGTGGTGCAGAGCACGATGGAGAAGGTTCAGCTTATACAGGAAAGGATGAAGGCAGCCCAGGACCGACAGAAGTCATACGATGATACCAGGAGAAGGCCCTTGGAGTTTGAGATTGGAGACCACGTGTTCTTGAAGGTATCCCCTCGGCGTGGGAAATGGAGGTTCAACAAGGGGAGTAAGCTTTCTCCCATGTTCATCGAACCCTTCAAAGTGTTGTGGCGGGTCGACGAAGTGGCCTATCGGCTAGCGTTACCGCCGCCTTTTGTGCAAATACATGACGTCTTCCATGTGTCTCAGCTCTGCCAGTATCTGTACGACGATTCACACTACCCCGACTGGGGAGATCTAGACATCGAGGACTACGTGACCTTTGTTGAAAGGCTAGTGATGATCAAGGATCGTGAGGATAAGGTTCTTCATGGGTGAACCATTCTCTTGGATTGTGTGTTATGGAGACATGGTGGGCTTGAGGAGAGTACTTGGGAGAGGGAAGAGCATATGCATTCCCAGTACCCAGATTTTTTTTGAGTTTTGTACTGTTCAATTTATACATGTTGTGGTGGAGCGTTTTACCTTGTTGGATATGAAATATGTGGTTTTCTTTCCTCTGAATGTGTGTGAAAATTCCTGGCTATGAGGAGGAGAGGACCAGACCCCTAATCAAGATGCATTAAGGTGGATGTGATTAAACTCCTGCGGGTGAGTCAGTGCCGCCCAAAGAGGACAATATCTTGACATGGGGGAAGAGACTCCCCAACCCACATGACTAGGCAGTTTGACATGGTATGTCACTTGGTTCTTCAAAGGGAGGTGTTTTTAGTTTATAATGAGGTTCACTCCTGAGAGGTATCTTTCGAGGTGGTTGTTCGTACCCTCTATTTCCTTGTGGGTTGTTTTGATTCTTGAGGGAGAGAATAGTTTGAGAGGTATCTAATGTAATCGCCCTCGTTCTTGGGGATCCATTACTTTGTAAAAATCTGATATTGGGTGTTCTGGGAAGTCTGGGAAAGTTATCAAGGCTTCTCCCTAATGGTAGGTCTACCAGTAGCCTTAGCCTACTAGTAGCAGGCCTACTTGTAGCTCGGTCTACCAGTAGCTACAGTCTACTGGTAGCTCGACCTACTGGTAGCTCGGTATACCGGTAGCCGTAGCATACTGGTAGCTCGGTCTACCGGTAGCTGCATCCTACCACGGGCTCGTCTACTGGTAGCTGTCAGATACTGGTAGCTCGGCCTACCGGTAGTTGTCAGATACTGGTAGCTCGGCCTACCGGTAGCTTTTCTACCGGTGGATGTAGCTTACCGTTAGCTCTTCTACCGGTGGCTCTCGTCTACCCCCACGAGTTTTCCAGTCACGCCTCCTGTTTGCAAAAATTGGGGTTTAAACACTATTTTGATCCCATTAAGCTTGTTTTAAAGCCTAGTAACGCCCATAAATGGCGTTTAATTAACTATTTAAGAGGTACCCTTGTGGTATGTTGGTTTAAACCACCCCTAAAGATATGGACCCTTTAATGACGTGTGGGGCCGCATGGTCAACCCATGACCCCACTCCTTATGCAATTTCACGTTCTTATCTCAATCGTCCCCGGTCCTTATAAACTAATGGGTTCTCCCTGGGTTTAATTTTTTCAATCACCCTCCCATCACTTCATCTGCTTGTGCTTGAGTTCCCAAGGCCCCACCCCTACAAATCACACATCCCCTATTACTGGTGCTGGCGCGTGAAGATAAAATTTGATTGTTGATCAATCAGGTAGGGTTTCACCTTCGTCTATCCTTTATGTGTATCATGCGGGGTGGGTATGCTTTGGTTTCTATAGAATTAGATGAACAAAACTTTGATGAAGATAATAAATGGATTCTAAAGAATGATGGGGAGGGTGTGATCGATGATTCTTTGTTTGATGATTTCTAAATTGTGCGGGCTTACGCCTACTGAAAAATCAAGGCCTTTGGTGGTCTTTGTCTGTGCACTAATAAACCCTTACCTCTAGTGATGTTTAAATGGCTTGTATCATGATTGTGAACCTCGACTGTGTAAAGGAATTTAGTTAATTATGTATATTCGGATGAATAAATTGAAAGCATCGGGATCAACCCTTTCTGTGATAACCCCGGCTAAAGCACACCGAGATTGAAATCATGGAATGTGTCAAATCTTTCAAATAAGAAAATACTGGCATGGGCCTTCTTTGTGTTGGTGGTAGTGGTTGGGTCATTTCCTTTCATAGGCTGATTGCTGGGTGATGTGGGTGGGGATGGGATCCCCTATGGTTATGATTTCAGTTGTGAATTTCATGTCGGGTGGTCACTTTGATTATATCATGAATTGGGGTGGGATCCTCTGTTGTTGAGAAACCGTCAGCTCCTAGAATTTGGAAGACATGGGGCAGCATCTCGGGTTTTCCTTTGATTCCATTACTTAGAGGGATCTCACTAGCCCCCCCCCCTTTAGTCGCAGATGGTGTAGGCAGTATCTTGGGTTTTTTCTTGTTCCAGTACTTTGAGGGACTCCTTACCCCTTTTGTTATTGTGACTTTACAAGAGAATCATGTGTGAATTTTTAAGTTGATGTTTGACTGTACTCTTCCCTTGGCTTGTGATTATTCTTGCTAGTTTCCCAAGTAGGTGTTGAAACTTATTTAAACATTATTACCGAACATAAAAACAAGAATGGGACAAATGGTTTTTGGTTTTGTGAGAGTTGTGACTTGGACATGGGTGTTGATTGTGTCCTTTAGGATGGATGAAGAAAAACCTAGATTTGGGTGAGTTCTTGTTACCTATACATATACTTTTTGTTCTGTGTTTCTTGTTCGCGCCCCACCCAAGTTGAGAACTTAGTGCCGAATAGCCCCATTCCATGGGGGGGTGTTTTTCCCAACACTCATACTAGTGACTGGATATTATCTCATTTCTCCTCCCTTTCCCGGATTGCCCAAGTACCTTCAGGCAGGCTATGATGGCCTGAAGTACATTATTCGCCCAAGATTCTTTAGGCAGGGTAGTGTGGTGGTTAGCCCAGGTGTGTGCAGGCAGGTTGTTTCCCAAGTGTCTTGGGGATGAGGCCTAGGTGTCTTCGGGTGTGGTAGTGGTTGTTTTGGCCTAGGTGATTGAGAGTATGCTTACGTGTGGTGGTTGTGGCCCAGGTGTATTCGGGAGGGATGTGCAGTTGTGGCCCAGGTGTGTGTGGGAGGGGTTTGGCAGTGGGACTGCGTGAGGATATGGCCCAGGTGAGTGCGGGCGGGTGTGGAAGTGGGACTACGGTGAGAATGGCGAGATTGGTTCGATGCGTAGGATGACTTCAATAACCAGTGGGAAAGTAGCATGGGGTACCCAAACATCTATGTGCTTTTATTATAAATTAGTTTCTTTCATTATTTGATGACTGTGGCTGGTGAGTGGGATGGATGAACTCCTTGATTGTGTTTGGTTGTATTCGTATCACAAGACTTTAGTACGTCTCCCCACTTGTGCATGACAGTATTTGGTTTTTCCCTACTGAGTATACTTGTATTCTCACCCTACATATATAAAACTGCTTTCAGGTTTCCAGGAGGACTTTAAGGAATGTGCGGGACCTTACTAGCATGGACTTTTGGGACAGCTGCTGTTGTTTCTTTTCTTTTCTTGGTATTCCTTTTTTCCTTTGGGGTTTTGTAACTTGTATCTTTTACCTTTGAACATGCTTGTGGGAATGGTTTACTTTCATCCGTACTTGCACTTTTAGTTTTAGTGTTGTGGGATTTTCTATCTTATCTCCCGATCCTATTAAAAGAAAAAGGGTAATGACTTCCATTTAGTGTGTGATTCTATACACTTGGCGTTGGTCGCCACTCCGGAACCTTCTGAGGTGGGTTTTAGGGGTCATTATCTCTCCTTCAACATAAAGAAGGAAGGGTCTGGCAATCTTCTGACCCTTCCCTCTTTTTAGTGAAGGAAGGTCATGATAATATGAATGAATATTATTCTCTTATATTAATACATATATATATATATATAATAGAATAAAAAAATTGATATCTCATACTATAGAAGCCTCATCACCAATATCCTCTCATATATGATCAACTATATATGCTCTTTTGGATACTACTAAGGGACACCTCATAGTCTTGTGTGCCGCCTAATTTATTTACCATTATGAGTTATGTACCTACTAATATGGTCATGTTCCTATTAAATTTTAGTGTATTCTCATAGTATAATCTGAAAGGAACTTCATATGGTCTATATTTCCACACTAAGGATTATCCTTAAGAGGGAATTTATATTATTTTGAGATGTATTCATTTCCTATGGTAGTTGTAGCACATCGGGGAGTAATTCTCCACAGGGGGAGGCGAAATACACCTTCTCTTCCCCAACTAATGACTTCTACCCAATTTTCCATCAAATGAAATCTTAAACATGTTCTTATAATATGTAAGTAAGAATGGATTGGGGAAATTACATGTCCATCACCTTATATCATTGAGAAGACCTGCAACACTAACATCCTCAATGATAATCTCTTTCATCCATGACTTATGAAAAAATGTTGGAAATTTCATTAGATAGAAGTTCATAAAATGCCAGTTCTGATCATGATGAAAAAAAATCTTGAACATTTTTCATTTATGTGTCTTTTTTCTCATAGACATGGGAGATAATTGAATCATATTTTTCAAGAGTGTTTAATATGTGTACACTCTCATCATCCCTAGCGAGAGTTCAATGAACTCTTAATCATCACCTACCTTCAATGCATATGTGAAGATCTCCTCAATAATGATATCCATGATGTTCACACAAATCACCCTTCCCCATATATAAGAATGTATAATAACATCCCTCCATCATTAAACCACATTTTTGTAATAATGGATACATGCATAACTTTTCGATGCTCTAGGGTCTTTATCTGGTCAAAATTAATCTCAATGACCTATATATAATCCTATATTCCTCAAGGTCCTATAGAGAAAATTAATAATCATGGTGTTGTTGCTAGATATTTTGGGTGTAATTGACCATCGTCAACCCACCCATGTGGGATTATTTTTTTGGAATAGGAACTTAATGAATGGGTCTCTAATAGAAGATTTCTACTGAATGACCTACTAGAGAAACCTAAAGAAAATTTTTAGTTTTATCGGGATGAACAAAAAGTGAATAAAATGGATACCATGATACATATATGTGGTGTAATTTTATGGAATTTGAGAAAACCATACTAAAAAACAATATATTATACAATATAATTGATTATAGAACATATACAAACAAAAGGCTTTATAACAAGATTCAATTTAATTGGATAACTACAATACCATTGAATAACCCCATAAACTCCACCCAAAAACCATTCTCAAAATCTAGAACCCACATGTTAGTGAAAATATATATAAACTGAATAATTTAATTTAATAAGATCAAATTAAATAATGAAATAAATAATTCCCCAAACCACATTATACCATTTTAACATGTATTTACTTATTTGGTATTTATATAATTTAATTAATAGGAATGTGTTATCTGGACCAAGATTTACAAACATGACTCAAAAATAGACTCAAAATCCCATAAATCAGTGCACTCACTTCATGTGAATCACCATAAGTGAATTCAATCAATGGTAATGTCAAACAACAAGAGCACCACATACCATGTTCTAGAAAATTGAAGATCTACAATCATGTGAAATCTAGGAACTAAAAAGCATCATATTCTTTAATCCCAACCATCATAACTATTATCATAGATATCCCTAAATAACACATAAAGATGAAAAGTTTAGTGATTCGGGTGATCTAATGCAATTTTTAATGCCTCGTACCAAACCACCGGGTTTGAGTTGAGGTGAGACACATCCTCATATGTACCTACCCTTATGGTATAATTTTATAACTATTGGTGTAGATGTAAAGTATATCCACTATAAAAAAATTAATTTGAGAGGGTTTGTAACACACAAATATTTAAAAAGAGCTCTTTCTTCTGTAGTGTATACAATACTTAATATCAAGCTTAAATAATCCATAAAATATAATTATTTAAATATGATTTCTACAACCAAGACAATCAGTTGGACATGCTTGATAGGGTTAACCAATTTTTCCAAGGATTTATAAAGGGTTTAAATAATGTATTTATTAATAATAAATTAGTATTAAATATTTAATAAAATCATTTTATACTATAAAAATAATTTTCCTTCCAAAATGTAATTGATTTCCATTTTTTTATGTGATAATTATTATTTAATTATTTAATTAATTGATATTTTATTTGATAAAATTAATATAATTTTTAAAATCTTCATTTTAATATTATATAAAGGTGATATTTTGGTATTATTCTAAAATGATTGATTTTCCAATGTACATTTAAAAATACTAATTTTTGTTGAAAACTGTATTATTGTTTCAATAATTTACTCAAATAAATTTTTGTTTCAAAATTTTACCAAAGTAATATTGGATGAATTATATTATTATTAATCTAATTATTTTCATTTCAATTAATATTATGGTAAAATTTGGTAAACACATTTCTTTTTACTGATAATGTAATTTTTTATAATACTGTTTTTTTCGTTTCAATATGTAATTCAATGATAAATTAAATTCATCCACAAATAGAAAATTAATATTGAAAAATGGATTCATTATTTGGAAACATAAGTTTCAATTTTGGAAGCTAGGCCAATTTTATTTTCTATCAATATGAATAGTTATTATAGTTAATTTTTCTCACCTTAGTAAGAGTAAAAAAAGTAATATAATTTTAAAACATTGGGATAAGGATTTAAAATTGCTATAAAATGTTTTATTATACTATTTTATGTTTTTAAATAAGTTACTACCATTTAATTCTAGAATATATGGCCACTTAGTTCAATATTTTGTTTATTATTCCATTTATATTAGTTTAAGTAAAGATAATGTCAAAATTATCATACTATTTACATTAATAAATATATTATTTTATCATATGTGTAAAAAGATATTAAACATGGTTTGAAATAATTATTTGACAATTAAATATATTTTTTATCACATAAATTTATTTATATTGTAATGTTATTGAATAAATAACCTAAATGCCTATGCAACACTAATATAGTATTTGGTTAATTAATAGAAAAAAAATAAATGATATTATAAATATTAAAATTTATAGAATCGGATGAATTGTTTTGTTTTAAATATATATATATATATATATATATACATATATCAAATTTTAGGGTTTTTTTAAAGATGTATATTATAATTTCAGGTTTATATTTTTTTTATTATCAAATTAAATGAATTGTTCCAAAAATGACACTAATGATATTTTATGTAACAAATATTTTAATAAATTAATTAAAAGTTTTAAAAATAGTGATGGTACAAAATTATATAAAATATGGTCTAAATTTTATTAATATAGAAATTTATGGTCTAATTGATAACATATAAGTAAAATTATAGCATTTTAAGAGTGAAAAATGCATTTCTGTGATTAAGGTTAAAATAAGGTAACTAATTTCTTAACTGAATAGATAAGGTTAACAATTATTCTTAATACTATAAAAATTATATTATGTAATTTTATTTAACCCATATAATACCCTTTTTTCAAATCATTGACCACTGGGAATCATTTTTATGAAAACGTTCTTTATTATATTTTAATCTTTTAGGAAATTTCCAAAGTACACTTACAAAAGGGCGCTCCTTCCCTATATTCATCACACCAAATTAAACTAAATATCACAACCAAGGAATTAAAATTTATATTCTGAAAATCCTTATAAAAATTTGATTTTTTATCCCATAAATATTCCAACCCTAGGGTCCATAAGATGAGATATAAAAGATTTCCTTAAAAGAGGTGGTAATCACCTTAATCAGTCACATTCTTTTTTCAAATACTTTTACCTCCATGAAATATGGTTTATATATCATAAGTTAATATCTATAGTATATTGAATATGATAAAATTTTATTATTATTATGAAACCACCATTATCCACCTTCTTTCCTGTTAAATACTAACTAGAATAATTTCTCGTGCGTACGTTTGGCTTACAATCTCAATGTAACAATACAAATAATTTTTTATCACCATTTATAATTAATAGGTTTGTGATAGGGTTAATTTTTATATATATTTAGTGTTACATGATTATTATTCTAGAATGATAATATCACATCTACCTTCTTAACATAAAATCTATCATAATCCAATAACATCATTCGTGCAAATCTACAGACTACCACAAACACAGAGAGATCTGATTCGTTCTTAATTTACACATTAAATAGATTATAATATAGATTTATTTGATTAATATATAAGAAATATGTGATATAAAAAGACCTTATTAAGGATAATTATTATTTAAAATTGTTTTGTTCACTCTCTTGAAAAGTGAAAATGGTGTTCATGCATACGATCAACCTACCATCTCCATGAACTATGATGTTCATTTCTATATTTCTATAATTAATGGATATATATATATATATATATGTTATGATATTTATTCCATTATTATTATTATTGATTTTATGGATCCTTTATCAAAGTATAAGGGACAAAACTACAAAACTGAAACATTCCTGAAAAATAATGAATTTATAACACAAAATAATAATTTTATTAATGGGTTGTTAAAAATGGGTAATAAAAGTTTATAAGTATGTCATATATATTATGATATATTTATAATGGTTAAATATGTGAAATTAGTATATATTTATTTTATTGGTTTTCTAAACACTTACAATAGAAGTTAGACCTCATGTTAGGGGTTTCTTAAATCAATTCCCTTCTATTTGGTTATAACACTTCTTCATTGATAATAATATTTAAATATTATGTATATAATAAAATTGTATCATATGATTTTAAATTTAAACATTTTTTTATTCACAATTTTTACACATAATATCTTATTTCGAAAACATTGATGTTAAGGATATTATCTTTTCAAGGGTTCTTAATCTAAAACTGTCTTCATTGAGACATATGTTATGTTATATGGTTGTCATATTTTATAATGATAATCTACTACCACATTGATTTGTTATGTCCTGAATATATTTTTTCTCATGATATTTAATGATTCATTTGATGAAGTTTATTTCTTGTGGGTTATTATTCATATGATTCCCAAGTGGTAACGGTATATTTCAAAATCTCATTATTATTCTGGATTTTTTATGTTTACCTCTCTATTAATGGAATTATTTGATATATAAATATTAAAAAAAATTATTTTCATCTCTTAGGTTACTTTTTGAAGTTATATTTTTTTCTTTTATTCATTTTAATTACTCAATATGTAGAAATAATTTTTTCCTACGAAATCTACATTGTTTTTATTCTTGACCGAAGAGATTTTTCTTTAGTGTATATATTTTCATTAAATTATTTTAAATAGTTTTTTAAATATTTGTAAATTATTTATTAATTTATTTTTTATAGATGTTTGATTTTTAATGAAAAAATAAAAGTAATTTTCTTTTCATTTTCTGAATCAGTTACTTTTTATATATACAAAAAGATTTAACAAGACATTTTTTTAACCATACATAGAATGAATAAAATTTCCTAACATAATTACTATAAAATAAATTATAGATTAATTTAAAGGTTTCTATGATTATTTCAAATGAAAATCTTTCCCTAATATTTTAAAAAAATATTTTTAAAAATACAATTTCAAAGTTAATAGGGTATTTCTCTAAACAAATTTCTCACATATATTTTATGGTTTTTCTATTAATAAATGAGAACAAAATTGTTTTACATATACTCCAATGGAGATATGTTGTAATGTTATCAACCTTATTCCTTCTCTAAATGGATCTATATCTGTTTAATTGAGGAATGTATTAACATTTTGTTTTCTACTTATTCTAATATGAAATTATACCAAATTTTAATAAAGATTTCATATCTTGAACTATTCAATCATATGATGAATTTATAGGAAATATTATGTTACAGGGGGACATCAAATTACATACTCCTTCAATTAATTGGTAGTTCAAATTAAAATAAATATAGTTGGTATTTGGATAAGAGAATACCAATTTTTAAAGATTTATTGGAATATCTATATGAAGATATTTTTATATTTCATGTAATAGGGCCTCATTGGTATATTTCAAATGGTTAGAATTATATATACCATCATTATAAAAAAATTTGTTTTTACCCATTTTATTATTTGAATAGTATTGATATACATGTAAAGTTTTCTCAGCCATGTAATTATTTATAAGTTTTTATTTGATCATAATTTATTCCAATATAATTATTATTCATCACCATGTTTTTATTAAATGGATTATGTTTTTTGATTTACCTTGTTATATTATTTACTCTTTATCTACTAAAGATAGATTCCACTATTCAAAAACATCTCTGAGTATGTAAGATAACCTTAACATTTTATCCTTTCACTAGAAAACAAGGAACTGTATAGTGATTGATATGAAATAATGTTCTATAGATAGAACAATTTCTCCTAATAAAATAATTAGTTGACTATTATTATTTCAATTGTATTTGATATTCATTTGTGTATATTTTTTACCAATAATATTAAACTATTCAGTACATTAGGATGTGATTAATTTTATCTAGTTCTTGTGTAATAATGTAATTATCGACTCTATGATTCTAGGTTCAATTTTTTTATAGTCTGTTCTAGAAGAAATTTTGTAGAATACATGTGAGTGTGAATTAAAAAACATAAATTAAGGGAAATAACACCATGAAATAGATTGATAACATTACCAATAGATAATAATATTATTAGTCAGATGATGATATTTTTAAATTATTAGGTACCATCATGTATTAATTATTCTTAAGTTGATTATATGTTTTAAGGTAGATATACCCCTTTTGAGGTATTATGTGATTGAAGTACCATGGAAACAGTTATTTATTTTAATACATTTTTTAGGTTTATATAACCTTTATGTATAAGTTTTATTTTATTGATAAGTTTTTTCTGTAATAATTCTTTTATATTTTGGGGACATATATTTAAATTTAATTTTACCCTTTATTATTAATAAGATAATTTATAATAATGTAATAATAGATAATTAAGTTTATTTGATATTTTATTAAATAAACCTGCATAGAATACCATAGTGGTTAGAATGTTATTGGAAGAATAATAATGTCTTACAGTATGTTCATCCTATGTTTGGAAATATTATAGGAAAAATATTAATATTGATTTACCAAAATTTCAACCCATAAGGTTGAAATATCCCTTAACAATTAGAAGGGTTTTCCAGTTTGATCCCAAAATCGATGGGTGATATAGGTAAAACTATTACAACTAGACTATGTGATTTCGTAGTTAGTATTATATTTTATATAAATTATTTATTAAATAATTATTAATTTTATTTTTGGGGGATTATTATAGGATAAAATATTTTTTATGTTTTTTGGTGATTCAAAACATTTAATAGGATTTAAAAATATTACTATATTATGTTTAAAATAACTCTTTGGGATAGTGTATGAAATGATGTTACATTAATTATGGCTTATTTCATAGCGGGATATAAATAAATTTTTTTGTTAATAATTAATTAATTAAATAATTTATGTTTTCAATAATATTTTTTGTAGGAGAAGCATAACCTTTTAGGTGAATATCTAATTTTGATTCATGATATTCTAGTTAGTTATACAACATTATAAGATAATATAATCATTTCTTATGGTGATGAATGGTGTTTTTAGGTTTCAATAGTAGGTTTTAGTGTATATAATATTTAGGACTAACATTTGGTATTACAGAATGTGTTATTTGGGAAGAAAGTAACTATGTTTTGGTCAAGGTAAGATAAAGCATATGAGATATACATTGAGATTAAAAAATTCAATAATGTTATGGTTTTTATGATTATTTTGGATATTGGGTTATTTATTTATAATATAATATATTCCAATCCATTTTTATGTTTGAAATTTGAAAATGAATATATTCTTTATTCATATAAATGTTTTTATATTTGAGATACTAATTTACCTTATGGTAATCGTTACATTTATTTTAATATTTAAAAAATATTAATGACTTTTAGGTATTTTTTATTTTGTGAACTATTATATGCTAGTTTTATTGTATTATATTTTAAAAAAATAATCATGAATAATCATAGTTTGAAAAAAAATGATGTTCTTGTGGTGGAAATTGGTTTATGGTTGAAGTTATACTAGTCAAGAATGTATATTATCTTTGGTTCATAGTATAGATTATAAAGAAGTTCCTCAACCCTAATAAATGGATCTTGATGCAAAAATGGTATCCTATTATGATAATGTCATATGAATTTATGGGGTTTTCACCTGTCAAATATTTATGGTTTTGTGGTTGATGTCGTTATCCTAGATATGTGTTTTGTTTTATCTTTTATATAATAAACTGAAATAATACACAACATCTATTACATAAAATGAACTTTTACTGGTCTGGGTTCTAGAGTATTAGATACAAATCTTACAATATAAATTTATAAAACAAAGAGAGAAAATCAAAATTATTTTGCATTTCCTAACTCATTAATAGATGCAGATGCCACAAGAAGTACTACTAAACTAGTAGAAAATAAGTTTGAACAAGGGGTGCTCATTAAATATTCTCAGAAAAGGGTTTTAAAACCTTTGATAAATCCTTTTAATGATATTATTTTGGAAATAATTTTGAAAAGTATATTTAAAAATATCCTTTGAAAATATAATTAGATATTACATATGGCTTAGAAATACCATATCACATTAGAAAATACTTATGTTCAAAAATTACATTAAACGTAATTTGATGTTTTCCTGAAAACAATATGAAATCTTCTAAAATCAAAACATTATTCTAAGGCCACTTGAAAAATTGATGGTTGTCTTGGTCCTACCCACATAGTGTAATAATGGTTCACTCTCTAATAACCTAACATATTTACAATGGTCAAGTGTAGAATTTTATTAAAAAAATTTAAGCTAGATTTACTTATATATACATACACAAGAGTTTTTAATTTTGAAAAAATGTCACTATATTAAAATACACATTTGAAATTCTATATATATATATAATTATTTTACATACATAAGTAAATGAACATTCATTGAATTTTACTTGCGTGTATGGTTACAACCAAAACTCATGAAATAATCCTTTGCATGAACTATCCATTAATTCAAACACTCTTTAATGTAATACCTCTGATATATATACAAATTGTTGATCATAATTAATAACTAAATATCTAACAAAAAAATTATAAATAAATCATTTTTATTCCTTGAAGAAATTCATGCTCTTAATAATCATGGAAGTAATCCTTAAAATTAAATTTGTAAACACAAGTTTATTAATATGAAGGGTATGTCGACATATTGAATAACACACGTCCATATTTATTTGAATATGTGACATCCTAAATTTTAATATAACATGATGACATGTTATGCACATAATTTTGAAACACGACAATAAAAATGACAATACAATTATATGATAATATAAATTTCATCTTTATATATATGTGTGTGTGTGTGTGTCTATATATATATATATATATATCTTTGTGTGTGTGTGTGTGTGTTTATATATATATATGTCATGGAATATATTTTACTCATCACCACTTATTAAATTCATTTTTGAAAAAAACGTTGCTAAATAAGAATACACATCGTTAGAGTTAATATAAAATCAAATTAAAACAAAATCTCTGAAAACTGCATATATTTAAGTGGAATAATAATTTTTTCATTGTACATAAAATTTATAATCCCTGAAAATAATTATATTTTTAATGAAACAACCCGTTATACTAAACTAAATAAAATTTAAACAAAAATTGATAATATTTAGTTCTGAAAGGAACTATATATTGTAGGATATATATATAGACATATATATGTATATGTCTTAAAAATAGATATATTGGATAAAATTAAATCTTACTCCTTTAAAACCATAATAAAAAAATATAAAAAACATACTAAGTGTTCTTTTAAAATATAGTAGCATAATAATATAAGAAAATAAGGACACCAGAACATTAAATAATGATTTTAAATAAATTATATTAATCATTTTAAAAATCTATTTTAAACAAAAAATAACACAATATTAATTTTAACTTATAATTTTATGAAAAAAAAAATAGAAAAATATGAAACATACACACATATGTATTTCTTTGTAAAATAGTATAATTTGAACAAAAAATTTAAACCTTTACATGATATGGAGAATAAGAAATACAGAAGATATCATGTTGTTTTATACACCCTATATTTAATGTAGATAGTTTATTTACATGATGGTTTAAGGTATTTATAGCTAATTCACGAGCAGTTATTTATATAATAATGGGTTCCTCTATAATGTAAGGAGGTGTAAAACAACCATAATAAAATAGATAGAAAATAGAAAAAAAAATGTTGACAGCTTTTAATTCTTACAGTGCAAGCTCAAAGAACATGTGTAGACAGCTAACACACACATTAAATAAATCAGATAAAACCCCATAACAATTGAGATAAACAATATAATATAACCACAATAGGTACATACACACCTATATAGGCATATCAAAACATAATATGTGGTGTTAATATTCCAAAAGCAGGACAGTAACGGGTGAACTGCAGAGAGTCCACAATGAACAGAAGATAGACGGCTCACAACAACCGATGGAAGATAAAAATGTGGTAGAGCCATTAAACTAGAACATAGAAATAAAATAGACCTACCACACATATATCTGAATACAAAAAATCCTTTATCAGATGATGAACCATAATCAGAGGTCAAATCTTCATCACTGGTGGTTTAACCACATTGATAATACTTGGGTCGTCTTCTCTAGTGGCTGAAGCTCGATTGGTGATCTTTTACAATGATTGAACCATCTCCTTACCGTTAGCCTACTGTCAGATCTCCGAGATTGAGCCAAAACATCAGTTGGACTCCCTCTATTCTCAACCTAGTCTCACCTCACTCCCCCTCTCTGCATCCCAATCCATCAAACCCTACTCTCGGTTTTCATTTATCTTTTTTTATTTTATTTTAAAACCTTTTTATTTTTACTCTATATTGACAATTAAATTGATATTTTAGTTAAAATGTATACCTATCATTATATATATATATATGCATTATAATGTTTTAATCTTTACTTTAATATAAATGAAAATGTTTCTATCATTACTATTAATATTGTTTTTTCATTAATTAATAATTTTATTCTCATATGTTATTAACATAATTTCAAAATTATTTATAATAATATATTACTTTAATATTACCTTTTATATTTTATTAAAAATTATTATTAAATCAATAAAATATAATTTTATACTATTTATAAGTCAACTTATAAACAAAATTTAAAAACAATTTTGTTAGAACATGTTTATCAGATATATTTATTTATATCAACTTCATAGTTCATAATAACATTATTAGAAAACAATATTTTATTTATAATATATTTGAGTTATTTAAAATTGTATTTTATTAATATATATATATATATATATAACAAAAAACCTATAATAAAAAATTTAATATATTATAAATTATAAAAAATATTATTCTATCTTTATTTTTAATTATTATAATGAATTTAGTTTTTTATAAGAAATTATTATTCTAAAATTTCATGGATGTTAAATTATTTCCCCCTCAAAAGAATTGCATCCTCGTAATTTATTTCATCGAATTAAAAATAATTCTGAATTTCTGTCTTCAAAATTAAGGAAAACTATGACTAATAAACTCATAGACTCGAAAACATCTAATCTTCAATGTTCTCTAGGTCATTGTTCTGATACCAAGTATAATGCTATGATCCCGGCCTATAGGAATCGGTACATATAAATATTGTATTCTTTTTCATTAATAAAAGAAACTGAAATAAAATTGAAAACACCTATTACCTAATGAGATATTTTACTAGTTTAGGTTCTTGTAGTATTTGATACGGACATTACAACTTAACTATACAAATCAAAAAGAGATAAAAGAAATGATTTCACGTGTGATAACTCTTAAATTGATATAGACGCCACCAGAAACTCTACTAAACCTGTAAAAAATAATTTTAAATAAGGGGTGAACATTAAATATACTTAGTAAAGTGTTTTAAACCTTTGATAAATCCTTTTAAAGATATTATTTTGAAAATAATTTTGAAAAATAAATTTAAAAATATCCTTCGAAAATATCATTTAAAATTACTTATGGATTAGAAATACCATACCACTTTTAAAAATACTTACATTCAAAACCTAATTTAAATATAATCCTGTGTTTTTCTGAAAACAAAACACTATTTTAATGTATCTTAAAACATTTAAGGATGTCTTGGGCCTACCCACTTAGAAAAGGATGGGTTCACTCCCCAATAACCTTCCATATTTACAAAATTCAAGTGCCATATTTTTTGAAAACATTTTATGCAAGATTACATATATATAATTTCACTAGAGTTTTTAATTTTGAAACCATGTCCTTGTATTAAAATAAA
This sequence comes from Viscum album, assembly GCA_963277665.1. NCBI lineage: Eukaryota > Viridiplantae > Streptophyta > Magnoliopsida > Santalales > Viscaceae > Viscum > Viscum album. The sequence continues at coordinate 288,239,354 of OY728148.1, forward strand.
CATTCACACTTATATTTATATATATGTATGTACATATATATGTATATAAACTTTCATTTTGTATCATATGAGAGTTTGGTTTCAAAAACACTCATTCCATAGGACTTTTAATGAAGTTCCCATGAATTCACACTTCATTCATATAATACCATTATACTCATTCAAATAATTGATCATAATTAATAATTATATTTCACACATAAAATTATAAATAAAATATTTCAATTTCCTAACGAAATTCATGTGCTTAATAATATTGGAAGTAATCCTTAAAATTTAATTTGAAAACACGAGTTTATAAAAATGAAAGGTATGTTGATGTTATTAGTAATGCATGGCCATGATTGTATGTAGATATGACATCGTAAATTTTAATATAGCATGATGTGATGTTGTGAACATCTTTTAGAAATATGAGAATAAAAATCAGAATACAATTATATAATAATAAAAATCTCATCCTTATATATATAATTGTATATATTCATATATATATATCTGTGTGTGTTTATATATATATAATTCATGGAATATATTTTACTCATCTTCAAAGATTAAATTCATGTTTGAGAACAACATTGATAAATAAGAATACTCATCATCATAGTTAATATGAAATTAAATTAAAACATAAACATTGCTAAATACATATATTTAAGTGGAATAATAGTTTTGGTATCATACTTAAAATTTATAATCCCAGAAAATAATTATATTTTTAAGGAAACAACCCGTTATAACAAAATAAATTAAATTTAAACAAAATTAGATTTTTTTTAAAACAACTATACATAGTTGGATAAATATATATGTATATATATATATGTATATTACATAAAAATATAGATAGTTATTAAAATTAAAACCTAATTTTTTAAACCCATAATAATAAAAATGAAACTCATACAAAGGGTTCTCTTAAAATAGATTTAAATTAAAAAATCAGATAATAAGGAAACCGGAACGTTAAAACAAGATTTAAAATAAATTATATTATTATTTTAAAAAATCCATATTTTAATAGAGATAAACACAATATTACTTTTACCATATAATTTTTTTAATAAAATATATAAATTTGAAACAAACACACATATGTATTTCATCATAAAATAGTACAAAAAATTTAAACCCTTAAATGAAATGTAATTGAAGAACTGCATAAGATCTCATATTGTTTCGAACACCCTCTCTTGACTCTATATTATTTATTTACGTGATGGTTTATTGTATTTATAGAGATTTCAAGAGTATATATTTCTATATCAATGGCATCCTATGTAATATGAGGAGGTGGAAAACATCCATAATAAAATAGACAGCAAACAAGATAAAAATGTTGATATATTTTCGGGCTTGCAGTGCAAGCGCAAAGAATAGTTGCATATCTCCAACACACACATTCAATAAATCAGAGAAAGAATCATAAAAATTTCTATAAGTAATATATTATAAATAGAACAAAGACACTTGGACCTATATAGAATTATCAAAATAGAATATGTGATGTTTATATTCTAAAATCAAGACAATAATAGGAGAACCACATAGAGTCAACAATGAACGGAAGATAGAAGACTCCCAACCACAAATGGAAGAGAACAAATGAGGTATATCCACTAAAATAGCACCTAGAAGTAAAATAGACCAACCACACATAGATCAGAAGATTAACATGCCTCTATCAGAGGCCAGCCCCTAATCTAAAATCAAATCTTCATCATTGGTTGTCGAACCACAATGATTATTCTCGGGTCATCCTCGCCATCGGCCGAAGCTCAAATGGGCCTCCTCGTCAGCACTCGAAAAATATCCATACTTCTCACCTATGACCAGGTCTCCTAGATTGAATCTTGACATCAGCTGGACTCACTCTGCAATCGACCTCGTCTCGCCTGACTCCCCCTCACCACATCATAATTACTCAAACCCTACACATAGTTTTCATTTCTCATTTATTTTATTCCAATTAAAACCTTTATTATTATTATTATATATTAAGAATTAAATTTATATTTTAGCTAAAAGGTATAAAAATCATTATATATATATATATATTACATTGTTATAGGATTTAATTTAAAATAAATAAAAAATAATCTATTTTAACTATTAATCTATTTTATTTCTTTAATAAAATTTTTTATTCTTATATATTACTAACATAATTTAAAACGAAATTTATAATAATATATTATTTTAACATTACCATAAATATTATATTAAAAAAATTAGTAAATCAATACAATATAATGATATAATATTTATAAGTCACCTTATAAAATTCTTTTCAATAAACAATTTTATTTAAACTTGTTTATAGCATATAATTAGTTATATAAACTTCATAGTTAAAAATAATATTATTAGAAAACACTATTTAAATTAAAATATATCTTATTTCATTAAAATAATAACTTATTGATATATATATATATAACATATAAATTATAATAAAAATTTTAATATTTCATATATAATTAAAAATATTATTGTAAGTTTGTTTGTCTTTATTATAAAGAAGATCATTTTTTATAAGAAATTATTATTCAGAAATTTCTGGGATGTTACAGCAGTCTCCCCAAATGACATACCCCAGGGTTTGTAAGAGGATATCAAAATAATTTCTTTCTAATAAGAGTTAATCACCATAATCGATCACATTCTATTTACTTTTTCATTTAACTCCCACAAATAAATTGTATTTATCATAAAATGATAAATTTATTATCTTAAATATATTAAAATTGTATTATAATTATGGAACCACAATTATCCACCATATTTCACATCAAATGGGAAATGAACAAATCTCTCATGTGTACATATGAATTACCACCTCCAAGTAGAGATACAATTCATTTTCCATTAAAAACTATTATTGATGGGTAATACCATAGTTTAATATTTATATACTATATTTATATATTATTTATGCATATTTAATGATAGTATTCTATCGACCTTATTACCATTTAATCCTTTGGAAAATGATAACATCATTTGTGAGTATATATAGACTACCACCTACACGATTTGATATGATTTATTTTTCTTTTGAACATTAAATTGATGGTAACAAGGATTTATTAAATGAATATATAAGAAATATGTCTTATAAAAGTGTTCCTTTTAAAGTGATTTGTTATTTAAATTTCGTTTTTCCCTTCTTTCAAAGACTGAAAAGTGCATCCATTCATACATACAGCCAATATTCTCTATGAATGTTAAATTTCATATATATATATATATATATATATTATATAGATATATAAATATATAAAATTAATAAATATGATATTTATATCATTATCATATACTATGAGATGATACAACTAGGATCAATGTATAAGGTTTAAAACATTTAAACCAAAATATATATGAAAAATGAAGTAGTTATCACCAGAATAGTGGTTTTAATAACGAATTGTCCTATAATTTGTGACAATTTTATATGTAAATAATATATTGTAAGATATATATGATTATGGTTTGAGAATATATTTTTGAAAAATATATCTATTATATGGGAGGTATGTGAACATATCAAGGTAGTCATACCTTAAGTAAGGGGTTTCATAACTCATTTCACATTCATTAGGTAATATCACGTACTCATTTGTTCTATTATGTATAGATTATGTGTGAAATGAGAATTAATTATATATTGTTTTATTTCAACTTGTCCTGTATAGATTTACATATTTTATACATAAATCTTCATTGAATAATTATCATATCATTGATATAATATTTTTAAGGTCTCTTCACCTAGACTTTTCTTCTTTGAGACATAAGTTTTTTATAAACCAGCCTTATTTTATATGGCGTATGCACTACCACATTAATATGTTAGATCTTGAATATATTTATATTTAGGGTATTTGAGGTTTCATTTGAGCTTATTTCATTCATGGGGATTATGAATCAATCGATAACAATGTGGTAAGGGTTTATTTCCCAATACCATCAACATCCAAGATTATTTATCTTTAGTACTCTATTAGGTTTATTTTATGAATGTTCTATCTATAACCGAATTTATTTTATTCACCACTCATTATGTATATAAATTAAAAGTTTTCATTTTTTATTTTTAATGAACCATGATACTAATATAATTTTTTAACAGAAAATGAAATTTTGTTCTACTCACCATGGATACATTTTATCCCCTTTATATATTTTCCTAAAAATATTTTAATTAATGTTTTTAATATTCTAAAATGATTTAGTAAATATATTTTTACCAATAATCAACTTTGAAAAAAAAATAATTAAAGGAAACTCCATTCTGTTTTCCAAATGATGTTATTTTTACTAATATATGAAATGGGAAAGGAATCATCATTTATCAAAGAAAAAGTATGAATGGAATTTCACAATATCATAATTTCCCAATGATTTGTAAAATTCATTATGTATTTCTATTTTTCTTTCCAAATATATTTTTCCCCTATCAGTATGGAAATTTTTTGTTTTGAAAATTAAATTTCATTGTAAAATGGGAATTTTACTCATGAATTTTATAATGATATTTTTAAGGTATTATTATTCAGAAATGAAAGAAACCCCACATTTTACATATTTTCTGTTGGATAAAATTTTTAATTAGACCCTATTTATTCATTATCTTGATGGTTTTGAATCATTTTTATTTGTGTATGTATTGAAATTGTGTATACATTTTCATCTAATACATATATTTATGGATTATTATGGATTTTTTATTATGTTTTAAGGTTTATTCATATATTTATCAAAATTGACTTATTATATAATGGGTAAGGCATAGGATTATATAGACCCACGATACATTGGAATATTTCATAAGAAAAAAAATATATTTGGTACTTGGATGAGGCCTTAATAATTTTGTAGATGTCACTGAATTAGGCATTGATGGTATTTCTAGATGACTTAGAACAACTTGAATGTACATTTCAGATGTCCATTATTCTAAATTCCATCATTATGAAATAAAATATTTACTCCCACATTATTTCAATAGTTATTATATACAAGGATAATTTTTTTGCTCGTGTGATTATTTATATGGAATTATTTAATAATTTATATCTACCATATTATTCTTCATGCTATTGTTATTATTTAAATTTTGTGTGTTTTTTATTTTATACATTTATGAATTTTGTATGAAATTTTTATTAATGATTTTTCTGGATCAATTTAAGCTATATTGAACATCTGACATAACATTTTTTCTTTTTTCCCATGATACTAAGAGATTTGAAGTGATTGAGCTGCAAGGATATTCTAGAGAAAATAATAATGTTCCAACAGATTTTTTTTCTATTTTTTTTCAAATTTATATGAGATTCACGTATGTATCTATTTTACCATGAATAATAAACTATTTGTTCCTTTGAGATTAAATTACTTGTATATAGTCAAATGTAATAAATTAACCACTGAATCTATGGTATAAGGATTGGGTTCCTTAAATGGTTGTATTTTTTGTTAGCGGGTGTCAATATTCCCATTAAATAAAATAGAGTTTTTTATGTAAAAACACTGCTAAAGTGGTCACCCAATCTTGTTATAAATATTTTTTTGAAAGTTCTGGGAAAGTGAATTTTTTTGATATCTATTATCTACTATATTTACTAAAGTTGGGTACCTCTAATATGACTTATCGCCTCTACACTCAACCACGTCACCGAAAATACACTGTCATTCCTAAATAGACCCCCACACCATCGCGCGCTGCCTCCTCAAGCATTTCTCCCCGCGCGACTCCGTCTATTCACCTAGCTTGCTATACCTTGTAATCTAGCTACTCTTAGGGTTTCTAGAGAGCTAAAATCAACACACAGCTGGTCGAATCTGCTCATCTCCTCCTTTATATCATCCCTAGAATCATCATTCTTACCATCCCCGGCCATTTCTTCTTTCCCACCATCCACATCATCCCACTCTTGGGATTTTCTTCCAATATGACTAGGGTTCCAGAAGACTTCCCTCTTCCACTTCATTAGCTCTTTCCCTCAACCTTTTATGGCTACGACTCATCCAATTTGGGTTCTAGGGTTCGTGGTCGCAATACTCCTCCAGACTTCCTACTAACCCACATAACACCTACATCGTCCTCCTTTAGACTTCGATTCTCTTCAACTTCAGTTCCTCCTATAGATTCTCCTCATCTCATCCAATGGTTCTCGTCTAGCAACGTCGGTGTTGTGAATCATTTTACTCTTTCAACATAACCCTTGCTTTATTTCAAATTAACCTCATTCCATCGCATCGACCCCCCTAAAACTCATGATTTCTATCTGGTCTTCCTATGGTATGGACTAAATGTTTTCTATTGTATCCTCCACGCCCTTCAACCCGGTCAGTAATTTATTCATAGTTGACTTACTCCCACGATTATAGTAGCCCTCTCTTTCTGCTAATGACTTCTGATGGGTTGTTCCACAGAGTAATTTGTTCTTCTATACCTGTATATACATTAATCTTTATGAATTTTATACATCTTTCCACACAATTTTTTAGTTGTCTCATTTATTTTATTCTTCCATTGAATAGAAACTATATTTTTTAGTAGTTATTTATGGTATGTGTCTTAGAGATGAACTGTCTGATTCTTTTATTTTATTTTTTGAAGAAATTGTGATGGTTCATTCCAGATACTGTAATTTTTTCTTCTATACCTATCTATACATTAAATTTTATAAATTTTATACATCTATCCACATTATTTATTATCACCCTCCAGTAATTTATTCCTCCATTCAACAACAACTAAATTTTATAGTAGTTATTTATGATATTTGTCTCAAAAATGAACTATCTGATGCTTATATTGTTTTAGGAGAAATAAAAAGATATGGAATACCCCCCCCCCTATGAGTTTATTACTACAACATTTTGATTATAGGTATTTTACAAACCATGAATCTTGAGAAAGCTATGAGCTTAATTTCATATAATTTTTTGGAGCAGTTGGTCATTTTATTTTGATTCATGTTCTACCAAATTCGATGATATCCATGATTTTTAAATTTTTTTGTATGTTTCATGATAATTGTAATGATTCCAAATGTGATTACATGTCTTCTTTAATTTATGATTATTTTCCCCACCACCATCTTTTGAATGCAATGGTAACACAAATTCAAGGTAACTCTCATTATATCTTTTTCCAATTAATTAAATCTTATATTTTTGTCACATATGTTATTTACTCTTGTATGTGATGTGCAGTCATTATGTTTTTAAGGAGGTGCGACATTGACAATGAGTAAATACTGTGAATAATGTACTTTACGTAGTCTTGAAGGTATGAAAATATTTTGATTTGAAAGAATTCATTATGTTTTTGGTTTACATGATTGATTTATTTTAGAAGGATATGGATGATCGTGTTTTCAAGCATTCTTTTTGATTTTTTGACCCATTTAGAAAGTGTTGTGAGCATGTTTTGAATCAGTTTTTAAATCTATTATGAACATCATCTATTTTCATCCACTATTGTATGATGAAATTTATTCAAATATAATGTAATTTTTTACATGATATTTTCCATTATATTTGTTTTTTGAAGTAGTTAATTAGTTTTATATTTGTTTTCAAATCTGTCAATTACTTATGTTATTTGAGTTGGAATATAACAAATGTTGATATGTGATTCTTAATTTTATGTATCCTTGTCCTATTATTTATATTATGGTTCCCATGACGCATGAGAGAAATACATTAGTTTCATTCTTTATGATCAAGGAACCTAGACTAACTGGAACAACCCACACTTTAGTTACATGTAATCAGGTTGGTGTACTCCATTTCTTTTAGAGTCATATCACTCTACTATAGTAAGGGTTTTTTAAATAGGTGTAGTGAAAGTCATATATACCAACCATTAATATATCTCTAAATCTAAAGGTGGTATGACTAGATTCTTACATGGTAATGCCCAAGAAGAAGATAACATAGGAAAATGAGGGGAGGATCTTTTGGGATTGATCGTTTCCACATGAAGTAGCTAGAGAAGTGTCTTGATAGTAGATTGAGTGATGTGATTGAGAATAAGGTTGGCACATTATCCGCTTCCTATCCATTTCCATTTCCTTATTCATTTTAATTTCCCTTCGTATGGTTAAATGTTGATTTATTTTTTTTATTTGATTATTAGACTTAATCATATGTCAATTTATTATGTAAGCTTTCCCAACTCTTAATACAATCCTTCTTCCATCACCACCATCGAAACATAATACAGGTATGCTGTAAACTATAATCAATATATTCGGTTTGATGTTTTATGTGGATTATCAATTTGGTATGTCTATTAAATTTTTAATTAAAATTTTTTACTTCATAAATTTCATGTTTTTTATTCTTTCCACAATTTTACATTTTAAATTTTATAACATGCAGTTTGTTGTATTTTTAGGTATTTTTGGATCATTGTTTCATGCGGTTTGGCCTCCATCTTTAACAATTCATAGCCTCCAAGATTCATCATTTTCCAATGGTATGGGCCTAAATTTGTTTTCCACTGAGGACATTGTCCATAGCTTTCCAGGTTAGGCTTTTTTCCTTCATTTTGTTTCATTCGCACATTGTCTTCATTCGATGTGTGTCCGTTGTGTGGTTCTTAGTCAATTTTTGTTTGGAGTTTTCTTAATGGGATCTTCATTTCCCCATTGTAGGAGTTATTAATTTATTTTTTTACAAAGAGATGATGTCCTAGACTAACAACATTTTCTGTAATATGGGTAATTACTTCCTTCATGATTCCTTTTTTATGTCTATTGGGTTTTTCCTGGTTTCTATGGTTTGATTTGGCTTATGTTTTCATTGCAGACTCATTTGAATAAATCCAGCTGCTTTCAAGATGGAGGAATTTTGAACCCCAACACTAATTATTGTTCCATTCAAGAACGTTTTACAGACATCATCAAGGATTTTTTTTCTGTAATTATATTTATTATAAAAATCGATCTTCATTACATTTTTCAATAGCTCGTTGATACTTTTAAATTTGGCGTATTGTTTCTGATGTTGTTGTGGTTCTTAATGTTTGTCGGTGCAATGATAGAATTGGTTATCACTATTTTATGAAGCTACCACTGAAGCTATAAAGGTTTCCAATGAATGAAAACACATTATATTGGTATATTTATCTGGTTTTAGAATGTATTTCTGATTATACATATTTTCTGATTGAACAAGCGTGTGAACTGTCACCCCATTTTTGAAAGAAAAATTGAGTCTGGGTAGCCTACATATGAATTTTCTCATTATCATAGGTATGTTTTTTATGGGGTCATAATAATTGAATTCCACATAACCATTAAATTCAGGATTCACTATTGTTTTGTCTTTGCAGGCTGCAATTTCTCATTTTCATGATAGTTGTACAGCATGCTGAGTGAATCGGGTGCACGTTCCATCTGAAATTTCAATTGTAGCTGATGATATTCTACCTTATTTCCTCTTATTACATTAGTATAACTCAAATGATGATTTTTTTATGTAAATCCTTCTCAATTTTCACTTCATTTCAGAAAAATGGTAATTAACAGCTCACTCCCACTTCTACTACTATTTCTTTTAAGTTTCCTCTTTTTGATTTGATGCCATAACATGTATGGTAAATATAGATTGGTATCACTATTTTTTTCTTATTTTAGTTTTTATTGTTTAATGACTTTATTTTAGCCTTTTAATATAAACTTGAGTTTCAGATGCTTAAATTATTTGAAGTAACTTTACTTCTTCATGGGTTCATATGTTAACCACTTAAGCATTTTCCCCTATTATGGTCAGGATCCAATGATTAATAGGATTTATTTGCAATGAATCTTTCCTATTTATGTGAAATTAGGAAACTAATAAATTTCATCCATAATTACCCTAAATTTAATATATAAAAAAAACAGGTACAATAGCCGCAATATTTACTTGATGTTTTTTTGAATTTGGTTATCATGCATTTGACATCCAACTTTTGCCCATAATTATAATATAGTTTATGCTAATGGTATGAAATAAGTGAAAAATTCTCATATTGGGATGAAAGTTCTCGATCCTACATGGTGACTGGGTGGAGTCACACTACAATTTGGGTGAATACAACATCATGGAAGAGGGGATCATTTGGCTTATTTTGGAGCAGTAGATATTTTATTATTATTTGATCTATTATTTATTTTTTATTTAATTAAATGTGATTTTACAATACTTTATTTTTTTGGGGTTATTATTTCCATTTTTTCAATTCTCAATATGTTCTTTGAGTGACGTACTATGTGTTTACTATACTATATTACATTTTGTGTTGGAATCATTTATTTTATAGGTTATTTATTTAGTATTCCATTTGAGGATCGTGTGGCCTCAACTCAACATTAATTATCATAACGATAAGAATTTTAATTAACCATTTGAATGATTTTTTAATTAATTTGTTTTAATTATTTATGGTGAAATTAAAATTGTATTCTTTATAAGTTAATTTAAATGTTTTCTACTATATTTATGATGTCAACTTAATTGTGTAACTTATATTGAAAAATATGATTCTACATTAGTTTCATATCTATTTTTTTCATTTTACAATCCAATGTTTTTTTAAATTTTATTTTACATATAGTTTATTACTTTTATTCAAATCACTATCCTTAGAAGAATTCCATTCCTTTACATTTATCGTTAAGGTTTTTCACTATATTCATGATGTATCCCTATTTTCACCACATGTATTCCAATATTATGTGCCATCAAATTGGGATTTAAATATATTCAATAGTAATGTTCATTATTAACATTTAATCATATAAATATCTTATTGGGTCTAAATTCTTCATGATCAAAATAAATTTTTATTCCATTAAACTTTTCATCGATATTTTCTACTATATTGATCATGTCTCTTTAGTTTATCCAACTTTCCAATTTTGTGTACCAAAAAGTTTTTCCCATAGGGAAAATATATTCAACATTATTTTTCATTAATAAATTTTAATAATGGTTTTTTATTATTGAATATAAGCATTGTTTTATAACACCGTGCGAATGCATGGGCGATTACTATTATATACTAAACCTGGCTTCTCCAAGCATACATATCACCTTCCAAAGCCTCCTGGTCACCTACAATTCAATATTCCTCCTCAGGCATTCTATCATCCGGCGAAGGGTTTCTCAAATACAACGTGCTACCTCATTACCTCCCTCCCTCTTAGGGTTTCCTTCAATAGTCGGTAATCTTCGATGCTCAGGCCCGATTCCTCCATAGTCGGTCTTCCATCGGTGAGCTTCCCTAGGGTTTCTACTCCCCTCCCAAATTCCCCTCTCCCACCCCCTTCCTTATTATCCTCTCCAGCCTATGCCACTCCCGCTCATGATTTTCATCGCATACCACACTTCCAGGTCGATTTCATCTCCTCAAAGCTCTCCTAAGTGAAACACCTCTGATTCGGTCTACATCGTCAACTATTCCCAACATCGGCTTTCGAAGCCCAACTCGAATCCTCCTTCGAATTCATACATTTTTAATTTTTTGGAACCCTTACCAGTACAATGATGTCTGAATAGAAAACTTGTTACCCTCTTAAGGTCTAACTGCTACTCAACTAAATCCACCCCATCCGTCTCTTTCACATCCAACTACTCCACATGCTGGTCCTCAACATCTGAGTCCTTCACCTCTGGAACCTCCTCCCTAGGATCCATATCCTTATGATGGATTGACATTTGAAGGCTGGTGTCAAGATTCAATTGTCTAATTTGAATGATTCACTTCTACATCCATCCATTTCAAAGGATTTCTAGTCATTCCTTTGATACCACTCTTGATTGTGATTTGTGTCACCTGTATCTAAGGTAACTATTTGTTTTTACTGTTATAATTTATATATATAGTTTTTAATCATCATATTACCCATATGCTTCATTATGGACTCATGAGATGATTCGGTTTTATTGTTCTACATCATTTGAATAGATTATTCCTAGATGAAGTGCGGTTTGAATTTGGCAAAGCTTTCTTTGAAAAGGGATAGGTAGGTGAATTGATGTATAATACATTTTAGCCTGGTGGTTTCTCTATATACATTACAACGCTGAAAACAAGTTCAGGTGTTGGGTTTTTGAAGATTTAAAAATTCATAATATCTAGATGAACACTATATCTAATGATTTTTAATTTTTAGTCATTGCATTACTATAAAAATTCACCTTTACTTCTCTTTGTTACAACTATATAGCATATTAAATTATACTATGAATCCATGTATTTTAATTGGATCACAATGTTCTATAAATGATTTTAAATTCATGGTTACATTGAATTTATTTATATCTTATGTTATATTTATATTTATATTCTTATTTATTTTATTGTTATAAAAGTATGGAAGTATTTCTAACCATGCTTCTATTCTCTCTAGGGTTCAAAACACACATGGAGTATCCCAGGGTGGAGGTGCTTATGTTCCGTTGGAATGATGATTTTGGAGTTTTTATATATTAAATTTTTTTATTAGATTCATATTTGTTTCTCATATGTTCATATATTTTCAATCAGGTCTACTTTTTACAAATAGGTTCATATTTATTTCTTACAATATACTGTTTTTTTTATTTTTCAGATTACATTTTTTATAATTATTTCGAATTTAATATATAGTTTCATACTTTTTTCCTTCCATATTCATTCGTTTCAAACAATTTAATGACATTCCTTTCCTTAGACATAGCTTCAGCCCAAAATTTTTGTCACATGTATCTAGGGTAACCATACTATTACACTATCATAACCTGCATATATAGTTTTTTAACATCATTTTCCCCTTATGTTTTATTATTGAAACATATTAGGATTCAGTTTTATTAACCTACATCACCTGAAATGATTACTCCTAGATGTAGTGGGGCATGAATTTGTCATAGTTTTCCATGGAAAGGGATAAAAAGGTGAATTATTGTAGTCTATTTTAGCCTGGTGGTTTCTCTAGATATGTTATGATGCTAAAAACAAGTGAATGTGTTTGGTTTTGAAGCTTTGAAAATTCACAATATCTCATGTTCATTGTATGCACACTTTATTACTAATTTGTATAAAAGTGTTTCATTACATGAATAATGTGATTTTTATCCTCCATTACATCTTATATTATATTTTGTATACTCGATGGTATTTAGTTTCCATTATTTTTTTCCAATAAAATGATTACTACCTTCCATTATCCTTTGATTATAGTTTAATAATTATTGTCAATTTTCATGTTTTCAGGTGAATATGAACCATCAGTTTATTTGTTGGATTTTCCTTTCAAGAGACAATAGATGATCGGGGTCTACTATTTTGCCTCGATTTCTAATCATGATTTGGTAGTCTTCTAAAACTTTGATTTAATTTTTATATTATAGACAAATAGAATTATAGATATAATATTTGTTTCTTTTAATCTATTATCTATACTAAAACAGGCTTCTTCCAGCTTATGTGTCTCCTTACTACACAACCATGTCACCAACCTAAAAAAAGTATTCCCTCCAAAATCGGGAATTCATCTCCCGCTTTCCCATTTCCCTCATGCATCATCAACTCCTCCCTCTATCATAGGGTTTCATATCATTTTTCATGAACCATTCACCTCTTCCTCTGCCTTCATCTGCGTTCCCATTTCCCCCACACACACCTCTATTCTTGACCAATGACTTCAATGATCTGTAAAATAAAAACCACTCTTTGCATCATGTTGGCCCGAATCAAGCTCCTCCTAGAAGAATCGGAGCTCTCGCAGTACAGCGCACCGACAACCATGAATTTCCCCTTCGATGATGACCGGTATGTCATGGTCGTCTCTTGGTCCATAAAGAGTGAACACGACAGCACTCTTGATGACAAATAGTGCTACGCCGATGCATACTCGACTCCTCCCTCCATCTTAGGGTCTCCCTAAAACCGTTAGGACCCATTCACCTCGGCCTCTGTCTTAGCCTCTAACTACATCGGCTCCATCCTCACTATCTATTCGATCTACTCCGCTTCCACCTCCAGCTCCTTTGCACCTCCAAAAGTTTCCATCTCCACATTGGGGTCTCAAATTTCATTTTTGGTATCTCTATAACTCTTTATTTACACTACTTAACCTTGACGCACTGAAAATCCACCTATTTCTTGTGATTTTTCTTCCCTCTACCATATGAAGCCCCTTATTTTTTACTATGGTAACCCCTCCATCTATTTATCCATATTTCTATGTTCATTTTGTAATTTTTTTCATGTATTTTAGCTTTGTTTTAACTCTTATTTTATGGGATGATGACTCTATAAGGTTTGATTTCAAATACATAATGTTATATGACCTTTAATTCGGAGTTTTATTGATCTCAAATCATCAATGTCGTTTATGGAGAATGATGGAAGTACTGAATGATTTCCATCAAACTGAAATGATCAGAGCCGTGGTTGGTAAGGTAACCCCTCTAGCTATCTATCTCTATTTCCTCTTTGAATTTCTCATAGAAAGGTATGATTCCATTGTCGGTGGTGTAAAGTGACTTCCTTTTGAGTTCAACCTTTGGTATATTGCCTTCATCCCATATTTCTCTATTCATTTTGTATTTTTTATGCATTTTAGCTTTGTTTTAACTATTATTTTATAGAATCATGACTCTATAAGGTATTATTTCAAATACATAATGTTATATGTCCATTGGTTTTGAGTTTTATTGATCTCAAATCATCAATTCAGTTGATGGAGAATGATGGAACTAATGAATGATTTCCATCAAACTGAAATGATTAGAGCCTTGATTGAGATACAACCTACACCAATTAGAGTCCTGGATAGTGAGGTAATCCTTGCATTGATCAGTGCCCTAAAAACCCACCTCTGTCTTGCGATTTTGCTTCCCTCTACCTACGGTAACCCCTTATTTTTTAATGTGGTAACCCCTCTAGCTATCTATCTCTATTTCCTATTTGAATTTATCATATAAAGGTATGATTTCATTGTCGGTGGGTTAAAGTAACTTCCTTTTGAATACACCCTTTGGTATATTTCCTTCATCCCATATTTCCCTGTTCATTTTGTAATTCTTTCCCCACAGTTTAGATTTGTTTTAACTGTTATTTTATGGAATGATGACTCTGTCAAGTTTTATTTCAAATACATAATGTTATATGACCATTGATTTTGAGTTTTATTGATCTCAAATCATCAATTTGGTTTATGGATAATGATGGAACTACTGAATGATTTCCATAAAACTGCATTTATCAGAGCCCTGATTGAGATAAATCTTGCACTGATCAATGCCATGGATGATGAGGTAATCCCTGCACTGATCAGAGCGCAGAATATTTATCCCTACCATTATTATGATGTTGTATATTTCATTGGTGGTTGTATGTGTGTCCATTATTAGGGAGGATAGGTTACTCTTGCTTGCTGAGTTGTAGTATCCAGCATTTCATTCGTTTCTGTGGGAGCTCTATTATACAATGTTCTTAATTGATGATGATTTTCCAGTAATATTATTTCCCCGTGTTCTACTATTTATTACTACTATCCACTTAATATTTCACAATTTATTTGATATATATTAACCATCATTATAATTGTTTCTATGAGAGGATCATTAAATAGAAACACGATGAAAATGGGTGAATTGTACCACCACGTGAAGGTTATTTTTGTTTCATATTCATTTTTTAATATTATTTTTTATCTTATATGTTTTAGTTTTATACATATTATTGTTGGAATATTATTTTTGTAACTTATACTTATTCACAATTGAAATATGTAGGCTCATATTTATTTCAAAATTTAAATATACAGGTTTAGAATTGAAATATGAAGGTTCCTTTTTATTTCAGAATTAAAATATATAAGTTCATAATAATTTCAAGTTAATACATATTAATGTTTGAATATTATTTGTGTAACTTATCTTTATTCAGAATTGAAATATACAAGATCATATTTTCTTTAAAATTGAAATACACAGGTTTATATTTATTGAAATGAAAAGGTTCGTATTTTTCTCCACCTTTGCCTTACTCTCCTCCTCACCTCCAAAGGTTTCCGCCTCAACCTTGGGGTCACAATTTTCATCACTGGTGTCTACAATTGTTCTATATTTACACTATTTTAACCTTGATGGATTTCAAATCCACAGATCTAGTAATTTTCGTTCCGTCTACCTACGTTAACCTCTAATTTTTTACTATGGTAACCCCTAATTTTTTATACAGCTTCATATTTATTTTAGAATTGAAATATACATGTTCAAATTAATTTAAGATTCTATGATTTTATTTGTCACCAATATTTTCTAATTAAAATTCTAACTATATTCTATATGTAGAAAAACTTGTCATGTGATTTAGATAGTGAGGATGGGGTGCAATATAATCTCTAATTGTCTCGAGAGACTGTGGCCAAAACAATCCTTTCCATTGAATTACACACCCAAATGAATGGATACATAATCAAGAAGAATGAAAAACTGACTGACTTTTTATGCTAAAATATACAGGTAATACTACATGTTGACTGTTTTTTTAATATTTTGATTTGTTTTCTAATTAGTTGTTTACCATTAGAAATGTATTACAATTTAAATTTTACAATAGAAAGGTACTCATGAATCTTGATTGTTTTATTATCAATATCTAGATTTGTTAGTAATGTGTTTTAGACAGAATAATGTTAATTTTCATACCATAATCTTCGCTGAGTTTTGGTAGTATGAATATAATCATTCTGCAAGAATTAAATGATTTTTCAAAAAAGTGGTCTAAAAAATGATTTTATAAGTAGATTGAATTATGAATCACACGATTATGAGATGGGAATTATAAAAATAGAAAAATATAATTGGGTGAATTGTACCACCACATGAAGGTTATTTTTTTCATATGAATTTTTTAATATTATTTATCTTATATGTATCAGGTTTATACATATAATTGTTTGAATATTATATGTGTATCTTATATGCATTCACAATTGAAATATGCAGATTTATATTTATTTCAAAATTGTATATGCAGGTTTAGAAATGAAATATGAAGGTTTATATTTATTGAAATCAAAAGGTTCATATTTTTCTTCACCTCTCCCTCCAGCTCCTCCTCACCTCCAAAGGATTCTACCTCCACCATGGGCACAAAACTGGTATGTTTTATGTTATAAACTATTTTGTATTATAGTGAGTTGTAGTACCTTAAAAAACATACCTTATGGGGACTTCTTCTGTTGGAGACCCAAATTCAAATTTGTTTTCTTTTATAAACTGGGTCAGAATGGCCTAATCCAGGATGGCACACCATGGTGTGTATTTACTAAGATTTTTATAGGTTTTGTAACATTATGCTACCTAGTATGACAAGGTTCCAAACAAAATATCATTTATTGTCACATATATTCAATTTAATCTCTCAGTAGCATACAATAAAAATGGGACACATACTCCATGTGATTAGAATCTTTCTACAATACAAAGAGTTTTTAAAAAATTATTTCATAATAACAGATAAAGGTGCGTAAATGAGGCAATATATCCATGGGATGTAGAACACTATCATTGTGGGCAGTGGATACCCCCTTAAATTCATCTAATGAGTTTTTGTAAAACTATTTTGAAACTCAATTTTAATTATTCTCTAACCTTTTTTCATGAGTTAAAAAGGAATACTTAATTATTGAATTAATTTTCATCTGAAAAATTCATGACTCTTTCATAACCTTTGGAAGTAAGGTAATTTTGTATTTTTTTTATTTTATTGAATGGGGTATCAAACTTGTGAATAGTGGGTTCAATTTGATTTTTTTTCCTAGTCTGTCAGTATTTCTATTACATAAATTTCATCATGAACTATGTATATTTATGTCGACTCATTCAAGGTTGGTTTGTTGTGGGAAATTATGGTTCTAGTGTTGGAAGAGAAGGCTATAATTGTTCCTAGGCACCCTGGATTTCTGTAAACTTGATACAAAATCCAGTTCTGGGATCTGGAACATCTTTTTACAGTTGATACTACTCAATATGTAACTTTTAATGCTCAATTTCTTAACTTATGTTCCCAGTCATTCAGTATTTGTATTACATATATTTTTTCATTATGTATTTCATATACAAGGAATCTCATTTTGTAACTTTTTTCCTCAAAATATATTACTAATACTCCTATATTCTAGGTTCTGCTCTTTTTTCCACCTGTGTGGGCACACCAACTCAGTTCGCTTATGTGTTAATTATTTTTCTTCATTGTCTCTTATTTTCATTAAATCATTGGAGTGAAAATTTCTTATTTTTAGGAAACTATATGTTGAGTTATTTTAGAGTTTGAGCATGTTATATGGATAACAATTGTGCTGCATTAAAGTTGTACATAATTGCAGGTGATCTGACGCACAAGTAGCTTCTGTGATTTTTGAGGTATTGCATGTTTAGATCCATAACCAGTCTATGTTTTAGGTAATATTGTTCTATGAGTTCATTTTGTTTCAACTATTAACGTATAGGAAATTAGAAGGATCAGCCTAAATGTTGCAGTTATAGGGATCCCCAATAACATCAACAAAGATATTCTGGTACCCAATTACATCATGTTTCACTGTTTCTTATTACATCCGATTTTTTCCTTTTTGATCCATTTCATTTATAATTTATGATACATGTTATTGTTTTTCTTTTCTTTTCATTTTTATATGTCACTGAAGCTTTAATTTTAAAATATTTTAGGTCTGATACACAAACAGTGGTAATGGGTTTTGGGATCATGTCACTCTAGAACAACTGTGACAGATTCTGTGACAGGAGCATTTTCTGTCATCCTACACAAACATTCTATCCTGTACATATTCTTATAATGGGGTTGGTTGATGTCACATTCTGGTGAATTTGTGTTCTTTGATAGCTTAATTTTTTGATTTTGTTATCACATGTTTTCTGTTACCCTATGGTTTCTATCTCAATAAATGACTTCCTATTGTACCTTATTTTCCATTATATATACCACTCAATTTTTTTAAACATTTCCAATGTTAATATTAATTATTATGTTTCAATACTGGTGTTCTATTATTGGTAATATGAATTTTTTTATAGTGTCGTGCGAATGCATGGGCAGAGTGCTAGTAATTTTTTTAAAGGAGGTTTTAATCCCTTCAAAAAAATAACATTAAATAAAATTATCAATAATTATAGGTAGTTGAAAATATAACTAATGTTATTTAAAAATTAAATTGGGGTGGTTGTAAACATAACATTAATATAAGATCAGTTGATGTAATGAGGGTTTTATCTACTTAAATAATTTAAAAAACTAATATTTGTAAACCAGAATAAAGGCATAGAACCACCCATAAATAAATAATTTTTTTAAAATAAAAAACATAAATGTGGTGAGCCCACCCTCCCCCTTTCATCCTTCCACGCACCCCTCCTGCCTCCCTCATCAGTCACACCTGCATCATTACCCCACCCACCGGCCACCCCTTCCTACCACATCACATCCCACCCCACCTGATGGCCACCCCATACCCCCCACACCCACATAAGTATATATATAAAGTGATATAATATATATATATATATATATATATATATTATATCTATATAAATATATATATTTTTACATGACTATATATATATATATATATAATTTAAGATTTCTTTTTTTATATATAATTATGTATTTATATATTATACATAGATATAATATAATAATAACATATAATTATATATTTATTTTTAAATATTTTTTTGTATATACTTATTTTTATATAATCATATATATATATAATATTATATAAGTACTTATTTATACATGTCTTTATATAGTTTATATATTAATATAAATTAATTTTTATTCTAAAGTTTTATATATATATATATATATATCAATGTATGATATAATGTGAGGTGAATAAACATAATAATACTCATAATAAATATTATTCTATTAAATGTATTTATATGTATAAATATATATCATATATTTATTAATATATATTCTATATTTTTTATACAAATATATATACTATGTATCAAATTAAATTAATTTATATAATGGGATGTGCTCTTTGGCCCTAGCTTGTCCAATTTAAAAAATTAATATGTTATAACACAATATAGTATATAGAATATATATATTAAAAATGTATTTTAAATTAAAAAATATATGTGGTTTTGGAAGTAATATTCATTTTTTAAAATCCAATATTATATATGTATATAGGTAAATACATTTATAATATATTATGTACAAAAATATATATTATACTCAAAAATGTTTATAGAAATGTATTTAAATAATATTTGCATAGTAAATAATTTTAATATATATTAATATATATTATATAAAAAAACATTAATATTGACTTATACATGAATATGAAGATAGTATATGTTTATAAAATATGGTATAAAATATACAATATTGTATTCATATTTATAATATGTATATATTGATATTATATAAAATTGTATTATAAATTATACAAATATATATATAATACAAATTCAGATATAATATTATATTATAAAAAATATTAAACTACATTATGAAAATACAAATATTATATATATTTATATATATATCATACAAATAGAACACATATTTTATTATACAAATTCATTATACAAATGAACATAAATATATTTTAATTATATATTTGTTATATTTGTGTATATACGTATATATATTATATTATATTATACAAATATACTATTCAAATATATATATATATATACAAACATATACTTACAGGTAAATATTATATAATACATATATATATCATATGAATATATATTTTACGTATAAAAATATATATCATATTATGTTAATTGATACTATTATTTATATTTATATTTATAAATCAAAGACACAAATATATATTAAATTATATGTTCAATTATATATTATTTTTTATATTTAAATCCATATAAATAATAATATATTTTATAAAACATATTATACATTTATATATTAGAAAATATTATATATATATATATATATATTTTATTTTTACAAACACAATTCCAATATAAATATATATCATACTTTATTAATAAAAATATATATTATGTATTTTAATAAATACATTGATATATGTACAGATATATATATCGTATATTTATATTATGATAAAATTTAATATATTTAAATTTTATAATATATAATATACTTACAGTAAAGATAATATTTATTTAATTTAATAATATACATACACACACACACACACACATATATATATATATAACATTTTTACTATATATAGATTTTCACATATAATATAATTTTATAGTTATAGAAATATATATATACTATTTTCTAAATATTTTTATATAAATATGTTTTACATGTTTTTTCGATAGAAAATATATGACTGAGAACCCTCATTGAATGAAAAAAATGGGTTGATAATAAATACAAAGTATATCCTTTTCATGTTGTAAAGGAGGCATCGTGATTAAATATGTTCATCTTGGGTTCACCATTTTTGTTACAATAGAAAAAAGAGGCGACTCGGGTGAATTCGGTTTGGACCGATAGTCGATTATGGGGGGCTAGATTTCCCACACAATCATTAACATTGGGTCACCATTTTCATTCTTAAAAAGAAACTCCCAAGGGTTCTTATAATGATGTGTGCCTTCCTTTTCTATTACATTGTGTGGTTGGTCATTGGAAGTACTGGAAAGAGGATCAGAGGAATTTTGGAGGAGATCTATTTCTAAAGGCTAGAAAATGGTGGATTTCATCCTATGTAACTGTATTAAATGATGTGAAACTCTATTTCACATATTTTCTGGGACTTTTCACGGCTTGAAATTTTTTACCATGCATGAGGAAGAGTATCACATTGTGTAGTATTTTGGGGTATAAAAAATAAAATAAATTGAGAGGCATTTCATTTCTTGTTGGAAATAAAAGCTATGGAACTACACAAATTGAAAGGGTATTAAAAATCATGTAATAAACTAAAAAAGTTTTTTTAAATAAATATAACATTATTCCATTCAGCTAGTTTCTCTTTTTCCACTCAATTTAGAAAAACTCTAGGCGCCCTGATGATTCCTCCAAGCCCCACTCCTCCCTCCTTGATCTATCAATCATTTTGGTTTTCCATGGGAGATCAATGATCTATCCTTGGTGATTTTTCTAACCTTTCTCATCTGATTCTTCTTGATCTTTCCACAGGATTCAATAATGTGATAAGAGTGGTCTTGAGTTGAACGTTTGGGCTGAGAATTGATAATCTTCTTATGCGTAATAGGTTGATCTTCATTTCTAGTGGTGTGGTTTTCACTTTTAGGCATTCTTCATCACCCTGCAGTGTATGAACGTGTTGAAAAGAATATTAGAGGATGTATTTCCTTTGTTTCTATTCAATTTCTCATCATGTGGGAGGTATTTAATTTAGTTCACCTATGGATCTAGGTTCTTCCAGGATAATCAAAGATAATAATTTGTTAAATGAAATTTAAAGGGATATGGGGATTCTTTTTTCATACATTTGTAGTTTTGATATTAAGATAGTGACATTTTGATTATACAAGATTGATTCCCCATAGAAAATGGTGGCCATTGGTGGATTTTTTTGGGCACTAAATGGGTTTCATGCTGGTTGGTTCATGTTGAACCCCTATATATGGAAATTGGTTTGTCACGTAAATCTAGATAATGAATGGATGCACTATGAAATTTTTTATGTGATAACACCCTTAATTAATGAAGTGGAATTGAATAAGTGACCCATTTTTTAAATCTGAAAATGATTTACCTCATAGTCTATAATAAGAAGTGTGGAATAGTAATGAAACCATGTGTGAGATATATAAATGTGAGGTGGCAATGTTGTGATATGTGGGTTTTCTCTGGTTTGTGTTGTGTTGTGTCTATGAGCACGATTGGGTGTTATGGGTTGGCCTAAGTGGGGTCGTCGATTAAATTGTAGATGATACATCACCCTGGATATGTAATGGAATCAAATGTCTAGATCATGATTGACTGTGGAATGGATGATAAGTTTTTCACATCGGGGCTGCGGTCGGGTTGTGTGGTGATGTTTTGTTGTGTTTATTATTGTGGGTTGTTCTTAGTAGTTACCCAGATTGTAGTGGAATAAATGAATAAAAAATTGGTTAATAATTTATGTAACTGTATTGGGTTGGTTTAGTTAATGGAATGAATAAATGATTTGTGAATAAATAATGGTAATAGTTAGTTAAGTAGGTTGGAAATTTAAATTATTTTTTGGCTTGATGTGAGGTGTTGCTCATTTATAGGTAGCAGAAAAGTTCGTAGCATTTTGAGTTGGTTTCTAGTTTGAGAATCCTTAGGTTTGTCTTGCGTGATTAGTATCATATATATTTATATTGTATTTCCCATGTGATTTCTATATGCGCCCCACCCTAGTTGAGCACTACATGCTGAATACCCCCATCGACACTGGGTAGGGTGTCTTTACCAAATATCTCGGTGGGAGGATGGATGGTGGGCCACCTAATCTTCCATACTCCCTCTTCTAGGTCACGATATCCCAATATTATTCAGGTAGGTTGTGGTATGCGATTCCCAGGTGTGTGTTGGTGGGTTTTGTTATCCCATGCATTTTTTGGATGAGATATGTTTTTCTTTACTTGGTTTTTTTGGGATAAGATATGTTGTCCTTTCCCATGTCTCTTTGGTATGCTATATGGTTTTTGAGGAAAATGTGTCTATGGGAAGGTTGTGGGGGGGTTTGTGAGGCCCAGGTATATGCGGGTAGGATATAGTGTGGTTTGTGATGCCTAGGTGTGTAAAGGTATGATGTGGTTTGGTTAGTGATTCTTATGTGTCTTGAGAAAGGATGTAATGTGGTTTATGGGGCCCAGGTGTATGTGGAGGGGGGGGGGGTTGACATGGTTATTTTGGAAGAGGTGGGAGAATGGAGACGTTTTCCATTATGAAATAGCAGCTAAACTAGTGGTAAGTGGTGAGGGGTACCCAAATCATCAATGTTCTTACTATATTACTTTACATGACTTGTGTTACTTGGTGATCATGCCTTAGTGAGGATGGGATGGCTAGTATACCTTGTTAGGTAATGATAGGTTCTTCTGTTTTTTTATAGGGGCATTAGTATGCGTCCATTCACATGTGCATGATAGACATTTCTTTTTTTACTGATTATACTTGTATTCTCACCCTGCGTATATAAAACATCTTTTAGGTTTCCAAGAGGATTACATGGACTATACAAATGCATTACTACTTTGGGATTTGGGACAGTTGATGAGTCGTTGTTTTAGCTTTCTTTTGGGTACTTTACTTTGGATTTATGTTTCCCTTGCACTAGTTCTATTTTTTGTATGCATATGGGATGTTTTTTGGATATCATATATATATATATATATATATATATTGGAGCTCTTTTGTGGAGGATCCATCAAATCTCCTGATCTTGTTTAAAAAATGGGTTAGGCCTTCCGTATTGTGTGACTTGTATACCCTTGGTGCTAGTCTCCACCCAAGGGCCTTTTGGAGGTGGGAATCAGGGGTCATTATCTCCCTTTATTCATTGTCATCCCAAGAGGGGTATCTTTTGAGGGAGGGGTCTTGATATTTTCCACATCTATAACTAGGTACATACTAGCCTTTCCAAGGCATGTGGTCAGTCAGGGTTTTATACCCAATGACACTTATGAACTCACATTGGTCGAGTGGATGGGAGGTTAGGATCATCACAACCTTTTGGGGGGAATTTTACCATACTCCAAGACTCTATTATATATTTTTGATATGTTCATGAATATCTTCCTAATCAATATATGGTATCGGTTACCCAACAAATAGTCATAGGTTATCCCTTTCATGCATAATAAATTAGGGATCTCATTAGTGAATCCGTCCATATATATCCAATAGTCTTCATCGACCTCCATGTTACAAATATCTACTTTTATACTAAAGCTACAAAACTAAGAACTTAAAAATTTTCTTCCACACTTGAATGTAGTTAATATTGAAAACCCATGTACTTTGTTAAACCTGTGATGTTTGACATCATATACAAATAACATATCCATAGTAACATAGACATTGAATATTTGAGATCGACTCTCAAGGAGACATCCTATATAATCTATTTGTAGTAGTAATAAAAGTTATTTTAGTTTTTTTTCATGACCTTTGGATTATCCCAATGGTATATTACCTTATGTGGGGGGATGTTTATATCATGCCACTTTTTAGGGTGTACATACATAGATTAACTTGGCCAGATGAGATTCATGATGTGAATTATTACACCACTACAACTCTGTAACGACCCAATGGTTTTAAATGGAAATTACCTTCTTATATTTATGCCATAAAATACATGAAAACATAACATAATGAACTATTAAGTGATAAGTGAACTTTAAACATAAGTTTGTCACTTCTATGTTTAGAATTTTAAAAAACTAACATACACGGTTGTGCTCAAGATGTTTTTTGGATTCTAATGGAACAAAAATAATTTTTGGTGAATAGTAACATACCCTTAATAATAGTAACATACCCTTATGAATAGTAATATGACCCTTATGAATAGTAAATAATCCAACATAAGAGTAACCTTACCCATGAATAATTAAATAAAATTTAGATATCTTAGAAAGTGACAATTTGACCTTAGTAAACGTTTTAGAATTTTGTAAGTCATAAATAATTTATTATAACTAATTATTTAATTTAAAGGAAAATTTATTTTCATAAAATTTATTCAATATTTATAAAATCAATGTCTCATATTTTTTGGATAATTATATAAGACACTATGTAATTATTGAAAGCACAATAAAATCAGTTTTAATCTTATAAACTTATTTTTTTACGTAAATTATGATTTTAATTAAATATTAAATTAATAATATATAGAAAATTATTTCTGAAATATTTACTCCATTTTTGGATTCTACACGTCAAAAAATGGTTGGGGTAAATATTTGGGATTTTTCTGAGATACATGAATTTTTGATGAATAGTAAAATCTGATAATTTACAATAAATGCTAAATGATGGATTAATTGAGTCATCGATGATGCTATGCTGATTTAAGCACACTTGGATCAGTATCACATGATAAAATTACAATAATTAGTCATTTAAGACTCACTATTCCTTGTCTTAGGGGAAATTAATAAACTAATGAATTTTATATTAAAGAAACCCCTCTCCCCTCCACTAAAAAATCCACCCTTCACACCATCATTTCCTCACACCTATCATGCTCCAAGCCTTCTCTAAACTCTGAAAAAACACCTTAAATAGCCCCTCCCCCAAGTCCAAGAGCTTCTGGTCTCATCAAAAGACAAATCTTAGGCCCTTAAGAAGGTTCTCATGTGAAGGATTCAACAGGTAATTTCTCTCCCTCTTCTCCTTTAATTTCCTTTCAAGTTCAAATTCATTTCTTGATCTCTCCCCACCCATATTCATCCAAATGGTATTGTGACTCTATTATTATACATATAATGTAATTTTATGATTATAATAGGGATATTATATCATCCAACCCCTTTTCCCTCTTCCTTTTATTTTGTTAAAGAGAACGTTGTTCGTGAGGTGTTAATTTATCACCTTCAAGAACGACATGCTTTCTTCTTCCATTTATACCTTACATATATGGTAAAGAAACCATTTTTATGGTTTAACCATAACATTTTATATGCATTATGTCCTATTTAAAGTTCTGTAACTGAATTATGAACATATTACTAAGTGATAAATTAAAACAACTTCAGTGTGATCGAAAAACCGCCCAAATTAACCCAAAAAATCTTCATTTAATTCTTATCTAATGATTAATCCTCATGGATCTAATATAATTCATTATAATATCATTTAAACTCCTGTAATATCATTAATTACATGTAATATCATTTCTGTATGTTTACCCATGTTCTACCTGAACTTTAATTTATGAATACAAGTGAAACACCCAAGAAAAATTATAAAAACGAACATCCCCGAACAATGTTTTTAAACTCTATAAGTCATCCAAAGGAACATAAAATGACATAATGAAACCATAATTAACCCTATTAATGTATAAAAGGTTCTTTAATTTCTAATTAATTAATATAATGTCATTATAAAGTACATTAAAGAGAAGGAAGCATTCGGATAAAAGGTAAGGGGAAATCTCGAACACAATTTTCTTCCTTCGGGTTCTCCCTCTTTCACCCCATTTTTGATATGGTTACTCCATAAAGATCATTTTTTTATCATTTTATTTCCTTTTCTGGGTTATAAATGTTTTTCACTAGTTTTTATGTCAAACCAAATGTTTTTCTAAAAGAACACCTATTTTAAGAACACCCCGTTTACTTCCCACTCAAAGTGGATGGTTCATGTAACATGTATGTTATTACCCCTTTATTTTGGGAACCCAAAGCTTGTGAATGTGTTATTATGAGATGAAACCCATTCCATTCCATGGTTTAGTTATGTAAATTTTTTATATGTGTTCTATATGGAAAGCATGATGATGATAATGTTATGATGTGACGGGTGTGCCCAGAATTACATAGCGCAATATGAATGTTTCAATGTGATGGGTGTGCCCGAAATTATATAGTGATCCAACGCATTGGGTAAATTGATTAATCTCATGAGTAATGTGAAATTATGTGTGAACAAGATGCTATCTTGGTTCACAAGTATGTGTGGTAGTTAACCACTAAGACATGATGTTTCATTTTTATGCATTTCCACATTTCAAGTCTTTTATTTATGCTTCTCTCATGTTCATGATCTTTTGTCTATGTTATGATTATTCTCATCACATGCTATATTTTTCTTATCTATCCTCTTACTGGGATTCTATATCACCCCTTTTTATCTATACCCTCAGGTGGCTACATGTACTAAAGAGAGAAAAAGTTCCAATAAGACGCTAGAGAAAAAGAAATTAAATAAATGTTTATGCTTGATGTTGTATTTGTTATGTATAGTCCTAGTTTGACAAAGAAACTAAACATTTGGATCCTTTATGTGTAATACTATTATGTTGTTTATATTTAAAATGATGTAATAGTAATGTAAGAAAATGCTGGGTCACTATAGTTGGTATCAGGGGAAATTTTTAGTTAATTTGGGAATTAGGATTAGTGAACCCTAGAAGAAACCTATAGCATGAGACTAAGTTTAAATATGAACACAAGAATATTTACCTGGGGATCCTATATGTTATGATTTTATTATAAATTGTTCAAATGATAAAATTATGTATTCATGACTTGTATACTTATGTTTTGTTCTGACCTTTTCTATTTTAGAAAATGGTGGGAACTAGGAGAAATCTGGCCAACAACTCATGTGAGGGCCAAAGCAACGATTGCCCGAATGACATCCCCAATGATTTGGGAGGTGGAGTTAAAAACTTCATGGTTATACTTACCCAATTATGTCAGGTTATGAACAATAAACATAATAATGGGGAGTATCCTCCTTCACCAAAGAGGGAGCAACTGGATATCGAATGTTTTATGTGGCAACGACCACCGAAGTTTAGTGGATCTTGTGATCCCCTAGTTACGGAACAGTGGGTCAACTCCATGGAGAAGATCTTTTCTGTTCTTCACTATTCTGAGACATATAAGGTGACTCTAGCCAATTATCGTCAAGATGGAGAATCCGAT
Organism: Viscum album; assembly: GCA_963277665.1. NCBI lineage: Eukaryota > Viridiplantae > Streptophyta > Magnoliopsida > Santalales > Viscaceae > Viscum > Viscum album. The sequence goes on from OY728148.1 coordinate 288,268,019, forward strand.
CAATGTTGGGCATTGATTAAGAACACCAAGCCAAGGGAGGAAATTGAAGAGATGGAATGGTAAGATTTTAAGATAATGTTTATTAATAAGTACTTCCCATGAAATCTTCGCATGAAGATGGAGAGAGAATTTATAGAGCTCAAGAAAAAAGAAAGAGAATTTTTCTTAACCTATGAAGCTCATTTCACATGGCTTTCAAGTTATGATTCGGGTTTTGTTATCAAGTGGTGCAATATTTGCAACCCAATTTTTTGACTCTTCTCCCATAGGAATATGTGGGAAGATTCTTCTGAAAAATCTCGTAATACTTCCCTTGCTGGAATTCGACGCTATAATGGGAATGGATTGGCTCTCGTTATATAGAGCACATATCAACTGTCAGTAAATGGAAATATCTTTTCATATTCCGAACCATCCCATGATCCTCTACAAGTGCAAGGAAGATCATGAATCTCCTTTGAAAAATACTTTAATAGTGTGGGTGTTGATTCCCTATGAAGAAGCATACCTCGCCCAAATGGTTGAGTCAAAGGAAAGGGCCAACCTTGAGGAAATTCCCATCGTGAGGGAATACAATGATGTATTTCCCCAAGAGTTACCTGAAATTCCCCCGGATCGTGAGGTAGAGTTCTCAATTGAACTCATGCCCGGAGCTACTCCAATCTCAATGTGTCCCTATAGGATGGCTCCTATTGAACAGGAGAAGTGAAAGAAGTAGCTGCAATAGCATTTAGACAAAGGGTCATACGCCCTAGTTCATCACCTTGGGGTGCACCGGTGCTCATTGTGAAGAAGATGGATGGAACAATGTAGTTGTGTATCAGTTATCGGGAACTCAACCAGATCACCATAAAGAACAAGTATCCTCTCCCAAGGATTAATGACTTTTTCGATCTGTTAAGAGGAGCTCAATACTTCTCAAAGGTGGATCTTCGTTCTGGATATCATCAGGTAAAGGTGAAGAAGGAAAATATTCATAAGACTTCCTTTCGTACAAGGTATGGTCACTATGAGTTTTTGATGATGCCCTTCAGACTTACTAATGCCCCTGCAATCTTCATGGATTTGTCAAATAGAGTCTTTAGACATTACCTTGAAAAAAATTGGTAGTGTTTATCAATGGTATTCTCATCTACTCCAAGATAAAGGAGGAACATAAAGAACATCTAAGACTTGTTTTTGCGACATTAATAAAGGATAAGTTATACGCCAAGTTCAGCAAGTGTGAATTTTAGATGAAACAAGTCATGTTCTTGGGACATGAGATCACAAGTGAGGGAATTTTTGTGGATCCTTCAAAGAAAAAGGCGATTGAGGAATGGCCTAGACCCTGTAGTGTCACAGAAATACACAATTTTCTTGGATTATCTAGGTACTACCAAAGTTTTGTGAGAAACTTCTCACGATTGTCAAGCCTTCTAACTAAGTTAATAAGGAAAGGGGTAAAGTATGTCTGGATAGAAGAATGTGAGGGAAGCTTCAAGGAGCTAAAGAGAAGGATGATCACCGCACCTGTACTCACACAACAGAAAAGTGGAGAAAGTTTAGTTATATATAGTGATTATTCAATGAATGGATTGGGTTGTGTACTCATGGAAAATGACAATGTGATAGCCTACGCCTCACGACAGTTGAAGATCCATGAGACGAACTACCCAACGCATGATCTAGAGCTGGCAGTCATGATTTTTTCCTTCAAAATCTAGCAGCACTACCTTTATGGAGAGAAGTGTGACATATACACCGACCACAAGAGCCTAAAGTATATATTCACACAAAAGGAGCTCAACATACATCAAAGGATATGGTTAGAGCTAATCAAGGATTACGATTTCTCTCTTCACTATCATCCTAGAAAGGTGAACAAGGTAGCTAATTCTCTAAGCAGAAAAGAACCTACTACTCTATCCATGTTGCGGATTGAGAAAGACCCTATCTTCTTAGATATGAAAAGGATGGATTTGAAAATCATAAGGGTAGGGGATACATCTTACCTTGCCCAAATGATTGTGCAACCATCCATCCTGGAGAAGATTAAGGAAGCACAAAGGGATGATGTGGAGATACAAAAGAGGGTGAATGCAGTAAAGGAAGGGAAGTTTCAAGAGTTCCATATCGACGATGATGGTGTGATTTGGTTTGGAACGCGTCTTCGTGTGCCTTCATCACCCAGGATAAAGAAGGAGCTATGGGATAATGCACATAGATCAACTTTCTCTATCAATCCTGGGAGTACCAAGATGTACCGTGATCTCCAAGAACATTTCTGGTGGGATAACATGAAGAAGGATATTGTAGAATATATATCAAGGGGCTTGGTATGTCAGCAAGTTAAAGCTGAGTGACAAAAGTCCAAGGGTATGATGCAGCCATTTCCTATACCCATGTGGAAATGGGAAAATGATACTATGGACTTTGTCACGAGTCTCCCGAATATGTCAAAGGGAAATAATGTGATATGGGTTGTGGTTGACAGACTCACCAAGACTGTCCATTTTATCACTATTCGTAAAGTCCTCTTGCTTGAACAACTTGCAAAGATATATGTGAAGGAAGTGGTGAGACTTCACAGTGTTCCACTCTGAATTGTCTCTGACCATGATCCAAGGTTCACATCTATGTTCTAGAGGAGCCTTCAACATTCTTTTAGTACTGAATTAAATTTCAGCACGGCCTATCACCCCCAAACTGATGGCCAGTCTGAAAGGACTATTCAGATGCTTGAAGATATGATAAGATCCTACTATCTTGAATTCAAAGGTGGTTGGGATCAGCATCTCCCATTGGTTGAGTTCTCATACAACAATAGCTTCCACTCGAGTATCCAGATGGCTCCACATGAAGCTCTATATGGAAGGCGGTGTAGAACTCCATCCTGTTGGGATGAAGTTGGAGAAAGAAATCTACTTGGACCCGATCTTGTTCAAGAGATGACAGAGAAGTTTCAAGTCATCCAGAAACACATAAAAGCTACTCAAAGTCGGAAAAAGAAATATTTTAAAAACCTTCGAAGGGACTTGGAGTTCGACGTTGGAGATAAAGTCTTCCTTCGAATATCTCCATGGAAGAGAGTCATGCGAGTTGGGAAGAAAGGGAAGCTAAGCCCAAGGTATATTGGCCCATTCAAGATCCTTTATGGCATAGGAGTCGTGGCCTATCAGCTTTTACTTCCACCAAATATGGCTCGAGTACATGATGTTATTCATGTATCACTCTTGAGGAAGTATATACCCGATCCCTCACATATACTAAACTCAGAGGTGTTGCAGCTGGAAGATGATCTATCCTATGAGGAGCAGCCAGAAAAAATTCTGGATTGGAGAGATGAGGTTCTACACAACAAGACAACCCATCTTGTCAAAGTGTTGTGGAGGAACCATAAGTTTGAGGAAGCAACTTGGGAACCAGAAGAGGCAATGAAGGAGAAACACCCTCACCTGTTTGTGTAAAGTGAAATTTCGAGGGTGAAGTTTCTTAAGGGTGGAAGAATGTAATGACGCAATGTTCTTCAATGAAAATTCCCTTCTTATATTTATGTCATTAAATAACATGAAAACACAACAAAATTAACTACTATGTTATAAGTGACCATTAAACATAATTTTGTCACATCTGTGTTTGGAATTTTAAAAATCCAACATACACGGTTGTGCTCAAGATGATTTTTGGAGTATAATGAAACAAAAATAATTTTGGGTGAATAGTAACATACCCTTAAGAATAGTAACATACCCTTATGAATATTAATATGAACCTTATGAATAGTAAATCATCCAACATAATAGTAACCTTACCCATGAATAATTAAATAAAATTTAGACATCTTAGAAAGTGACAATTTGACCTTAGTAAATGTTTTGGAATTTTGTAAGTCATAAATAATTAATTATAATTAATTAATTAATTTAAAGGAAATTTTATTTTCTTAAAAGGTATTAATTATTTATCAAATCAATGTCTTATAGTTTTTAGATAATTTTATAATACCCTACATAATTTTTGAAAGCACTATAAAATCAGTTTTAATCTTAAAAACTATTTTTTATATAAATCATGATTTTATTTAAATATTAAATTAATAATATTTAAAAACTAATTTTTGAAAAATGGACTTTATATTTAGATTCTACATGTCAAAAAAAGTTCGGGCTAAATTTTTTGTATTTTTCTGACATACTTGAATTTTTGATGAATAGTAGAATCTGATAATTTACAATAAATGCTAAATAAAGGATTAATTGAGTCATCGATGATGATATTCTAATTTAAGCCCACATGGTTCGGATTCACATGATTAAATTACTATTATTGATCATTCAATACTCACTATTCCTTGTATTAGGGGAAATTAATAAACTAATGAATTTTATATTAAGGAAACCCCTCTCCCCTCCACTATAAAAGCCACCATTCACACCCTCATTTCATTACACCTCTAAAGCTCTAAGACTTCTCTAAACTCTACCAAAAACCCTTCCCTATCCCCTATCCCATGTCTAAGATCTTCTGGTCGCATCAAAAGACCAAGATTACTCCCTTATGGAGGTTCTCAAGAGAAGGATCCAAGAGGTAATTTCTCTCCCTCTTCTCCTTTAATTTCCTTTCAAGTTCAGGTTCATTTCTTGATCTCTCCCCACCTATATTCATCAAAATGGTATTTTAACTCCATTATTATAAATATAATTTAATTTTATGATTCTAATGGGATATTATATCATCCAATCCCCTTTCCCTCTTCCTTTTATTTTATCAAAGAGAATGTTGTCCGTGAGGTGTTAATTTATCACCTTCAAGAACGATATGCTTTCTTCTTCCATTTCTACCTTAAGATATTTTCATGAAACCATTTTTATGGTTGAACCAGAATATTTTATATGTATTATGTCCTATTTAAAGTTCTGTAACTAACTTATGAACATATTACTAAGTGATAAATTTAAACAACTTCACTGTGATCGAAAAACTGCCCAAATTAACCCAAACAATCTTCATTTAATTCTTATCTAATGATTAATACACATGGATATAATATAATTCATTATAAGATCATACAAAATCATGTAATATAATTAATTAAATGTAATATCATTTCTGTATGTTTACCCATGTTCTACCCAAACTTCAATTTATGAATACAAGTGAACCACCCGAGAAAACCCATAAAAATAAACATCCCCAAACAATGTTTTTAAACTCTATAAGTCATTAAAAGGAACATAAAATGACATAATGAAACCTATTAATATATAAAAGGTTTGGGAATTTATAATTAATGAATATATTGTCATTATACTGGACATTAAAGAAAAGGATGCATTCAGATACAAGCTAAGGGTAAATCTCGAACCCAATTTTCTTCCTTCGGGTTCTCCCTCTTTCACTCCATTTCTGATATGGTTACTCCTTAAATATCATTTTTTCATCATTGTCTTTAATTTTTTGGGATATAATTGTTTTTCACTAGTTTTTATGTCAAACCAGATGTTTTCCAAAAGAACTCCTCTTTTAAGAACACCCCTTTTACTTCTCACTCAAAGTGGACGGTTCTTGTAACATGTATGTTATTCCCCCTTTTTTTGGGAACCCAAAGATTATGAATGTGTTAGTATGATGTGAAACCCAATCCATTCCATGGGTTAGTTATGTACATTTTTTATATTTGTTATATGTGGGAATCATGATGATGATAATGTTATGATGTGACGGGTGCGCCTGGAATTATATAGCGCAATATGAATGTTTCAATGTTATGGGTGCACCCGTAATTGTATAGTGCTCCAATGCATTGGGTAAAGTGATGAATCTCATGAGTAAATGTGAAATGATGTGTGAACAAGATGATATGTTGGTTCACAAGTATGTGCAGTAGTTAACCACTAAGACATGATGTTTCATTTTTATGCATTTCCACATTTCAAGTCTTTTATTTATGCTCCTCTCATGTTCATGGTCTTTCGCTTATGTTATGATTATGCTCACCCCATGCTATATTGTTCTTATCTATCCTATTACTGGGCCTCTAGATCACCCCTTTTGATGTATATCCTTAGGTGGCTATATGTAATAAGGATAGGACAATTTCCAATAAGAATCTAGAGAAGAATAAATTAAATAAATGTTTATGCTTGATGTTGTATTTATTATAAGTGGTCCTAGTTTTCCCAATACACTAAACCATTGGATCCTCTATGTGAAATACTGTTATGTTTTTTATCTTTAAAATTATGTAATAGTAATGTAAGAAAATTCTCAGGTCACTATAAACTCCCTATCCCCACATGAGATATTTATGGTGTGAGAAGCAATGGATATCCAGTCATCAGTCTCAATACATATGGATGTTGGACTTTTATAATGGGACAACCCTATGGGTGCTTAATCTAGAACATGGGCCTTAGGAATCCATCCTATATATCCTAGATATTTCATCAATCAAATTCATCATAGTTCAGTTGATTTCTCATTACATAGATGAATGAGGTATGATGACTATCCCATAGGAATGATTGGGTTATCATAGTTGGAATATCGGAGACATGGAAGGATATACACCTGAGTGGATGCCTATTTGATATCAGGCCTTAAAAAGGTGTCATATGTATCCTAGTTATGGAAGAAATCATAGTCTTCATATTTTAGTGGATTGGGTTATACACACTAATGTTTCCCTTATATGTGGTACATATCATATTATTCCTCTAATCACGGCTTACATGCTGAGGTTTCCCTTTTATGTGGGACATATCATCTTATGTCCTTGATCAGGGCTTACACTGTAACACCCCTAGTTTTTATGGATATTTTTTTGAAAGAATTAATTTTAATTGATGTATTTCATTGAAATATGTAAAATATTTCTTTCACATGGAGCCAACTTGAATTTTTCTACACACAACACCGACTTGTCATTCATTACATGCAACACTGAGTTTCTATGAAATGATATTTTATTGCTATATTTATTTAAATTAGATAATTAAAACCTATATGTTAAACATAATAATATGAATAGTAATAAAAAATTAAATTATTATTTATAATTTTTTCATATAAATCAAAATCATTGATAATAAAAGATATAAATTTTCATAAAGTCTTTATGAGTTTAAAAATGTAATTTTCTTAAAGAAACTACTTTTTATTTCCTTTTGTAAAATATAACAAAATTAACTTTAGAGTCTCATGGAAATATAATTTTATAACATAAACATCACTTTTGAATTTATAAAGTATAAATTATAATATGGTGAATTTTTTCACTTTTTTCAAGAAACTATATTTTTGGGTGATTAGTAGAAATAACAAAAATTTAGTTAAAAAGGATTTTTATTTAATAATGATTACTGTTAAATTGTACTTTTTAAGTAGGATTTTAAACTCAAAGTTGATCAATTAAAAATATATTAACTTAATTTAGGTCATTGTACTAATTTTTATATTTAAATTAGATATAAACACTTTTTAACGTTTAAATGTTTTTACATTAAAAACCATATTTCTCACCACTTCTATGTGATTAGCGTTAAACTTATTTTTCCACATCTAGGATTTTAATTTTTAAAAATGAAAATACAATTTTTTTATCTGTAAATTTTTCTATTCCAATAAGATCAATTTAATTATTGACTAAAAATATTATTGAAAGTGATTAAAATTAATCACATCAATGACGGTAAGATTAGACTAAATCAAGGACTAAACCTTAATCATAAGGACTAAAATGACCAGGAAACTTGTCTGATATCCAATCGATGCCAATAATTAGACCATATAAGCTCTTAGTTATAATTTTATGGTTTGTTGGGATATTATTAAATGGATGTGTCTTATATAAATGGTCAAGTGAGTAGAAATACCAAAAAGAAACATTCCTTACCTTTAACATTCATAGAAATTTGATATATGTAAAAAACATCATATTTATGGTTATACATATTATTTTGAACAAAAAATAAGATATTTTTATCATAATAACTTATCAAAATAATTTACAGAAGATTTAGTTACATAAAAGTTTTACGAAACACCAATGTAGTGATAATTTACTTAATAATAACCAAAAATAAATGATATTATATATGTTAAAAGTGAATTGAATGTATTGTATTATTATCTTTCATTATTTTTTAATATTCCTATGTCATTTTACACATATTTAAACATAATTTATTTGAATTTCATAATTATATTGATATTTTAAAATTAAAATTAATTAAATAATGTCAAAATTGACATTGTTATCATTTAACAATAAATGATGTTTTATTAAATGATTTAAAATTATTAAAAATAATATAATATTCCAAGTGATTTTTTAGGGTTAAAAAAGATTCGACATGGTCTATTAATATGCCAATTTTATTTATATATTTTACATATTGACCCATATATTATAAAATCATTGTTAACATAGTCTAGGTTTAAGAAGTGTTTTTCGTGTCACATGCGCTTCTTTTAAAAATAAATATCCAAAACACATGAGTTATTATTTTTAAAATTTGGTTTCACATTTATAATTCAGTGAATCTATATTTTAAAATGAATATATCTTTAATTTAATCTAAATGGTTAAATTACATAGGTTATAAAAATAGATGATTTAATAAAAATGAAAATAATAAAATTGGGCCCATGGGGTGTTAGCTGAGTGGTACTCGCTGGTTCTACTCCTCGTTCTCCATGGGAACTAGCGTTGGATTGAGTCCCACTAGGCTCAAACCCTATCCATATTATGAAAAGGGCGATTCAAATCCATTTCTTAGTTGGGGAACGTGGCATGCACTTGGGCTGGTGGGGGCCCCCCTCTAGGAGTCGGTGTTAGCAACACATGTTTTTCACATGAGACTTAGCCCGGTTGTTAAGGACTCCATAAGTGAATCCAAGATAACCATGATCAAATCCAGGTGGATGAATCATTTCTGGGTATTGTAGTAGAACTGTAGAAGGTACTATAGCAGTATTGTACCAGGCATTGTAGCGGAACTATGGAACATTGTAGCAGGTACTGTAGCGGAACTGTAGCAAGTGATGTTTGCCCCTGTAGCAGCCGGGAATATGCTCCTGTTTGGGCCTTCAGGCCACTGATTTGGTCCCCGAGTCCTTTAAGACCTTCAGGTCACCTAGGCCTTCGGGTCAGTAAGGCCTTCGGGCCACCTCAAGGCCTTTAGGCCTCCTTTAAGTGTAGATACCAACTAGACAATCTACAAGGAACAAGCTCTACTAGGAGGATGAGCAAGGATCTTTCACCGTAGCAGAAGCTAAACATATTTACAGAATGAGAGGTTATGGTACCGTCCATTAGTAAAATCCTGTGAATGGATGGGAATGCCTAGCCGAACAACCATGCGGAGGTGCAGAGCTGATTTCACGATGAAGATGCTGGGGAAGAGCAGTTCCAAGTAGTTAGTATGGGTTGTATGTAATGTTTGAAGCCCACAAGAAATGAATTATTCTAAGCCCTATGGGCCATGTAATACATACACCTAAGGGCCTTTTAAGGGTTCCACCTCACCCCTTGAAAGGTGGATTATCAAAAATCAATAAAAAAATGAAGGCCTTTGGGCCATTGTAAAATAATAAAATTGGGAATTCATAGTAGATAAGGAACCAAATTATTAAAATGAGCATATTTTTGTGTGGTGTATTTATGGTTATATCATAAATTCAAATAAGTCCACTATTTTTTCATTTTTTAGTAACATTAGGTAAATTTGATATCCCATTATGAAATACCTTATAGTATTCAGAAGAGTGCCACTCCCCCTCCATTATAAAAAGAATGAACTTTGTCCCATCTTCATACCTCTCAAACCACATAAGACTTTCCAATATCTAATCAAATATACTCAAAACAACAATCAATATCTCATTGAATACTCCCTTTGTGATTAAATACTTCCATGGAGTCCCTTGGGTGCAAACCAAAAGGATTTACCAGATTAAGAGATAATACCCTCTCTTAAACTCATTTATTTTATTTTATTTCTCTACTACCTAAACTCCACTTTTTCATGATTTTATAACAAAAAGAGTATCCTAAAAATACTAGGATATTTTATACTATGATTTATAACTACACTGAGATGCAATTCCATATAATTTGTAACAGACATAATGATTGAGTGTACAACGATCTACCTCTTCAGAAAAAGATGATTATTCAATTATCCTTTACCCCCTCTCATGGTAGAAATTATGATGGAGAATTAATATATATATAGTATATATTATATTTATTATTGAATTATTCTCCTTTAATATTTTTACCACATATATCCTAATACCTTTCATTTGGTGTAAATATGATAATTTCCTTTGAAGAAGTGTGGACTACTACCCACTCAAAGCGATGTGATAAGTTCAAACATTACATGGAATGCATTACAGGTATTTTTAGTGAAATTATATGATATATATGATATAATCATTATAATGGAATAATTATATATATATACATATATGTAATATACCAGATTTCTTTCAACAATAATATTAAGTGGAAAGTGTGCTCATGCGTACGTACGACCTACCGTTACCATGAATAGTGTACTCCATTTCACACTTATATATTATATAGATTATTATATTGAAAACATATAGAATAAATATATTTTTATCATGGTTTAAATTTCTTAAATCTTGATATAAATATAAGAACCAAACATATAACAAATAAAGACACATATGAAAAACATAGGTAATATTACACGAAGTATAACCTTAACATGGAATTGATAACAATAAGGTATTATAATGTTCTAAAAAACCATATATGATATTAGATATTACAATATGTTTCATTAATATATTTATAATAAAATTAAATTTATTATACAATAAGTTTGAATGATTTTGATGAGAGTCAAGACACAAGGTAATGGAATTTCATATTACTTTTTATTTGTGTGAGATACATGCATTATTCACCACCCATTACATTTGTATGGAATGTATAATACCCTTTGATGTATTATAATATTGTTATACATAAAATTATGGGTATTTATATATCAATTTTATGATCTTTATATCATGGTATTTATGTTTCAAAAGTTACTGAATCGGTAATGTAATTGTTTCTCAATTTTCCTTCTTTGAGACACATATCATGTTATGCACTTATGTTTTTACATGAAGTGTATATACTAAATTTAAAATTTTATATTATGAGCATTGTTCTTATTGTGATATTTTAAGAGTAATATAATTTAATTATGCTATATTTTTAGTATGGTTCAATGTTACCAATAGGTAAGAGTTTATTGAAATAATGTTATCACTTTTCAGGATTGTTTATTTTTATGATTCCTTTAAAGAAATCATATGTACCATCTCTCAAGAAAATTAATGACTTTTAATATATGCTGGTTATTAATGATTTTTTAATGTATTATTACCATTTTTATACTCTTTGGTCCATGAGATATTTAACTATGTGTTTTTAAGAATGCACGGATTTACCCTCTATTTGTTCGAAAGTCTGTATTCCTTAAAAACCATGTTTTATAAAAAGGGTTTCAATGAATATTCTAATATTCAACAATAACAATTAAAAGAAATACTTTCCATTTTTTATATTACCAATGTTTTCAAAGGAATATTCATTCCACTTTCTAGACAATTCATTTTTCTAACCTTTTATCGTGAAAAATTAATGTTTTTCTTATCTCATATGGCATGTACGGATTTACCCTCTTCCATTTCTTTGAAGATTTATTTTCATGTTTAAAATGTTATTTTTTAAGAAAAAAATTATTTTCTAAAAAAACAACTTTTCATAAATGTTTTCAAGTATCTTTCAAATGTTTCCATGTAAAATGTTTTTCAATATGTTTTCCAACATCATTTATAATATTTCAAGGAAAATTGTTTTAAAAACATTTTCAATCTTATTTTATATGTTTTCTAGGAACATTTATTTTAAATGATTTTCTATCATTATTTATAATTTGTAAAATTGTTTTCAAAGAAATGGTTTCCCAAAAATTTTCATGATTCATTTATAATTTCAAAAATTATTTTCAATGAAATGGTTTTCAGAACGTTTTTGAGATTCTTTTATCTGTTTTCAAGGAAAATGGTTTTTGAAACATTTTCAATATCCCTTTATTTGATTCAAAAGAAAATGGATTCCATAGGATTTTCATTGATTTCTTTATAATATTTCATGTTTATTTTCATTAAAATTGTTTTGAAAATTTTTTATGTTTTAAAGATCCCTTTTCAAAGAATATAAGATATTTTCCACTAGTAATGTTTTCAAAATATCTTGTCAAGTTATTTTCCATCTAAGATGACATTTATTGATGTTACTCATTCCCTTATAAGAAAATATCTGAAGGATCCATTCATATTATTTCTTGAATGGTTTATGTTTTGACGGATTGTTTCTTATGTTACCCACTTCTCCTCCATGACTTATATTCTTTTGAAACCCGATTCCTTTCAGAGGTTATGATTTTGATGAAATGATAATGAAACTTCAATATTTTTCAAAATGTTATGTTATGATTACATGTATATGATACCCATTTCACTTCATGGGTTATGATATGATTGATTATTGTTTTGGGAAATATATATGTATAATTTCATTATGATATGGGTGTAACCTATATCTCCCTCTAATGCATTGGATAAAGATTTATATCTCATGAGATAGAGATAGATAGAATGAGGAGTTAAATTTTTCAGTATTATTATGTTGGAGTGAGGATTTAACTCTTTTAGTAATACATGGATTGAATGAGGAGTTAAATGAGTTTATTAAAGGACTCTGACCACTAAGATGACTTTGACAGTGATTCCATGACTATTATAGAAATCATTATATAGGCTTATGTGTTTTCAAAAGTCCCATGTTTTATTTTTATGATATAATTTAATGTCGTATGTTATTTATTTCCTTATGACTCATGTATTATGAATTGAAAATTGTATTCCATGATTTAAATTTGTGATATTAGATAAGAAATGTATGATATTTTATTTTATTGATCATGTTCCCATACCCTTATGCTCATGTTTGTTATTACATTTATCCCTTGGTTACCCTTACTGGGAATCTGAGGTCTTCCCTTTTTATGTTTCCTTTCCTAGGTTATGAAGATATGAATTATTTTTTATGTTTCAAAAATGGGTTATAGTAGAGAAAAACATATTGGGAGATAATTTAGCTCACTCACTCTCTAATGTTTATGATTCTCATGTTCCCAAAGGCACTAGAATAATACTTTCTTTGGTTTTCGGTTTATGTAATGTTTTCAGTATTCCAAAAATGTTATGTAATGTTGATGAATAGAAACTGAAGTTCACTATAATTTTTATTAGATAAAAGGTTTAGTTAACCTCTGTAAACTAGGATGAGAAACATTTAGTGAGACATGTTTGTATATTTCTAAGGACATATCTAGGGTTGTCTCTATGGATATGTTTAAGGATGAGTAAAATTCTATGAAAATGACCTTGAATTTTGGTAAATGGTTGAGTGAGTGGTTTACTATAAATACAAACTCATCTGGATACTATGTGTGTATGTGGCTTTGGAATAGATGTACCTATGGGTAAAAACATCGACAAGAAGTCCCAATCCTGAATCAGGGTAATCTAGTACACAATAATAGGCCCTGCTACACACCTGATTTTTCACTCATGGGGATATGATTGGGGAATTCAATAACTCTTTAATAACCATCATGTTGTTTTAAATATATGAAAACAATGAATAACGTTGTATAAACCTAAGGATTATTATATTAAATAAGTAGGATCCATGAGTTAGGAACCCTATATGTTATTTTTCTGATTATATGGTATCCTAATATGATAAATGTTTCTCACAATATGCTTTCTGGTTTTAGTATATTGAGGGCACAAGAAGGAACTTAGTAAACAATAATTTTTTAGATATGGAAATTAAATTCATTATTCGAATCGATTTTTTATGTGGAAATATCATAAAGTGAACCAGGATGGTGGTTCGAGTATTGGTTATACTTATGAAGATAAAGAGACCTCAAACGACATATGAAAAGTATTAATGTTATTATTTTATTTTTTAAATTAAACATAAGAAGTTTTATTAGGTTGAGTTTGAGGAAACTTAATACACATTTCATATTTCACATTCTAGGAATGTTGTTTTATGGAATAAGATGATGGATAAGAAGTAATGGTTTAAGAATAAATTTGGATGAATGGATTATTTATGTATCGAATTTCAAAGATTATGTTATATGAATCATGAAATTTATATTTATTTTCAGAATAAGTATTCATTATGGATTGAAAAGAACATATTGACTTGGGCTGAAGACGTGGAAAAGTTATTTCCTAGAAATGTGATAATTTGATTAGGGGAAGGTAACCATTAATTAATGTCTAACATTGAGATAATGATGTTTGGATAAACATATGTTGGATATGAATAAGTAAATTAGATGGAACGGATTACCCTGGAATTGATTATTGAAAAATTATTCTATGTTGTCAAGGATGATTTTTACAACTTCTTGGATTTAAAGAATATATCCTGTAATTGTTGGAATAATTAACCATGCATGTTTTATAAAAGTATTAATGGTAATTCTGATAATATATGATGTGGGTATTCACATGTTTGTAATGTGATAGCCGAGTGGTACTTTGTGGCTTATGGGAATTAGTGTTAAGTCTATTTCAAGAATTTCATTCTAAATTTATTGATTTTCATCATTCGGAAGGGTTATAAGTTTAACCGTTTAAGGAAATATTATTTTAAACATCAAATTAAATCACTGAGATTAATGTGTTATTTCTTCATATGAGTATTTATGTATTTTGGATAGCCTATTAAAACTAGATTATGCTGATGATAACTAATGAGATAACATATCATGGGTCTCCTGATTTGTTGGTACTTCATGAATGAAAATGTTACCTATATTTTTAGATAAATAGATTAAGTGGATAAATGAACAATAAAGTGTGAATTTTTCCTGAAATCATAGAGGTATATATTTTCATGAAATTTTTTCAAATTTAAGAAAATTATCTTCAAGCCAAAAATGTTTTCCTAGTACCATCATTTTTGAAGAATCAGAAGGTCACTTAGGTCATCACAGTTTTATGGATTTTTTATTGTTAAATTTATCTATCACTCTCCTTCAGAACTTGATGGTTAGATTTATCTTCCATATAAATGTTTTCACTTTACACTTATGTTCTCCTACGTTAAAACCTAGCTATGTGTTACTCTGGGGAGCTATTATGCTTCCAAAATTATTTTAAAAAAATGATGTTTTAGTTTACATTTTTAAAATTTGGGTTTCTATTAAATGAGCTTAAAATTATTAAACCTTTGATAACCCATACAAATTTATAGGGAGGGAATCATTTTAAGGTTGGTAGAATGTAACAAAACAAGTTTTAATGGACTTTTATTGGAATTAATTGATATCTATTGATGTATTTTATTTCACAAAGTCATATTTTCATTTCACATCAAACCTATATGGATTGCACTACACACAAAACTGACTAAGCATGCCTTACAAGAAACACCAAGTTTCTACGAAAGACCATTTTATACAATAATTATTTAAATGAGAAAATTATAACCTATCCATTAAACATAGTAATAGGAATATTAATATATACATTTCAAATTTTATTTGTAATTTTTTAATATAAATAAAAATTACTGATAAGGAAATATATTATTTTTGGTGAAGTCTTTATTTTTTTTAAATATTATTTTCTTAAAGAAACTGTTTTTATATCCTTTTGTGAAAAATAATAAAATAGATTTTAGAAAATAATAGAAAATTAAAATGATAAAATAAAACTTTATTTTTTAATTAAATTTTTTTAAATTATATTAGTGTGATTTTTTTCAATTTTTTTGAAAACAATATTTTTGGTTTAATAGTAAAAATTACTGCAATTTAGTTAAAAATAACCTTTTCGTTTAAATAATGATTACTCTAAATTAAATTTTAAAATTGTATTTTGAATTCACAATAGATAAATTATACATATATTAATCCAATTTAGTCCATTTTAACCATTCTTATATTGAAATTAGATATGAACAGTTATTGAACTTTTGGAATGTTTTTACATTAAAACTATGCTTTCTTGCCACATTAGTTGGATCACCATTAAAGTTAATTTTTACACTTCTATTAATTGAATTTTTTAAAAAATATAAATAGTTTTAATAATTATATTATTTTTAGTCTAATATGATCAACTAAAGTTTCTACCAAAAAGATTAGTGAAAGTGATTAAAATTAATCATAACAATTAAGGTAATATTAAGCTTAATTCTGGAGTAAACCTTTATCAAAAGGACAAAAATGACCAGTAAAATTGTCGAATAGCCATTGGATGACAAATATTATACCATATATGCTCTTGGTTCTAATTATATGGTTAATTCGGATATTATTAAAAGGATTTCCTCTATATAAAAAGTTAAGTATGGAAAAAGAAAAAAAAGGAACTTTCCTTACCTTTAACATTTATTAAACATTGAAATATGTAAAAAACATAATATTTTAGGAAAAAAATATAATTTTCAATGATAAGTAGATTATAATTATCATAATAATTTATAAATAATTTTTATAGATGATTTAGTAACATAAAATGATTATGAAACGCCGATGTAGTAATTTTTTAGTTAATAATTATCTAAAATAAATGATACTACAAGAGTTAAAAGTGATTTGAATTGATTGAATTGTTAACATTATATATTTTTCAAGATTAAAATATCATTTTAGACATATTTAAACTTAATTTATTTGTATTCCAAAATTATTTTTATATTTTAATATTTAAATTAAATAAATGTCAAAATTGAAATTATTATTATTTTATAATAAATTATATTTTATTAATTGATTTAAAATAAATAAAAATAATATTTTATTCCAAGTGATTTTTAAGTAATAAAAAATATAAATTATGTTCTACTAATGGATTAATTTATATTTTATATTTATCATATAGACCCTTATATTGGAAAATTATTGTTAGCACAATTTGATTTTAAGCAGCATTTTTCATGTCACATGCGCTATGTTTAAAAATTAATTTCGAAAAACCTTGATATTTATATTTTGAAAATTAAATATATTATTTATAATTATGTTTTTTTATATATTATGAAAATTATGAATTTATTTTAATATTAATTTTTAAATTTCATAGGTTAGAAAACTAGATGATTTAATAAAAACCAAAATAATAAAATTAGGGAATCTTTGATGTTAAGGAAACAAATTATTAAAATGAAAATATTTTTCTATGGTGTAAATTTTGTTCCACTATAAATTTAAAATTAATCAATTATTTTACCATTTTTAAGTCACATTAGGTAAGAGGAACCTCCCATTATTGAATACCTTTTGGAATTTACAATAGTGACAATCCCCCTCCACTATAAAAAGGAAATCACTCTACACCTTCTTCACACCTCTCAAACTACACAATCTTGAACAATATATACAAAAATATCCTCCCAAAACCAATAAATTAATCCCTTAATCCTACATTTGGGCATTAATCCTTCCATGTAATCTCATTGGTGCCAGCTAAAAGGATTTACCCAATTAAGAGGTAATACCCTCCCTCAAACTCCTGTCATTTATTTTCTTTCTCCACTCCCTTTATTATTCTTATTCCGTGGTTGTATAACAATAGCAGTATCAAAAATATATGAGGATTTTTTTACAATATGGGTCCAACCTAAAATATCACACACTTATATCTAATGGGTAATAAACACATTGTTTACGTGTATGATGAACAATCGGCTCACAAAATGGTTATTTTTCAGTTTTCCTTTACAACATCTCATGGTGGAAATTATGATGGAAAATATTTTCCTATATTTTATATATTAAATTTATTATGTATTTATTATTATTTATTTCTTTGACCAAATATATCTTAATACTTTCCATTTGGTGTAAATACGATAATTTTGTTTGAGGAAGTGTGGACTACCACCACCACAAAGCAATGTGATTCATTCACAGACTACATGGAATGTATTAAGGATGTTTTTAGTGAAATATATGATATATATGATATAATATTGATATTTGAATAATCATATATATAAATATATGTCTTTTATTTTCTTTCTTTCATTGCAATAATTAAACAGAAACATCGTTCATGTGTACGTACGTAACCTTAACATGGAATTCTTAACAAGAGGGTAATATAAAGTCATAATCAAACAATATATGGTATTATATATAATAATATTGTTATGTTACATGTTTCTAATAAATTTATATTTATTATATTTGAGGTTTTAATGAGTACAATGAGAGTCAAGTTACATAGTAAGGGAATTTCATCTCACTTTTTATTTCTGAAGATACATGTATTATTCACCACCCATTACTTTTTTCTCGTGTGTATAATGACCATGGATGTATTCTATGAATATTAAACATAAAATTATATGTATATAAATATCCATTTTATGATATTTCTGTCATGGGATTTATGTTTAATATGTTACCAAATTGGAAACACAATTTTTTCTTAATTTTATTTCATTGAGACACATGCCATGTTATGCATCTATATTTTTCATTAGGTTCATAAACTTTCTTAAAATGTTATATCAAGAATCTCCTTATTTTCTCGCTGTTATATGATTTATTTAGCACTATTTTCTTACATGTGTAGTATGGTTCAATTTTATAAATAGGTAAGAGTTTATTGAAACAATCTCATTGATTTTTGGTTTTTTTATGTTTATGTTTCTTTTTATGAAATATTATGATCCACCTATCAAAAAATTCATCACATTTCTTATCCTCAAGTTATTTGTTATTTATTCATGTATTGGTACCATTTTTTTACTCTTTGGTACATAATATAGTTAATAAATTGTTTTCAAGAAATCCTGACTTTATCCTCTCTTCGGTCGGAAATCTTTCTTCATTCGAATCCATGTTTTTTAAAAAGGGTTTACAAGAATATTCTAATATTCTCCTATAATAATTAAAACAAATTATTTCCCAATTCATATTTTACCAATTCTTTCAAATGAATCTTATTGTATCTTTCTATACAAGTTGTTTTTCTAACCTTTTATCATTCAAAAATAATTTCCTTCTTATCTCATAGGGCATGTAGATATTTTCCCTCTGTCAATTCTATGAATATTAATTGGCATGAATAAAAGGTTAATTTTTAATAAAATTTTATTTAAAAAATAATTTTCAAGAAAAATTATATTAAAAAAATATTTTCAAGATTCCTTTAAAATTTTTCAGGGAACATTTTTTTCAAAAATATTTCAAGATTTTGTTATAAGTTTTCAAGGAAAATTGTTTTCAAATTATTTTCCATAGTATTTAATATGTTTTCAAGGAAATTTTTTTTAAAATTAATTTTAAGGATTATTTATAATATGGAAAAGTATTTTCAATTAAATTTTTCCAGATAATTTGCACTCTTCATTTATGTTTTTGAAAGGAATTTTTTTGAATGATTTTCAAGCCTTATTTATAAGTTTGAAAAGATTTTTCAAATAATTGGTTCTCCAAAAAGTTTAAATATTATTTTATGTTTTATCAAGGAAAATATTTTTCCAATGTTTTTCAAGCTATTTTTGTATGTTTTCAAAGAAAAAGGCTTCCAAAATGTTTTCAAATATTTTTTTATATTATTTCATGTTTATTTCCAATAAAATGGTTTTCAAAAGATATTTTTGTTTTCAATAGTCTTTTTTCATAAAATAATGGATACTTTTCTCAAGAAATATTTTCAAAAAATCGTTTCAAGTAATTATCCATCTAAGATGATGTATGTTGATGTTACTGATGCCATTATAAGATATTATCCAAAGGTTACATTAATATTATTTCATGAAAATTTAATGTATTGATGGAATAATACTTATCAGACCTATTTCTCTTAAAAGTGTAATATTCTTTTTAAACCCACATCTTTTCACATGTTATGAATTTGATGAAAATATTATGAAACCTATATCTTATTTTAAATTTTATGATATGATTACATGTCTATGATACACATTTCATTAAATGGGTTGTGATATGTTTATGATTTTATGGAAAATGTATGTATGATTTCAATATGATATTATTGGGATATATATATCCCCCTAATGAATTGGGTAATGATTTAAATCTCCTGAGATATACATGTCTATAATGAGTAGTGAACAAGGTTGTGTGTTATAGGGCTAGAATGAAGACTGAACTGTGTTCAGTAATACAAAGCTGGAATGGGAAGTGAATCTGGTTCAGTAAAGGAATTTTTCTAATTAAGATGGCCTCGAGAGAGATTCCTTAACTACTATAGAAGTCAGTATATATGCGTATGTTTTCTCTAAAATTCCATGTTTTATTCCTATGATATTATTTCATGGATTAAGTGTGATGACTTGGACTTGGATTCCACTTAACGGTGCCCCAACCCTAATGGGCCACATGGCCTCAAGTGCATCTTCTCGAAGGCCAGAGCCTGCCGACAAGAAACAAGGTCCTAGGCTGTGTCCGTAGGAATACTATGCCCTTATTAAGATATTGTAGCACAGTGTAAGAGATATAAATGAATATTAAATAGTGGAATCAATATAGATAAATAGCAGAATGAAACTGACGCAATAGATAAACAAGAATAATAATAATTGTATCAACTGGAATAGTGATGGTGTAATTTCATGTCACTATAAAATTGGAAATCATGGATACAAGAAAATAATCATAACATATTCCACAAGGTAAATGAAAACAATGTCTACTCCAAGATTCTTGAGATCCTATTCAGTCATCTAATATCAAACTCCATCCTATCAGCACGCAATAAAGTATTGGAAGCTGCATTCTTCCATTTATCAATACCCGCAACCATGTAATCTACTCTGGGTACCAAACATTGCTAGGAGAGGGTGTTAGATAAATCTCAGTGGTCCACCACCAATGGTTTCTATAACATCTGGCCCATGTAATGAAATATAACAGTGTGCAGACATGAATATATAAAGTAAAGAAAGTTGTACGATATAACTAAATAACCAAGTACCTACTTCAGCCCTTGGTTGGTGTCTAGTTATGTTACTGGTTCATTAATTATTCAATACCATTTAATTTTAATAGGTCATGTGATCAAAATCCAACATTTACA
Organism: Viscum album; assembly: GCA_963277665.1. Lineage (NCBI taxonomy): Eukaryota > Viridiplantae > Streptophyta > Magnoliopsida > Santalales > Viscaceae > Viscum > Viscum album. The sequence continues at coordinate 288,289,184 of OY728148.1, forward strand.
TCATCTTGTGATAGTATAAGTAGTGAAGGTCCCATGATGTAACAACGCAACCATACAATGATATCCAGTGAGGTAGTTACATGGTAAAAACCAAGGCAACATAAAATTAGGAAAATATAAATCTGTAGTATCTGAGTCCAGATAAGGGGTAAGAGTGTAATCCAAGGATCATAATCCATGTAATTCCAAAATAAGACCCCTACTGAGTCCAAGGTGATCAACCAAAGTAAAACGGGGCTAAGCAAGGACAGGTCTTGATGGGCTTAATCCATGGAACCTACTAGTCGATGCAGGATCCAAGGAATGTATTTGGGGTATCTTGTAATAAATAAAGCGACCCAACGGTAGTATACCGGGAATCCAAGGAATAGACAATAATCGGATTCTGGATGGGTATAAACCTAAGAAAACTATATCTTTGAATCGGAATGGGGTTTTCGAGTCCCAAGCTATTCTCCTCTCAGAATCCAAGGCGAGCACGAGACAGTCCATTCTTATTTGATATTGTAATCAGGTAATAATTTAAGTTTTCATGTATTTCCTTCCATTAGTGTGGATAGGTCAAGTAGACTTTAAACCATTAGTCCAAGCCTTTTCTTCCATTATTGTGGATAGACCAAGTAGTGTTGCAACTAATTAATCAAGTATTAGTTATCCATTAAGGCATAATCAATTATTGAGGTTCACTCTGCTTCCTTCCATCAACATAAAAATGGGTGCAATGAACATGTAACCTTTATTCAATCTCTTTAAATAAGTCCAAGTTATATACTTAGTATACTTTCCATTAAACATTTCACTTTTCACTTTTGATAACAATTTGGAAGCACTTACCTTAGGTGGGTCAAGTTGTGAGTATACATGGTATATGACATTATTTAATTACCAATAACAATATTCCATTTATTATAAGGAGTCTCTCCTTTATAATGGTCAAGAAAAGTCACTCCCAAAAAGTGGCTCAAACGTGCCAAAACACTAAAACCCAATTATGGTATAACCGTCGACGTGAGGCGGATTGAGTTTTGGGTGTAACCACTAACTACTAATCACATATTTAGAAACAACATAGTCCTAAGTTTATAACAAGTATAATCATGGCATCTAAATTTAAGAAACAGTTCCCAACAAAAAAAGTTGGCCCCAAACAAACATTCCAAAAACAACGAACTTTAGGGATGAGTTATAGACCACCCACCTTAGGGTTATACGACTCTTCTCCTCTGGTATCGACCCTTGATTTACCTCAGATTAGAGTAGATCTATGAAAAGGTGAAAACTCTCTCATGGAGATATATAGGTCGAGGTAGAAAGATACAAATAATGGATAAAGAATACTCGAGTATTTATAGTTTCGCATCCAACGTGACAAATGAAAGCTCGATTGGATGCCAGGTGAAGAAGATCTCTTGATTCCAAAAATTGATCTTAAAAAAACCCAAATTGATAGATAATTAAGCCAATCCCTCATAAACATATATTATGGAGGAAGGGTAAGGATTAACATATCATTAAGGGAGTTTTGGTCATTTTACACATGTTTTTACCTTGGGAACAGTTTGTCTGCACGGTTTTTCAAACCATGCACAAACCGTGCAAGACAGTTCGGCCTGAAAAGTCTTCCTCCGCACGGTTTGATCAAACTGTGCAACACCCATGCATGATTACCTAGGAATAATGGTTATTCACACGGTTTGGCTACATGGTCACGCACCAACCGTTCAAGGTTCCAGTGTTCGAAAAAACACAAACCGCATGGTTAGGCAAAGCATGCGGTAACCGTGCGAAAACTATGAAACTTGGCATGTTTTTCCAAAAAGATGTCCCATGAGCTCCAAACAAGCTTTAGACACCCTTAGAACCTTTTTTAACTCATTATTCATCTATATTAGGTCCAAAGTATAGAATTAGACCAAAAATTAAAGGATCCATACCTGAGTGAAAAACTGGGTTCTTACATTATGTTGTTTATTTCTTTATGACTATTTTCTTAAGAAATTCCAATAATTACTCCATGATTCAATTTTATGATATTTTATATGAAGTTTATGATCTTATGTTTTCTACATCATGTTCTCATACCCTTATTATCATGATTATGCTTATATGTATCCCTTGTTTACCCTTATTGATCATTTTTTCACCCCTTTTTTTGTTTCCTTTCCTAGATTATGAAGATATGTATTATGTTTGATTTGTCTATGAAGGGTTTGATTCAAGAAGAACTAAGTTAGAGATAATGTATCTCACTCATATAATATTTTTTATGTTTCCATGTTTCCAAATGAACTAAACCAATACGATCTTTGTGAAACTATTTGGGTAATGGTTTAAGTATCAACAAAAGTTATGTAATGTAATTTTATATAAAGAGAGGGTCGCTATATACATTTTGAAGTTTCCCTTATCATTGAAAAGGTTGATTATATGGATGATATAATTATTGTAACTCTCTAAAACCACATGAGCTGTGTTCATTGTGAGAAACAATGGATACAAAATTATTAGTCTCATTTCTGACTTATGACAGACTTATTCACTTGAAAAACCCATTGGAGGTTAATATAGATCTCGAGCAATAGAGAGGATCCCTACATATCATAGTTAAGGTAGCAATCAAAGTCACCATAGGTCAAATAGTTTCTCAATGTTTTGGGGGATGAGGTAGATCGATCTTCCCATGTGAATGATTGGGTGCCAATGGTTGAAATGCTTGACACATGAGGGGATTTACACCGAAGTAGATCCCCATTAGAGATGAGGTGTTATAGATGAATTCTATGTATCCTAGTTATAGAAGGAGTCAGTGTCACCGTAGTTTACAGTGTTTCTCAATCCACTAATTTATGAGGTAGAATGATCAACCCAAGATAATTATTGGGTCTCCATGGTTGAAATGTTAGAGATGTGAGGGGATTTACACTGATATGGATTCCCATTGGAGCTCAAGCCTTAGAAAGGAATCCATTGTATCCTAGAAATAACTGGAATTAGAGTTTTCATAGTTCAGTTGGTTTGGAATTACACACTAAGGATTTTGTTGTATGAGGTACATATTATATTATGTCGGTGATCGGGAGATACAAGCTATGTTTGGATAATGTTATCATGTCCCAGGATGCCCGTTTTACCTGATCATATTTCTTGCCAGAAATGCAGTGATTTTCTACTCAACATGACTCGATTCTATCCTTGACTTGTTAGAGGATATCTTTTTGACATTTCCATATTCATCCATATAATCCAGTTGGATTTTCTAAGGGACATCGCATAACCAGGATTGGCATGTCTTAGGTTTATCACATGAAGAAGGCTGGCTTATCCATAGCTCACCACAAGATTTGGCTAGCTGATCACGAAAGACATTGGATGATCTAGAGTGACATTCTAGAGGGAGTTTCATGTTATAGTTGACTTTCTCTTGAGTCATTGTGAAAGCTAATGGACACAAATTCATGGAGACCCAAAAGGTGAAAAGTATGGAGGGGGTGTGAAAGACAATATTACATTAATGGTGGGTGTTTCCTGATCCAGAATGACATATCTAGAGGGTACTATGAGATCTAGCAGAACTATAAGACATCATGAGTCATGTCTTCTATTTCCATAGGATGTTGTGAGAGAAAGTTGTTATTCCTGGAGTTATCGTGAGACTCATTTTGAAATGTGCAGGTGTCTCCATACGAGTTAGGAAACATGTATATAGGACACAACAAGGTTTGGATGGAGAGACAAGAGGGTTTTGTGAGACTTGGATGGAAGGCTTGAGGGTTTCCATGGGACTTCATATTTACATGTTTAGGGGATGTCACATGATCCAAATAGTATACCAATGGAGAATTTCTTGATCTTGGAGACATGACCTAGTGCTATCGTATGACATGGTTGGTTCGTATGAAGTATGTGGGATTAACATATGTGGTCTTCTCATTAGTCTCCCATATTTTATTCTTTGTTCCATTATTTTATTTCATACATTGTAGATGATTTCAGTGATATATTTATTTAAGTCTCATTTATTTTATCATCTATGTGGTATTTCCATTACATGATGCACTAGAAGCTGTTCACATGACCTATGACTGATCAGGAAATGTGCATATTCATGGTTCATGGTCACTCTAATTATTCTATAGATCTCAAATGATAGAAAAATTATTTCTTTAAAGATCATTCACTCCAAAAAATCTTCTCTAATGCATGGGTGCTCCATTGTAAGGTTCTAAGTATTCATCCATCCCTCAAAGGCCCATCTACTTTTATACTGGTGTGGGGGATTTATAGGCTTACACCCAAGTTATTTTTTACAATGTGTGGAAAGTTTAATGTAAATATATTTTATAGTTAGTGGATGGAATTGGTGTCATGCTACATTTGAGGTCCTACCATATGTCATTCTGGGGAATCAAATGATTTTCATAGGCTGATAGACCATATTAATAAATACACATTTATTAGATTATGTCTAATTAAAGGGATCTTTCTGAAACATGCAGAAATTCCTAGGGCCTTCCATATTTTCATGGCGACATGTATATGTATTCTTCCGAGATTGATAATCTTGATTAAAGGCCTTCCTGTGATCTATGGGGACTCTTTTGGGACCTTTTGTGAGACTATTATGGCTTTTAATGGGGATTTGTGAGACTGTCCTAGTGTATCCCATGAGTTTTATGGCCAGAATTGCCTCCACATTTCCCATTATTTATTTTCCATGATTAATTTATATTTTCCTCGGGTCTTGAAAGTATTATTGAGTGATATCAGGGAAAATATTTCTCCCCATCGGTGTTGTGTTTTGTGACCAAAAAACGATCTTGCGGTGATGCACGGTCACTTCATGGATAAACCCTTCAAAATATTTTGGAGCCAAAGGGGGAGCATGATAATTTCTAGATATGTTTGAATCCATTAATGCTATATGGATCACACAAGATAAGGAAGAAATGTCACTAGTGCTTCCACAGTGTCTCGTGGGAAGCTTGAGTGTGCCATGATAGTTTTTCGACCGCAATAGGCTCTCTAATTTCACCTTTTTATGTTGTTTTATTATTTTACAAAGTTTATAGATATAGATATTTCATATTAGTGTTTTAGGAGAAAATCACTTACCTATCGGTGATGTGTCGGTTGTAATTTATCACCACAAGAGGCTCCTGCCTTTTGAATATTTCCTCTTATTTTGGAAGGATTTTGGAGGTTTTTGTTAGGGGTTCACTAGCTGAAACATCTCAGGACCTAGGAGAGCTTTATATGGGTTCCTCTATGTGATCACTGAGTTATATAGATGAATTTATATGAAAAATGATTCATTTCCAATGGTGATTCATAGGATCTTCTATGGGATATGATCTATGCGTGACCGTCTGCATGACTATTTGATGTTCATGTGATCATGTGTCTTTTATGGGTTAATGTGATTCATGTGATAATGGAAACCATCATCATAATATTATTTATGAGTAAAATAATACATATACTCAATTATTAATTATAGAACCCCAAGGCTTTTCTTACATTAATATTACATAATTTTAATGATAAACAACATAATATTATTACACATAGTGGATCCAAATGTTTAGTGTCTTGGGAAAACTAGGACCATACATAACAAATATAAGATCAAGCATAAACATTTGTGTAATTTCTTCTTCTCTAGCTTCTTATTGGAACTTTTCCTCTCCTTAGTAAATGTAGACACCATAGGGTATACATCAAAAGGGGTGATCTAGAAGCCCAGTAAGAGGATAGATAAGAACAATATAGCATGGAGTGAGTATAATCATAACATAGGCAAAAGATCATGAACATGAGAGGAGCATAAATAAAAGACTTGAAATGGGGAATGCATAAAAATAAAACATCATGCCATAGTGGTTAGATACCACACATACTTGTGAACCAAGCTAGACAATTTTTAACACATCATTTCACATTTACCCATGAGATTAATCACTTTACCCAATGCATCAGAGTGGTGTATAATTCCGGGCGCACCCATCTCATTGAAACATTCATATTGTGCTATATAATTCCAGGCACACCCATCACATAATAACATTATCATCATCATGATTGCCACATAGAACACATATAAAAAATGTACATAACTAAACCATGTAATGGAATGAGTTTAATCTCATAATAACACATTCATAGGAATTGGGTTCCCAAAAGAACGAGGGAATAACAGACATGTTACTAGAACCGTACACTTTGAGTGAGAAGTAAAAGGGGTGTTCTTAAAATAGGAGTTATTTTGGAAAACATTTGAATTGGCATAAAAACCAGTTAAAAACATGTATATTCTAGAAAAGTAAATGAAATGATGAAAAAATTATCTTTATGGAGTAACCATATCAAAAATGGAGTGAAATAGGGAGAACCCGACGGAAGAAAATTGGGTTCGAGATTTCCCCTTACCTTATATCTGAATTCTTCTTTCTCATTGATTTATTTTATAATGACATTATATTCATTAATTAGAAATTACTGAACCTTTTATACATTAATAGGTTTAATTATGGTTTCATTATGTCATTTTATGTTCCTTTCGATGACTTATAGTGTTTAAAAACATTGTTCGGGGATGTTCGTTTTTATGGTTTTTCTTGGGTGGTTTACTTGTATTCCTAAATTGAAGTTAGGGTATAACATGCGTAAACATCCAGAAATGATATTACATCTCAACAATGATATTACCGAAGTTTGAATGATATTATAATGAATTATATTAGATCCATGTGGATGAATAATTAGATAATAATTAAATGAAGATTGTTTGGGTTAATTTGGGCAGTTTTTTGACCACAATGAAGTTGTTTTAATTTATCACTTAGTAATATGTTCATAAGTCATTTCCTGAACATTAAATAGGACATAATACATATATAATATTATGATTCAACCATATAAATGGTTTCATGACCAGATCTGAAGGTATAAATGGAAGGAGAAATCATGTCGTTCTTGAAGGTGATAAATTAACACCTCATGAACAACGTTCTCTTTAATAAAATAAAATGAAGAGGGAAAGGGATTTGGATTATATAATATCCAATTAGAATCATAAAATTTTATTATATTACTAATACTGTAGTTACATTAGATTTTGGATAAATATAGGTGGGGAGAGATCAATAAATGAACTTGAACATGAAAGGAAAATAAAGGAGAAGAGGGAGAGAAATTACCTCTTGAATCCTTCTCTTGAAAACCTACTTAAGGGCCTAATCATGGTATTTTGATGAGACCAAAAGCTCTTGGACGTGAGGGAGGGGATAGAAAAGGTGTTTGGTCAGAGTTTAGAGAATTATTGGAGCTTGAGAGGTGTGAGGAAATAAGGGTGTGAAGGGTGGCTTTTATAGTAGAGGAGAGAGGGGTTTCCTTAATATAAAATTCATTAGTTTATTAATTTCTCCTAATATTAGGAATAGTGAGTCTTGAATGACCAAGAATAATAATTTTTCATGTGATCCCGAACCAAGTGGACTTGCATCAGCAGAACATCATCGATGACTCAATTAATCCAATATTTAGCATTTATCGTGAATTATCGGATTCTACTATTCATAAAAAATTCAAGTATTTCAGAAAAATCCCAAAAATATTACCCCTACAATTTTTTGATTTGAAAAATACAAAAATGAATTCCATTTTAAAAAAATAATTTTCTAAATATTATTAATTTAATATTTAATTAAAATCATAATTTACTTCAAAAACAGTTTTTTAGATTAAAACTGATTTTATAGTGATTTCAAAAATTACGTAGGGTCTTATAAAATTATCTAAAAACTATAAGACATTGATTAATTAATTCATGAATACATTTTAGGGAAATAAATTTTCGTTAAAATTAACTAATTAATTGTAATTAATTAATTATGATTTACAAAATACCAAAACGTTTACTAAGGTCAAATTGTCACTTTCTAAGATGTCTAAATTTTATTTAACTATTCATGGGTAAGGTTACTCTTATGGTGGATGATTTACCATTCATAAGGGTCATGTTACTATTCATAATGGTATGTTACTATTCAAAAGGGTAGGTTACTATTCACTATTAATTATTTTTGTTTCATTAAACTACAAAAATCATCTTGAACACAACCGTGTATGTCGGATTTTCAAAATTCCAAACACAGAAGTGACAAACTTATGTTTAAAGGTCACTTATCACATAGTAGTTCATTATGTTGTGTTTTCATGTTATGTTATGACATAAATATAATTAGGGAATTTCCATTGCAAAACTTTGGGTCGTTACATTCTTCCCCCCTTTAGAAATTTCACCCCCGAAATTTCACTTTAAACAAACAGGTGCGGGTGTTTCTCCTTCATTGCCTCTTCTACTTCCCAAGTTACTTCCTCAAACTTATGGTTCCTCCACAACACTTTGACAAGATGGGTTTTCTTGTTGCGTAGAGCCTTATCTCTCCGATCCAGAATCTTTACTGGCTGCTACTCATATGAGAGATCATCTTCCAGCTGCAACACCTCTGAGTTTAGTACATGTGAGGGATCAGGTATGTACTTCCTCAAGAGTAATACATGAAACACATCATGAACTTGAGACATATTTGGTGTAAGTTCAAGATGATAGGCCATGGCTCTTATGCGGTCAAGGATCTCAAAGGGGCTAATATACCTTGGGCTTAGCTTCCCTTTCTTCCCAAATCGCATGACTCTCTTCCATTGAGATATTTGAAGGGAGACTTTATCTCCAATGTCGAACTCCAAGTCCCTTCAACAGTTGTCAGCATAGCTCTTTTGCCGACTTTTAATAGCTTTGATGTGTTTCTGGATGACTTGAACCTTATTTGTCATCTCTTGAACAAGATCGGGTCCAAGTAACTTTCTTTCTCCAACTTCATCCCAACAAGATGGAGTTCTACATCGCTTTCCATACATAGCTTCATATGGAACCATCTGGATACTCGAGGGGAAGCTATTATTGTATGAGAACTCAACTAATGGGAGATACTGATCCCAAAAACCTTTTAATTCGAGAGAGCAGGCTCTTATCATATCTTCAAGTGTCCGAATAGTTCATTCAGTCTTGCCATCAGTTTGGGGGTGATAAGTCGTGCTGAAATTTAATTCGGTACTCAAATCATGTTGAAGGATCCTCCAGAACTTAGATGAGAACCTTGGATCATGGTCAGAGGCAATTGAGATTAGAACACTATGCAGTCTCACCACTTCCTTCACATATATCATTCAAAGTTGTTCAAGCGAGAGGTCTTCTCGAATAGCGAAAAAATGGGTAGTCTTGGTGAGTTGGTCAACCACAACCCATACCGCATTATTTCCCTTCGATGTATTTGGGAGACCCGTGAAAAAGTCCAAAGTAAAATTTTTCCATTTCCACATGGGTATAGGCAATGCCTGCATCAAACCCTTGGACTTTTGTCACTCATATTAAACTTGCTGACATACCATGCACCTTGATATATATTCCACAATCTCCTTCTTCATTTTATCCCACCTGAAGTGTTATCAGAGATCACAGTACATCTTGGTACTCTCATGATGGATAGAGAAAGTTGAGCTATGTGAATTATCCAATAGCTCCTTCATTATCCCGAGTGATGATGTCACACAAAGCCACGTTCCAAACCGGATCACACCATCATCGTCGATATGTAACTCTTTTAAATTCCCTTCCTTTACTGCATTCACCCTCTTTTGTATCTCCACATCATCCCTTTGTGATTCCTTAAGCTTCTCCTGGATGGATGGTTGCGCAATCATTTGGGAAAGGTAGGATGTATCCCCTACCCTTATGATTTCCAAATCCATCCTTTCCATATCTAAGAAGATAGGGTCTTTCTCAATCCACAGCATGGATAGAGTAGTAGGTTCTTTTCTTCTTATAAAATCAACTACCTTGTTCGTCTTTCCAGGATGATAGTTAATAGAGCAATCTTAATCCTTAATTAGATCTGACCATCTCCTTTGATGCATGTTGAGCTCCTTTTGTGTGAAAATATACTTTAGGAACTTGAGGTTGGTGTATATGTCACACATCTCGCCATAAAGGTGGTGTCACCAGATTTTCAAGGAAAAAATCCTAGATGCCAGCTCTAGATCATGTGTTGAGAAGTTCTGCTCATGGATTTTCAACTGTCGTGATGAATAGGCTATCGCAGTGTCATTTTCCATGACTACACAACCCAAGCCTTTCTTTGAAGCATCACTATATATCACAAAACTTTCACCACTTTTCAGTAGTGTGAGTACAGGTGTGATGATTATCCTTCACTTTAACTCCTTGAATCTTCCCTCACATTCTTCCATCCAAACATACTTTACCCCTTTCCTTGTTAACTTAGTTAGAGGGCTTGACAATAGTGAGATGTTTCTCACAAAATGTCAGTACTACACAGCTAATCCAAGAAAACTACGGATTTCTGTGACACTAGAGGGCCGGGTCCATTCCTCAATCGCCTTTGTCTTTGAAGTATCCACATAAATTTCCTCACTTGTGATCCCATGTCCCAAGAACATGACTTTTTTCATCCAAAAGTCACACATTCTGAACTTCGCGTACAACTTCTCCTTTCTTAATGTCTCCAATAAAAGTCTTAGATGTTCTTCATGTTCCTCTTTTCTCTTGTTGTAGATGAGAATATCATCGATAAAAACTACCAAAAATTTGTCGAGGTAATGTCTAAATACTCTATTCATCCAATCCATGAGGATTGCAGGGGCATTAGTAAGTCCGAAGGGCATCACCAAAAACTCATAGTGCTCATACCTTGTACGGAATGCATACTTCTGAATATCATCCTTCTTCACCTTTACCTAATGATATCCATAAAGAAGATCCACCTTTGAGAATTATTGATATCCTCTTAACTGATTAAACAAGTCATCACTCCTTTGAAGACGATACTTGTTCTTTATAGTGATCTTGTAGAGTTCCCAATAATCGATACACAGCCGCATTGTTCCATCCTTCTTCTTCACAAAGAGCACTGGTGCACCCCAAGTTAATGCACTAGGGTATATGAACCCTTTTTCTAGATGATCTTGCAGCTGCTTCTTTAACTCCTCCAATTTGATAGGAGCCGTCCTATAGGGACACTAAGAGATAGGAGTCGCTCCATATATGAGTTCAATTGATAACTCTACCTCATGATCCATGTGAATTCCAAGTAACTCTTCGGGAAATACAACGTTGTATTCCCTCACGATGAGCATTGCCTCAAGTTTGGCACTTTCCATCAACTCCACCATTTGGGAGAGGTATGATTCTTAATAGGGAATCAACACCCACACCATTAAAGTATTTTTCAAAGGAGATTAGTGATCTTCCTTACATTTGAAGAGGAGCATGGGATGGTTCAGAATATGAAAAGATATTTTCTTTTCCCGACAATTGATATGTTCTCTATATAACAAGAACCAATACATTCCCATTATAGCATTGAATTCCACCAAGGGAAGTACTACTAGATTTTCTGGAAGAATCTTCCCACATATGCCAATGGGAGAAGAGTCAAACAGTTGGGTTTCAATGATTTCACCACTCAGTGTTTTTACATATATCTATACTTCTAGGTTTCGGGGCTTCGATTCTATAGTTCTAACAAACTTGATAGATATAAAGGAATGCGTAGAAGCTGAATAAAATAATACTTTTTCCATTCTAGAGTGAATAAGAAGTGTACCTTGTATGACTTCATTATCATGATCCACCTCCACAGTAGTGATGGCATAAGTCTTCCCTTGTTCCTCTGTATTTGGTTTCTGCTGGCGCTGATTACCCTCGAGAGCTCTAGGATTAGTGCACTAGTTTGCATTGTGCCCTAGCTCTCTATAGATGTAGCATTGAACCATGAGTGGTTATCTCCTTTCATCATCTAAATTCTCCTTCTTTGCATGTCTTTTCGACACTCTTGAGAATGGTTTCCTTCTTTCCCAAACTTGAATCATTTCCTCATCCCTTTGAGGAAGTTCCCATGGTGAAACTTCACACATTTTGGGCATGTGGGTCGTTTATTTTTCTTCCTGCCTTTTTCATTAGATCCACCATCTTAAAACTCCGTCTTTATTTTCTTATCACCATATCGATGGGATTATTCCATCTCCACTTTGAGAGCACACTGAACAACTTCTTCATAACTCCCAAAGTCTCGAATTGTGATATCCTTTTGAAGGTGTGGTTTTAATCCACTGAAGAATATATAAATTTTTCTATCATTATTGATAATAAAACCCGAAGCGTACCTTGTAAGCCTTGTGAAATTCGCTTCGTAGGTTGCTACAGATTCTCCTTCTTTTTTCTTGATCTCTATAAATTCTCTCTCCATATTTGTGCAAAGTGTTTGTGGGAAGTACTTATTAAGAAACATTATCTTAATTTCTTCCCATTCCATCTCTTCAATTTCCTCCCTTGGCATGGTGTTCTTAATCAATGCGCACCATTGATAGGTTTCTCCATCTAGATGATAAATGGATAGAGTCACCTTCTCCATCTCAGAACAGAAAAGAACAGAAAAGATCTTCTTCATGGATTTGACCCACTATTCTGCATCTAGTGGATCAGAATATCAACTAAACGTCAGTGGTCGTTGCCACATAAAACATTTGATATCCAGTTTCTCCCCCTTTGGTGAAGGAGGGAGTTCCCCATTATTATGTTTATTGTTCATAACCTGAGATAATTGATTAAGAATCACCCTGAAGTTTTTAACTCCACCTCCCAAAACATTGGGGATGTCATTCAGGCAATCGTTGCATTTTCCCTCGCACAAGTTGTTGGCCTGATTTCTCCTGGTTCCCACCATTTTCTGAAAAATAAAAGGTCAGAACAAAACAAAATTAAACAAGTAATGAATACATAAATTATTCATTTGAACAATTTATACTAAAATAATAACATATGGAATCCCTAGGTAAATATTCTTGTGTGCATATTTGTACTTAGTCTCATGTTATAGGTTTCCTCCATGGTTCACTAATCCTAATTCCCAAATTAACTAAACCTTTCCTCTACTACCAACTATAGCGAACCGATCATTTTCTTACAATACTATTACATCATTTTAAAGATAAACAACATAATAGTTTTACACATAGAGGATCCAAAGGTTTAGTGTCTTGGGAAAACTAGGACCATACATAACAAATACAACATCAAGTATAAACATTTATTTAATTTCTTCTTCTCTAGCTTCTTATTGGCACTTGTCCTGTCCTTAGTACATGTCGCCTCCTAAGGGTATACATCAAAAGGGGTGAGCTATAATCCCAGTAATAGTATAGATAATAACAACATATCATGGGGTGAGAATAATCATAACATAGGTAAAAGATCATGAACATGAGAGGAGGATAAATAAAAGACTTGAAATGTGGCAATGCATAAAAATGAAACATAATGTCTTAGTGGTTAACTACCACACATACTTGTTAACCAAGATAGAATCTTTTTCACTCATAATTTCACATTTACTCGTGAGATTCATCACTTTACCCAATGCATTGGAGTGTTGTATAATTCCGGGCGCACCTGTCTCATTGAAACATTCATATTGCGCTATATAATTCCGGGTGCACCCGTCACATCAAAACATTATCATCATCATGCCTGACACATAGAACACATATAAAAAATGTACATAACTAACCCATGGAATGGAATGGGTATCATCTCATAATAACACATTCATAATCTTTGGGTTCCCAAAAGAAAGAGGGAATAACATACATGTTACAAGAGCCATCCAATTTGAGTGAGAAGTAAAAGGGGTGTTCTTAAAAGAGAAGTTCTTTTGGAAAACATTTTTTTTGACATAAAAACCAGTGAAAAACATGTATATCCCAGAAAAGTAAAGAAAATGATGAAAAAATGATCTTTAAGTAGTAACCATATCAAAAATGGAGTGAAAGAGGGAGAACCCGAAGGAAGAAAATTGGGTTCGAGATTTCCCTTTACCTTGTATCTGAATGCTTCCTTCTCTTTAATGTAATATATAATGACATTATATTCATTAATTAGAAATTATAGAACCTTTTATACATTAATAGGGTTCATTATGGTTTCATTATGTCATTTTATGTTCCATTTCATGACTTATAGAGTTTAAAAACATTGTTTGGGGATGTTCGTTTTTATGGTTTTTCTTGGGTGGTTCACTTGTATTCATAAATTGATATTCGGGTAGAACATGAGTAAAATTCCAGAAATTATATTACATGTCATAAATGATATTAAATGAGTTTGAATGATTATATAATGAATTATATTAGATCCATGTGGATGAATCATTAGATAATAATTAAATGAAGATTTTTTGGGTCAATTTGGGCAGTGTTTCAATCACAATGAAGTTGTTTTAATTTATCACTTAGTAATATGTTCATAAGTCCATTCCTGAACATTAAATAGGACAAAATACATATAAAATATTCTGGTTCAACCATAAAAATTGTTTTATGACCAGATCTAAAGGTATAAATGGAATAAGAAAGCATGTCGTTCTTGAAGGTGATAAATTAACACCTCACGAACAACGTTCTCTTTAATAAAATAAAAGGAAGAGGGAAAGGGGTTTGGATGATATAATATCCCATTATAATCAAAAAATTATATTATATGGATAATAATGGAGTTTAAATACCAATTGGATGAATATATGTGGGGAGAGATCAAGAAATGAACTTGAACTTGAAAGGAAATTAAAGGAGAAGAGGGAGAGAAATTACCTCTTGAATCCTTCTCTTGATAACCTCCTTTAAAGGACTAAGATTGGTTTATTGATGAGACCAGAATCTCTTTCACATATGGGAGGGAATATGGAATGTTTTTGGGCAGATTTTAGAGAAGTCATGGATCTTTATAGGTGTGAGGAAATGAGGGTGTGAAGGGTGGCTTTTATAGTGGAGGGGAGAGGGGTTTCCTTAATATAAAATTCATTAGTTTTTTAATTTCCCCTAAGACAAGGAATAGTTTGTCTTGAATGACCAGGAATAGTTATGTTTTCATGTGATACTAAACCAATTTGGACTACATCAGCATAACATCATCAATGACTCAATTAATCCATTATTTAGCATTTATTGTGAATTATCGGATTCTACTATTCATAAAAAATCACGTATTTCAGAAAAATCCCAAAAATTTACCCCTGCAATTTTTTGATGTGTAGAATCCAAAAATTATGTCCATTTTTCAAAAATAATTTCCTAATATTATTAATTTAATATTTAATTAAAATCATAATTTAGTTAAAAAACAGTTTTTAAGATTAAAACTGATTTTATAGTGCTTTCAAACATTACATGGGGTCTTATAAAATTATCTAAAAACTATAAGACATTGATTAATTAATTTATGAATACATTTTAGGGAAATAATGTTTATTTTAAATTAATTAATTATTTATATTTTATTATTTATGATTTACAAAATACCGAAACATTTACTAAGGTCAAATTGTCACTTTCTAAGATGTCTAAATTTTATTTAATTATTCATGGGTATGGTTACTCTTATGTTGGATGATTTACAATTCATAAGGGTCATATTACTATTCATATGGGTATGTTACTATTTATAAGGGTAGTTTACTATTTACCAAAAATTATTTTTGTTTCATTAGACTCCGGAAAATCATCTTGAACACAACCGTGTATGTCAAATTTTCAAAATTCCAAACATAGAAGTGACAAACTTATGCTTAAAGGTCACTTATCACTTAGTAGTTCATTATGTTGTGTTTTAATGTTATTTTATGACATAAATATAAGAGGGTAATTTCCATTTAAAACATTGGGTTGTTACATTAATTCATTTTTTATTTCTATGATGCTCATTCTTCAAGTGTCCACAAATTCCCCCTCTCAGGAGTGATGTCCACCGAGACAAGGGCTCAGTTATGAGGAATGTAAATCCCCACATGAGTCTTCAGTGTTCTCACTAATCTGTGTCTCAGGAATCATTTTGTATACCATATGATGCTTGGAATTTCATAGAATTCCCTATAAATAGGGTATTGAAGATGGATTCATTCACGTGCCACTCGACTATATAGAGCTCTTGTGTGTTGCACCATCACAGAACCACATTATGAGACCTTCCAACAAAAACCACTCATGAGATCTTCCCACAATAACCTCTCGTGATACCTCAATGTGATCTAATTCTGTGATAATTAGTAAGTTTATATTCCTAGGTGATCACTAAAATAAATCCATATACTTATCTTCAGAAATTGAATAATCTTTATATGTGGGGATGCACGATCGGCTTGAGGGTATCATTGGATCTAATAACTTTATATCTAGAACTTTGAATATTATATAGATCAAATGACCAAGTCATGGTCACACAATCACAATTATTCTTAGGGTTCATGCAATTCTACAATACCTTGATGGTTTATATGATCTATGAGATCTTCAAGAATTAGGTTATTCATGATTCCTTTATACAATTTCTGAATCCCTATGATTCATCTAATGCGCTTGATGCAACTATAATTTTATTTATTTCTATTGAAGTGATATTATTTTATGCACCTGACATATGAAACTTATTTTTATACATATGGCTTCTAGTTCTTATCAATGTTCTTATACAGTAGAAAATCAATGGGCCATCATTAGTAGAACCCATAATGATTACCCTCGATCCCACGTGAATTTTAATAATGATATTCTGAAATAGATTCTTTCGCTAAAGGTTCAAAATTATATTTTATAACATAGGGTTAATCTGAAAGGGTACGTCTTGTTGGAAGATCATGGAACTCCCTATTATTACTTCAATCTACTATCTTGATGGATGTAAATTTCACTTAACTATACTAAGATAATAATTACGAGGATGGATAACTGGTCACACCTTTATACCAGGGGTTATCCTATACGTTGGAAAACTATATCTTACTTCTTGTTGTCTATGATTTCACTCATTTTCCCTTTTCTCAGTCCAACTCAATTACATTTGTCTCTTATCTGAACAACCCATGTGATAGATGGATCTTGAAATGGGATCTCAATATTTATGATAGTTTTTTAGATGAATTGGTATGGCCCTTCTACTTCAATAAAATCTACATAGAGTTCACTAAGCAGTAATATATTGTCCATCATTATGAATGAATATGGATTTCTCAAATTATTTTCTATCACCAGACTAATTTCCTTCATGTACTAGTTAATTGTTGGTGACCTAAAACCTACTCATTTCATCTTTCCCATGGAGAGGTGGTAATCAGCCTATGGGATATCTACCAATGAGGTGTGATCCCTCTTTTGGATATATGAACAATTAGTTTCATCCTAAAAAATCAGTATTCACTAAAAAATAATTACCTTTTCCCAATATGGGAATATCTATTTGTAAAAGTGAATTCACTGTTGGTAAAATCTATTTCCAATAAAAATTGTTATGTTACTAAACTATTAGTAAAAACTATGTAGTTAAATGTTATTGTGAAAAATAAGTTAGTTATATTACTATAATAATACTAACAACGGATACCATATATGTTGTTAAAAAGATTTAGAATTAGATTCATTTGATAAATATATCTATTCATAATAATATTACCCAAATATATTATTCTGATAAAAAATAAAATTAAATAAAAATTATAAATTTTTATTTCTATTAAAAATTTATATTATATTTATAAATTTATCATATATAATACAACTATATTAATTATCAATTCAAGTATGATTTTCACACATGTTAAAACTTAGAAAAAATATTATTTATATTAATAATTGGATTTATTAAAAAATTAATAAATACATAGAAGAAGTTTATTTATAATACAAAAAAACTCAGTAACCCAACATCCACCTATGTAATTGCAACTGCTGCACCCCCACCACCCAATTCATCTCTTCACTGTAATCCTCCAGCATTATCGTCTCTTGAATATAATCCTCTATCACCTATCATGGTAAAAGAATAGTTACTTCCACCAAATAACTTTCATCACAACTCAATTATGCCACTAGAAGAAACTAACTAATTAAAATCTAGTACCATTGAGGAACCTTAAGTTTATGTTATTCCACAACCTTCACCTCTAAGATCTATATCACAAATAATAAACATTTATACCCACAAATCAAATAAAAATATATACATGAATTCAAATGAATCATAGTAATAAATAAGAAAAATATTAAATCCATTGATTTATGAAATTTATAAGAAAAAAACGGTACATAAAAAAAACCAATAACTCCCCTAAAAATGTAGATTTTTCCTCCTGGTTGAGACAATAAAATAATCCATCTTCATCTCAAAAGAATCAATATATTTAATTACTTCAAATAGCATACACAACAAAGTATCGAAGAGAAATTACTTGCAAAAATAGTTTTCTAATAAAGGAATGAAACCATACTGAAAATTAAAATGGAAAGATAATCCAAAACGATCACAATAGTAGCCAGTTATTGAACACATTATTTTTCCAAGTTGAGGAGGGAGACTTCTTATAGAAATGTATTTTGTTAGAGGAATAAGAATTCTGAAAAGAGGAACCTACCAACAAGCATATCAATAAAATCTATAGTGTTCAAAATAGTGAAGACCCTCAGTATGAATAGTATGATTTGTAATTTATCCATCAGGAGGAGGCTCAACAGCAATATGTGCTCCAACATCCATTGCAAGAGACAAATATCCACTAATTGAAAATATACAACAATTTATGTCACTAGGTGAACCCACAATGATAAAGGACTGTGGTTTAAAAAAACATTATTTTAATGATAAATGTAGAACAATAAGCACTTGTAATGAACTTTTCAAAGATAACAACAACTTGATTTAGTTTAATCAAAATAGAACACTAAAAATCTATACCTAAAAATGGAACACAACAAAACTACCAAGATCTCAGTGAAATGAGTTAACCAACATATCATGTCACAAACATTAACAAAACTTGACCAAAAATAAAAGCCAGAAAACTAATATATCATCATATATAAATACAGAACCATTAAGAAAAACATAAAAACAAACCAGCATAAAAATCAAAACTTAACCAACTAGACCATTCACAAATTTCTAGAAGACGCTTTATTGAGTTATCCATCATTCAAAAATAGTGATAAAAATAGCATGAATTTTAACTATATAATCTATAAAAAATGCATGAAAATTATAAGAATAGTTTACTCTTCTGAAAAGTTCACCATTCATCAATGAACTCGGTTTTTGTCCTTCCATTGATTTAATTCCAAGAGTATCATCCCCATTTCAATTTCCTCATGTTAAACCTGGGTGGTCCATTACACACCTACAAGTAAAAGTTGATTAATGGAATAATATTCAACCTCAAGATTACTAAAAACCTGAGAATAAATCTCTAAGATATGAAACAATGATCTTTGAAGCTTACCCTGATTCAAAAAACCATAGGCATTGTTCTTAAGAAAGATTTTGGCAGATTTTTCAATCAGTTCAGCTTTTAATTTAGCACAAAGTAATCTACAATGATCAGACTAACCAATAGTAGATAAAATAATCTATAGAAAGTATTTCATGTTATAATTATATCTCATGAGTATATCTAATAATCCTAGATTCATCATTCTAGAAATTTTCTATACCATACAAATCACATTAAATTAGCTTGTAATAGTTCTCTAAGTGTATACAGGAGTGTCTTTCAGAATACATGATTTTAAATAATGAATATTCAATATTATTTTCAACAAATAACCCCTAAAAATACATTTCAAAACAACACATGCATTAAATTAGACTCAAAACCTAACATGTTTTAAAAGAAACAAAATGGTTTGTTAATAACCATTTTATACATAATTATTATTGGGATTATTTGAATGGAAACAATAGGCACTGAAACACATCTATAATAATAATGGGGGTTTCGATAGGTAACTAAATGAATGAGATGTTATATTAAAATTAAAATCAAATGAAGAATGCACTTCCCTATAATGAGAGGGTTTTATCTTCTAGAAAATTATGAACCATTCGTCCTTCTATTTTTTAATTTCACTCAACCTAATTGTTATCGTTGAAGTATTTGAAAAAGAAACAAAATAAAAATCAAATTCAGTCATTTTAGTTCAAGAAGGATAAAAACATGGATAAAAGTGAGAAAGTAGAAATATAGTTGAGGTTTGATATGAATTTATGGGGATGAAACCCCAAATAAAAAAACCAAAAATACTCAAACAACACCAAATTATCTATACAAGATTGACACCACACAGCATCAGAAAAAGAACGCCAACAAACAAGAGTGAATAGAGAACCAAGGAGGAAGTTGGATACAATATATATGATGCAATGTAGCTAACTCTAATAATGACTTTAGGATAGTCTCTAATAACCATAGTATCTTATGGCTTCATTATTTAGTCCATCTCCATCATTAGGTCCACCATGATACACCTTCAAAAAATAAATCAAGCTACCTATATGAAATATTTGAAATATATCTTCGTTTGGTTTCAGAATATGTTTAATAAATAATTACATTAGAGAATCAATAAACTAGGAAATGGGAACACGTGCTCTTATCAAAAACTAGATCTTTAATGAGTGAATCGATATCAATAACCTAGTATATGTCACAAGTCAATGAATACATTATGATTTGTTCACACCTATTATCATTGATATCAATAAGATAGTTGAAGTCACATGTCAATGAATACATTGAGATTGGTTCTGACCTATTATCTTTCATATCCAAAAAACATAATTTATTAGTAGAGTGAGACCCACATAGTCAATTAACCTTGAAATGGAAAATATTAAACTAGAAAATTAAAATATTTTTTCTTCTCATAGTATTAACACATAAAAATAGTGAAAACACTTACCATCCATAGTAGAATCCAATAAGTCCATAGTCAAAAATATCACCCATTGACCACAATAAGGGGATTATCTAACCAGTGGAAACAACCATAATATAATATTACTAGAAACCACAAAAAACAATGTATTATCCATCTAGTGACCATAAACACTATATAAAACCAATGATAAAAAATTTCTATAATGCATGATAAAAAAATGACTCATTTGCCTAAGAAATGAAAAGAGGAACCAGTGACTATAAAAAATTATAGCTGACCACATTTTTAGAAGATAACCAGTGACCAAAGAAACTAAAAACAATAAAACATTATATAAAATAACAAGGTGTTTTTCTATCCTATGACCAAAAATAATTGATAGTGACAATAATTTCAATTAAGTGTGACATATAACTAAAAATTCTATAATCTAGTAACACAACTTGAAATTCTATAATCAAGTAAAGCTTATTTAAATATATAATGATGCTACATTTTATATTATAATGAAAATACTTTTCAATTGATAATGACACCTAATTAAATAACTAAAAACACATTTTATGCAATAAAAAACCTTAGGTGCTAAGTATAGAGTTTCAAATATGGTCTTGAAGAAAATTTTTAAATTGTATGAATATAATTGGGATCATGATTCAATCAAATATGATGATGTTCTAGTATCTCTATCATAAATGGAATTTAGATTCAATCAATTATGAAATATAATTTCTTCAAATGTGAATAGGTAAATATAAAAATATCACAAATACCAAAACTTTCATAAGTTTTGGACATGAAATGTTTGATTCCATGTAAAAAATTGATGAAATTTCTAAATTAAATTCCAAAATTAAAAACATGATATTCAGTATCAATGAATTGATTGAATAAATTTAAAATTTATAACTATAATAGTAATATGTATACCTCTATTTTTAAATATAGGAATTTGATATTCAGGATTTGAGGCTTTTTATTTAATATAAAAAATTCAATCAAAATCTAAAACTCATTACACAATATTATATGAAATCAAGCTTTAATATCATAAACATTATATATGAAATTGAAATATAAGAATAAAAAAATTCATATTCATATTTGGGAACTTGAAATTAATATTTTCAAATTTAAAATCAATTAATTAATATTCAGAACTGGAAACTAGATACAAACATTAGTTATGTCTAATTCACTAAGAACAACATCTATAAAGTGTAAAAATATTAAAATCTATGAATTGTATAACATGTTCATTAGGTAAGATAGTTGATATCTATAAACATCATAGTTGTAACTATATAAAGTATGAAGAAATATTTTTAATGTTGTGAAGAAACATAGGATTGAACATCAGGTAGGTGAAATTGAATAAATGAATATACACAAGTGAAGTTGTTTTGATGGAGATTCAGAAGTGAGGAAATTTTTTGAATGAATATGGGTTATAGAAATGAAAATTTTGAAAAATATATATAAATTAATGTTCATAACTAAATATATAATTATGAAATCAATAATGTATTTGAGATTTTTTTTCGTACTTATTTTTTTGTTTTATAGATAATAGTATATGTGATATAGTGATGATATTGCATGACATAAAGAATAGAAAAATGGTATTATGTCAAGAGAATATAATTTGTCAATATAATTTCTTTTAATATGAAATTGTTGAAAGAGATTTAACACTTGTAAATGAACTTCATAGGCAAATTTATGGTGATATATTAAACTTGAAATAAGTAGGAATCAAATTTATAGTGGTACTGTAATTTTTTCAATGAACCCAATAGCCTATAAGAAAGAAATCATTTTAATCAACTGAAATAAAACATAAAGATGTTTTTTATTATAGGGGGTTTTATTTTATATAATAGAGTGGGAAAAAAGGGACTACAAACTAAATGATAATTAATTTGAAAATATATCAAGGAAAGTAAAATCAATTTACCATATTGTGTGTGATTATAAAAAACTGATAAGAATGAGAAAATGATTTTCTAACATTTCAATCTATGAAAACAACAATGGTATCATTTTAGATGTCAAAATCCTTGTTGGAAATATTAATATAGTTTTTGATAAAATTGAACTCAAATTTTTATGAAAACCAAAATCAAAATGAAATCATTTCCCAATGAAATTTTACATCGAGTTATGAGGACCATTTCATGAAAAAACATGATATGGTGAGGAAGAAAAGATCTATTTATAACCTAAATAATAATCAATGGTTTATATTTCATCTTTTGGTGGAAATTAAAATTTAGGTTAATGTTAATAGATAACATAAAATATAAGTGGCAACAAACATTAAAATAAAACAACCAAAAAAATTCCACACTATAAATATTAGAGATATCACAAGAGTAGTTTATGTGTATAAATAAATTATTACATTTTTTATATACAAGGTCAAACAATTCATGAGAAAATAGATATTAGAAAATTAAAAATTATTTAGTAACTTTAATATATAAAATCTCACTTTACAATAATAGAAATTGTGAATCATTACATAGAGTTTATTCCTAGAGAGTAGATAAATTTAATCAATAATAATATTATTGGATATAAAACAAAATATTTAATTTTAATTGATGTTTTGGTGAATCAATTACATCATAAATGGAAGAACATTTTCAAATGTGTGTCTTTGAGTGAAATTTTGATTGTTATTGGACTTTATATCATTAAAGAGTTATTGATTTGTTGAGCATAACTGAGTGAATTTAATATATGGGGAAGTAGAGTTTCTAAAACTACTATGAATTAGATATAGTGGATTCAGAATATTCATACTCGATGGTGAATACTAGAAAAGAAGAATAAGTGATGAACTCCAAGCCTGTTGAGTGAAGTTGATAGAAAGTGGTAGGCATATCTGGTATGGAGGGGACATGGTAACTTGATAATACCAATTGACTAACGATACATAAACATATTTGAGAAATATCAATTGAGTCATGAAGAATTAATTACTAGTGTTAGGGTTGGACAAAAATTATGATATAGGTGTGGAGACTGAAACAGGTCCACTGACCTCTAGTGTCTTTAATATTCAGAGAGGTGAGGATTCCTGAATAGGTTTCTGGTTAAGGAAGAATAAAGTTGGGGGGATGATGGGGTGGGATTCCATTTTATATGTTGGGGGATATATGAGATAATCAGTTTTTTTCTATAATTTGAAATAAAATTTCAAGATGTAAATTTAGTTATTAATAAATCAATAATACTTAATTGACTTTAATTTTTTCTTGTTTTTTAAAAATATGTTAATAATTTATTGTATTTATGTAGATTGATTTTCTATAATTAATAAATTTAAATATATAAAAATTTACTCTGTATAAAAAAATATTTTATCAAAACATCGAAAAATGAAAAATTAAATATTACTGTTAGTCTTAAAATTGATAATATAAAAAATTCAATATTAGTTAATGATGAATTGTTATTTTATTAAATGGATTATTGAGGCATATTTTTTATATGTAAAAATATATATTGGTAATAATAGTTATTAATAATGTATTTGTGAGTTGGTAAAAAAGTTTTTGTGTTGATATATCAAACTAACATATTTAACTATTAGTAAAATAATTATTGGTATTGACAAACATATTATTGACAAGTATATTTCTTGGATAAAATATTTTTTGGTATCTAAAAATTAATATCCATAAAACATAATATCAATTGAAAATAATCATTTTTTCTAACATATATTATCTATTATTGAATTTTTGTTGGTATAAGTCATTTTTTGTAGTGTTTGGATGACTGTTTACCAAATATAGTTTTGAGTATGGAAATTCATATCAATTTGAAGGAAAATATCCGAATATAGATGATGATGCACTCTCTTATCTCTCTCATAGACTAGATCAACAATATATATTGTCACATCAGGGTTAGAAAAACTACTATACGCCCCCATTGGTGCCCTTCCCAACAAGTTTGTGATAGAGACGTCTCATATTGAGCCATTTTGGAGACTAGGGATCATAATTAATGGGGATATTTAGTGAAGTAAAAGATATTTCCAAGCCTTGGGATGGTGGGATTTATGACCATGTTCTTGGATGGATGGATTTTCCTAGATGGGGATTCATGTTCATGAATATGGGTCTTTACACTTGTGTTGGAAGCATGACTATAAGAGGGATGACGCCTACATCTGTCGGTCCAGGCCCTTGTACAAATTTAACAAATATTGGTCAAAATTGAACAAGGTAATGTTTCTTATAGGATCTTTGGTCCATTATAGTTCTTATTTGGTTGGATAGGGAAGAATATTCACTGCTAAGAATACTATAATTCCATCAGGATCCTTGAGGCCCTGTCTTATCCTAGGATACTAAACATATATAGGTTCGGAGCTATTTCACTAATCTATAATGAGGTTATAGAAATGTTTAGTTGATCAAATTACTTCTATTTCAACCTTTTTCCCTTAATTACTTGTTTAGTCATTGAGAATGACAATATCTCTCTTAAAGAAAGGTTCTACAAGATTTCTCTTTAGGATGGGGTTCTTATAGCTTTGATGGACAAGACGATCATCTATAATCCATATACTCTTTATCATTTTTCTATTCAGTTTAACTACACCTAAAGGGTATCCCCTTTTCTTTCAACTAGTGTGTGAGGAGAGGGACACTATGGGATCATCCACCCATTTTGGATGATGTTAGAGAATGAAGACACTGATGTTGAGATTATTGTCTCATATTTTGGTGCTTCTGACTTTATTACTCTAGAATATAACCATTATTGTGTTGTTGCCTATCCAGGTCATGTAATATGGAGACTCGTTCATCACATGGACATTTGGTTTTCCTCACTAACCTCTAAATATGTGGAAATGATGGAGTTGATTAAAGACATGGGGTGAGGTTTCAAGGAAGCACCATCACTCTAGAAATAAATATCTTGAGAATGGGAGACAATCTTTCGAGAATATCAGCCCTCTAACACAAGAAACGTGTTATGGATCTGTTGAGTGGAAGATATATAGAGCCTCTTATCGTACCTCTTTTCCATATCAGCTAGATATTCCTCCTTTTTGGGTTTATATCCCATCAGCCACAGAAGCTGTTACATGGAGTAGACTAATTAGAAAATTGAATCACACCTTGATTAATAACACTCTATTAGAAACATTTTATGGCCATGGTGAACACCTTCATTGTAAATACCCGCAAATTTCAAGGAAATTTTTTTTTCTTAATTTTCTTTGGAATTTTACAAGAGCGCAGCTTCAGACGGCACCTGATTCTGAGGCCCGGTGTGCCCGGAATCAATTTCCGAAGTTTGGCTCGGGTACGTTCAGTGAACGGACGAGCGGGTTTTTCTATCTTTTGAACCGGTGCCCGGAATCGAATTCTGAGGGCACCGATGAAATCGCAGCGCCGGTATTTGCTTAGGAACGCCTCTTCTGGAGTTGCGTTTGCTCAACCGTGGTTTTTTAAAAAAATTTGGGCTTTAAGTCGGAAATAAAATAAAGGTTGTGCGACAACTTTATTTTATTTCACTTAAGCCGCTTGGAAGTCACTTGGAAGCCACTTGAACTGGGTTAAAGCGGATAGGGTACTATCCGGAAATACCCTACCCCTTGGTAGGATATTTGTGAGGTGGGGCCCGCACGAGCCCCGCCGTTTCTTTCGCTAAGTAACGCACCCGCGAAAACCCGTCAAGTAACTGAAAGGTCAACCGACGCGTTTTCCTTAATTCTTAACAGACCATTTAATTGGGCGGTTTACTTCATGAATTAAATGGGCTGTTTCATTCGTTGAATTAATTCAACGAATTGATGGGTCGTTACTTACGCGTTGTTGGCGAAATAATAAAATAGACAAACTTGTCTATTTTGGAGGATCCTCCTGTTGTGCGAGATCCTCTAAACCTCCACCCTCCTCGCGAAGAACGCGAAGAACACGAAGAACGCCAGAACCGGAATTCGACGACGCACGATCCGCGACGTCAACAAACTTTTCCGCGACCTTCTTCTTCTTCTTCTTCTTCGGCGCCTCTTCTTCCGCGGCGGACCTACGATCGGCGGTTAAAGGTGAGAATCGAATCTTTTAAATTCTCCCCTTTTTATAATTCGATATCAACGGATTTAAACTAATTAAATCCGTTTGATCTTGATCCGGAGATTGGCGACGCGACGCCGGAAACCGCGACGACGCGACGATCCCCTTCTTCCGCGACGAGCAATCCCGCGACGATCCCCCGTTCGGCAACGACAACTGCGAGGTAGGGGTTGTTTGGAATATTTTATTTCCCCTGTTTATTCTTTTAAAATAAAGAACCCGATCTCGGAACAATTTTAATTTATTTAAAATTGTTGTTGGTTATTTCTTTTCCTCCCGTTGATTTTACCTAACGCGGAGGGTGCGGGCCTAACAAACAAGGCCCGGCAACCCTCCGCCGATCTTCCTTTTTGTGCGGATTTGGCGGGCGATGGAAAAAGCACGATGCAAGGGCTAATTGTTGATTCCGCAGTGAAGGACGCGTCCCGGGAGGAATAACGGCGCAGGCGGGAAAGGAATCGGGCCACCGGAGCATCTTCGGTGGCGCCGACGGCTGGAGGCGGCGGCGCCCGGCGCGCCGCCGTGGAGGAAATCCGCCGCGGCTGAAGCCGCGGCGGCGGCGGCCGGTTCCGCGGCCGCGCGTAACCGGGAACGGACGCGGCGGCCCGGCCGCGTCCGCGTGACAGGCGGCCCCCCTCCGCGGGGCCGCACCTTCCACCCAGCCGCGGGGGCGGCGCCCCGCGGCAGCCGCGCTCGGCCGATCGGCCGAGCCGGCCGAACCGGTCCGACCGGCCGGGCCGCGCCCGAGCCGGACCAGACCCGGTCCAACCGGGTCGGGTCGACCCGGTTCGGCCGACCCAGGGGGGTTTGGGCCGGGTCGCCCCGGGCCCAGAACCCCCGTTTTCGGGCCCTCTTCGGTCTTTTGCCCATATCTTGGGCCTGGGACCTCCTATTGACGAACCGTCAGTGGCTACGCGATCCTTGGATCGAGACGGTCATTTCGGTATATTACACTCAAGGTTTTGGAAGACTTTGGGTTCGTCCGGGTTGGTTCGTACACGAAACTAACCGGGCCCTCGGAGCGGAAACGCTCATAACTCGAGCTGCGGACGTCCGATCGACGTACCGTCAGCTGTGGAGGTTTTCTCTAAGTGAGACGGAACTTTTGGCATACTCCGCCCGAGGATCGGACACAGGCGGAGTACGGTCGGGTTGGTTTTGCCCTAAAAACCAACCGGGCCCCTGGGACGAAAATGCCAATAACTCTCAGACCGGGCGTCCGATTGACGCGCTGTCTGTTGCGTTGAGTTCCTGTTGTCGATACGGAACTTTTGGATACATCAACTTCGGACTACGTGTCAGTTGATGTATCAGCCTCTCGGCTCGTGGAGCGGACCCTCCTAGACGAGCTCGCTGTGTGCGGGAACCCTAGCGCTGGCTGTGACTTCGACGACAGAGCAGAGATCCTCCGTGGACTGCGACGACGACAGAGCAGAGATCCTTCGTGGACTGCGGCGACGACTGTGCAGAGATCCTCAGTGGACTGCGTCGACTACTGCACTCAGCGATCCTACGTGGATCAGTGCTACAGGTCCTGTGTGGGCCCGATCCTGTGTGGGTCATCACCTTACGGTTCTGTGTGAGCCTTGACTACAGGTCCTGTGTGGGCCCGATCCTGTGTGGGTCATCTCTTACAGTTCTGTGTGAGCCATTGCTACAGGTCCTGTGTGGGCCCGATCCTGTGTGGGTCATTGCCGAGGTTAGTACCTATCGATCCTTCGTGGGTCCGACGACTTAGATGGTTCGGTGATCATCTTGTCGTCATCTGAAAAAGTATACCTGGTTGAGCTGAATCTTATGTTACTCTCCTTTGTGGATTGTGTTGAACTATCCTATGTGGATTTACTATTTACTCTCCCTGGTGGATTTGAGTCTTGCTTTCCTGTGTGGATCGAGTTGACCTTGAGCTCGAGAGCAGAGCTAGAAATGGGGACTTAGGTATATGTATGGGCATATACCTAAGTCGAGTCAGTTGTTTCTTCGTGGTTGCCCCTTTATTTTGTGCTATATCCTTTGTGGATTTCGGGAGACCTTCGGGGGTCTCGAGGTCCTTACTGAGTAGTTTATACTCACCCCTGCACGGGCTATGCCCGCACTTTGTTGTGTTGGATGCAGACGACGGACAGCGCTGATCTCGGTTGGGGCGTGGAGCAGGACGGTACCAGGAGGCGGACCACTGGGCGGGACGTGCTCGGAGCGGACGTGGGACCCGAGGAGCCTGGAGGCTATCTGTACCCACCCTTCAGGTGGGATTGCCAGTGGACGACACGAGGCCGCCGTCTTTTCTTCAGTTGCTGTTCTTTACCTTTTCAGTTGTACTTTCAGTTGGGCTTGTATTCCGGCCCCCTTTACTTTTCTGCACTTTGTAGTTACTTTCCGCTTGCTGACTCTATGGTGGTTGTTACATATAAAGGCAATGCCTTCCCTGTTTACCGGGATTTTACGCCTTGGTGCTAGTCGCCAGCCCCTGGCCTATGGAAGGCGGGCTTGGGGTAGTCACGGCACGGGCCCCGAGGTCGGGTCGTGACAAATTGGTATCAGAGGGTCGGTTCTACCGCAGACTCTGATCGTCGTTTCTTTCTATATGAAGCAATAGTGTTTAGTGTATTGAGTGTGGTTATCAGTTCAGGGAGCCCAGTGTTGGTGCGGCGGCCGACGTATCCGTACACCAGGACCCTAACTCCTGATTTCCGACTTAATGCATGAAAACATTGATTGCGTGTGTGTTTCAAGTTTTCTTTGTGATTACTTGTGTCAGCTCACCGGGTATACTGATCTGCTTCATGAACGTCTCATGTTTTCCTT
Organism: Viscum album; assembly: GCA_963277665.1. Classification (NCBI taxonomy): domain Eukaryota; kingdom Viridiplantae; phylum Streptophyta; class Magnoliopsida; order Santalales; family Viscaceae; genus Viscum; species Viscum album. The sequence continues at coordinate 288,318,925 of OY728148.1, forward strand.
GTGATTACTTGTGCCAGCTCACCAGGTATACTATTCTGACTGTGGTACTCTTGTTCTCCTTTTTAGGATGGCCCCGCGACGACAGCCAGCTAGGGTTTCGAGTGTAGGGCGCGACGGCAGCCCACCGAGCGACGAGGCCTTGGTGCAGGGCCCTTTGCCAGCAGTGGCACCGGCGGTAGCTTTACCCGCCGAGCCACCGATGCTACCAGTACCCGACGCTGACGATGCACGTCGCCTCAGGGCACTGCATGAGTTTCAGAGCCAGCGACCGCCCAGGTTTCACGGTGAGGCGGACCCCCAGGCCGCCGAGGACTGGCTAGAGGCGGTGGTACGGATCTTTAGGCTAGTGAGGACACCAGCGGATCTCATGGTGATTCTCGCGGCGAGCCTCCTGCAGGCGGCGGCAGGACGATGGTGGAGCTTGATGCTCCAGGTTCACGATGAGGCATCCTTGCTCTGGACGGACTTCGAGAGCCTCTTCCGCTCTGAGTTCGTCCCGGCCACCCTCCGAGCGGTGCGCATCCAGGAGCTTCTCCAGCTGCGCCAGGGCAGCATGACGGTCGCTCAGTACGCGGCGAGGTTCACTGACCTATCTCGCTACTCGACCGACATGGTACGGGACCCCTTCTTCCGGGCCCGGACCTTCGATCAGGGCTTGCGGCAGGAGATTCGGGCGTCGCTGATCTCCCTCATCATTCCGACCCAGGCGGGAGTACTGGAGCGAGCCCTCCTGATCGAGAGCTTCCTAGCAGAGCCTTCTTCAGCGGCGAGACCTAGAGCAGGGCGGCAGGTAGCTGAGTCTTCGGCAGCATGTAGCCGACGGATGACTCTCGGGTCCAGGCAGACCAGGCCCCCACGCAGACGGCCTCAGGACACCGGCTCAGCAGTGCGGGGCACACAGCGGAGTGCCAGCCTTCCGAGAGGCAGGCAGTGCTACTCCTGCGGCGGGCAGGGTCACATGGCTCGTGACTGCCCAACTCGCCGATCAGAGGAGCATCAGACGGTGGAGGGGCCACCCAGGCAGAGGCAGAGGGTCGACCGTGGCGGTCCGCAGGGAGGAGGCGGACGAGGCAGAGGAGCTGGCCGAGCAGCGGGTGGTGGGTGACGCTTCCAGGCTCTACCCCCACCACCACCAGGAGGGCCACCTCGACCACAGGGAGCTGGCGGGCAGGGACAGGCCCAGCTCCAGGCAGTGGAGGCCTACGACCCCGACATGCCAGAGATGATTCGAGGTACGATCTGTGTCTATTCCACCCTTGATGCAGTACTTATAGACACAGGAGCTAGTCACTCTTTCATAGCCTCTGCCCTTGTTCGGAGCTCGGAGATTCCGACTGAGCCGTTGGCTCGATCCATACGGCTAGAGACTCCTACGGGAGAAGACCTGACGATTACGCACTGGTGCCGGTAGTGTGAGCTTACTCTAGGAGGCGAGAGCTTCGGTTGGGATCTCATTGTAGCGGCGTCGAGGCCTTATGACGTCATCTTGGGCATGGATTGGCTATCCACGGTTCATGCCCAGATTGACTGTTTTAGGCGCAAGGTGCGATGTGTTCGCACCGACGGGAGCAGGTTTACCTTCACCGGCGAGAAGGGAACCTTTGCAGCACAGGATGGACTTCCGCGGAGGAGAGTGCAGCCCATCTCTCATCAGTTGGATAGCCTCATCCTAGGAGCAGTGGACGTGCGGAGTCCAGTTTTTCCTGCAGTGGTGGACCAGTACGTGGATGTCTTTCCCGACGACGTTCCAGGGCTACCTCCTCGTAGATAGGTAGACTTTTACATCGACTTGTACCCCGGGACAGCCCCGATATCTACTCCAGCATATCGGATGGCCCCCGCCGAGCTTCGAGAGCTGCGGGTACAGTTGGAGGACTTGCAGAGCAAGGGGTTTATCCGACCCAGTGTTTCACCCTGGGCTTCCCCGATATTGTTCGCCAAGAAGGCGGACGGGAGCTTGCGACTATGTGTCGACTATCGTCGCCTGAACCAGGTGACAGTGAGGAACAAGTATCTGCTGCCATGGATTGATGACCTCTTCGATCAGCTCAAGGGAGCGCGGTGGTTCTCGAAGATAGACCTCCGGTCAGGCTATCATCAGCTCGGAGTTCGAGACGAGGACGTGCAGAAGACGACCTTCAGGTGTCGGTATGGCCATTATGAGTTCTTGGTTATGCCATTCGGCGTAACCAATGCTCCAGTAGTGTTCATGAGCCTCATGAACAGGATCTTCCAGCCATACATCGACCGATTTGTCGAGGTATGGTTGAGGAGGAGCATGCCTACCACCTGCGAGTTGTGCTAGACACACTCCGAGAGCACCAGCTTTATGGAAATCTCTCAAAATGCTAGTTCTGGTTACGTGAGGTCCATTTCTTGGGGCACGTCATCTCTGAGGCGGGAGTTGCAGTGGATTCTGCGAAGATCGAGGCAGTGCAAGCTTGGGAGCCACCCAGGAGCGTGACGGAGGTGCGGAGCTTCTTGGGCCTAGCCGGATACTATCGGAAATTTGTGCCAGACTTCTCCAGAGTTGCGGCACCACTCTCAGCCTTGACAAAGAAGGGGAAACCCTTTTTGTGGTCAGACAGATGTCAGCAGAGCTTCCAGGAGCTGAGATAGAGATTGACCAGCGCACCTATCTTGAGGTTGCCTAAGGAGGGAGTTGGATACGTAGTTTACTGCGATGCATCAGGGACTGGACTCGGGTGCGTTCTGATGCAGGAGCGGGCCGTGATCGCCTACGGATCACGTCAGTTGAGGCCGCATGAGAAAAACTACGCAACTCATGACCTGGAGTTAGCAGCAGTGGTCTTCACTCTGAAGACTTGGCGGCACTATCTGATGGGCGAGCGCTTCACAGTCTTTTCTGACCACCAGAGTCTCAGGTATATCTTCTCTCAGAAGGACCTGAACCTGAGACAGCGGAGATGGCTTGAGTTCCTCCAGGACTATGACTTTGAGATATTCTATACTCCTGGGAAGGGGAACGTGGTAGCCGATTCCCTCAGCAGGAGGACGGGCATTCAGCTACTTGAGGAGGCGATGGAGCAGCTAGCCTCCTTACAGATATCCTTCGTGGATAGAGACGGAGCAGCCTTTCTTCAGTCTCTCACAGTCTCTCCTCCACTTCTACAGCGGGTCAGAGAGGCTCAGCGTGGGGACGCTGACTTTGAGACCCGGCGTGCACTGATATCCTCAGGTCAGGCGCCTGATGGTTTCTCCCTTGGAGCAGAGCACGACATCCTTTTCAGAGGACGTACCTTCGTACCAGTCGCTTTACGAGAGGAGGTGCTGATAGATTTTCACACTTCTCCCTTGGCGGTACACCCCGGAGCGGCGAAGATGTACCAGGATCTTAGACGACAGCACTGGTGGCCGGGCATGAAGAAAGCTGTGGCAGAGTTCTTTTCACGATGCCTCACCTGCCAGCAGGTGAAGGCAGAGCATCAGGTACCAGCAGGCTTGGTACAGCCCTTGGAGGTCCCGGAGTGGAAGTGGGACGGGATATCTATGGACTTCGTGACTGAACTTCCATGCACTTCCAGAGGTCACGACTCCATTTGGGCGATTGTCGACCAACTCACCAAGTCGGCACACTTCTTACCCATCAGAGAGCAGGGCTCAGTGGAGAGATTGGGACGTCTTTATGTCCAGGAGATCGTACGGCTTCACGGTGTGCCATCGTCTATCGTCTCCGATCGAGATGCTCGTTTCACTTCCCGTCTTTGGAAGGGGTTGCAGGAGGCGTTCGGGACGCGGCTCCATCTGAGCACAGCCTTCCACCCTCAGACGGATGGTCAGACGGAGAGGACCATACAGACACTTGAGGACATGCTCCGTGCATGTGTTCTCAACTTTGGTCGCAGCTGGGAGGACCACCTACCCTTGGTGGAGTTCGCGTACAACAACAGCTACCACTCCACCATCGGTATGGCACCATACGAGGCGTTGTACGGCAGACCCTGCAGATCACCGTTGTGCTGGACAGACCCTGGGGAGTCAGCACTCGTGGGACCAGAGATGGTCCGAGCCACGACAGAGAAGGTCCAGATCATCCAGGAGAGGATGAGGACAGCTCAGAGCCGGCAGAAGTCATATGCTGACAGGAGCCGGAGGCCACTAGAGTTCGAGGATGGCGACCACGTCTTTTTTCGTGTCTCACCTCGACGTGGTTTACGGAGATTTGGCCGAGGCAGCAAGTTGTCTCCACACTTCATCGGGCCTTTCCAGGTCCTCAGCAGGATAGGAGATGTGGCTTATCGCCTGGCTCTACCACCTCAGTTGCACCGGGTGCACGACGTTTTCCACGTGTCTCAGCTGAGGAGATACGTGCACGACCCGACGCACATCATCGACTTTGGGGAGCTGGACGTGGACGATGGGGCGACTTTTGCGGAGGTCCCAGTGCAGATCGAGGATCGACAGGAGCGGGTCCTACGTGGGCGGTCGATTCCTCTTGTGCGCGTCAGATGGCAGCACGGGAACCTCCAGGAGAGCACTTGGGAGCGGGAGGCTCAGATGCGTGCTCAGTACCCCCATTTGTTCCCCTAGTTTTTGATGTATCTTTACGGGGACGTAAAGCCCTGAGGTGGGAGTAATGTAAAGACCCGCAAATTTCAAGGAAATTTTTTTTTCTTAATTTTCTTTGGAATTTTACAAGAGCGCAGCTTCAGACGGCACCTGATTCCGAGGCCCGGTGTGCCCGGAATCAATTTCCGAAGTTTGGCTCGGGTACGTTCAGTGAACGGACGAGCGGGTTTTTCTATCTTTTGAACTGGTGCCCGGAATCGAATTCTGAGGGCACCGATGAAATCGCAGCGCCGGTATTTGCTTAGGAACGCCTCTTCCGGAGTTGCGTTTGCTCAACCGTGGTTTTTTAAAAAAATTTGGGCTTTAAGTCGGAAATAAAATAAAGGTTGTGCGACAACTTTATTTTATTTCACTTAAGCCGCTTGGAAGTCACTTGGAAGCCACTTGAACTGAGTTAAAGCGGATAGGGTGCTATCCAGAAATACCCTACCCCTTGGTAGGATATTTGTGAGGTGGGGCCCGCACGAGCCCCGCCGTTTCTTTCGCTAAGTAACGCACCCGCGAAAACCCGTCAAGTAACTGAAAGGTCAACCGACGCGTTTTCCTTAATTCTTAACAGACCATTTAATTGGGCGGTTTACTTCGTGAATTAAATGGGTTGTTTCATTCGTTGAATTAATTCAACGAATTGATGGGTCGTTACTTACGCGTTGTTGGCGAAATAATAAAATAGACAAACTTGTCTATTTTGGAGGATCCTCCTGTTGTGCGAGATCCTCTAAACCTCCACCCTCCTCGCGAAGAACGCGAAGAACGTGAAGAATGTGAAGAACGCCGGAACCGGAATTCGACGACGCACGATCCGCGACGTCAACAAACTTTTCCGCGACCTTCTTCTTCTTCTTCTTCGGCGCCTCTTCTTCCGCGGCGGACCTACGATCGGCGGTTAAAGGTGAGAATCGAATCTTCTAAATTCTCCCCTTTTTATAATTTGATATCAACGGATTTAAATTAATTAAATCCGTTTGATCTTGATCCGGAGATTGGCGACGCGACGCCGGATACCGCGACGACGCGACGATCCCCTTCTTTCGCGACGAGCAATCCCGCGACGATCCCCCGTTCGGCAACGACAGCTGCGAGGTAGGGGTTGTTTGGAATATTTTATTTCTCGTGTTTATTCTTTTAAAATAAAGAACCCGATCTCGGAACAATTTTAATTTATTTAAAAATGTTGTTGGTTATTTCTTTTCCTCCCGTTGATTTTACCTAACGCGGAGGGTGCGGGCCTAACAAACAAGGCCCGGCAACCCTCCGCCGATCTTCCTTTTTGTGCGGATTTGGCGGGCGACGGCAAAAGCACGATGCAAGGGCCAATTGTTGATTCCGCAGTGAAGGACGCGTCCCGGGAGGAATAATGGCGCAGGCGGGAAAGGAATCGGGCCACCAGAGCATCTCCGGCGGCGCCGGCGGCGCCCGGCGCGCCGCCGTGGAGGAAATCCGCCGCGGCTGAAGCCGCGGCGGCGGCGGCTGGTTCCGCGGCCGCACGGAACCAGGAACGGATGCGGCGGCCCGGCCGCATCCGCGTGACAGGCGGCCCCCCTCCGCGAGGCCGCACCTGCCACCCAGCCGCGGGGGCGGCGCCCCGCGGCAGCCGCGCTCGGCCGATCGGCCGAGCCGGTCCGACCGGCCGGGCCGCGCCCGCGCCGGACCGGACTAGGTCCAACCGGGTCCGGTCGACCCGGTTCGGCCGACCCAGGGGGGGTTCGGGCCTGGTCGCCCCGGGCCCAGAACCCCCGTTTTCGGGCCCTCTTCGGTCTTTTGCTCATATCTTGTGCCTGGGACCTCCGATTGACGAACCGTCAGTGGCTACGCGATCCTTGGATCGAGACGGTCATTTAGGTATATTACACTCAAGGTTTCGGAAGACTTTGGGTTCGGCCGGGTTGGTTCGTACGCGAAACCAACCGGGCCCTCGGAGCGGAAACGCTCATAACTCGAGCTGCGGACGTCCGATCGACGTACCGTCAGCTGTGGAGGTTTCCTCTAAGTGAGACAGAACTTTTGGCATACTCCGCCCGAGGATCGGACACAGGCGGAGTACGGTCGGGTTGGTTTTTCCCTAAAAACCAACCGGGCCCCTGGGACGAAAATGTCAATAACTCTCAGACCGGGCGTCCGATTGACGCGCCGTCTGTTGCGTTGAGTTCCTGTTGTCGATACGGAACTTTCGGATACATCAACTTCGGACTACGTGTCAGTTGATGTATCTGCCTCTCGGCTCGTGGAGCGGACCCTCCTAGACGAGCTTGCTGTGTGCGGGAACCCTAGCGCTGGCAGTGACTTCGACGACAGAGCAGAGATCCTCCGTGGACTGCGACGACGACAGAGCAGAGATCCTTCGTGGACTGCGGCGACGACTGTGCAGAGATCCTCAGTGGACTGCGTCGACTATTGCACTCAGCGATCCTACGTGGATTAGTGCTACAGGTCCTGTGTGGGCCCGATCCTGTGTGGGTCATCACCTTACGGTTCTGTGTGAGCCTTGACTACAGGTCCTGTGTGGGCCTGATCCTGTGTGGGTCATCTCTTACGGTTCTGTGTGAGCCATTGCTACAGGTCCTGTGTGGGCCCGATCCTGTGTGGGTCATTGCCGAGGTTAGTACCTATCGATCCTTCGTGGGTCCGACGACTTAGATGGTTCGGTGATCATCTTGTCGTCATCTGAAAAAGTATACCTGGTTGAGCTGAATCTTATGTTACTCTCCTTTGTGGATTGTGTTGAACTATCCTATGTGGATTTACTATTTACTCTCCCTGGTGGATTTGAGTCTTGCTTTCCTGTGTGGATCGAGTTGACCTTGAGCTCGAGATCAGAGCTAGAAATGGGGACTTAGGTATATGTATGGGCATATACCTAAGTCGAGTCAGTTGTTTCTTCGTGGTTGCCCCTTTCTTTTGTGCTATATCCTTTGTGGATTTCGGGAGACCTTCGGGGGTCTCAGGGTCCTTACTGAGTAGTTTATACTCACCCCTGCACGGGCTATGCCCGCACTTTGTTGTGTTGGATGCAGACGACGGACAGCGCTGATCTCGGTTGGGGCGTGGAGCAGGACGGTACCTGGAGGCGGACCACTGGGCGGGACGTGCTCAGAGCAGACGTGGGACCCGAGGAGCCTGGAGGCTATCTGTACCCACCCTTCAGGTGGGATTGCCAGTGGACGACACGAGGCCGCCGTCTTTTCTTCAGTTGCTGTTCTTTACCTTTTCAGTTGTACTTTCAGTTGGGCTTGTATTCCGTCCCCCTTTACTTTTCTGCACTTTGTAGTTACTTTCCACTTGCTGACTCTGTGGTGGTTGTTACTTATAAAGGCAATTCCTTCCCTGTTTACCGGGATTTTACGCCTTGGTGCTAGTCGCCAGCCCCTGGCCTATGGAAGGCGGGCTTGGGGTAGTCACGGCACGGGCCCCGAGGTCGGGTCGTGACATTCATCAACTATTTAATGACTTGGGGTCTGAGGACATTGATTTCCATCCATGGTATGAAATCATTAAACAAAATATGATGAATTAGAAATATTTTTTTTCCAATGGGATGGGATTGTATGTTCTTGAATTTGGGGCTCCCCTTGTTGTATAGATGAAGGAGGAGTTTGAGGAATTAGAGCAGAGTCTCTAGTTTATATCTATATTACATTCCCAATATGGATGCATAGACGATGAAAATATATAGATATGAGGAAGTCATATCACACTTCAGATATGACCTTGTAACATCATCATCCATATTGGAAACTTCTCAAAAGAGAGTTGAGGAGTTGACTACTTTAGTCAAGACTCTCCCTCTTGGGGTAAAAGAAGTATATTCAGGATGAGTGGCACTTCTGCATTCAATTGACGCTTCTATCCAGACTCTTATTGACTTTTCAAGATCTTTTAATCGAATCTTATTTTATTTCAACCATTGATTTGCACTCTTTTTTTATGATATTCTTCGACAGATTCAAAAAATTAAAGATTCGTCTAATTTCATGCTATCAATGAATATATTTTCTAAACATTTTGTGTTACAATATAGTTTTTCATTCATTCATGATGTGCATGACTCTTCACTAATATTATATTACATCAATTTCTAAAAATACCCATTATTTTCATAATATCAAGTAAACTTGAATGTATGGATATAAATAATAAAATTATAATAAATTCTTCTTAATAAGTGCTCATGAATTCCTCCCTACATGATATTACTTATTGATATATGTTCTCCATCTATCTTGAGATTACCTGACTCATTGAAGGATCATTGGGTAGAATACATGTCCTGGAGGAGGAGGGCAATGTCTTTTTCTGAAGCCTATCGGCTTGGTTCGAGTAGAATTTTTTTTCTAAGGCCATGTGGTGGGACATACATGCTTTTACATTCCTGAAGACTAAATTTATGGTGTTCTATAGTTTTATGGTCTTTTAGATCGGTCCTTATATAACTATATCTTAGGTTCTTTTAGCTCATACCTTTTATCATTGTATTTTAGGGTATTTTATCTCAAACCTTATATCGATGTATTTTAGTGTCATTAATATCGGACCATCTATCGTAGCAGTTTATAGTCTTTTAGCATGGTCCTTTTATCACTTTAGTTTGGGTTCATTTAGCTTGGACCTTTGGATTCAATGAAGTTTAAGATATTACTTCTAGTATCAAATGAGGGAGAAATTTCAGGGATGGTAGGTTGACCAGGATAGTTGGATTATGGATTATATAATAATAACCCAAAATTTTGAGTCAGTTAAAATGTAATAGGGAAGACATGTCGGGGATGAACCATAACAACCTAATGATCCATGTTCTTGCACGGTGTTTCTAGGGCACACTATGATTGAATATTTGTTCTTTCTAGGAGCATATTTCATTAATTGGGAGGTCAAAACCTTATGCGCCAATAGTATGTCCATGAAATGATGATCTCCACTCATTTTCCAGGGCCATGAGAGAATTTTTAAGACTTCAATGTGTAAATGAAGTGGTTAGGTATGATATAATGCCATCCAAGAATCATTTAGGCACCCTAGTCTAGTGCATATCTTAATTTTTAATATTGAGGCCAATGACCTGTTGTTTAAAATCGTGAAATGATATCCATAAAAGGTTTGATAATGGATTTTCACATTTATGATTTGAGAAAGGGCACAAAACAAGGTTATTTAATGTCAAGGATGTTGAATCTTCTCAAATAGTTTTGTAAGTTAAATTTATATCAGGGTCCAAAGTGCTCAGGTCAAGAATCTAAGAAGGGAAGATCATAATGGAAATGGCACAGAACATACTAAGGATCTAAATTCTTCCACAGTGATTTCAGAGCTCATAAGGATTAGAAATCCCTTTTTGAAGAGGGACGCATTGGGTTAATGACTGTTGGTACATATTCAAGAGTTATAGGTATACATGAATAGCCATGAAAAGGTTCCCTTGAAGTCAAGTATCCCTTTATAAGGGCCATAGAAGGTCTATTATACTCCAAGGTTCTCAAATAATAAAGTATGATTTGCGAAAGGTGTAATATCAAAAAGGGTTTGAGTGCACTAACTTTTTTTTCACTACCTAGTGAACATATTCTCATAAAGAGGATATGTGTAAAATCATTACTCAATAATTTTCCTCTACCAGGGGGTATAGAAACAATATATTTTCTTTTACTAGGGATATCGAATATTCCATATGATATTTATGCCTTATTTATTTGGGCTATATTTATTTCCAGAACTCTAGAGATGAAGATTTCAGTGAGGGAAGAAATGAAATTTTCTCATGCCTCTATTTTTTGGTGTTCAACCTGATAGGTTTTGTTTCTCTTTTTCTAGAAGTTTACTTTCCTTCAATTTAGACTATTATAGAATAAATTTTAAGGTCACACAACATTGACCATAGTGTAAGAAGTTTGTGGTTATGACGTATATAGACCCAACATTAAGGATGATTCCCAAGTTCCCAATTAGGATACATAGTGTCAAGAGTACCAAATCATCCTTATAAGTGAGATATGAAAATATTGTAAATCATAAATACAGGTTATCATACCATGAGTAATGATATCGGATAATGATACTACAAATTTCCTAGAACACAATGACCTGCTGATTTCTATCCTGGTGATGTCAGGTCTCACGTGGACCAAAAATCCATTTTTTCTAAGTGATGCATTTGGTTAATGACAATAAGAGCATATGAAGCACCCATATGAATTAATGAATATTAAAAAAAGGGTACTTTGAAGCTGGGTATAATTTTCCAAGGGTCATGAAATATTTTCAGCAACTTGTGGATATCTATACATTAAGTTTGATTTATTTATTGAGGTTCTTAAAATAAGGAAGACCCCCCCCCACACCATACTCAAGATGACTGGGGTAAGTCTTGTGTTCCTCATTTGTATAGGGTGATGATCATTTTTTTATAACACATTTTAACATCATGGAGTGGGGATTTATTTTTCATTCAGTTTTAATTTTGTGCGGCAATGAATTTTTCCTTATAGTCTAACATTGTCTTATTATGAGGTTTTTTTACTTACCGTTTAACGACATACATTAAGAATGTGGGAACTGATGTTAAACATTCTTCATGATATATAGTGTGCATAGTAAAAGAGTACATAAATCTAACAAATAGATAGATAAAATGATCTTGTATCACTCCACCAATATGTAGTTGGGTGCATTATTTCTATTATTGTAGTGGGAAAGAGGATTTGAGATCTAGTGTCACTATATATACTTTTATTAAAGGAATAAAACAACAAATAGTTCATAAATGGTAAACACTATACTTAGTTTTGGCCCATACGTAGAGGTGATCATTTTTTCTACTAATTTTTTTAGTTGAGCACACTATTGGAGACCTGGACATCAATATGTACCTTGAGATGATTATAATTAATCCACACATAGTTCTTAATGGATCATGTAGTTTATTGTCATAAAGTATAGATATTGGATTCTCAATGTGAATGGGGGTATTATAGATTGACCCAAGATAGAAATATGTGTTTCACTATGTATTCTATGGTAATATGAATCAAGCCATATATAGATCTTGATAAATGAACTTCCTATGAAAGTATCCCCTATATAAACATATGGGGAAATTTTATATTTGTTGGTAATAGACCCTGGATTGATGATCTGGGTATCACTAATTATCCTTTGATGCTAGGAATTAACATTTAGTTCTTTAATTGAGTATATTAAGGGTCTATCACCAATAATAATGGGCCTCTCGAGAAAGGTCCTGAAGAATGTATCAAATTATTTCATGCAAGGGACATCATCCATGCAGTTTTAATGTCATGCAATAATGAATCATGGTAATACTTTTACAGTCATTCATTTAGAACCATGATGATCCTTTTATGATCTATTATTCCTTCTTTGTGCAGGGAATCCCTTACTAAAATTCCTAAGCTCATGTGTGTTATGCTCGCTATGAGAAACAATGAATAGAATGGATTTATATAACCATGAATAGAAAATTAAGGATATGATAAGGAAACATTGTATCATATGGTGGACGGACCCTGATATTGGATAAAAATATCCCTAAGTATAAAATTATAAATGAGAATCAATCCATACTTAGATCTAGAGAACATGTATAGTTTAATTTCATGTGTAAATGACATCATCCATGTAGTTTAATGTATTTTTGTAAGGATGAGGATCACCTTACATGAATGGAAGTTAATAGTGTGGTTGGTCCAAGACAAGATGTTTAGGTGTCACTATGTATAATTCGATTATAGGAATCATGTCACAAGTAGATCATGAACTTATAGATTCTCTATGTCGAGCTAACTCTCACATGGGGAAGAGGGAATTACATTCTTCCTGCCAACAAATTTAGATTGTGTTTAGTGAGTTATTAGTGAGATAGTGCTTCCTTTTCATTTTAACATCATGTAGTGAGGATGTGATCCATTATGATGAGAGTTATAGGTATAGAACATGAGATGTAGTATAGTTTAAAGTCATGCTTCCAAAAGTTTAGATGTTATGCAATTTAAATTTTTTCTTCTAGGATGAATCTATATAGTTTATTGTCAAGTGGTCAAGACATGGGACATCATCCATTTTAAATTCTAGATTCTAGGACTTGATAATTTGTGTATTTTATCATCTTTCTTTTTGGATGACTCTATATAATTTATCATCATGTTGTCAGGACATGGGACACCATGAATTTTAATGTCTTGCTGCCAATACTGGTGATGCAATGCAATTTAACTTATTTCATCTAAGATAACTCTAATAAATTTATCATCATTTAGTTTGTTCATAGGACACCATGTAGTTTAATGTGTTTCTTCAAAGTCCTGAGATTCTATGTAGTTTAATGTATTTATTTCTAGATGATCATGTGTAGTTTAATGTCATGTGACTGGGATGAGGTACACTTTTCATCTTAATATCCTTCTTCCAGGACATGGGATGTTGTACAGTTTAACATCTAGCTTCCTTGAAGACTTCTTATAGTTTTTCCTCATGTGTTCAGAATGTGGGAAATCATTATGTTTAATGTATTTCTCCAAAAAAAATGATATGTTTTGTATTTTACATCTTACTACCATGATGAAATTGTGCAGTTTAACAACATGAGACTAGAATGAGGGAAACAATATAGTTTAATGTATTGATTATAGGAATTGAGACACTGTGTAGTTTAATGTCTTTCTTATAGAAAGAATCCAAATAGTTTATGATCATGTGGTTAGAAAATGGGAATCAATATAGTTTAAATTCTTGTTTTCAGAACATGATATACTGTGAAGTTTAACATCTTACTTTTAGAAGGATATTGTGCATTTCAATATCATGAGACCAAAATGTGGGACACCATGAAGTATAATTTCTTTATTCTAGGATGTGAGACGTTTCTCATCATAATTTCATGCTTCAAGTATGACTCCATACATTTTATCAAAATGTGGTCATGATGTGGGACATTGTTCAGTTAAATGTCTTTCTTTCAAGAGGTGATATACAATTCGGTTTAATATATTTCTTCCATGTTGATCACGTGGATTTGAACATCATGTGACCAAGATGAAGAGTTATTGATGATATCTATATAATTTATTTATTGATAATCATAAAATGGGTTGGTGGTGTGACACATTCTCCATCTATTGGTTCTAGTGAGTTATCTATGTTATTATAGACCTTATATATAATATCAGCCCCATCACATTTGTGTTCCATCATCATAGGATTTTATCCTGGTATCATTGGGGTCCTAATATTCAATATAAGATCCATTTGGATGAATTAATGGAGGATAACCTTCTTATTAATGGATCGTGTGATCTGATTCTAATGGACTTCAAGGTTCTGCAATTTTCACAACATGGCCTCATTGAGTCACTTCAATTCATCAAGCTTCTTTTTTTATTTCTCTTCATTCGATAGTTATCTACATATGACTATTTTGAGGGAATACAATTGAACTTCTATGGGTAACACTACCTTGTTCTAATGCACCATGGAGTATGGAGTTTCTTGTGTAAAAATACACATGGGGGTACGGTAATACCATAAATCTAGGAGGGGATTTTATGACCATGACATCTTGTCTATGTTCACCATATTATGGATAATATTTGATATAGTCTTATTGAGGGACTATATCTATCCATTTTTAATACATGATAGAACAATGAGTGATTGGATTCAATATTTTACTTTTGGTACATTTTCTTTATCTCCGTAGAAAATATGTTGGTGCCTTTTTCTGTCAATATGGTATGAGGGGCTCCAAACCTGGTGATGATATGCGGATTTACAAATATGATGATATTATTCATCTAGAAATATTTTTTGGGTTATTTCCCCAACCCATTTTTAACATAATTCGGTAGAAATATAGATTTAATTGAACTACATTGTTGTGTTTGGGGGTTGTGGAACAAAAACATCCATTACCCAAAAAACTATCAGGAATATTTTTCTTCATGTAGAAATTACAAGGGTTAATGGATGATGTTTTCATGGATCTGGCATGCATGAAATTTTCAGGTTAATTCCACATAGTCATGTATCATGGATTTACAGTAGTAAGCTAGCCTCCTGATTTGGTGGGAGAGATTTTTACCAGACTGATGAGCAATGCAAGAGTCTACATTGACTTCTTCCATGATAGAGTGAATCTCCCTTTTTTTTATATTCATATAAGGATTATTATAACATGTACACTCTTATAGATATATTTTTTCTCATTTGGGTCATCCCTATGGTATAGTCCACTGCATGGTGCTGAATTTTTTCCCATCCATCTTATTTTATCATGACACCACCGTTTTAGAGATAACAAAGTATAGAATCCATTTATCCAATGGTGGATATTAGTTTATCAAGCTCTAGGGTAGTGTTGACCATGGTTTGTTCCAAATCACATATGGAGATCAATGAGACCAATCTTCCGTGTGTGTTACCAAATATTGCTTCCTCATGGTCAGGGTTAGAAATGATTTTCCCTGCATTAGCCAACAAATCGGTGCAATAAATCTTTGATCGAGGAACATGATGAAACATGGGCTCAAATAGGAACTCTATCCTCAGTTCCCTAATATAGAAAGTAATAGGGGAAAATTCTTCATTTTTTATGGAATATTCACAATTGATATTATTTATAACCTATTATGAGTCCCCTTTGGTATTCAAATTGGCTAGATGTAGTTATAGAACTAGTTCTAACTCAGTGATGAGGGATTGGTATATTTCCTCATTATTTGTGTAGCATTATAATAATGAGAATGATTAGGAGAAAACTAATTTTTCTAGAGAGATTGATAAACTAACTAAAACAACGTGATTGAGCCTCGATTGTTTTATCATTTTTCTGATAAGGCCCTAGGAGGCACCATCAAAATACATATCCCATGTCTAGATAGTTTTAGGATAATAAAATACCTTCTCATCTAGAAGTGAAATGTCTACTGGTTTATTATCTATGACAAGATGTTTTTTAGGAGGAAATTAGCTATTTCACTCCCTTTCAGGGACTTTTGTAACCTAAACTAGAATTTATAATGATGCAGAATGACCACCCATCAAGAAAAGTGCCCAGTTAGCATAGTATGGACAAGGATATACTTGATCTGGTCAATATAAAAGACCAAATGAGATTCATGGTGATTCATGTAATGACTCATCATTTTCAATGCAAATATGAGTACAATCAATTTCTTCTCAACATAATAGTATCGGGTATTATTACCTAGCATTGTTCGACTGAAATAATGTAGTTTGTTCTCACTTACCGTATCAATTTTCTATGTCTGGTGATCACCCAGTGAGAGTTCTATCAAGGCCACATACACGATGAGTGGCCAACCTTCCACTAAGTGCATCAGAACTGGTAAGTACATTAGATACTTCTCAGGCCTCTCAAATGCATCTTGTAAATCTCAATCCCATTGTTAGGTGATTACCTTTTTTATTAGCATAGTTGACAGGAGATATTTTCAAGACAAATTACCCATGAAACACTAAATGTAGGAGAGGTTCTCTTGGATCCCCCTTAGTTATTTCATATTTCTAGGGGTGACATTACAAAAATTGGACAAGTCTATTATTTTTTAAGCTCAACTAAATGGTGGCATACCAAAAATCCAATGAACCTCCTTAGTGATACCCCGAAGGATCATTTCAGTGGATTCATCTTAAGATTATGATGTCTCTACTTATCAAAGATTGTTTAGAGATCATTGAAGTGATCACATCACCATTGGTATTCTTAAACCAGATCTTCAACATAACATTAGGATATACTCACTAATAATGGATCAATGATATGATTCAAGGAGTGATGATTAGTGGGTCTAGTGATATTTAATCAAAAGGGCGTGCCATGATAGAAAATAAATCCTTTTAGGAACTATAAAGGTTTTGGCTTCTTCATTTTAAAGGTATTTAATTATTTAATTATTCAATCAATATTGATCCATGAATGAAAGGTCTTGGAAGAGAGCGGTTGCATCAATCAATAGCTATGTGATCAAAAATAGGATGTCATTCTTCGGGCAGTGCTGGTCAAGGTCTCTTGAATCGATGTTGGTCCTAATTTTCATATTCATTTTCTTGATGGGGACAATATTGGATATAATTATAGCGTATTTAAGTTCTTTGAAACAGTTTGAATTGATAAATTTTTCAACTTCCACCTATACATTAGAAGAATTAGAGGGATCCAATCTTGTTGGTGCCTTTCTAAAGCCTCAATTTTATTCTGGAAAGTCGGGGTGATGTGTAGCCCTATTAGATTTAGTCAATGAATTTATGTATAGTTTCAAGTGATCACATATTGGTTTTTCTTTAGAAATGTGATTTACATATCTTTCTCTTCGAGGTTCATAGTGGAACTAATCAATGTAAGCCACAAGTCTTCATAAATGCCAAGATTTTACTTCCTAAGATCATTGATGGTGGTGGAGAATCATTCCTCAAATGAGGGTGGGGTGTTCTTGAGATCATATTCATATTCAATTATTTTAGAGTCTATAAAGACAATCTTATATAGAGAAGGAAATATGGGGGGCATCTATTTCACCATCATAGTGAGATAGTTCAAAGAAGAGACATTATCATCCATAACTATATATTTCATTGTAGAGAGACTTTGGAGATGATTTTCTTGTACACTGTCACTAGGGACATAAGGGTGTTGGACCTATGAGACTGGTTCTACTACATTAAAAATATTTAAGGGGAGAACATAGTCACTATTGAGTGTACTCTATGGATTGGTAGTAGTGTTTCCCAAGTCATTAGAGGCTTAGAACATTATATCACCATACACATTGACCAAATCTGAGTGAGAAGAGATATAAGCCTACTCACTAGTCACTACTAGCATATATCGGTAAGCTTCATCAGTGGGAGTGGGGATATGATCCCACTCATATTTATCCAGATCCTTTTGTGTCTGATGTTTCTTCTTTGTTTTCTGTATATGGGTATTAGAGGATGTTGTGTGTCAGGTGGTACCCTAAGTAAGTGATTGATGGGTACTAGTGGGATGGTACCCGAGATGATGTTTGACGTGTTCCCTCCTCGGTGTCCCTAAAAATATTCAGGATCCATACTTAACACCTTGATCCACCTTCATCTGATAATGAAGGTAATGAATGTTACACTTTAGGGACAAGCCCTTGAAGCATTTGGATGTGTCAATGAGGGCCACTACCTTATCTATGGATTTCTCTGAACTATGTGGTATCATCTCTTTCAGTACATAGAGTCCCTCATGGGAATCATCAATAGTTGGGATTATACCATATTAATTTTATTCCATGTCTATTTTGATTTCCACCAATCATTAAATTTGTTAGGAAGGTGAGATCATTTTACAACCTATGGGGGTTGAATCCATAGCTATATTTCCATAATGGAAAATAGATGAATGAGTTATCATTGAATAGGATGATGTTGAAGAGAGAAGTATCTACATACTTGTAGAAAGAAAGGAACGAGGTCACTGATTATTGAAATATCGTAGGCATGACGCATGGTCAATCAGATATGTATGGTTAAAAAAATTGTCCTATTATTCCTCATCAGACCATTATTCTTGTGTGGAATTTCCAAATATAGGATGGACTTAACCCCAATTATAGAGAATCAGCTGTAAGATTTATGTTAGGAATATCATCTTTGTTTAATATTCCAAAAAAATTAACCTGACACGTGGAAAGATGATTGTCCTAATATTGAAGGGTTGTATGTCAGGCTCATTTCATCAGTTGAATATGAAAACAAAAATATATTAATACATGATTAAATAATAATTATGTTATTTGATAGATTCATGTTGTGTTCCTTTTTTTAAGGAAATGAGATGACTGATGCCCTCATTGAATGAAAAAAATGTTTGGAATGATCTAGGTAGTATATAATTTTTATGTGGTGAAACAAATGTCATGATAAAATAAGTTCACATATGATTCACCATTATTGTTTCGATAGAAAAAATAGGTTACCGAGTGGAATGTGGTTTGGCCCGATGGTTTATTTTGTGGAGTTTGATTTCTCTCACAAATAATTAATTCAGATCACCATTTTTGTTCATATTAGAAACTCCCAATAGTTCCCTCATCCACAATATTCTACAAACCATATTTCCAAAGGTAGATGGTCAGTTGGGGTTTCAGACTCAATGATACTTAGGAACTCACAACGGTCGAGAAAAAGTGAGTTTGGGTTCATTACACCATTTTGGGGGGAATTATTTTCTATGATTGGACTCTCTTATGTATCTAATGTCCATTCAAAAATATCTTCCTAATACTGATACTAGATCAGTTACCCTGACAAAATGAACATAGTTTAACCCCATTTATGTAGAGGAAAATGGGTATCTCTTTAGTGAATCCATCCATATTTATCTTATTTTTTTCATCCATTCCCCACAAAAAAATATCTACTTATATACCAATGCCATATAACTAGGCACTATGAAATTTTTTATCATTCATGTAGGTGGTTAATATTCTGAGGTTGTAATTGAGACATTACGAGGAATATCACATATCTAGTTTATTATCGGAATAAAACCCAATGTTGTTTGTTAAAACAAATAATTATATCATCATTTAGAAAGTAAGTATGGAATGGTGTGAGAAACAAGAAATAATATGTAATTAGTCTCACTAAATATAGATTTGGTACTTATATACTGAGACAAACCTTGGATTTATTAATATGGTTCTCAGTCCAGAGGGAGGCAACCTAAGTATCTTGATTATTATAGGAATCATAGTCATTGTAGTTCAATTTATTTATGAGTCCATTACTGGATGAGGTAGAATGATCATCCCATGGGAATGATTTGGTATTGATGGTTGTATTGTCAGAGACATGGAGTGATATACAATAAAGTGGACATTTTATATCAAACCTTATTAAGGTTTCTCATATGTCTAAGTTATGTCATAAATCATAGTATTCATTCTTCAGTTGATCACCGCTCACACACTGAGGTTTCCCATCTACATGGAAAATATCATATTATTCAACTGATCAGGGCTTACACAATGAGGTTTCCCTTTCATATAGTACATACCATATTATGTTGTATATTGGGGCTTACACAATATGGTTTCCCTTGTATTTTTATAGACTGGCGATGCAGATGATATTATTATTTAACTCCCAAGGCCCACGTGATCTATTATCGCTGTGAGAAACAAGGGATAAAAAATAACCACTTTAATTTCATTTAAATATGATAATTATTCATTGGGATCACCCATTGGATGGTTATATAGATCTCGGGCCTCAGAGAGGTGTCTTCTGTATCCTGGTTATGGTAGGAATCAGGGTCAACATTTTTCTAAGAGTTTCTCAGTCTACTAATAGATGAGTCCTATTTATTAACCCATGGGAATGATTGTGTCCTGATGGTTTAATAGTTTGAGACATTAAGGGACTTACACCAAAGGGGGTTCCATATGAGTTGGGAAATGAGACTAAAGGACACCATGAAGTCTGGATGGTGATCAATGAGGGTATTCTGTGGATTCAGTGGAATCATTGAGAGGCACAATGTGACGTTCTATTGACATGTCTAGTGAATTACCATGATCAAAATAATATTTCAAATTATCATTGCATGATATGGTAGACATGTCAAAGTTTTTTCGTATGACATGTTGGGTTCATTGGAAGTGAATGAGGATTTTTGTATGTATTCTTAGTATAAGTCTATTATTATCTAGTCTTTTTTAGAATATTTTATTACATATCCCTTATATTTGTTCAATTTTATCTTGATTTTATTCTCTATTATTTTTGTATATATGTGGGATTTCCTTTCGTGACTCACTAGAAGTCCTTCACATGATTTATGAGTTATCACGCAAAGTGATTATTGATGATACAGGATTGCTTCAGTTGAAAACTGGATCACACCTGATGTAAAACATAACAGTCATGAGATTATTTTCTTTAAGAAATACTATTTGATTCCTAGGTGTGATGGTTTGAGGTTCCATGGATTCATCCATCCGTTTATGTCCCTTCATATTTTTTTATACTGGAGTGGAGTATTTATAGGCCTCACCTCGGGATATATTCCGCTTTTTGTGGTGTGTGTTATGAGAATCTTGGCTGGAATTGGTGGAGTACATTGGTGTCCCACAACTTGTGAGTTCTTTCATATGTCATTCTGAGTAGTTCCATGATTTTCGGTGACCGTAATACCATACCATCAATACTTAAATTAAGGCATTATGTCCCATTAAAGGGATCTTACAGAATTATGTCAACATGTCATGGGTCTTATATTTTCAGTTTCACATGTATACGTACTTTCATTAGTTTAGGAAGCCTACTGAATAGCCTTCACCTGGTCTCTGGTGACTTTTACCTGACCTTTTATGAGATAATGATGGATTTTCAAGGTGTTTTTCGAGAATGTTATACTAAATCACATTAGTTTTAATACATCATGAGGATCAAACATTCCCCTTATTTATTTTCATTGTTAAATTTACATGGGTCTGCAACATAGAGAGTTTCCAGGAGTATTGTTGAGGACAATCATTCTCCCCATTGGTAATGTGGCACATGAAAAAAATGATGAGGTGATGTGTGAGAAGAACATTGATAAACGTTTATTCTTATTTATAGAGTCAAAGGTGGAGTGAATAACTTTCTTCACAAGCACGAAACCTTTAGTTCAACAAGGGTGACATACTACCATGCTCTTATACGACTGGAAAAACATGTCACATGTTTTTCCTTAGTGTCTCACATGATTCATGAGTGTTTCATGTGATTTTTTAGACTATAATAAGCACATGTCATTTCCACATTTACTTCCTTTTTGTTTTTTACAATGTTTAGGGATCTCATGAGGTCCCCTTAGTGTTGTAGAAGACAATCCCTCTATCTATCAGTGTTGTGTCGCATGAAATTTATGATCACAAGAATCTCCCTCCTTTTGGTTATTTTCCCACTATTTTAAAAGGATATTTAGAGGGTTTGTTAAGCATCTGTTATCAGAAAATTCAAATGAATAGGGGATATTTATATTTCTATCTCTGTGTGACCAGTGTGTTCTTATCCTATCATCATAATATCGAGTAGGATTTGTCAAAGGGGATTCACAAGAACTTCCACGGGATACTCGTTTTGTGTGAACATCTATAGGACCTTCTGAAGGTCATGTGATCACGTGTCTTCCTAGGGTTCATGCGATTTGCATGATCATGGTCACCATCATGTTCCTTTTCTTTTTAGGGAAAATAATTCCCAAATTCACGTACTTCTTCCTTTATGATTTCTCTGATGCTCATTTGGGGGGTATCAACACATTTATAATTATATCTATATATATATCAATAAAAATAATTTTAATATGTATTATAAAATATATTCATATTATATATGTGTATTTACACACAAATACGCATGTTTATATGAATACAATTTTAAATTTATTTAAGAATGTATTTATTTCAAATGTATATAATTTTTATATAAAATCTTTTAAACATTTAATTATATAAATATTTATACACACACCCCACACATGAATGACTGTTTACATATTTATCTCTAAATATTGATATATAATTTAAATATATTTTTATATATTTAACAATATGATATAAAATATATATATATATATATAATAATCACAGTTATATAATATATATTTTTAATAAAATATAAACTATTTTTATATTTATATAAGCATTTGTATATACATTAATTTTTTATTTGATATATACAAATTATTTTAATTTATTTATATATTGTCTTCATAATATATATATATATAATGTATTTGAAAATATTTATATAACATACATACACAACACAATCACACATATTATAATTTTATTCACAAATAATTTAGAGGTATTTGATACACCCTCTAATCTATGGGATTAACAAATACTCTAGGGGAAACTAATAGCCTTGTTTTCATAATTTATTAAAAATTTATCAACTATTTTTTTCAATTTTGACTTGACTACCATGACAATATTAAAAAATATTTTATAAAAAATATTTTTTTTATAATTGGTTATAATGCACTCTAATTATATATTTTTTAGAATAAAACCATAATATTTTGGAGGTGGTTATATCAAAACCACATTGAATGTAAAATCTTCCAGTGCTTTACTAAATACCCCAACCCCATTTTCCCACAAGCAGTGCTTAGTTTATTATTTTTGAACTAGATACATAGAAATGTATCTCAATGAACCAAATAATTTTTAAGTATATGTAAACTATATATATAAATGAAATTTTTATTAAATTTTTAAAAAATAAAATATACACCAAATTTTCACTGAGAATTCTATTTTTCTGATAGTGTATCCATGAAAATTAATTAAAAATCAATTCATCATATCTTATCGAAATGAAACCTAAGAAAAGGGAAATATCAAATTCTCAATATCAGTAAACATATAATGAATGATATTAATTAATAAGTATTAATCAATATGTAAAGATAAATTACTAAAACACATGTTATTTAATCAATAATGTGAGCATAACATTTCTATAATAAATGAAGATGAAATAATTCCATATTAATAATAACATGAGCATGAAATGTAGCCCTGGATATTATAACAAATTTAATAATACCATGGAATATAAATAATAAAATTCATAATTATGGAATTCATGATGTCAGATATATGAAATGTATTATATAGTCTTTATTCCAAGACATATAATACCATCAAGGCTTCAGTCTGACATCTAATAATTTTAGGGCTTTGTTATGACATCCAATACCATCGAGGATTTATTTTGAAATCTAATAAATGGGTATGGAAGTTTCAAAACCCATATATAGTTTCTCCGGTGAGACCTACCAATGAATCATGGTGATATAGAGGTCTATGTATGTCACTTACTATGTCCAATTAATTCCTCATACTTATTAATAATACAATTGAATCAACATGCCTTAACAAAATAAATAACCATATGTGTTTGAAAAATTAGTCAGACAAGATATTAATAATTTCCCCATTCAAACTAATAATAATCCATAAAAAGTAATATGATGAATGGTATCATTAGAGTACCTCATCAAAAAATTATTCAACAAAGGATTCTGACATGGAATGAAAATATTTTAAAGATATTAATAGAAAAATTAGGATGGAAAAAACCTTTTTCACTTTGAAAATAATTTTTAAAATATAAAAACTATTAACATAATAATGAAATTATTTTATTTAAAAAATATCATTTTTAACTTAAAAATTATGAATCAAATAATATAGAAGTTATGAATGTATTAAATTCAACTCTTTTTATATAAATAAAAATAAAAATTTCCTTTCACACTTTTTTAAAAAGTACCTTGTTCATAAAATAGTAATATCCAATATAATTGTTTTTATAAAAATTCAATCAAAGTTAAAAATTAAAATAAGAAATCATTAAATATGAGTAAAAATAATTTCAAAAAAAAATTATAAAATGTTGAAAAGGAATAAAAACCTTCCTTAGTAGATACTTAAATAAAATTCTCGAATAATGATGTGATTGTGAAATAAACCCTTAGCACATGGTTATCTTTTGAATCATAAGACATAAGAAATAAATAACATCAAATGAAACATTAAATACCATGAGGAAAATTTTATTCATGATATTATATATCAATGTGACATTATACATGCCACTCAAAATAAATAATTTACATGAATGGCATATGTCTTATAGCAGTAAATATAAGATGATAAAACCATTACCCCATAGTAATCAATTAAATCATATGAACCATGAATGAATAAAATCTACAAAATATTTTTTTATCAGGGGAATTAATAAATTCATGATAGAAAATCACATTGGGAAGTTATATACACCTCATAAAAGAATATAAGTACGCAACTTCAAAATATACTTCAATGAAAGAAAATTGAGATGAAACCCCTTACATTTAGTCTGATTTACATTATATCTGTCAGAACATACTTTATAATAAATATTGATTCATTATTAATATATTACCTAACAATAATCATTTTTAGAATCTCATATCTGATTTAATTATAATATTATATCACCTATCTATTATAAATTCGTTATGAAAATCAATGTTTCAAGTTGTAACTGCATTGTTTTTAAAGTATGTTCAGATTCTGTTATCTTGGTTCATAGAATTTTATCACAAATACATCATTAGATGAAAATTAATAATGGTCTAAATATAATAAATTTTAAATATATATATATATATATATTTAAATTTATCCTTCAAGATAATGATATATTAATGAATTACACCATTCATAGAGATGGTAGGTCGTACGTACACATGAATGTTATTTACAATTTTAAGAAGAATGAATGGAATAATATTGAATAGTAATTAAATTTAGAAATTCTTATTTTTGTCATATATATCAAATATACTATATATTTCTATATTTATAACCATCTGACTAATGTGGCAATGAGAAATTAAATACACTTGTATGTGGAGATGATAACTCGAACATACGTAGGAGAAATGTTTTCACGCTTCTTAGGATGGATAACAAATGTAAAATGGTTTTCCAGTATAAATAATAACATCTTAGTATGTTAATGGTATAATAGTTATGAATTTGATAATTTTAAAATAAATTAAAAGGAAGTATATAAATAAATAAAATTGAAATTGTTTGTAAAGATGATTACCTTCTCTTAATGAATCATTTTATGGATCTCGTCTTAGGGACACATTGGTTTCTCTTCATGAAATGCCAGGACCGCCAAATATATAATATGGAATTTTCAAAGACAAATAGGAAGTAATATTTTGATATATATGACCCAATGTGATGTGAATAAATGTGGGTGTAGGTTCCCTTTTATAATTTAGGTGAGAAGCACTTAACATATTTTTAAATTGAATAAATTATAATAAAATAATTTATTAAGAAAACATCATCCAAATGATAAGGTATTATTTTACAATATATGGTAGGGTTTTAATTCCATCATCCCATATAATTTTGACATGTTTTTGTGCCATTTAAAACCTTATAATTTTGATTAAAACCATTGTTAGTTATTTTTGATCATAACCATAGTGGTAATTATATTATTCATAAAGGGTTAATAATATCACTGTAAATTGAAAAATAAATCATAAATGAAATATGTATAAAATAGGTATGTTGTGTGAAACTATAATCCATTAACATGGATAGATAAAATATTTTTATGTATTATAAATAATTAAATAAAATATTAATTTGATAAATTTTCATTATTTTCAACTTTGAGTCTATTCATTTAATTTGAAAACAAATACATCAATATAATTGGTAAATTAGAATATAACTATTTCATAGATCTCTAATATGTACTATGTATCTAACAAATTCATTTCACTTATTATGATATATAAATTATATTGAAATTAATATTTTTAAAATCATTAATTTTAATTTTATGTTAATTAAATAAATATTATATTATCATTCCACTAGAATTTAAGGTAATTATACAATTTATAAAAATTATATATATATATATATAATGAAAATAATTTCCTTAATATGAAAAAAGACATATATTATTGTTATTATCTTGAGTTTTTTCCTACGTGGTCATATAAAAGATTTTAAAACAAAGAGAGTGATATTTTGTAACTATCTCTTATTTAGATAATATATAAGTAATTTTTATAGAATAGTGTATATTGAAAAACTAAAATTACATAATAATGTAATAATATTATAATAAAAATAATCCAATAATTTTTGGGAAATTATAGGTCATGGGTATATCCTCATCTATTTGTTTAAACCTCGTGTTAACTCTTTTGACAATTAACATGCTATTAAACTTTTCGACTATATAATTGTCAATAATGTTACTATAAAATTGTAAAAGACCCTTAAATGGACTATGGATGATGGAATTAAAAATATAAAATTAATTTGGATGTATTTACATTCTTTATGATTTTATAATATTTCAATAAATTTTTATTTACTATAAAATATTCACAATATCAATTTTTAAGACTATTCATTATGACGACTTTAATAATATCAAGATATCACATTGGATTTGAACAAAATATTTTATAATATCAAATTAATTTCATGGGAATCTATGAAATTCATGAATCCTATTAATTTTATCAAATATATTTATTTTAATACTTTTAATATAGTTTATTTAATGTTTCTAATAAGTTAATAATTATTACATTAACATTTTATAATCGTTTATGGTAATTATTTACTCACTAAAAATTCAAAATAGTTTAATATAATGAATAAAATTAGTTCTAATTTCATAATAATTTTTACCATTGAACATATCATGTAGATAAACCCATGTTAATAATTTTATATTTATTTAAAACATGAATTTTTAATTTTTTAAATTTAAATAAATATTATATTTTAAATATAAAAATAAGTTACAAATGGGAAAAAATATCCATATATTCAAAAAATTAATAATTATAAACTAATATTACTCACACAAAACAAATTAGGGAAACTTTTTGTGTATAAAATGGGCCCTACTAACATTAGAAACACCCCTCCATAACTTTTCTACCTTTTCCATGCTCTTTAGGTACTACTAGTTTCCCCACAGTTACATTGTCCCCTCCCTAAGGCCCACCCACATTCTCAAATGGGTCATAAAACTAATTAATATCCCTAAAATCCAACACATTTTCTTTCTAGTGTGAATTTTCTTCACTCTCACACACCTTGAAAAAAAATACCAAAAGGTCACCCATACTAATTACTTCTATAGGAAAAGTAAACCCAGATGTGGAGTTCTAATCAGGTAGCCTCCTGAAAAGAAAGTAGCACCTAGTTAACATGGATATTTTCATTTTTTTATTTTAACCATTATCATTATGTGGTTCCCCACCCCCTTGATTTATAACATCCTTGTTGTGGAACCTACATATCAACTTAGGAAATTTCACTACACTTAAGGATGGTTTTCTTCACTGATAACAATGTAAAAACCAGGCCTCACTGAGGGCATAAACACCCTTCATTTAAATGGTCACTAGGTCTTGGCCCATCATGTACCACCAGTTACCCCTCAAACACATGGCCCCTACTTGGGGCCCACCCACATGCATGAACCATTCATCAGATTAATGATTGTCCCCACATTCCAACACATGTTATTTCCAGTGATCATTATCCTCACTTGTACACACCCTAGGAAATATTCTAAAAGGTCACCCATCATGATCACTACTCCAGGACCATCACACATAACTCTTGACTTTTATTCATGTAGGATCCCAAAAAACAAAGGTGAATGATTTTGATATGAGTCCAATCATTTATTTATTTAAATATTTATCAATTTAGGTTATTAATGTTTGGGTCATTGTACAACCATTATCATATTATTTTTAACTATAATGACCTGATTTACCCTTTATCGTTGTAACAAAAATCATGAAGGTTAATATTCATATTGAAAAAAATAAAAGGGGGATATTTACTAAATTTATAAATCCTTATTGAAAATATATAATCCATTTTTTAAAATTCAAAAACAAACTGATGAATAAAATTTAAAATTAAACACCTAGATACAATGAAAAACATTTTTTCAGAAATATTTTTCTTTAGTATAAATTGTATTGATACTAAATTCATGTATAAAATCTATTTAAAATTAAAAAAAAATATTAATATTTACTAATTATATTTTAACACTATTTTATAATATAATTTGACTTTGAAAGCTATTAAATAATGTGGTTATTAATGAAAGATAGTATTTTTCACTATTCATAAAAAATTGAAACATTTCATAAACATAAAAAAATCCTTTAAAGATAATTTTGATATGATGAATTTAAAAATGAAATTCATTATATTAATTAAACTTTTTAATATTTCTAGAAAATAATTATAATATTAATCTAAAAAACATAAAAACCAATTTTTGAAGAAAACTTATTTTTGATCAATAAAATTACATTACTAAAGTTCATGTTATTATTTGATAAAAATTAATTTATTTATTTTTAAAAATTATTTCTTTTATATATCATAATTTATATAATAATGATTTTCCAAAAAATTTCATGACCAGGTAATAACATACATATAAAAATATTAGGGGGTTCATTTTAACTTATGGTTTCTTTTTTTATACACCACTGAACACGGGGTTCTTTTAAAATCTCTGCGTGGTACATTATACATTCTATTAAAAAATTAACCCTCCTAATTTTAAATTTGGATCATTAATCATTGGTTTGAAATTTTAAAATACCTTTTTGGAAATCCCACATTGTAAAAATGGTTTATAAAACTTCCTCTTAAAAAGTGAGAAAGGAAAATGTGAGGGTCACAAAAAACTATGATTCTGAATAGGATAACATTAGTGGGTAGTGATGATATAAAAATTATAGGGAAATATAACTATTAAGGATTGATGGATAGAGATAGAAAATAAAATCATTAGAATTTTAACCACCATAAAACCATTAGTCACTAATTAGTTAAAAATTCATTTGCTTCTCATCAAAAAAAGTAAAGGGATAATGTTTTTGTTCCAAAATCATTTTCATAGAGTAGAGTAACTATTTTACTATCTAAATAAATAAATCATGAAAATAATAATATCTAATTTTATTCCATTTAATATGTACAATATCATATTTTTTATATGTTTTAGTCAGACTCCAGCGTATTTCTTACACTATGAGAAGAATATTCAAGATGAATTTTTATCCCTGAAGAAATTCTAAAAAATTATAAGATCCCAAAATCATTTTATCTGCATTTAAATATCATATTTTAAGTAACAATTGTTAGAAAAGGTCATTATATATGATAAATATTACATTAACCAAAAATAATAATATACAAAATTCAACATATTCTATTCCATAATTAGTTATCCTTAAGGCTCATCAAATATATTATGGACCATATTCAAAACAAAAAAAATGATCGAACATTTATACCATGAAAACAAAAATCTATTTATAATTTGAAACTCCTATAATGTGAATACATTAATCATATACTCTCCTAAAACATAGTACTTACTTGAATCACCTTAAAACCATAATGAAAACATTTATGTTTTTTAGAATTAACTCTCTCTTTGTTTCTTAATACCTACTTTCATTCAAATTTCATTTTTACTTTCTTTATCATTAGAAATAAAACCATTCTCATACATTTTAAGTTTCCAAAAGACATAGATTTGAATAATTCTTGTGATTTTCATGTTTAAAATGTTTAACAATTGATAATACATTAAGGAGACCATTATTCCCATCTATTTGTTAACCAAACATTCCATTTTTTCATAAAAGTAAATTTCACTATGTATTTATTTTTCACAAAAAAAATTGTTCCATTACCCTATGAAATTCACTTGGGTATTTATTCTCACATTATCATCATTTTGTAAAAAAAATATTTTTTCAACTATGGTCTCTTACACTGATTATCTCTTAAATCATTATCCTTCTCTTCATTTGTGAGACTAAGATTTTTTTAAGGTGCAGTTATTTTAATAATATTTCATGATAATTGATTGGGAATAATAAAATTATCCATTAATATAGGCATCACCCCATTTTTTTATCATCCACACATTGCCTATCACATTCAATTTTAACATAGTAACTTCTTTTTCCATCGATTGGATGAAACCAAAAATAAAAGATTAAGCATCAAACTACAATAACACACATGATATATAAATCAATCCTAAAATATTATTCAATTTATTTCTAAATCATGATACCTTCTTCTCGATCAATAATTAATTAGTTTTATCCTTGGTTATCCATGGTTATTACCAAATCTATAATATGTTGTCCTATAAATAGAGTTCTACTCAATGTCACTCTTAGGGTTATATTCTGTAATATTTGTTTTAATAAATATATTTCCAAGGGTTTCTACTAAACTTCATTTTATACCACCTATAAATACCTTAACCCTTATAGGCAAGAGCCGGTGGTTACTTTATTAAAATGAAACTGTATTAATGTTATTATATCCTAAAGGAAAATATATTTTATTATCTTTTGAAAACTATATATATACTTAAATTTTATTTTATATTTGACAATGTAAAATAAAAAAAAATCATTGATAATTATATTATTCTTCTTAGTGTATCACTGTATATCAATAGCAAAAAACTTCCTTATATCCCAAGGAATGGAAAGAAAGGAAAGGTTGGAATAAGATTCATAATAATATTAAGCATAGTGGGAATTCCATGAATAAAAAAAGAATAATAAATATAGAAAGTTAAAAAAGTAAAACACATTCCATTTAAAAAATAACTTGATAAAAAAATTAGGGATAAATGATGATGAAATATTTCCATATAAATAATCACCTGAGCGTGAATATTAAACATGGATATCCAAACTAATCACATAATAACATGGAATATAAATTATTGAATTTATAATTATTTAATGAATAATTATATAAATATATAAAATTTGGTTGAGTATTTTTTCCAAAAAAAACTAATAGAGTCTAGGATTCATGAGGACATCTCTTACAATCAAGGCATTCTTAACGACATCTAATATCATCGAGGCTTCATGGTAGAATCTAATAAATTGGTAATGCCTGGACTAAAACCATATCTAATTTTTATATGTATTCCTACAAAAAATATTAAGGTATATATTGGGATCTTCTATTACATTCTATGTATAATTCATCCCTTATAAGTATAAATAACAAAACTAAATTAATATGCCTCAAAAAATCAGTAATTGAATGTATTGGAAGAACTAGTCATAAAAAATATAAACACAATACCCATTCAAAATTATATTAAAACATCAAAAAAATATGATGGATAGTATCATTATAGTACCACTTCAACATATGATTAAACAAAGGATATTGATATAGTTTAAAATGCAGTAATGTGATTACTGATATTTTTCTTTTGGAAAATACCTATTTTACTTTGAAAATAATTTGTAAAAAATAAAAACAACAAACATAATAAATAAATAATTTTATTTTAATATAACCTTTTCAAAATGTAATTAAATATAAAAATCATTTTGGTTTCATAAAATTGGTAAATTATGTTCATGCTATATAAATTCATAAACATTTATTTCGCCCTTTATAAAAAGATCCTTATTCTGAAATCGATAGGGTATTTCATTACAAAACATTTTATATATAGAAAAAAGGATATATATGAATTAAAATCATAATTGGAGAATAAAAAAAATTAATATATTTTCAAAATACATTTTCAAGGAATATAAACTTTCTTTACTGGAGGGGTAAAAATATAAAATCCTGAATAATGATGTGATTGTGAAATAAACCCTTTGCAATTGGGTATATTTTGAACAATAATCCACATTAAAGAAATAACATCAATTGAAACTCTAAATACCATAAATACAAATATATTCATTATATAATATATCAATGGGGTATTATATACACCATATAAAATGTAACACCCTAAGATTCCACGATACATTTCTCATTGAATAATACAATAGTGTGCGATGTACGCAACACAGAGTTCAAGCGCACCATGACCTATCAAATTAGTAATTTAAAAATCGTATTTGAATAGTAATAACCACATATTTAATTTTATATATATCCCATATAATTTGAAAATTTATCTTTTATGTTTCCTAGACATAATATAAGGACAAA
Organism: Viscum album; assembly: GCA_963277665.1. Lineage (NCBI taxonomy): Eukaryota > Viridiplantae > Streptophyta > Magnoliopsida > Santalales > Viscaceae > Viscum > Viscum album. The sequence continues at coordinate 288,351,174 of OY728148.1, forward strand.
TTCAATTTTTCAGATAAAACAAGTATTTTTCAAAAATGCAGTTTTTCAGCCTTTTAATGAAGAACACTTTTTATATCCAATATTTTACACTTTTATATATTCAATTTGAAGAAATTAAATTCTCTTTTATAATAGGTACATATAAATTTATATTGGATAAAGTTTTGTGTTTTTTTGATAACTTTCATATTTTCATCAATAGTGAAAGATACTAAATTTTAATTGAAAAAAGCATTTTTAATTCAAATAATTTATAGTGTTACATTAAAAATATGAATGGTTTTGAAGTATAATTAGATTGTATTTTTTATAAATTAATACAGTTTTGGTCATTGTAAGTAATTTAACTTTTATATTGGACATAAACACATATCAATCTTTTGATAGTTTTTTCTTCTCAAAAACCCTCTTTCTGGTTTTGACAATGGTAATTAATTATAAATTAATTAATGAAACTTATATGTTATTAATTTTGTAAAATAAGCATCATTTTTGGATTTGGAATATAAAAATTAACTTAGTGTGATTTTTTGGTATTTTTGAAAAACGTTCAATTTTTTATGAATAGTGAAAAACACTACGTTATTGTTTAAAACTGACTTTTAATTTAAAAAATTAATTATTTTATTTAAATTTCTTTTATGTAAAAATATATACCTAAAAACTATATAATTTCAATGTAATTAATTGGATCTATTTTATAATAATCTTGGATATATAAAATTTTATTAAACTTTTTACCATCTTTTACCCACTGTTTAGGCATGTTTGCTAATTTGCATAAAACGTAAGTTTATCACTTCTATGAATTGAATTTCAAAAAACTGAGAGACACAGATGACATAAGTAAGTAAAATTTGGTTCAATAAGATGAAAATAAGTTTTCTTGAATTGTAACTTTTGAATTTTATTTACCACGGTTAAAAGTAAATAGGGTAAGTAAAGGTAAAAATGTTGTTATAATTACCCTAACACATGTCCTAATTCTATTGGATAAGTGTTTTCCACCAAAATAAAAATTATTAATAAGATAGTAACCTTTTTGATCTACTTGGATTAGATTAGGACATTTATTATTATTTTATTTAAAGAAGAGTTAAAAGTGTAAAATTCAAAGTTTAATAAATAAACCATTTTCATTATAGGGTTATAAATAATATAAATTTGACTATAGATATTCATTGTAAAGATAAAAATATTTTATACATCATGGTATTTTATTTATATTTTTTAGACATTAAATAATTAAATTTATATATAAAACAATGATGATGCAGTAATTACTTTATTAATGAATTATTAAAATAATTGATGTTATAAATATAAAAATAAATGAAAATCTAGACTTTTGATAAATTCCACGAATTTTCTAGGTTAATATGTCACGTTAGGGTTGGTTAAATGATTTTTTTTCTAAGTTATAATGTTTTTATGACATTCAAAAAAACAAATACTAAATAGTGTCAAAATTGAGATAAATGAGTTTTTAAAACAAATACTATTTTATTAAATGATAAAATGCTCCAAAATATCTATGGTTTGGGTAAAGGACATAGATAAGAGTATATATTTTAATAATGAACCACTCTGGGTTCTCTTGGCTTTTTATAGTAAGTTTATAAACCATTTATTATAATAATACAAGAGGACACGGTAAAAGGTAAACTATTTTACTAAGAGTTAAATATAAAAGATTGGGTTAATATGGTGACCTAAACTTGTATAAAGCCTATGGTTTGAGCTTAATTCGACCCATCCCAACATTATATTTGAAAAAAATTAATTTACAGCCATTAGAAACCGAAATGATTTTATTATAAATTAATATTTCAAACTTTTCCTAAAGTGACCCTCACATCTCTTATAAAAGGGTATTCCCCTTCTCTCAAAATCACACCTCCAAAGCCATTTGTATCGGCCAAAAACAGCCCAAATCTCCCCCCAAATTCTCTAACATCATCCTAGAGGAATTCCCCTAAGAAAAAACCCATCCTAAGGAGCACTTTTGTTGAAATCAAAAGGAAACACCCAAATAAGAGGTAATTATTTAATTACCTCCTTCAAAGATCTTTTCTTATTCTACTTCCTATTTGTTATTTCCATACAAAATAATAAATCAAGTAACTTATAAATATTTTAATGTTATGAAAAATATGGTACAACCATATTCATTATTCTATCTATAGAGACCCAAAGCTTGACGTACATGGACATTACATTACTTTAGCGGAATACTTAATACATAACAAAAACAGACACACAAGGATCGTAATAGTTTAGTGTCTTTGGAAACTCGAAATATAATCTTCTAATCGTGGTGAAAGATCTTCAACATCTCCCATAATATCTTCCCCTTTTTTTCTTACCTAAAACATTTCTTTAAATCCTGGGGAAAATAAAACATATAAATGGTGAGCTCAAATGCTCAGTAAGGGTAAGAATGGATAAAATAAAACAAATCATATACATTTGAACTTCAAAACATGAACATAATATTTAAACATCAGAATATTGAGAAATGAAATAAATCATGGTAGTACGTAACGCATAGATCATAAAGAAACATTAATCATGATAAAATATCATGGGAATTAAACATGTAATTGTGGAAAACCATTAAACACATGATATGATTTCCATAGTATCCAAGGCATTACTGCCAAGACCATCTTAGTGGACAAATTCTCTTTCGGAATCGAGTTCACTCCTCGTTCCTGTCCTGTATTACTGAACCAGTTTAACTGGACATTTCATCCATGTCTATCTCATGATATATAAATCTTTATCCAATGCATTGAAGGGAGATATAGGTCCCACCCATCTCATAATGAAATCATTCTTACTTGTGCCACAAAATAAACATACATCATTCATAATAACCCAAAGAATAAAATGGGTTTCATAAACATCATTCCATTATCATATAATCTATATAAAATAAATGGATATCATTTCATAATAATAAATGTGAAACCATTTAAATCATATAGACATTATACTTTAAACATACACATATGAAATAATGTCATCCTATATAGAAAATGGTTTTGGTAAAGTACTTGAAATGAATTCTTGAGGAAAATATCTTTTCTTCTTGAAAATCATTTTCTTTTCACAAAATTCCATGCAATTTTAAAAGAAAAAGATTTATATGAAAATATTCATGAAATCTTTTGGAGGAAGATTCATGTAAATAAGGCTTTATATAACCATAAAAATCCTTTCATTCTGTATATGTTAAAAAAAACATTATTCTCGTACTTTTGCCGGAAAAGTCAAAAAGTACCGCGTAGAAGAAAGATTCAGTGCATACCATGTAGTAAAAGTCAAAAATGGGTAAAAATGACTTTAAACATACATGATAAAAATTTTAGGAAACATGGACATGGATGAGAACAATAACCCTAGTAAATACTTACGAATAAACAATCTCGGATAAGAACGAGATTGGAAAAGTTATCCCTTAACTTAGGTTTGATATTCTTTGTACGTATCCAAACCTCTTGTATAATAATTTAAATAATGTCATTGACTTATTACATAATCATATTCATTATTATGATATCATATATGTTTCAATTATGACTTTATATTACCCGTTATTTTATAAATTCCATGTTAAAGCAGCGTTTTGGGTAAAATCACTTCATTTATCGTATGTGTTTCAACTTTTCGTTCTTGATATTATTACTTATATCCTGATTTACATAATTCTAGAATGTATAACATGATTTATATATAATTTATATTCATCATATACATATATATATATTATAGATCGATAAAAGGAATGAAATACACCGTTCATGGAGATGGTAGGCCATACGTACGAATGAACGCTGTTTTCGTTTCCCTATTGAATTGAATGAAACTAAATAGATGACATACACATATATATATACATAAATACATTAGAATTATTATTTCATATATTTCATTATTTTTCATTTTATAAACTTTGTGATCAGTCATGTATGGTTAACATGGAGAATGAATCACATTGCGTCGTGGAGACGTAGTCTGTACGTACGCATGAGCGATGATATCATTCCCATAATCATTGAATAGAATTGGAGTGGATGGTATAATATATTAGAATCAGTATGATGTTATAATAACAATATATAGTTATTCTTTGCACCATTATACCCATCCATGTAAGGTGTTGGTGGAAAAACAGATTTCACCACGGTGTAGAGACGGTATTTCGTACGTACGCACGCGTGGTGATTTCTTTTTCCGTAGGATGGATAGATGGTGAAATAGGGTTTTTTCATACTTATAATAACATATAATTATATTAGTTATAGTGATTTTATTACTTCATAATTAAACAACTAAAGAAGAAGAAGTGGAAGAAGAAATAATGTGGAAAGAATCGGTAACGGACATTACCTCTTCTTTGAAGCGCCTCTTTGAGACCTCTTCTTAGGGCACTAAAATTGGTCTTAGAAGAATACCAGAACCTCTAGGATGTTTCTATGGAAGTGGAGAAGAGAATTTGGAAGGTTTTGGATGATCTTGAAGGCTCAAAGTGGTGTGAGGAAGAGAGGGAGGAGGTTCCCTTTTATAAGGGAGGAGAGGGGCACCTTTGGAAAAACTAAAAATATTATTTTATTATAAAGTCATATTCGGTTTTTAATAGCTACAAACCGATTTATTTAGAATATAATGTGGGTATGGGTATAAATCCTCTCATCTAATATAATTTAGACAAGTTTAGGTTTCAATTGTAAACTTATCATTTAGATTTAACCTTAAGTTAAATAATTTTACTTTTACCGTGTCTTCCTGTTTTCTTACACTATAAGGTTAATACACTTACTATAACAAGACAAACGAACCCCAAGATGTTTATTATTAATATATATAACCTTATCTAAGTCATTTGGCCGAAACATATATTTTTAGGAATAAAATAACAATTAATAATATAATATGTTTTTAAAAACTATTTTATGTCAATTTTGACACTATTTGGTAATTGATTTTTGTGAAAATCATAACAGAATGATTAGTTCAATAAGAGTTAATTAAATCAATAATAACTTGTCATATTAACCTATAAAATTAGTTTAATTCATAATAAGTCTCAAATTACATTTATTTTGGGTATTTATAACATCAATTATGTCAATATTTCATTAATAAGATAATTACTGCATCATCTTTGTGTCATAAATAAATTTAATTATTTAATGTCTAAAAATTATAAATAAAATACCATTATGTAGGAAATCTTTTTAACATTATAATGAATATTTATAGTTGAATTTATCTTATGTATAACCCTATATTAAAAATGTTTTAGTTATTAAACTTTGATTTTAACCATTTTAACCCTTATTTAAATAAATTAATAATAAATGTCCTAATCTAATCCAAGTGGACATAAATGGTCATAATTTATTCCTAAGGTTCTTTTTGGTCGAATTACACTTACCCAATAGAATTAGGACATGTGTTAGGGTAATAATAATATCATTTTTACCCTTAATTATCCTATTTACTTTTAACCATGGTAAATAAAAGTAAAAAGTTACTATTCACCAAAAATTATTTTCATCTCATTGAACCACATTTTAGTCCTTGATATTAACTGTGCCTCTCGGATTTTTGAAATTAAATTCACATAATTGGTAGAATTTAATTTAAATTAAAAAAAAGTCAGTTTTTTTTACTACCACTAAGTGGTTTCACTATTCATCGAAAATTGAAGTTTTTCAAAAAAATACCAAAAATTCAGCATAAGTATTATTTGATATTCCGAATTCAAAATTGATTTCTATTTTTCCAAATTCATAACTTATAAGTGGCATTAATTAATTTTAAATTTAATTCCCGTTATCAAAACAAATAGCGTGTTTTTAAGAAACAAAAACATTCAAAAGATTGATACTTGTTTATATCCAATTTCAAAATGAAATTAATTCCAATGAAAAACATTGGATTAAATGGTAAAAATATATTCAAATTAAAATTTAAAACCAATTAAAAAGATAATCTAACCATATAAATTATTGCGATGAAAAAAGTTGTTTTTAATTAAAATATAGTGTGTTTTTACTATTCATTAAAATATGAAAGTTATCAGAATAATATGAAAAATATATCCAAAGTAAATTTTTATATCCTGATTCCAAATAAGAATTTTATTTTGTCAAATTGAACTTATAGACATGTCAAAAACAAGATTTAAAGTGGGTGCACCATCAAAAGGCGGCAAAACTACATTTTTTAAAAATACTTATTTTACTCGAAAAATTGATTTTGTTTCCATACCATGTTCTAGAAAATGTGTAAGATGAATAATAATGTTATAAAATTCAAATTTTAGTTGATACAATTCATAACTTCTAGTTCATAATAATATTATAACCATATATCGTTGTTTAGTGAAACCTGGTATTGCGTACAACACACGCTATCGAGGAAGGTCGTGATTGCGTGTAATTCAAGCCAAGTCAGGGTTGCGTGTTGTTCAAAACTCCTCCGTTGTTTCTTATTACAGAATCTAACCATATTTGTTTTATACATTTAATATAAATATATATACTCAATGTTTCGTAGAATAACTACTATCAAAATTGTGTGTAACATGATCCAAGAATAGTGTTGTGTATACTGCAAGCTCATACGGTGTTGCGTATAGCACAACGCAATCTTGTTGTAGCTTACAAAATAAGACATAAATGAAATTAAAATAATATTTTTCATAAAATCTTGGTGTGTTACACTATCCATCCTATTAATTATAATGTCACCATGTGTGTGTACGTACGACTTACCGTCTCCACACTATGGTGTAATTTGTTATTCAAAACTATGTTATTTGGATGTATATGATGATGAGTAATATTTATATAAATAATTAAAATAACATGATAATTTCTCTGTAAAATTAATATACCATCCAATTCCACACCTTTTAATCATTAAATAAATTATATCGTTGCTCGGGTGGACGTACGGTTTACCATCTCCACGATTCGATGAGATTCATTTCCACGTTCATCATTCAAAGATGATTATTAAAATATATATTATTAATAATTATGTAATATATGACATAATAATGCTACTGAATATATATATATATATGTACATACATATATCTTATTCACTTACTTCTTTTCAATACGATATGAAAATAGAAACAACGTTTATGCGTATGTACGACCTACCATCTCCATAAATGGTGTTTTCCATTTCATATATCTATATATTATACATATTTATATTCTAAATATATATGATATATAAATAATTTTTTATATTTTGGAAGTATTTAAATTATTATCTAAATGATATGATCAATAATAACAAGTTAAACTATGTACGATAAAGAAAGTGAGTATTACCTAAAATATTAATTTAACAAGGAAATCATTATTAAATGGGTATTATAAAGTTATAAATGAATCATGTATGATATAATAAATATGAATATGGTTATTTTATAATTTAATAACATACTATGGACATTATACATGAGGTTAAACGTACCCTCGACCAAAGGAAAGTACAAGGTAAGGGTTAATTCATTAATCTCGTTATTATCCGAGACTGTTTATGTGTAAGTATTTTCAGGAAAATATTTATTATCCATGTCCATGTTTCATAAAAGAAATTTCAGAATTATTCTTTTAAGGTACTCTTTAACAAAAACATCATTTTAAATGTTTTTAATATTTATTCTTATAAATCGTTGTCATTAATGTTCTTGTTATCAAAATGGTTTTAAGGATTTATTTATAAGGACGTGACTGTTTTAAAATGTTAATTCCTTTAAAAAGTTTAAAAGTAGTATGGGATAATTTTATTCAAAAATAACTTTTAAATGAATACCTTTATAAATGTGTGACTTTTAAATGATTTCACAAAAAGTTATATTTCTCACAAATAGATTTACTGATCATTTTCAACTACGTCGAAATCCTTTACTGGATATTATTCTTTATTGAGGTTGATTTATTATAATACAATATTCTATATTTTATTGAATGCGTTATGATATGTTTGACTATGGATGTGCTATTTTTATACCCTTCATGGTTTATGGTGGAAGTATTGACATTTTTTATGCTAGTTTTAATACGAATGTTTATGTTATGTTTAAACATTTTCTTATGAGGAATGTAGTGGACTTAGAAAGTGACAAGTGGGGCCTACTATAGCCCCTCGAAGCATTGGTAGGCCCAATGAGAAAAATTAGTGTCTTGGAACAATTCCTTGACAAGATTTTTATTTGTAGTCTTGGAATGAGGCCTTGACTATGTGGTAATGATATTCAGTGTTAGGCATTCCCTCATATTGAATTGAATTATTACATGTCATTATTCGACTAGTAGAATATCCTTGTGCATGTTTATATGGTAATGTTTGATTAATTTTCTCTATATTATATTCATGTTTATGTTTAAAAATAAATTGTTTTTATTACACATCTTTCCTTAAAATTTTATATCTTCTGCTAAATTATTTACACTTACTAAGTATCTAAGATCCCCCCTTTCTTATGTTTTGTTTTCCTAGGATTCCAAGAAATGTATTATGTTTGATATGCAGAGTCAAGCTAGGGGAATAATTCCATTCTCAGCGGATTATTTAAGTTCAGTTTTATGTTTAAATGTGTAATTTAAGATTCATGTATGTAATATATTTTCTAAGACTGTTAAATTGATTGGTCTTTCGGGACTTTATTCATTATAAGCATTCCAAAGTATTAAAATAATTCACCAGATCCGGGATTCTGGGGTCAGGGCATTATAGTTGGTATCATAAGAAGTTTAGCAAAAACATTGGAAATAGATTTAGATAAACTCTAATTTTGAAACATTACCCTAATATTGACTTTGAGTATTAGTATAGAAGAAATTACTAGAATTTTGGTAATGTAGATATTTTGTGAATTTTCCAAGCAATATATCATTGTCTAGATACGAGCAGGTAAAGGCGGCTTTGGCACAGTTGTACCAAGGTGTAAAAACTCTGACAAGGAGTTTCGGTCTTTACATGGGGTAACCAAGTACATGACAATGTCTTTTGCTGCACTCTTGGTTACGACACACTCAGGGGATATGTTTATGATAATTCAAATTTTCTTTAAAAACCATTATGAAGGATTTATGAGTAAATATGTTAGTAAAGAAACCATTTTTATGATTATGAGACTAGATATTCAATTAATGTTGGGAATTTTTCTAGTTTTGGACCATACATTATGATATGATCTAACCTAGTGTACTTAGTCATTTAGAAATAGAGCCCAGTAGAAGGAATGAGAAATCCAACCATACTCATTATCCAAATAGTAAGAGGGATCATATCTTTCATGGTCTTAAGACAACATTTTTAAGGTAAATATTCTCCCACGTATTCTCATTATATGAAGAAATAGTATCATGTGTTAATAAGATAAGAAAAGAATTATCTGAGTCTAATGGATTTGAAGGGAAGCTAGAGGAGAAAAGGATGGTAGAGAGAAAGATGGATAAAGGGAAGAAGGGAAAGAAGCATTTTCCCATATGTGATAACTATGGAAAGAATCACCTTGGTAAATGCTTGAAGGGAATGTGAGTTTGTTATAAGTGTTGAGAAAAAGGACACAAAGTACGTGATTTAAAAGGTTAGAAAAAGGTTTCAAATGTACAATGCTTCATCTGTAAGGAGTTGGGACACTATTTGAATCAATGTCCCAATCATCAGAGTATACCGCAAATAATGTTGGTGGATAATTATCAAGTTATGATACTACTGCAGATGAAGAGGAATTACTAGTGTTCTTATGTAGTTATTAAAGAATTATGTCCTTTATTGTTGTATTAATGATGTACTAGTTATAAGAATTATGGAGTATATAAGGATTGTATTGTAGTACTATTTCATTAAGGATTTGAGATTTTGTAGTACCCAGAAAATTGACTCAATAGAAAGTTAAAATTTTTGGAAAATACATGGTTGAAGGAAAGATAAGCTTTAATATGGTCTTAAAACTGAGGTATTGATTTTGGGATAAGAGATGATTGATTTGGATAAATAATTTTGGATATTATTGACTACCTTGGAGCTAATTATTGGTTTGATTATTCCATAATTGTTGGAGATTACAACATTTTCCAATTTAAGGAGTACATCCAGTATTCTATGTTTTATAGAAGTAATACGGAAGGGAATACCTATTCAAATATATTTTTCTATTAATACATTATATTAATATATTTTAAGAGAATACTCGATTAAGATAATCACATGTATATTATGTGACCTTCCTTATAAATTTTGGGCTATGAGTTCAGAAATAAGTATTGTGGATAAGTCCAAAGGTTGGAATGGATTTTGTTTGACATTGGATAATATTGTTAAGGTTAATTCATTTCATAAGATTATGTTGGGATTGTTATAAAAAGGACAACCTGGAGGTCGGGCGACAACCCATCATGTTCGCCAAGGCCGCGAGACTTGAACCCACAACCGAAGGGTGAAAAGGGATCATCTCCAGCCACTGGCCTACGTGATGTCCTGGATTGTATAATGTAGTTTTTTGAAAAATTTATGATAGATGAATTATAAATTAATTTTTTTGAAATCCTATACGATTAGTATACATAGAATATTTTTGAGTTCTATTATATTTTGGAGTGAAAGATGAGTTTGTGGTAGGAATTAGCTAACAGATGGAACTAAACTTGCCAAGTATTATTTTTTACTTATTCTATGAAGAAATTAATTCATAACCTTTAGGGAAAGGATCTTAATACCAAAAATGTGTTATCCTAATACCCAATGTTTTGTTGAATTAATGATTTTTTAAATCATCAAAGATTTATGGCTTTGAGGACCTTAATTTTCCATTCACTTGTTTGTGATTGATGTCCTCAATCAGTCCCTATAAATATTTTCGTTTTTTCCTCCAACAATAACTTCCACCAATGTTATTCTATTCAAAATCCTAATTTGGTGGTGGCTTTTTCACTTCTTCCCGCTTCTTAAGACTAAATTTTATTAACCCTATTCCTGATGTGGGTTTTCCCCAAAGGTATTTTCTATTTTCATAACCTTTTATTATCGAATAATAATTTTAAATTGTGAGGATTCAATTTATTGAAAGAGGGAATAATGCAACACCCCAAGCTTCCACGATATATTTCTCTTTGAATAATACAATAGCGTGCAATGTACGCAACACTAAGTTTAAGTGCACCACGAACTATCAAATTAGCCATTTAAAAAGCATCTATGAATAGTAATAACCAAATTTTTAATGTGATATATATCCCATATAATTTTAAAATTCATATTTTGTATTTCTTAGACATAATATAAGGACAAATTCAATTTTTTAGATAAAAGAAGTATTTTTCAAAAATGAAGTTTTTCCGCCTTTTAATGGTGAAAACTATTAAAATCCAATATTTGAAAATTTATATATTAAATTTGATGAAATTAAATTATTATTTAGATTCGGTACCTAAAAAATTATTTTGGATAAATTTTTGGAGTTTTTCGGATAACTTTCATGTTTTGATCAATATTGAAAGATACTAAATTTTAATTGAAAACATCTTTTTAATTCAAATAATTTATAGTGTTAAATTATAAATTTGAATAGTTTTTAAGTATAATTAGATTATATTTTTATTTTTTAATCCAATTTTGGTCATTGTAAGTAATTTCACTTTTAAATTGAACATAAACACATATTAGTCTTTCAATAGTTTTTACTTCTCAAAAACCCACTTTTTTGTTTTGACAAATGGAATTAATTTTAAATTAATTATTGAAAGTTCTATGTTTCAAATTTCTTAAAATAGACAAAATTTTTAGATTATGAATATCAAAATTATCTTAAGGTTAATTTTTTGTATTTTTCATAAAACTTTCAATTTTTGATGAATAGTGAAAAACACTACATATTGTTTAAAACTGAATTTTTATTTAAATAATTATTTATTTTATTTAAATTTATTTTAAGTCAACATAGATACATAATACTTATATATGTTCAATGTAATTAATTTGAGCAATTTTATAATAAGTTTAGACATATAAAATTTTATTGAACTTTTTACCGTCTTTTACCCACCTTCTCGACATGTTAGGAAATTTGCACAAAAAGTAAGTTTACAACTTCTGTGAATTGATTTTCAAAAATACTAGAGACACGGTTGAAATCATTAAGTAAAATGTTTTTCAATAAGATAAAATTAATTTTAGGTGAATAGTAACTTTTGAATTTTATTTACCACAGTTAAAGGTAAATATGGTAAGTAACGGTAAAAATGATGTTATAATTACCCTAACACATGTCCTAATTCTATTTGATAAGTGTTTTTGACCAAAATATACCTTAGGAATAAAATATAAACCTCTTTTATCCACTTGTATTAGATGAGGACATTTATTATTATTTTATTTAAAAATAGTTAAAAGTGTAAAATCCAAAGTTTAATAACTAAACCATTTTTAATATAGGGTTATACATAATATAAATTTGACTATAAATATTAATTAATAATATAAAAATATTTCCTACATCATACTATTTTATTTATAATTTTTAGAAATTAAATATTTAAATTTATTTATGATAAAAGGATGATGTTGTAATTACTTTATTAATGAATGGTTAAAATAATTGATGTTATAAATATCACAATAAATGTAAATTGATACTTTTGATGAATTAAACAAAATATATAGGTTAATATGATATGTTAGGGTTGATTGAAGGACTTTTTTCTAAATAATAGTGTTTTTACGACATTCCAAAAAACAAATACTAAATAGTGTCAAAATTGACATAAATGAGTTTTTAAAACAAATACTATTTTATTAAATGATAAAATAATCCAAAATATCTAAGGTTTAGAAAAAGGACATAGATAAGATTATATATTTCAATAATGAACCACTTGGGGTTATATTATCTTTTTATAGTAAGTTTATTAACCATTTATTATAATAATAGAAGAGGAGAGGATAAAAGTTAAACTATTTAACTAAGATTTAAAATTAAAAGATAGGGTTAATATGGTGACCTAAACTTATATAAAACCTATTGGATGAGAATATTTCGACCCATAACCACCTTATATTATAAATAAATCAATTTGGATCCATTAGATATCAAAAATTAATTTATAATAAAATTATGTTTCAAACGTTTCCTAAAGTGACCCTCACCTCTCTTATAAAAGGGTACTTCCCATTCTCTCAAAATCACACCTCCAAAGCCATTTGGATCAGCCAACCCCTACACAAATCTCCTCCCAACATCCCTCAATTCAACCTAGAGTCCTTAAATTAAGATAAGTACCTTATACATACTGCAATTGAATTATAAATATGGTACAACCATATTCATTTTTCTATCCATCCTATGAATGATAATGTCACCATGTGTGTGTACGTACGGCTTACCATCTCCACACCGTGGTGTAATTTGTTATTAAATGCAATGTTATTTGGATGGATATAATGATGGGTAATATGTATATAAATAATTAAAATAACATGATAATTTCTCTGTAAAATTAATATACCAACCAATTTCACACATTTTAATCATTAAGGAAATGATATCGTCACTAATGTGTATGTATAACTTACCATCTCCACAATGTGATGAGATTAATTTCCACGTTCACCATTCAACGATGATTATAAAAATATATATTATTAATAAGTATGTAATATATGACATAATAATTATACTACATATATATATGTATGTATATGTATGTATGTATGTTTTTACTTACATATATCTTATTCACTTACTTCCGATCAATATGATATGAAAACGGAATTAGTGTTTAAGAATACATATGGCTTATCATATCCATAAATGGTGTTTTTCATTTCATATATCTATCTATTATACATATTTTTATTCTAAATATATTTGATATATAAATCATGTTTACTGTTCTAGATTTATTTAAATCATGATCTAAATGATACGATCAAGATTAACAAGTTAAAACATGTACGATAAAGAAAGTGATTATTACCCAAAATGTTAATTTAACATCGAAATCATTATTAAATAGGTAGTATAATGTCATAAATGAATCATTTATGATAAAATAAATATTAATATGGTTCTGGTATAATTTAATAACATACTATGATGATTATATAGGAGGTTAAACATATCCTCAGCCAAAGTAAAGTGCAAGATAGGGTTTATTCCTCAATCTCATTATTATATGAGATTTTTTATGTGTAAGTATTTTCTAGGAAATATTTATTATCCACCTCCATGTTTCATAAAATTAATTTCAAAGTGATTCCTTTAAGGTACTCTTTAACTATAACATCATTTTAAGTGTTTTAAATATTTATTCTTCTAAATCTTTCTCATTAATGTCCATGTTTTTAAAATGGTTTTAAGGATTTATTTATATGAACATGATTGTTTTAAAATGTTAATTCCTTTCAAAAGTTTCAAAGTGGTATGGTACACTTTAATTCAAAAATATTTTTTAAATTACTTCCTTTTTAAATGTGTAATTTTAAATGATTTCACAAAAGGGATATTTCTCTCAAAAAGTTTTAATGGTCATTTTTAACTATGTCAACATCCTTTATTGGATATTATTCTTTATAAAGGTTGATTTATTATAATAAAATCTACAATATTATATTTAATGATTTATTATATGTTTGATTGTGGATGTGCTATTTTTATAACCTTCATGGTTTTGGGTTGAAGTATTGACATTTCGTATGCTAGTTGTAATAAAAATGTTTATGTTATCTTTAAGTATTTTCATATTGGAATGCAGTGGACTTAATAAGTGACTGGTGGGGCCCGCTATATACCCTCGATGTGTCAGTAGGTCTCATGAGACAAATTAGTGTCTTGGTACTAGGCCTTGACAAAAAAATTATTTGTAGTCTTGGTATGAGGCCTTGACTATGTGGTAATGATGTCTGGTTTTAACCATTCCCTTATTATGAAATTAATTATTACAAGTGATTATTCAACTTGTAGAATATCTGAGTGTATTTTTATAAAGAATTTTTTGATTTAATTTATCCATTTTATGTTAATGTTTATGTTTAAAAGGCTGTTGTTTTTATTACACATGTTGCCTTAAAATTTAATATCTTCTGCTAAATTATTTACCTTTATTGAGCATCTAATCTCACCCCTTTATTATGATTTGTTTTCCTCAGATTCCAGGAAGTGTATTATGTTTGATATGTGGGTTTAAGCTAGGGGAATAATGGCATTCTCAATGGATTATTTATGTTGTGTTTTATGTTTGAATATGTAATGTAATGTTCATGTATGTAATCTATTTTCCAAGACTTCTAAATTGATCGGTGTTTCAAGACTTGATTCATTGTAATCATGCCAATGTATTAAAATAATGCACAGGATTCGGGAATCTATTATTGGGGTGTTATAGAAAATAAATAATTAGTGAGTATGACATATGTCTCACAGAGGTAAAAGTAAGATGAGAAACCCCTTACAACTTTATAATATGTTGATTCATATAACACATTATTAAATTATTTAAAAAACATAACATATAATGATTAATAATAAAATCATGATAGAACATGTAAAGGGGTGTTATATACACCTCATAAAATAATATGTGTATAACATCAAAATATGCCTTAATGAAAGAAATTTGGAACGAAGTCCATTAAATAATATCTGATTTCCATTTTATGTGTTCTAACCTCCTATATAATAAAAATTTATTTATTGTTCATATATTAATAAATAATAGCCATATAGATCACACCAGGTATGATTAAATAATAATATTTTATCACCCATTCATTATAAATTCATTATTAAAATCACTATTTCTGGTGGTGGCTGCTTCGTTTTTCATGTTTGTTTGGAGTCGGTACATCTAGTACATATAATTTTATCATAGTTAAATCCTTTAAAGTAGTTTTTTATTTCAGGGGTATAATATATATAAAATATATATTCACCCATAAATATAAATATAGAAAAATTAATTACACTATTCATGGATACGGTAGGATGTACGTACGCATGAATGTTATTTCCATTTCTCAATGGATGGATATATTTCCAAAAACATATTTAATTAATAAATATATTATATACTCATTATTTATATATTTTAACCCATTTAATTAAATTGGTGATGAAAAAAAGTACACCTCTATGTGGAGATGATAAGACATACATATGAACGAGCAAGGTTTTTGATTTTCGTAGAATGGTGAATTGACGGAAAATGGTTGTATAATAAAAATAATAAAATATAATTATATATATTATAATATATTTATTAATTTATAATTGGTAAAACACATTAATATGAATTATATAAAGAACTAACATTGATTTATTCAATTTAGACGATTTCCTTCTCTTAATGAAATCTCTTTTAGATCTCCTCTAAGTAAACATGGGCTGGTAGTTTTGGAAGAACATGCCCTCCAGAAATTGTCTAATGATGTTGGAATGTAAAATAGTCCGGTATTTTTTGAGATATATTTCTCAAGGTGATGCGATGATGTGAGGGAGGGGTAAAATTTTTTAATTAAGGTGAGGGACTATTTTGGAATTTCTCAACAGATTAAATTAATATAAATTAATTCATCACAAACAATTAAACCAAATGAAATTTTATTATAATATAAAATATTATATGGTTTTAATAAAATTAACCAATATCATTTAGATATATTTTTTCATCATTTTCAACCTTCTCATTTTGATTAACCCATTTTTTAGTTATTTTGGACATTAATTGTGGTGAACAATATTTTAATCTTTATGGGTAATTAATGTTACTATCAATTGAAAAATGACCCATAAATGTAACATGTATGATTTTTTTAATGTATTAAATTAAATTGGATGAATATAATATTTTTTTTCTTTTCAAAAATTTAATAATATATTATTATGAAAAATTATCATTAATGTCAATTTTGAAAATATTTATTTAATTTGAGTACAAATAAATAAATAAAAATGGTAAATTATAATATACTGATTTAAAATCACTATAATATATCATAAAGATCTTGAAAATTCGTTTCAAATGTTATAATATTCAAATTATAGAATAACTAATATTTTTAAAAACATTTATTTTATTATTCTGATAATTAAATAATTATTGTATTCGCATTGCACAAGCATTTTAAATAATTATAAAAATTATTAATTTAAAAAATAAATTTCTATAATGAAAATAATTTTATCAAGATTAAAATAGATATTTAATTCAATTATTACCTTTTTTATTTCCTTATCTATACACATAAATGATATTGAGATAAAGAGAGTGAAATTTTGTAAGTATCTTGAATTTAAATAATATTTATGTCATTTTCAAGGTCATGTGTACATTAAACAAAAAAAATGAACCCAATATTATAAGGTTATAATAAATGTAAAAAAATAGTTTTTTTAAAATTTAATTTCAAGGTTATACCCTTATAATTTTCCTTTAACATCTTGTTAAATCCTTTGAGAATTACAATACTATTAAAATATTTCACAATGTAAGGGTCAATAATGATACAATAAAATTAAAAAACACCCAAAAAAATTATGTCAGAGGTAATTAATTGTATCACATTAATTTGGATTAATTTAACATTTTTAATATTTTTAATATTCTTAATCATTTAATTAATTTTTATTTACTATAAAATATTTATAATTCTATTTTTTAGAATATTTCAATTACATTGACATTTATAATATCAGGATACAACATATAATTTGAAAAAATTATTTTATTATATCAATAACAAGTAAAGGTAATATAAGATATTATTTTACCTCATTATTTGTCTCATAGTTTATTTATTTTTAATTTTTTATTATCATTTATATGATTTTCTCAATAATACAATATTTATTGTATCAGTGTTGTGCACTAA
Organism: Viscum album; assembly: GCA_963277665.1. Lineage (NCBI taxonomy): Eukaryota > Viridiplantae > Streptophyta > Magnoliopsida > Santalales > Viscaceae > Viscum > Viscum album. Next base: position 288,369,081 of record OY728148.1, read on the forward strand.
TTTAAAGTAGATATATCTTATGAAAAAACTAAATATAACATATCAGGATGACTATAATGATTTTATATTTATTAATTATATTTATAGTTGAACATATCCTCTCGATAATCCCATATAAAAAATGAAAAAGTTATTACAAACTTGATTGTGACATCATTGTATTTTCTTTAAAAAATATTATAAATATCATAATCACATCCAAATGGAAATAAAAACACCTTATATTTGAACTTCATATAATTAATGACTAATATTACTCATCTAATAAAAGTGCGACAACTATTAATGTCATTTTTACTCCATACCATATTATTTTTACACTTAATTAGAAGATTTACACATAACCAAGGTAACAAAAATTACCATGGTAACAATTCATATTTACCAAAAAATAAAGGGGTTCTATTTTCTAAATTTAGAGATCCTAATTAAAATTATTGAATCCATTTTAAAAATTTAATAAAAAAAATTCAAAATGTAATTTTCAATATAAATATAAAATTGCACCGAAAATCATTTTATCAGAAAATATCACTTTTATGTAGAAAATATTTTCATACGAAATTAATTTATAATATTAATTTCAAAGATCAAAATTAGATTAAAAGGAAATAATAAAATTTTACAAATAATACCAAGTTTAATTTTACTTGGTAAATTCTTTAAAGTAAAATTTCATTTTCAATGAAAATAGTTATTTTCTACTATTCCTTAAAAATTTGAAATTTCATCCAAAGATAATTTTTAGATGTTGAATCTAAAAATGAAATTAATTATGAAAAATTAATAATTTAAAATTTTCCATAATTTAATTATCATATACTCTTGAAAATAAATAAATAACATATGTGAAATAAACTATATGTTCAAGTCCATTCAGGAGATGACACATGCTAGTTTTTAGGTACTCTTTTATCCTTTTTTGGGTATATCATGGTAAATATTTTATACAGTTTTTTTCTAGATTTTGAAAATTTTATAATATTTTAAAATAAAATGGGGCAATGCATGTTTTTTCATGGTTTCCTAATTTCTTGAGCCTACCACATGTAATCCAAACAATCCCGAACAGAAGGAAATTACACGGTTGGTGCATAGTTTTTAAAACTTTACACCCTAGTAGTAGTAGCCATGACACCAATAGAAGAGGTGAATGGCTAGGTGAAATTGTTTGAAAAAATGTGCACCCCAACATAGGAAACCATTTTCATAGTTTTTGATTCCCATATTTTTTTTTAAAAATCCCAAACCCCTCGGTATTAAACCCAATTCAAATCGTCTTGAACATAAAATTTTTCCTTTATTTTTGGAAGATACTCTATGGATTCATATATCTATTTAACTCAATTAATGATTTATCAATGTTCTTATATATGGATCTGAACTTCTTTCAGATTTCGTTCTATACCCCTTCTTTGTTGTGATCTTGATCATCCCGTTTCACTTTTAGTACTTTCTATTGGGTGAACATCTGTCAAAATTCTTGTGGTAGGTGGTATAAATTTTAATTCCCATAGATATGTTTTAAATTAAATATATGTAATTGCGAAATATGAATTTCTACACTTCACAATATCTTATTGAATTATAATAATTAATTTCATAATTAATTAATGGAATCATTAAATTCATGGAATGGGGTGATTATAAAATTTGATTAAATTGTGATTATGAAATTAGTGAATGGTGGGATTTTGAATTGATTGATTAATGGGAATTATGGTATGGTTAGATTAAACATAAATGGTTAATGGTTTGTATGATTAAATAATGATAAACATTTTAATGGTTAATTTTTCATATTATATGATGTGATAAAATTTAAGAGCCATGATTGAATTAATAATTGAAATAGTAAACATTGATGAGAATTTTTAATAATAATTTTAATGATTCATAACCTTGATGTATATGAAATATGTGATATATAAAATATTTTAATATATATTATAATGTGTTTGGTTCAAGGAATGATGCTTCCAAAGACCATATGTGAAAACTACAATTATGGGACACAGACTGAAGCTTAAAATACCATATGTGATTACAATGATGTGTTAGATATGGACTAATGCCCTAAATACTCACAAGGTGCTATAAAAAATGTTATAGGCCCAAAATGTTGACATTGAACTATTTTTCCAAGTAGTAATGATATTAATTGAAATTAAATCGATAATGTAAGCCCGTGTTTCAATTAATTGCAATCCCTCAAGTGATATGTTTCAAATATGGCATGGGTTGGAGAAAGTGTCTATAGGTTGGGTGTCATTGTGAACATGAGTAATTTAAGTGTGTAATTAAACAATAACGAATTGAAAAAATAGTTTACTTTATTATTATACCTTATTCTTTATAAACCTGTATACACTATTATATACTAGTATTATTTTAGATGTCATTTTTGGTGGTCTACTATGTTTTAATCACACCCTAATTGGTCTTAATGATCACTACCATAATAGACTACATTTTTTCAAGATAAGACAAGATAAAGAGCCCTATGATATATTCATCTGTTGGGATTTGGCATGTATGAGGGAACATGACATGATTTTAGGACCCGTTTGGGTTTTTTCAATGTTTCATTCTGTTGGTTTTCTCAAATTAATAATTGATAATTATATGAAATGACATATTTACTACCTTATATTTGATATTTTTCCCTCTTTTGGTTAATCATTTGATACTAGTATGTATTAATTATAGTGTTGTTCTATTTATTGGTCATGTCATTTTTTATCATCGGTCTATTTCATGTTTTGTGCTTCTTTGATACTAGTGGTATAGTCTCCCCTGGTATATATTATACCCAGTCCTAATATTCTACAACCTCTAGTGTATGGGGAGGTGTGTTTGGTGTCACATAAATAACTGGTTGGGGAACTTTCATGTGCTACACAGGTTGGAATGTTAAGAAGTAGTATCAAATGAAGGTTTTATTTTCTTTTCTTTTCTTTTCTATTACTATATTATAATGGTATAGAGAATATTAATAAGAGTTTTCCTTGGTCATTATCTCATGAATGCGAGTAGGAAACCCATATATGTGGGAAAAAACAAGTAAATAGGGTGGGGTAGTTTTTATTATCATTTTTTGTTACAGTTGAATGTTATTTTTCCTCAAGTTGTGAACTGGTTTAGTGATATAATTATTTTTTCCATGATTTATTCATCATGGCCCAAAATATAATTAATTTTGTGTAAGAATTCATCATTTTAGGAACTCGACACTTATTATGACATTCAACATTTTAAGAATGCATAGAAATATAGGTTGGGGGTGTTTTTAAATGAATATTATTTTCTATATATAGTAACTTTAATAAAATGGTGAATAATAAAGAATTTTTAATTGAAAATTATTCTTAATGTGGAAAATGGAAATTCATAAAAATGTTGTATAATGAGAATATTTTTTATGACATTTTTTTACCCTATGTGTTCCATGACCTAGATGAGGGATGGTTAAGGGTAGTGATAGTGCCTTAGTCAGGACCATGTGTCAGGGTGTAGAGGATGGAATGTTATGTATTTTTGTGAATCCCACTTATGTAAATGTGATAATGATTTTTTATGTGTCCAAATATGTGTTTTTGGAATTATAGTGTCACGAATCCACGAATATGCCAATTTATCTAATGATATGAGGGAATGGATAGATATAGTCCATCAATGGTGGAACCTGAGGCTCTAATAGTGTTTGGGGAAAGGGCGGGAGTGTAGTTCATGACAAAGTTTCTAGTTATTTGATGTTTATGGAAAGTGACCAAGAGAAGGTATTTGAAAATTATGTCCAAATTGAAAAAAAAAAGTTCCAGTAGGAACACTGTTTAACTTTTGATGGAGAGGGTGGACCTGAGGATGCTTTGATCTAGATTGATTATATCTATCTTATAACTCATTCAATGTTAAAATTTTATTTTGAAAAAGAAAAGATACAGCCAAGGCCTATGGAGGCCGAAAGTGGTGAAAACTAAAAGTGTCACCCCAAATTAGGTTCACCCCCTCAGGTTTAAGAAAGGATACATCAGAAATATGATAGCACACCAGGGTACTAGGGACCCCAAGGGAGGCTAGATAGTCTGCCACTTTGTTCCCCTCCCTTCATGTGTGGGTAATGGTAATGGTGTCGCACAAAAAGGCCTTGCATTGCCTAATGATGTAAGATATTGACCATGGGATGGATCCCTTGTAGAGTAATGCATCATGGATAATCATGGAATCAGTCTCCACCTCAAAGAGGTGAATGCCTCTATATCTACAAATGGTTAGACCTGAAATAATAGCTTTCGCCTCTGCCTAGACAGAACTAACACTCTTGATGTGAGCTGTGAATTCCAGGACAACACTCCTTTTCGAATCACAATCAACCCCACCTCCGCGCATGTCACCTAGGACACAATACCCATATGTGTTGAGTTTCAGGTCATCCCCTAGAGGTAACCATCAAATCCATCTCCCCCTAGAGGTGATGTGAACTTCAAACATAGGATCACAAAGGGTATGAAGTGATGGAGCCTCCTTACAGTTTCCCAAATGAAAAATCAGATCCACCAGCATGCACCAATCTCTGGCCACAAAGGATCTTCTTGTGGTAGTAATACCCTCAAACCGAGCATGGTTCCTATCCTAAAATAAGAACCAGAAAACCACACTGAAGATTAAGGAATGCACCACTCTTTCCACCACTGAATTCTCCTAACCCAGAAACCAGCGTCCCAGGAATATCTCAGTGCTTGCTGCATGGGAGGAGTAATCTATGAACCCTCCAAAGGAACTCCAGACCATGTACGCCTAATCGCCTTTGAAAAAAGTGTTCCTCATGCTCTCTTCACTTTTGGTCGTGCAACAATGGTAGTGGGCATCCATGATAATGCCAAGGAATTTAATGTTAATATCTGAAGGTAGGGCGTTGTTTCAAATTCTCCAAGTATGAAAGTTAAGCTTAGAAGGGATTTTTTTTGTACCAAATGAGTTTATTCCACCTATTATATTTCCAACGAGAGTCATTCATCCTTCTAAAGTCCTTTGAGTTGAATTTCCCTGAGGTTGAGGGAGTGAAAACTCATCTATCATGCTCTGATAAAATGAGAATGGAGTCAAAAACCTCTTTTTGGGATGAATTAAAAACTGATCTATAGAACGCTGGATGTAGGTTCGACTCCTTGAAGGAGATCGTAGGAGTTGGACACCTTGGTAAGGAAAGCGTGTTGCCCGACCAATTTTGAAACCATGAGAGGATGTTTCCTTCACCTAAGATCCATTGCGAGTGCATGAGGATATTCGACATGATATAGCACATAGAGGATGATAATTTCGACCCATTTGAGGGAAGAGATGTAGAACTAGACTAGTACATTTGGGATATAAGCTTCCCCCATAGGGTATGCTCCCCAATGATTTCTCATGCTAGCTTTACATGCATGTAGTGAACAGTATCTGCAAAACTTTTAAGGCTTTTCCCTCCCTTGCTGATGGGTCGTGCCATATTCCTCCATGAAACACAGTGCCCTTTCCCCTCAGATTGAGTGTCCTGGATAAATTGTGTGAGGAGTCTATCAATGGACCTAATGACACATTTCGGTGTACTAGAAGAAGCAAGAGCATGCACTGGAATAGATGACAGGACACTGTTAACAAGAGAGATGTGGTGGCCAAAAGAGAGGAAGTGATTTTTCCAATTTAGAATACGACCCATGATCTTATTCGCCATATTGTCTAAGTCCCTGTTTCACAGTATGCCTAGAGAAATAGGGGAACCGAGGTATTCAGGGTAAAACTTCGATGTTGCATGATCAAGATGTGACCCAGATCAACCACCCTGATTTCATTGCACAAACCAGATACATTGAAGTTTCTCTTCTCCCTAGTAATGATTTGGCGACTCCAATAGTAATAGACCTCTAATATTTTATTGATGCAAATAACGGACCTCCGGCCTGCATTCTATAAAATAATTGTATCATCGGAAAACATCATATGCGAGATAAGTGAGAGCCTAAACTTCCTACAGTATGGCATGATTTCCCTATTGGATATACATTTGTTAATAATCCTACTTAGAATGTCTTACATGAGAATAAAAATTCTCAGGGACAGAGTTTCACCTTGGTGAAGGCCTTAGACGGCTTTAAAGAATCCATGTTTATTCCCCATGAATGAGACAACCATCCATGACGATCTTACACATCTGAGTTTGAGATCGCAAGCCTGGGAAGGAAAACCCATCCTTGTAAGGACCCTGTTAAAAAACCCACACTCCATACTATAGTACGCCTTTCACTTTCCTAGATTAATGATCATGTTGGAACTGCGTGTTTTGAGATTAAGGTATCTCAACATGTCTAGCACCATGGACATAGCTCCCTGAATGGAGCTCTCTTTCACAAAGTCATGCTGCTCCAGGGAAATTCATTGAGTAAGAAGACTAGATAGTCTCCTGTGGATGAAACTAGACAGGTTTTTTTAAGGTAAATTACACATGATTATAGGATGATAGTGGAGGAGGGAAGAAGGGTCTTTGATCTTTGGAATAAGAACTAGATTCATAGCTAAGGTGATACGATGAAGGCCTCCCCTGAGTAAGAACTCCTGGATGGCATGAATGAGGTCACTCTTCACAACCTCCCAAGAGTCCCTGTAGAAGTATCAAGGGAAACCATCAGGACCTACTACACTCTCTGGATCTAGGTTCATCATGGCTTCATAAATCTCCATCTACTTAAGGAGGACTTCAAGTCGATCATTTTCATGGGCAGACAGAGGGCATGTAATTCCCTCCCATAATGAAGCACCAGACGAGGGGTATCCCTTTTACATGGTCACTAATTGGACAGAGAGAAGATCCTTAAAGTACGAGAGGTCCATACCCCCCACCACCTCTCTATCATTGGTGAACATTCCGTATTCCATAGCTATATTAGCTTTGATCACATGCCTCCACTTACGAATACATGCATGAAAAAAACAGTGTTCTTGTCTCCCTCATTGAGCCATTTGATCCACGATATTTCACTTTTCTATCATTCCAATTAAATAACCATGGTCTCTAGGGCGTTCTTTTTCTTAGCAAGTGCGCAAAAGAATGATTCATCCTAGTTCGACTCAAGAAATTCCTCAAGGTGATCTAATTCCCATTGTTGTGCGGCCATCTCCTGATCCAAGGTGGGGATGGACCGAGCCCAGCATTGAATATCATGTTTGATAGGTCGTAACATATAATTTATTTCCAACCAAGAGTGGCCCTGAGGCGGTTCAGCCCAAGAATTCTTAACCAGCCTATGATAGTCCGGGAGACTCACCCAATAGCTATAGAATTTACCCCTCTCCTGTGAGGCCTCCCTCTTATATAGGGATAACAAGAGTGGAGAGTGATCAGAGATGCAATGAGTTAAGTGGGTCACCTTTTAATTTAAAAACATGGAAATAGCTTGGATGTTGGAAATTCAATGATCTATTCTACTCCAGCTACGACTACCTCCCTTATGGTTGTTACACCAAGTAAAGGGGTCTCCAGAATAACCCAAATCCAGTAGCCCTTTATAGCCATGAATTGTACGAAGGACATTCTAGCCCTCCTCGGAAAATCCCCTCACCCCTTCTTCTCATATAGATGTGAGACTATATTAAAATCTCCACCCACCACCCAAGGCTAGTCTCTAGGATTGATCTCATGCAGCTCTGACCACTGGACATCCCTTCTTTGAGCATCGTAGCTTCCGTAAATGAAGGAGACAAACATAGAGTCCCCATCACTCGATATTTTCATTGTGATGTGTTGATATCTTAAATGAATCACGTCAACTATAACGTCATTGTGCCCGAATAGTCAAATGTTTTTATTTATTGGGTCCACATGCATGGATACATGCATTTTCACATTGTGAGATCTCTCATGTATCTTAGTGGGGGATAGCTTATGTTCCAGAATCACTACCATTTTGGCTTTATGCCTCCTTGAATACAAGGAGATGAAGTCCATTTTCACCCTTTCCCCAAAACCACAGGTTTTCCAGATGAGAATTGGAATCCTATTAATGATGGTGGTTTGGATTTGGCCCCAAGCATTGTGGTCTCTTTCGAAAGGAATGGAGGGAATTCCCTAACCAACATCTTCTTTGTCATCAAACTTGTACACAATCCCATACTCAAGTAATGGAAATCCAAGGATTGTGGAGGAAACCCATATGAGAGTATTGGGGAAATCATACTCACCGTAATGGAGGATGTCTAGAGTATAGGACCAGGATTCTCTGACCCCCGAGCATCAAACGGGACTGGGACCAAAGGATGAGCACAAAGGACCATGGAAACTGGATTCACGACAACCTGATCCCCATATTCATGATGAACACTACGTGAAAACCTCATAGGCCTTGGATGGGAATCCAAAGAGAGGAGGTTGGCCCCCTGAACCCCTTCAACCATGGAATGTAGCTCAGAACGGAGGCATGATCCTGGAGGAGTAACTGAAGGAGGAAGAAGATGAGCAGCCATAATCCTCAAGGGAAACCTCATGAAGAAGTCAGGAAAGGCCCCATCAAGAACCCTCTAAGATGGGTTGCATGACTGATCGAAGGACACCAGGGGGCCCGACCACTTGCCACTCATCTTGGAAGGGACCAGGGGAAAACTTGGAGATGCCACTGATCCAGGGAAAGGAGAGCATGACTGAAATGGGGAAGGTACTCAAGGGCCAAGGGGAGGGAGCCAGGAGCCAGACAAGAAAAGGGGGTGCACGAGGCAAGAGAAAGAGAGGCATCTAAAAAAGGTGACTGTGCCGAGACCGATCTGGAACCGGTGTGAGGCAGAGAGGATGAAGCTCTAGTCTTGGAGCCACTGGCATGGAGGGAGGGGCCACCAGGGAGATGTTTCCTGTGGTGCTGAGCCGAATGACCCTAGAGGGAACAAGATGAGAAGAACCTGGGGAACACCGGGTAGACAATGTCCTGGGACCATTCAATGAAATTCTGCACCTTAAAAGAGATATTCTATGTGATAAGAAGAGAAATATCAAGCTCCACGTAGATCAGGGCCACCATGATTTCCTCCCCTCTACAGGTGCACTCATCCTCACAAAGAAACCCCCTCCCAAAGAATCACTGATGGAATTGAGGAATGTGTCTTGTTGGAAGGGAAGAGGGAGACTGGGTAATCTGATCCAGATAGCCACCCTCGAGCTTTCCTTTCCCCTGTGAACTTCCATTGACCAATGTGAAAGGTTTAAGTGACAACACCCCATCAACTGAGGCGCTTGACACCAAGCCTGAATGAAATCTGCTTCTGAGGAGAGAACCAGTCAGAACAAGCTCCAGTGAAGAACTGATATGCGGGCCACCGACTGCAAACCCCAAGAGTTCACAAAGTGATTGAAGGCCAGGATAGGATGTTTTCCCGCACCAAACCATGCCCCAAGCGTCCATTTCAAGCCAACAAGGGTAGTGGTGAATGCCTAAGCAGGGGCAACCAGCGACAGGCAGGATCCATCCCTCGAAACCGAGTGGTAAAATGGATTGATATCTTGGAAGTAAGGGAGAGAAGTGCTTAAGGCCTGACCACAGAAAGCCTCCTTAAAGGACTACACTGGTCGTCGCAGATGGGGAGAGTGAGTAGGGGACACCCAAGGGGGGAGGATACAGACTCCGACACCCCAGAGCCTTGATCAAAGGTCACCAGAATCAAAGCCGCCTGGGTAGAGAAAGGGCCGACAGAGGTAACGGTCAGATGAAATTCAAAAACCACAGGCACATGCGACACATTCTTTAGAGAGGAAATTATATATATCCTTTTTAATCCAAGTTTATGTAGCTTATCATTTACCAACTATAGACTCCTATTAATAATAGAGTAAAATTGGATTATTATATAATACATGGTCATGAGAATCACTATTGGGACATCCAAACACGAGAAGGACAGCTGAAGAATATGAAGTGGAAGGAATTTCAATAAGTTCATGGAGCACATCTAACCTAAGACGCTCTAGCGGGATAGGGTATCTGATTTCATGACAATTTCCTATGCTAGTATGTCTATAATGTATTATACATGACACTTTACTAATTTTTAGTTCATTGATCTGATGTTGGATGCAGATGAGGCTACTATAGAGAAAAGTTTTTAGGATGGGATTAAATTTTAGATTAAGACCCTTGTTAAAATCTATAGGTTGAAAATGCTTCCAGAAGTGATGAATTATGCTCCCATATTTTATAAGAACCTGAAGGAGGATTCTAATAGAGTAAATGCCATTTTTTATAGATGAAAAAGATGTATGTCTTTCTAGAGAATGATTTTTCACATAGAGAACCTCAAACATGGGTTAGAAAGCAAAGTGTCTTGGGGAGGATTGGTTACCGGGGGAATTAACCTAGTGACCTAACACTAGTGAAGTAGGCCAGAGCATATTTTTAGACTATGTCCTTAATCATTGGTATAGTGATGATATTTCTCCATGATGGGACATTTACATTAGTTCTACAAGAACCCATGACAGATGAGTAATTATAGAGGAGATTTTTTGTTCTCCAAGACCGAATGCAAATTAGGGTATCAATAGTTCAGAGTTAGTCCTTTTGATATTCCAAAAACATATTTTAGAATTATTTATGGACTATATTAATGATTCTTGATTTCATTTGGGCTAACAAACACTTCTATAGTTTTTATGTCCATGAAGAATGAAATATTCAACCCATACCAAGAATGGCTTGTTTTACTTTTTGTGGATTATATCTTGGTATACTCCAAGACTCATGTTCATCATGACCAAATTCTTAAAATAATCCTATGTTTACTAAGATAGCATTTAATTTAATCCATTTTATCAAAGGGTCAATTATGGATCGATCAGGTACATTTCTTAGGTCACATCAACTTAGAGGAAGGTGTATTGGTGGACCCAGAGAAGGCATATGCAGATTTTTCTTTAAAGAAACCAATATATGTTTCTAAAATCCATATCTTTATGGGGTTTTTGGGATACTATCAGAAGGTCATAATGGAATTATAACTCTTTAAAGCACTACACTAGGATTTTACTTAGAAGGGAGTAATGTTTTAATGGTTTGGATCTTGTGATAATGGTTTCCTAGAGTTGAAGAAGCGGTTGACTACAACACTGATCTTGATCCTACCAGAGAAAGGTAAGGAGTATATCGTGTTTTATGATTCATATGGGATAGTTATTAGGGTATTTTTATGTAGGGAAGTCGAGTTTTAGCATATGGGTAATGAAAATTGAGTCTGTATGAATGAAATTACAATATACATGACCTTGAGTCTACTGTAGTGGTTTATGCCTTGATGTGTTGCCAGCATTATCTTTCTGGTGAAAAGTTTATTGCATATACTAATAAAAAGATATTAAATTATATCTTTTTACAATGAGATGTGAATATTTATAAGTTTATTTAGTTTTTTATATGAAGTCTTTTAGTTTTGAGTCACAATATACACCCTGAAAGAGAAATAGTTGGGTAGACTCTTTGAGTATGAAAAACTAGTCTTATATAGTTCATGAGTCTAGTTATGAGTGGAATATGTTACCTCTACTAGATGAAATTATTATTGTATTTTTTGAGTGATAGTTTTAGATTTCCCTCATAAAATAGTCATTAGAGTCAACAATTATGAATTAGAATAGGGACAAGTAGTATGAGAATCCAGAGTGTTCATCCTTGAGGGAAAGCTGTGAAGGTGGATAGTAACCATTCTATTGGACAATATATTAGAATGAGATTATATATGTCAGGGATCCTGTTTTTGTACCTAAGAGTATACAGTAAGAGATAATGCATGAATTTCATGCCTCAAAGTGGGAAGTGTATCCATGTTTGATGAAAATGTACCATGACCTATGTCAATGGTATTGTTTTCCATGCAAGAATTTAGATATTGATGGGTTCAGGACATGACTCAACACCTTTCAACATGTGAATGCCTAGTATCAATGAACTTCTCATGTAATATATCAATTTACCATTATGGTAAAGAAGTGTGATGATGTTACTATGGATTTCTCAGTGGGTCTCCCAAGGATTCCTTTAAAGAATGAATCTATTTTTTTGATTGTGGATCGATTGATGAAATTTGTGCATTTATTTTCAATAATGTAAAATATCTCAGTGGATCAGTTGAAGGATTTTTACATTCGAGATATATTCCACCAAAATGGGGTTTTCTGGATTATAGTTGTATACCATGACTGATGTTTCACATAATGCTTATGGAAAGTCATGTAAATAGTTCTTATAAAGTATGTATTACAGAGTATGAATTTACACCCCAAGATAGACGGGGAGTCAAAGTATATTAAATAGGTTTTGGATGATATTTTATAAGCATGTGTTTTTGACTTTAGTGGGTCCTCGGATAAGTAATTATCACTCATTGAGTTTTTATATAATAGTAGTTATCATGAAAATATTCAAATGTAACCATATGAGGCTCTTTATGGAAGGACATTTAGATTATCTATATTCTTGATGGAGGAAGAAGAGTTAGAGCTATTGAGATCGAGTCTCATGCATGAGACATTAGAGTATGTTCATCTAATTTGGAAACATATGGCTATGACCCAGAGTATTCAGAAGGCATATACTGATATAGTTCGATGACCCATAGAGTTTACAATTGGTTATCATGTATTCCTTTAGCTGTTTCCTAGATTGGGTCACCATTGGATTTCTAAATAGGGAATGTTGGGACCCATTTTTGTCAAACCCTTTGAGGATATAAATAGAATTAGGTCGATGGTATACCGATTTTCTCTTCCATGGTCTTATACTGTGATGCATTACGTTTTCATTTGTCACAACTTCAAGGATATCACAATGAACCATCTCATGTGATCAATTTGGATGATGTCGAGGTTGATACTAATGCATCCATTGAGGACCATTTGATACGTGTTATAGCTCATAGTGAGAAGGTGTTTAGGGGAAATATCATGCTGATAGTTTGATTATTGTGGTATCATGGATGTGTTAAGTAGGAACGATAGGAGAGAGAATCAAATTTGCAGAATTAGGGGACCAATCATTTTAAATTAGGATATTAGAGATGCTTGGGAGTACATCTCTAGGATGAGATGTTATAAGGTGGAGATATTTTAATATGCCGACCATTATAAAGATAACATATGCTACATTTAAGGATCACTTTTACCCTTACATTGAGTATACCATGGTTGTGTTTTTGTTCAGGGTTGTTTTGGGTGAATTTGAAAATTTATGGATGTTTTTAAAGAAAAAGGGGTTGTACATGGTTGTAATATTGTTTTCCTAAACCATGTGAATACCCCCAATAAACTGTGAATTGAAAATATTAGGGAATTTAATAGTTGTCACATATTTTTTTAAAATATTGTTCCCTCTTATAAGTATTCATAAAACCCCTAGAAGAGTCACAAGGTCAGGGGAATGGTTTTGAAAAATTGTGAACCCCATCCCAGTAAACCTTGAATATAGATTTTATTCCCAAGAAACTTTTTAAAAAAATATAGAAACCCCCCCCCCCCCATATTAACCTTAATTTGACCCAGATCGGGCCTGGAAATATCCATTCTTTTTTGGGAGCTCCTACATAGAATTCTTGTCCTATCAAACTCTGTTAATTTCTAATAAAATATAGGATTTATGGATCTAACCATCTTTGGGATTTTGTTCTAGATCCTCCTCAGAGTTGTGATATTGATTTTTCTCTTTCAATTTGGGAAATTACCATGATGAAAAAATCTATAAACAATCATGAGGAAGGTGGTTAAATTTAAATTCTCATAGACCTATTTTTAATTCTATCTACGTAATTTTGAAATTAGAATTCCAACATTTGTAAATCGATTATTGAATTAGATTAATTAATTGATTAATTAATTAATAGAATCGTGGTTTTGATGGAATGTATTGATTATGAAAGAAGTTGAAATTTTTATTATGCAATTAGTGAATAATGGGATTTTGAATTGATTGATTAATTTTAACTAAGGGATGGTGGGATTAACCTTAAAAGGTTAATGTTTTATATGATTAAATTTTAATAAATGGTTTAATGATGAATTTTCTATATTAGTCTATTTGATTAATGAGAAGAACCATGATTGAATTTATAAGGGAAAGAAAAAACTTTTTTAAGAATGTTTTATTAGATGTTTAATGATTATTAACCCTGGATTATGTGAAATATGGTATATATTTGATATTGTAATGTATGTGATATTTTTTGGGACAAGGGTCGATGCTTCAAAAGAGTATATGTGATAACTAAAAGTTTGGGACATAGAATGATTCTTTAAAATTCTATATGTGATAATTATGTTGTGTGAGATAGGGAATGATGCTTCAAATACACATGGGGTTCTTGGAAATACATTCTAGTCCCAAAATGTTGGCATATTACTATGGTTCCAAGTATCAGTGATATGAATAGAAATTAAATTGATAATGGAGGTCCTTGTTATAATGAATTTAGATCTACTATGTGATATAGTTTAGACATTGGAATAACCTAAAGAAGGTATTTATGGTTTGGGTTTCATTGTGAACCCAAAGAATTTATGTGATTAATTAAAGAATAATTAACTTTGAAAGCATTTTTACTTTTTTATTATATCTTATTATTTATACAATTGTATACACTACTATAGAATGATATTTTTATAGACTCCATTGGTGGTGTCTTATTGAGTTGTACTTAAACCCTACATGGGATGCTTGATCGGTACTTGAATAGACTTCATGTTTATAGGATATGATATGTGAATGTGACCTATGTCATATGGATGAGTTGGGATGGAGCATGAATATGGGAACTAGACCTGATGTCAGACCCACCTGGGATTTGTCAGTGTGTCTTTGTTTGGGATTTTCATATTAACAATTAATGCTAATGTACAATGAAATATTGGGAGATCCAAATAGATGATTGAATCCTTATATTGGGAGTCGCTTCAGAAAAAAAAATTATGCTCATGAAATTGAAGGGAAATAAAATCCGAGTTATGGGAAAATTTCAAGGATTCTAGATGAAATAAATAAATTAAGGGAAACCCAGGGAATCCAAAGAGTTTGGATAAAATCAAGGATGATTTCAGAAAAAATAATCATATTGTCAGGTATTATTCAAATAGAAAAAATTTGTTGATGATGAAGGTTTTCAACCAGTTCCTCCTAGGAAAGCAAGACATAAGAAACATTATTCATATTTCAAGCCGACTATTGTCACCAGATCTCAGGGAACCTTAGAAGACTCTGACAGGCATGGTGATTATGATGACTACTTTTAGTTTGATTTTGATTTTTGATATCCTATATAATCTATTGGAATGAGGTAATGATGATATTATAACCCCATCCTACTGCTTCATGTACTTGTTTTCACTTTTTAATAAGAGGGCTCTATCCGAATATTTCCAGTAGTTTGGATAATGATTCAATATTTTGGTTTTTAATGTGATACTGATATGTATTGATTATTTTATTTCCTGGTTATTGGTTATATCATTTTTTTATTGTCCATTTATGTCTACTATAGTTAAAACACCCCATTATATAATGATATTAATCTTCTAAAATAAAGTCAATTTATTTAATAGAAAAAATTTTATGCAACACGAAGAATAAACGAACAATTATATACTATTTAATATTAACATAACCATTGGAATAGTAATGTGACCATTGTGAAAAGGAAACTAGCCATTATAATAATAACCTAACATATGAAAGTACAAATAAAATTTATTTATATCATAAGTGAAAATATGATATATTTATATTATGAAAAATGTAAATAAAATATTTAAATTTGATAAATTAATTTTTGATATTTTTTTGAAACGGAAATGTGTATTTAAAATTATATATTTAATATAATGATTTAAAAGAAAATTTATTTTCATAAAATAGATTCATAAAATAATATATTTCTGAATTATAATTTTAATATAATGTTATGAGACCTTGAATAATTTTTCAAGGTTTCACAAATTAGGAAATCATTTTAAATTCGATATTTTTTTAATAAAAGATGATTTCAACTAGAAATTAAATTTATCAAATATAGAAAATTATTTTCGTAAAATGGAGTCCATTTTTTAAATATTTATATCAAAAAATAGTTTGGGGAAATATTTTTTATTTTTATAAAATAGTTGAATTTTTGGTTGAATGGTGAAATATGGTTATTTATAGTGTTATACATTATAAGTAAATAAATGAATAAATGAGTCATATATGATGTATGGATGTGGTAATAACACACTATTTAGAACTCACATGATTTATTTTCTTTACATAGTCCCAGTAATCAACACTATTGATATACTAGATCCAAAATAATTAATAAATGAAAAAATAATAATAAAAAACACACCTCTCCTCTCTCCATAAATACCACCCCTCACCATCCCTTATACTTACACCTTGTAGGCCTTGATAATTTTATATATTCATCCCAATTACAGTAAAAATGATCTTTTAAAGTCCAATACCTTTAGGTATTACCTAAATTTCAAAACCAAGTGTCTTAAGGAGGTTACCAAGGAGACAATATTCAAGAGGTAAAACCCTCCTTCTTTCTCTTTTAATTTCTCGTTTTTATTATCATATTATAACCACCCATATAAAAAGTGGAATTCTAACACTAGTATTATATATAAAATTTAATTTTACTATTATAATGGAATATACATCATCATATCTCTTCTCCTCCCCTTTTATTTTAAAAAGATGAAGACATCACTTGTTATGTGTCGATTCACCACCTTTAGGAACTATGAGTATTCATTTACCTTTACCAATTTCAAGGATGGTAATAAAATAATTTTTATGGTTAAACCATATTTTAATATATATATATATATATATATATATATTATAACTTATTTAATTTTCTGTAACCAGTATAATAACAAAATATTATATAAAATTATATGAGTTCTTGATGGTTGTAAAAACTGCCATTAAAAACTTATCATTTTTAATTAACATTTTATCTAATGAATCAATCATACATCAAAAAATGAAATAATTTGTGTGGATATTTAAAAAAAATTAAGTGAATTAATTCATATAATTTAAATTGTGTATAATTATTCAAATTTTACCAGAACTTCCATAATTCTACACAAGCAAACTAATCATGAAACCATGAAATGAATGCACCCAAAAAAATGAAATAAATAATTATAACTCATAAAAATGGAAAAAAATAAAATTAATTAAATAATAATAAATAAAATATATGTTTAATAGGTTTTAAAAAATAATTTATGAATCAAATTTTATTTTTCAGGATATAAAGTACAATTAAATAACACTTTCTGGCATAATCTAATGGGTTTGTCATCTCAAATTTTTTTCTACAGGAAATATGTCTTATTCACCACTAATTTATTTCATGTGGTTTATATACTACAATTTGGTATATAAAATCATTAATCTCATTATATTAATGGTATTAAATTCTATATTTGATAAAATTACATTTATGGGTTATACGTTTCGACTGATTACAATGTGGTAAGGGCTTCTCATCTCACATTTATTTCTATTAGATTTTCCTTATTCCCCATTTATTTAATGTGTGTGTTTTATATATACTGCCCTTTGATATTTTATATCATCAATATACTTATTTTAATGTTATTTAATGTTTCATTTATTGATTGTCAATTTTATAGTGCATATGATTCAACTGATAACAATGTTGTATAGGATTTCATAACTCAATTTTAATTCATTAGGTTAAACATATATTTCATTGATTATTTAATTCTATGGTTATGTGTATAAATTATTTTTTATTATCTTTTGTTGTATTTTCACTTGTTTTTTGTATTTATAGTAAATAAAAATAATCTATTAATATTATTAATCATATAATCCTCTTAAGGTACTTCATCTCAAAGTTCTTTTCTTGGGGCATATTTTTTATGTTATGCAACCACTACCTTTTCTATGGTGTATATATTTTTTAATTTATGATATCCCTCCATTTAATATTACATTAAATATCCATATTTTTTATATCATGGATATGATCATTGTCTAAGTCATATTCCAATTTTTCCAATGGTGATTACATTCAAATATATTTGATTAAAAGGGTAAATAAAGTTTAATCTATATCTTTTAATCAATGAGGATATTTTTTGTTATGGAATATTGATTCATTAATTTAATATCTATTTTGTGGAATTATTTGGAAATGCAGACACTAGTGGTGTCCTATTATAAATAGGTACTCAATTCATCGGTAGTCTCATAAGACGAAAATATTGTCCAATTAAATGGGGTTTTACCCATAATGATTAAATTGACTTGTGGATGGTCTTGATGGTAGACTTACAATGATTCATGAGATCATGTGATACAAATTATTTTAAATTACCTTCATTAATAATTTATTCATTGTTATACTTGTAATATTCACTATGATATAATCCATGGATTCAGATTGTGCTCATGTTATTGACTAAATGGATTTTTTTTCAAATCATTTACATTCCTATAATTATTATGCATTATCTTATCATGATGGAAAATATATTTATTAAATGATATATATTTCAGTTATTTATAAACCTTTCCTTGTTTAAAATGTTTCATTTGTTATTTAATCATGAAACCTTTCATTATATTTAACCCTTACTGATCATTTTAGATCTACTTTCTATTTGTACCCTTTTTCCAAGATTATGAATATGAAATGTTTGATTGAATTTAAAGATGAATTTACTTTCCTTTTTTATGTTTTATATTTGATTACTAATAAGGGTACCATGCATGTATCTAGTTCAACAATACTACTAAACATATCATCCCTTTTGGATTTGAATATTTTGTATATGCCAATGTAATAAAGTAAGTATCTGGTTCCGGTATACTATTTCATGGGTCTTTATAGTTGGTATTAGATAATATTTAGTATAATAATTTGGAACAATATTTAAAATAAACATAACCAATGTGAGAACCATGTTAATTCGTTATAGTATATAAAATATTTTACCATTGTAAGAGTTTTTATTTTATGGATGAATTCTCATGAGGATTATGGGATAAAAAAGGGGGTTCCATTATTTTATAGTAGATTCTAAACGAAGAAAATAAATCAACACCCATATACAATGTTGAAATTCCACATTGGAAAAGTCAACACAATTATTTTTGGAGATGAGAAGATCATGACTATATTATGACGAATTACTAAGGTTATGATGAAAAAAAACTCTAAACCTATGTTGGATTGTTTCAGACTATATAATCCCCTATATTCTCATGGGAATATTAATCTAGTGGTATATGATAAATGAATCAAGTCCCTTAAAAAGATATTTATGGAATTTGGATGTGATGAAAGGGAAAAGATAATACTAGTGGTATATTTTGTCGAGAGAGACATTGACCAATTGTGGTCATTGATCCATAATAATAATGAGGAATATGAAATAGAATATGCGGAATGTAAAAAATTTATAGATACATTCATCAATAAATACTTCCCTTGTGAGAAAAAAACTGAAATAAATTGAAAAGTGTTTATATTAAATTTAAAGGAAAAAGAGAAAGTTGTATAGTTTGAGGCTACCTTCACAAGACTAGCCAGAAATTATACATATTACAGAAGTGATTTATAAAAGAATATCATAATTTATTTTAAGGTAATAAGGAAGGTCACTGAAGGGAATTGGATTCTCAAGCATTTTTTATAATATAATTATATAGCACTACCTTCCATAAAAAATGAATTTTTTAACTAGAAAGTATATATTCAAAGTAAATCAAGAGAATATGATGGAATTTGAGAACCACGGTAAAGGTAAATCCCCAAGTAATAATAAGAGAATGTAGTGTTTTCAATATTTTAAAAATTATGGGGAGAATCATATGAGAAAATGTAAAAATTTCCCCAGATTGTGTAATATTTTCGGAGCAATGGGTTATTTGTCTCATGAGTGCAAGGGGAAACAAACTAATGAAATACAGTGCTTCAACTACAATGAAATGGGGAATTATTCAAACCAATGTCTCAAGCACCATGGGAATATACCACAGATGATACCAAGGGTAGATGGATAAGCTTTTGTGATCACTAGAGCTGAGGTAAAAGTACCAAATGATTTTTCATAAGGTACATTAACCTTATCCTTAAATTTATATAAGTATTTATTTGATTCAATATCAAAGAACTCATTTATAACTAAGTATTTTTTTCATGAGAATTAGATATCTCCGTTTTGATTCAATACTGGATTTATTAGTCCAAACTCTTAAGGGAATTATGATTACAATAAAGATGTGTTATCTAGTCCTGATTATGGAATGTATATGTGATTTATTTACTAATCTATTAATCATATATAGGATTTAATTTTATATAATCATCAATGTATAATGGTTTCAAAATCTGGGGCCAAAAAAATTTCAAAAAGAAAGAAAATTACAATTTTTGGGGAATATTTACAATTCTTTAGCTGTAGAGAAAAATTTCATTGCTTGATTCTTATCTATACCCACATACAGTAGCTCTACCAAATGGAATTATTAGGGTGGAAGATAAAACAACATCAAGGTATGAAGAAGGTAATATTCAAGTTGGTGATGTTCCTATTGTACAATAATACATTAATTTATTTTCATAGGAATGACCTAGAAACCCCCTATAGCGTAAATATGAATTTTATATTGATTTAAACCCTGATGAAAAACCAATATCAAAGACTCCCTATAGTATGGTCACTATGGAATTATGAAATATTAAGAAACAACTAGAGGAGTGTATTAATAAGGTATTTACCCATCCTAGTATTTATTTATGGGGACACGATATTCTCTTTATTAATAATAAATATCAATCCATGATTATTCACATTTATTATAGATAAATCAATGCAATTATGATATATAATAAGTATCCTCTAACTCATATTTGTGATTTATTTTATAAAATCAATAGAGGTTAATTTTTTTAAGGTTGAACTTCATTCTAGATATCATGAATTTCATGTAAAGAAGTAATACATTATGAAGATTTCTTTTCATAAAATGTATCAACATTTTGAGTTTATAGTAATCCCATTGGGATTGACTAATTCACCCTCGAATTTTATGGATTATATTAACATAATATTCAAAGAATAACATTGATATTTTACTATGGTTTTAAATGATGATATTTTAGAATATTCTAAAACATATGAATACCATGAGAATAACTTCTAGATTATTCATGAAAATCATAGGAGTAAAGAGTTATATGGTAATTTTTTCAAGTGTGGGATCTGGCATCAGTAAATTTATTTTCACGCTCATATTCTATCTAAGGATAGAATCTCATTTGATCCTCCAATTATAAATTCAATCCATGAATGGTATAAAATGACTAACATAACCATGGTACATAGTTCAATTGGTATATAAGGTCACTATTAGTGTTTAATTAATAATTTTTCTTGATTAGATAACCTATTAACCATGATCACATGTAAAGGGGTTAAGATCTTAGGGACAAAATAATGTGAAAAATATTTTGAATAATTGAATATAAAATTATTCAATGCTATTATTTTGACTCTACCATCCAAGATTGATGGATTTGTGATAAAATTTGATTTATTGAGAAAATGGTTAGTTTATTCCCTTATGTAAAATGATAAAGTTATTACATATGTTGCAGGGGAGTTTAGGAATCTTGAAAAAAATTATCCAACTCATGATATTGAGTTAGTATCCCTAATATTTTCTCTTAAGATATAGAGACACTATATATATACTTAACGATGTCAGATATATATGAATCATAAGATTTTTAAATTCATCTTTACACACAAATAACTTAACATGAGGCAAGGACATTGGCTCATGTTACTCAAAGATTATGATTGGTCAATATACTACCTATTAGGAAAACAATTAAGGTTTCAGAAGCATTAAGAAGGAAAGATCCTAGAAACATGACCTAAATGTTGATTAAGAAACATTCAATGCTCATATATTTTGTAATGGGGGATAAATGGAATTGGTAATGAAGGGGAAACATTACACCTTTTTCAAATGATTACTAAACCATATTTTCTAGAGTAGATAAAAAAATTATCATTCTGATAATGATAATTTTCAAAATAATATTAAATTAATTAATGATGTAATATTGGTATAATTCATATATAAGGATGGAATTTTGAAATATAGAATGTTGTTATGTGTTCCATCAATAGTTGAGCAAAATAGGGAACTATTTGATGATTCTCACTGCTCAAATTTCATTATACACCCTAGTAGTACTATGATGTATAGTGTAACACCAAAATATGTTACGGTATGTATATTTTTAAATTCTTTGATATCATAGGTTTCACACAACACCAAGAATAAACGAACATTAATATACAATTAAATATCACTATTTTAAAACTATCATTATAACATATAAGTTAAATTGGAGTGAATGAATAGTATTAAAAAATAATGAAATTTATATATTTTATATCTAATTAAATGTTTTCACATTCATTCAAGTGATTTTTTAAGCATAATATAACAATGAATCCAATTTTAGGCATTAAAAGGATATATTTTTTATTCAAAATCCAGTTTTGCCACCTTTTTATGATGCACTTGTTTTAAAACTAACATTTGACACATTTATAATTTATACTAAATAATATAAAATTTAATTTTAATAACGGAATATCAAAATTATCTTAGAGTAAAATTTTGGAATTTTTTTGTTAATATTTATTTTCCTGTGAGTAGAGAAAAATATTGATTTTTATTAAACAATCAATTTTTTTATATTAAAATATCATTTATTACTTAATTTTATTGTCACATATAAATGTGTAAATAAAATATAGGTATATTATTAATGAATTAAAATATAATATATTTACATCATGAAATAAGTAAATAAATGTTTTAGAAATAATAAATTAAGTATTAGTATTTTTGTTAAACATAAAATTTTATTCACAATTTCATAATTAAATTAATTATTAACAAAATTATTTTCATGAAATAGACTAATAAATTAATTTTGTGTATTATTTTTATAATATAATTTTATGATACTTTGATTAATTTTTGAAACTATTATAAAATGAGTTATAATTTTAAAATTAATATTTTTCATGTAAATGATTATTCTTAAAAAAATTAAAAAATTTCAAAATTAGAAACTTATTTTCATAAAATATAGTTAATTTATGAATTCTTCACATTAAAATTTTTTTAGTGTGATTTTTTTCTATTTTTCAAAAATAGTTGAATTTTTAGTGAATAAGGAAATATGGTAATTTATGGTATATATAATTTATCAGTTAAATAAACTGTTACATGACTAATCACTTATGTAAGAAAAATAATATCAAACTATAATTATTTATTTAGGGTATTTATTAATTTAAGAACCACTATTTCTTTTCTTGAGATAAAATAATATACTAATGAATAAAATAATCAAAAACCCAACATCTCCTAAACTATAAATAAAACCCCTCGCCACCTCTTCACCTAACACCTCTTAAGACTTTAAGTTTTCACAATTTATATCCAATAATCTTTCCATGAATCTTCTCTATGACTAGGTAGATTTGGTCTCAAAAAAAGTCCAAAACCAATTTCCTTAAGGAGGTTTTCATAGAGAAGAATTCAAGAGGGAAAATCATCTTTTGATTTCATTATTTTTTTCACTTTGTTTTATTTTATTATAATATCTTCATATCCTCCATAAAAACATGAATGATAACTCCAATATCTTATATATACTGTAAATTTATTATTTCAATGTAAAATCCACCATCAAGTCTCTTCTCCTCTAACTTTTATTCTATAAATGAAAACATCGTCCATGAGGTGTCGATTTACTGCCTTCATGGATAACGTGTTTTTGTTTTTCAATACCTCCTCAAAGGATAGTAATAATACCATTTAATGGTTAAAAAATATTATAATATATGTATTATAACTTATTTAGTGTTTTTGAACCATTATATATACAAAAAATTACTTAATGAAAAAAACTAGTTTTCAATGATAAAAAAATGAAAAAATAATCTAAATTGTTATCATTAACACCTTATCAAATGATTCATCTTCAAAAAAATATCCAAATTAATTATATACGCATTAAATATTAATTATGTTCTTTAATAACATATAATTTCAATTTTGGATAAATATTCCCATTTTACATGATCTTTCGTACATGTATACAGGTGAACCAATCATCAAAACCAAGGAAAAGAACACTCCAGAATAACAAAATTAATTATTATAAATCATAAAAAAGGATATAAATGAATATAATAAGTTAATTAAAAATAAATTAAATGTTAGTTATGTTGTTAAATAATTTATTAATTAATCTAATTTCATTATCCAGTTCAACAAGTACTATTGCGGAACACTTTCAGACATTAGGTGAGGGTTTTCTCATCTCACATTTATTTCTTTGAGATATGCCGTATTCCCTAAAATTTCTTATATTTAGTGTATTTATACTTCAAATTTATGTGTAATATCATGAATATCTATATCTTAATGGATTCAAATTTTTTATTTGATGATTATTGATTTTTGGGTATACAATTTGATTGATTACAAAGTGGTAAGGAATTATTCCAGAGCCTCTATTTTCCATTCAGGTTGTGATTTCTCTATCTTTACCCTAATTAAATTTATTATTCATTTTATATAATTCCTATAAATTCCATTTATATCTTCCAAAATCATTTATCTAGATCATTTAATATCTCCTTGATCAAAAAATACATGTTTTACAAGGTTCACTTCTCATTTCTTCCTAATAAGAAAGCCTGACTAAAGGGAACATCCTAATTTCTTAGTAATTTACATGTACACTCTATAATATTTTTGAAGACAAAAATATTTCTCTAAAACCACCCATTCTAATGATAAAAAATTATTATATCTTTTCTTATTTTATGTTATCAATTAATCCTTTTCCCTTCTTTAAATAATCTTTTATATTTTCCCTCAAATTGTAAAGAAGCGACCAATTTCAAAAGTTTCATTAAAAAAACTTTATACATGATTTCACTTTAGTTCGACATAATAATTAAATTGCCTATATTTTCTAGGATATAAATGTTTAAAATATTATTTTATGACAAATAAAAATGATTTTTCAAAAATAATTCTTCTTTGAAAAGTAAAATTTGGGATTTCATTCAAGAATTCCATTATGATTTTATTTGAGTATTTTCATCTTTTTCAAGACATTTTTAAAATATTTTGATTAATTAGGATTGATCATTTATGATATAATCTGCCATATTTTATTAAATTATTTATTATTAGTTTGACTATGGATGTCCTATATTGATACTATTCACCATACTACCCAAAATGGTTAATGATTTTGCTTACAAATTGGGGAAAGTTATTTACATATTGTATGTATATGTTGTTTATGATTCACTCCATTCATACAAGGAATGAATTGAACATAGTAATTAATGGGAGAGGAATGATATAGCCCATAAATTCATTGGTAGGTCTCATTAGAGAAAACATATATGGACTGCCTTGCCCGTTTATTTGTAGATATGGATTTGGATGGCGCCTTAACCATTTATTTTCTGATGTCTTGGACAAGGCCTCAACTGTATTTTTCATATTTCAATAATTATGAAATCCCTCATTATGATTTTAATAATATATAATCCATGTGATTATTAAACTATTTTAATCTCCCTGTTTATTCTTATTTCTAATGTGAGTATTTTTTGTGTCATTTAATTAGCTTTTATTTCATTCTTATTATGCTGAAGATTATGTTTAATGCCATGGATTTTTTGTTATTCACCATGCCTTGTTAATTATGTTAGATTCCACTTTATTTTTTACCTTTAATGATAATTTTATATCACCACTTACATATGTTTTATGTTTCCTCTGGATGTGAAGATGTATATTATGAATGACTTAAAGGGATAATCTACGAGTTTATGGGTGTTTCCATTGGCGTTTCTACTTTTTTCCATTAAATGTTTAATTTATGAATTATGTTTGTGTCTAGTTTTCCAAATATTTTAAACTATTAGGCCCATTGGGATAGGAAATAATTTTCATATCCCAATGCAATAAATTAAGGCATTGACTCTAGGCTACTAGGGTCAAAGAGTTTATAGTTGGTATCAAAAAAAGTTTTGTAGATACATTAGAAACACGATTTAGAAAATATATATTAGAGAACATAAAAATAATATTGATATTAAGGATAATAATAGAATAAAATACTAAAATTTTGGTAATGTATAGATAATGTGGGTCTTCTTAACAGTACATCATTGTCTGGATACAACAAGTGGATGTGGTTCTGGAAGAGAAGTACCTAGACACTAACAAGGTGCATCACGCCTAGATTCGAAGAACCTAGTACAAGACAACAGGACTTACTATGCACCATTTTTGACACTCGTGAGGGATATAATTAGGATATTTCAAATTCTCTTTATAAACCCTTATTTGGTATTTAAATGTAAACATGTCCACAATGAAACCGAGATTATGATATAGATATTATTTATTCATAAATTTTCAATTTAGGATTATGTGATTCACTAGTTTCGTGATTACATATTATGTTTTATAATTTTATGATCTAATATAGTGTTTTACATTGTTTAGAAATGGTGCCTAGTGGAGGTAGTGGGAATCGCATCAATGTACATAATCCAAAGAGTAAGAATGGTCATTTATTTGATGGGTTTAAGATAGTCTTTAGAAGGGAAGTATTAGAATAATATTAAAACTTGGAAAATTTTGTATAAAGGAAATAGTATAGAGAAGTATTTTCCTCATAAGATTATTTTGGAAAAAAGCACCATGGTACTTGAATAAAAGGAAATGAAGTTTTCTACATGTTTGGAGAGGAAGGACACCATTATTGTGATTGAAAGTTTAAGAAGTATCTTTTCAATTTATAGTGCTTAAAATGAAAGGAGATGGGAAACTACACAAATAAATGTCTCAAGATTCAAATGAGTATAGAAGAAATGAGTATAATAAATTATGGGGAAGCTTATTATGCTACAATAGATGAAGAAGAATTATAAATATGCATGTGTTTCAATTCAAGAATTATGTTTTTTTGTGTTTTATCAATTATTCTCTGATTATAATAATCATGTGATATATAAGGATTGTACTACAACCCATATTGTTTTAGGGTTTGGAAGAATTCATTTTCTCATTATGGTTTTAATGTGATCAAGGTATTATAATATTTAAAATGTGGGATTAATATATACATTATTTTTTTAATCTTATGTTATGTTTTTTTGGTAAATTTAGTGACATACCATCTAATGTTTTAGTCATTGAATGTGGACAGACATGTTTTAGATGATGCATAAGATTAACTACTTATACGATGGACAAAGTTAAACTTTGAAAATTATTATTAATTGATAACATGTGCTAACCCTATTGGTTTTAGTAATCATTTGATGGTTAAAGGAATGACTTAAAGACCATGTGATTTGTTAAAAGTACTACAGGCATTGAAAAATTCATGTTTTAACATTCATTTTTTGGTGAGAGGGATGAATTGAATATAGAACAAAGCATAACCAAATATTAGATTTTGATTATGAATTGGAATTTAATCAAGTAAGTTTATTTTCTCAAGTACTTATAGGAATTATAAAATAATCCCCCAACTCTAGGAAAATTATTTTGGAACAAAAATGTTTTCCATTTACTTTTCTTTCTAAGAAATCAAGTGACTTTTAAAAGATCACAATATTAACAGGTTTTTTATAGTTGTCTTTTTAATGACCATTTTCTATATCATTCTACATCAGAACTTGATAGTTATATTTCACTTCCATTTCCCTATTATCAATTTCCACTAATTATTTCCTACCCAAAATCATTGTTTTCTGGTGAACTTCGAATTTCCCATTCCCACTTATTAATATGATATTTTATTAATCATATTAGTGATGTGGGTTTCCTACATGGGATTTTTGATGTATCATCATTTTATTTTAAAATTAAGAGTATTAAATTTACTAAAGGATGAGATAATGTGACACCCCATGATATTATGGTATGATTATTTTTAAAATAATTTCCAGAAAAGTTTCACACAAAACCAAACTTAAACGAACAATGATATATAATTAAATATAATTATTCTAAAATTACCATAATAATCTATCCATTAAATTTGAAGAAATGAATAGTATTAAAAGATTATAAATATTATATATTATATATTTAATAAAAAAATTACATTCATCCAAATGATTTTATAGGAATAAGATATGAATGAATTTAATTTTTCTCATTAAAATTCTATTTTTCTAAAGGAATTTTTAGAGATTTCTAATGGATCGCTTATTTTAAAAATAAAATTTGACACTTTTATAAAATCTATTGAACAAAATAAACATCATTTTTAAAATTTTAATGTCAAAGTTATCTTTGTGTGAAATTTTGGTATTTATCTGAAAATATTTATTTTTTAATGAATAGAGATAATTACCGATTTTTATTAACCTATCAATTTCTTCATATTAAAACTATATTTATTTTTTGAATTAGATCTCACCTATGAATTTATATATATAATTTATTTATTCTAGGAGTGAAAATATAATATATTTATATCATTGAATGAGTAAATAAATGTTTTAATATGATAAATTAACAACTGGTATTTTTGTGAAACATTAATCTTTATTCAAAATTTTATAATTATAATATTCATTAAGAATAAAGTTTATTTCATGAGATATATTCATAAATTAATATTTTTTTAATATTATTATAAGATAATTTTATGAGTCTTTTATAAATTTTTGAAAACGTCCTAAAATCAGTTACAATTTTAAAATTTGTATTTTTATAGTAAATGATGATATTATTAAAAAATTAACAGTATCATAATATGAAAATTATATTCATAAAATTAAGTTAATTTTTGAATTCTAAACAGTTAAAAAATTTTAGGGAAATGTTTTTAAAATTTTCTAAAATAGTTGAATTTTTAGTGAATAGTGAAATATGGTAATTTAAGGTATATCTACATTATAAGTTAAATTCATTATTCCTTGAGTCATCTCTTATATAAGAACCATAATATCTAACAATAATTATATATTTATAGTATTTTTTCTTTTAAACCCCGCTATTTATTATCTCGATCCAAAATAATAAACTAATTAATAAAATAATCTAAAAACACCCCTCTCTTACACTATAAATACCACCACTCACCACCTATTCTCCTAACACCTCTTAAGACTTGAATATTATAAAATTTAAAATAAATCCCTTTCCCAATCCTATTAATTATTTCAAGGAGTTTTTGGTATCTAAAAATTACCAAAACCCATTTCCTTGAGGAAGTTCTCAAGGAGAAGAATTCAAGAGGTAAAACCCACTTTTACTTTCTTTATTTTCTTTTAAAATTATTTTATTTTCTTATACTATACTAAACCTTTCTATCCAGACATGCATGATAACTATAGTATCTTATATATACTTTAATTTTATTATTTCAAAGGAAAATCCTCCACCAAGTCTCTTTAAGTCTTACTTTTATTCTAAAAATAAAAACATCGCTCGTGAGGTGCAGATTAACCGCCCAAATGGATGACGTGTTTTTTTTTCAATTACACCTCAAAGGATGGTCATAAATACATTTTTATGGTTAAAAAATTATAATATATGTATTATATCTTATTTAATGTTTCTTATGAAATATTTATACATAAAATTAACTAATGATACAACACTAGTTTGCAGTGGTAAAAAACCTGACTAAATAATCTAAATGATTATCACAAACATCTTATCAAATAATTCATCATCTGGGAAAATAAACAAATGAATTATATATAAATTTAATACAATTTATTTTTAATTTTAAATTAAATTTTAAATTTTGGATAACTATTCCAATTTTTCATGACCTTTCATAAATGTATACTAGTGAACCAATCATGAAAACCAAGGAAAAGAACACACCTAAACAATGAAATAAAATCTTATAACTCATAAAAAAGGAAAAAATGAACATAATTAGTTTATAAAAAATAAAATAAATTTTATTTTGGTTATTAAAAAATTTATTAATGAGTCTAATTATATTTTTTAAACTTTTATATACCACTACAAAATGCTTTCAAATATGTTGTAATAGTTTCTCATCTCACGTTTATTTTTTTAGATATTCCTTATTCCCCACTATTTCTTATTTTTGGTGTATGTATAGTACCCCTTGATGTATCATATGATGAATATATTTATCTTCATTCTATTAAATGTTTGATTTTATGATTATTAATTATTTCTCATATGATTTTATTGATTACAAAGTGGTAAGGGTGTATCCTGATCCTCCATTTTTCATTTAGGTAACAAATTATCTATCTTTACCCCAATGTAATTCTTCATTATTTTCATATAATTATTCTAAATTATATTTATACATTCCATAATCATGTATCCGTATAATTAAAATTTATTTGATAGTAAATTACATGTTTTACAAGGTTCCCTTCTCAATTAATCCCAATAAGTAAACCAAACTAATGGGAAGATCCAGATTTACTAACCATTTCCAAATACACACCATATTATTATTTAAGAGACAAATATTTTATAATATCTTCCTTTTATCCTAAAAAACTATATTAGCACGTTTTTATTTTTATATAAACATCATTTATTTTTCCTTTTTAAATAATATTTTATATTTTACCTTAAATACCACTGAAGAAACCCATTTCTAATGTTTTATAAAAACAATTTTTATATTTTTTAACTTCATTTGGGTATTATAGTAAAATTTTCCTTATTTTCTATGATATACATTTTTTAAATCTGATTTTATGGAAAATACTAATTTATTTTCTAAAATAACTCTTCTTTAGAATGTAAAAACGGGGTGCCTCTTTCAAAAATTCCTCAATGATTTTTTAGAGTATTTTTAGATTTTTTAGCACCATTTTTTGAGTATTCGAATAATTAGGATTGAAATTTTATGATATCATCTACTATATTTTATCAAATGGTTTATGATCAGTTTTAATGTGGATGTTATGTCTTATACCATTCACCATACTAGTCAAAATGGTTAGTTATTATGTTTACTGATAGGGGAATTTTGTTTACATTCTGTTTGTATATGTTTTTTATGATTCACTACATTCATTTTAGGAATGAATTTTAATTTATTAGGGATATAAGGGGACCTTTATATCCCTGTTGTGCATCAATAGGCCTCATGACAAAAAAATATAAAGACTTGTACGAGGACATGATGATTTATTTTCAGATATGGATTTGGTCAGGGCACTAACCAATTATTTTCATATGTATTAGCCAAGGCCTTGAAAGTATGTTTTAGATGTCCATAATTTTTAATTACCTCATTATTATATTAATAATTGATAATCCACATGATTATTCAACTGGTATAATATTCATGATTATGTTACTTTATCATGTGATTATTTATGGTGTTATTTAATCATCTTTTTATTCATACCATATTATGATGAAGATTTTGTTTAATGGAATGTGATTTTACTTATTCACCATTTCTTATTATTTTGTTGGATTACAATTTATTTCTTACCATTACTAAGAATCTGAGCCCACCCCTTTCATATTTTTTTTCCCTAGTATGTAAAGATGTATATTATGAATGACTTGAAGAGATAATCTAAGAGTGTATGGGTGTTTCCAATAGAGTTTCTATGTTGTTAATTCCTTTCAAGATGTAATGAAACAATTAGTATTTTATTCTATTTTCCAAATATTTGAAACTAATTGTTCCTTCAGGGTGTGAATACTTTTTTATAGTACCAATGTAATAATGTAAGGAATTATCTTTTGGATACTTGGTCTAGGGTAATTATATATATAGATATAAAGAAAACAAATTGTGGGATAATGTAAAGTTTCAATTTGCTGACTATGTGACAAGATTCCTAGATTTACAACAAGTGAAAGATAAGATACATCATTCTAGAGGTGTCATAAAACCTATACCTATTTATATGTAAAAGTGGGATAAAATTACAATGGAATATGTCACATGACTACCAAAGACACATTAAAGAAATGATTCAGTATGAATTGTTTTTTATCTTCTTACAAACTCAGAAAATTTTCTAGAAATAAGATAATATTTACCTATTGATGTCCTATAAATTAAATATATTAATGATGTTTTAATAGATCATGGTGAACCTCTATCGATTTTGTTTGATCAAGTACCTATTTTAGATGATATTATTTAAGATTATTCTTATGGATCTAAATACCAAGATTTATTTGAGAATTTCATACCATCCTCAAACTAAAACATAGTTTATAAGGACTATTAAACCAATGTAATACATGTTTGGATCATGACCAATTGAATTTAATTATATATGGGATTATTATTTACCTTTTCTACTATTTTCCTACAATAATAGTTTCAATTCTAGTATTCAATTGGCTCCATATGAAGCATTATATAGAAAGAGATGTCATGCTCTAATTTTTTGCGATGAAGTTGGTGAGAGGAAGCTTATAGGCCCATAATATAGTGAGGAGAAGAAAACAATGGTAAATACTATTTGGGATCATATTAAAGTTTCTCAATATAGGAAAAAGAGTTATGTTTACAACCAGATAATGGATTTGGAATTTCAAATAGTAGATCATGCCTTTCTAAAAGTATATCCCTAGAAGGGTGTAATAAAGTTTGGTATGAAGTGGAAACTAAACCCAATGTACATCAGACCATTTGTTATTCTAGAAAGAATTGTAGTTGTATCTTACCAATTACTAATTCCATCAAGTCTCTCTAATGAGCTTTATGTGTTCCACTTATTATTTTTATGTAAGTAAATGTAAGACCAAAAACATATACTCACCTTTGAAGTAATAGAACTATAGCAAGATTTTTTTTACTATGAAGATCATATCGTGATTCTTGTCACTATCGGGAAAGTATTGAAAAGTTATATGACTCGATTGGTAAATGATCTTTAGAGAAGCCATAAAATGGAAGAAGTAATGTGGCAACCAGATGATTTTTTGAAGAATAACGAACCTCATCTATTTAGAAAGAAATATTCATGAAAAATTTTGAGGATGATATTTTTTAAGGAAGAAAGAATATATCACCAAAACATTTTATGGTATGTAACATCTTAAATAAATTCAATTTATTCAATATCGAATATTTCCTGAAACACTAAGCTTAAATGAATCATGATATACTGTTAAGTATTAACATGACTATTGGAATAGTAACGTGACAATTAGAAAGAGTAAACTTTCTGTTAGAATAATAACCTCATATATGAAAGTATAAATAAAATTTTGGTATCTCATAAATGAAAATAAGATGTATTTATATCATGGAATGAGTAAATAAATGTTTTAAAAATGATAAATTAAGTATTGGTATTTTTGAAAAATGTAATTATTTATTTAAATTTTTTTAAATGATATAATTATTTAAAATAAATTTTATTTTAATAAATTATATTCATTAATAATATAATGTTATGAGACCTTAATTAAATTTTTGAAGTGTCATAAATTCAGTTATAGTTTTAAAATCATTATTTTTCTAATAAATTGTGGTTTTAATTAAAAATAAATTTTCTCAATTTCATAAAATTATTTTCATCATATACAGTCTATATTTAAAATCTACATGTTTATTAATAGGTACGTTGAAATTTTGGGGGTTTTTTGAAATAGTTTAATTTTTTGTAAAAAGTGAAATATGATCATTTAACATTATATGTAAATAATTGAGTTAATGTGACATGAATTAAGTATGTATGAGGTATGTCACGACCCATACTCGGCGCCCGTGCCATGACTACCCCAAGCCCGCCTTCCATAGGCCAGGGGCTGGCGACAAGCACCAAAGGCGTAATTCCCGATAACTGGGAAGGCGTTGCCTTTATAAAAGTAAACAAAACACCACAGAGTGCAAGCAGAAGTAAAACACTAAGTAAAAAAGTAGTTCTAAAAAGTAAATGGGCCTGAATACAAACCCAACTGAAAGTACAGCTACAATAGAATGAAAGTACAACAGGAAAGACAAGAAGTTGGAAGAAGACATGCAGCTCCTTGATCGTCCACCACAGATCCTACCTGAAGGGTAGGTACAGATGCCCTCCTCAGCACTCCACGTCCGATCGTTCGTCCGTCTGTCTCCTCTGGGTACCGACTCATCGTGAGATATACCTCCGGGTACCGTCCAATCCTCGAACGCTCGGCCTCCATCAGCGTTGTCCGTTGTCTGCATCCAACACAATGAGGTGCGGGCATAGCCCGTGCAGGGGTGAGTATAACGATACTCAGTAGGGACCTCGAGACCCTCATGGTCT
The DNA here is from genome assembly GCA_963277665.1 of Viscum album. NCBI lineage: Eukaryota > Viridiplantae > Streptophyta > Magnoliopsida > Santalales > Viscaceae > Viscum > Viscum album. The sequence continues at coordinate 288,403,471 of OY728148.1, forward strand.
CTCTAAATACAACAAGGATAACCACAAGCATAATCTTAACAGATAACTATTACATAGGTATAAGCCCTTACTTATACCTCAGTCATCAGTAACCCATCTCAATCATGAGGAAACACAATCGTTATGAAATCAACAGATAACCTCCACTTAGATATATGCCCATACATATACCTAAGTTATCAAGTGACCCATATCAATCATGAGGTAAACACATAGGTCATAGACTCAGCTCAAACCAGGATTTTATTCACGATAATGAAACCACGGCTGCTAGAGAACTCATCCTCTGTCGAGTACAGTGGGCCAGTCGCTAAAACCAAGCGCGTCCCACTAACCTTGGACTGCTGAAGTACTCCAACTGCCAAGTACTGAGGGCATGTTGCTGCAACCAAGCGCATCCCACCATGGGTATGCTGCTACAACCAAGCGCACCCCCTCATAGCCTACAGAGGTACTCCTTCTATCGAGTACCGCGGGTCTGCCGCTATAACCAAGCACACCTCCACCGTGGGTCTGCTGCTACAACCAAGCGCATCCCACTGGGTTATCCGAATCACTCCGAGTCGATCGATCAGTAGTCGTCAAGTCTAGTCAGCTACTAGGTCTCTGAACTCTTCTAGCTCATCTCCAATAGGGTCTGATCCATGGGCTACTGGTCGATATTCCAAGTATCCCAAGACCAACGAAGAAGTCACAAAGTACTGCCTCGTCATAGGGGTCCCAAAGCAATAAACGGTGTGTCAATCGGATGCCCGGTCTGTGAGTTATTAGCCTCTTCGTCCCAGGGGCCCGGTTGGTTTCGTGTACGAGCCAACCCGAACGCATCTCAACTATACCCCGAATTCTCATAGGGTATACTCATAGGGACTGGTTCTCAATGTGATCACCAACGCCGCTGACAGTTCGTCAAACAGACGTACGGCCTGAATGTTATCAAATTTTCTGTTCTAGGGGTCCGGTTGGATTTCGGGTACAATCTTACCCAGACATTATCCAAATGCATACAAAACTCAGTCGAAGCATTTCAAAAGTTTCGTCTCATCATAAGGAATCCAACAAAGTCGACGTCACATCAATCAGACGTCTGGAGCTTGAGATATAAGTGTTTCCGATCCAAAGGCCTGGTTGGTTTTGGGTTCGAACCAACCCGGCCATACCCAAAGTTCTCTGAAACCTTGAGTGTAATATACCTAACCGACCGTCTCAATCCGAGGATCACATCGCAGCTAACTATGCGTCGTTCGGAGGTTCGTAGCCCAAGATATGGGAAAAAGACCGTAAGAGATCCGTGAATAGGGGGTTCGGGCTTGATCCGACCCGGCCTGATCCCCCTGGGTTGGCCCGAACCGGGCGACCCAACCTGGGTCTGGGTCCGGTACAATAAGGCGCAGCCCGGCCCGGCCTGGCTCGCTCGGCCTGTCCGACATGGCCAGGCGGCTCGACCGTAACGGCTGAGCGGAAGGGTGCGGGGGGGCGCGCTGCCCCCCCCCCCCCTGTGCGAAACTGCGGCCCCCAGGAGGGGGGTCGCTCCTACTGGACAGCCAGGGGTTACGACCCTCGGATCTTCTCGGAAGCCGGCCGGCCCGGTCCGGCCGGCCGGTTGCTGCCGCCGTGAGACCGCCGGGGTCTCGCTCTCAGGCTCCGTCGCGGGCGGCCAGAAGTCGGCCGCCGCTTCCTGCTCACCCGCTGCCAAAGGCAGCGACCTTCGTCAGACCGGCGTGGCACGACGATGCCGTGGCCCTACTCCGGTCGTGGCCTCTTCGACGTTCTCCAGTGCGGCGGGGCGGCGCCGCGCTTCTTCGCCCTTTCTCATAGTTTCCGCGCGGTGCAACGACACCGCCCCGCCTTACACGTACCGCAAAAAAAATCAAACAAACAAGGGGGAGGAGGGTCGGTCGTGTTCATGCGGTCCGACCTCCTCCCGTTATTGCGATAACAGGCAGCCCAATTTGAAAAGAAGAATGGCGACAGAAGAGATCATGAACAATAATAAAATAAACCCCTACATCGAAGAGAAAGTTGAACGAAGGTTCGTCGCGGAATTACACGTCGCAGAAGAAGGCGTCGCGGAAGGAGGATCGTCGCATCGCGTCGTGGAGAAAAGATTCTTCGGCGTCGTGTCGTCAATCTCCGAGGATCCAGCATTCTTGTCGACCTCCGTCGGAGTTCGGCGTTCTTCGCATTCTTCGCATTCTTCATCGAGGAAGGAGTGCTTCCAGGCTTTGAGTGATTTCTCCCCTGCTCTCTCACACAACGAACCCCTTTAATAAAATAAGACTTGTCTTATTTTATTAACACACAAGCCAAACATTTTGAAATTCAAAATTTGAATCAATCAATTAATTGATTTAATTGAAACGTTTAAACCGCCCAATTAAAAGAGGCATTTCATATTTAGTTAAACGCAAGAGTTGACTTCCATTTAATGGGGGTGCGGGTGCGTTACCTATTTAATAGAGGGTTGAGGAAGTTGAAAGGGTGGGGTTCATGTGGTTCCCACCACACAAATATCCTACCTAGTGGAGTAGGATATAGTGGGTCTCACTCCAATCACTTAGCTTAGGTTAAACAACTTTAAATAAAATAAAATTGGTTGCAGCACTTTTATTTTATTCCTTTACTTAACCCAAAAAAAGTTAAAAACCACACCCGAGCAAACGCAACTCCAGAAAAGGTGTTTCTAATCAACTACCGACGTTGTGATTCCATCGGTGTCCTCATATTTCGATTCCGAGCAATGGTTCAAAAGTTAGGAAAACCCACTCATTCGTTCACTGAACATACCCTAGCTAAACTTCAGAAAATGATTCTGGGCACACCGAGCCTCAGAATCAGGCACCGTCAGAAACTGCGTTCTTGTAAAATCCCAAAGTAAATTAAGAAAAAAAAATCATTGAAATTTCCGGGTCTTTACATTACTCCCACCTCAGGGATTTACGTCCCCATAAAGCTTTAACACAAACTAGGGGTACAAAAGCGGTACTGAGCATGCATCTGAGCCTTCCACTCCCAGGTGCTCCCCTGGAGGTTCCTGTGCTGCCAGTGAAAGTGCACCTGAGGAATTGATCGTTCACACAGGACCCGCTCCTATCGATCCTTGATCTCCACAGGAATCTCTACGCATGTCGCCCTGTCATCAACGTCCAACTCCTTGAGGTCGATGATGTGTGAAGGATCATGCACGTATCTCCTCAGCCGAGGTATGTGGATGATTTCATGCACTTGGTGCAACTGAGGTGGAAAGGTCAAGAGTTAAAATACCTCGCCTACCCTGCTGAGGACATTTAAGGGTCCGATGAAGCGTGGAGATAACTTTCCGCCTCAACCAAAACTTTATAACTCACGTCGAGGCAAGACCCATAGGAAAACGTGGTCATCATCCTCGAACTCTAGTGGTCTCCACCTCCTGGCTGTATAAGACTTCTATCGGCTCTGAGCTATCCTCATCCGCTCCTAGATGACCTGGACCTTCTCTGACGTGGCCCGGACCATCTCTAGTCCCACAAAAGCTGTTATGATTCATTCTTTGCCGATAAGAGAAATATGGTCTCATCCCCAGGATGAACCATGTTCTTTGCCTAATACAGTCAATCCGGACATGGATGATACAAATCCATACCAAGGATGGCGTCGTAAGGCCTCGACGCTACTACCAAGATATCCAACCATTACTCTTGCCTCCAAGGGTTGAGTCACACTGTCAGCATCAGTGTGGGGTCATTGGGTCTCCTACAGTAGGTACCTCAAAAGTGAGGGTCAAGTCAATGGTTTTTAAACAGGAACCTCTTAGTAACAAAAAAAAGAAGACAGGAAATTAAATTCCACAAAGAAAGGTGTATTTTATTACTGCAGCTCAAAGTACAAAGACACAAAGCATCTACAATCAAACATCCACAAATCCAGAAGCAACATGAACAAAAGTCTCCATATTTGGAGCTAGTTCTGCTCCTGTCCATCTGCTCCCGGAGCTCCATGATCGTAGGCCTCAGCTGCCTGAAGCTGAGCTCTCCCCTGTCCACCCATTCCCTGCGGTTTGGGTGGACCTCTTGGTTGTGGTTGTGGAAACACCTCGAAGCGTCATCCACCTCTAGCTGCACGGCCAGCTCCCCTCCCATGGTCTCATGCTCCTTGCGGTCCGCCTCGATCGAACCTCTGCCTCTGCCTGGGTGGTCCTTCGTTTATCTACTGATCATCTGTATGGCGTGTGAGACAGTCACGATCAATGTGACTAACCCCACTGCAGTAGTAACATTGTCCGCTCATGGTAAGTCGCTCTCCACCCCGAGTGCCTCGCATACACGATCCTGTGTCATGCGGTCGACCACCTGTAGGTCTGCTCCTCTTGGACCTCTGCGTCATCTGTCCACTGCCCGCTGCAAAAGACTCTGCCGCATGTCGGCTAGTGGTGGGTCCTTCTGCTGGAGACTGTTAAGAAAGTAAACTCTCCACTAAGAGGGCTCTCTCCAACACCCTTGTTTGTGTCAGGATGCTGTGATAAAAAAAAGAATCTCTAATCTCTCACCTAAGCCCCTGCGCGAAGGTTCGGGCCCTGAATAATGGGTCCCGTACCATATATGTGGAGTAGCGAGAGAGGTCTGTGAACCTCATTAAGTACTGTGCCACCATCCTGCTACCCTACTGTAGATGCAGCAGCTCTTGTATACGCACCTCTCGAAGGGTGGCTGGTACAAACTCTGCCCGGAATAGGCTCTCGAAGTCTGCCCATAGAAGTGTCTCCTCGTCAGGCATCTGGAGCATCAGGCTCCACCATCTGTCTGCTTCTTCCTGAAGAAGGCTGGCAGCAAGGATCACCATGAAGTTTGATGGTGTCCCAACTATCCTGAAGACTCTCACCACATCCTCCAGTCAATCCTCAGCCACCTGCGGTTCTGTCACTCCCCTAAACCTGGGTGGCCTCTGGCGCTTGAACTCGTGCAGTGCGGTCAAGCGACGTGCACACTCTGTTGTTGGGGCTAGTGGCATCAGTGGCCCAACGATTAGTAGTACCGCTGGTGCCTCCGCTGCTGCCTCAACTAAGATAGGGCCATGTACTGAGGCCACGTTGCTTGGAGGTCTGTCAGTACGTACAACTCTCGGGGCTCTAGCTGGTCGTCCACGGGGAGGAATCCTGAAAGAAACAAACATGACACGGTCAAATGATTTATACCTAGTGAGATGACCTGGTTTGAACTGACTTTTAAAACTTTTGGAAACACACACGCAATCAATTTTTTCGTGCACAAAGTCAGAAATTAGTTTTCAAGATCATGGTGTATGGATACGTCGGTCGCCCGCACCAATACTGGACTCCCTGAACTGAAAACCACACTTGGTACCCTTAACACTATTTCTTCACAGAAAGAAAATATCCGAGTTATATGTTCTGTGGTAGAACCGACTCCTTTGATACCAATTTTTCACGACCCATCCTCAGGGCTCGTGCCGTGACTACCCCAAGCCCACCTTCCATATGCCAGGGGCTGGCGACTAGCACCAAAGGTGTAATTCCTGATAACTGGGAAGTTTTTTCCTTTATAAAAGTAAAACAAACACCACAAAGGTCAAGCGGAAGTAAAAAACTAAGTACAAAAGTAGTGCTGAAAAGAGAATGGGCCCGAATTAAAACCCTATTGAAAGTAAAGCTACAACAGAACGAAAGTACAACAGAAAAGACAAGAAGCTGGAAGAAGACACGCAGATCCTGGATCATCCACCACGGATCCTACCTGAAGGGTAGGTGCAGATGCCCTCTTTAGCACTCCACGTCCGATCGTCTGTCCGTCTATCTTTTCCGGGTACCGACTCATCGTGAGATCTACCTTTGGGTATCGTCCAGTCCTCGAACGCTCGGCCTCCGTCAGCGATGTCTGTCGTCTGCATCCAACACAACGAGGTGTGGGCATAGCCCATGCAGGTGTGAGTATAACGATACTCAGTAGGGACCCCGAGACCCTCAAGGTATCTCAAAATCCAACAAGTATAACCACAAGAAGAATCTTAACAGATAACTCTTACTTAGGTAAAATCCCTTACTTACACCTAAGTCATTAGTAACCCATCTCAATCATGAGGAAACACAATCGTTATGAAATCAAAGGATAACCTCTACTTAGATATATGCCCATACATATACCTAAGTTATCAAGGTACCCATCTCAATCATGAGGTAAGCACATAGGTTATAGACTCAGCTTGTCACGACCTGTCCTTGGGGCCCATGCCGTGACTACCCCAAGCCCACCTTCCATAGGCCAGAGGCTGGAGACTAGCACCAAAGGCGTAATTCCTGATCACTGGGAACTCATTGCCTTTATAAAAGTAAACAAAACACCACAGATTTCAAGCTAAATTAAAACACTAAGTACAAAAGTAGTGCTGAAATGTAAATGGGCCCGAATACAAACCCAACTGAAAGTACAGCTACAACAGAAAGAAAATACAACAGAAAAGAAAATCAGCTAGAAGAAGATACGCGACTCCTTGATCATCCACCATGGATCCTACCTAAAGGGTAGGTACAGATGCCGTCCTTAGCACTCCACATCCAATCGTCCATCCTTCTGTCTCCTCCGGGTACCGACTCGTCGTGAGATCTACCTCCGGGTACCGTCCAGTCCTCGAATGCTTAGCCTCTGTCAGCGCTGTCCGTCGTCTACATCCAACACAACGAGGTGTGGGCATATACCGTGTAGGGGTGAGTATATCAATACCCAGTAGGGACCCCTAGACCCTCAAGGTCTCTCTAAATCCAACAATAATAACCACAAGCAGAATCTCAACAGATTACTCTTACTTAGGTATAAGACCTTACTTATACCTAAGTCATCAGTAACCCATCTCAATCATGAGGAAACACAATCGTTATGAAATCAATGGATAACCTATACTTATATATATGCCCATACATATACCTAATTTATCTAGTGACCCATCTCAATCATGAGGTAAACACATAGGTCATAGACTCAGCTCAAACCATGATTTTATTCACGATAACGAAACCACAGCTTCTAGAGAACTCCTCCTCTGTCGAGTACAGTGGGCATGCCGCTACAACCAAGCGCGTCCCACTAACCTTGGACTGCTGAAGTACTCCACCTTCTGAGTACTGTGGGTCTTGCCGCTGCAACTAAGCGCATCCCACCATGGGTATGCCGCTACAACCAACCGCACCCACTCATAGCCTACAGAGGTACTCCTTCTATCAAGTACCACGGGTCTGCCGCTACAACCAAACACACCTCCGCCGTGGGTCTGTAGCTACAACCAAGCTCACCCCACTGGGCTATCTGAATCACTCCGATTCGATCGATCAGTAGCCGTCAAGTCTCAGTCAACTACTAGGACTCTTCACTCTGCTAGCTCGTCTCCGGGAGTGTCTTTTCCACGATCTACTGGTCGATACTCCAAGTATCACAAGTCCCACTAAGAAGTTTTAAAAAGGACCACCTCGTCATAGGGGTCTCAAAGCAACAGACAGTGCATCAATCGGACGTCCGGTCTGTGAGCTATTAGACTTTTCGTCTAAGGGGTCCGGTTGGTTTCGTGTATGAGCCAACCCGACTGCATCTCAATTGTACCCCGAATTCTCATAGGGTATACTCATAGGGACTATTTCCCAATGTGATCACCAACGCCGCTGACGGTTTGTCAAACAGACATCCGGTCTGAAAGTTATCAGCTTTTCTGTTCCAGGGGCCCGGTTGGATTTCGGGTACAGTCCAACCTGGACAATATCCAACTCCATTCAAAACTCAGGAGAAGCATGCCAAAAGTTTTGTCTCATAAATAGGAATCCAAAAAAGTTGACGGAACATCAATCGGACATCCGGAACTCGAGATATAAGTGTTTCCGCTCTAAGGGACCGGTTGGTTTCGTGTTCGAACCAACCTGGCTGTTCCCAAAGTTCTCTAAAACCTTGAGTGTAATATACCGAAACGGCCGTCTCGATCCGAGGATCGCATAGCATCTAACGGTGTGTCAATCGGAGATCTGTAGCCCAAGATATGGGCAAACGACTATAAAAGGTCCACAAATAGGGGGTTTGGGCCCGGTCCAACCCTGCCCGATACCCCCTGGGTCGGACCGAACCGGGCAACCCGACCCGGGTCTGGGTCCGGTCCAATAGGGCGCAACCTGGCCCAGCCTAGCTCACTCAGCCTGGTCGGCGTGGCCAGGCGGCTCGGCCGTAACGGCCTAGCGGAAGGGTGCGGATGGCGCGCTGCCCCCCCCCCCTTTGCGAAACCACGGCCCCCATGAGGGGGGCCGCTCCTGGTGGCCAGCCGGGGGTTATGACCCCCGGCTCTTCTCGGAAGCCGGCCGGCCCGGTCCGGCCAGCCGGTTGCTGCCGCCGCGGGACCGTCGGGGTCCCGCTCTCCTGCTCCGGTCACGGCCTCTTCGACGTTCTCCAGCGTGGGGCCGCGGCTTGTTCGATTTCAACGGTGCGGCGCGACAGGTCCACGCTTCTTCTCCCTTTATCATAGTTTTCGGGCGGTGCAACGGCACCGCGCTTCCATACACGTGCCGCAACAAATTCAAACAAACAAGGGGGAGGAGGGTCGGCCGTGTTCGTGCGGTCCAACCTCCTCCCGTTATTGCGATAATAGGCGGCCCAATTTGAAAAGAAGAATGGCGACAGAAGAGATCATGAACAACAATAAAATAAACCCCTACCTCGAAGAGAAAGTTGAATGAAGGTTCGTCGCGGAATTGCACGTCGCGGAAGAAGGTGTCGTGGAAGGAGGATCGTCGCATCGCGGAGAAAAGATTTTTCGGCGTCACGTCGTCGATCTCCGAGGATCCGGAGTTCTTGTCTACCTTCATCGGAGGTTGGCGTTCTTCACGTTCTTCATCAAGGAAGGAGTGCTTCCAGGCTTTGAGTGATTTCTCCCCAGCCCTCTCGCACAATGAACCCCTTTAATAAAATAAGACTTGCCTTATTTTATTAACACATAAGACAAACATTTTGAAATTCAAAATTTGAATCAATCAATTGATTGATTTAATTGAAACGTTTAAACCACCCAATTAAAAGAGGCGTTTCATATTTAGTTAAACACAAGATTTGACTTCCATTTAATGGGGGTGTGGGTGTGTTACCTATTTAATAGGGGTTGAGGAATTTTAAAGGGTGGGGTTCGTATGGGCCCCACCCCACAAATATCCTACCTAGTGGAGTAGGATATAGTGGGTCCCACTCCAACCACTTATCTTAGGTTACACAACTTTAAATAAAATAAAATTGGTTGCACCACTTTTATTTTATTCCTTTACTTAACCCAAAGAAAATTAAAAACCACACCCGAGCAAACGCAACTCCAAAAAAGGTGTTTCTAAGCAATTACCGGTGCTGCGATTCCATCGGTGTCCTCAGATTTTGATTCCAACCACCGGTTCAAAAGTTAGGAAAACTCACTCGTTCGTTCACTGAACGTACCCGAGCTAAACTTTGAAAAATGATTCTGGGCACACCGGGCCTCAGAATCAGGAGCTGTCAAAAACTGTGTTCTTGTAAAATCCCAAAGAAAATTAAGAAAAAAAATTCCTTGAAATTTCCTGGTCTTTACAAGGTATGAAATAATTATTTATAGATTACATGATCTAGTTACATCACTTAGTCATATTAATCAATTTTTTTGATATTATTGACCCAAAATAATAAACAAATGAACAATATAATCAAAAACACCCATCTCCTATTCCTATAAATACAACAACTTTCCACTATTTATCCTCACACCATGAAAGACAATATGAATGAATAAATTATTATCAATTCCAATATCAATACTCTTCCCCAAGTTCATTAACTTCTTTCCTTATCAAAAGACCAAATCCAAGTGTCTTAAGGGGGTTCCCAATGAGATGATATTAAAGTGGTAAAATCCTCCTTCTTTAACTTTTAATTTATTTTGTTTTTTTATCCTCTCCTCACTAAACCTATAGAATGTATCATGGTAACTCCAATATGATAAATATAAATTAAATATATTGTGTTAATTAAATATTAATCATCAAATCATATTTATTATCCTTTTAATTTTAAAAACTAAAACATCGTTCATGATGTGTCGATTCACCACCTTTATGAACGTTGAGTTATCATTTTCCTTTACCGCCTCCAATGATAGAAATAAAACCATTTTTATTTTTAAATAATATTATATTATGTGTATTAAAACTTATTTAATTGTATGGAACTAGTATATAAATATAATATTAAATAAAATGATAATAGTTTGTGATGGTCATAAAAACCCCCAAAATAATCTAATAATTTTTCATTAATTTTTTATCCAATGAATCATCCTCATATAAAAATATTATAAATTTGTCTATTTAAATTTCTACAAGTGAATTAATTTAATATAATTTCACATATGAATAATTATTTCAATTTTAAAATAACTTCCATAAATATACATAGGTAAACAGATCATGAAACTTTGAAAAAAACGCTCTCGAAATAATGAAATAAAACCTTACCACTAATGGAAATGGTGATAAATTAAATTAATAAATATATAACAAATAAAATATATGTTGAATAGGTTCTAAATGAATTAATTAATTTATAAAATTTAATTATCCCTTCTATTATGTGTAAATGAAGAATGCTTTCGTACATAAGTATGTGGTTTATACACTCACTTTTTATTTCCATGAGAAATATTTATTATTAATAACTAATTAATTTATGTTTGTTTATATACTACCTTTTTTATATTTTATTTCATAAATATCATTATATTCATTTTAATAAATGATTCATTTTATAATTATTACATTTACGGGGTATATGGTTCGAATGATTACAAAGTGGTAAGGGTTTTTCGTCTCACATTTATTTTTGTGAGATATTCCTTTTTCACCACCCATTTATTGTGTGTAGTTTATGTGTGCATACCTTTAAAATATAATATAAATAATATATTTCTATCCATGGTATTAAATTTGATAATAGTATGATTATTAATTTTATGGAGCATACAACTCAACTGACTATATAAGGGTATTGAATTTCATAGCTCAATTTTAATTCATTTTGTTAAACTTATATTTCTTTGATTAGGTCATGTTAAGGTAATGTGTAAAATGATTTTTTATTATATTATGTTTTACTAATACATTTTTATCTTTATTTATAATTAATAAAAATAATCTATTCATTTTATTAATGATATGGTCTTTCTAAGGTACTTCAGCTTAATTATCTTTTTTTGAGGAATAATTTTGATGTTATACACCTATTTCCCTTTCTATGGTCTATATACCTCCCCTTTTTATTTATTATAACCTTTAAATGAATATTATATTAAATATACATATTTTCTATATCAAGGATATGATTATTTTCTAAGGCATATTATAATTTTTATATGGTTTTTATTTTGAATGTAATTTGATTAAGTTGAAAAATAATATTGAGTATGTATAATTTACTCAATATGGATATTTTTTATAATGAATATTGATTCATGAATTAATTTCATATTTTAGGAATGGTTTTTACATGAAAAAATGGGTGGTCCCTGGTTATAGATAGCCCCTAAATATTGAGAAATTAAATGGGGTTTTACCTATAATGGTTAAAATTTCTTGTGAAAGGTCATGTGTGTTGAGGTACCATCATTCCTGAGATCATGTCATGAAAATTATTAATAATTTCCTTCATTATTATTTTATTCATTATTATCCATGTGATTTTCACTATGAAATTATCTATGCATTCCAATTGTTATCAAGTTATTGATTAAATTCCATTCCTTTACCATATTATAAATTTACATAATCATTACATCTTATCCTCTAATGATTGAATTTTTTGTTTATTAAATGGAATATACTTCTGTTATTTATATACCATTCTGGGTTGATTATGTCTCAATTATTATCGACTCATGAAACCTTCCATAGTATTTAACTCTTATGAAGCATTTTATCTCACCATTTTATTTGGACTCATTTTCCAAGGTTATAAAGATGAAATGATTGAATGAGTTCATGGATGATATTAATTTCATTTTTTATATTTTATATTTATTTTAAATGTAATAAGGGTACAATGTATGTATCTAGTTCATCAATACTAATAAACTGATTGGTCCTTTGGGATTTGAATCTTGTATATATGTTAATGTAATAATTTAAGGCTCCAACTCCAGGATATCAAGGTCTGGTTAATCCTAGTATTTTTTCTTTGAAAAATGGGTATATTCTCCCCATTTAATATATTAGACCCTCACTTTTATTCGGCAGCCTCTGACGTATGGTGAGAAATTATTAAGGTCATGTGGGAAATTGACTTGGGGAACTTGTATATGGAATCAGGGTCATGACATTACAGAAAAATATTTCTTATGAATGAAATATTTTACAAAAATTCAAGTGATTATCCACAATAAATTAATTAATAAATTTTAAATAATTTGTTCTTATATATAGTTAATGAATTTTTTAATAGTAATTATACCATACAATTTCACAACTTTTTATAATGTTCATATAATAATATTTATGGGTTTTTTTAATCTTAGTGGTATATATTGTACACTATATTGAACATAGTGTTCTTTTAAAACCTAGTGATGTTGCAATTTTTTTAAACACCAATAATATTTATATAAATAAAATTTCAATTGGGTTGTGAATAAACCCATAAAAATAACTTCTTCTAAATGCAATATTTATTTAGTGTTATCATGGGGAGACTATGAAATATGTTCCATGTAAGAATTAGAGTATAATAAAGGAAGTTAAAATAATAATTAAATAATAATAAACCATTAACCATCATTGTTGTATAAAATACTATAAACCTTCCCATGTAATAACAATATGTAATGTCATTTATATAAACCAAAATACACTTATGCTCTAATGTATAAGCTAAATCAATTAAAATAAAAGAATTAACAAGAATCCATCCCAGACCCTGTAATCCAGGTCTATATCCACTTGATAACATGATCAGCTTACAGCCATAAGGTTCGATCCTTTCACTGGATCCCTGACCATGAGATAGAGAAGTGGACTAAAATGAATATAAATGGTGTGAGTACATAAATCTATAGGAAACCATCAATTTTTTTTAAAATTAGTGCATAAGGTATGTAGGTCAATTCTATGTAAGTAAAGAGAACAAATGTAAATTGAAATTATATAACACAAACATAGAACACATTTTAGGTCCTCAGAGGAAGGCTCAAACAATTTTTACACCATATAGAAATCAAATTTAATATGTATCCTAAGACATTCCCATTGATGGGATCATCTGAAAACATAGTTCATATATCCCCTGTGATGGGATTGTCCTATGTTTGTAGACTAATATTTTTTTATATCCCACTCAAGATTTATTCCATGAGGATTAACCATAATTCTCAACAAAAAATTCTAGAAAAACAAAACATGTCTAAAATACATGATAAAAAATCAAGATAAAACATTAAACGAAATCATGAAATTATCATAATCATTATAATCTACATTCAAGAAACCTAAATACATGTTAATATTCATGTGATAAGGCATTAAAATAGGTCTCATGGGGATACACATTAGTGCTATAAATCCTAAGAAAATCTATAAAATACACACTTTAAAGTCATGGTCATCATACCATACATTCATGAGGATTTAGATACAAGGTTCAGTGTTTTAGTCAAAAAGCACAATAGGATCTTGAACCATTCAAGCATCAAAATAATTTAATAATATATAGTATTATTTATAACAAAACAAAAACTAAATTTACATTAAGGGAAAACTTATCTGAGATTATCTTATTCTAACAATGATCTCGGTCCAACAGTCGTCCTCTAATTTCCCCAAAACCACACTTACAGAACAAGAGTTAAAAATTGAATCATTACATTTCTAGACTTGATATCGATTAATGTGAGACAATTTTATCTATACCAAACATAAAACATCTAATGTAAATATTTCATCACTTAGATACATAAAGAACATTTTAGGGTTATCAGTTTTAGTGAATTATTAAAAAATATATCAATAAGGAAATTCCAAAAAAGAACCCACTTTTCCGACAAAATAATTTCTTTATAAATACACTATTTTTTCACTCATGGAAACATCCTTAACTTGAAATATAGTATTATTAAATTTTCTCTATATTCTTAAACCATTTTAAAAACATTTTAAACATTCTGATGATCTAAAAAACATAAATAGAGGGAATAAATTAAGAAAAGTGTTAGTCTAATGAATAAAAATAAATCAAAAAAAATATTTATCCTTAAAATTTTATTCTTTGATACTATGAAATAAATTATTACTTTGCTATAATCACACATATTTAGAAAAAATAAAATGTTAAAATCAATATAAAGAAAATGAAAAACCTTGTTAGAAACATTGAGGATCATATTCAATGTTAAATTTATACATTTGTCATAAATAACTAGATCCCAGTGAAATTAAAATTAGAAACCTACCTTGTTAAGTACCTTATTCATCCCATTGATTACTAGAAATCATACCCAACTCAATAGAGAAAATAATGGGGCTCATCCATTGTATAAGTTCAATTGGTGTCACCCATCATTTTCTATAATTATAACTTACCATATAATCAATAAAAAAATTATGAATATACAATTTCTTTATTAAACCATTGAAAACTCTTTTGAAACCATATGGAAAACATTTATGAATATAAAATAATCATTTAATTTTGAAAACAAATTTTTTTTAAAAAAATTTTGAAAAATAAAAGAGAATGGGTGTTTTTTATTGATATAAATAAAAAATATTTTTAAGGTTGTATAATATCAAATAAGGGTTATGGAATTATGAAATCTATTGACACTTTATACATTAAAATAAAAAATTTATTTTTCATTTTTAATTAAAGTAAAAATATCATCAAATATATGTAAAAAGAATCATTTTGAATGTTTTTGAAAAATATATAAAAGAAATTTATTATTACCCTTATAATTAATTTATTACCATATTAATTAATATAAAAATTATTTTTAAGAATATGGTCATGGAAGGAAGAATCTTTTGAAAATAAATTATTAAAAAATTTAAAATGTGGTTTGAAGATAATGAGACATATACCTCAGGTCAGAATCACTACATATATTCTGTATCAACCTAAATAATAAACATTTTTTAATTTGAAAAATTAATTATAAAATTGTTCAAATTTATTAATTATCTTAATTTATTTATTAACATTTTATATATAGTTACATAATCAATTGAGTTCATGCAAGACGTCTAGATGATATTCTAATCATATATCTGAAATGACATTAGTTGGTTTATTATATTCAAATAGATAGTTTTTCATAATATATAGAATTATAATAATAAAATTAATATAATTTTTATATTTAAAATATAAATTTAAAACCTACCATGAATGATGGTTATGAAATATGATCTTTGTTATATTCATGGAGGGGGAAGACTATACATATGCATAAGTAACATGACTGTTTTTCTATAATCGTGATGAAAAGAAGGTAAGTATTAACTAAATAATAAAAAATTATCACTATATCATAAATACAATATCCCCACTATAAATAAATATGTATATATATATATATATATTACATGGGAAGTGGTGGTGAAAATTGAATCACATTTTTTAATGAATGTGGGAGATCACATGTCCCGAAAAATGTCGTTATCATTTTTTCATTCATGGAAATGTAAAAAATAATTTTATATTTAATATTTCATGAATGATAAATATTCCTTTAATGTAATATATCTAAATTAAATCCATCATTAAAAATATCCATGAAATGTGGTGATAGAAAATGAATTACATCAGTTCACAATTCAGCAGTCATCTATACACATGAACGACAGTTTCATCCCCCATATGATGGAATACGACAAAGATATAGGTTTATATATTAACTTAATAAAATATAATTATATTTAATATATTTTTGTTTTCATTTAATAATTTTTTTAATAATATTATAATGATCTAGATGATGAAATAAAACTAAAACACTCTGTTAAATCTATACTCTTCTTCAGGAAACCTCTCTTTATTTACCTCAAAACCCCATAGGGATTTTATTCTTCCAATCCTATGCATTATAAAATGTGGGTAGGTTGTTATTAAGATATTTGACTAAGTATTGGATAAAAAATGGTTCTTATGTTTGATGAAATGAGTGTATGAGGTTCCCTTTTATAAGTGAGTGGTGGCGTACTCTTGGAATTATATAATACATTAAATTATCATAAATTAATTTTCATTGAAACAAGTATCCATAATGATATAATTATAATAAAAATTGATTATTGGAATAATTCATCACATTTAATTAAATTTTTTCATGTTTATACTATGTTATTACCCCAATCTCTTTTCTTAATCCCTCTAAACCCTTCCAAAAATTATCAAGACATCAAAGATTCTTGCATTTTAGGGGTTAATAAAGGTATGATAAAAGGTATAATGACTCATAAATAGACCATGGATGATATTTTAAACCATATCACATTCACATTTCCAAATATTTTTCAATTTTAATTCTATTAATAAAATATAATTTATTATTAAAAACATTAATTTCATTTATGGAAATACATGAAATATTATAATATAATATGTTTCTAACTATAGGAAAATTATTTGAAATTATCTTAGAATAGAATATAAGGATTTAAATTTCATACTATAATAATCCATTAAAATTTTTATTGGTTTTGATATCATTTTAAACCTCATCACACAGTTTAGCCTCTTGGTTAACCAATTTTACTCTTACTAGTTGTAATAATTTTATCAATATTAAATGGATATAATTCAGCATATTAGATTAAAATGGGATGATAAATTTTTTAAGGATAAAATTTTAGAACATTTTACATCTTAATTTTTCAATTTGAATATTTTTTGTGATTTTTAAATAATTTAATAATATATTTTTTAACATAAAATTATAATAATGTCATTATAAGAACAATTCAAAAAATATTAAAATGAAAATAAAATGAAATATTAAGTACACTATTAACCCTTAAAAAAACTCAAATATATTATATTTATCATCAATATTCATGGTAATCTTAAAATCACTCAAAATGTATAACATTTGTTCTTTTATTTATTTACTTGATTTATCTACTACTTGAACAAACACTGTGTTGTCATTGCATAAAATTTAAAGATAAATATATCATCATCAAAATTATAAATAAATTTAACCCCAAAGAAAATAAATTATCTTCTAAAAAAATTTATAATTTAATATTTGTGGTTTTAATCACTATAAAAAAATTAGATAATAATCGAAAGAGTGTGACATTTTTTAATCTTATATTATTAAAATTATATAAATGTTATTATCAAGGGAAAAATGGATCAAAAATTACATATATTAGAATTTTGTATTTATATGATCAAATATATCCCATACAATGGAATTATGTGTATGTTGCAAGGAATTTTATGCCTTATATCATGGCTTTAACCATGATTTAATGCATTTTACCACTACCAAGGTGACTAATATTTTCCATAGTTATTTTTCATAGTGATAAAAAGGGATCCATTTAAAAAAATTCTTTATAATAAGATAATTTTAATAAATTATTCAATATGTAATTTATATATTTAAAATTAATTAATTAAAAATTAAAACACAAAGTGCAATGGAAAATAATTTTTATGAAAATGTGTTTTCTAAGACCAAAGTTGTACATATACCAAAATTTGGAATAAATATTATTATAATGTAATTAACTACATTATTTATAAATAAATCATTCTAATTTTACTTGTATTATAAATTAAATTAAAAATATGACCTTTAAAAAATAAATTATTTTGTTTTTCACTATTCATTGAAAAAAAATAGAAAAATATCACCCTTATCTAATTTTGATATTCTGATTTAAAAAATTATATACCTTATACCAAATAAAATATCATAATTTTTCATAAATTTATTATATTATTCTATTGAAAAAATACATAAAAATATTTTTTAAGACATATTTTTGAGTCATAAATTAACATTACTTTAAAGTGAGTGGTTAGGTACTAAGAATTTATCAATAATATTTTTTAGTAAGACTATAATATATATATGTGTGTGTGAGTGTATCATAATTAATTTGATAATATTTATAACTTCCAAATTAATAGACATGTTTTAGATAAAAAATTTAAAGATCAATATTTTATTTTTTTCTTTTTCTTTAGTTTCCTGGGTTGTATACACTATCAAGTGTATTTTTTTTAAAAACTCAAGATATTACGTTATCCCCCATTTTAATAAATTTCAACCTTGAAAATTTAATTTGATCTCATTAATAAAGGAGTTGAAATTTGAAAATACATTTTTTGGAAACCCATATTGTATATAGGGATAATAAAACATTCTATTACAAAGTGGGAATAATAAATATGAAGTTCAAATAGAATAACAAATAACATTGTTTTCAAATAAGAGAGTATTAGTCGGATGTGAAAACATATAAATGGGGAAAAAATTTAATATCCAAATAATGATAGTGAGTGACATAGATCATTATTTAGATTAAATTGAAAGATCCTTAAATAGTTAATGACCCCAAATCCATAATCTATAAGGATGTGAGAAAATACCATCAATTCATCATTAATGAAGGTAATCAGATAATTGTTTTTTATTTTAGAACCTTTCCCTAGAGTTAAATATTTTTTTATAATATATACATAGAACGTATGGAAATATATATCTTTAACATGTATAATTTAATCTCTTAATTTGTTTCTAGCACTATCACATCTTCTGATCCAAACATTGGGTATTCAAGATAAAATTTTCCTTCCATAAGAACTAAAATAAAAATTTTAAGGATCACATAATTCCAAAAAAGGATAAAAATCTATTCATGTTTCCATCATAAATTAAAAAACTAAAAAATATTTATCACACGTTATGGTAATTCCAAAAACAATAATCCACCATAATAATAAATACAGAATTAATTTAAAAATATTTCAAAGTTATACATAGATTATTTGATAATTTACTGAACTAAAAATCATTCAATATGTTTCCAAACATGTTCAAAACCATAATTTCATAAGTATTATATCACATAGACTTTCAGTATTAATTTAATATTTCTCTATAATTAACATTAAAATCATATACAAAAAAATGAATATGAATTAATCATATGATATCTATGGTATTCTAATAATTTATAAAAATAACCTTAGATAAAATAAATCCATTTTAAAATCAAATTTTCTTTGAAATGATAATTCAGTATTTTTTCCTCTAATAAAATTCAATATTTATTTATTTAGCTTAATAATATATGGTCCCGAAAATAGTGTAATTCTTCTAAAATAACATTTATCACATAATCACCAAAACAATTTTCAATCCCTAAAATATCAACAAAGTATACGATCCGAAAATATAAATACCCATAATTACCTCATCATTTAATAAAATCAAACCCTATAGGTTTTCAAAAAAAATATACTTATATTCCAAAAATTTAATGTTATTATTCAAAAAATCAATTTTTCACTAAATCCCACATGATATTGATGTGTTTTGTTAACATAAATGTCTCCCAAAATACCCTTAATCATTACATATGTCCATTACATAAAAAATCTAAATGAGTGTCTAAGGATTTGAACATTTGAGAATATGTAAACATATAAATATATGATTGTATTCATAACTATTTAGTTAACCTCTCATTAAATAATTATAGTCTCAAATTCATATAAACCCTTCTCTCATAAAAAATTTAAATTCGTAGAACGTTTACTCCTATATCTAGTTTGAAAACATAATCTTTACATTTTTATCACTATTAATGATAAATTTGACAAATTTTTTTCATAAAAAACAACACCAAAAGTAAAAATTTTATCACTTACAAACCACAGTATATTTTTTCTTTTATATATTTTGATAATTAGAACAAACTTTTTCCTAGTTTACATTTTTACACTGTATCTATTTTTCATAAAAAATATATATATAGTCTCTATAAAGGCGTGATTTTTATGCTTAAGGTATCTTCCATATCTATAATCATGATATTATTATTCATTCTACTCATTCTTGAAACTGATAAAAAAAATAAAACAATTTGGATTAGCACAAAAATCTCAGTAGGGTATATAAAATAATGAGTTCTATTACTCTAAAAAAACATGAAAACCAATAAAAATTTTAACTTTAATATAATATTCATTGATCATATGAGTTAAAACATAACCTCATTAAAACAAACACTTTACAGTGAATTTTTTAAAACACATAGTAATCATATAGAAACACTTTTAGGAAACTTATATCATAATATTCACAACCCATCTTATTAAAGTGTAAAAACTAGATCATAGATAGATCCTTGCATAAACTAACCGGGATGATGCCCACCTTTTTGGATTTGATGTTAGGGAGAAATACCCAATTCATTGGATAGAAATAATTGATCTCACCCATCTAAAAATTTGTTTCAGGATCAACCATCATGATATATAATTTTCATGTTTCATATCTTTAATAACAAATTCTAAAATCACAATTTCATCCTAAAACCCTAGAAAAATATTTTTTTAATGTGAAAAACATTTTCAGATATAAAAATACAATTTCCTTATAAAACAAAATTTTTAAACAAATAGGTAAAAAAAATGAAAATATGGTTTTTCTATGATGAATACATGAAATTTACTAATGGAATCTAAACATAAAATAATTCTTATAGTGTCCGAAAAATTGTCTGACATCATATATGTTAAAATACAACAGGACTTTTTTATTTTTTAAAATAATGATAAATTGTTCAATTTAAATTAGATAAAATAAATTCATTTTTAAAACAACATAAATTGATGTCATAATAGACATATAATTTCATTTTAAATGCACTTATCTCCCTATAAATACATAAAAAATACTATTATGAGTATGGAAATGGATAAAAAAGTTTTCAAAATAAATCATTAAAACAATTAAAATGTTGTTTTGAGATGAAGCATCCCATACATTGAGTCTAACTCATAATATACATTTTTATCAACTTGATTAATATATAATTGATATTTATTTACATTCATAATAAAATTATTCTTGTTTATCATTCATTTTATTTTATATATTACCGTGCCATATTTGATTTCATAATCAATTATGTTTACATTAGAAATTTTGACGATGTTCAGATCATATGTCCATAATGACTTTTTTAGGTTGAATATGGTCAAATAGGTAATTATTCTATAATATTCATAATAATAACCATGAAATAATTATCATTTTTATAAATAAATTATAATTTTTCAACTATCCTTATAATATTGTTCTTAAAAATGAACTAAGTTATAATCATGGAGATTGTAGGTTGTATGAATGAATGAGTAATATATCAATTATTCAAGGATAATAATGGAAATAAGTTGGGTATTATTTATTCATTAAATAATTATAATTATACAATAAATATAATATAATATATTTATATAAAACTATAAATATCATCCATGTGAAGTGGCGATGAATAACGAATCACATTGCTTTGTGGAGGTGTTAGTCCACTTGAACATATGAATGACATTATCATTTCTAAATTTATTGAATGGTAAGAGGGTACATGATATTTTATCTTTATATAACAAAATATAATATGTGAATATAAATTAAACATTCGGTTAAAATCTATACCTCTTCTCGGAAAACCTCCTTTGAAGAACAGCTGAAGGCCTCTATGATTTTTATTATTCCTAATATAAGAGTACAAGACTATGAATAGTTATGTTAGGAAGGTATTCATTTATTAATTTTATAAAACAAATGGTAATTTAATTTTGAAGAATAAAGGAGAGGATTTTCCCTTTTAGAAGTTAGGGGAAGGTCATCATTAAATTACATAAATTATTAAATCAAGACATATAATTTTCCAATGAAAAAAGGATGAAAAAACAAATAATATGAATATATAATTAAAAAGGGTTGAAATCATCTCATCCAATATAACTCAGACATGTTTATAAAATTTTAAATCCTTCTCACTTGGTTTTAACCCCAAGATAACCCTTTGGAAAAATAACGTGATATTAATCTGTTTTAATGTTTAGAGGTCAAGAAATTTACAATAAAGGATAAATGATCCAAAATTAGAACATGTATGATAGTAGAAACAACAACAAAAATAAATTTGATGAATATATATAGTTTATCAATATTAAATCATTTAATAAAATCTTATTTATTATAAAATACAATTAATTATATTTCTGAAAATATATGAAATATTATAATATAAAATTTGTCTCATTCATGTAAAATAGTTATAAAAAGACATGTATTTAGTGATATGGATGGTATTTTCATCAAATAACTTCCCAATTAGATCTTGATACGTTTTTATATCATTTTAATCATTATCTTTTAATTTAACACATTAGCTAACCAATTTTAAACTTATAATTATTAATTAAATTTTCAATATTAAAAACTTATAATTTCTATTATATATTTTCAATTATCTCGTAAATGGATAAATGATGAGTTTTTGGATAATTTATGTTCCTAATTTCCCCCATTAAATGTTTTTATAATTTTTATGTAATTTAATTAAATATTATTTATCATAGAATACTATAAATGGAATTTCAAATACCATTTAAATAATTTGACAATGAAAATGACATGATAGACATGGAATTATAATACAAACATTTCATGAATTTATAATATGTTAAATTTAACTTAAAAAATTATTGGGCACAAATACACACTCAAGAAATATTAATTTTGGAGTTTTAATAACTATTTAATTTATTTCTTTTCAACATGCATGGAAACTTTGTTGGCATTTCATAAGAATTTATAGAACATATTTCATCACAAAAAAATAGACAAAAATAAAAACAAATCATGTATAATTCAAATAACCATTTAAAACAATAGAATTTTTTATGACTATAATTTTACCTTATGGATATTAATTCCAAGATGGTGAAATTTATGAATTTTTAATAATTAAAATAATATTGATGTCATTATCAAGGTAAAATGGAACCAAAATTCCATAAATTAGAATTTTGGATTGATATGGTTGAATTATCCCATAAAATAGAGTTAGGGAATGTGTTTATTTTATATTGAGACCTGATTTCATGGTTTTAACCCAGAATTACAAAATATATCATTATGTTGGGATGAATATTTAACGCATTTGTTATTTATATTGAAATATAATCCTATTTACCAAATTTAGAATAGATAATTTCAAATATAGATCTATTTTTAAATATTTAATGCATATAAGTTAAAGAAATTAATTTTTTATGAAATTACAAAATTCATTGAATAATATATTTTTGAAATATTCTTTTTTTAACAGAGAATGTTCCTAAACTAAAATCTGGTATAAAGATCATTAAAATAAAATTAATTAAATTTTCTATATATATTTAAAAATTATGTTATATTGAAAAAAAATTAAATCATTATAGGTATTTTACAGAAAAAAATGATAGTTTTACAAAAATAAATATTTTTTACTATTCATAGAAAATCAACCTTTTCAAGATGGTACCAAAATTTCACCCTAAGATAATTTTGATATGCTAGTTTCAAAAATTGTATCTTTGTTTTAAAAAAAATATCTAAATTATCATTAAATTAATTATTATATTCTCTCATAAAAGTAAATAACATAGAAGAACATGTATTTTTGAAGAATACGACATCTTTACTAAAAAATGGGTGATTATTTAGTCAGAATATGTAAATAATTTTTATTCTATGGTAAATATATATTTATATTTGTTTCCTATTTCATATAATCCTATTCATACCTTACAATTTAATTTAAATTATGTTACATTAACATTAAAATATTAATATTACATTGTCTGTTTGAGATCAGTGTAGCGTGTTGTATGATCAAGTGTACATACAAGTTCAAAAAAAATATGTATTTTTTAATTTCATTCATTTGATGGATTGAATTTTATAATTATACATAGAATGAAATTATTAGAGTTTAATTAAATAATTATTTTTCTTTTGGATGAGGAATGAGTAATGGAAGGCAGATTGGGTATTTGGGTGAGCCTCGAGGGCTCTAGGTTATGTTTCATGAGTTTTTGATTTTTCTAGACATAGTGAATGGTTTAGTGTTCACAATATTGGATAAAATATTAAAAAAATTAATTCTAATTTTGTTTTAAGTTTATTTTTAATGTAACATGGTTATATTGTTGGGATATAAAATATTTTAGGTTACAACATGTGAGTCGGAAGCATTACCTTGTAAGGTTGTAGGAGTCTGATACATAGCACCCATTCTAACCATTATTGTAGACCAACCATATGACTTTATGTGAAGGAGTCCAGTGTGGTGTTTCATGATTGGGTTAAGGTTAAGAAAATATGTGTCCAAATCATGTAGGAGGTTTTGTGGGAGATAGTACTAAACACATGGTTTGTACATGGTCTAGAAAATCCTGATCCATAACCTTGAAAGGTGGAGTAATTTTGGTAGAGGGGGTGCATGTTCACTGAAAAATATGGATAACTATGAGTCCAAATTTTTAGGATTTCAAAAATTTAATTAAAATTTTTAAATTATAAAAAACCACCTTAGGGGTTTATCCACGTCTATAACATATTCCACACTTGTATGTGCACAAACTATTAGCGTATCATCCACTCTTGTTCCTACTTCTCCCATTCAATTTGTAGTGGAGAAAGATTGTTTAATTAGTGTTTTATATTATTATTCATCCTATGATGGATTTCCCATAACTTCTACTTCCTTTTATTTGATTTTTTTGTTTTTTTAATTTAGGTCATGTTAAATATTCCACTTGATCATGGTGGCAGCAACTGTTCCTCATAGTGATTTTGGTTGATTTGTAAAGATGATATCCCAAGACATCATCCAAACATTGTTCCTTGGTGATTTTATTAAGGTATGAGACCAAGATGTGTTTTTTAGGTTTTCCGCCAATTTTTTTAATTAACCAATTAAATTTCTTCTCTACTAAGGGATTTGGAACAAAATTCTATCAAGGGTATTCCATGATCATTTGGTGGGTTATTGTTATTGGTTCCAGTGTTTCAAGGCCTTCTAGTATAATTTCTTTCATAATGCACAGTTATATTTATTTGTTAAATTAATTATAATTGATGTCTAGAATATATTTATTGAGTGTTAATGATTTGGTATAGGTAAAATCTTAGTGAATTGAGTTTTATTATGGACTTATAATGATGTTGTCTCATCTATTTAATTTGTAAAAAACCTATTGTTATAGGAGTTCTATCAGAAATTTACTACAAGTATTGAACAATGATCATTTGTATGTGATGAGAGATGTAGAACCAACATGTTTTTAATTTTATCACATGATTATGAAAAATTGATTGGACCTTGAATTTATGTCATTAACACTTAATAGGAAATGTTGGTTCTGTTGATGACTAACAAATTCAGACCCATGACCAGCCATGGGGTGTTTCAATTTCATGTAAAATTGTATAATGGGATTGAAAACGTGTAATAGGGGCTTAATGAGTATATCTTGGATAAAAATTTATCTTGTATTATTAGCATGGACAATGGGGAATTGTTTGGATGTTAAATGGTTTTTAATGATGAAATGTTAAATGATCAAAGGTATATGTTTAGGTTTTTAACTAGTTTTTATAAATTTTTATTGGGTTTGTTATATTAATAGAGGATGAAATTGTTAGACTTATAAATTGTTTATATGTGTTTAATATTGTAGGAAATCGGGAATGATGAATGTTGAAAAGTTTCACCCTTGTTATTTTAATATTTAAAACGTTTTTTATATTGAACCATGGTTTATGCCTTGTGATCGAATGGTTTCGGTATAGCAGAAAAGATTCTAAACATAACTGTAATGGATATGGTGGAAACAATGGTCCATTACCATGTGTATAGATGGTTGGAAATAGTGACACACACTCCATGACATTGAATGGCTTGACATGACGGACAACAATGTTGGGGCGGAATCTATTCTATAGATCTTTTTATCCCAGATTTAGGTGTTGGTTTATACCTTGGGAATTTTTAGTTATTCATGACATCAATATACTTGGAATTATTATTCTATGTAACAATAAATTTAAATGATTAAAAAATTTACTCTGAAATTAATGTGTTTAACCCCTATCATATATGGTTAAAAATTATGGCTTGGTCTGAATATGGTTTGTTTGGTAGGGTGGCATGGTGTAACAAAAGAGGAAAAGTGAAAAATTTATAATTATGAAATTTTAAGACATGCATGAATTATTATTTTTCTTATTATTCTTGGAACTCCACTACACACTAGTTTTTATACTGGTTATTACATTAGACAACATTGGTTATGTCCTATTAAGTTAGAGTCACACCCTTCTCGGTCCACCACTTCACATGGGTAGTTTAGAATATGAAATGTGATTTAGGTATAAGTTCAAAGTAGGGACCATGCTTAGAGTTTTAGTTTGGTATAATATGATGGAACATGGGATTCTAGGTTCGGGCCTAGACTCAGTACCCTATTTTCAGTTTTTCATTCTTAAGTTGTTTGTGGGTTTTTAAATGGCTTCCCAAAATTTTGTGTATACATCACAATGTTATCCCATATATTACTTGTATTATTATTGGTTATTTTTTATGTTCTTCCATTTACTTATTATTGGATATAATTTACAATGTATTTTCCTCTTATAAGTAGGTAAAATATCCCCATTATTTTTTCATAAAGACATATTTACTAGTTTTAATCCTCTGAAGTTCATGGTGGCACATATGAGGTCATTTTATCACTTCAACTAGGAGCCACTAGTGGGAGTCTATGTATCAGTTCATGGTATTTTCAAAACTAGATAAAATACATGCACCTCGATGTAGAAGGATCCATTATGGTGTTTCATGGTTGGTGCATAGTTATAAAACCATGTTGAAAAACCATGTATTATGTTTTGGTGGAATATTGTGTTCAACACATGGTCTGGAATGGGTTAAGAAAAACATATTCCATGGCCATGTGATGTTGAGTGGTTATGGAAGAGGGAGGCACACAATAGGCAAACCTTTTTGAAGACCATGTCGCAAAACCATGTGACTTACAAGAATTTCATTTAATGTATCAAATGAAAAATATTCCCCTTCAATTATTTAGTCACTTTCCTCTATCATCCTTCCCTATGTATATGTAGAACATGAGGATCATCTTTCCTCTTATTCCTTCTTATCCCATAGATTTTGGATGGCTTTATATTTTTTTCATTATTTTTTATGGTGAGTATTCTTCCTCTAATGGAATCCCCTTCACTTATTCTTCATCTTCTACTACTTTGTGGTCTTTATTTTAGGTCTTGTTGATGATTACACCAGAAAAAGGTTGAATAATTTGATCCTCATGGGGATTTTTGAAGGATTTTATAGAGCAGATCGGGAAAACAAATTCATGTCACTCCATGATGTTTCATTAATGTATGATACTGTGGTGGATTTTATATAGGTTTGGCATAAATTTTTTTAGATACCCATGTAAATTTTATATTCTCATATAAACATTTTCCTAGAATGTGGTTAGTCATATTCTATCAAATTCTAGTTTGGGTTGTCCATGGTCATAATGTGTTAAGGTCTTTTGGTCGGATTTCTTTTCTTATATAAAGTAGTCGATGTATGTTAAATAAATTATTATTATTTTAAATAATTATCTGATTATTAATTAATTAAGATACGTATCCCATTAGAGATTCTTTTTTTGGTAGTCCATGTCATATTTCTTGTCCTTGGAGTTAATGTTTGAATTTTCCTATTGAGGTTACTAGTCTACAGGCCATTTCCCATAATCATGATCAGTGTTCATTTGTATGAAATTTGTGTTATGTAACTAACAATCCAAACATGTGATCCATTGGTTAAGAACAATATATTGTTCCTTGAATTAATGTCGATGAAACTTCATATATCTAATTGGATCTTTTGATAACTAAGAGATCCAAACCCATTACCACACATACAGTGTGTCATTTTTCCTATGAAATGGTACAATTGGATTTCTAATGGTTGAATATGATTTTTATGAGATAATATTGATTAAAAAATTTACATTATTTTTTTATAGTTCAAGGGGGATGATATTGATGATAACTTGGTTTATATGAATAAATTTTAAACAATTAAATTGGGATGTTTTTATTTTTAAATGGTTTTTAAGAACATATAAAGGATGTGTTATATGAATTGAGGAATAAATGGATGAATTGTGTAAATTTGATATATGGGGTGATTATAATAGTACTTGTGGAATAGTGGTTATTGAAAAGGTGAAACATTTCTATTTTAATGTGTTTAATAATTATTTATATTGAACATTTATTTTTGAGTCATGGTTGAATGTTTTAGGGATGATGCACATGGTTCTCCACATGATGCTCTACACCC
The DNA here is from genome assembly GCA_963277665.1 of Viscum album. Classification (NCBI taxonomy): domain Eukaryota; kingdom Viridiplantae; phylum Streptophyta; class Magnoliopsida; order Santalales; family Viscaceae; genus Viscum; species Viscum album. The sequence continues at coordinate 288,431,936 of OY728148.1, forward strand.
AAAGGTAAGGATTTTTCGACATGGTGATCAATAGTGTTTGGTTTTGGATATTTGTATATAACACAACAAATTTTTTATTTGTAATATTATACATTGTCCTTAATATCCCTAGTTTAAAGGATGGTTGATGCCATAGGAATTATAAGTGTATGATGTTGTGAATATATATTGTATGATTATTCTTAGTGCCTATAAATTTAAATGAATCCTAAATTCCCCTCTAAACATAATGTGTTTATAAACTATGGTTTATAATTTATATTTTAGGATTCAGATGAAGAATATTTTGTTTGTTGGGATTTATGGTGGAGCCCATGGGAAAATGGGTAAATTGTGAACTATTAAATTGTAAAATATTCATCATTTATAGACTTTATTATTATTATTATTATTATTATTATTATTACTCATGAATACAATGTTTTTTATAATGTTTATAACCTTAAACACCATTTGTTGTGTCCTACGGATTTGTACTTATAAAATTCTCAGAATTCCATAACACATGGGTACATGAGAAGATGCTATTTATTAAAGGCACAAGTTCATTGAAGGGACCTTGGTTTTTATTTATATTTGGGCTAATATGATGGATCATGGGATGTTAACACATCTACTAGAAATGGGAACATGTTTTGGTTTTTTATTAGTCATGGTATTTATGGGTTTGTTATATTAAAACATATCATGTAGTGTATACATATCATTAATATTTCATGTTTTTTCAGTTTTATTATTGAGACTTTACTTATATTTTTTCATTTACAACTTATTTAGGTTTTATATCTTTTTATTTTATTTGTAGAATTATTTTTATTTGATAATAATTTATATTCTCACCATTTTATATCCATATACCATCACTACTTTTCGAAAGCCACTGGCATATGGTGATGCACACATGAGGTTATGTGGAAAATCGACTTAGGGAACTGCTTTAGCGGATCCTAGATCAGGATGTTAAAAATTTAAAATATTATACGTTTCATTTTTTCATAAAATTTAGATGATGGAGATAGGATAATATGATCTTATCATATCATGGTCTTGAGATCCTTCATGGGTGACTGAACCCTCACACATTAGGAGAAAAATGAGTTTCCAAGGGTGGGAAATCAATGTTTTTTCTTTTCAATTTTAATGTTGATATATTTTTCACCACTGGTGGTACACATTGATGTGAATTAAATTATTAAAACGTTTTTTATATAATTGAAAGTATATAAAGAGAGGAAATGTGTTCATTAATCATGATCGAAACATAGGATTGATATATCATCCATATAGTACCATTGATTTAAAATTCAATTGGTTTTTTTATGCTCGTAATGTATTTTATATTTAGGGTCTTATTTTATATGGAATATATATCCTCTATTATATTTATATGATTTTAATAGTTTGTTATGTAAATTTTTCATAAAAATTTATGTGTCTTATTTATATATATATGGGAGAACTATATTTGACCAACACCTAAGATAAATTATAGGTAATTGGAAGGAATAAATGAATTGTAGGAAGATAGTTCTAGTTAAATGAATTATAAGTAATAACTTATTAGATTTTTTCCTTTTATAACCTTTGAATTACATTCTATCTAACCAAAATAATAAATCTTTAGAATCAGATAAATCTAATAATTTTGAAATTGTGGTTAATGCAAGGTTTTAAAATGTGAATCCTTGTGTTTTAAAATGATATTGATTAATTATAGTTAAATTAGACAAGATGTATTATTTAGATGAATAAGTGATGAGTATGACTTTTTATATGATCTTTTCATATTTTGGGTGGTTTGGGCTATGAGAGTGACCTAATTTTGAGACCCATGTTTAGAAGTTATAAGGTCTTGATTCATTAGGATCTGATCAGAAACAGAATTGGAATTTTTATTCATTCAATTAGGTGGTGACTGTGAGGCTTTGATATGCCATCCAGTGGCTTAGTTTTGTTGACACTTGTGGATTGAGACCTTATGAGTTGTGTTTTGTACTCTAAAATGGTTTTCCTAATTTTTTTGTTCTATTTTATTGTCTATTTATTATTGGGTATGTACCTAGAGTAAGAATCTTATTTTGTTTCTTTATGTATCTTTTGTTTTCGAATGAGGGGCGAAGTTCCTCCTATGAGTAGTGACATGTGTGAGGTTCAATATACATGGTTGTAGGGTAGAGCTAGTGGTTTTGGTTTTGTGAACTGGGATATGCCAATGGCACTATGGTTTTGGGTAATATAGGTTAAATGTAAGGGGGTTTAGCCCCATAGTTTAGGTTATTTTGAGCGAAAGGCATATGTGTATTTTTCAAAGGAGGAATATATGAATATAATGTTTCATTGAGTTTCTATAAAAGTAAATGTTGTCTGTATTTTTATAAGGGGTGATCCATGAGTACTTGTGGTTGTATTTAGGGTTGTTTCTAAGGGTATGACCATTCAGGTGTATGAACCCAGTATTCTGATACTTTTCTATATAGGAGTTGATGTTGAAATTGGATGAAAATGATCCAGGAGGTAATAGAATATAATGATATTTTTTATCTTCAAATAAAGATTGGGGTGAAATGTGGTCATGTGTATGAACATAATGTGTTCGAATGGTACGGTTTTTAGTTAAAAACATCATGGATTCCTCCAGCCCAGTGAGCTTAATGTTCCATGATGTGTGGTAATTTGTTTAAGTGGGAACTTGAACCTAGTTTCATTGATATATGACTCATGGTATTTTGAGTTTATTTTATTGAAATTGTAAAAGGAAAAAATTGTATCTTGATGTTTCGGGTGAGGATACAATGTTAGTAACATGCTTGATACCATTTTTGATATATCAATAGGTGGATCGAGAGAAGGTTCGTATCATTTTACATAAAATATTATAATATGTTTCATCATTTTTATGGGGAGTTTGGATTTTGATTGTAATGAAGGATAATTTGTGTTTCCATTGAGAAATTGTTTTTCTAATGGAGGATTAAATCGAATGATGTGGTCAGGGTAGTTCTATAGAAAATTTTGGTTCATGACTAATTATTAGAGATTCTGCTGGTTTTTGTAAGTATAAGTTATTAAATAAATTATAAATCATGGTGGCTAGATGTTAAATAAATAATTTCATGTATGGAGGATTGATACATTTGAATGGGTTTGACATTTCCCTAATGTAGTAGGTGAAATGATGTATTGACAATGTTCTGGTGGTATTTTTCAATATCATCATAGAATATTCGAAGTCTATATACAATCAAGCACAATATTTTAAAATCATATAATGTAAATTGAGATATCATCCACTATATTCCAAGCTATCTGATTGTTTTTTCTATTTCTATTAGAGTCCTATATGGAGTTTTCACTCATGGATAAGTGTAATAGAATCCTTATTATAAGGAATGGAAAATCATAGGAATATACATGAGGTCTCTGTAATAGACAGGATTTTGATGAATGTCATAGGCTTCATTCTCATAAGCTTGGAACATATGATAGATGACATTTAATTATTTCAATTAGGTGATATCGATATAATCACATACAGCTCTTGGGATGGTAATGAATAGAACATGGTCTATGGATGTTTGATTCTCTTGAGTGGGGTGGTGAAGATTTCCCACTTATGGAATAAATTGACCTGTCAATCATTGGGGTATGAGCCTTATTCAGGAAGGTTCATGGTAATATTGTTCTAACTATGGATTAATATATATGGAATTAGGATTCTAGAGAGGAACCATTGACATATATATTTGGATTCTTTAGGGGGTTACAAGTGGGCATTAGATATGGTAGTTGATCAAGCCCTATGTTGGCTTCTGACTCGAGGTGAACCTAAAGTAATCTAGGGGAGATTATAATAAAGGTGAATTAGTGTTTTTCGAAGGTAAGAATTATGGTGCTTGTAAAATTTATTTTTTATCCTTATAATCTTACCATAATGTGGGTATGTACTGACATTATTGTGTTTGTATGTTCATGGAACTCTATTGTGATTGAATGCGATGTAAGACGGTAATATGGTAAAGTGTTTTCTTGAGGTGTCATTTTTAATGTAGTTTCTACTAGAGAAGGTCGAACCAGTGTTTTAATGTGTAGTTTCATATAGTGAGTTACAATTCACATTTGACATGTTGTATTGGATGAGATGGGTGTGCTTCAAGAATGGAACCTGAATATTAGTTGAAAACAAGTTTATTCTTAGTTCATGTATAAATAGGAAGTATGTGTTCATTCTATTGGTTTTTAAATTATGAGGATTACTTACAATATTTTTTAGAATTATCATGTATTATTTGGAAAGATATGTTAGAAACTGCATTAGGATATTTATTAGACATTCAGTTTGAGGTTCTAATTTTTTTTTTCTGATGTCATATGTTCCAAAAATTTGAAGTGGGTGGTTATAATCAAATGATTATAGTGTGGTGTAGAATGGGCCTGATGGGTGATAAAATGAAAAAATATATAGTTTATAGATTGATGGAATTAGGTAAGGTCCATATTTTTGTTCTTATTTTGATAATATGAATTGGCTTAGTTTAGAGCGGTTTTGAAATGCTTGAGATAAAGGTTATTTCTTGGTTGTTCTTTGGGTACCAATAATAACACGAGGCTATTAGTCTGTAAATTAGATAATTAAATAGGTTAGGGATTAATATGGAAATACAATGAGACCTCTCATATACAATATGTTTTATGGTGGTAGTTTATAAGGTCATTTTTTCAAAGTAGTTGAATATTTTGAGAAGGATATTGAATTATAATTTCGATACGGGTTAGATAATGAAAGGAAAAATGATATGTAATTCCATTGTTTTGAAATGCCTTAATATGTTTTTTGGGGTTAGGTAAGATATGTAGATGGTTGTTTGATCATTTCGGAGAGCCTCAAGAGCTTTGGGTTTCATTTTAGTTATTTTGGAGATTTTATGCCAGAGTGCTTAGTTTAGTGTGCACATTTTAGGAGATCCATGAGAAACCATGATGATCATCATGTTTTCATTTCATCTAGAATTATGGATAGTTGATTTTTATTATTATCAAATTCTATATAGTAAAATTTACAAGAAAAATAATTAACTATGTGAGGGGGTGGGAGACTAAGATATAGTGAATAGTCTGTTCATGGTGGAAGAAAAACAATTCACTTGGTTGTAGACAGTATAATATGATTTTTCATGGTAGGAACATTGTTAGAAAATATTATTGATTAACTATGTGGGAGGTGGAGATGAAATATATTTTTTACACAAAATTATTGAACATATCAATGTTCCATGAACATGTGAGGGAGAGTGATTTGGGTAGAGGGAGGATCAAGTTTTTCACATGGTTTGGCTGATTACATGGTTATAAAATGTTGATGAACAAGATATAAATCAATATGTGAAATGGGAAAAAAAATAATCCCTTTGGTTTTCATACACTACACACCCAAAATCTTCCTCCCTTGTGTTTCCTCATACCTAGATAGTCTCCTCACCTATTATTCCATTATCCCACTTCCATTGAGGGTGGTTATATATTTTTTAATCAGTGATCAAGGTATGTATTCTTCCTCTGATGGCTTTCCCTTCACTTATTCATCCCTCTGTCTGATTTTAGGTTTCCTTATTTTGGGTATTATGGATATTTCCACTAGATCAATGGGGGATCATTTGTTCCTATTGATGGTTTTCACTGGCTCATGTAGTAGATATTCTAAGATGACTTCCACATTCTATTTCCAATTATTTCACTATGTTATGAGTCTATGGTGTAATTTTAGATATATTTCCATCAAATTGGTTATTAATTAAACATTTAAATGTTGGATCATCCTAAGGAACTAACCTAGAATTAATTTTTTGGTACTCCATGAGAATATGTTTTATAGTTGGCCTTAGATCCATTATGAAAGGGGATTCAGTTTGGTTTTCTCACCTTATTCTGAATTGGTGATGTTTGATAAATTATATAAAAGTTATTTTCATAATTAATTATTCATGTTGGCATGTTTTGAGTTAGGTATCTAGAAGGTCATGTGATTTTTGGAAGACCATGGAATTCTCCTAGCCCTTGGAGTTAATGTGTGAATGTGTCTATTGAGCTAGGTGGTCTACATGTTATTTCCCACATTCTATATAATTTTTCATGTTCATGTGATGGATGTTATGTTATTAACATGACATGAATTTAATCCCATGATTATAAAAAATTATTTGTCCTTGAATTGATAACCTTTACCCTTAAAAGACCCTATTTGGTACCATTTATGATGAAGCTTCAAGTTCTTATGACCACCCGTGGGGTATGTAAATTTTGATACAAATTGTATAATGTGGTTGAAGATGGTGGAAGTGTGTGTTTATGTGATTATCAGGGTTAAAATTATTATTTTTTCTTATTATCATTGTTTATATGGTATGTTTTTGATGTTAAATGATATTAAAGGAATAAATGGTAAATGTTTAAAAGGGTGTGAATAAGTTGTTAAATGGTTTGATGAACATTTATTATAGGTGTTATATGAATAAAGGATGAAATAGTTGAACTGTGTAAACAAGTTAAATGTGTTTTATATATTATTTTATGGGTGATAAGGGAGGATGAGAAGGCTCAACCAAGTACTTTAATGTTTTAAATGGTCATGTATATTCAACCTTGATTATTGGATCATGATTGAATGGTTTGGGGTTGATGTACATGGAAATCCATGTCTCAATAATTGAAATGGTAGATAAGACACTCCACACCGATGGCTAAGGATGGTTATAAATGTTTCTCTATACTCCATGGGCATGGATGGGTGGAATGACACACTACATCATTGATTAATAATGTAAGACATGGTACTCTATATCTTTGGTTTTTTTTCTTGTTAATCCCCCATGATTTGTTTTTGATATTGTGATAGTACATTGACTAATTCTACTCAATACCATGAAAACGAAATGATTAATAAACTCCCCTATTGAATTAATATCATTTTCCCCTATGGTATATGGTGTATATATCCACTATTTATGAAAGGGTTTTTAGTTGGCTTGGTTTCATTGTGGAACTTGAGGGACAAAGTGTTTAATTGATAAATGTAAAATTGAAAAACATACATCATTAATTTTCTGGTATATTATTATTCACAGTCCTGAAAAATCAATTTTTAGAATATTTATTTCTATAGAAACCATTAGTGAGGGCCTAATCAGTTATACTGTAACCATAATCATGATTCAATAATAGTTGGGTACCTATAAAGATGATATTTGTTTTAGGTATATATTAAGAATTGAGACATAGATTATGGTTTTTGATTGGGCTGAATGGATATAGCATACGTTGTTAGGACTATTTATGAGTCAGAATCTTATTTTGGGGTATTATTAATTATATAATATGTTGTTTTTTATATTGATTCATGTATTGTAGTGTATATATCTCGTTATTATCACATGTTTTTAATGAAAACTTATTGTTACTTGTCATTTTTTCTTCCATTTAACATATATATAGAATTTTTTATCATTTTATATTAGTTCCATTATTAGTTTTCTCTAAAAGAGTGTATATTCTCCCAGTTGTATCCCTATATAACCCAATTACTTGTCTCCATAATATGGTGTTTGGGGAGGGATACTTGAGTTCATGTGGAGAGCCAACTTGGGGTACCCGTTCAATGGATCCCTATCTGGGATGTTACACATTATGTATTCATTATTGAACAAAGTGATATAAAAAACTATTTGGATACTACATGTGATAGAATTAATTAACTTAGTCAAAGTGTTTATTTTATCAACAATCAACAACATGATCATTAGACCATATTAAAACACTAATATTCATTCATGACATCAATATTCAAATTGGTATTGATCAGAGAGATTAAAATGATATTGATCATGATTGATGAACTCATTGGATGAAGAAAAGATGATTGAAACTTCATTTGGGTGTCAAACTAATGTGTTTGAAGGTATAATATGGTCCCGAATATTTTTAGAGTGGATCCCTAGGTTTTTGGGTGTCGAATGAGGCCAAATGTATAGACGAATAATTGGTGGGGTTCATTTAAAAAAACAATCTATTTTCCTGGTGTCATTGATATCCCCCATCAAATTCCACTGGATAGCTGGTGTCACCAACCGATAACCTGGAATCTATTTTATAGTTCTAATTCTTTTTAGGAGAACCACTAATTGGAATATGTTCTCCATGAGTTGTTTAATGTATTCTGGGAACAATTACCTCTACTAAGTGTAGGATTGAAATATAAATATAGATGCTCAATTACAAGAGGGGGTGAATTGTAAGTTTAAAAACATTTGTTTCTAACCTTAAGAAAAATTTTGTTTAACAAAGTTAAACAAGATAAATTCACAAGACCTCTTTTAGTTCTATAGACTTCCTAGGTTCTAGAAATATGGTTCCGAAAATTAAACTTAAGGAAAGTTTACAAAGAAAATATTCTACCTTAAAGCATATAGAATCTTACTTATCAGATTATACAAAATAACAAGAAAGTATAAAAATATTATACTCTCTTACTTTATCAAAATACAGCAGAAAATAAACTTAAAACAAAACGAGTAACAAGTATAAAATCTTTTATCCCAAAGAGAAGGGTATCAAACAACCTTGGATAAAGGTCCCTTGATTTATACATTCAATAAATTCTGTCATACCCACACTAGGGTAAGCCCTCGATAGGAATATCAGAATCTATCTTGCTATCCTTGCAAGACCTCGAACTTTAAGGTAGTCAGAACCTCTGTCTCTCTATCCACGGAAGTCCTCAGAAATTAATGTAGTTGGAACCTCTGTCTTCCAATCCCTAGAAGTCCTCGATTGTAAACATCAACAATCGGAGTCACACAAATCAATCTGAACAATATTTTCAGTACGCACAAGGCAAGAGAGTCTCTCTCTCTCTCTAGAAATTACTTTAGCCGCATGAAATCTATAGAGTGATCAACCAATATCTTAATTGTTATGAGATCATTCAATTGAAATCCTATTTATAGTCACTTCTCCAATGATCATCTCCCTCCTCCAATGGTCATATTTCCATGAATATCAGAGGGACCTGTACACGTGTAACTCAAACAACAGTTAGTTAGAAATATATTGTATGATATCATTTCATAACTAAAATAGGAGTAAGAAAAATATGGTTTCTTAACCATATCCAATTTTCGGAGTCTAATAAAAAATAAATTTTGGAGTCTATGTAAATGAACACTTGGAGACTAAAAATCCGGGATGTTTGAATTCTGTTTTCCAAGGAATTTGGAAATTCCAATAAATTCGGAGTCTGAATTCTGAAGAATTTGGAGTCTGAATTATGAGGAATTAGGAATCTGAATTCTGAGGAATTCAGAGTCTGAATTCAGAAAAATTTGGAGTATGAATTATGAGGAATTAGAAGTCTGAATTCTGAGGAATTCAGAGTCTGAATTTTGAGTATTTCGGAGCCTGGATTATGAGGAATTCAAAGTCTAAATTCTGGGGAATTCAGAGTCTGAATTTCATGGAATTTGGAATCTAAAAATAGAATACACTATATCTAAGGATTTATAGGATTCTGAGGTTTTATATGTGAAACTAATTTTCAGAATTAGGTAAAAAATGATTTATATTTAGAGAAACTATAGCATGAACAATGAAAACAAAGGTAAGGATATAATTTCCTTAGGGAAGGAAAATTTTCCATAATAAGATAAATCTTAGGGAAAATAAAATTTTCGTTGAGACAGGGTGTTTGTGATTTTCAAAACATAATGGAATAGAAATTTCATAAAGAAACCTTATTGACTCAACAATATCCCCCTTTTTGGAAAGCAAAAACATCCTTACTAAAAAGAATATAAGAACTTGGAATTTTTATGGACTTGAAAAAAAAACATATCTTCCTTTTATTTATGGATCATAGTGAATATGACTAACTCCCCATTAGGATTTGGAATCCCTAAGTATCGTATTCTTGATTTCATAAATGGGAAAAAATTTCTTGTATATGAAAATATTCTTTGATTAGAACATTCCCTTATATGAACTCTCTCTTACTTAGGGAAATATCTTCTTTACTTAGTATTCTTTTTACCATTCCTTTCTCCGCATTTGTGATTTTCAAAAGGGAATAAATGGAATGGGAAAAATAGTACCTGAAAAAATTATTACAAAACAACCAAAATTTCATTAATATTGAAATAATTTGTACAAGGAAGAAATACAACAAAAGATCTGAATTGGAAAAATTATCCTTCTTTCTTATTCAGCATCATCTTCATGAAAATGGTTTTCAGCTTCTTGAGATCCTTGTGATACTCTTCCATGGACTTGAGCAACTGATCCTAATATTTTCTTTTCTTCTCCAAGGCTCTAATATTTTCTTCCTGAGCCTAAAGACATTTTTCTTGAGCATTCAACACTTCTTCTTGCTTAACAAGATTTTATTCAAATTCGATTCTGAGATCCCTTTCCCCCTTCCAATTCATGGCTATAGAATTAATCTTCTCATTTATGTCCTTGAATTATTTCTTCCAAGTAGTCAATTCGTGAGACAGATTTTCCTCAAATATCTTAGTAAGATCATTAATATTTCCATCTTTGGTGTCAAAGGTATCTTAAAAATTATCTTGAAATTCATCAAAATCTCTCAGGTCATATATTGTCTTCCTTTACCAGCTTGTAATCTTCTTGCATGACCTTTTATAAGCCTTATAACCAATGAGAAAGGATTTGAAATCTTCCTCAAGTTTGAAAATTTTATCTATAAACATTGAAACTAAATCTAATTTTTGATTGAATGAATGTTGAAGAAACTAACACCTTGAATCTATACTTGGAAATAAAGGAATATTACCAACCATCTTTTTCAAATATTGTTCCACAAAATCATTTCCAAGAGAGGAAGATTCTGAATTAGAAAGTCTGGTTGGTGAGGGTTCTTTTTCTAACTCTTCATCTATCCTCTTGGACAAACTTCTAAAAACTTTATTTTTCACTATAGATTTTCTAGGTGTAAGGACTAACACCTACTTTCACTTATCAACTCTCTGAATGATATCTTCTAGTTTGGGTGATTCTTGATCACTATTAGAGAACTGGACAATTTTATCTTCCTCAACTTCCTCTTTCTCATTATCTTCCACTTGATCTTCTAGATAAATGAAATCATGATTACTGCTTTCTTCTTTAGAAGGTTTGTTTAATTCTTCCTGACCCTTCTCTTCATTCCCTAGAGTAGCAAGTTTTGAGGATTCGTCTTGAGGAGTCCAGATCGATAATTTTATAGAGGGACTTTCCTTCTCATGGTAATCTTCAACTTTCTTTATGACATCATCAGTGACATCCCATTATTCTTCTTCTTCTTCTATTTCCTCTTCCTCTTCCTGAACAATTTTTTCTTCTTGTTCTAGATTCGGAATCACCACCTTCTTTCCCAGAGTCTCAAGAAGTGATTCCATCAAAAACAATTCTGGCACTGAGATTTGTTCAGATGATTTCTTAGCATCCTTGAGAAGGGATTGAACAATTTCATCCTCTGATAACTTCTTCCTCTTCTTCTTTTCTTTTTGTTTCTTCTCAATATCTTCAGCAACCTTTATCTTTAACGTTTTTTCCTCAATAGGATCCCAGCCGAACTTAGGCTCCCATTCCATCCTATTTTTCTTGTCTTCTCCCCACTTAGACACTACTTCATTAGGATAATCCTTTGGCTTCTTTGGCTTTAGTGGTGCTGACTGAGTTTCCTTACCCACAAGAGTTTTTTATTTCTTTTCTAGATCCTTTTACTTCCTATTCTTTCTACCCTTCTTGGAGGTTTCATTCACCTATAGTTTCTGTACTAGGTCTTGTATTTTAGCTTCCTACAAATCACTAGAAAAACCAAATTTCATTGTCGTTAGATTATCATCACTCAGTAACATTACTTTGAAATTTCTTGTCTTTGAACTACAAGGAATTTTGAAAGACTTGAGACAAAAAACTATATTCTTTGAAAAAATTGTTGGATATTTGATAATATGAGATTTAAGGTTCCAATCCTGATATTCTTGATTTTTAGCAAAACATACTTCATTTAATTGATCTTCCTAAGATTTATCAAAAAAAATAATTCATAGGTATCACTTTTCTTCAGAGTATCCTTGTCCCATTTTCTCGAAATGAGAAATCCCTAAACCCATAGGTGAATAATCTGAAGATTTGTATAGAGATGAATAATTTTCGGAGTCTTCACTTATTTCGAGCAAATACACTCTATAGCTTTATCCTTGTAAAAATATCTTGCTACATCTGGTAACATGTGAGAACAGAACTCTACTTCTCCCTCATAGAGAATTCCAATCAGGTTGGCAGCCATATTGTAAGAAAGGGAGTAGGTTTTCCCATAGCTCTTAAAAGATATCTTATCTCTACCTCTATTGAAGAATGTTACTGATTCATATAACTTGACAAACAAATCCAGATACATTGGATCCTATGCCCTTGGTTTAGATATACATAGGCTCTCCCATCCATTCAACTTGAAATTCTTTGAAATTATAGAATCATACTTTGTAAAGAATTTCGGATCAACTAACCTCTCACTGTATATTTTCCTCTCAGATATTTCCATTATATAAGACATTTCTTTCTAAGGAGATTCTCTTATAGACATTCATAATTAAGCAAACCTTGAATATTCTGAACAGCCTTAAGTAGAGCAGCAGGGATTCAGCACACCAGATCTTGAACATCGATGTGGGATAACCATAGGGGGTTCTTATATAATAAATTTAGGCAATGGTTCAACTTCTTTACTTGATCCAATGGTTGAAATACTCTTGATCAGATCTAACGGTTGAGATGATAACTGAAGAAGGATTTTGATAGGTTCGGATCTTTTTAGGTTTTCAAGATAAATAATTGGATTTAAGAAAATGTGAATCTGAAAAATTTAAAACAAAAACAATACTAGCATGTAAAATAGGATTATTAAAATTTTAGAAAGAAAAATGACTTCTGGATTGCTAGAAAGATTATTCTTAATGAGGAAGAATCATCTTGAATAACTTTATATCCCGTAAAATTTTAAAAAAAATGACTACGAGAAATTTTGACTGAAAAATTTTGACAACGAAAAATTTTGACTATGGAAAATTTTTACTACAAAAAATGTTGAATATGAAAAACTTTGATGAAAAAAAAATTGACTATGAAAAAATTTGATAACAATCCAATGTGCTCCCTCTATGAAAAGGAGTTTCTTACTATAAGAAGATAGGTTTCAACAAGACATTAATATGGAAGATTATCTCATGGTTATCATTCCTAAATTCTATTTAATGAATTCAAATCTACCAAAGGGTATAGATTTTGTGAAAATATCAGCCAATTGATCTTGCGTTCTGATAAATTGAAGAATGATATCTCTTTTTTAAGTGTGATTCTTAAGAAAGGGATGCCTGATATCAATGTGTTTTACACAAGAGTGATGTGCATGGTTTTTACTTAAGGAAATGGAACTAGTATTATCTCAAAATATTTTTGTTTTGGTAAAACTTATTCCATATTCTGTGAGTGTGTGTCGCACCCACAACACTTGAGCACAACAACTTCTAGCTACTACATATTCAACTTCAGTAGTGGAAAGTGATACTGAGTGTTTCTTTTTTCATGACCAAGAAACTAATGAAACTTCTACGAAATAACAAGTTCCAGAAATAATTTTCTTGTCCATTCTACATCCACCAACGTCGACATCTAAATTTTTTTTTAAAAAATAATCATTTCCAGAAGTATAAAAGGGTCCTAAATCCATGGTTCCCTTAAAGTAGCGAAAAAATATTTTAACTACCTTTAAATGAGATTCCTTAGGATTTGATTGATATCTGGAACATAAGCACACTAAAAACATTAAATCTAGATGACTAGATATCAAGTATAGTATACTTCCTATCATACCTCTAAATGATGTTTGATCCACTGGTTTCCCAGCTTCATCAAGATCGAGTGAATTTGATGTACCAATGGGAGTACTAATAATTCTAGTGTTTTCATATCCATACTTTTTAAGAATATATTTAACATAGTTATGTTGGGATATATAAATTATTTCTGGTTTTTGAGAAATTTTAAAACCATGCAATAATGTTAGCTCACCCTTCATACTCATTTTAAACTCAGATTTCATTAGATTTGCAAACGAATCAGTTAAATATTTCTAAGTTGAACCAAATATAATTTCATCAACATAAATTTGAACAATCAAAACATTTTTCTTATCTTTATTTATAAAGAGAGTTGGATCATCATTTCCTTTAGTGTAATTATTTTGTACCAAAAATCCTACAAGTCTATCCTACCTGGGTCCAGGGGCTTGTTTAAGTAGATATAAAGCTTTGGTAACTTTGAAAACATGTTCAAGATGTTTTGTATCTTCAAAACCAAGAGGCTGTTCAACAAAAACTTCATCTTGAACAAAACCATTATGAAAAGAACATTTAACATCCATTTGAAAAAAAAATTAAAGAATGCTACAAAGGCCAGTAAAATACAAATAGATTCATGTCTAGCTAATAAAGCATAGGTTTCTTCATAGTCTATTCCTTCTTTATGATTATATAATTTAGCAAAAAATCTATTTTTATTTCTTACTATAATTCTTTTTTCATCACACTTATTTCTAAAGACCCATTTTACTCCAATAATACAAGTTTCCTTAGGTCTTTCAACCAAGGTCGGGACTTTATTCCATTCGAATTCATTTATCTCATCTTACATAGCATTTATCCAATCATCATCACCTAAAGCTTCATAAGTTCTCTTAGGATGTAATTTAGAAAGGAATTATAGATGTTCTACTTCATTTCTTAAGTAACTTCTAGTCCTTACAGGTTGATTTACATCACCAATGATACTATCACTGGGATGATTCTTAGGAAACAGTTGATTTGGGTTTCATAAAACCTTTTCATCAACATATGGTAGGAAATCTTCTGTGGTAAATTATTTAGAAACATTTTCTTGAACATTTTACTTATCATAAGGATCATCAATCAAGAGCTGATAATAAGTTTTTGAAAACACGTCGGAAGATGTAGGTTGATGTTGTTTAAAAACAATGGGATTAGTTTCATCAAATTTGACATGTACTATTTCTTCAACGGTACAAGTGTTTTTATGGAAAGATCAATAAGCCTTAGAAGTTGTGGAGTAGCCTAGTAAAATTCCTTCATAATATTTGGGTGTGAATTTATGTATATTATCATTATTATTTAGAATGAATACTTTGTAACCAAATACCTTGAGGTTGGAAAGTCTAGGTTTTCTACCATTCCATAAATCATAATGGGTTTTGTTAAAAAAATGTCTAATAAAAAATCTATTTATAGTATAACAAGAAGTACTTAAAGCTTCATCCCTAAAGTGTTTAGATATCCAATATTCACTCTACATGGTTCTAGTTATCACTTGAAGAACATGATTTCTTTCTTTCAACAACATCATTTTGTTGAGGGGTTCTTAGTGCTGAGAAGTTATGAGTAATACCTTTTCTATTACAAAAAATTTCAAAATCAGAATTTTGAAATTCTCCTCCATGATCACTCTGAATAGTTATTAATGGAAGGTTTTTCTCATTTTTAACTTTGGATCTAAAAATTTTTAAATAAGAAAACGCTTCATATTTATTTTCTAGAAAATATACCCACGTAAATATCGTGTATTCATCAACTATGAAAAATACATAATATTTGCCTCCAATTCTTCTAGTTTGTATTGCACCAAAAAGATCCATATGCACCAACTGTAATGAATTAGTAGTTGATAATTCACTGATAGATTAAAAACTTGATTTATGTTTCTTTCCAAATTGATAAGGATCGCAGAATTTTGAAGAATCAAATTTATGCTCTGGTAGATCCTTAACTAGTCTTTTCCTATAGAGTTTTCATATCTTCCAAAGGTTACAGTGTCCTAATATTATATTCCATAACCAAGAATGTTCTTCCATTGAACTAAGAAAAGGTTGGTATTGGATCCTAAGGTCTTCTAAGTTTAGTGTATATACATTCTCTTGCCTACTGGCAGAAAGAATAAACTCTTCCTTAGAATTGTGTACTAAACATTCATCATTCCTAAAATTCACAAGGTAACCTTCATCACATAATTCACTTATGCTAATAAGGTTGTACTTAATACCCTTAACAAATTAAACGTTTGAAATAAATGTTTTTTCAAAGAGAAAAATCTTACCTATACTAATAATTTCTCCCTTATAATTATCTCCAAAAGTTATTTTTCCTCCTTCTGTCTTGACAATATTTTCAAAGAAGTTTTTGTTACCAATAATATACCGGGAACATCCACTATCCATATAACATGTATTTTTGTTGGTAATTTCTTTTTTTTCCTGAAAATAAGAGTGTTAAACTTTCAGAATCTAAATTTTCTTGGTTCTAGAAATTTCAGAAAGCAAGATTTTTGTTATCCACATCTTTTTAGAAAAATAGGCTTTATGAAAAACTAAAGACAGAGTTTTGTTCAAAAAACAATTTTTTCCCAATTTCCATCACACTACCATTTAGTACGGAATGGAGCACTTTGAGAAACAAAATAAATATTACTAAAAACTAGTTTAGAATGAGTATAACCAAATCCATAATTATTCCGTAGAGTATGAATTTGGGAATACATCATATCAATTTTTTCTTTACCAAAGGTAATGTTTGAAAAAAAAATCCTAAAGGAAAATATTTTTGACTTTAGTTTAATAACAAAGTTTTTATCTTCAAAAACATTAGTTTTAGCACTAGAGTTAGTCTCTAAAATATTTTTCTTGGAAATTACTTTTTCACGATCCTTAGAAAGTTTATCCTTCTCAGAATTCACTTACTCAAGGTTTTTGGAAATACTTTCAAAATCAGAAGTTTTCTTATCAATATCTGTAGAAATATCTGATACTTATTTTGTAAGAATAGAAATTCTTGAATTTACCTTATCAAGTTTTTTCTTGAGTTTAGAATTTATATTCTCAATAAGCTTAGAAAACCAAGAAACTTCTTCATATATAGGTAATGTATTATCTTCATCAGAAAAGGATTCTTTATCCTAAGACTCATAATATTTATTATCACTATAATTATAATTAAAGGATACATTAGTTAAAGATTCATCATTGTCTAATTTGACCATTAGAAAATGATTTTCAATGGGTAATTCGGCTAGTAAATCAAGATTCTTCTAACAATAAGATTCATACTCTAAAGTTTCATCAGAAGATTCTCCACCACTAGAACACCAGGTGTCATTATCTTTCAAAACATTATTAGCTTTATCTTTTTAGTAATTCTTTCTATTTATCTCAAAATGATTTTCATTTATATCCTTTTTCTTAAGAATAGGACAATTTGGCCTTATATGACCTGCTCTTTTACATTCATAACATGTGACTTCAGAGTTATTCTTGTCTTTTCTTTCATTCTTCTTAAATATATACTAAAAGTATTTCTTTCCAAGTATCTTGTTCATCCTTCGAGCAAGATTATCTATCTCATTCTCAGAATGTTCACTTTCACTAGATTCAGATAAAATAGTGACTTTCTTTGACATGGATCTTGTAACCATTTTAGGATTCTTGACTTTATTTGAAGTAAAGGCTACACTTCCATTTCCATTATTCTTCTTTTTCAAATCAGAATCTCATTTTTTTCTTGTCTCGTGTTGAAGAACAGTTCAAAAAATCTCATTAAGGGTAGTTTGAGATACTTTCCTATTCTAATAAATAGTGGTTCTCTTAGATTCCCACTCATTAGGAATGATTTATATAATATTTTCCACAAGTGCCTCATCATCTAAACCTTTCTCACTCATGGATTGTAAAATTTTAACAATTGTCATAAACCTTTGTTGTACCTTACACACTGGTTCTCCATATGGAAATATAAATCCATGATATTCTTCTCTAAGCATAGATATTCTAGTTTCTATAACTTTTGATGTACCAAAATGAGTAACCTCCAATTTATTCCAAATAAAATTTTCATCTTCACAAGAAGAAATATGAATATATATATTCCTAGTCATGGAAGACAACAAATTATTGTGTACCTTGTAGTTTAGTTGATATTCAGACTTTTCTTTATTAGTAAAAGTTATGAATTCCTTATCAATAATCTTGTAATATCCAATAATCATAATGAAGTTGTCCACCCTAGTATTGATAACAAAAGTCTTAATACAATCTCTCCAATATTGATAATCATTACCATCAAATATAGATGGTCTATTAGGATTTAGATTGTAAATTAAACCAACATTCATTCCTACCATCTAAAAGAAAATTTCTTTCCACATAAAATTGTCAATAGTAAAAGTTTGTAAACAATGATAAAATTCCTAAGCAAGGAAAATATATTTAGAACAAGGAAAATTGAGAAAGAAAAATTATATGTGGATATAAGTATTTTATATAACTCCTTTGATTCCAATTGTATGATCAAAATATGAATGTATATTCTTAATTACAAGAGGGGATGAATTGTAAGTTTAAAAACATTTGTTTTTAACCTTAATCAAAATTATGTTTAACAAAGTCAAACAAGGTAAATTCATAAGACCTATTTTAGTTATACAAACTTTCTTGGTTTTAGAAATATGGTTCTGGAAATTAAACTTAGGGAAAGTTTACAAGGAAAATATTCTACCTTAAAGTGTATAGAATCTTACTTATCAAAGTATACAAAAGAACAAAAAAGTATAAGAAGATTATACATTCTTCCTTTATCAAAATACAGTAGAAAGTAAACTTGAAACAAAACAAGTAACAAGTATAAAATATTTTACCCCAAAGAGAAGGGTATCCAACAACCTTGGATAAAGGACCTTTGATTTATACTTTCAGGAAAGTCTATCTTACCCACCCTAGGGTAATCCCTCGATAGAAATATCAGAATATGTCTTACTGTCCCCACAAGCCCTTGAACGTTAAGGTAGTCATAACCTCCATCTTTCTATCCATGGAAGTCCTCAAAATTTAAGGTAGTAAGAACCTCTGTCTTCCTATCCCTGGAAGACCTCGATTGTACACAACAATAATCAGAGTCACACGAAGCAGCCTGAATAAGATATCCAGTATGCACAAGGCAAGAGAGTAACTCTCTCAAGAAATTACTCCATCATCATGTAAAATCTAGAGTGATCAACAGATATCTCAGTTGTATTGAGCTCATTCAGATGACCTTCTATTTATAGGCACTTCTACAATGGTTGGCTCCCTCCTTCAATGATCATATTTCCTTGAATCTTGGATGAACCAGTACAAATTTAACTAAAATAATGGTTAGTTAGAAACAGATTGTAGGACATCGTTTCATAACTAAAAAAGGGGTAAGAAAACTATGGTTGCTTAACCAAATCCTATTATCATCGTCTAAGTAAAAATAATGTTATGTGTCTAAGTAAATAAAATCTTTGAGACTATGAATCATGGATTTTCGAATTCTATTTTCCAAGGAATTCAGAATCTGAATTCTATAGATTTTAGAGTCTGAATTCCAATGAATTAGGAAACTGAATTCTAAAGAATTCGGAGTCTGAATTCTAAGGAATTCGAAATATGAATTATGAGGAATTCAGAGTCTGAATTTTGAGGAATTCAGAGTCAAAATTTTAAGTAATTTAGAGTCAGAATTATGAGGAATTCGTAGTCTTAATTCTAAGGAATTCAGAGTCTGAATTATGAGGAATTCGGGGTCAAAATTCTAAGGAATTCAGAATCTGAATTTCATAGAATTCGGAATCTGAAAACATAATACTCTATATCTAAGGATTTATAGGATTCTGAGGTTTATATGTGAAACCGATTTTCAAACATAGGAATAAAATGAGTTATATTTTGAGAAACTATAACATGAAAAATGAAAACAAAGGTAATGAGAAAATTTCCTTATAGAAGGAACATTTTTTTTAATAAGATAAATCTTAGGGAAAATAACATTTTCCTTGACATAGACTGTTTATGATTTTCAAAACATAAAGGAATGGAAAATTTATAAGGAAACCTTATTAACTCAACACCATGGATACTTATCAGGGATCTGGTGGCTTCATAGTAGGTGTTTGATGAGCTATTGTTTCTGAAGAAGATAAAAAAGTACCCATATCTGCCTAATTGTAGTTATAACCTACCAAATACCTCTAGAAAACCTCTAATAACATAATAAGTCTCAAAATATATATACAAATGGAATATGTGTGTAAATAGAATATAGGTTTCATATTATACTTATCGAAACTTGTTCTCTAACAGAGAGTAAAAACTTATTTGATCAAAAATTATGGAATTTATTCCATTTATTTCGGCAAAAACACTCACGTAATTCAATGATAATTAATTTAAAATAATTTAAAATAATTATTATTTTAATATAGTTTTTTATGGTTTTATTACCTTAAAATAAAGAACTTAATGTACCAAAAATCTCATAATAATCAACTTCTATGCACATACCTTTTAATTGTTCCTAATGAAACAAAACTATTTTATTTCACAATCAAAAAATGTATTCCATATCCACTAATCCTACATCAAGATATATTTATTTATCATTGATACATTTATAAAATAATTACATGATTTTGGATACAAAATAATATTAATCTCTTTACTAAACTCATCTATAAATAAATTATAATTCATAAATTTAGAAATATTTTAAATTTCATATTTTCCAAAATCATAATGATATCATATTCTATAACATTTCAAAATAATTTTTTTATAAAAATTATTTTCAGCATTCCCACTCTTTGAGGAGGTATGCTCCTATTCATATTTTGACATCAATCTTAATAAAATTTATAATTAAATGATTCTAAAGAGTGTAATAGGTTTCATGGGTGTCTTGAGTGTTTGATACTCTAAATAGGAGGGAAAGTGTCCATATTCCATATTGTGCACAGTTGAAATAAAGTAATGCATCATAACTAAGTTTCCTATAGTGGTATGGTTCATGGTTAAAAAATTATGGAATGAGAGATAAGAAAACTTGTGACACTGTAAAGATAAATACATATGGACTCCAAAAATGTTTGGAAACCTTATAGGCTCCCTAAAAACTGTGTGACCCATAAGTACAATAAGAAAAAGGGTTTTTTATGGTTGTTTCATAGTTGGGCCAACTTTGCATCCAAACTACACACCACGTTAAAGGGGTGGAAAATAAAAAATTCCCCTCATCATTTAATAAACCATAAAAAAATTTACCCATCTCCACTTGGGGAGGCTTGGGTGATGAACTGAGCCCTTTGGTGTCCTCCAAGGGTGATTATCTCTCAATATTAGATTGTTCAAAACATCTTTGATTAAGAATCAAAGCTCCGGGTGATTATATTTCTCATCTATTTTCTTATTTATATGATGATCCTTAGTTGGATTCTTTGTTTCCTACCAAATCCCTAACCCATTTTTTAGAGGATTTATAGATATCCGATTTAGGTTCTTTTGGTATTCAATCTAGGGTTATGTTTGAGTTAGATATTCTCAATGAACATGAGGTACTCAGACTTCTTGATATATCATATAGTCATGATTTTTATTCATTTTAATTAATTTGTTAATTTTATATTTTTTTTATTCACATTTTATTATTTTGTATGAAATGATAAATTGGGAGTTTAAAATATTTGTTGGATATAACACCCCAATCTTCCATGTTATGCTTCTCTTTGAAAAATATAGTAGCGTGTGTTGTACCCAACTTCGAGTTCTAACACACCACAACCAATCAAACTAGCCGATATGAATAATAATACCCACTTTTTGAAATTATATAAATTTTATCTTTTAAAATGGACTTCAGTTTTGGATTTAGAATATCAAAATTAGCCTAGGGTGAAATTTTTATATTTTTCTGAAAACTTTCAATTTTTGATGAATATTGAAAAACACTGAGTTATAGTTTAAAACCGAATTTTTATTTAAATAATTATTTATTTTATATAAATTTATTTTAGGTCAAAATAGATACATAATACCTATATAAGTTCAATTTAATTCATTGGAGTCTATTTATAATACTTTTAGATATATAAAAATTTTATTGAACTTTCATCGTCCTTTACCCATCTCTTAGGAGAATTTGCAAATTCACAAAAAAATTAATTTTACTACTTTTGTGAGTGGAATTTTAAAAATCGGAGAGAAACGGTTAATATCAAGGAGTAAAATGTGGTTCAATAAGATAAAAATATTTGTTGTTGAATAGTAACTTTTTACTTTTATTTACCACAGTTAAAAGTAAATAGGGTAATTAAGGGTAAAATGATATTATTATTACCTTAACACATGTCCAAATTCAGTTGGATAAGTATAATTCGACCAAAAAAACCTTAGGAATAAAATATGAAACTCTTTGGTCCACTTGGATTAGATTAGGACATTTATTATCATTTAATTCAAAGAAGAGTTAAAAGAGATAAATTAAAAGTTAAATAACTAAAATATTTATATTATAGGGATATACATACGATAAATTAGATTATAAATATTCAATAGAAATATAAAAACATCTCCTATATAATGATATTTTATTTATAATTTTTAGACATTAAATAATTTATTTTATTTATGACACAATGGTGATGCAGTAATTACATAATTAATGGAATATTAAAATAATTGATTTTATAAATATCCAAATAAATGTAATTTGAGACTTTTTATGAATTAAACTAATTTTCTAGGTTAATATAATATATTAGTATTGGTTAGATGAATTTGTTTTTGAATTAATACTTCTATAATTAATTTACCAAAAAAAAAATACCAAATAGTGTCAAAATTGACATAAAAGAGTATTTAAAACAAATATTATATTATTAATTCATATTCTATTTCTAAAAATACAAGGTTCAGATAAAGGACTTAATTAATGGTAGTTGTATCATTAATTAACCACTTGGGGTTCTCTTGGAAGTATATAGTAAGTTTATTAACCATATAATATAAAAATACAAAGAGATATGGTAAATGTCAAACTATTTAACTAAGAGTTAAATATAAATGATAAGGTTAATATAGTAAACCAACCCTATCTAAAATATATTGGTTGAAAGTATTTCGACCCATACCCACCTTAATCTTTAAATAATCCACTTTTGAGCCATTAGAAACCAAATATGAATTTATTATAAAATAATATTTCTAGCTTTTCCAAAGGCGCCCCTCACCCATCTTATAAAAGGGAACTCCCTCTTCTCTCTAATTCACACCTTCAGAGCCTTTTGGCTCGGCCAACCCATTCCCAAATATTCTCTCAACTTCCCTCACTTCAACAAATAGGCCTTAGTTTGATTAGAAAGCCCACCTATGGAGCCATTTTGATCAAATCAAAAGGAAGAACCCGAAGAAGAGGTAATGTTTTCACCACCCTCTTTCAAGTTCCTTTCTTCTTCCACTTCTTATTTCCTTGTTATTTACATTCTAAAATAATAACTCCAGTATATTATATATAATGTGATGTTATTATAAATATGGTACAACCATATTTAGTATTCTATCCAACCTTTGAATGACATGTCACCATAAGTGCGTACGTATGGCTTACCGTCTCAGCGTCGTGGTGTAATTGTTATTCAAAACATTATTATTTGGATGGGTAAGATAATGATGTGTAATTGAAGTAAATAATAAATATAACATTATAATTATTCTGTATAGATGATATACCATCCAATTATATACGATTTTAATATCAAAAGAATGATATTTTCGCTCTAGCGTATGTACGGACTACTGTCTCCACGAACGCAATGAGATTCATTCATCATCATATCCATTCAAGACTATTTATCATTTTATGAATAAAAATAATTTTTAAGGACTTGATATAATTATGGATATGAATAATATACAACCTATCCATAACAAACATGGTTTATTCAACAAAACATATAAAATAAAACGAGTAAGTTAACACCCGAAACAACGATAATACTAAGATATTATTAACAAAGCAATGTTAAAAGATCATATAT
The DNA here is from genome assembly GCA_963277665.1 of Viscum album. NCBI lineage: Eukaryota > Viridiplantae > Streptophyta > Magnoliopsida > Santalales > Viscaceae > Viscum > Viscum album. Next base: position 288,455,930 of record OY728148.1, read on the forward strand.
GATATAACATTAATGTATATTATTCTTGTATAATTTAATAACAATTATTTCACCATTATACATGATTAAGTTAAGAATTTATTTTATAAGAATATTTTCAATGTAAATTAATGTATATTATTCTGGTATAATTTAAAAGATCATATATGATATAATATTAATGTATATTATTCTTTATCATCTGCATACATGTTTCTTAAAAATGTATTTCAAATCATTATTACTATTTTATAGACTATGGTTAAATTTAATTTATATCATTTTTACTTTTTATAAGATGTTTATACAGAAATCTTTCCATCATTTTCCAAATAAGGTCCTTTTTAACCTTTTTGACCGAATTAAGTTAAGAATGTCTTTTTTAACTTATACGGTGGGTGTGACTATTTTCTGCCATTATAAAATCATCGAATCTTCCCTTACAATCTTATAATAATATTTTCAAAGTAAATTTTTTTTATAATTATGTGACTTTTAAATGATTTAAAAAAAGAGATATTTCTCTCAAATAGTTTTGATTTAATCTATGTAAACATCCTTTGATGGATTTTAAGCTTATTTGAAGTTGATTTATTATGATACAAAACATCCATATTGTATTGAAGGTTTTGTGATATGTTTGACTGTGGGTGTGTTATTTTTATACCATTTATAGTTTATGGATATAGTATTGACAATTCGTATGCTAGTTTTAATACAAATGTTTATGTTATGTTTAAACCTGTTCATATGAGGAATGAATTGGACTTAATAAGTGACAGGTGGAGCCCGCTATAGATCCTTGATGAATCAGTAGGTCTCATGAGAAAAACTAGTGTCTTGGCACAAGGCCTTGACAAAATCCTATTTGTAGTCTTGCCACAAGGCCTTGACTATGTGGTTATGATAGTCTGGCATTATGCATTCCATCATTATGAAAGTGGTTATTGATATTTCATGTGATTATTAAACTAGTAGAATATCTATGTGAATAAGTAAATGGCATTATTTAATTTTATTTCTGCCATATTATGCTGAAGTTCATGTTTAAAAGGCTCTTGTTTTAGTTATACATTGCCTTAAATGATTATGCTTATTTGTGAAAGTTTCCGCTATATTGTTATCCTTACTGGGCATCTGAGCTCACCCCCTTCTACATTTTATTTTTCCTAGGATATGAAGAAGTATTTTATGAATGACCTTCAGGGATAGTATGAGGGGATATGAGTGTGGTCTATGGGGACAAGATGTTGTTGTAGTTTTCATTTTATGATGTAATGTAAGACTTATGAATGTATCTTGTGATTCCAAGGCTACTAAACTAATCGGTCTTTCGAGACATGATCTTTTGTGATCATGCCAATATTATGTAATAATGCACCGACATTGGGTAACTGGGGTCAGGGTGTAACAGTTGGTATCAGAGGAGGTTTAGTACAAACCTTGGGAGATAGATTGAGATAAACTCTGATTAGAGCACATATCCCTAAGATAGACTTTGAGGATTAGTATAGAAGAACTTCCTAGAATTTTTAATATTGTATAGATTTTGTGAGTTTTCCGAGAAATAAATCCCTGTCTGGATACGGGCAAGTAGAGGTGGCTCTGGAACAAATGTACCTAGTGGTAAAACCCGAAAACACCGCATTGAGCTAGACTCGAATGGGAACTGGTGTATGACAACATGCCTTACTGCACTCTTGGTTACGACACTCCCGAGGGATATTCTTAGGATAATTCTCATTTTATTTACAAACAATTATGAAGGTTTTATGAGTAAATACTTCTTCAAAGAAAACATTTTTATGATTAAGGACTATATTTATAAATTTTTCAATTTATGTTAAGTGTTTTACAAGTTTGGAATTATGTATTTCGATTCATAAACTGATCTAGTTTATTCCATTGTTTAGAAATGGTGTCTAGTGGAAGGAATGTAAATCATACAAATGCATGCACTCCATGTAGGGATTTCCCTCCTGCTAAAGATAATTATAGTGGAGTTGTTGATACAACTGGTGCTGATCAGCTTATCACCATACTGGGACAACTCACTTAGGTTATGAATAATTACCTTACTTGTATGGAGCACCCTGATCCGCAGTGTGGAGGATCAATGTTAGACCACTTCATGAGGAAACAACCACCAACATTCAATAGGGGTACAAATCCACTAGTATTTGAGCAATGGATAAATTCTTTAGAGAAACTATTTCATGCCTTGGGGAGTAGTGAAACGAAAAAAGTTATCATGGCAGTTTACCGCCTCACTGGAGATACTGGTCAATGGTGGTCATTGATTAAAAACACAAAGGAAGATGATGAAGTATCAAATATGGAATTGAGGGAGTTTAAAGAGATTTTATTAGAAAAATACCTTCCTTGTGACCATCGAGCAGATATGGAAAGACAATTTCTGAGTCTGAGGGAAAAGGAGGATGAGAATGTCGCAAAGTATAAGGATAACTTTACAAGGCTAGCGAGGTATGAAGTTGATTATATACGTAACCCAATATGTAATATTGATCGTTTCTTTGATGGGTTAAAACCATTTCTCTGTAGAGCATTAGTCTCACAATCCTTCTCGTTGTATGAAGATGTTGTCTCATGTGCAATCAAGACAGAAAAATAATTCTCTGAGTCTTATTACTTTATATCAAAGCAAGAGAAGAAGACATCTGTTGATCACTCTAGGAATGAAAATAAGGGGAAGAAGGGAAAAGTTGAATATCCATCCTAGAGTAAATGTGGGAAGAAACACCCCGGTACTTGCTTGAAAGTAATGGGAGTCTGTTACAAGTGTGGTGAAAAAGGCCACCAAGCTCCTGATTGCAAGGGGAAGAAATAAGCTACCGATGTTCAATGCTACAACTACAGGGAGATGGGACATTATGAAAATAAATGTCCTAAGCATCAGGGGAACATACCTCAGAAAAGGCCAAGGGATCAAGGCCAAGCTTATGATATCACTACTGCTGAGGTAGAAGCTCTGAAAGACGTGGTGGCAGGTAATTTAATGGTTTCCTCAAGTTTATCCAATGCTTTATTTGATTCTGGATCATCACATTGTTTCATATCTTCTCATTTTTCTAAGAAAATTCGTTATTTCCAATTTTATTTAACAATGGATTTTTCAGTTAAAACTCCTAAGGGAAGTATCATTACAACAAAGTTTTGTGAATCAGTCCCCATTAGAGAACATAAATGTTCTTTATCTGCTGATCACATCATCATACCCATGATTGAATTTGATATAATCCTTGGTATGGGTTGGATTTTGTACCTTGATGCAAAAATTTATTGTAAGAAGAAGGAGGTTACTATTTTTTATGATGATGATAAAGAACACCTTATCTTTAGATCAGAATCGTCACCGCATAATTCTTATCTAGATCCACCCCCAGTAGCTCAAATAAATTTAATTATTGGGGAGGAAGAGAATGAAATAACTGTGGGTGAGGAAAGGAATGTTCAAATAGAGGATGTTCCTATAGTGAAAGAATATATAGATGTATTTCTGGAAGATTTACCTGGACATCCTCCATAATGAGAAATTGAGTTTTCCATTGATTTAATTCTTGTTTCAAGGCCTATATCAAATACACCTTATAGAATGGCCATTGTGGAATTAGTTTGACTAAAGAAACAACTAGAGGAATTTAGTAATAAGGGATTTATTCGCCCTAGTTTTTCTCCATGGGGAGACCCTGTCCTTTTTGTTAAGAAGAAAGATGGATCTATGAGATTATGTATCGACTATAGGGAAATCAATGTTGTAACAATAAAGAACAAGTATCCCCAACCTTGGATTGATGATTTATTTGACCAACTACATGGAGCTCAATACTTTTCAAAAATTGACCTTCGATCTGGATACCATTAGTTGTGTGTGAAGAAGGAAGACATTCGGAAGACAGCATTTCGAACTAGGTACGGGAATTACGAGTTTATAGTAATGCCTTTTGGATTGATTAATGCACCCTCTAAATTCATAGATCTAATGAACAGAGTTTTCAAGGAATATCTCGATGATTTTGTACTGGTATTTATTGATGATATCTTGGTATACTCCAAAATCTATGAAGATCATGCAAATCACTTGCACATTATCTTGAAGACTCTTAAAAGACATGAATTATATGGGAAGTTTATCAAGTGTGAATTATGGTATCAAGAGATTTATTTTCATGGCTATATTGTCTCTAAGGATGGAATCTCTGTTGATCCTTCTAAGACAAGAGCTATCCAAGAATGGTTATCACCAATGAGTATAAATGAGGTACGCAATTTTATTGGTTTAGTAGGTTATTATTGGCGTTTAATCCAGAACTTTTCCTGATTGGCTTGCCCATTAACGAATCTCACATGGAAAGGGGTTAAATTTATTTGAAAAAAAGAGTCTGAAGAATGTTTTTAAGAACTGAAGAGAAGATTAGTCAATGCTTCTATATTGACTATACCATTGGGGAATGATGCGTTTTTTATTTATAGTGATGCTTCAAAAAAAAGGACTTGGTTGTGTCCTTATGCAGAATGATAGGGTTATTTCCTATGCATCACGAAAACTGAAAATTCATGAGAAAAACTATCCTACTCATGATCATGAGTTAGCTGTTGTAATCTTTACTTTGAATATATGGAGACATTATCTCTATGGTGAAAAATGTGAGATATACACCGATCACAAGAGTTTGAAGTATATTTTCTCACAAAAAGAACTCAACATGAGGAAAAGGCAATGGCTTGAACTACTCAAGGATTACGATTGCACGAGACACTACCACACAGAGAAGAAAAATAAGGTGGAAGATGCTTTGAGCAGAAAGGATCATGGAGTTTTGAATAAAATTATAGTTGGAAGGGATCCAATTTTCATGGATCTAGTAAATTTGGATATGGGAATAACCATGGAAGGTGAAACATCGATACTTTTTCAAATGGTTGCCAAACCATCTTTACTAGAAAGCATAAAGAGTTCTCAGACCGATGATGAAGAATTTCAAAAGAAGATTAAAGCTATGGATGATGGGAGATTGAATGACTTTGTGTATGAAGATGCAATTTTGAAATTTGGGAAGAGACTTTGTGTTCCCAATATACCTAATCTATAAAGGGAATTGTTGGAAGATTCTCATAGTTCCAATTTCTCTATAAACCATGGGAGCACCAAAATGTATAGAGATTTGAAGGAACATTTTTGGTGGGACAACATGAAGAGGGAGATTGCTAAATTTGTGTCAAGATGTATAGTTTTTCAACAAGTGAAAGTTGGAAGGCAACAGCCTGGAGGAGTCATGAAACCTCTTCCCATACCTGAGTGGAAATGGGATAATATCACGATGGACATTGTCATGGGGCTACCAAAGACTCCTAGAAAGAACGATGCAATATGGTTCATTATTGATCATCTTACCAATTCAACACATTTTCTGACTATAAGAGACGATCTACCACTTGAACGTCTAGCAAGACTATATAATAATGAAGTTGTGAGACTTCATGGAGTACCCATGTCGATTGTTTCTGATCGTGATCCTTGTTTTAATTCAAGATTCTCTAAGAGTCTTTAGAAATCCAAGGATACTAAACTTCGTTTGAGCACAGCCTACCACCCTCAAACAGATGGACAATCAGAACGGACTATTCAAACCTTATAAGACATGTTGAGATCCTTCTCACTTGACTTTTAGGGTATGTGGGATCAATATTTACCTCTGGTAGAACTTTCCTATAACAATAGCTTCCATTCAAGTATTCGGATGGAACCATATGAAGGATTATGTGGAAAGAGATGTTGCGCACTAACATGTTGGGATGACGTTGGTGAAAGAAAACTTGTAGGCCCAGAACTGGTGGAGGAAACGATGGAAAAGGTAAAGGTAATCCAAACCACATCAAAGCAGCTCAAAGTGGGCAGAAGAGCTATGCCGATAACCGAAGGAATGATTTGGAATTTCAGGTAGGAGATCATGTTTTCTTGAAGGTATCTCCATGGAAGGGAGCTATACATTTTGGTAAGAAAGGTAAATTGAGTCCCATGTACATTGGACCTTTCAAAATTCTTGAACAAATTGGGGTTTTAGCTTATCATTTGGCAATGCCACCAAATCTCTCCAAAGTTCATGATGTGTTCCACGTATCACTGTTGAGAAAATACATGCCTGACCCAACGCATGTACTCACTTATGAGCAAGTAGAACTGGAACCTGATCTGTCATATTGCGAAAATCCCTTCATGATTCTTGATACTAGAGAACAAGTGTTGAGAAACCGAACGACTCGTCTGGTAAAAGTTTTATGGAGAAACCATAAGATGGAAGAGGCAACCTGGGAACCCAAGGAACATATGATGAAGAACCACTCGAGTCTTTTTATGCAGTAATATTCTAGAAATTTCAATGATGAAATAATTTGAATGAGGGTAGAATGTAACACCCCATGCTTCCATGGTACACTTCTCTTTGAATAATATAGTTGTGTGTGTTGTACGCAACTTTGAGTTCTAACACACCACAACCAATCAAACTAGACGTTATGAATAGTAATACCCACTTTTTAAAATTATTTGAATTTTATCTTTTAAAATGGACTTCATTTTTGGATTCGGAATATCGAAATTAGCCTATGGTGAAATTTTGATATTTTTTTGAAAACTTTCAATTTTTTATGAATAGTGAAAAACAATAGGTTATAATTTAAAACCAAATTTTTATTTAAATAATTATTTATTTTATTTAAATTTATTTTAGGTCAAAATAGATACATAATACCTATATAAGTTCAATGTAATTCATTGGAGTCAGTTTATAATAATTTTAGATATACAAAAATTTTATTGAACTTTTACCGTCTTTTACCCATCTCCTAGGAGAACTTGCAAATTCACATAAAACATAATTTTACCGCTTTTGTGAGTGGAATTTTAAATATCTGAGAGACACAGTTAATATCAAGGAGTAAAATGTGGTTCAATAAGATAAAAATAATTTTTGGTGAATAGTACCTTTTTACTTTTATTTACCACGGTTAAAAGTAAATAGGGTAATTAAGGGTAAAAATGATATTATTTTTACCCTAAACCATGTCCTAATTCTGTTGGAAAAGGATAATTATACCAAAACAACCTTAGTAATAAAATATGAACCTATTTGGTCCACTTGGATTAGATTAGGACATTTATTATTATTTAATTCAAAGAAGAGTTAAAAGAGCTAAAATCAATGTTAAATAACTAAAATATATTTAATATAGTGTTATACATAAGGTAAATTATATTATAAATATTAATTATAAAGCTAAAAATATTTCATACATAATTATATTTTATTTATAATTTTTAGACATTAAATAATTTAATTTATTTATGACACAATGGAGATGCAGTAATTACCTAATTAATGAAATATTAAGATAATTAATATTATAAATATCTAAATAAATGTAATTTGAGACTTTCTATGAAATACAATAATTTTAAAGGTTAATATAACATATGAGGTTTGGTTAGATAATTTTTTTTTGAGGTAATAATGCTGTTATGAATTTGGAAAAAAAATAAAATACCAAATAGTGTCAAAATTGACATAAAGGAGTATTTAATACAAATATTATATTATTAATTCATATTCTATTCCTAAAAATATAAGGTTCATCCAAAAGACATATATAATGATAGTTTTATCATTAATGAACCACTTGGGGTTCTATAGGATGTATATAGTAAGTTTATTAACCATATAATATAAAAATACAAAGAGACATGGTAAATGTCAAAATATTTCACTAGGAGTTAAATATAAATGATAAGGTTAATATAGTGACCCAAACCTATCTAAAATCTATTTTTTGAAAGGATTTAGACCCATTCCCACCTTAACCTTTAAATATTCTACTTTGGAGCCATTATAAACCGAATATGAATTTATTATAAAATAATATTTCTAGCGTTACCAAAGGTTCCCCTCACCCCTCTTATAAAAGGGCACTCCCCCTTCTCTCTAATTCACACCATCAAACCTTTTGGATCGGCCAACCCCTGCCCAAATATTCTCTCAAATTCCCTCAATTCAACCTATAGGACTTAGTTTGATCAGAAAGCCAACCTATGGATCCCTTTTGATCAAATCAAAAGGAATAACCCGAAGAAGATGTAATGTTTTCACCACCCTCTTTCAAGTTCCTTTCTTCTTCCACTTTTTCTTTATTTGTTATTTACATTCTAAAATAATAACTTAAGTAAATTCTATATAATGTGATGTTATTATAAATATGGTACAACCATATTCAGTATTCTATCCATCCTTTTAATGACACGTCACCATATGTGCGTACGTACAGCTTACCGTCTCCACGTCGTGGTGTAATTGTTATTCAAAACATTATTATTTGGATGGGTATGATAATGATGTGTAATTGAAGTAAATAATAAATATAACATTATAATGATTCTGTATATATGATATACCATCCAATTATATATGAATAAGATACAACCTATCCATAACAAACATGGCTTATGTAACAAAACATATATTAGAAAACGAGTAAGTTAACACCTGAAACGACGATAATACTAAGATATTATTAACAAAGAAATGTTAAAAGATCATATATGATATCATATTAATGTATATTATTCTTTTATAATTTAATAAAAATTATTTCACCACTATAGAGGAGGTTAACCTACCCTTGACCAAGGAAAAGTACGAGGTAAGGGTTTATTTCACAATCTCTTCATTATCCGAGGTTGTTTATATGTAATTATCTACTGGGACCTCTTTATCATCCACATCCATGTTTCTTAAAAATTTATTTCAAATCATTATTACTATTTTATAGAATATGGGTTAAATTCATTTATACTGTTGTTGACTTTTTATAAGATGTTTATAAAGGAATCTTTCTGTCGTTTTCCAAACAAGGTATTTTTTAACCTTTTCGACAGAATTAAGGTAAGAATTTCTTTTTTAACTTACACAGAAGGTGCGGCTATTTTCCACCATTATAAAATCATCTAATATTACCTTAAAATATTATAATAATATTTTCAAAGTAAATGTTTTATTTTATAATTATGTGACTTTTAAATGATTTCAAAAAAAAGATATTTATCTCAAATAGTTTTGATTTCATCTATGTCAACATACTTTGATGGGTTTTAAGCTTATTTGAAGTTGATTTATTATGATACAAAACTTCCATATAGTATTGAAGGTTTTGTGATTTGTTTGACTATGGATGAGTTATTTTTATTCCATTCATGGTTTAGGGATATAGTATTGACATTTCGTATACTAGTTTATTATGAATGTTTATTGTTATGTTTAAACATTTTCATATGAGGAATTCATTGGACTTAATAAGTGACGGATGGATCCTGATATAGCACCTAGATGCATCGATAAGTCTCATGAGACAAACTAGTTTTTGGCATAAGGCCTTGAAAAATTCTTATTTGTAGTCTTGGAACAAGGCCTTGACTATGTGGTTATGATAGTCTACCATTATGCATTCCATAATTATAAAAGTGGTTATTGATATTTCATGTGATTATTCGACTAGTAGAATATCCATGTGAATAATTAAATGTCATTATTTCATTTTATTTCTACAATATTATGCTGAAGTTCAAGTTTAAAAGGCTTTTGTTTTATTTATACATTGCCTTAAATGATTATGCGTGTTTATGAAAGTTTCTTCTATATTGTTATCATTACTGGGAGTCTGACCTCACCCCCTTCTATGTTTTATTTTTTCCAGGATTTGACTAAGTATTTTATGAATGACCTGTAGGGATAATATGATGGGATATGAGTGTGGTCTATGGATACAAGATTTTGTTGTAGTTTTTATTTTATGATGTAATGTAAAACTTATGAATGTATCTAGTGATCACAAGGATACTAAAATAATCGGTCTTTTGAGACTTGATCTTTTGTGATCAATCCAATATTATGTAATAATGCACCGACTCTAGGTAACTGGGATCGGGGTGTTACATTGGACCCCTCACAATCTATTTTAGATCTGTTGAGAATGATGAGACATAGCCTATGGTCACTCATGGGATGTTCCACTCCCATTGTTATTGTATATTGTATTAGAAAATGATGTTTTAATGGTTTTGTGATATTATCCAATATAAATTATGTTTGGCTTGTTAGCATAGAATAAGGTGTTGTTTGGAAAAATTTGTAAGTGTTAAATTTTTCATACAACTTTATTGGTTATGTAATGACTTGTATTTCCCATGTATTATTTTTGGAAATGATATGGATTCTTTTCGAGACCAGGAACTAGTACAATTGGAAATTCCAAGACCTGGTGTGCCCAGAATTAATGTTTGAAATATATTAAATAGCATGATCACATTATTTTCCTAAAAAAGTTGGAAAAAGTCTAAAAAGGGGGCCCAAGTCTAAAATGAGAGGGCATAGTTGAATTTAGAATGTGGGCTTCACCCTAGACACAGCATAGCCTTTGTTGGTGCGATGTATTTTTAGAAAGTTCTTTGTTGGCATAAAATGAATAAAATAATTTATTATTTCATTTCATTTCATTTCATTTACATAGATACCTTTCCTCTTCTAGAAATAAATTTTTATAGGGAATTAAAAAATTTTGGACATTGAAACATAGATATTAATAGAACCATTTGAGTGCTTATGAATGACATTCCATTGGTGGATGATGATCGAATCAAAGAATAAATATTGGTGTGAGAAAGAATTAGAGGATCTCACAAACGATCATAGCACATACCCATTCTTCATCTGTGATCAAACCATATTGAGGTAGGGTGTTTATTGTTCATATTATTTCACCATTTTCTATTCCTATGATAAATGTGAATCAATAAAAAAAATATTGATCCACAGTTTGATCATCTTGTGTTTATTTTATTTTTTGGGGTTTTTTGGTATTTTCAATTTATTATTTATTATTTTCCAATCATTCTAATGGTGATGGATTGAGTCCAACAAGAACATTGGCCAATATTTGTCCTCCGTGTGTGTGGTAGTGTATTTGTACTGATTTATTTATTCATCATGGGTGTTCTATGTTGACCCACAGTTTGACAGCCATTGATAAATTGATCATTACAAACATGTTTCTTATCACAAAAATTTGATAGTATAGATATTGGATCGGTACAATATGGTGGTGGTGCAATGATGACTGTGGCAGCGGATCAGATGGTTTTAGATACCTGGTTTTGTGTTATTTGGAATGAAGTGAAGAACAATGAATGAGGTCGTTTTCCAATCAAATAGTACTTCTAGAATCTAGTGAGTCTATATGAAGAGGTTTTTCTAGGGTAGATCCTTGATTTCAGGCATGATTGAAGCTGAAATATGAGGCAATAATAGTATGGTAATGTGCTGAAGGAAGATCCAGTGCTTTTGGAAAATCACAATCCACATGGCATGTAATCCCTAATAACATGATGTGTGGGTCCCTCCAAGTGGTGGCTAGTCTTTCAAGATAATTTTAAGGATCACGCAACATATGACCCTGTCTCATGGTGTGTGACCTATCCCTGATGGCTTAGTATGTACATAAGAGGGCATGTAGACATGGGCTAGAGTACATGGCCCCATAAATGTCGTATACTCTTGCACAGACACAGCATGACTATCTGTACATGGGAATTTCTGTGTACTGTTACATGGAAAGAGTACACGTGAAGCTAAACACCGTGTACTATTATACATACATAGACATGGGCCATTTACACAGGAAGGACATGTTGTCAATGGGACATGACATGTAACCCTAGTAACCATCATGTACTCACTTAATGTTGGATTAGAACCCTTATCCTATATATATTAGAAAATTTTTTATGGTGTGTTCCCCATATCAGTTACCTTAGGGTTGGAATTAAATCACCTCTTTAACATAGGAAAGTGGTCCCTTCAGCATGACTTCATGGGTAGAGTTATTGAAATACACCTGTGAGACCTGAAGTGAGATCTTGTATACATCTTCATTCCCTATATGTATTTCTTAGTATCTTCGTGACAAACAATACATGGGTGTTGATCCTCTATATATTATGTTAATACAAATTGAGTTATTGGTATACCCATTGTCTTTGGGAGTGATCCTCATTTATGTATTGTATCTCTTTGGACATTTAGAGTGTACTTTTAATAGTGAGACATTAATAGAGCTACCACTCAAACAGAAATATTCTATTTTATCAGACACATGTATTGTGTTCTACTTGATGAGTTCTACTAGGAATCATCAGGATGGAATCCTAGGATAATATTATGGTTTTTACTTTACCTTGAAATTGTGTTCCTTTGTTGATTATATATTTATATTATTTTTATATGTGTTGTTGACATTTACCTAGGTAGAGAAAACAATATTATTTTTTTTATTCTTTTTTGGTCTAGGGTGTCCTAATGGGTATTTTTATATTCACCCATGCATGTAATTTTTCTGTATATGTCATTTCTTGTGCAGACAATCGGCCTTTTGATAGTGTCTAGATATTCCAGGACTAGATGGTTATTAGTGATATCAAACATAATAAGGTGTTTTCTTTTGGTACCTTGATAGAAATCCCTAGTTTTCCAATAGGTTGGAAGTCTTTATAAACTATTTGTGATGGAATTTTATTTTCCATTACTTACTTTCAAATACATCCTATCAAACTTGGTTTGTGGGATGTAGATATATGCATGCATGGTTGTTTGTTTGTTGTTTTTTTACATTTCTACATTATATGGTATTGTTGATGTGTGTGTGTGTGAAGTTACATAGGCTAAGGCCTCTCATGTTAGTGATTTGGATACTTAGTGGTAGTCTCCAGCCCCTAGCCTATTGGAGGTGGGTTTTGGGAGTTAGGCATGGGCCCCATTGGGATATGTGGTGATATAGTGGTATGAGAGGCATCAATTCTACCATGGGACTAGAGACTTTGAGATTTGTTTGGGTTACAATGTTTAGTGTTTTGAGTTTGGATTTTAGTACATGGACATCAGTGTTAGTGTAGTGGCCGAAGTGTTGATATAACAAGACTATGATCACCTTATATTCAACTCAATGCATGAGAGCACTAGTTATAGGGAAAAAATGGAACCTGCATTATATAAGAATCAGTTGTGGATTCCATGTCCTTCTTGAATCAAAACTCCATATATACTCATTGACCGTGGTACATCTTATTTACATTGATGGTTCCTATGTGATGTATTCTAGATAGGTTTCATCATCATGATCATTAGGATGACCCCATATGGTATGAATCAATGTTACAGGTACCATTTTCAGAGATGTTACCTCCATGTGGTGCACCAGCTATACCACCACATGTAGAGTAGCATGTGGTACCAGAAATACCAGAGGATGAGGTGTGTAGGATAAACACACATTCATTTATTTAAAAAAATAGACCCCTCAGGTTCCATTGAATTCCTAAACCATATATTTTTTGGTGAATGTATTTTGGTGGTTACATCAGTTTTGCATCTGGTCAGGGCACCAGCAGATCAGATTGTGTTTCTGGAAACAATCCTTCTTTATAGATCAATAGGATGATGTTGGGGTTTGGTGACCCTATCATAGGATGTGAACACACTAGCATGGTCATATTTTGAGTAATTTTTTTAATAGGAGTTCCCTTTAGCATTATTTAGAGCTATAAGTATACTTGAGCTTCTACAGCTTCAACATTGAAACACAATAGTAGCTGAGTATTCATTGAGGTTTACCAACCTATCTTGGTACTAGATGGATATGGTTTGGGATATGTCATTTTAGGATCGGACCTTCATGTGAGGACTTCATAGAGATAAATGATCCAGTTCTATAGAAATATGAATTCCTAATTATTCTAGGGTGATAGAGAGATATTATGTGGTTGATAGTTTCCTCAAAGATAAGATGTAGAAAGTGGTTTCCGATAGTGTGAAATAAGGAGAAGAGACCTCATAAAATGGGTTCAATGTATATATCAGGGACCAAGACATGCGATATTTTCTTGGAGGAGGTATTAGTATATAATTTATATAGTTTAGGACTCACATTATGGATCTAGTTAGCCCAGGTAGAGGCGGTGCTACTCATGTGAAAGTAGTGTACATATTTCTTGATATTTCTTAACTCGCCATACAACTGATAGGGAAACTGTGGATGAGCTGATGAGGTATAGGCAATGATAGGAGTAGAAAATTTTGAAATTTTGATGACATGGTTGAGGATCTAGAAGATCATATAGATGTGGTCAATGCTTTTACTTGTTACCACCACCACTCCCTGGTGGTCCATGCCAAGCTCGGGGAGCTAGAAGACAGGGGTGGGAACAACTGTAGGTGGTTGATGATTAGAACCCAGATAATCAAGGAATGATATGAGATATGATATATGTATTTTTTTCCTTAGTTGTACTATTAATAACCATAGGTTCTAATCATTCATTTCATTACCCATATCCTTTTTGAGACATGAAGCATCTAGTTGAGGGTTAACCCTTTCACTTAGAGACTCCCATTGGAGAGGCTCAAAAATCACACACTTGTGCCGACATTGTGACCACACTATTGGACTTGAGAGCTTCAATTGGTATCTTTTTCTAGAGGAAATGATTCATTACAATTTCATTCCATATATGGATTGGTAATCCATAATTCATTCAAAAATTGACAGTTTCAGGTGTAGGATGTTGTGTGTCCTTAGTTATGGGACTAGTTTTTATTATGTTGATGAAATGGAAACCCATGAAGTGTAGGATGGGATAATGCGTAAGACAATGAGTCAAATACTCATCAGTTGGATAGCATTACCCTTGGTGAAGGGGATGTTATGATTTCACATTTTCTTATAGTGGTTTCAGAGTATGATGATGTCTTCACTGAGGATGTTATAGGTTTACCTCCCTACCAAGAGATGGAGTTCTATATCGATCTACACCCAATATAGAACTGATATACATTCCATAATATTGCATATCTCTCTCAGAGTTTCATAATATTAAAGTTTAGTTAGAGTACTTGTAGAGTATTGGATTTATTAGGCCTTGTGTTCCAACCTATGAAGCCCCAATTTTGTTTGCTAAGAAAGAAGAAGGGAGAATGAAGTTATGTGTGGACTACCACCACTTGAACCAGGTGGTCATGAATAATATGTATCAACTATCGAGGATCGATGAACTATTTGATCTATTGAGATAGGAATCGTCGTTATTTAAGGTAGTCCTCATATTAGTCTATCACCGGTTGAGAGTAAGAGATTAGGATATACCAAAGATCACATTCATATGTCGTAATAGTCGCATAAAGGACTTGGCTATTCGCTTTGGTGTAACAAATTCCCTAGAAGTGTTCATGGGATGAATGAACCAAAACTTTCATCCCCTTTTATACCACTTTTTGGTATTATAAATCAATGATATCCTTGTGTACTCTACAACCGAGGGGTATAATGTGAGACACGTGAGGATGGTTTTGGATGTACTCTAAGAGAACCAACATTACATAAATCTCTCAAAGATTTAGTTCTTGAAATAATAGTTCCACTTCTTGGGACATGTTATCTCAATAGATGGAGTGGTAGTGTTCCTAGTAAAGGTTGAGGTCATGTTAACATGAGACCCCCAAGATCCTGATGGAGGTGCGAATCTTCCTTGGGTTGGTAGGAGTTTACTAGAGATTCATTCTTATTTTCTCCAAGATATCAACAGCCAAGAAATATTTGACCCCAATGGGTCTGTGTTTCATTTAGATAGAGATATTATAGAAGGATTTTTAGTAGTTGGGATTGGTATTGATGAGATCTACCATATTGAGATTACCAGAGGTGAGTGTCGAGTACATAGTTTTTTACGATGCATCATGAGAAGGGCTGGAATGTGTTCTAATGCAATATCAGATAGTTATTTCATATAGAAAATGTGAGTTGAGATCACATGAGTAGAAATATGGAACCCATGATCTTGATTTAGTAGTGGTAGTCTTTACATTGATGATGAGGTGTAACTACCTGATGTGTGAGTGAATTATTGTCTATTCCAATCACAAGAGTCTCAATTATATCATCTCTCTAAAGTACCTAAACATGAGACAAATGTGATGCATAGAATACCTTCAGGATTATGACATTAGTATTGTTTATACTTATGGGTAGGTGAATGTGTTAGTAGATTCTCTAAGAAGTAGATCTTGTTTGCAGTTTCTAAATGAGGCATCAGATAAGTTGACCTCATTGCAGTTATCCTTTGTGGATGATTATAGAGAATATTACTTCTATTCAATGGTTTTTACTCCAATGATTTTCTAGTAAATTAGGGATGAATATCATGGGGATGTTGAATATGAGACCCTACAAAGTTTGATATCCATAGAACATGATCTTGATCTATTTTATGAAGGTGGGGATCATTCCATTATTTTCATATAATGAACAATGGTACCAATGACAATGAAAAAGGTGGTTCTGAGAGAGTATCATACATATACTTTAGAAGTAAATCTATGTGTTTCAATTATGTTCCTATATATATGACATATGTTTTGGAGGCCATGGATGAAGAAGAGAGTTATAGAGTTTATCTCTTGATTCCATATAGGTCGGCAAGTGATAGCAGAGAACCAAGTTTCAGTGAGTTTATCTGAAACCCTTGAGGTGCTGGAGTGAAAGTGAGATGGAATATAAATGTACATCATGATGGGATTACCACATATGTCCATGGGGGAATGATTCCATATGGGTGATTGTAGATTGTCTCACCAAGTTGGACCACTTTCAAGCTATTAAAGAGAAGAGTTGAGTAGAAATATCGGGATGCATCTATGTATAGATGATAGTCAAACTCTAGGGTGTTTTGTCAATGATAATTTGTGAACGTGATACCTGCTTCACATATCAGTTATGGAAAGGATTTTAGGAGGTTTTTAAGACTCATTTACACTTGATCACAACATTTCACCCCCAAACTGATGTCTCAATAGATTTGACCATTCACATTCTGGAGGAAATATTTCAATAATGAATTATAGACTTTGGTCAAACTTGAGAGGATCACCTACCACTTACGGATTCTACCTACAAAAATAGCTTGAATACCACAATTGTTATGACACTATTCGAGGATTTGTATGGGTGAACCTTAGTTAACCACATTGCTAGACTAACCCATGATAGTTAACACTCATTGTCCCATATTTACTGTGAAAAACTACTGAGAATGGGTATATCATCGAGGAGTGGATGTAGACTACCAAGAGATATCATTAGTCTTATGAGGACAGATTATGGAGGAATTTCAAGTCTGAGGATGGAGGCCATGTGTTCCTATGGGTTTCACCTCGATGTGTATAACAGATGTTTCATCAGGGTGGAAATTTATCTATGAAATTCATTGGACAATACCATACTCTATATAGATTTTTTGAAGTGTTGTACCACATAGATATACTACCATAGTCAGAGCAAGTATGTGATGTATTCCACATGCCATAGCTAAGGATGTACAGGCATGACCAATCCCAAATTATCAACTGGGGAGTTCTAGAAATTTAATATGGAGCTACCTTTTCTGAGTACCTGATGAAGATCGTGGATCAGAAGGAGATGATCCTTCATGGGATATAGAATCATGTGTTGCATTCCTAGTGGAACCATGATAATTTTGAAGAGAGAAAATGGGAGAATGAGGCTCATATTTGTTCTGAGTACCCACACCTCTTTGTATAGCCACTTGTTTTGGATTTTTGGGGATGTAAAGCCTCAAGGTGGGGGGAATGTAATGACTTATGTTTCCCATGTATTTTTTTTGGATATTGTATTTATTATTTTTTAGACCAAGCATTGATAAGGGGTGAGATTCTGAGCCCGGTGTTCCCTGAATAAATGTTTCAAATACATTTCATATATTAAATATCATGGACATACTTTTTTGGAAAAAGTTGAATAACTTCTAAATGGGGGGATCAGAAATCTGAGGGCATGGATGAGTTTAGAACATCAGTTTTTTCCAATGCATGACCTAACCATTTGCAATGCATAGAATTTATGGAAATTCATTCATGAGTATAAAATTAATAAAATAAATAATTAAATTATTTCATATCATTTTTTTGACATAGATACCTAGCCTCTTCTATAAATAAATATTTATGGGAAATTCCAAGGTTTAGTTGCTAAAACCAAGATATCCTTAGATACATTGTAGAGCTTTCAAACATGATTCCAATGGCGAATGATGACTGGATCGAAGATTGATGACTGGTGCGAGATGAAATCATAGGATCTCACCAACTATAATGACACAACTTCATTATTTATCAGAATTCAATCGAAATAGAGGTGGGAAATTTATTATGTGTAGAATATTTCCCCATTATATATTCCTAGGAAGAAGGATAACAAATCAAAAAATAGATTTATCCATTGTTTGATCATATTATAGGATGGATTTATTTGTGGGGTTATTTTTGGAGATTCAATTGATTATTATTGGTTCATATAATATTGTTCTACTAGTGACATATTGGAGACAACATAAATATTTTCTATGGTTCATTCCTCATGTTTTTTATTGTGAATTTCTCTTAATTTATTCATTGATTTTGGGTATTCTTTATTGACCCATGGTTATAAATCCCCTATGAAATCAATTTTTTCACATGATTTTCATTGATTGAATGATTTGATATTGTAGAAATGAGATTGACACAAAATGAAGGTGGTGAGATGATGGAATCTATAGTGGATCAGATGATATTGGATACTCAATTTTTTATTCTGTGGTATGTAATGAAGAATGATGAATGATGTCACTTTATGAACTAATTAAAGGGAGGAATTTTGTTGAATGACTAAGGATAGGTTCATCTAGGTAGATCCTCTATTTATATCATGATTGAAGTTGAAATCTAAGGTTATTGAATTGTGGGAATGTGTGGAAGGAAGAACTAGGGCTTATGGAAAAACTTGATCTCTACTACTTGTAATCTAAGATAACACAACATGTGGGTCCCTCCTAATGTCATCTAAGGTTTTGGGAGAGTAGTAAGGATTGCACGGCGTGTGACCCCATCACCAGCCATGGGACCTCTCCCTAGTGGCTCAACATGTACCTTATAGGGTAAAAATACATGAGACGAAGTACATGTCCATAGGAATGACGTGTACTCCAACACAGACACGTTTTGGATAAGTGTACATGGGAATACCCATGTACTGATACATGATAATATTATATGGGAATCTGTAGACCATGTTCTGGTACCTGGAAATAGACATAGGTAGTTTACATGGGAAGGACCTAGGGTTAGAGGGATACTTAGTATAACCATACTACACTTAGTATACTCCCTTATTGTTTTCATGGATCCCTTTCCCTCTGTATCATGTAAATTTTTAGTTAGTGTGTGTTCCCCATATCCATTATATAAGGGTTTGTATAGAATAGATTCGTACATATTGTACAACCATCCCATAAACATGATAAATTGGATAGAGATGTTGGAAGCCTTCTAAGAAACCTCGATTGAGATCTTATATTAAACTTCATGCCTAATTTGTAGTTCTCAGTATTGTCGTGATTAACACTACACAAGTTATAATCCTATACTTGTCAAGTTAATATGTATAGTGTTTTTTATACCCTATGGAATTTGGGGTGATCCTCATATTTGTATTGTGCTGATTCAAACTTACAGTGTTTACTTCTAATAGAGAGACTTGATCAGCGGTCCCTCTTGGAAAGATATCATTAGTGTTATTAGGCTCATGGATTCTGATCTCCCAGACATGTGTTATGTGAAAACATCAAGCTGGAATCTTATGTTGGTATTATAGTTGTGACTCTACCTTTTGTTTTCATGTCATTATTGAGTATATCTAGTTATTTCTGTTATTTGTTTCGACATATACCTACGTAGAGGTGAAAATAATATTTTGTTGTATGCTTTTTGGTTTTGGGGTTCCCTGCAGTGTATTTTTATACTCACCCTTACATGGGCGTTTCCCGTATGTGTCATGTATTGTGCAGATGATCGGCCTTTTCATAGAGTCATAGACCGACCAAAAACATAAGGTTCATAGTGAGACTAGAGTGACCAATGTTTGTTCATGTTGTACCTTGATTGCAGTCCCCAATTTACTTGCAGGTTGGAATTTTTTTTAAAATATTTGTGGTGGGGTTTTATTTAGCCATGATTAATTTTCTTTACTTTTATTCGTACTCTGGTTTTTTGATTTTCATGTATTAATTCATAGGTTTTTAGTTGTTTTTTTACATTTCATCATTTTTTGGGCTCGGATATGTGTGAGTGTGTATATGGATACTTAGGATAAGGCCAACCATTTTAGTGATATTCCTTCTCGACACTAGTCACCAGCTCTAGGCCATTTAGTGGTTGGATTGGGGTATTGTGTCATGGGGGCCATTGGGATGGGTTGTCACATCGTAAATGTGATAAATAGTGATAGAGGAATTACCATGTGGGTAAATGGTTAAGGGGGTATGGTTGTAGTTATTTGTAAATGATACAGTGGGTAATATATGAAATTGAGTAAATTATTGAATGTAATGAACCTTGGTAATGAAATAAATCAAATGGTGAACCATAATTGTTTTTTTTTGGTTTAAAAGGTCACTTATGATGATCCTTGAAATAAGTGATACATTTTTTGGTTGAGATATTGGAATAAGGAACCTCTATTTTAGAATAGGAATGATCAATGTTCAAGACACCACTGATGTGTCACCTAATCAATGATTTTGGACTAATTCTCTAATCTCCAAAATTATGGACATGATATGGATACCTAAACTTTTCTCCAAGATTCTATATGAAATTGATTTGAAAAATGAATTCTCATGTGATGTAATGTGATATAATTACTTTGTATATTGTTAAAAAAATCAGCATTGTAGGAAGTAGGTTTGATTTGTTGGGGTATCAATTAGAACTACTGATTAAAATGGTAAATTTAATAAATATTAAATAATGAATCATGTTTAACATTCCATATTTTCTATTCTTTACTTCACTTCTAGATAGAGTAGTTTAAAATTGATATTTTTTTAGAAAATATTCATTTTTTCTTATTAATTTGTACTCACACACTACTTGGGGTACTATTGGGAAACCAATAATACATCATGGTTGTAGGAATGGTTAATGGAAAGTACCTAAGTTATATGGTAGGTATGTGAGTCGGGATGGTGTAGTATGAGGTATGAAGACATGACATAGAAACCCTAACAACCCTACTCTTTATTTCAAATAAATACATGATTTATTACCTAATGCATCACTTTATACTTCCTAGATGATCGAGAAATCTAGTGTCTCATGGAATTAGGTACATTACATAAAAACATAAATAACATAATACATAATTTTATTGAAAACTTCTCTTACATGCTCAAAATACTCCATTGAATAGGAAACTTCCTGGGATATCCTAGTGGAAACCATAAGAAAGGGGTGAGATATAAATCCCAGTAAGGGAATAAACATGGTATAAGTGATACATGTTATAAAATATGCATATCAATGATTAATAAAAGTAACATGTATGATAAAGAATGATATATGGTGATAATCATAACAAGGGAAGTGTGGAAACAACTTAAAACGCTGATTTTTTAACATAGGTAAAGGATAAACCTCCAAGACTTCATGGTGGAAATATTACAATAATGTAATCAGGTACACCACTATCCCAAAAATACATATCATGATAATAAATGTTTCCCAATGCATTGTAGTTCTATCTTGGTGCACCCATCATAATCATTTCTTTCTCAAGATTAATTGTTCCCTATATATCATACGACATGGATTGATTCATCATAAAATTTTATTACATGATCATGTAATATGGAATAAATACATGTATGTTTATATTAAATAACAATGTGTTTATAAAGGTGAATACCCCTGGTAGGAAACATGTATGGTATTCACTACAGAACTAGTTTGGCTTGGAAAATCGCAGGAAAATTTCAAAAACATAACAACGTTAAATAAAAATTCATAAAAATGGATGATGAGAGAGAAAGGGTTTTCTCATTAATTTGAACTAAAATGTTATATAATAGGTAAATGTAAAATCAAATCAAAATATTATAAATTTTTTAATATAAGGTATAAGGTAATTAAGAAACATGAGTAGAGAAAATAATCCTTAAAAAATTTCGACACAGCAATAGGTGTACATAATGAATCATGGGGGAATTAATAACAGTGAAAGGAAGATCTAATAATTTATACATAAAATTTATTTTAGTTGTAATATTGAATATCATATCCAATAATAATAAAATAAAAATCTAAATACATAGCATAAAATAGGTGCTTGATAAGAGGGGAGTGGAAAAACCCTTACATGAGTGTGAATCCAAAGTCTTGGGAGGGGATTATTGAAATATTGGGGAACCTTGGAAGGAATATAGGGAGTGGTATGTAGATTAAGTACATACTAAGAAGAGTTAGAGTGAATAGAAATGGGATCTTGGGTGGGTTTATATAGGAAATGAGGAGGATTTCATTATTATTTTGGTTTTGTACTCTACTTAATAAAATAACCAAAAACCAAAACCATTAAATTATTTTTTCCCATGGTTTCTATGAAAGGTCATAGGTTTTTATTATTTTATAATGACTATTTGATAACATATTAAAATACTATCCTTGGTGATTTTAAGGTGAGTTATAGTCTTAAAGAAATGATTTTAAAATCTTACCATATATTACAAGTCTTGTAGGATTCATAATGGCTTATGAAAATAAATAAAATAAAAATAAAATCACATTATTTTAATGTTAAGACATATATATGGTTGTGGATTCCATTTATATTACGTATTCCATAACTTTTGGGTCATTGTGAGGTCATAAAACACAAAGTATATTTATATGTATGTAATTTTTACCTGAAAATTTGACTTTCTCAGAAAATTTATGAAAATTTAACCATTGGATAATTTTAATATACTGATAATAAAAAATAATAATCATTTTATCTAAATAATTTCCTAAATATGTGAATTTTTACTTTTGAAATAAAAACTGATGTTTGTTGAAAATAATGATTTTTTTATAATAACTTTTTTTGAATGCTTATAAAAAATTACATTTGAGTGAATAAAAGTTATATGATCATTTATATTTAATAAAATTTATTTAAAAATAATATTTTATTAAAATATTATTTATTTCCAAAAAACCATTTATTTATAAATTCAGTAATTAAATTTGAATATTTACCAAAAAAAATAAAAATTATTCTTTGTATAAATTATTTACAGTGTAAACATAATGGGATAAAAATATATTCCTTATTCTATAAAAATAATATGCATATTCATATTTCTAGGGTCTTGATACATATCCCATTAATAAACTAATGAACTCCCTAAGAGTAAGGTGCATAATGGTGGGACTTTCAAGGGTCGGTTCAGCAAACATGGTTTGGTCCATGATCTCAATAAGCTTGAACATATCCCGTAAATTTTGTTTATAATCATTAAGTTGTTAGATCTATTTTTGGTATTGGTCAATGGAAATTCCTAGAAATACTATCTCTCTTAGGGTCTTCGATAAATGGGCCTCATAAGGTGTGAAACTACTATTTGAGGTCATCACTTCCTTTGTTTATGACAACTGGATTTCTTAAAACCCTATATTTATACTAAATATTTGATCACTCTTCAATGACTATATTATCAATGCTAATGATAAAAAAGGTATTTTAAATCCAATGGGAATAATAAGATGAAATAAGTGCACATTTTTTTCTATAAGCATATTATATAATAAGGAATTTTAGAAAAATGAATGTGGAACTTTATTTATAATAGTTTGGGTCATTACAATCTTCCCCCATTAATATATTTCTCCCTTAAAATTTTATTTTCCCACACTAAAATGGAAGAGGGAAACTATACATTACCAATTCCTCTGGTTCCCACATTTATTCTTCAAACTTTCAGTTTCAATAAAACACTTTGACAAGGGGAATTTTAATATTTCTGAGAACTTTTTATTTATAATCTAAGATCTTCACTGGATGCTCCTCATAGGAAATTCCATTCTACAATTCTACCACCTCTAGATTGAGTATATGTTGGGGATCTAATATGTACATTATCAAGGCAGATATATGGATTACATCATGTGATTGAGATAAGTAAGGTGGGAGTGTTAGCCAATAGGACACCTCTACAATGTGATCATGTATCTCAAAAGGGATGATTTACCATGGACTAAGAATTTTCTTCATCCCCAATCTTATTACTTTGATCCATGGAGATATATGGAGCAATACCATGTCTGCGACATCAAATTCTATGTCTCAGCAATGATTCTCAGCATAGTTCCTCTATCGACTTTGAAAATATTTGACGTGTTGGTAAATGTTTTTAACCTTATAAACTATTTACTTAACCATATCAGGACATAATAGTTTCTATTCCTTAACTTTATCCAAACATTTAGGTGTTCTGCACCGATTCCCATAAAGTGCTTCATAGGGTGCCATTTTGATGATCAAGTGGAAACTATTGTTGTACAATAACTCAACCAGCAGAATATGTTCATACCATCCTCCATTAAAGTGAATTGAGAATGCTAAAAATAATTCCTTGAGTGTTTGGATATTCTTCTCAGATTTTCCATCAGTTTTAGGCTGATAATTCATACTAAAGTTTAGATCAGGGTTTAGAGTATGCTACATACTTTTCCCAAACAAACAGGTAAATCTTTGATCTTAATTGGAAATAATCGATAGTGGTACATCATGTGTGTAACACCCCGTCATTTTATGAGATATATTATTTTTAATTTATTTGATGTCTTCTATTATACACTACACCAAGATTAGCTTGTACTATACAAAACACTGTATTAGCTTGCAGTATACGCAACACTATTCTTGGCTCGTGTTACACACAATTTTTAGTTCGTTTTTTGGAAATTATTCTACGCAACATTAAGTATAGATTTTGTTTAATATATAAATGAAATAAGTTTTGATTATGTTATAAGAAACACCAAAAGGATCTTTAACTACATGCATCCATGACTTTTCTTGCATTACACGCAATCAAGACCTTCCTCGATAGCGTGTGTAGTACGCAAAACCGAGTTTCACTAAATGAGATATTATTATAATATTATTATCAACTAGCCGTTAGGAATAGTAATACACACTTTTTGAAATTTTATCAATTTTATCTTTCAAAATGGACTTCATTTTTGGATTTATAATATCGAAATTAGCCTAGGGTGGATTTTTGGTATTTTTCTGAAAACTTTTAATTTTTGATGAATAGTGAAAACACCCTGTTACTATTTAAAAACCAAATTTTTATTTAAATAATTATTTATTTTATTTAAATTTATTTTAGGTCAAAATTGATACATAATACCTATATAAGTTCAATGTAATTCATTTGATTCATTTTATAATAACTTTATATATATATAAATTTTATTGAACTTTTCATCGTCTTTTACCCACCTCCAAGGAGAATTTGAAAATTTACCTAAAAATTAATTTTACCGCTTCTATGGATGGAATTTTCAAAATCCGAGAGAAACAGTTATTATCAAGGAGTAAAATTTGGTTCAATAAGATAAAAATAATTTTTGGTGAATAGTAACTTTTTACTTTTATTTACCACGGTTAAAAGGAATAGGGTAATTAAGGGTAAAAATGATATTATTATTACCCTAAAACATGTCCTAATTATATTGGATAAGTTTAATTCGACCAAAAACAACCTTAGGAATAAATTATTACCCTTTAGGTCCACTTGGATTAGATTAGGACACTTATTATTATTTTATTTAAAGAAGTGTTAAAATGGTTAAAATCAAAGTTTAATAACTAAAACATTTTTAATATAGGGTTATACATAAGATAAATTCGACTATAAATATTAATTATAAATCTAAAAATATTTCCTATATAATGGTTTTTTATTTATAATTTTTAGAAATTAAATAATTTAATTTATTTGTGACACAATGATGATGCAGTAATTACCTTATTAATGAAAAATTAAAATAATTGATGTTATAAATACCCAAATAAATTTAATTTGAGACTTTTTATGAATTCCACAAATTTTATAGGTTAATATGACATGTTATTATTGAATCAATTAAATTTTTTCGAACTAATTATGTTGTTATGATTTTCACAAAAATCAATTACCAAATAGTGGTAAAATTGACATAAAATAGTTTTTAAAACAAATATTATATTATTAATTGTTATTATATTCCTAAAAATCTAATTTTTGGCCAAATCACTTGTATAAGGTTATATATATTAATAATGAACCACTTGGGGTTCGTTTGGCTTGTTATGGTATGTTTATTTACCATATAGTGTAAGAAAACAAGAAGACACAGTAAAAGATAAATTATTTAACATAGAGTTAAATCTAAATGATAAGGTTAAAATAGTAACCTAAACTTGTCTAAACCTATTGGTTGAGATTATTTAGACCCATCCCCAATTTATATTCAAAATAAATCAATTTGAAGCTATTATAAACCGAATATTACTTTATTATAAAATAATATTTTAATTTTTCCTAAGGTGCCCCTCTCCTCCCTTATAAAAGGGCACCACCTCCCTCTTCTCTTTACCCAATTTTGAGCCTTCAATATCGGCCAACACCTACCAATTTCCCTTATAAACTTCCCTATAAACATTATAGAGGTTCCAGTATCCTCAAAAGACCAACTCTAGTGCCTTAATAGGAAGATTAAAAGGGGTGCGTCGAAGAAGACGTAATCTCTTCTACCAATTCTTTCAAGTTTTTTTCTTCTTCAACTTCTTCTTATTTATTTTTTTCATAATAAATTAATAACATCATTATCATTAATATACTTTCATGTTATTATAAATATGAAACAACCCTATTTCACCTTCTATCCATCCTATGAAAAATGAAATCACTGTGCGTGTGTACGTACGAAATACCGTCTTTACGCCGTGGTGTAATCTGTTTTTCCACCACCACCTTACTTGGATGGGTATAATGGTGTAAAGAATAACTATATGTAGTTATTATAACATCATACTGATTCTTAGATACTATATCATCCACTCCAATTCAATTCAATAATTATGGGAACGATATCATCGCTCGTGCATACGTACGGATTACCGTTTCCACGAAGCGATGAGATTCATTCTCCATGCTAACCACTCAAGAATGATTATAAAGTATATATAATGAATAATAATGAAATATATGACATGATAAAGCTACTGGATTAAGGTATATATATATATATATATATATATATATATCATCTACTTACTTCCATTCAAGTCAATAAGGAAAAGAAAACAGCGTTCATGCGTACGTACGGCCTACAGTCTCCATGAAGGGTGTATTTCATTTCATTTATCTATCTATTATATATATATACTGAATATATATTATATATAAATCATGATTTACATTCCTGAATTTATTAAATCATGATATAAGTAATAATAATATCAAGAACAACAAGTCTAAACACGTACGATAAATAAAACAATTTTACCCAAAACGCTACTTTAACATGGAATTTACAAAAGAACGGGTAATATAAAGCCATAAGTGAACCATATATGATATCATAATAATGAATATGATTCTGTAATAATTCAATGACATTATTTAAATCATTATACATGAGTTTAGGATATGTATGAAGCATATCGGACCTAAGGTAAGGGATAAATTTTCAATCTCATTTTTATCCGAGATTGCTTATACGTAAGTATTTACTGGGGTTATATTTTGCATCCTTGTACATAAGAATGTTTTTACTAAAGTTTTTAATATTATTCCATGTAATTTTAAATTCATGTATACCCCTCTTTGACTTTTACTTTGTTTTATGTAAGGAATCATTCTTTTGTTTACCATACGTGGTACTTTTTGACTTTTCTGACAAAATAACAAGGAGAATGTTTTTTTTAACCTATACGGCATGAATGGATTTTTAAGGTTTCATAACGCCTTATTTTAATGAAGTTTAGTCTACACTATTTTATGTTTATTTTCAATAAAATCCTTTTCTTTTAAAATTTCAAGGGATTTTGTGAAAAGAAAATGATTTTTAAGAAGAAATGATATTTTCCTCAATAATTCTTTTCAAGTGTTTTATCAAAACCATTTTCCATCTAAGATTAAAGTATTTCATATGTTTATGTTTCAAGTATAATATCTCTATGATTTACATAGTTTTACTTTTATTATGATGAAACGATACCCATTTGTTTTATATGCATTATGTTATGATGGGATGATGTTTATGAAACCCATTATTATTCTTTGGGTTATGATGAATGATTTATGTTTATGTTGTGGCACAAGTAAGAATGATTTCATTATGAGATGGGTGGGACCTATATCTCCCTCCCATGAATTGGGTAAAGATTTATATCTCATGAGATAGACAGGGCTAGAATGGAAAGTTAATCCGGTTCAGTGATACAGGACTGGAATGAGGAGTGAACTCGATTCCAAAAGGGACTTTGTCCACTAAGATGGTCTTGGAAGCAACGTATTGGCTACTATGGAAATCATAAAATGTACTTAATGGTTTCCAAAATTACATGTTTTATTCCTATGCTATTTTATCATGATTAATGTTTCTTTATGATATATTCCTTACGTACTGCCATGTTTTATGTCATTGCTCAAGATTTTGATGTTTAAACATTATGTTCATGTTTTCTTGAAGTTCAAATGTATATGATTTGTTTTATTTTCTCCATGATTACTCTTACTGAGAATTTTAGCTCACCCTTTATATGTTTTCTTTTCCCCAGGATTTAAATAAAGGTTTTAGGTAAGAAAACAAAAGGGGGAGATCTTTATGGGAGATATTGAAGATCTTTCACCACGATTAGAAGATTATATTTTGAGTTTCCAAAGACACTAAACTATTATGGTCCTTATGTGTCTGTTTTTGTTATGTATTAAGTATTCCGCAAAAATTAATATAATTTCTGTGTATGTCAAGCTTTGAGTCTCTACATTTGGTATCATAGGAAAGGTTTAGTTAACCTTTGGAAACTAGGATGCGAAAACTTTAGTGGGATCCCTAGAGATATTTCTATGGTATGACTAGGGATGTCCCTAAGGTTAAGTATAAGTATAGGTTATAGTCCTAGAATTACGTTAAAAATCTTATAATTAACCCTAAAATGTTATATATTGAAGGTACTCCCACTTTATTATGTTGTTTTGCCTAGCATGATTTTTTCCTCTCACACTATTCTTTTTGGGTTTTAGACGATGGCTGGAACCCGAAGGAACCATGTTGATCAATGTAATGAACAATGAAATGATTGTACTCCTGAACAAACCAATGTTATGGTATATGGAGTGAAAAATCTTATTTCTATACTTACACAAGATATGAATCATTCAAGACTTCCAAATGAGCAGAGAAGGGAACAATATTCTATTGAGTCCTTTATGTGGAAACGTCCACCTTCTTTCAGTGGGTCTTATGATCCACTTGTTGCTGAAAAATAGATCGGTACAGTTGAAAAGATATTTTCCATACTTCTCTATTCGAAACATGAAAAATTCATTCTGTCTATTTACCATTTAGAAGGTTAAGCAGATCAATGGTGGACGCTAATTAAGAATACGAGGCTCCGAGATGAAATTGAATCCATGGGATGGGATGAGTTCAAGAACATATTTTTCTATAAGTACTTCCCTTGTATTCTTTGAAAAAATATGGAAAAGCATTTCCTTGATCTGAAGAAAAATGATGATGAATCTGTTGGTATATATGAAGAGAATTTTACAAGGCTTGCAAGGTATACATCTGGCTTTATCATCCAACCTGAAAGTAAAGTTGATCGATTCTTCAGTGGTTTAAAACCAAGTCTTCGAAGGGCATTAGTTATAAGAGACTTCAGTAGATATGAAGAAAGTGTGTGTTTTTCTATCAAGGTAGAATTGGAAGTTGGTGTTAAATATCCGTTTCATGGTTTTGACAAGAAACGAAAGATGGCGTTCAAGGATAAATCTCAGAATAATGGTGAAAAAGAATATGAATGTTTCTTTATGCTCAAAGTGTGGAAAGAAGCATGGTGGATATTGTCTTAAAGGGACTAGAAAATGTTTTAAGTGTGGAAAAGATGGTCATCGAGCAGCTGAGTGTTGAAGTAATGTAAAAAGGGTTGTTAATGATTTGAATAAAGAAAAGACTACAGAGAACGCACCACCAACACTTCAATGCTTCAAGTGCAAGGAAATGGGGAATTATGCTAATCAATTACCTAATACAAGGGTTAATGATGATCAACGTGAGAAAACAATTAAGGAAAAGGATAAAGGGAAGTCACATGAAATCACTATTTGTTATGTTGAGTATGACAATGATGTTGTGTAATGATTAAGTGTTTATGCAATGGGATTTCAAAATAGTATCATGGAATCTCATTTATGGCATCGTGGAATTTTGGAATATCTATGTATTGGTTTTCAATAATTATATGGTACCAGTAACCATGAAAAGTGATTGAAATATATTTGGAAAGAAGATGATATGCACATAATGAAGAGATAAAGAAAAAATGAAGTGAGATCATGATTGATATAAGGACAATGTTATATCATGGTTTGAGTATATAGAAATTTTGAGATTTTGGTATGTGGAAAGCGTTCAATTTTAACAGCATTCATGTTTTCAGTAAGAGTAAATGGGTATTCATTTTTCAAGATAATACATGATTAAGGTATTCACATGTTTTTAATTTTACCAACAAGATATATCGTATGATATATGGGGGATAAATGATGGTATTCAGATGCTCGACAGATGACATTTCTAGTAATTGTTTTCTTTATACTATGAGCTTAGACAGAAGTATTTTGGATAAGCCTAAAGATTGGAATTGATTATGTTGTACATAAGTCAGTATTGTTTAAGGCTAGAACTTTTTCGATATTTTTTATGGAATGTTATAATAATTTAGTTTTAGAAAAATGACAACCTGCAGGACGGGCGACAACCCGTCGCGTCGGACAAGGTTGTGGGAATCGAACCCAAAACTGAAGTGCAACAGGCCTTTATCGCCTACCACTATCCTACAGGAAGTCCCTGGTTAGTAGAAACTAGTTTTATTATATTAAGATATATGATATATGAAGTATGAGTCCATTTTAGGAACCATATATGATTAATATCACTATAGATAGACTTATGTATTTTTGATAACTTTTTCTAACCTTTTGTTTGAGAGAGATGGAATGACCCATCATTATATCACATGATCTGATAACACTTCATGAATGATAAATTCAACTTCATTTATTTAAGAGATGAAGTGGAAATTGTACAAGGAACGACCAATGGTAAGATTGTACCAAAATCAAGAAATTATTTCTTCTAATTCCAATTTCTTCAACTTTAGGGAAATGATATTGAAAACCAAAAATGTTTTCCTAGTGCCCTTATATCTAATGAATTAGTTGGTACCTTAGATAATCACAAATTTATGTCTTTGTGATTGTTGGCTTTTTCATAGCCATGTCCTCTACCACTCTTCATCGGAAGATGATGGTTATATTTCTCTTCCATATCCATATTTTCACCTATGTTGTCTTATGTGGAAACCCAGTGCTGAGTTACTTTGGGTGACTGTTATGATTCTAACTTCCCTTTTTAAAATTAAGTTTTAGTATTCCTTTTTACGGTGTGGGTTTCTATGAAATAAGCTTTCAAGTAATAAACGATTTATAACCCTGACTAATTTCGAGGGCGAAATTCATTTTAAGGGGGGTAGAATGTAACACCCTGAGATTTTATGAGATATATTATTTTTAATTTCTTTGATATATTCTATTATACACTACACCAAGATTAGCTTTTACTATACACAACATTTTATTATCTTGAAGTATATGAAACACTATTCTTGGCTTGTGTTGCACACAATTTCAAGTTCGTTTTGTGGAAATTATTCTACGCAACATTAAGTATAGATTTTGTTTAATGTATAAATGAAATAAGTTTTGATTATGTTATACGAAACACCAAAAGGAGCTTTCACTACATGAATCTCTGACTTGGCTTTCATTACACACAATCAAGACCTTCCTCGATAGCATGTGTAGTACGCAATACCGAGTTTCACTAAACGAGATATTATTATAATATTTTTATGAACTATCCATTTGGAATAGTAATACCCACTTTTTGAAATTTTATACATTTTATCTTTCAAAATGGACTTCATTTTTGGATTCGGAATATCGAAATTATCCTAGGGTGATTTTTTGGTATTTTTCTGAAAACTTTTAATTTTTGATGAATAGTGAAAACACTCGGTTACTATTTAAAAACTGACTTTTTATTTAAATAATTATTTATTTTATTTAAATTTATTTGAGGTTAAAATTGATACATAATACCTATATAAGTTCAATGTAATTAATTTGAGTCATTTTATAATAATTTTAGATATATAAAATTTTTATTGAACTTTTCACCGTCTTTTACCCACCTCCTAGGAGAATTTGAAAATTTATGTAAAACTTAATTTTACCGCTTCTTTGAGTGGAATTTTGAAAATCCGAGAGACACAGTTAATATTAAGGAGTAAAATGTGGTTCAATAAGATAAAAATAATTTTTGGTAAATAGTAACTTTTTACTTTTATTTTCCACCGTTAAAAGTAAATTGCGTAATTAAGGGTAAAAATGATATTATTATTACCCTAACACATGTCCTAATTCAATTGGATAAGTGTAATTCGACCAAAAACAACCTTAGGAATAAAATATTACCCTTTAGGTCCACTTGGATTAGATTATGACACTTGTTATTATTTTATTTAAAGAAGAGTTAAAATAGTTAAAATCAAAGTTTAATAACTAAAACATTTTTAATATAGGGTTATACATACGATAAATTCGACTATAAATATTCATTATAAAGATAATAATATTTACTACATAATTGTATTTTATTTATAATTTTTAGACATTAAATAATTTAATTTATATATGACACAATGATGATGCAGTAATTAGATTTTTAAGGAAATATTAACATAATTGATATTAGAAATACCCAACTAAATGTAATTTGAGACTTTTTATGAATTACACTAATTTTATAGGTTCATATGACATATTAGTATTGATTAAATTAACTTTTTTCGAACTAATCATGTTTTTATGATTTCACCAAAATTAATTACGAAATAGTTTCAAAATTGACATAAAATAGTTTTTTAAAAAAATATTATATTATTAATTTTTATTATATTTCTAAAAATATAAGGTTGGGCCAAATGACTTAGATAAGGTTATATATATTAATAATGAACCACTTGGGGTTCGTTTGGCTTGTTATTGTATGTTTATTAACCATATAGTGTAAGAAAACAAGAAGACACTATAAAAGATAAATTATTTAACATATAGTTAAATCTAAATGATAAGGTTAAAACAGTTACTTAAACTTATCTAAAACCTATTGTTTGAGAGGATAGAGACCCATCCCCACTTTAGCTTCGAAATAAATCAATTTGGAGCTGCTATAAACCAAATATGACATTATTATAAAATAATATTTTAAATTTTCCTAAGGTTCCCCTCTCCTCCCTTATAAAAGGGCACCTCCTCCCTCGTCTCTTTACACAATTTTGAGCCTTCAAGATCGGCCAAACCCAAAACATTTCCCTTCTAAACTTCCCTATAATCATTATAGAGGTTCTGGTCTCCTCAAAAGACTAACTCTATTGCTTTAAGAGGAAGCTTAAAAGGGGTGCGTCGAAGAAGTGGTAATCTCTTGTACAGATTCTTTCAAGTTTCTTTCTTCTTCAACATCTTCTTATTTATTTGTTTCATCATAAATTAATAACATAAGTATCACTCATATACTTATATGTTATTATAAATATGTAATAACCCTATTTCACCTTCTATCCATCCTAAGAAAAACGAAATCACCGCGCGTGTGTACGTACGGAATACCGTCTCCACGCCGTCGTGTAATCTATTTTTCCACCACCACCTTACATGGATGGGTATAATGGTATAAATAATAACTATATATAGTTATTATAACATCATAATGATTCTGAGATATTATATAATTCACTCCAATTCAATTAAATAATTATGGGAACGATATCATCGCTTGTGTGTACGTACGGATTACTGTTTCCATGACGCGATGAGATTCATTCTCCATGTTAACCACTCAAGAATGATTATAAAGTATATATAATGAATAATAATGAAATATATGACATGATAAAGCTACTGGATTTATGTGTATATATATATGTCATATACTTACTTCCATTCAATTCAATAGGGAAAAGAAAATATAATTCATGCGTACGTACGGCCTACCGTCTTCATGAACAGTGTATTTCATTTCATTTATCTATCTATTATATATATATATACTGAATATATATGATATATAAATCATGGTTTATATTCTGGATGTAATTAAATCATGATATAAGTAATAATAATATCAAGAAAAATAATTTCAAACACGTACGATAAATAAAACGATTTTATCGAAAAACGCTGCTTTAACATGGAATTCACAAAAGAACGGGTAATATAAAGTCATAAGTGAATCATATATGATATCATAACAATGAATATGATTCTGTAATAATTCAATGGCATTATTTAAATCATTATACAGGAGGTTCGTATATGTACAAAGCATATCGGACCTAAGGTAATGGATAAATTTTCAATCTTATTTTTACCCGAGATTGCTTATACGTAATTATTTACTAGGGTTATATTTTTCATCCATGTCCATAAGAATGTTTTTCATAAAGTGTTTAATATTCTTCCATGTCTTTTTAAAGTCATGTTTACCCCTATTTGACTTTTACTTTGTGTTATGGAAGGAATCATTATTTTGTTTACCATAAGTGGTACTTTTTGACTTTTCCGAAAAAAGTACAAGGAGAATGTTTTTTTTAACTTATACGGCATGAATGGATTTTTAAGGTTTCATAACGCCTCATTTTCATGAAGTTTACTCTAAAAAATTTCATGTTTATTTACCATAAAATCCTTTTCTTTTAAAATTTCATGGCATTTTGTGAAAAGAAAATTATTTTTAAGAAGAAAGGATATTTTCCTGAAAAATTATTTTCAAGTGTTTTATCAAAACCATTTTCCATATATGATTACATTATTTCATATGTGTATGTTTCAAGTATAATATCTCTATGATTACATGGTTTCACTTTTGTTATGATGAAATGATATCCATTTGTTTTATATGGATTATGTTATGATGGGATGATGTTTATGATACCCATTTTTATTCTTTGGGTTATAATGAATGATTTATGTTTATGTTGTGGAACAAGTAAGAATAATTTCATTATGAGATGGTTGGGACTTATATCTCCCTCCAATGCATTGGGTAAAGATTTATATCTCATGATATAGACATGGCTGGAATGAAAAGTTAATATGGTTCAGTGATACAGAATTAGAATGAGAAGTGAACTCGATTCAGAAAGGGACTTTGTCCATTAAGATGGTCTTGGCAGTAATGCCTTGCCTACTATGGAAATCAAAACATGTTCTTAGTGGTTTCCACAATTACATGTTTTATTCCCATGATATTTTATCATAATTAATGTTTCTTTATGATCTATGCCTTACGTACTACCATGTTTTATGTCATTGCTCAAGATTTTGACGTTTAAACATTATGTTCATGTTTTTTTAATTTCAAATGTACATGATTTGTTTTGTTTTTTCCATGCTTACCCTTACTGATCATTTGAGCTCACCCTTTATATTTTTTCTTTTCCCCAGGATTTAAAGAAAGGTTTTAGGTATGAAAACAAAAGGGGAAGATCCTTATTGGAGATGTTGAAGATCTTTCACCACGATTAGAAGATTATATTCCGAGTTTCCAAAGACACTAAACTATTACGTTCCTTATGTGTCTCTTTTTGTTATGTATTAAGTATTCCGAAAAAAGTAATGTAAAGTCTGTGTACGTCAAGCTTTGGGTCTCTAAAATGTGGCCCTACCACTTCTATGATGTATCGCTACTAGAAAACGTGTGTTCAATAGCGCTGACATTTATCAATGCTAGAAAAATGCACTAAGAAATTCCATCATTATCAGTTCTAAATAAAAACGCTGATAAAGGGAACCCTTTATCTGTGATTTTTATTTAGCACTGCTAAAAGGTCACCTTTATTAATGGTTTATCTTAGCGCTGATCAAGGATACCCTTAATCAGCACTATATTTTTAATACTGGTAAAAAAGTACCCTTTATCAGTGCTAAAAATAAATTTTTGATAAATGGTAACCTTTTGTAAGAGCTCTATTAGTGATGATAAAGGTCCACAATGAAATGAAATAATTAAAAAAATAAAATTAAAAAAAAATAACAATTTTTTAATTAATTTTTTCTAAAAATAATAAATAAATTGAATATACATATATATAAATTTTAATAATTAATAAATAGTATATATTAAATATTTTGATATGAAAAATGAATAAAATAAAATAATTAAACAATAAAAATTTTAAAATGAGAAAATTAATTAAATAATAATAATTTTATTTATTAAATAATTATTGATAAAAATGAAGAAATTAAATATATATATATTATAATCATTGATAAATATTATATTTTAAATTTATATATATAACTGAATATATAATGAAACCAAAAAATTAAAAAGAATAAATTATAAAATTATTTCAAAATTTATTAATAAAATATTATTAATAAAAATGAATAAGTATTATATATATATATATATATATTAATTATAAATATTAGTATATAGTATATATTAAATATATATATTAAATAAATAAAATGTCAATTCGAAAAATATTAAAGTCTTATTCATTTTTAATGTTGTTTGATTTTTCAATTAAACATATATGAAACATCGTGTGTTACATTGAATTCGCATACATATATATATATATAATTAATGTAGTTTTATATATAAATTCACACACAAATATATTTATGACATATATTGAAACACATATGCATAATATTATGTAATTTATTCAAATTTTACTATATTTTCAATTTCATTATAACATGGAACATTTAATATATTATGTTTTTAATAATTCAATTTTTTATGCACTTCTTATACTATTATAGTAAGGGCATTCATTTTTAATATTTTTTTATTTTTTATTTTATTTTTTAATTTTATCATTTTATATTATTTATTCATATTTATTTATTTACTATGTTTTAATATTATCAATATGTATTCATCTTTAATTTAATATACATAAATGTCCATATTTTTTAATAATTTATATTTATTTAATAAATATTATCCATTTTTTAATATTTTTATAGTTTACTCATTTTGAATAATTCAATTTCAATAAATTTTAAAATTAATTTATTTAAGATATTATATCCACTGATAATGCTAAAAATATATTTAAAATAAATATTTATAAATACATATATTTATAAATTTATATTTACTGTATTTATAAATTTATATATTTATAATTATTATAAATATATAATTATTATTGTTTAAGTAATTATTTATGTAATTATAAATAAATAATTATATATATTTAATAATTATAAATTTATAATAAATTTTTTTAAATAAATCCTTTCTGAGTGATAAACTTTTAGCACTAATAAATAACCATCTTTATAAGTGTAGAAAAGTGTCATTAAAAAGAATCTTTATCAGTGCTAAAACATTAGCACTAATAAATATATTTTTTATCATATCTTCATTAGAGCTTATAAATATCCCTTTTATTAGTGCATATAAATTTAACACTGATAAAAGAGATATTTATCATCGTCTTTCTGAAAGAACTCTTAAAAGTGTTCCCTATCTATTTAAAAGAACCATTACTCATACTTAATAGGTTGTGATCCTCAAGATCTCAAGGAAATCCTCTATTGTTGGCATGGGTACTCTAAATTACCTCAGACGAATCAAGTCTAAAATCCAATGTGTGTTGCTTTATACTTTTCCTCTATCAATGTTTGATCTTTTCGGTTCCGTATTTTTCATTTATGCATTGTTCTTAACCATCAAAAACCCTACATCTCATCTCCTCGGCACTACTGGTGGGACTTCTCTAGGTTCATGTAAGGGTCATGATGATATACCAGGATATTATTCTTCTGTTTGTGTGGCCTATAATTGTGAAATGAATCATAATATTCCTTGCTAAATTTTTTACCTATAATTCAGTTAAGGGAAAAATACAAGAACCCAACAAGTAATCTCAATAAATTCTTTCACTAATATGAAATGGGATGATGTAATGATGGATCTCTTGACTAGTTATTCAGGATCAACTAAATAGAAACACATAGTGTGGGATATAGTAGATAACCTAACTAAGATAAAGTATTTATTACATATTTAAGAGGCATCCTTAGTTTATGAACATGATTAATTGTTTGTCAATGAGATAATAATGATTCTAGGTGTCCCATATAGTTGTGTAATTGATAGGGATATGATGTTATTATCTTGGTTATAGCATGGAAATTAATTTTCTGTGAGGTTTTTGGTGAAATTTAAAACTTCCATTACTCCATAGACTAACGACCATTCTAATAATATTATCTTGATATTGGAGGATATTATTTGAGCCTTAATTCTTCACATCAGTGAATCCTAGAAGGATTAACATTACATGGTGGAATTCTATTATAAAAATAGTTATCAATCACTTATCCAGATGCACCCATATTAGTAATTATATTAAATAAATTTTCACTCTATTTTCAATTGGATAAATAATGAAGAATACCCTATGAATAGTTCTAGTCTTGTCCAATAAATAATAGACCGAGCGATGTTAATTTAAAAACATTTTGAAACTACTCAAAGTCAACCATTGTCCTATAGTAACCATTAGAAGAGACCCTTGTAATTTAATGTTAATGATCATGTGTTTTTGTATATTTCCTTGAGATTAGTCCACTAATGGACAATAATGAAGATTAAATTAACCTAAAAATACATCAAACCTTTTAAAATTATTATAAAATCCAAAGACTGTTTTTAACATCTGGACATACATATATGAAAATCCAATGGTTGAATCTATTCCCTGAAGAATCTAGATGAATCATATTGAGTATGAAATGATTGAGGCTATGGAGGTTTTAAATTCCGCATCTAATCTAACCATATAATCCCCTTTTCTGATATTATTTCAATCTCGTATTGGGTGTATTTTGTGTTGAAGGGGAGTTAAAAGAGGGGTTAGAGGATTTGATAGGAGAGGGTGGTGATGAGATAGAGGTACCCTTGTATGGTATTCTTTGAGTACCTGATTTAATGGAACCATGTACCTATTTGTATGTTAGTGTAAGTAGGTCCACTATTAACACATCTAAGGACTCAATAGCTGAGTATTATGTATATGGTGTTACTTTTGAGATTTGATTAGTTTTGGGGGTTATTGATCTTTTTAATCATGGTAAACATGTATACTAAATAAACTATATCCCATTATCATATTATTGGGTTAAGTTTGACTATTAGTTCCTCATTTTGGTGGTTTATAAAAAATTATGTCTTGTTTTGGTCTCACTTGATGAGATTATGCTTTTAAAATGAATGTGAATTTGAAAATTTAAATGATTTATTTCAAATGGTCTCAGATTTGAAAAGAAAATGGGTTTTAAATGAATATTTTTTCGTATTGTAAATTTGTTAAATTATTGTTTTTGGTGATAATGTGGTGTGTCTGACCCTTGGTAATTATTTTGACCATTTTTATATGTGTGGTTATGTGAGGAATTGATTATGAACCTTATTTTATGATTTTTGTGTTATTCAGAATATTCCACCTAGAAAGGCACTCGAGGTTTCTAGTGGGTCTCACCAGGTTTCTATTTCTCCTCAGTTATTGCCCATAATAAGTGGAAATTGAGGTAATTTATAATAAGCAAAGTGCCATGAGGAAGTTCAGAATTTATCCAAAGCGTTGGGAACTCCAAAATCCATTAGAGTTCATGCTATTCTGGGTCTTCTTGGGGGTCTATATTTGGAAGAATAGGAGTTGTTTTCCCCACCAACGCTGAAACTTGGGATGACATGGGAAGTTTTTAAGTCCTTTTTCTGATGGTTTATACTAGATGAGGTGAAACTGAGGAAAAGGGAAGAGGTCATGAGTGTCTATAAAGGTTAACAGATAGTGAAGGATTATGTTGAACACTTCAAAAATATGGTTTCCTTTTCTCTAGAGTTGGTGTCAAAGGATCTATTGAAAGCATCACTTTTCATTTTGGGTCTTCATACAGGGATCAATTAGTGTGTCATATTCTATAAGGATCCACATTTTATGAAATTGGTGGAGGAAGCATTTTTTTGTGAGTTGTTGTAAATGAAGAAAAAAACACAATGCCTCAGTTGTTGTCTCCCATTTTGTGTTGAAGACGTTCAGAGTTTCCTCATTTTTGTTTTGTGGATATTGTAAGAGAATCTTTCATTATAAAATTCTGATTTAATCATCCTTTCATAGTTCAAATGGTTTTTTATCAATGTGATCTTTTAAATGGTTATCCTTTCATGAATTAGTTCCTATCATTCTATCATGCCTATTTGGAGAAGTCTATTTTTGTGGAAATCACTCTTCATTCCTTGTGTGTGGGCTCATTGTTCATCTCGAGATCTTTTGTGGATTTATCCCCTTATCAAAAGCAACATAAATAATTTTTCATCAAATATTACCATGGGATTCACATTCATATTGTTTTGTTACTTTATGTCAGCAATCCATAAGTTATTTGTGACGTGTAGGAATAAATCGCATCGTAATCCAACACATGGTGTGACCGATATGACTCGAAATGCATCTTTTTATCCAAATATAAACATACTCAAAATTTATAAATCACATTTGGATTTCTTTGTTACTTTAGTAAAATGATCCAGAAGTCATTTTTGGCGTATAATAATCAGTCACGCATCAATTTGACTCATAGTATAACCGGTATGACTCAATGTGTTCCATTTTATTAAAAATTTGAATTGATTTTATTAAAAAATTAACTAACATACTATATCATAGTGTTTTTTATTTCATTTTTTTAAAAAAAATATTTCATTTATATTTAGTATTTTGGTAATTTTTTATTGTTTATTGTGATGTAGTGTGTTTTTATGTCACACCGCACCTATTTCTGGTGATGTAATGTGTTATAGCATCACACTACAGTTTTGACCTTTATCAGCGCTACTAAATAAACCAATAAAGATAGAATTTATCAGTACTAATAAATGAGCATATAAATAGATCCTTTATTAGTGATTTTATGAGAACTAATAAAGGATTCCTTTATTAGCTATTTCTAAAGTTCCGAAAAAGGTATCTTTATTTAAGCCTCTAAAAGAACTAATAAAGGATCTCTTTATTAACGTTAAATAATGGCACTAATAAATAATTTCTTTTATCATCTATTTTAAAATCACTGATAAATGTATGATTTATTAGTGATTTTATTTTAATTGATAAATCTACCTTTTTCATTTCTTTTTTAGCACTAGTAAAATACTTTACCTTTTAACCATACTGAAGTAGTTATCACTTTTACAGCACTGATAATGGCCTATTATAGTGCTGTTAAAGGAGTTTTTTGTAGTATTGTATATCCATTCATGTTTATTGAGATAGAAATATTCTCAAACCACAATGTAGTGTGCATTCCTTGTAAGATGATTCACAAAAACTCAGATAGCATTGTTTCCTTTGGATTTCTTCGGAAGTCTGGTGGAAAAGTACATGGTGATGTTTTCCCATTTTCATGTTGGTATGGGTAATGGTTTCATAACCCCCTTATACTTCTTCCTTTTATCCTTCACTTGATAAAAAACCAGAAAAATTGGTCTATATTTAGTGATATCCTTCTTCATATTGTCCCACCAATAGTTATCTAAGTGATCTCGATATATCTTTGCATTTCTTAGGTGAATGGAGATGGTCTAACTCGATGCATCATCGAAACATTCCTTCTTTAAATAATTATTTGATAAAACACCTAGTATTCACCAAAATATATCATTTACTTATTTATTAACATTGAAATTTTAGGATTTCACATTTCTTATAGTTTCTTCTTTCTTCTGAATTACCACATCATCATTGTGATAATTATATAACATTTTAAGAAGAGATAGTTGAGAAATCATTTGTGAAAGGATTGATGATGTTCCTTCCTTTATGATTCTCATGTCCATCCTCTTTATTTCTAATATTATTGGATCCTTCTCAATTTCCATCAATGATAAAATTGATGGAACCTTTATACATAGTTAATCCCCCTCTTTTTTCGATTTCCTAGGATAGTAGTGAATTGAGAAGCCAATGTCCTTAGTCAGCTCTTACCATCGTCATTTTTGCATATTCAGTTATTTCTGGGTGAATATATATTTTATTCTTTTGTGATCTATATATATTTTACACATCTCCCCAA
This sequence comes from Viscum album, assembly GCA_963277665.1. Taxonomy (NCBI): domain Eukaryota; kingdom Viridiplantae; phylum Streptophyta; class Magnoliopsida; order Santalales; family Viscaceae; genus Viscum; species Viscum album. The sequence goes on from OY728148.1 coordinate 288,498,399, forward strand.
AGTGATAATGCTGGAAGATTTTCAAATTGATTGTCAATACTTCCCACTTCAGATCATGTGTGGTATAGTTTTGGTCATGAATTTTCAACTACATTAAGGATTAGGCAATGACTTTTTCATTCTACATGAACACACATCCCAATCCATTCTTTTAAGCAATGCTGAATACTATGAAACATTCTCCACTTGTTGGTAGTGTGATCATATTGGTAGTTATAATCCTCCTTTTTAACTCATTGATGTTTTCTTCACAATCATCATTCAATAAAACATGACTCCCTTCTGAGTTATCTTGGTAAGAGGGCTTGACAATCATGATAAATTTCTCACAAATCAATGATAATACCCAGAAAACACATGGACACTATGTATATCTTGCACAGAAGTTATAGTTGACAATACTTTTATTTATTTTTTTATTTGAACGATCTATATGTATCGCACTGATTGTGATGATATACCCCAAGAATTATAATTACTTCATATAGAACTCACACTTTTTATACTTATCATAAATCTTCTCCTTTCGTATAGTCTTTAGTATAATTTTTCAAATTCTCCTCATGCCCATCCATTCTTTTGGATTATATTAGGATATCATCTAAAAAATATTTCAAGGTAATCTATAAAGACTCATCATCAAATCTATGAATATTGATGGAGAATTAGTGAGTCTGAGTAGAATCACTATTAACCCATAGTGCCCATACCTTGCACGCAAATCTGTCTTGGGTAAATCTTCCTTTTTCACCCTTACTTTATAATATCCCGACTGAATATCCACCTTATATAAGTATTTCATTACATGTATCTAATGGAACAATTTATCAATCCATGGAAGATGTTAATTGTTCTTTATTGTGATCTTCTTGAGCTCATGATATTCAATACAGAAGTGCATTTACCCATCCTTCTTGATGAATAGGACTTGTGCACCCCATTGTTAATCACTTGGTCATATAAAACCTTTATCTAGATTCTCTTGTAGTTGGTTCTTTAGATCCTCAAGTTCCAAATCATCCATCATATATAGTGTCTTGGATATTTGAAATTCCCATGGTATAAGATCGATTCAAAATTAAACCACTCAACTAGGATAAAGGCTAGGAAATTCTTCTGGAAACACATCATCATATTCCCTCATAATATGTATTTCTTCAGGGATGATTATTTCCTTAGACTTAATAATTTGATCTAGACATGGATTTCTAATAGAAAAATAATATCCACACATGAGATGATGGTGAAAAATAATATTCATCCTCTTAACACTTGTACATAATCGGGGGTCGATTCCCAATACGGAGAGTGATTTCCTTCACTTGTAAATTTATGTTGGATCTATATAGGGAAAACCAATACATTCCCATAATTACATCAAATTATACCGAATGTAGTAAGACAAGGTTCTTTGGGAATTACATCCCACAAATTGTGATAGGGGAGGAGTTATATACTTGGGGTGAAATAATATCCCCATATTCATTTTTCACCGATGGATCTACTTCCATGATTTTTAGTGATGTTTTAATAGTTTTACTAAATATTCGTGATATGAAGGAATGTATAGAACTATGGATGATAAAACTACCTTTAACTCTTTTATTCTGGTTCTACTCATTGGTATCACCCAAAAAAGAACATAGAGACGATATTTTATAAATCTATTAAACACAAAAATTTGAATACAATGAAATAAATGGAAAACATAGAAATTACTTTTATTTCATAACCTATAAATTTCTAGTCTTCAATATATATTACCCAGGATCTATTTCCTAACATTAATTATTATAGGAATTATTTTCCTTTAATAATGGTTTGTAATGAGCTTATGAATTTACCATATCGTATCCTCTGAGAGTGTTAAACTAGGTGTGTATTAAGGCATATTGTCATGTACCAGGTCACCCAAAATTATGCCTGAAACACCTTATCATAGTTATTACTCCTAGTAATATCTATGCCAGAACCATGTCCCCATATAGTATCCAAATATTTATTTATTTTCTTGATAATCCAATTTCTATATAGTTAGAAAATTTTAAGGATGTTTTATTTTATTTATTATAATCCACAAGGCTTTTTTCTAGAGTTTTCTAATCCTATTCCCAAAATAACTAAATTTTTCCTCTAATACTAAATATAAAAATCCTTCTATTTATTTCAAATTAATACGTGATTTGTTACTGGATAATACACTTAATGAAACTTTTATTATAGATTATTATAGTGCCTTTGGTAATTAGTTATATTACATAATAACATAAAACATGGAATATGATATCCTTATTGAAAACTTATCTACCGTGCTCAAAATAATCCTTCGAACATAAAACAACATGGAATATCCTAGGGAAAATAAAATAAAGTGGTGACATATAAAGGCTTGTAAGGTAATAAACATGGAATAAGTTATACATGTTATACAATAGGAATATAAATGAATAATAAAAGAAACATGAATAATAAAACATGATATAACATGATAATCATAACATGGGAAATGTAGAAACAACTTAAAACACTGAATAACAAATATAGGTCAATGATAAACAACCAAGACTTCATGGTGTAAAAATTCTCATAAAGTAATATGGTACTCCCCTTTACCAACATGAATTATCATGACACTAAACATTACCCAATGCATTGGAGTGCTATCTAGGTGCACTCATCGTAATCAATTCATTCAAATGATTAAGTGTGCCAAATAGATCATATGAAATGGATTAATTCATCATAAATATTTATTATATTATAATTTAATTTTGAATACATACATGTAAGTCCCAAATCAATAATTATATGTTCAAAAAGTTGAATACCCTTGACAAGAAATTGGTACGGTATTCGTGAAATAATTAGATTGGCATGGAAAAGTGTGGGGAAATTTTAGAAGCATAATGATGTTACATAAAAAATCATGAAAGTGGTTGATGAGAGTGAAAGGGGTTTCTCGTTATATGATCATAAAATGTCAAGGAATAGGGACATGTAAAATCATATCCCAATAATATAAATTTGAAAATATAAGGCATAAGCTAATAAAGAAACCTGATTATAGAAAATAATCCTTAGAAAAAAATTTATAGTAACAGGTGTACATAAAGGATCATAGGAGGATTAATGAGAGTGAAAGGAAGATATAATCATTAATAAATCAACTTAAAATTCAGGGTAATGTGTAATATCATATCCCATTTTAAGAAAATGAAAATTAAATGACATACCATAAAAGGATTTCTTGAGAAAAGATGAGAGTGGAAGATTCCTTACCTGAGTGTGTGAATCCAATGGATTGGTAGGGGATTCATGAAAGTTTTTGGAGCCATAGGATGACTCTGGGTAGTGAGGGATACAGTAATAATTTACTGCATGATGTTTTAGTGAAGATAAATGGTAGCATGGGTGGGTTTTTATAGTAAATTAAAGGTATTTCATTATTATTTTGGTTTTGGACACTACATAATAAAATAACCAAAACCAAAAACCATCACATGTTTTTTTAAAAATTTTTATTCCCAAGGGTTGGGGTTTTTATTATCTTAGGATGCCAAGGGCGTAAATTCTTACAATAGTTCCCTTGGCGATGTGAAGGTGAGTAACACTCATAAATAAATGATTTTAAAATTATAAAATAAATAATAAGTCATTGAGGACTCATAATGGATTTACAAAATAAAAAAAACTTAAATCACATTATTTTAAATAGTAAAAATAAATCTTGTCATGTATCTAATTTATATTACTTATTACATCACTTTTGGTTCATTGTGATGTCATAAATCAAAAATAATATTTATACGGTATTTTATTTTTACCCAAAAAATAAATTTTCTAATAAAATTTATTAAAAATTCACCATTAGATAATTTTTATGTCTTGATTCCAAAAATAATATTCACTTTTTCTAAATAATTTCCTAAATATTTGAATTTTCACTTTAAAATAAAAACCTATGTTTGTTAAAATGACGGGTTTTTTATAATAACATTTTTTTGAACCCTTATAAAAAATTACATTTGGCTTCATAAAAATTATATTATAATTAATATTTAGCCAATATTATTTAATAATAATATTTTTAAAAAATATCATTTAATTTCAAAAATCTATTAATTCATAAATTCGTTAATTGAATTTGAATATTAACAAAAAATGCAAATTGTGATTTAGAAAAAATATTTACAATATAATAATAATATAGTGAAAATAAATTCCTGATTCTATAAAAAATAGAGTACATATTCATATTAATAGGGTCTTAATACATATCTCCTTAATACACAATCATATTCCCTAAGAGTAAGGTGTGCTATTATGGGACTTTTATGGGGCGATTCAACGAATGTGGTTTGGGATGTGATCTTGATGAGCTTGAATATATCCCGTAAATGATTTCGATCATGATTAAGTTATTGGATCATTACTTGGGATTGGTCAATTGAAAATCCTAGAAATTATATCTCCCTCAAAAGCTCTGATAAATGGGCATCATAGGGTATGATCCTTCTGGTTAAGGACATCAATTCCTTTGTCTATTACAATTGGATTTGTTAAAAATATTTATTTATACTAATCACGTGATCATTATTAAATGAATATATTATCAATATTAATGAAACATAATATTATTTAAAATATGATGGTAATAATAATACAAAATAAGTGCATGTGTCTTCTATAACAACATTATATAATAATGAATTTAATAAAAATGCAAGGGGAATTTTATTTATAATAGTTCAGGTCATTATAGAGACTTGTTTTTTCATTTTATTCAGTGTTATATATTACATTTTTTCACTTTAGACTATCATGAAATGACATGTTTAGTACTTAGTTTATTTGGTACATCCCCAATCTAGGAATGTGGTATTTGATGTTTTCGAATTTATTATTATTTAATGTTAATTTTTATATTGATGTATACTATTTTAATTATATGCTAATAGGGGCATAGTATCCATATAGTTCCACTAAATCCTCACTATTATTTGGTTGAATCTGTAGTACATGGAGGCCTGCTTTTGTTTAAGTATCAAACTAGCTTGGGGAACCATTTAGTGGCACTCAGTCTATGACATTACAATGTTATATTATAGTCTCATTACTATTTGGGGTGTATATTTTGGATTATTATTTTTTAGTCCTTGAGAATGACCTCAATAATGGGTTTAATTAACCCATGTGCAGTATAAAACACATGTACCCATGGTGGGAGTGATGTTCATGATTTTCACTTATTATATTTTTATGTCATTTCACCTAGGGTGATTCACATGTGTTGTGATGTTATTTTTATATAATAATTTATTTATGGATTAGCATGGAATTAATTTTTTATATGCATGCATTATTTTTGGAACCCATGTTTTATGTATCATGCACCATAATAGGTAGTCATAGAAAAGAATAATTTGGTATCATGTGAAATTAAAATGATTTAATGATTTTCGTTTGGTTTTAAGAAAAAAAAATCATAATACAGAAGTTTAAAATTGTTTAATTTAAGTGGTGACTAATTAAAATGGTTGAAGTGTCGTGTAATATGAAATTTTTTTGTAATTTAAAAATACTTAAATAGTTTCAAATGAGTGGGGGATTTTATAAATTGAATGTCAATATTCCTTGATGTTTAAATGGTCCATGAAAGGTACATTGAGGGGAATGGTTTTTTTATAGTTATGACTATCAATATAATATATGTGGAGTGTCCTATTATTTCTAGTGATACCCCTCTTTTAAAAACTACAGAAAATATATGTTATATGCCCTGAAATGTGCATTTTAAATTAATGAGAGATGCCACATGATGACATTAATCGATTGGGACACATGAGGAAATCACTAAAAATTGTTATCTAGAAATGAGGTATGAACCCCCATTCGATCCAAGTAATATTATAATGATCAATTCTAAGAGGAAATATCCAAATTTATGCAATTAATGGAGGTATTCATAGGGTTGTTAGTGCTGATTATGTTTGATTTGACCCGACATTGTCAGCTACAACATCCTTTGAATTTTTTATAGTGGTGTTTACCTATTGTAGTATAGTTGTGGATGGAGACTGTCTAGATGATTCTTGAAAACATTGATACTCCTCTGGATAATAGGGTAATGTTGGCATCATATATGTTGTGAGGGCAAGAGAAACACTTGTCGGATATTTGGGTAAAGATTGGGTTGGTGTATGGTATGATGTTAAAGGATTTCCAAGATTTTATTTTTTGAAAATTTATATCTAGAGATTATGGAAAAAGAAAGGGGTTAGAAATTTATGAAGTTGAATCAGGTTAATATTTCCATAATGAATTATGTTGACCTATTCATTGATATTAAATGATTTATTATGAAATTGGAATAGGATTAAGTAGTAATAAAGATTCATTTTCAGAATGAACATAGATCTGAGATAATTTACTTGGTTTATATGATTTATTTTGAAGTGGATTTTTAAGGTAGTGGATCAGGCCCTCAATTATGAAGTGAAATAGAAATATGATACTAATAGTGTATATGTGGATTGAGATGAGAGGTTTAGTGGTATGAATTTTGATAGTAGGAATCATGGTTTTGAAAGATTTCCCCAGGGTGGTGGTTTATAGTGTAGCCAGGGTAGAGGATCTGAATCTCAGGGTAGTGATTGGGTGTTCTTATATTAGTGTGGTAGATCAAAAGAATGTATGGTTAGTTTCCCTGACCACCAATCAATTGTGGAGAAAGTGGTATGATGGTACATGTACAACTATTCTATAGGAACCCTCAAAATGTGGGATATGATGGAGTATCAATAGTACTATAGGGTATAGAAAGGGGGTCTACTCCCCCATACTTGGTAGTTAGATGTATTTATACTAGTAATACTAGTTGGGTTTGAGGACATTATACTCTAGGGAAATAGAATCCAAATAAATGGTTTAGTGTAGCACATGGTTTCCTAATTGGAGTTTATGGCATAATGGTAGGTCAGCTACATGTAGTTTAGACTACACCTTAAGGTGGTGAGGTCGGTCCATGGACTATTCAAGTTACAATTCATTTAGATTATATAATATAAATTTTTTATTTGATATGTAAGCCTCACATTATTTCATATCTCTTTTGTAAGAATGTGTATTCACTAAGTATGTGGATTATATTTTTGGAGTTATGTCAATCTGAAATATATTTGGGTGTGATTTGAGGGTATATATCAATGTAAGGTGTGTGCCATTGAGGTTAGTGGGTACCGTATTCATTGGGACTTATATGTGCTTGAGATGATAGGTTTTCTCCTGATACTTGGGATGGACTAGCTTGTTAGATAACAGACTCATATTAATGATTGTCACAAGATAGTGAGTTTTATGTCTCTTGAAGATGAAAATTGTGTCTATCATGGGGAATGGAATATCTATGTAGTCCATTTAGGTCCAACTTATCTAAAATTATGTGAGCTCATAGCTCAAGTATTAAGACTTATTCTTTATGATGAGGAAGTGGATAATGATTTATTTCCTCTTATATTATGTCAGTTTTATGATGTGTTTCATAATGATTATTATTTTTCACCACATGTGAGAGTGTTTAAGTTCATGATTGATCTCATTCCTTAAGTTGAAAAATATTCTATTCCACCTTATAGAATTGATCTATTATATATTCAAGATCTAAAAATTCAATAAGTGGGATTTTAGGATAATTGATTTACACACCTGAGTACATTACCATGGAATTATATGATTTTTTTCTAGGAATATTGATTTAATGTTATCATTATGCGTGAATTGGCCAAAGTTGAATTATATGAGTATTAAGAACATGTGTCCTTTTCTATACATCAACAACATTTCTGACTAGTTAAAGGTTTCTTGTGGGTTCTCCTTGATATATTTTAGGTCAGTGTACTATCAGCTAAGGCTTAGATCATTTGATATATTTTTGAATGATTTTGGAAAAGCTTAAATTTAGTATGAGTTTTTGATGACGCATTTCAGGTTGAAGAACACTCATGAAGTGTTAATGTCCATGATAAACCAAATAATTCACAAGTAAATATATCAATTTGTTGTTGTTTTTCATATGACATCGTGGTATACTACCAGACTAATTTAGATCATGCAAAACATCTTGATATTAGCTATAGTACACTGAGGGGGCATCAGTAATACATCAAGATATCAAAGGGTAAATTTTGGATCGACAAGTTATATTTCATGAGTCACATCATCTTGGATGAAGGAGTGTTAGTGGACCAAGAGAAGGTTAAAGAATTTATATCATGTGATAAGCCAAGAAAGAATTTCATATTTAAATTTTTGTGGGTTTGGTGGGATATTAACAAATTTTAATCAAAGTATTTTTCACATGGAAGCACCGCTCTCATGCTTGACCAAGAATGGTATAGGTATTGAGTGGTTTGAAGCATGTGTGAATGCTTTTTATGATTTGATGATACATTTGAGAATTACACCAATAAAGATCATCCAAAATCAAGGTATGGAGTATAATATTTTTCATGCATCTAGGATTGGATTTGGGTCAATGTTGGGTCAGGGAGATCGATTCACACCATATGGATCACGTTAGATGAGTACATCTAGTATTTTGACTTTTAGATATCTTATACACATAGGAACGGAAATTTTTTTATTGATGTGTTGAGATAGAATACACAAACTCATGTGGTGTAGGGTTCTAGTTCTGAGTGGATGATGCTTTATTTGTTTGAATAGATTCATCTAGGTGTTCAAGAGGAGTACGGTATTATGAAAATATTAAAATTTTCAGTTCTTCCATCTATTTGGAACCATATTAAGTGAACGAAGTATAATTATTCAGTTCCTATGGATTTGATAGACAAATTTGAACATGTGGATCCACTTTCTAATTGGACCATTGATGATGATTATATTTTTCACATTTATGGCCATGTGGTTGTGTCTACTTGTATGGGAGAAGAGTTAAGGAATGAAATTCATTCCATGGAGTTGGTGGTCCACCATGGATTGAACAATAAGTAATTTGATCTTCAAATATATTATCATTGGCTAGAAACAAAAAAATAGATTATAGGGTTCATGAAACTAAGTTATAACTATTAGTAGCTGAATGATTAGAATTTGTGGAATGGTGGTTTTTATAGAAATTTCATATAATGGAATGGAAGTGGGATGATGATAACATGGTTTCTTTGGTAGTACATATGAGGAAACCTAAAAAATATAAAATTAATTTTTCTGATTATGAATTGATTGATTAAGGTGGCCCATTTCTTTTTAATTTGGAATACTTTCATCATTGATCGATTGGGTGACCTTTACTTCCTGAAGGTGTTATATTTTAATGTGTATCCTCATATTCTAATTTCATATCATGATCCATTTTTTAATCCATGGTTTGGAAATGTATATAGAAGTTTTCATGTACTCATGTATTTTTTAGTACATATTATCACCAGTAGATAGACAGAAAGTCAGTGTATATTGTCTATGTACTAGAGGACATGTTGAGCGCATGTGTCCTATACATTGGTGGATATTTGTAAAAACACATAGTTCTTATTGATTAGACCTATAAAACTAGTTATCAGGTGACTATTTTTATTTACAAATAGGAGGTACTCAACATTAGGTCATGTAATTCACCCTAATATTTGATGGAAGCCTCTAAATCATAGTTATTTGGACCATGTATCATATATGAGATGTTAGATAATGCCAAGTTTATTCAAAAGCATATGGATATATCTCAAAGTAGAAAAAATTAATATCCTTATCAACATCATCTACATATTGTTTTTATGATGAGTAGCCCTATTTTTCATCTATTGTCACCTATATTGGGTCACCAGCAAATTCAAAAACATGGAATGTTGTGACCAGATACAGGGAGTCATTTGATATTGTGGAGAGGATTTGATCATCAACATACCGATTATATCATCTATAGGTTTATATTGGTATTCTCTATGTATTTCATGTTTCATTACATTGGTAGTATCATACGACACATCTCTTGTGAAATAAGTTTTTGATCTTCAGCTTGAGGTTGATGCATACTTTGAGGATCATTTGGTCTATGTTGTGGATCATAAGGATAAGACTCTGGTGTAAGGTCATCCCTTTAGTCTTACTGTTTTGGGAGCATGGTAATCTACATGAGAAAAATGGGAGATTCATATGGATATGAAGTGCTGATGGCCTGATCATTTTACCTTGGAGACATTATGATGATTGGGAGAGAAACAAAATTAAGAGAATTTAAGGTGGGGAGGATATAAGATCCCAACCCTTGGAAGAGGTATGTTTTTCTTTAAATATAGTTTTTAAAACCTTAATTTTGTTAATGAATTTATTTCCTAAATTATAATAGTTTTTTGGTTGTCCTAGGGGTTCTGGAAATAGAAGTATAACGAATGAGTCTACAATTCTCAAGGATGATAGTATGTGCATTGTCATTACTAACCATGCCCTTTATGTATTCATCCTAGAAGGGGATGATGCATGGTTCAAAAAACATGAAAGGGGATCCAAGAAACCATGTAGACTTTGATAAATCTAGACCTATAGCCACTGCATGGTTTTCCAAATAGTGTTGGTTCCCTATACAATAATGCAACCTAGGCCCCTCTTGGACAGAGGGTGTTGCACAGTTTGCGCACAATTTTCACAACTGTTTAGCTAAACTATAAACCTAATTAAATAGTTTTACAATACTAAATTTTGACCCTTTGTGATATATGAATCAAAAATTTATTTTCATCCCCTATCCACCTAAAACATATTGAGTGAGGAATAATACATTCCCCCACTTCAAAGGGTGATAATGCCTCAAGAATTTGATGTTAGATGTAGTTTTGGTTGCGAATCAATGAACTAGGATGTCATATCATTAATCAATCTTCATTTTTATGGAAGTGCATTGGTGGGATGATCTCTATCCTCCTGAAGAAATAATACATTCATTCTCAGATAGATTTATATAATGGGTATTGTGGATTGTTTTTAGTTGAATTAATGTACATTATTGAGCAAGAAGTTGTCTTCGAATATGAGGTAGGTGGTCTACAAGTTATATCTCATTATATTAAATGTTATTCAAGTGTATTTGGTTGTGATTTTGTGAATTTTTGTTTCACAGTTTTATTATTTGGTGTTAAATGATATATTTTTTATTTAAAAGTTATGTTAGACCCCTTAAGATCCCCAATAGATCTGTTGAAGATGATATGAGCATGCCAATAGTCACACATATAGTAGGTCTCTCCCTTTTAAATATTAAAATGTGTTTTGAAATTTAATTTTAAAGGTTTTATGATAGAAACCCATATAAATTGATTTTATGTGATTAGAGTGGAATGTGGTATTGATTAGAATAAATTTTATAAGAAAAAGAGTCAAGTAATGTTAATGGGACCGCTTAAGATCCCCAATAGATCTATTGAGGATGATATTAATGGGCCAATGGTCAGCCATATAGTGGGGCTCTCCATTTTAAATATTAAAATGTGTTTTGAAATGTAATTTTAAAGGTTTTATCATAACAACCCATATAAATTGTTTTTTGGTTATAAGATTGGAATATGGTATTGATTGGAATAAATTGTACAAGCTAAAAGAGTCAAGGAATTTTAATGATTAAATTTCATAAATGGTTAAAGAGGCCTGACAATGTTGTTAAACGGTTAAAAATGGAGACAAATGGTTATAATTGTTTTTAAATGATAATATATTCTATATATGAATTTGAGTAATTTATTGAGTTGAATGAAACTTGGTAGTGTGATAAATTAAATGGTACCCATTTTGATAATTTTGGTTAAAATTCACTAATGATGAACTTAATAATAAATTATAAATGGTATGGTAATGATATGGAGTGAGGGTCCTCCCCTTTTATTTGGTCCAGACTGATTTTCCAATCCCCATCGATTTATCACGTGATTTAGGATATCATAATGATCCCAGAGGCTCCTAAATTATGGACATGAGATGGATACCTATACTAATGATCCAAGGTAAAATGTTAAATTGATTTGAAAAAAAAAATCCCTTATGATTCAACGTAATTGAATCCCTTTATATATTGTTCAAATGAATAGAATGGGCTGAAGCGTATTTGATGTGTCTGGATATCACATGTAAGAAAGAATGAAAATTGTTACTTTAACTATATAAAGAAATTATACCAGATTAAGTCTCTATATTTTCCATTATTTACTACAATTATTTATAAAATATTTTAGAGAGGAAATTTTTGTAGAATCCATTGGAGGTAGCCTATTGTGTAGTACTCACACCCTTAGGGGGCCTCCAATGGGTACCTGAGAAGAATTCTTTGTTCAGTTTAATAATAATGGAAACGTACCCATGTTTTATGGCTTATATAGGAGTGAGGATAGTGCACATATGAGGGGACCATACATAATTATAGTGCCCATTTTGGTATTGTTTTTTGGATTTATTTTGGTTTTCTTTTGGCTCTAGATACAGTCATGATTTGACTGGTTTACTAATATGGTTAGTTAGTAATTTCCTATTTTCGGAATTTGGTATGTGATGTTTTGGTATCAGTATTATTTCATGACAATGATTTATTTTATTTCTGATGTTTTATTATACTCTTAAAGAGGTTATAGTCTCCTAACATGATTCATTTGACCCTTGCTACAATTTATAAAAAACTACCCTATGTAGAGGTTCTCTTGAGGACATATATCACACTGTCTTGAGGAACTAGTTCAGTGGCCCCTAGGAAGGGATGTTACACTACTATTAATTTGAAATCATTAATAGCATAATAATTTTGTAAATATATTTCCAAACTATCATGAATTATTTTTAGAAAATATCACCTCAACATTTTCTTCAATTAGTGGAATTTATTTTATACTAGTGTTTTAACCATTATCAATTAATCCACTATGTTTGAATCATTCTTATTATTTTCCTAGTTCATTTCAAATATTTTGAACTCAAAACAATTTCATTGAATTATGAATATTGATAAACTACATATTGGGGGGTTTGTTCATTAATTATATACACTATATCTTCATCATTTCTGACTAGAAATGTAAATATTTTTAGATCTACATAAATCATACCAGACCCCTGTGTTTATTAATTAACATGAGTTGGTTAATTTTTCAAGACCTCTTTAGGAAATTGATCACATTACACCCCAATATTCCTTTATACGGTTCCTTTATCTAAAGAAATACTCAAATCAATATATAAAATAATTATCTTTGAATTGATTAAAAAAATAATTGACCTCTATTTCTATTTTATAAAAAAAATAATTACATTTAACTTAATTATAATAAATATTTTATATAATAATAAACATTAAACATTATTAAGAAACCCAATAATATGTATAATAAAAATATAGTAACCTCTATATCCAAATCATAAATAATCCATTTTCAAATATATATGATAGTGCATGGTTGTTTATATAAATTGCTTCATTGATAACTATTCTCCCAAATTTTATAGAACATTACCACTAATTATTCATCAATTTAACCCCATTATAAAATGTTTAAAAATGTATTATTCAATATCTTAGACAAACCATTCCATTATTTTACAAGCGGTGGACTATGTTCTATAACTATTACACAATAATTCATATGATTTATAAATTAATGGATTATATATTTTTATCCTTGATCTATTTATCAAATAAAAAAAAATCTACCAATGTTATTAAATACATCAGTTATGAAAACCTTTTAAATTTCAATAATTTCGATGAAAATTTCAAAAAAAATAAAATAAAAACAATATTTACCAAATTCATTGGTAGAAAATATTAAAAAAAATAAAAATTTTATTATGTAAATATTTTATCACATAAATTATTTTATAATAAATAGAATATAATTATATATAATATTCTCTTTACACTAAATGGTGATTTGATAATTTTTTCCAATAAATAATATTATTTTTTTCCCATGATTTATAATCATATGATTCTTTCACTGAAACACTATTTATATTTCAAATTTGATTCAAATTTAAATCCCCTTGGTGCACTGTGGAAGACAACTTATTTTAGAATCATCCATCATGAACTTCATATCATGAATGATATGGATGATATTATACATTTTTATAATTCATAAACCATTAAGGATATTACAATGGGTGAAAAAAATCACTCACGTATGTTGAAAAAATATTATTTTTAAATTGATAAAAATTCATTTATTTCTACAATAATATAAATATTATATTTAATCGTATATTATGAAAATATTATATTTTTTCTCTATTTTTAAATAATCTCATCATATATATAAATTATGTCATACCACTAATGTGGAAACTATTTAACATTCCTAACACATTAATCACGATCTATTTTAACTAATTCTCTATTTTTTATTCTATCTAAATAATCACAAGGGTATTAAGCTTACTCGATATAAAATTCCTAATATTCAGAATTATATGTTATTATTTCAATAAAAATAAGATATTTTTCTATAAATTTTTGTTATTATGTACACTAAATGAAATTTGATTAAATTATTTTTAACTATGACTCAACATAAAAGAGTACTCAATGTGATGTTCACGATTCATGTCTCTATCAATTCTATAATATATATTTTGGTTTAGAATAATGTGCTAATCAATTAAATAATGGTATTTATTAAATATTCTCCCAATAAATGTATAACATCATAATTCATATATTTTATCAGATAATGATATATTATTCACTAGGCTATAATTTAGATGTATCACTCCTCCCACTATCGATAAATTTAGATAGATAATATTTTTAGTTATGGAATATAAAACTATTAGATTATTGGAAAATTATTAGAATAAATGATCTAATAAATTTTGTAAAATAAAATTCATTTAGATAAGTACATTTTATATTTAAAAATATCATTCATGTGTTAAAAATAAAAATCCATGGGTATGTAAATTTTAGGGTACGAGTATTATATAATAAATTTATTGTAATGTGTTTACTTTTTATAGAATAGTATACATATTATTCACAAAAAAATTTAAAATTTTTGTATTTATCATATAATAATCATATATCCCATTTAAATTTTAATTCATGTTGTGATTTAATATTTCATATTATAGATTATGAAATGTTAATAAATTTTATAGATATTAATTGTAATATTATATACCCATAATTATTTTTCATTAACCCACATGATTTGAAAATAATTTTCATACATATTTAAATGCTTCACAATCATTAGTTACATGAATCACTATCAGGAAAATGGTTAAATAATTTAATTCAAAAATATACATTGAGAGATATTTTCTTGCGAAAAATATATTTCTAATAACTGTATTGATTGAACCATGATCCTTCTACCAATAAACGTTTAAAAATATCCCATTTTCCATATATTTATACTCATTAGGGATACTAACTCTTGTAATATTCTTTCAGTATATAATTATACATAATAATTAACAATTATTATTTTGTTCATAATAAAAATAAATCCATTGAAATTGATGAATGAGATTTAATTTCACATCATTCACACATGTAATTAATTATATTCATAGTATAATATTTCTATGATTTATTTCATATACATAAAAGATTATCATACCAAATCACCATGAGATAAAAAAAATTATAAGAAAAAATATGAATTAGAGATTGAAATAAATTAATGAATGTTATATATAATTATCATCATATAATTAAATAATAAAATAAAAATAAAATTTTTGTAAAAATATTTATAAGATGAAATATCCTAAAAAATTGAAATTATTATGGAACTAGCCACAATATCGAATAATTAGATTTCACCATCTATAGATAGGATTATTTCAAAACACATCTCCTTTTTATGCATAAAATAAAAATCAAATAGTGAAAAAAATATTATCATGATTTATCATGGAATCATAATTAACATTTTTAACACATATCCCAAATTAATCATTACCTCGTAATGCAGTTATCTTTATAGATAAAAAAATTCAAAAACATTATAACGCTTCACCAAATTATTATATGTATATTTTATCCCGAAAAATTATTTTGATATATCATTTTTCTTACTTTCATTCTCTTTTTATATTTCTAAAATTAAAATTTTTTATGCATAATATTTAAAAATATTAAGGTTAATTTTACAATAATAATATGTTTTATATGTATTGATCGATCTATGAAAAAAATTATAGAAACCTTATAATAAAAATAAAGTAATAAGCTATTTTTTTTATAAATGAGGTCACTAAAAAATATTTTCATCTCAATGTTAATCTTTATCATTTAATAATTAATAATATTGAAGGATAACCACTAAAAAAGTCCAAAAAGAACAAACCTCGATTGTTTTTAACCAACTAATGAAACCAATGAATAAATAAAATAGCATTGCATCAAATAATGAGGATATAATGATAATTTATATATTTTTTTCTTTTATTTGTACAAAAAAACTTATTAAACAAGATATTGTATTGTTTAGTTAATTTATTACCTTCTTTTAATGAATAAAAATTAAAAATTTAAATCATTTGCATCACTTTGGTAATTTCATATATTATATCATATATAGATTTTTCATTAATTATATATCTTATATTTGGAATAATCAATAATAAAGGATGCATCAATTAATCAATAATTTCTTATTACATGCTATAGAATAATAATAATCATTATAGTTGAAGTTGAAATTCAATATATAATTAATATACTATATAGATATTATAGTGTGTGTTATAATATCATAATATATTTATATAAATTATATTTTTACCACATATTTCATATATATGTATTTTAATTTGAAAAAGAAATGAAATATCAACTATTTTAGAAAATATAAATGATGAAAATTGAAATTGAGTTTTATTTCATAGAAAAAGAATTTGAGAAAATTTCAAAATTTAAATTCTTTAATATTACCCTGATCATATTAATATCATTCAATTAAAATTTTCTTTACCCTTTTAAATAAATATATTTCATTCATGAAAACTTATTTTCAAATGATTATCAATATTTAGAAATTAAAAAAACATAAAATTTGTATTAATAATCAATAAATTTAGGTTATTAATTAATCAAACATGTAGGGGTAAAATAAATTTTTTTTCTAATGATATATATATTAATTGGACTTTTGGGATACTTGTATTAATATTATTCCAATTAATTAAAAATTAATAAATCAGAAATACCATATATAGAATTATGATTACTTATGTTTTTAAAGATTTTTTTTCTAAATTCCTATTTAAAATTCTTCATCATAAATAATTATAATTACTAAACAGGAACATATTCAAATAATCCATATATTGATAAAAAATAGTTAATTTTAAAAAATATCATTTAGATAAATAAGATTTTATAATAATTAATTTGAAACCGAAGAATTGAAAATAGAAATAACATAATATAATTAATATTAATGAAATTAGAAAAATAAAAATACATATATTAATATAAAAAAATATCTATGAATGTTAAGAATAAGTCAAATAAAATTTTATAATATCTAGATTAATGTTAGACTCTTTGATGTTCATATTAGTATACCCTTAATCATTAATATTCTTGATAATTGTATCCATATAGAATAAAATCTAAATTTTTTATTGACAATAAAAAATAGTACATTGTTCATCAAATATATAATTGTTTAAATAATTTTCATATATATACAATATTTCAATGCATTGAAATAAATTCAAATAATTTATAATATATAAAGGAAAAGAAAGATGATTATATATCATTGGATACTTATATATTTATAAAATACAATTATTGATAGAATACTTGGATTTAGAAAATATCTAAAAAATTTAGTATGTTAAAAATTATTGGATATGTTTTCAATGCCACTAAAATTAGGCTTGTGACCATTCAAGTATTTTAGTACATCCTAATCCAAAAATGATTAAACAATAATTTGAGATAATATAAATAATAATATAAATATAATAATATACTTCATAAAAAAATTTCTTATGCATTACAAATATAATAATATCAATAAATAAATTAACATAATAAAAAATGTATTATAATTATACATTGATATCATAAATAATAAAAACTATTATATATATCCAATAATAATTATATTTTCAATGTAATGTTCATGGACAAATACCCCCATATTATTTTTTGAATATAATTACCATTCATAAAAATGGAAACAACTTATTTGGTTATTAATATAATTAATTTTTTATATTTTTAATATAAATTATATAACTGTAATTTCACATTAATAATTATTTCTTTACCATCAATATGATTAAGACTTGAATATTTTTTTTATAAGTCAGATATCAATTTTTTATTATAAACATCCCCATGTTCATGTAAAAACTATATTATTTCAAATACATATAATATTTGATTTAAATGTAGTAACTCATACAAATTAAAATATATTAATCACAAAAAATGTTTCCAATCAAAAAATATGTTTTTGTCTAAAGGTATATGACTTTAATGTTCATGACCTAAAAAAAGTAATCAGATATCAAGTAAGTCCTTACATAAAATGGATGTGATAACATTCATATTATTGGTGTTTATAAACACTATTTCTAATGGGAAATTTAGATATTTTTTATCACTAAATGAAAAATAACATAAAAAATTTATTTTATCAATGGTAATTCCAATAATTATATATGATGAATTGCATATATTTAATATATCAATAATAAAATAATTAATTATTATCTCTAGTAAAATTTTCAATGGCACATTAAAATTTCAAATCCTATTATAATAAGAGTAATTTCCTTGTTCTATTTCTCTCTCACATGAAAGAGACGGGTCACCACGTGTTGATAGAAATTTCTACTTGTATACTAAAGGGTTCAGGGTAGAGGTGAGAGTCTACCTATATAGTGGGGAGACAATACCCTCAAGTATTGAATAATAATAATAGATGAAAACTTAATAAAAACTTAATATATATATATATATATAACTATATTATATAAACATGGAAAAAAATTATACCAAACCTAATAAACCATGAATTTCCATACTATTTGGAAAACTAAATTTCATATTGAAATTCATACAAGGTACCAACTCATAGACATACTTCAAAATAAACACTATTAAATCATGGTCCAAAACCCTTTTCATGGTCCCATATCTATTTACCAATACCTTCTAGAAAAGAAACAAAACATGAACAAGGTCACTTTCCCTTATCTAGATAAGAATCCATGATATTTTCCTTGGTATAAAAACAGTTCTTGAATAGGGTTTGAGTAAAAGTATGTAGGAAAACCCCCAAAGATTATAAGAGGATTAATTCTAAAATATTATTTCATTGCATAGTATAATAATTAAGGGTATTAATTCATAAATTAATCTAGAACATTAAATGACATGTAAATAATCAAGTTAAAGGTTGACACCCTCGGTTTGAAAATACCCAATTCAGTATAAAGATTAAAATATCTATCTATACCATCACAAAATCCTAGAAGATTCTCATTCCATAGATGAATAATAGATTCAGGTTCTACTAGACTCCATCTAAATTCCCATGCTAGAGACATTTATATGTTCCCATGGAACATTACCTTTCCAAGTGAGTGATATATATTCACGATTTACTAGAAGTTGTGATAATTCCCATGATTTGGCTTCTTACGTGTTCCCACAGTACAAGAACATACCAAAGGAATGATATACATCACTATACCTAGGGTGAATTACCATGTTATGAGAACTTACATAATCAAATGACAATAGAACTTAAGTTAATTTCAAAGCTATGTAAAATTTTACAAATCATTATAAAATGTAAAAAAGATCCAAGATCACCAAAATATAAAATATGAAAAACATATTAAATTATTAAAAATTATTTAATTCATTCCAAATTCCTATTATCAATGAAATTGTTTTTATATGCATTTATCACATTTAATATAATGTCCAGTTAATGCCCTCATGGAAATTCACATAACTAGTGTGAAAAATCCATTTCACATTAAAAATTAGAAATAATCATAAAATCTAATAATTTATTAAGTGTTTATCATTTAGAGGTTATGAAAATAATATTTATAAATTTACTAATTTCATTTCAACACACATAACATTGTTAAATTTCGGATTCATGATCATACTAATATAAATTATTGTTTCACATGTCATTATGATTTTATACCTTTATGCCTTTATAAAAATTCAAATTTCATACTGAATAGAAATATACATTCCATGTGATTCATGAAAAAGACAATTACACAAATTCACATGTTAAGAAAATTAAAAATTTATATCATTCCATAAACTATATAAAATACAACACAGGGATCTAGGTTCATACATTCTATGTCCCAGTATTTGGTCAAAGGTAGACACATACCTTAGTTGTCCACAACATCTCATATCAATTTCAAAAGTCCCAAAGAGATACCAAGGAGTTATATGTATAAGTGTTGAGTCTATAGATGTTAATTTTTTTTATATGTTTTTGTCCGGACGATGTTTCGGGGTGATATCACATGTTTAACATAATATAGAAAACATGGATAACATTTTGGATATGTTTTAGAATAGCTACATAAAAAGAAAAAATAATATTATCAAGATTTATAGTCCAAAACAACATACAACACTAAAATCATATATAGATAGTGGTTGATCCACTATATCATGGTTGGAAGAATAAAATACAATTACGTAATAAGAGAGACCCACCAAAATGAAAAATATTATATAGATTGATGTCGTCTAGATCGAAGAATAGATCATTATATCTAGGAGGGGTGTTGGAGATTCCATAAATGTCTTATAGAACCATTTAGTTTCATAAATTGTGAATTAGTTTTGAATAAAGGGATAAATTGGCTTTTTTGGGAGTTTCAAGTTGTATAAATATGATTTCCCCCATCCTAATCCTAACCTCCAGCGACACCAATGGAAAGTTGTTGGCTGCCACTAGTATACCACTGATTCCCACCAGTTGGCTAGTTGAGCTCGTAAAGAATCCATCATTGTTAAGAAGTCTACCAACTATCTGGTGTTGTAATATCAATGGATTATAAAATAATTCTATGTCTGATATCTTATACATCACACAACACTAAGCAAAAATATAAAATGAAATACTAACATTTTAATGTTATAGTTATAACCAATATTTTAAAATGGAATATATGAATAAGATTAACTATATTATGATGTATATATAAATTTTCTACTAAATAATAATGATTTTTCCTAATTTATCGAAATTATGAACTTAATTATTAATAATTTCAATTTGTGATTAAAATTTACTATTTCCTAAAAAAATAATTTCTATTGTTTTTTTCAAAAAAATATTATAAATTATTTTAGGATTTTTTTGAAATTTTATTTAGTAAAACCTGGGTATTTTTTAATTCATATTATCAAAATTATCTTATTATTTTTTTTTATAATTTTATAAATATATTGATTTTTATATGAATGGTGTGAAATACTAAATTTTATTGAAAATGGTCATTTAATTTCAAAATCTCTCAAAATATTATATACTCTTATTGGTTTTAAAATATAATTTTTCCTTTTTGATTAAACATAATGTAATTCATGTTATTGTAATTGATTTTCTTTGTGATTTTTTTTTATAAAAACTTTTTTATAAAAAGAAAATTATTGATACTAAAAATTCCTTTATGTCATCTCTGACAGGTTTCATTTAAAATTTAATACAACCCCATATATGAATTGAATTTTATAAAATTGATTCCATATTTTTAGTTAGAATAATTACCATTAGGTAATAATGTTAAAAAAAGATTTCTCGTTATGAATATTTAGCATGGTAAATCTCTATTACCCCACTAGAAGTAAAATGTGTAATTAGGGTTAAAAATAATACTATAAGACTTCAAAATCCATCAAAATTTTGTTTTAATTTCATTATATGAATATTTTTTTCTCATAAACATCCACAATAATAAATTATTTCCTTTTTTTATATATATTTTATTTTAACATTAATAATATATTAATTAATGGATAATTTCAAAAATATGAATATATGACTCGTTATATTTTTAGAAATTATGAATTTGAAAAAAAACATATTTTAGGTTATAAGTGATTATTTTTGATAGATAATTTTTGTATCCAGTTAATTTTTTTAAAAAAATGTTTGTGATAAAATAATTACCATAAATATTCTCACAACACTGATTCAGTGGTTCTACAAGCAATAGAAAAATCATGTAAATGATTTTAAAAACATTAAAAGTAATTATTTTTTGGAGTGTTATTGTTCCCTATGAATTTTATAGATCAATATAAAATATTATAGGATGTGTGAAAGGTATAAAATCAAAATCTATTACAATATTATTTTCATTAATACCAAATTAAAATAATAATTTAAAAAATGACCTTAATGATATTTTATGATAAATAATATTTCATTAATTTTTTTATAAAAAATCATGAAAATATTTAAATTGGGAAATTATGATGATAAATAGACAAAAATATTAACTCTTATCCAATTCTGATCCTTTTTTAATGTTATAATTAAAATTAAAAAACATTGGTATTTAAAAAGTCATTACTATGATTAATGTTAAGTTTGGATATCCATAAGGTTAAAAAAATGATAAGTTTTAAAATAATAACTAAACCTATATAATATATAATTAATTTTTATTTTAGTATAAAATTATCATATTTTATTCCATGTTATTTTAGAACAATTTTATAGGAGTTAGACATGTAAAATATTATAATATTTAATGTGTTTCCAAATCCTCTCCTCTATTCTAATAGGAACCCCCTATTTTCACTTCATTAAACAACATTCATCCTCTAAATCAATAAAAACCTACCCAATTACATCATAAACCACCATATACATGTATTATTGGTTATTTTATTCATAAAATACAATTCCAAGGTTCCTTATTAAATAGATATAAGTAGATCTACCAATGAAAAGTTAATATTCAAACCATAACTCTTTAATATTAATTCATTTTATAATACCTTAACACATTCTTAAAAATGATGATATAAGAACATAATAATATAATATATATTTTATTTTAATCATTAATAAGAGAAAATAATTTCCCAACTCCTCTTCCTTCCTATGGGGAATGAAAATATCGTCCATGTGTATGTCTATAATACCACCGCCACACAGAGATGTGTTTTGTTTCCCATCACCGACTCTATTGGATTTTTTCTAATTGCATATTTAATAAAAATATTTATATATATCATATTCCAAAATTATTATAATTTTATAATTATATTTTCTAATCTAGTTTCATTCCTTTCAATCCATTAATAAATTTTATCTTTTTCATACATATGTGTGGATTGCCACCTCTATGAAGTGTTGTGATTCATTTTTCATAACTGCATCACCTGGATGGTATATTTAATATATTTAAAGATAAAATTTTATATTTACTAAAAAACATAATTATTTTCTATTAAAATACTTATAACCTTCTTTCACTCATTTTCATCAAAATAATTGAAATCTTACTCATGAGTACACATGGACAACCATCTTCATGATTCTAACATAATTAATTTTTTATAAACAACTTTAATGGTTGGTTTTAAATGTAAAATTAATGTATAAAATTTATAATAATGTCATGATTATTATGATAAATCTAATTTCACAATTACCTCTATTAACACAGTCAACCTACCAGTCATTCTGCTATTATTATCCCTACATTCACAAAACACCCATCATGGAATTAACTAATTAAGTAATTAAATTTTATGTATATATAAATGAAATAAAAGGTTTAATTATAAGTTATTAAGATTTAAAATTATTCGAAAAAATAATTAATTGATATAAAAAAATTGCACATGATTTAAAGGTCGTAAATAAGACATATGGACTTGGGGTAAGGGATTTCATCACAATTTAATTTCATTGATTCATGATTTAATTATATAGTCATAATTTCATTTACAAGGTGTACATGCTACCCCATTACTTGTTATATCACCAATCATTAATAAATCATTGTATTTTAAGATTCAATTTAAATTATTTTTTCTAATGGATTTTACCAGAATGTTACGCAGTGGTAAGAGATTCCTAAATCAATATTCATACATCATTGTATTTTAAAATTCAATTTACTATTAATGTGGGTTTCGTGTATAATTTATATTTCCACCCCTATTGATTAAAAGTAGTTCCCTAAGGTTATTTGTAAGGGATGCGGATCTCGTATATTTATTTAGACTAGATATATTTTATTTACGTATCAATGTTTCTTTAAATGATTTCTAAAATGTTCTTTAATAATCATAAAATATTTTCCATACCTAATTTTAAAATATCATTGAATTTATTTAAATTATATTAATGTATGTTACATATCATTTTCTATAAGGTTTAATTATGAATATCTTTAAATTATATTTAAAATATTTTTTATTTTTAATGTTTATAGTGGGAACTAGTTTTCCCACCTCCATGTATATTTTATCCTTTTAATACACCATGTATAATTAAATTTTTTTGAGCAATACTTTTGAAATTTATTGTTTTTAAAACATATTTTCAAGTTCTAAATCATATTTTACACAATAATGTTTGTAATAATCTATTGATGGTATTTCTATTCATCATAAACAACATCCCTTAACTATACTTATTCTCTAATGGGGTATATTTTGTAATTAATCCATCCTTGTTCATTTTCTTGATGGATTAAGAGATTGAATTGGATCCCATTTTTTCTATGGGTAAACCAATAAATTAATTTTTTTTAATGTTGAAAAATCCAATCTTTTATGTGTTATGAATATATTTTGGTTCTTTTAAAATTTTTGTGATGACTGGTGAAATAGTTATAGACCAAGATGATGGGTGACCGCGATATGACTTAGGTTGATGGGTGATCTTGTTATAGCTCTCCAATTAATTGGATAAATAAATTCTTCTCTAGATACTTATGTTTGAAGTCATATGTATTTTTTATTCCATTAGTAAGGGTATATAAATGGATTATATATAGATAATTTTCTATGATTCAAAAAAAAATTCATTATGAATTCTAAGGTTTTGAAAATTTTCATTTGATCAATATTGAAATCCCATGGCTCAATATTATTAATTGATATGATTTTATTATTATTTTAATTATTTATGAAATGAATTATGAATAAAGTTTTGATGCATATGAATTCTATTATATTATATGCATGAATATTTATTGTGTCATCACACTCTTATCCTAATATTTTTCTCATTGATGATGTTCAACAGTTAATGAATTGGTTTTCGTTACTATGAATTTGATATCTCCCTTCTCAATTTTCTATTTCTACAGGTTCTATAGAATTTTCTAATGTATATTATTCCTAATAATCTTACATGATTTGAAGATGTTTTATAGATATGATTTATATATTGTTGAGCAAAGTGATTATGTATCCAAGATATTATTTTAAAGTTTATCCTAATTATATAAAATCATAAACATAAAAGGTCATTATGAATGTAATAGATCATATATTTCCCTTGCATATTGTTTTTTTGTGTGGTGGAAATTGGTTTACTTTTATTTTAATAAAATCAAAAAATATAAAATTGATGTTTTAGAACTAGATTTGAGAGTGACGTTTTAGAGATGAAATAGTTGTTATTAGAGAACAAGAATAGATATGATCTTTGGGAACTCCCTTATGTGAACATTTTTTAAATCGTTCCTCTCATATGAATGGATTTATGAGGAATATTTTGACAATAGGTATAGTGGTAAGAAACCTATAAAGGATGTGTAACCATGGGGTTCTCTGATAGGTATCAATTATTTCCCACAGGTAACATGTCAAGGATGTTATGTAAGGACCTAATCCTAATGGCCTGGAGTCGATGCCTTATTTTATTACATTGGAATATAAACAAGGAATATGTATCCCGAAGGACTAATTAGTTTAGTATATTTTTGAAACAAGATACATATATATGTTTAACATTACATCATGAAGGAAAATACAACACTAATTTATTCCATTAGAAATATCCAAGCCTCTTAGATTATGCATGAAAGTCACTCATAACTAACTTCTTCATATCCTAGGAAACTAAAACATAAGAAAGGGGTGGTCTCAAATTATCATTAAGATTAAGTAATATAGAGTAAGATAATATAAACATATACATTAGACAAGGTGAATAATTTAAAACACATGCCTTAATAAATAATAAACTTGAACACATTATGGAAGGAATATGAGCTGAGTAAATAATGCCATAATAAAACATAATCATGGGTATTATACTTGTCAAATAACCACATGTAAATTCAATTAATAGCTTCATAATAAGGTAAGTACATATGTGTGACATTCTGAAACATCTTTTCAAGGCCTCATCCAAGACGTCTAAAACTGATTTAGGCCTTGGCCAAATCCACATATCAAATTGGGAAAGGCCTCCGCCAATTCCACATCTATTTGTCTCATCAGACCTACTGATGCATCAATGTTATATAGAGGGCCCCACCCATCACATAATAAGTCCAATTAATTACTCATATGATGATGGATAAACATTAACAACATATACATTCAAAATTTAAACTGTCATATGAAATGTAACTAACTTTCCCCAATCATAAAACACTAACCATTCTGAGTAATATGGTGAATGGTTTTAGGATAGATATTTCCCAATAAAATTATTCATAAACCATTAAATAAAATATGTTATATGAATTCATAAATGATTAAACCTAATAATAAATAGTAATCAACAAGAGTGTTGAATCAGACGAAAATACTCTTATAAAATCATTAATCAATTCTTGAGATAAATACTCTTTAATTTTGAAAAGAATATTTCTTTTAGAAAAATATTTGTATAAAAATATAAGAGAAGTAAGATATTATTTACATAATAAAATTAATTATTTTATAAATATAATGGTTTCCAAAAATAGATTATATAGTGCCCTTGAAAATGGGTAATAATTTGAGAAATTGCCTTGAACTGGTCTTGTATTTTGGAAACACTTTTGAAAGTTTATTTTTTTAAAATGTGTCAATATTTATAAAAAAAGAAGGATTATAGTTGGTGTACATATATATAATACTCTCACGGAATTAATGAGGAGTAAATAATAATACATAATAATTTTAGGGAGGTAATTAGACAATGAAAGTAACCCAAATGAAAATGTAAGTTCGTGTGGAAAAACCCTTACCTTATGTCTGAATGTGTCCCCATATTGAACTTAAGGTCCTATAATATGAAATTGGAATCATTAATAACTAAATTAATAACATATTAGACATGTTTTTAGTTTATCATAATTATTTTTATTTCATTTATGTCCATTTTTCAAAGTTATTATATTGAATTCCATGGTTCCGGAGTGTTTGTTTTCTTGATTTTCATAATTGGTTCACTTTTTTTAAGTAAGGTAGTTCATGTGGAATTGTTTCAAATCATCATAATTAAAATAAATATTATTTATTAACATCAATAATTGTTAATTTTCATTTCTATAATTTTTTTACATGGAATGAGGATGAATCATTATAGGACAACCACTTTGATTATTTGGCGATAATTGGATTATTATGAACTAGTTTTGTCATATAAATTAATAATATGTAAATATACTGGTTCTTGAATATTAATTATGTTATAATAAATATATTATATTATGTTTAAACCATATAAATGGTTTCATTACTATTAATGAAGTATAAATTTAAGAATGAAACTTTTTCATCCATGAAGGTTACAAATTGGAACCTCATGGACGTTGATTTCATTTATAAAAAATAAAAGGGAGGGAGTAAGAATATTGATGATGTCTATTCAATTCACATGATATAATTAAATTATATAGATGATACTATATTTATTATCTTCATTTGTATAGAGTACGTGAGGATATAAAAAGAAAAGAGATGAACTTGAAAATAAAAGAATAGTTGAGAGATCTCTTATGAAAATTCTACAGTCTAACGGCATCGCTTAAAAATTCATAAAATGAATTGATGAGAGAAAAAGGGTATCTAAAAATGTGTATATAAAAAGGAAATTAAGAGGAATACAAAATATAAAACCCCAATAGATGAGAATGTAAATTCAAAGAGATAATATAAAAGAAGTGATGACTAAAAGAGGAGGGTGAAAGTTTCCCTTACCTTGTAGAGTAACTCCTAGAACATGAAAGTTGGGACCATGGAGGCTTAAGGACACATTTAAAGGAATATTAGGGAGGAAAAAACACCAGATATTTGAGGATAAGGTATTTTTAATGATATAAAACTAACGGATGATTTTCTATTTATAGTAAAAGAGAGATAATTTTTTATTAATTTAAAAAGACACATCATTAGTGTTTTTTGTAAAACCATGGGATTGACCATGGTATTAGCCACTTGGGACACCTAATATATTATTTTACTTTAAAAAATTCTACAAGAATTTTATTTTAATTATTACATAATTATGATGTCATTAAACATATCAAAAACTCATAACTGTATTTTTACTATTCACAGAAAATTCATGTATTTTAGAAAAATCCCAAAAATTCAATATATCAATTTTTGGATGTGTAGAATTAAAAAATTAACTCCATTTTTTTAAAATAATTTTCTAAATATTTTTAATTTAATTTTTAAATAAAATCACAATTTATTCCAAAAAACACTTTAAAACTATAACTCGTTTTATAAGACCTTGAGAAATTAATCAAGGTCCTGTAAAATTATCTTATAATAATAATAAAATAAAGTAACAATTTGTGATTACATTTTATGAAAATAAATTTCCATTATAAATTATTAAATTAATCATAAAATTGTAATTTTAATATTTTTTCATACAAAAATACGAATACTTATACTACAATCATTTTTTTCACTTTTAAGATGTCTAAATTATATTTATACATTCATGGGTGAAGTTTCTATTTTTGTATAAGATTTACTATTCATTAATATTCACTACAATTCATAAGGTTACATCACTATTCATAAGGGTATATTACTATTCACAAAAAATTATGTTTGTCTTATCAGACCCTAAATATCTTACTGAACGTAACCGTGTATGTTATTTTTTTCAAAATTCAAATTACAGATGTGGAAAAATTATGTTTACTTGACTAGGTTATAACAGAGTGGTGTTTTTTAGAGAATCAGTGTTTCATGCATTCTATAATAAATCTATTTTTAAATTCATAGGGTGTTACATTATCCCCTCCTTACAAAAATTTCATCCTCGAAATTTGAAATTGAACTTTGAAAGTTAATGGTTGATAATTGAAAATTACCTTGTGGGAAAACCACATCAAGAATATAATTAAAATATTGTATTAATAAGAGGAAAGTTAAAATCATAGATTACTACAAAACAATGTATTTTAATTAGAAAACATGTTTATGGAATAATAACCAAACCATCGTATAGAGACATTAAACTCTAGACCCCATACAGTGATCAACTTAAATCATTTCGTAAATGGTTAAAAATTACAAAAATATAATGATTCAACACATTATAATGAAGGCCTCTATATTTCCAAGATGAAGTTCTCATTAACCCTTAATCAACAAGAATCATATCTAAAATTCACATTCCAAACATGTGAATAACATCATTATGTATCTTATTGAAATATGGTTATAACTTGAATTACCATAAAAACCATATCAAAAACATGAATTCCTCTGTATTTATTAAGTATGATACATGTTATTGAATATATTCCTTAAATACAGAAGTGTTTTAAATTCCATTGATGATAACCAAGAACACCTCTCGACATGTCAATAATTAGTTCCAAGGTAGTAAATACTTATCCAAATCAATCATTTCTTCATCATTATCTCAACATGAGATATATATACAAATGGGTGGTCTTTCCTACAATCATGTATTTTAAAAAGTTTAACTTTCTACTGAATCACTATTCTTTTTTACCATTCTTCGTATGACCTAAAATCCTTAATGAAATAGTACTGTAGTAAAATCCTTATAAATCTCATAATTCTTACAACTAGTACAATACTGAAAAAAATTTCAAATGGCATGATTCTTGACTAGGAATATTAATCATTCTACTTCATTTGTGGTAGCATCATAACTTGATCATTATCCAAAATCATCATTTGGGGTATATTTCTTTGACGCTTGGGACATTGATTCGTATAGTGCCTCATCTCCTTGTAGTTGAAGCATTGAATATAGGGAAATTATTTCCTTTTCTTGAAATTATGAGCATGGTGTCCTTTTTCTCCACACTAGAAGAAAACTCCTTTTCCTCTCAAGAATATACCAAGGTGTTTCCTTCCACAATTATCACATGTTGGAAAATACATATTTCTCTTCTTCCCTTTATCCATGTTTTTCCCTACCATCCTCTTCTTCTTTTTCTTCCCTTCAAAGACATAGGACTCAAAGAAGTCTTTACATACCTTTTCAACACATGATACTATTTCCTCATATGATAATGATACTTGGGAGATACTCTTTCTTTGAAATGATGGCTTAATACTATCATAGATATGATCCTTCTTACTTTTCGCATCTCATGAATTGGTGAAGTTATCATTTCTTCAGCTAGGTGCCATTTCTAATCAATTATATATTATATATTAGCTAGTAATATTATGAACTCTCTATGACTCTAAAAATGTTATAGCACATAGCATAAATTTATGCCTCATAAATACTAGAACCATATACTTTGGTTACATTGGGGGCATAAATCCATCATAAAGGTGGTTAAATAAAATATGAATTATCCTAAGCTTATATTCTGGGACTATCAATACCAAGAGTGCAGAAAGGCCCATTGTTGTGTACCAGGATACCCCAGGTCAAACCTGAAAATCATTATCAGAGTTTTCACTCCTCGATACATCTATGCCAGAGCCGCCTCTACCGGTTTGTATCCAAACAAGGATGTATTTTATAGAAAGATCCACATAATCTATTCCTTACCAATATTCTAGGATGTTATTGTATGTTTTTCCTCAAATACTACCTTATATCTTTGTTCCCTAATCTACATTTTCTAATCTAGTTTCCATGTTTTCTACTAAACATCCTTTGATACCAACTCTAAAGACTAGACCCCATTTTCTTGGAACCGATGCCTTATTTTATTACATTAGCATATAAAAAAGGAATATGTATCTCAAAGTACCAAGTAGTTTAGTATATTTTGGAAACAATATACATATATAAGTTTAATATTACATTATTAAGGGAAATACAACACAAAATTATTTGATTAGAAACATCCAAACCTCTTAGATTATGCCTGCAAGTCACTCATAACTAACTTATTCATATCTAGGGAAAATGAATCTTAAGAAAGGGGTGAGCTCAAATGCTCATTAAGAGTAAGAAATATTGTGGAATATAACATAAACATATACATTAGTCAAGGTGAATAATTTAAAATTCACACCTTTACAAATAATAAAATTGAACAGATTCTGGCAGGAATATGAGCTGAGAAAATAATTCCATAATAAAACATAATCATGAGTATTATACTAGTAAAATAACCATGTGAACGTTCAATTACTAGCTTCATAATGAGGTAAGTTCATATTATGGACATTCTGAAACATTTTTTCAAGGCCTCATACAAGACGTCTAAAAATGATTTAGGCCTCGGCCAAATCCATATATCACATTGGGAAAGGCCTCAGCCATTTCCATGTCTATTTGTCTCATGAGACCTACTAATTAATAGAGGGGTTATATCAAGCCCCACCCATCACATAATAATTTCAATTCATTGCTCATATGAGTATGGATAAACATAAAAAACATATACATTCATATTGAAACTATCATATGAAATGTAACTAACTTTCCCCAATAATAAAACACTAACCATTCTGAGTAATATAGTGAATGGTTTTAGGATAGATCTTTCACAATAAAATTAGTCATAAACCATTAAATAAAATATGGTAGATGAATTCATAAATTATTAAACCCAATAATACATATGAATCAACAAGAGTGTTGAATTAGATGAAAATAATCTTATAAAATCATTAAGCAATTCTTGCGATAATACACTTTTATTTTGAAAAGAAGAGTTGTTTTGGAAAAATATTTCTATTAAACCAAAAGTTAAGTAACAGAGTATTTCCATAATAAAATGAGTGATTTTATAAATATAATAGTTTCCAAAAACATATTATAAAGTTCCCTTGAAAATAGGTAATAATTTGAGAAATTCCCTTGAATCGGGCTTGTATTTTGGAAAATATTTTTAAAGTTACTTTTTTTTAAAATGTGTCACTATCCATAAAATCAGGAAGGATTATGGTTGGTGTAAAAATATATAATACTCACACAGAATTTATTAGGAGTAAATAATTATACATAATAATTTAATTGATGTAATTAGATAATGAAAGTAACCTGAATGAAAATGGAAGTTCAATTGGAAAAAAAATTACATTAAGTCTGAATGTGTCCCCTCTTGAACTTAAGGTCCTAGAATATGAAATTAGACTCATTAATAACTTAATTAATAACCTATTACACATGTTTTTAGTTTATCATAATTTTTTTTAGTTCAAATATGTCCTTATTGATATGTTATTATATTAAATTTTGTTGTTCTGGAGTATTTGTTTTCTTGATTTTCATAATCGGTTAACTTTTTTTAAGTAATGGAGTTCATGTGGAATGGTTATAAATATATATAATTAAAATAAATATTATTTATAAACATCCATAATTTTTAATGTTAATTTATATCATTTGGTTACATGTAATGAGGATGAATCATTAGAGGATAACCATTTCGATTATTTGGCGGTATTTGGATTATTATGGACTATTTTTCCCATATAAATTAATAATATGTACATATACTGGTTTTTGAATATTAATAAGGTTATAATACATATATTATAGTCTAGTTAAATCATATAAATGGTTTCATTACAATTAATTAAGGATAAATTTAAGAACGAACCTTCATTATCCACGAAGGTTATAAATTGGAACCTCGTGGTCGTTGATTTCATTTATAAAAATAAATGGGAGTAAGGGTATTGATGATGGTTCTTCCATTCACATGATATAATTATAGTATATAGTGTATAGTAGAGTTATCATGGTCATTTGGACATGTGAAGTGAGGAGAGAAAAATAAAAGATATGAACATGAAAATAAAATAAAAGTTTAGAGATCCCTTTTGAAAATTGGGCAGCCTAACAGCGTCGCTTAAAATATCATAAAATGAATGGATGAGATAAAAAAAGGATATATCATCATATGGACATCAAAATTAAAGTAATAGTAATACATAATATCAAAAACTAACATATGAGAATGGAAATTCAAAGAGATAACATAAAATAAGTGTTGACTAAAAGAGGAGGGTCAAAGGTTACCTTATCTTGTAGAGTAACTCCTAGAACTTGAAGGTTGGGACCTTGTGTCACGACCCGTCCTGGTGGGGCCCGAGCCGCAACTCCCCAAGCCTGCCTACAATAGGCCAGGGGCTGGTGACTAGAACCGAGTAGGAATGCTACTAACATGTGAGGCATTTCCTATAAACCTGTACACACGCACACACATCTCCAAGACCATAAAGCTGAAAAGTAAAAACTACTAAAGATGGAAAAACATGCATACACTGAAAACCCAACCAACAGAGTATGACAGGGAAATAAAGTACAGTAAATTAAACCCCTGGGCCAAAGGTACAAGCCCACCAAAAGAAAGTCTGCAACAAAGTCCAACCTGTAGATAAGGGTACTGGGACTACAACCCATCACCGAAGGAACACACCTCGGCCTGTCTGATCTCACTGAGCACCATCCATTCCTGGTCTACCTAGAATCATGTCAAAGGCTCGCTCGTCTGCACAAGACTTGACACGTGCAGGCAATGCCCGTGCAGGGGTGAGTATAACAATACCCATTATGACATCCCGAAAACCACAAAGGAAATACAAACAAGGAAAATACCACGAGGAAAGGTACAGTCAGCTCCACACAGTACATGTCTATGGAACATATATCAAGAATATCCAGATATACTCATACACAGATGACCATCGCAAAACCACCACTACGATCCAGCTTGAAGATTACACTAAGAATACAACCGGTAGAACACACTCCTAGGTCTGAATAGAGAGATAAAAAGTACTCGTTCTCGGAGAACACACTCCATGAGTACCTTGAGAACATGATGCTCAGGTGAGGATCACAACCAAGTCATGGGGTGATTCCGACAACTCAGTCTGAGCTAATCCGCTAGGCAGAGGATCGGTGCCCGGGTAAGGTAGGTCACGTCGATACCAAGAAATCTACCTAGGGTATCAGGAATGAATAGAGGATCCGGATATAAGTCTCACAGAGGGGATTCCGATAACTCTATTCAGGAAGTCCTTCTAATGGGATCATACTCCTGTATATTAGGAAATGATACCGGAAACCTTCAGTAGAAAGGCCAAGGGTACGGACCATAAGAAGTCTAGTCAAAGTCACAGAAGACAAGTGGCTCAAGACATGAACAAAAAGGTTACACGGCATGTAGTATGGTTACACGCCATGTCCCTTGACCCCGGGTACTGCCCATGTAGAAAGCCCGTGTCGTTCGTTCAAGCCGTGAAAAACCAAACTACACGGTGTGTAGAAAAGTACACATCGTGTTCCTTGACCCCGGGTACTGCCCATGTAACTGGCCCGTGTCATTAGGCTTGTCGGATAGAAAGAAACTACATGGCGTGTAGAATAATCACATGCCATGTCCGAGCACTTGGGCTCACTCCGTGTACGCTGGCCATGTGCTCGTACACGGTCTCTGCCCGTGTCTGTGTTGCCTGCCCATGTACCAGTACACGGGGTACCCCGTGTATCTGGCTGGGTCTGGCCAGGGAGCGGTATACACAGCGTGTCCTTGGCCGTGTGCCCTTCCCGTGTCCGTGTACTCCCGGAGTACAAGCCTGGTCGTTCGCTGACGAACACATGCCGTGTAGCCCATACTACACGGCGTGTAGTCGGGATTTTTCCAGAAATGCCGTCTTCCTCCGTGTTCCTTGGCTGATCCTCCGAACTTTGATTTAGCTGTTTGTTTTCCATGAAACACAAGATGCTGGATCACCTCCTCATCACGATGCCAAATCCATGGGTTTCGGGCCTTCAATCGGCTCCAAAATCGGATTCCGGTCACCCGTGCGGAAATCGTTCGAAGAACGATTTCTTCCAATCCTCTTTGATTCATCCATCGCCACAGCATCCGCACCTCCGTAGGGTCGTACCGATGCCAGATCTTCAATTTAAGACCATTTCATCGCACAATGGGTGCGAAACGATCCTTTTTTCCTCATCCCACGAAGAACGCGAAGAACACTCATGAAGAACGTGATAAATTTGGGTAAGAGACGCACAAAAATCGAGAGGGACGAACCTTGATCGATGTTTGTGTCGATCTTGGTCTTTCACCGTTAGAAGGTTGAATGAAACCAAACAATAACAAGAATAAAATCCCCAAAATCCCCACAAAAGCCCATCCCACAAGAACGATCTATCCGCGGGATAATATGTTCGTGGATTAGTCTGTGTTCGTCGTAGAAATAAAAAAACAGGGAAGAATAAAATCACAACAACATCCTACCTAGATCTCGGCGTTCGTTGGAAAAGATCTGGTCACCCCATCGTCGTCGTCGACGAAATCCGTCCAGAATGTCACCGCATTGGGAGTTTTCTCCAGAGCATTCCCATAGACTTTAGGGAAAAATCAGGGCTATGGGGATTGTAACCCTGATCCCTTGCGTAATCTCTATTTAAAAGATAAGAAATATTTGATGTAACAAGGTTAAAATAAAATATTTTAATTAAATATTTTATTACTGTTGCGTCCAAAAAGTAGATTTCACCACCGACTTGCGTCGGCCGATGTTAGGCCTCGCCTTAGGTAAAATCGTTGTTCTGAACGCAACGGTGCCCTCATATTTTTGATCTGAGCACCCATTCGGGAGTTATTACACTTTTTTCAGGAAAACCGCATGCGCACGTAATTTAATTATTAAATTAAATTCAAATATTTATTCCGGGCTCATTGGGCCTCGGAACTGCATGTCGTCTCAGATCCTGGTCTCGAATTAATTCCCACATAATTTTAAAATAATACATGGAAAAAATCTGTTACATTACATCACACCCACCTTAGGGCTTTTACGTCCCCGAAAACCCAAAACAAGGGCTACTAAAAAATATGTGGGTACTGCACGCGAATCTGAGCCTCCCGCTCCCACATTCTCTCTTGGAGATTCCCGTGCTGCCACCGGACATGCACCAAGGGAGTAGCTCGTCCACGAAGGATCTTCTCCTGCCGATCCTCGATATCCACTGGGTACTCAGCAAAGGTCGCTCCATCGTCAATTTCCAGCTCGCCCCAGTCGATGATGTACGATGGATCATGCACATACCTCTGTAGCTGCGACACATGGAAGACACTGTGTACCCGGTCCATCTGGGGAATTAGAGCCAAGTGATACGCCACCTCTCCAACTCTACTTAGAATCTAAAAAGGGCCCATGAACCTCGGAGATAGCCTTCCGCCTCGGCCAAATCTCTGCAATCCCCGTCGAGGTGAGACCCGAAGGAACACATGGTCTCCTTCCTCGAACTCCAAGGGCCTCTGTCTCCGGTCATCATAAGACTTTTTCCAACTCTATGCAGTATTCATCGGCTCTTAGATGACATGCACCTTATCTGTAGTAGCTCTCACCATCTCTTGTCCCATGAGTGCTGACTCTCCCGGGTCAGTCCAGCAAAGTGGCGACCTGTAAGGTCACATGTATAGAGCCTTGAATGGTGCCTTACCAATAGTGGAATGATAACTGTTGTTATAAGAAAATTCCACCAGTGGTAGGTGATCCTCCCAGCTACGACCGAAGTCAAGTATGCAAGCTCGTAGCATATCCTCCAAGACCTGGATGGTCTTCTCTATCTGGCCATCAGTCTGGGGATGAAACGTTGTGCTCAAGCGTAACTGAGTCCCAAAAGCTTCATGCGATCCCTTCCACAACCGGGATGTGAAATGAGCATCACGATCTGAGACGATCGTGGATGGTACTCCATGAAGTCGAACTATCTCCTACACATAGAAGCATCCCATGCTCTCTACTAAACTCTGCTCTTGTTTGGCTAGGAAGTGGGCCGACTTGGTGAGTCGATCAACGATCACCCTGATGGAATTGTGCCCCCTGGACTTACGTGGTAAAATCAACACGAAGTCCATAGATATCTCATCCCACTTCCACTCTGGCACCTCAAGGGGCTGAGTCAAACCTGCTGGAACCTGGTGCTCATCATTTACTTGCTGACAAGTAAGGCACCAAGAAACAAACTCTACCACACTCTTCTTCATTCTTGGACACCAGAATTGACGTCATAGGTCCTGGTATATCTTTTCCATGCCTGGATGCACCGCCAAATGGGATGTATGGAAGTCCCTCAGAACCTAATCCCACAACGTCACTGGTACTACCGTGCGCCCTATCAAAAGGACAACATGCTCTCCACCTTATGAATATCCATCAGCATCATCACCTGTGGATATCTGAGCACGTAGAGTCTCACAACTAGAATTCTCACATTGTGATTCCCTGACTCATTGTAAGAGTGGAGGGATAAAAACAATCGACTGAAGGTAATCTCCCTCATCTCCATCCACAAAGGACAATTGCAAAGAGGCCAACTGCCTTGTCACCTCATCCAGCAACTACGAACAGGATTTCCTACTGAGATAATATGCCACCACGTTCCCCTTACCAGGAGTATAAACGATCTCAAAGTCGTAATCCTGGAGGAACTCAAGCCATCACCTCTGTCTCAAATTCAGATCCTTCTAAGAGAAGATATATCTGAGACTCTTGTGATCAGAGTAGATGGTAAACCGCTCGCCCATCAGGTAATGCCACCACATCTTCAATGTGAAGACTACCGCTTCCAACTCGAGATCATGGGTTGCGTAGTTCTGCTCGTGTGGTCTCAACTGAAGTGAGCCATAGGCAATCACCGCTTGCCTCTACATCAGAACACAGCCAAGCCCAGTTCCTGATGCATCGCAGAACACTACATACTTGACACCCTCCTCCGGTAATCTCAAAATTGGGGTGCTCGTCAGACTCTGTCTCAACCGTTGGAAATCCTATTGGCACCTCTCGGTCCACACAAAAGGTTGTCCCTTTCGGTTCAAATCTATCATGGGTGATGAAATCCTGGAGAAATCATGGATGAATCTTTGATAGTAGCCTTCCAACCCAAGGAAACATCGCACCTCCGTCATGCTCCGAGGTGGCTCCCATGCTAGCACTGCCCCCACCTTTGCTGGGTCCACTGCTACACCATCCGCTGTGATAACGTTCCCCAGAAAGTGGACCTCCTATAACCAGAACTGACACTTCGAGAGTCTCCCATACAACTGGTTCTCTCGGAGTGTGTCCAAAACCATCCTTAGGTGTCTCGTGTGCTCCTCCTTGGACGCAGAGTACACAAGGATATCATCGATGAAGACCACTACAAACTGGTATAGATAGGGATGAAAGATCCGGTTCATGAGTCCCATGAACACTATCGGGGCGTTCGCCACGCCGAAGGGAATCACCTAGTACTCATAGTGACCGTAGAAACATATGAAAGCTATCATTGGAATATCCTCCTCCTGTACTCGCAAATGGTGATAGCCTGATCATAGATCAACCTTCGAGAACCATCGTGCACCTCTCAACTAGTCGAAGAGGTCATCGATCCTCAATAGTGGATACCAGTTCTTCACGGTCACCTGATTTAAGCACCGGTAATCCACACACAGCTTCAAGATCTCGTCCACCTTCTTAGCAAACAACACTGGGGCCGCCCAGGGTGAAATGTTGGGTCTCACAAAGCCCTTCTTCTGCAAGTCGTCCAGCTGCATCCTCATCTCACGAAGCTCTGTAGGATCCATACGATAAGCTGATGCTAATATCAGGCTCATCCCGGGTTGCAACTCAATGCAGAAATCTATCTCTTGATGGGGAGGTAGACCGGGGACATCCTCCAGAAAGACGTCCTCGTACTCAGCCACCATTGCTAGAAATTGGAATCTCATAACATCTGCCACGCCAAGGGCTAGTCTAGCCAACTGATGTGAAATCAGTTGTGTCCTCCTATGCACGAGTCCATCCTGCGCTGCCTGGGTCTCTCTTTCACCGAAAAAAGAGAACCTTGTCCCATCACTGTAGACACACCGCACCCTTCCCCTAAAACAATCATTCTGGGGATGAAATGTGGATAACCAATCCATACCAAGAATGAAATCGTAAGGCCTCAACACTACCACCCAGAGGTTCCAACCAAAACTCTCGCCTCCAAGGGTCAGTTCACACTGCTTGCAAAGGTATGTGATCTCTGAATCTTCTTCAGTCAGTGTTTCTAAGCGTAAAGGTCGAGTCAACAGCTCAACTGGAATCTCAAGGTCTCGAACAAGATAAGCAGCTAGAAAGGAATGACTAGCACCTGTGTCTATCAATACGGAATCCAAAGTAGAAAAGATAGATATTGTACCTCTAATCATTCTGGGAGTACCTGGGTCATAAGCCTTTGTCGCCTGCAGCTGTCCCTGCCTCTGTCCACCAGCTCCCTGAGCCTGGGGTGGACCTCCTGGGGCTGGTGGTGGTAAAGGGTTGAAATGCCGACCACCTCCAGCTGCTCTCCCATCTCCTTTGCCATGTCCTCCGCCTCGCAGATCTGCTTGCTACACTTGTTGCCTCTGCCTTGATGGTCCATCCACTGCTCCCGTGTCAGTAGTACGGTAGGTCGGACAATCTCGAGCGAGATGTCCCCTGCTGTCACATGAGTAACATCGCCTCTCTCGTGACTGGCTGGATGTGCCCTGTGAGCCCTGCATGGCTGATCCCCTGTCCTGGGATCTCCTATGGAAACATCTCCCATGCCTGGGTCCCTGACGTCGGCTCCCTGCCACCAAGGTCTCTGCTCCAGTTTTCCCACTACTGACAACTTTCGGCTGTCCCTTCTCCACCAGGAAGCTCTCAACCACCAAAGCCCGCTCGAGCACCCCAGCATAAGTAGGAATACTCATAGGGATGATGCTAGCTCGGATATATTTGAGCAAGACCCGATCAAAAGTCTGATCTCTAAAGTATTGATCTCTGACCATATCCATCGAGTACCACGAGAGGTCAGTAAACCTCAATGAATAGTCAGCCACCATCATGGTTCCCTACTGGAGCTGAAAAATATCCTTTATGCGTACTGCTCTCAGGGTAACCGGTGAAAACTCCTCTCTGAAGAGATGCTCAAACTCCGACCATGCAAGTGTCGCCTCATCGTGATTCTGGAAAACTAAACTCCACCATCGTCCCGCCGATCCCTGCAGAAGGCTCATTGCCAGGATCAGCATCTGGTCTGCTGGTGTCCTGATGAAATGGAAGACTCTAGTCACTGCCTCAAGCCAGTCCTCTACTGCCTGAGGGTCAGGCTCACCTTAAAACCTGAGGGGTCTCTATCTCTGAAACTCGTGGAGTGTGCTCAGCCTGAAATCCTCCTCCATTGGTACAGCAAGCGCTAAACACTTCCCCACAGGTGGTGGAATAATTGGCATGCCACCTGGTAGTAGAACTGGGGGATCTGGTCCCTGTATCGAAGCTTCATCATTGAGTGGGGAATCCTCATGATCGAGCTGCTGGATCCTAGCGAGTGCTCATCGCGGAGGCATCTTGTTTAAGAAACAAGATGTATCACAGTCAGTGAGTATATCTGGAGAGCTGACTCAAGAAGGACATAGAAACCACAACCCATTCCTATATGATGCATGTACCATTATTTTCCCCCATGAAACTAGTGTTTTCATGTTCTGAGTCGAAAATTAAGTTATCAGAATCATGGTGTATGGATACGACGGCCGCCGCACCAACACTGGGGTCCCTGGCCTGAGAGCCACACTCAAAACACTTAACATTGTTGCCCCAAACCAACTCACAGACTCTCAGTCCTAACGTAGAACCGACCGCCTTTGATACCACTCTGTCATGACCCATCCCGGTGGGGCCCGAGCCGCAACTCCCCAAGCCCGCCTCCAATAGGCCAGGGGCTGGTGACTAGCACCAAGTAGGCATGCTACTAACATGGGAGGAATTGCCTATAAACATGTACACACGCACACACATCTCCAAGCCCACAAAGCTAAAAAGTAAAAACTACTAAAGATGGAAAAACATGCATACACTAAAAACCCAACCAACAGAGTATGACAGGGAAATAAAGTACAGTAAATTAAAACCATGGGCCAAAAGTACAATCCCACAAAAAGAAAGTCTACAACAAAGTCCAACCTATAGATAAAGGTACTGGGACTGCAACTCGTCACCGAAGGAACACACCTCGGCCTATTTGATCTCACTGAGCACCGTCTAGTCCTGATCCGCCTAGAATCCTGTCAAAGGATCGCTCGTCTTCAAAAGACACGACACGTGCGGGAAAAGCCAGTGTAGGGGTGAGTATAACAATACCTAGTAGGACACCATGAAAACCACAAAGGAAATACAAATAAGGAAAATACCACAAATAAAGGTACAGTCAGCTCCACACAGTATATGTCTATAGAACATATATCAAGAATATCCAGATATACTCATACACAGACGACCATCACGAAACCACCACTAAGATCCAGCTTGAAGATTCCACTAAGAATACAACCGGGAGAACACACTCCTAGGTCTAAAGAAAGAGATACAAAGTACTCGTTCTGGGAGAAAACACTCCACGAGTACCTTGAGAACATGATGCTCAGGTGAGGATCACAACCAAGTCATGGGGTGATTCCGACAACTCAGTCTGAGCTAATCCGCTAGGCAGAGGATCGACGCCCGGGTAAGGTAGGTCACGTTGATACCAAGAACTCTACCTAGGGTATCAGGAATGAATAGAGGATCCAGCTCTAAGTCTCATAGAGGGGATTCCCACAACTCTATTCAGTAAGTCCTACTGAAGGGATCATACTTCTGTATATTAGGAAATGATACCGGAAACCATCAGGAGAAAGTCCAAGGGTACGGACCCTAAGAAGGCTAGTCCAAGTCACAGAATAAAAGTGGCTCAATCCATGAAGAAAAAGGTTACATGGCATGTATTATGGTTACACGTTGTGTTCCTTGACCCCGGGTACTACCCGTGTAGACGGTCCATGTTGTTCGTTCAAGCCATGCAAAACCAAACTACACGGCGTGTAGAAAAGTACACGACATGTTCCTTGACCCCGGGTACTGCCCGTGTAACCGGCCCGTGTCATTCGGCTTGTCGAATAGAAAGAAACTACATGGCATGTAGAAGAATCACACACCGTGTCCGAGCACCTTGGATCACTCCGTGTACGATGGCCATGTGCCCGTACACGGTCTATGCCCATGTCTGTGTCGCCTGTCCGTGTACCAGTACACAGGGTATCCCGTGTATCTGGTCGGGTCTGGCCGGGGAGGGGTATACACGGCGTGTCCTTGGCCATGCACCCTTCCCGTGTCCGTGTACTCCCGGAGTACACGCTAGGTCATTCGTTAACAAACACACGCCGTGTAGCCCATACTACACAGCGTGTAGTCGGGATTTTTTCAGAAACGTCGTCTTCCTCCGTGCGCCTCGGCTGATCCTCCGGACTTCGATTCAGCCATCTTTTTTCCGCGAAACTCAAGATGCTGGATCGCCTCGTCATCGTGATGCTGAATCCATGGGTTTCGGGCCTTCAATCGGCTCCAAAATCTGATTCTGGTCACCCATGCAGAAATCGTTCGAAGAACAATTTCTTCCAATCCCCTTTGATCCATCCGTCACCACCATAGCTGCA
The DNA here is from genome assembly GCA_963277665.1 of Viscum album. NCBI lineage: Eukaryota > Viridiplantae > Streptophyta > Magnoliopsida > Santalales > Viscaceae > Viscum > Viscum album. The sequence goes on from OY728148.1 coordinate 288,541,284, forward strand.
CCTACGTAGGGTCGTACCGATGCCAGATCTTCAATTTGGGACCTTTGCATCGCACAATGGGTGTGCAACGATCCGTTGTTCCTCGTCCTGCAAAGAACATGAAGAACACTCACAAATAATGCGATAAATTTGGGGAAGAGACACACACAAATCGAGAGGGACGAACCTTGATCGATGTTCATGTCGATCTTAGTCCATCACCATTAGAAGTTTGAAAGAAACCAAACAATAATAAGAATCAAATCCCCAAAATCCCTACAAAAGCCCATCCCGCAAGAAATATCCATCTGAGGGCTAATCTGTTCGTGGATTAGTCCGCGTTCGTCGTAGAAATCAAAAACGGGGAAGAATAAAATCACAACAACATCCTACCTGGATCCCAGCGTTTGTTGGCAAAGATCCGGTCGCCGCATCGTCGTCGCCGACAAAATCCGTCAAGAATGTCGCCGCATTGGGGTTTTCCTCTAGAGCTTTCTCAGAGCCTCCAGGGGAAAATCAGGGTTATGGGGATTGTAACCCTGATCCCCTACATAATATCTATTTAAAAGATAATAGAAATTTGATGTAACAAGGTTTAAATAAAATATTTTAATTAAATATTTTATTACTGTTGCGTCCAAAAACTAGATTTCACCACCGACCTGCGCCGGCCGATGTTAGGCCTCGCCTTAGGTAAAATCGATGTTCTGAACACAACGGTGCCCTCGAATTTCTGATCCGAGCACCATTTCGCGAGTTATTCTACTTTTTTTAGGAAAACCACACGTGCGTGTAATTTAATTATTAAATTAATTTCAAACATTTGTTCCGGTCTCACTGGGCCTCAGAATTGCACGCCGTCTCAGAGCCTGGTCTCGAATTAATTCCCACATAATATTAAAATAATACATGGAAAAAATCTGGGACATTACACCTTGGGAGCTTAATAAAACCCTGGGAGGACTCCTAGGGAGTTAAAACCACCATATAATAGAGGATGACGGATTTTAAATGAAAGAAAACGAATGTATGAGAGGGTAATTTTAGTAAAAGAGAGAGAATTGTTTATTAATTTAAAAAGACTCCTCATTAGTGGTTTTTGTAAAACCATGGGATTTCCCATGGTATTGAACACTTGGTACACATAATATCTTATTTTACTGTACAAAAGTCTACCAGCATTTTATTTTAAATATTACATCATTATAATGTCATTAAACATACCGAAAACTCAAAACTGTATTTTTACTATTCATTGAAAATTCATGTATTTTAGAAAAAACCCCAAAATTCACCATAACTATTTCTCGATGTATAGAATGAAAAAATTATCTCCATTTTTAGAATATAGTTTTTAAATATTTTTAATTTAATTTTTATATAAAATCATAATTTATTCCAAAAAACACTTTAAAATCATTACTATTTTTATAAGACCTTGAGAAATTAATCAAGGTCCTGTAAAATTAACTTATAATAAAAATAAAATAAAGTAAACATTTGTGATTAAATTTTATGAAAATACATTTCCATTTTAAATTATTAAATTAATCAGAAAATTTTAATTTAAATATTTATATCTTACAGAAATACTAATACTTATATTATGATCGTATTTTCACTTTTAAGATGTCTAAATTGTATTTATACATTCATGGGTGAAGTTTCTATTTTTTATATGATTTAATATTCATTACTATTCATAAGGGTATGTCAATATTCATAAGGGTACGTTACTATTCACCAAAAATTAAGTTTTTCTTATCAGACTCTAAATATCTTACTGAACGCCACTGTGTATGTCAGTTTTTCAAAATTCAAATCACAATGTTAGAAAATTTATGTTTACTTGAATAGGTTATAAGAAAGTTTTTTTTGTAGAGACTCTGGGTTTCATTCATTCTAAAATAAATCTATTTATAAATTCTTGGGGTGTTACATGTTATACTTGGTATTAGAGTAGGTTTAAGACAACATTTTAAATTATGATTTTTTTTCATGTGAGGATATCTTAAGAGTTGTGGATACCATCATGGGTTTATATTTTTATGGTTGTTCCAATTTCAACAGGTATAAAAAACCATTTTGAGGATTTATGTGATGGAATTTTTAGGTGATTAATGATATTTTGAGAGACATTTTATATGGTTGAGGTATAACTAACCCTTTGGTTTAACATAAATGATTATTTTGGAAGAATTATATTACATTTTTTGATATGTAAGATAAATTGTATTATATAATCATTGAATATAAATAATTGATTTATATTGATGTTACTTTTAATAATTTGTGATGTACTATCATTTATTTATGGAATTATCTAAGTTGAACATTTTTTTTATTGTTCAATTGTATGAAATAACATATTATTTATTCATATAATGGTTTCTAATTTTTTTTATTGTCTTACCAAGTGATAACAAATTGGTTTTTAGTTAATATATAAATACATGAGTAATATATTTTTATCCTTGTTTGGAGTATGTGATCCAAGAGATGTTTATTTTAGTTCATTTAGCATGAAAAAATCGTCTTGATTACACAAAATTTATAGAAAATACAGATATTGTGGTCGTTATTGATGAAAGGATGAAATTATAAACTTGAAGTATGTTTATTTACTTATGTTATTAGTCTATATGGTAATGGAATTTCTCAACTATAAGAAAATGATCTTGAAATAAAATTCCATATTATTACCATCAATTGCAATGAATCAATGGTGTTTTTAACACCTCAATGTTTTATGGTTTTGTGGACATTGACTTTATCATTAATATTCACATTATGTTTATCAATAATTCAATATAATAATATGCACATAAAATATTTTTAACATGCTTATATTTTTTGTTCTCACTAATGTTCTGCTATTTGGAATCTTATTATATTTTATTCCATATGATGTTATTATTTCTCATTTCCACTTTTCAAAAGGATGTTTGAAAAACTATTTTTATGATGAGGGTTTTAAACAATAGTATTTTTAAATATAAATACCTTGAATAAAAATATGATATCAATTTAAAAGGAAATAAGTTTTTAAAATAAGGGAGAATTTAATATCCTGATATTTTAAAAAAAACTATGTTCGATGGCATATACAATATAAAACACTTTCTATAAAAGAACCTATAAATATTAATATGTTAATATTTTTGTTATAAACTAGTCATTAAATTGGGGGGGGTATGTATATGATTAACCATATTATCAAATATCTATAAATGACTACCGTAATAAATATTTCTTTTCTAATTCTTATGAAATAATAATTCAATGTTTAGTGATGTCAATTTAAGCTTCAAAAATATGCTTTGTTAAAAGAAGGTTTATATTTATTTTTGTGAGAACATTAAAAATATTTTTCAAAAAAATTATAAATTTTATTTGATAAAATAGATTTCATTTTTTCAATCATCATGACCTTATTCTCTTATGATAAAATTTTTATAATGTTTAGAAAATTTTTATTTTTCAATAAATAGTGAAAAATAATAATTTTTATGTAATAATGTCTTTACTTTTCAATGACACTCAAAATAAAATTTAATTTTTTATTGAATTTAAAATAAAATTAGTTTCATTTTACTAAAAATAATCCAATAATTGTTATTTGAATCAAAATTATACTTTAATTTGGTATAAAATCATTTTAATAAAAAAATAGTTTTTTTGGAAAATTGATTTTGGTCTTGTTTTGAGACTTTAATTTTGAATTCAATTTTTCTACATATATTAATTTAAATTTATAAAATGGTTTTACTATTTTGAATTATTATAATTATTATCTGTTAATAATGTCAAATTATTTTTTGGAAAATCAGAATAGTATCAACAGAATATTTCTATTAACATGGTGATAGTAAAATGTGTTAATTATTGTTATAACTAATGTGAAAAGGCTTAAAAATCATTAAAATACCAACCTTAATTTAATTATATGAGTCAATTAACTAAATAAAATTTAAAATTTAAAATTTATGTCCTTTGTAACATTTAAATTTGATTTTGACCATCATAATAATTTAAGTAAAAGATAAAGTAAACAAATGTCACTATCTCAGTTTTCATATTTTTATTATATTAAGGAATTGATGGAAAAAAATTAGTTTTGGCTATATATTATTATTTGAAATGTAAATTATTTTTTTCATTATAATTTATTTATATTTTTATTGATGATATAATTAATTTAAATGCACACACAACACTAAAACAATGCTTGTGAAAGTATTAGAATAATTGAGTAAATGATTTTAAAAATTCAAAACATTTTTTTGAATTAAATAGTTACACTATCACAAAAAATTTAAAGAACAATATATAAAATGAAGATATATTTGGAAGGTAAATATTAGAAATATCATAACATTTTATAATATATAATTTCAATCATAATGAATAGTGTCAAAAAAGAAATCAATTTTATTTTATGTTAAGTATTATTTTATTAAAGAAATAAAAATTTTAGAAATAATAAATGATGACATTTGATATGATAAACAGTTGAAAATTTATTCCTTTAGACATTTATGATAGAATTTGCATATTATATGTAAAATTATATCCAATTTATATTGAAAAATTCATTACCATAGTTAAGGTTATTATTGTATAACCTTGTTCTTAAAAGAATGGATAAGGATTAAAATAATACATAAACCAAAATAATTTTTTTTTATTTTTATATTTGTAAACTAATCTCCCTATCTTCAATTATATGTCATTTTTATCTATTTTAACAAAGTAATACACATATTATATTATAATATTTGATGTGTTTATAAATAAAATCCCCTTACCTCTATTAGAAAAGGACACCACTAATTTCACCTCATTACAGCTACATGATTCATATATATCAATAAAAAAATAAACAATTATATTATAAACTTCGATATAAATGGTTTAATGGTCCCATTCATTTTAAAATAACATTTCATGGGTAATTGACAATGGATCTAAAAGAGGTCTACCAATGAATAGGTAATCATCCAACTTGACCACATTCAATTTTTTCTTCTTTTACCCTTTGAAATATTCAAACACCAATAATATATAACAAAATCAGTATCTGATATATAATAATGTGTCATTATTACTACTATTATTCACTTTTTTATTTTTTATTTTTACATCATATGGGAAACGAAAACATTAATCGTGTATATATATGGACTACCAATTCTACAATTTGATGTGTTTATTTTTCCATCACTACATATCATGGATGTTTATAATTGTATATTTAATGTATATATATGATATTAATGACATATTATAGTGACCATAACCTTTTACACATATCAATACATGATTTTAAGAATAATTTACCATCAAATTACAAGACATGGATCGTAAATTCAAGTGTATTTGGAAGATTAGGTACATAATTAAAAATCTTGAAATCATCATTTATTTAATCTTCATAATCAGCTCGTTACTTTCATTGAGATATGATAACTATATAGGGTAACCTGGGTAATACATTCAATAAAGGGATTAGCTAAAAATCCTAGTAAGTAAATAAGTGTAGGAATAAAACATGACACATGGGATAGAAAGCATAAAATGGTGACATAAAATGATGGAACATGAATAAACTTAATAGATAATAACATGTATAACATGGGAACATATAATCAAGGCATCATATGAATGTGGAAACAACATAAAACATGACATTAACATGAGTCAAGAAACATCACCATGACATGGTGGACAAAGTCCCATAATGGAATCAGATTCACTTCCTATCCCAACATGATTTCTCAAGAGACTAAACATTACCCAATTCACTGTATCACTATTTGGGTGCACCCATCATAAAATGTTCATGAATATGTGTGCCACATTAAAAATAAACATAAGGGTTACCCATGGAATTAAATGGGTATCATAATTATGTCACAAGGCGTGACAAATGATCATATCATAAATGTTTCCTTGAAAGAATGGATTAAAAATATACATGGACATTTATATGAGAAAATAGGCATGGATTATAGTAATTTATTTCCAATTGAACTGAAAAAATGTAAAAGGATTGTTTAAGAAATGTTATAAATAAAATATTTTAGTGTGGTTTAAAGAAAATATTAATGAGATATTAAAGTGGAAAATGAATATTTTATTTCATAGAATAAGAAATTGAAAATTTACCTTTTCATGAAAAAATTAGTGAATTTATAAAAAATAATGGGGGCATAAAATAGATTATGGATAGCACATAGATGTGGGTAAGAAATTAGAAAGTTCCCTTCACTTTATGGTGTTAATGGAAAATGAAAATTCTTCACCCTTGAAGACAATAAATTAACACTTCCCAAATAACAACTTCACTTTTTTGAATAAAAGTGAGGGGAGATGGGTTTAATAATGGATTATACTATTATTATAATAAAATTATAGTACATATTATTTACTAGAGTTATAATTCCTTTTGAATGATGGGATGTGAGGATAGAATAAGAAAATAACATGAAAAGAAATTAAAAGAACAGGAATGAGGAATTTACCTCTTGATTTTCTCCTTCTTGAAAACCTCCTTAGGGAAAAGGTTTCAAAAAATTTATTAGATCACTAGCTCCTATAATTGGGGGAGAGGATTGGTAATAGTATTTATTATAATTTGGACATGTCTAAAATCTAGGAATGTCTAGAAACCCTCAGATTACAAAATATATGCATTAAATAACATTTTCAAAATACTGAAACATTATACAAATAGACACCCACATATCGTAGTTGGTATAGTGCTTTGGAAACATGGAAACATAAACACTAGTGCATAAGTGAGATAAAGTATCTCCCACTAGGTTCTTCATGACTATAACCCTTCTTAGACACATAAAACATAATACATAACTTCATAACCTGGGAAGGAAATATAGAAAGGGTGACCTCAAATGCTCAGTAAGGGTAAACAAGGGAGACATGTAAGCATATACATAAGCATAAGGGTATGATAACATGATCATGAAAATAAAATATCATACCCATCATATAAAATATCATATACATGAATCATGACATAAATCTTGGTAGTTAATAAGACATAAATCAAAAGGAAGTAAAAGACCTAATATATGAAAGCATAACATGGGAGTAAGACATGTAATTTTGGAAACACATAATAATATATTGATTTACCTAGTAGCCAAGGCATCAATTCCAAGACCATATTAGTGGAAAATTACTTTACTGAATCGATTTAACACTCATTCAAGCTCTATATTACTGAACCTAGTAAACCCTCATTCTATCCTTATCTATCTCATGAGATTTAAATCATTACCCAATGAATTGGAGGGAGATATAGGTCTCACCTATCACATAATGAAATCATACATACATGTTCCATAAGAGCATAAATAAAAATATCATAACCCATGAAATTAAATGGGTATCATAAATATGTAAATATATCATAACCTGGGGAAAGATATAGTTTTCATAATTATTTCATCATAAAAATAACTTGTGAAAAGAAGTGGGTTTAAAAAGCATATAACCCATGAAAGAGAAACGGTTTTTATAATATCATTCCATCCAAACATAATCCATTAAAAGAATTAATATTAATGGAAACACTAAATAATTTACCCATAATTTCATGAGAATCACCAATGGATGTTATCTTATATGGTAAATAATTTTTAAAAACCTTTTAAAAACACTTCTTGAAGAAAATATCCTTCCTTCTTTGAAAATTTATTTTTATAACACAACACCTTTTGAAAAAAAATCATTAAAAATTGATTTTAAAACATATAAATGAAAATTTGAAAACAATAAAACATTTATAAAATACTTTTTCCTTGAAAATTATCTTCAAGTATATTTTTAAAACATTTTATAAAACATTTTTGAAAACATTGTTTTTGAATATAATGGATTTCCAACCGAAGAGATAGACGGTCGGATTTCACTAAAAGGATTATATTAAGTACCAAAGAGTAGAAAAATGGTTCTAAAAATAAGGAAATATTGAATAAAGATATTATAATGAAACTCATAATAATATTTAGATATTTCATCATAGGAAGCATAAACATAAACAATCTATAAAAATGATAAGACTGTCTCAATAAACTCTTATAACTTGGTTACTTGGGATCATACACTCCATTTAATAAAAAGAATTAAATAAAGCTTATTATTTCATGAAAAAAAAATATTCATGATATAACATGTACAATGGAATCATATACACCTAAAAAAATAGTTTACGTGCATAACAAAACATGAGTCTCAAAGAAGGAAAATCGAGACAAAATTGTTTTACCGATTTAGAAACTTTTGAAATTTAAACCCAATGAATGAAGGATCATAGAATGGATTTGTGACTACCAATAAATTTAGGTATAAGATACATATAATTCAATCATGGTTGTTATATACACTACAAAATAGGAAAGATTTTTTTAACATGAATCTCATAGAAATTAAAGTGGTATGAAATTCCCCTTACCTTATGTCTTGACTCTCTCTTTAATAATACAAGATTCATGTATAATTAAAATAAGTTTATTATACATATTTTACATAATAATATTCATATATCTATTATCATATGTAGTTTTATTATAAGATTATATTACCTTCTTGTTAAAGATCCTATATTAAATTTTCATTTCAAGTAATATTCCATTTGTTCCTCAAATGTGTCTTAATTCGTTATATCATTGGTCCTTATACTTATATCATGATTAAAAAATTTATATCATGATATAAATATCATTTATATCCAGTATATTTATATTATAATAATTTACTGAAAAAAAGTATGAAATGGAATACACCGTTCTTGGAGATGGTAAGTTGTACGTACACATGAACGTTGTTTCTGTTTTTATTTTCATATTGAATGAAAGTTTGTAAATGACATATTTATATATATGAATATATATATATGTATCATAATAACAGTATAATGACTATATAATATATATATCATATAAGTTCATTAAACCCATCCTTAATACATTCCATGTGGTGTGTGAACTAATCACATCACTTTGAGGGGACGGTAGTCCACAGTTCCTCAAATGAGATTATCATAATAACACCAAATGGAAGGTAAAAATATGTGCATTAAAAAAGTAATTTATAAGATTAAATACATAATAAATATAATATATAACATATATATATTTATTTCCTATCATGATTTCCACCATAATTGGTGGTAAAGGAGAAATTAACAATCATCATTTTGTGAGGCAGTAGTTCTCTGTACACATAAATAATATGTTCAACATCCATTAGATGGAGGTGTGTTTAAGTGTAGGTAATACCCTTTGCATAAAAATATCATATTATATGTAGTATTATAGTTTTATCACACAATAATGTTATAAATATAGTGGAGGTGTGGATAATGAAAATAAAGGAAAGGAACTTGAGAGAAGGCGTTACCTCTTAATCGAGAAACTCCTTTTGGTTTATGCCAAAAGGATTCCTTGAAAGGATTTATTCCCAAAGGGAGGATTCATGGTCAAAGATAGAATTTTTGGGAGATAATTTTGGTATGTATTGTACACAATTAATAGGCTTGATAGGTTCATGGAATGGGTATAGTTGGTGGCCTTTTATAGGGAGGGAAAATGACTCACATGGAATTTTTAGAAACAAATTAGGTGTGCACAAGTTCTAACCTAACAGAAATATTACAAAATAAAAAAAAACTAAATATTGGAAGGTTTATATACGAACTATGGACATAAAACGGGTGTTTTAAAAGTGTCTAGGTCATTTGGGACTTTAATTTTAAGGTTTAGTCCCTAATAAAGCTTAATTTGGCCATAATTGTTGAGATTAATTTTAATAAGTTTTAAAAATCATTTTGGTTAAAAAAATTGACATAGTAACATTAGAATATAAACACTATAATGAATACATTTATGTATGTTGTATTTTTTAAATTTCAAACACATAACTGAAAAAATAAGATTAGTGTTAATCATGTGGACGGGACTGAATAACGGGGTTTTAAAGTAGGAAAAAGTTCAAAAGTTTGTTAAGATTTTATATTTGGTTTCAAAGTGAAATTTGTTATAATGAATTAAATTGTATTAGTATATTTAGTATTAATATAACTTTACCTTAAAAATATTTTTAATATCCAATATAATTAATAATTAATTACACAAAAAGGACGTTTTTAATTAAAAAGCAGTATTTTTCACTATTCATCAAAAAATGTAGTTTCTAAGAAAACCTCTAAAAATTCACCCTAAGATAATTTCAATGTTATGAATTCAAAAATAGAGTTTATTTTATCCAATTCAATTTATAAATTTGTTTAAAATTAGTTTCATTATTATAATCAGTTAATTCGATAAAATTGTGTTTTTAAACATAAAAAGGACATTACTAAAAATCATATCTTTTATTATCAATATGTCTTATTTTTATAAAAAATTATAAAATATATTTCAAAATTAGTTATTTCTATTAATATTACTAAGTTTAAAAACTTTTTAATAATAATCCTATTTAAAAAATTAAAATAATAAAAATAGATATTTCATAGAAACTTATTATTGCGTGTATCGTACACCATCTCAGTGTTGCGTGCATCGTACACCAAGTTAGTGTTTCTTGGAACATACAACAAGTTTCTTTTGTGTGTGAAGGGAATATTTGACTTAGTTCATTTCAAGATATAAATTAAATTTAATATTTATTCAAAAAAAATAGGTCCATAAAAACTCAGGGTGTTACATTCTACCCCCTTAAAATGAATTTCACCCTCAAAATTCATCACTCAGGTTAAAAAAAGTGAGGATACTTTTGCTTCATAATATCCTCAAGTTCCCACATATCTTCTTCTAACTAGTTATTTCTCCAAAAAAACATTGACCATGTGAGTGGTCTTGTTTTGTATAACTTTCTATGATTGGTCTAGAATTTCAATAGGTTTCTCCGCATAAGAAAGATCCTTCTCCAATGGTATGACCTCTGAGTTCAGTACATTTGAAGGGTCAGGTATATACTTACTCAAGAGAAATACATCGAACACGTCATGGACTTGTGAGAGATTTGGAGGAATTTTTAAGCGATAGGATACTATCCTGATACAATCAATAATTTCAAAGGGGCTGATATACCTAGGTCTTAGTTTCCCCTTTATCCCAAAATACATAACTTTCTTCCGTCGTGAGATTCATGAAAACAAATTTTCACCAACATCAAATTCCATATCACGCTGAAAGTTATCAGCATAACGTTTCTACCATCTTTGATCTTCCTTAATATTCTACTGAATGGGTCTAACCTTCTCAACCATTTCTTCATCAATATCTATCCCAAATAGATTTCTTTCCCTAACCTCATCCCAACATGTTGGAGCTCTAAATTTCTTCTAATAAAGGGATTTATAAGGTGCCATATTAATTCTTCAATGAAATCTATTTTTCTAAGAAAAATCAACTAGAGGAAGATGTTGATCCAAACCACCATTGAAATCTAGTGAACAAGATCTCAAAATATCCTCTATGGTTTCAATTATTCTTTTAGACTGACTATATATTTGAGGATGATAAGAAATGATGATACTCAATTATATATCAATAACTTTCTAAAGACTTCTCCTAAAAATTGAGGTAATCCTTGGATCCCTATCTGATACAATAGAATATGGTAATCCATGAAACCTTAACACTTCCTTAATGTATATTCTGCAAAGCTGATCAAGAGGTAAATCATCTCTGATAGCAATGAAGTGTGCTAACTTAGTAAGGAGATCGACTACCACCCATATAGCATTAAACCCTTTTGAGGTTTTGGGTATTCTAATGACAAAATCCATAGTGATGTTCTCCAATTTCCATTCTATTATGGGTAATGGATGCATCATCCCTTCAGACTTTTGTCTTTCAGCCTTAACTTGCTCGCATACCGAACACCAAGATACAAACTCCATGATATCACTCTTCATGAAATACCACCAGAACTATTCCTTCAAGTTCCTATACATCTTCATTATTCAATGGTGAATAGATAATGAAGAACTATGAGCTTCCTCTAATAGATATTTCTTCAAATATTGTATTGAAGGAACACATACACGGTTCCCGAACCATATCATTCCATCCTGATCATGTTTAAACTCAAAAACATTTTAAACCTTCTTTTTCATCTATTCATCTTCCTTATGTGGATCCTAAATCATTACATGGATAGTCGACTGGACATTAATTTTAGAAAGATAATATTTTTCCCCTTCCTTCATGATTTCTAGATCCATCCTTTTCAAATCCAGAAATATTGGATCTTTTTTTATCCTCATTATGGATAAGCTAGCATGATCCTTCCAACTCAAAGCATCGGACACCTTGTTTTCTTTCCCAGTGTGGTAATGTATTGAGTAGTCATAATCTTTTAACAACTCTAACCATCTTCTCTAGGGAATGTTCAGCTCCTTATATGTGAATATATATTTCATACTTTTATGATTAGTATATATATCACACTTTTCACCATAACGATAATGCCTTAATATCTTTAATATAAATATTACTACTCCTAACTCCAAATCATGAGTTGGGTAATGTTTCTCATGAATATTCAATTTTCGTGAGGCATAGGCTATAACCATGTTATTTTTTATATAACACATCCCAATCCCTTCTTGTATGCATCGTTATATATTACAAACCCTTCTCCACTATAGGATAGTGTAAGAACAGGTGCACTAACCAACCTTCTCTTCAATTCCTTGAAATTTTCCTCACGATCGTCTGTCTAGAGGAACTTCACACCCTTCCATGTTAACTTTTTCATGGGATTTGATAGCCATGATAAATTCTCCACAATCCATCGATAATATCTAGCTAATACAAGAATGATAGAGATCTCAGTCACCGTGGTTGTTATTGGACATCTTTCAATAGCCTCTGTATTTAAAGGATCTACTACTATACCATCTCTTAAGATTATGTGAAACAAAAAATAAACCTTTTGTATCTAAAATTCACATTTTTAAAATGTTTCATATAATTTCTCCTTCCTTAGGATCTTGAGTACAATTCTCAAGTGATCCTCATGCTCTACCTTTCTCTTTAAATAGATAAGAATATCATATATAATGACTACTACAAACATATCAAGGTAATCTCTAAAGACTCTACTCATTAAATCCATGAATATAGCAGGGGCATTAGTTAAACCAAAATGCATCACTCTATATTCATTGTGACCATACCTCGTACGGAATTCTATCTTAGGTATATCCTATTTCTAGACCCTCAATTGATGATATCCCGAATAAAGGTCAATCTTGGAAAAATATTGAGCTCCACGCAGTTGATCAAACAAGTCATCAATATGGGGAAAAGGATACTTTTTCTTGATTGTGATCTTGTTCAACTACTAATAATCAATATAGAGTCTCATTAACCCATATGATTTCTTCACAAAAATAATCGGTGCACCCCAAGGTGACACACTTCTCTTAATTAATCCATTATCATGGTTTTCATAGAGTTGCTTCTTCAATTCCTACAACTCAATCGGGTTCATTCTATAAAGATTCTTTGAAATTGGTGTGAACATAGGTATAAGTTCTACTAAGAACTAAACATCATGTTTTGGTAGAGGAATAGGAAAATATTCCAGAAAGACAACCAAAAAATACTAAATAATAGTCACATCATCGATGTTGATCTTCCCCAAAAACATTTGATTTAAACAACCGTTTTGAATAGGGATTAATCCCCATAAACTAGATGAAATATCCACATCATGTTCATACCTGTCATCAAAATGATGGTTGATCATAGGAGGGTTTGAAATATAAAATGTAACTTCCCTTCCTTGAAAATTGATATGGGATTTTTGTAGAGAAAGCTTATCCATGCCTAATATGACATGGAATTCAACCAAAGGAATAATGAAAATATTTACAAGAAGCACATTCCCACAAACTTCAATAGTAGAGGAATCATAAACATGATATGCAATCATCGTAGCATTAGGGGTTTTTACTAATAATTCCATATCTAATTGTTTTGGTGGAATCCTAACACCATTATAAAATTATTTAGATATGAAGGAGTGGGTAGATCTAGAACCAAATATGACATTAGCAGTTCTAGAGTGGATGGTAAGTTTCTTTTCATCATGTTGTTATCACATGCCTCATCAAATATAGTGATTTCATGTGATTTACATTATCCCTCATCTAAAGAGGTTACTGACGTCGATCATCATCACCAACCCTTGGGTATGAGAAATTATTATCAAAATTCTCATTCTCCTTACACTTTTAGAACTGAATAGTGGGAGGTGAATTCTTTGTGGCTTTTTCTCCATTAGTATTTTGAGAAAACTTCTTCATATCACCTTAACAATAAATTTCCCAATGGCCTTCAATTCCACACCTAAAATATTTATTATACCCCCTAAGTAAATTTCCTCCTTGCTTCTTCCCACACATAGAGCATAAGTAAAGTTCATCTTCTTTTTTTCATGGTTCTTAGATTTTCCTTTGACTCCATCTTCCTCTTATTTTCAAAGCCATGAGATTGATATATGACTCCCACCTCCATTTCAACCTTTATTTCACAACACACAATATCTTCATAGATACTAAAGTCTCATATGGCCAACTCCATTCTAAGACTTAGCTTTAAATGACCAATGAACCTATCAACTTTAATTTCAAGTCAAATGATATTTCCCGAAGCGTACCTTGCATGTTTCATGAAATTAGCCTTGTAGGTGCCAACATACTCATCATCCCTTTCCTTCAACTTATTGAACTCTTTATCCGTCATGGTATGAAGAATTATCAGAAAATAATTATTGAAAAATAAGTTCTTGAACTTGTCACAAACCATGGATTCAATCACATTATGCTTCCATGTATTCTGGATTAGATACCATCACTGATCTACTTCATATTCTATGTGATAAATAGTTTGAATGACTTTCTCATGATCTGAACACTGAATAAAAAAGAATATATTTTAAATGGTACTAATTTTTTGTTTAGAAAAAATTGGATTAGGATACCCTCTAAAATAATGTGGGTGTTGCCTCATAAAAGACTCAAAATTATGGTGTTCCCTCTTTTCCTCATTTGGATGTTCACCATGATTCAAAGCTTGAGAAATCTATATAATCATAGAAATTAATTTTTTTATTCCAACTCCCATATAATTCAGTTTCATAGGAGGAAAATCGTTTCATTGTTAGTCGCAATCACCATTCACACAGTTATTTTGGGTTCCATACATTGACTAGAACCAAAATCCAAGAGTATGAAATAGATATCATAATGAGGAACCACATAATCATGAAAAATCACTTGGATGATTTCTAACTTTTGGAATATTCCTTAATAAATGACACCTTAGTTTTATCATAGGTTATTCATAGTCAAATTAGGTTTTAATCCTTCATAATGGTTCGTGAGTAGTTTGTGAATTCCCAAAGAATATCCCTCAAGAGTGGAAAACTAGGTGTGTAGTAAGGCCAGTTATCATGCACCAGATTACCCCAAGTCAACCCATGAACAACTTTTTGGAGTTTTTACCCCTATGTACAATTGTACTAGATCCATATCCACTTGTAGTGCCCAGGCATGGATGTATTTCTTGGAATCCACTCACTATATCCTTTTCCAAAATTCCAAGACCTTTTCTTATACTCTTCCTGGTCCTTAGACTTATCCCTAGAAATGTTCCTTAGGGTTCTCACTAAGGTTTTCTCATTCTAGTTTCAATAGTTTAACTATACCTTTTCTCTAATACCAACTGTAGCGACCCTCACTTTACAAAACATAAACAATACATAAAATTTGTGGAATAATTAAACATTATACAACCAGATGCCCAAAGACCATAGTTGGTATAGTGACTTTGAAGCATGGAAACTTAAGCGTTGGAACATAAGTGAGATACATTATCTCCCACTAGGTTATTTGTGACTAAAACCCTTCTTAGACACATAAAACATAATACATATCTTTATAACCTGGGGAAGGTAACATAGAACTGGGTGAGCTCAAATGCTCAGTAAGGGTAAACAAGGGAGACATGAAAGCATATACATGAGCATAAGGGTATGAGGGCATGATCATGAAAATATAAGACTATTCCCTAAATATCAAAGATCATACACATGAATCATGGCATTAAGCTTGGAAGTTCATAAGAAATTAATAAAAAGGAAGTAAAAAATACATAATCCATGAAAGCATAAAGTTAGATAAAGACATGGAATTATGGAAACACATAATAATATAATGATTTCTATAGTATCCAAGGCATCAAATTCCAAGACCATCTTAGAGGAAAAAGTCCTTTACTGAATTGGGTAAACCCATTTTCCAGCCCTATATTACTGAACTGAGTAAACCCTCGTTCAAGACCTATATTACTAAACTGAGTAAACCCTAGTTATAGTCTTGTATTACTGAACTTATTAAACCCTCATCCCAGCACTTTCTATATCATGAGATATAAATATTTTCCAAATTCATTGGAGGGAGATATAGACCCCACCCATCACATAATTAAATTGTACATACCTATTTCAAAAGATCATAAATTAACATATCATAACCCATGAAATGAAATGGGTATCATAAACATGTAAAAATATAATAAAATAGGTAAATATATAGGTTTTATAATCATATCATCATAAACATAACTTGGGAAAAGAAGCAGGTTTTAAAACAAATAACCCTTGAAAGGGAAAAGGGTTTCAAAAAATCATCCCATAAAAAGAAAATCCATTAAAAGAAAGAATATAAATGGAAACATTGAATAATTTCCCTATAAATGCATTATAAACACTAATGGATGTTATATTATATGGGAAATAATTTTTAAATATCTTTTAAAAAACACTTCTTCAGGAAAATATCCTTTCTTCTTTGAAAAATTATTTTTATAACATAAAACATTTTGAAAACATTTTTCTTCGAAAATATCATTGAAAACATATAAAGGAATATTTAGAAACAATAAAATATTTTTAAAATAATTTTTTATTGAAAATGATCTTCAAGGATCTTTTGAAAACAAGTTTTTTGAATACAATGGAATTCCGACCGAAGAGAGAGATGGACAGATTTCAATAAAAGATTTATATTAAGTACCAAAGAGTGGAAAAATTTTACTAAAAAATTTGTGTATCATGAATAAACATTGTATAAGGAAACTCATGAATAATCTTGATATATTTAATTAAAGGAAGCATAAATGTAAACAATATTGAAAAACGATAAGATTGTCTCAATAAAATCTTATAACTTGGTTACCTGGGGTCATACTCTCCATGTAAGAAATTTAAATTACATGAATCTTAAGATATCATGAGAATAAGGAGTATTTTTATATAACATTTAAAATTGAAGTATATAAACCTTGAAAAATACTTTAGGTGCATAACAAAATATGAGTTTCAAAGAAGGTTAATTGAGAAAAACTATTTTACCAATTTTGTAACTTTTGAAAATTAAACCCCATGAAATAAGGATCATAGAATAGATATGTGAATACTTGTAAATTGAGGAATAAAATAAATTAAAATTAAATCATGGTTATTAAATTCACCACAAAAATGGAATTAGTGGTGAACATAACTTGAATCTCACAGAAATTAAAAGTGATATGAAGTTCCCCTTACATTATGTCTTTACTCTCTCCGTACTCGTACAATATTCCTGTATAATAAATATATGTTCATTATAAATTTTTTAAAAAATAATACTCTTATATATATTAACATATATGGTTTTATTATAACCTTATATTACCCTCTTATTAATGATCTTATATTAAAGTTTCACTTTGGGTAATATTCATTGTGTTCTTCACATTTATCTTAATTCATTATATCATTGTTCCTTATAATAATATCCTGATTAAAAAATGTATATCATGATATAATTATCATTTATATTCATATTATACAAATTTATATCATATATAAGTATGAAATGTAATACAAGGTTCACGGAGACGGTAAGTCGTACATACGGATGAATGGTGTTTCCATTTTTATTATCATATTGAAACAAAGTATGTAAAGGACATATGTATGTGTGTGTGTGTGTGTTTCATTATTACAATATCATATATATCATATAATTTCATTAAATAAATTATTAATACATTCCATGTGGTGTGTGAAGGAATCACATCCCTTTGAGGGGGCGGTAGTCCACACTTCCTCAAACAAGATTATCATATTAACACCAAATTGAGGGTAACAATATGTGTGTTAAAAAGGAGTAAATAAGTTTAAATAAATAGTAAATATAATATATTACATATATAAATATATTTTACATCATAATGGTCATCATGATTAATGGTAAAGGAGAAATGAACAATCATCGTTTTGTGAGGAAGTAGTTCACCGTACAAAGAAACAATATGTTCAACATCCATTATATGGAGGAGTGTGTAATTGTTGGTCAGATAAATTTCATAAAAACAACCTAGTATATTTAGGATATTTCTTACAACACACATGAATGGTGAAAAGAGAGTGTATGGGTGGAGAAGGAAAATAATGGAAAGGAATATGAGAGAAGACATAACCTCTTAATCTGGTAACTCCTTTTGGTGTGTGCCAAAAGGATTTTTTGAGAGGGTTTCATCCCAAACAGGGTATTCAAGGCCCAAGGGAGGATTTTTGGGATGTAATTTTGGTAGGTATTGGACGAAATTATGAAGGTTTATTGGTTTTATTAATGGGTAGAGGTGGTGTCCTTTTATAGGGAGGGAAAAGAACTCACATGTAATTTTTAGAAACAAATTAGGTGTGCACATTTTCTTACCTAAAATATGTCTTAACAAAGAAAAAAAACTCAGGAATTTATGTTTTATGTCTGAAATATGGACATAAAATGTTTTTTGTAAAAGTTTCTATGTCATTTGGGCCCTTACTTTTAAGGTTTAGTACTTAATTAAGCTTAATTTGGCCTTAATTGAGGTGATTAATTTTAATAACTTTTACTAAATATTTTGGTCAAAAAATTAACATGGTCTTATTAGAATCTAAACATTAGACTGAATACAGTGTTTTATGTTGGATTTTTTAAATTCCAATCATAGAAGAGTAAAAATTAAGATTAGTGTTAATCCTGCAGATGGGATGAAATAATGAGGTTTTAAATTAGGAAAATGTTGAAAAGTTTTTTAAGATTTTATATTTAGTTTCAAAGTAAAATTAATTTTAATTAATCATATTGTAATAATATATGTCATATTAAACAAATTTTACCTAAAAAAATATTTATAATATCATTTAGAATTAATAATTAATTATACAAAAGGCAGTTTTTAACTAAAAAGTTGTATTTTCACTATTCATCAAAAAATAAAGTTTCTCAGAAAAATCCAATAAATTCACCCTAATCTAATTTAGATGTTTTGAATTAAAAAATGAATTTTATTTTTTCAAATTAAATTTCAAAATATTTCTGAAATTACTTTCATTATTAGAATCAGTTTATTCGAGAAAACGTTGTTTTTAGACATAAAAACGACTTTACTAAAAAACCATATCTTCTATTATCAATATGTTTTATTTGTATAAAAAAATTATAAATAATATTTTAAAAGAATTTATTAGTATTAATATTACCAATTTTAACCTCTAGTTTATAATTATATTATTTAAATAATTAAAATAATAAAAAAAGATATTTCATAGAAAATCAGTGTTGCGTGTAATGTACGCCAACTCAGTGTTGAATGCATCGTACGCCAAGTTGGTGTGTCATGGAATGTACGCCAAGAAGTGTTTCTATGTGAAATTAATCATTGTCTTATTTCATTACAATATATATATTAAAATTAAAATTCATTCAAAAAATAGGTCCATAAAAACTCACGGTGTTATAGAATGTGTGAGAAGAAGAGGTGAGGAGGGGTGGTATTCATAGTGGATGAGAGGAGTGTATTCTCATCATTTTAGTAGTTAGTTTATTATTTTTCCCCTAAAATATGAATATATTGAGAATTATAACCATAAATATTAAATTTATGAAGTATATTTTGAGATTTTGGGCTTACATCATCCAAAAATCATATATGAATCCATAAATCAAGTATTTGGCTTAAACCTATAAATTACTGTATTTTACTATTCAAAATAAAAAATCATGAATTTTTGAAAAAAAACATAAAAATTAACCCTAACCATTTAAATATTTTTATAATTTGAAAATAATATCCATTTTATGAAAACAATTTTATCAATATTAGAAATTTATTTTTTAATTAGAATCATCATTTACATGTAAAATAGATATTTTAAAATTATAACTGATTTTGTAACACATTGAAATTTTAAATAAGGTCTCATATAATTATATGACAATAATAAGACAAAAAAATATTAATTTATGAATACATTTTGTTAAAATAATTTTTCTTTTAAATCATTATATTAATTATAATATTGTAATTAAATATTTATAACTTTCAAAAATAATAACACTTAATTAATAATTTTTGCAACATTTATTTACTTATAATATGATATAATTTTATCATATTTTCATTTATAGTATTCCTAAATTTTATATATACTTTTATGGGTGAGGTAAAAATTATATTTTCTATTTTACTATTCATAAGGGTCATATTATGATTCCTATGTTCAAATTACTATTTCATTAGTAAAGGTTCATTAACTTCTTGAAATACTTCTTATTTTATTCCTTTATCATTTATAATTTTTTTTAATTTGTTCTTAACATGATTTTATTTGATTATACTACATGACATAATTATAAGAATATTATCTCCATTGATAAAATTTTCAGTCGTTACATTCTCCCCCCCCCCTATGAAATTTCTGCCTCAAATTTTCATTTTACATTCTAATTTGAAAACATGTTTGGGTACTTTTAATGCATCGATTCCCCAGGTTCTCATGTTCTCTCTTCATACTTATGTTTCTTCCATTGTACTTTAACTATGTGAGTAGTCTTGTTGCATATAAATTTATCTCTACAATACATGATCTTCACCAGCTATTCCCTGCAAGAGATATCATTTTTCAACTGTACCACCTTTGAATTCTATAAATGTGAGGGATCTAGTATGTACTTCCTCAAGAGGGATACATGAAATACATTTTTTACTTGAGACATGGTAAGTGGAAGTGATATTCAACAAGACACGACTATAATACGATCAAGAATCTTGAAGGGGTCAATGTACATGGGACATAGCTTTCCTTTTTTCCTAGATCTCATTATCCTATTCTATAGAGATATGTAGAGGAATACCAAGTCTCCACCCTTAAACTCAATTTCTCTTCAATTATTGTATACATAATAATTTTTTTAACATTATGCTTCTTTGATGTGTTGTCAAATGGTTTTCACCTTCTCAACCATTTCATCGATTAATTTAAGTCCCAGTACCTTACGTTCACTAACATCATCCCAACAAGCTTGTGTTCAACATATTTTCCGATAAAGGGATTCATATGGATCCATTTCAATGATTGAGTGGAAAATATTATTTCAAGATATCTCTAATAGGGGCATATGATTGTTCCATAATCCTTTTATGTCCATAGAATATTCTATGAACATGTATTCCAATGTCTAAATAGTCCTCTCATATTTGCCTTCAGTTTGAGGATGATAGGTTGTACTAAAGTTTATCTCAGTGCTTAGAGAATGTTAGAGAATTTTCTAGAACTTTTAGGTGAATCTTGGATATTCATATGATACAATTAATAGTGGTAATCCATTATTCCTTTCCACTTCTTTGATATATATTTATGCAAGTTCATCCATGATGCCTTACCCAAAGTATGTTATATTGTCAAAATATCATCGTATCATACAATGAAATGAAGTAAATTTTTGAAAATATCTAAAAAATATATGAATTTATATAAGATTGATGATTTACATAAGGTGAGATCAGTTTGTCATCACAATTGTTTTCAATCCTTGATAATCCACTCATAAGAACAATGTCCCATCTTTCATATTGGTAAATAAAATAGGGGAACCTCATTGTGAGGTATTATTCCACATAAATATTCCAGAATATAGATAACCCAAATGAACCATTAACTCACAAAGAATTATATTTTCATCCATTTAGGTGGTAGAAAATAGGTTTGGATCTAGGAACTTACTCAATAGTGCATTGGATCTCTGTATCAGGTGATATATTGGAGACCACTTTAGGAAATGCATTCTAAAAGAATTTCAGTATTTTTGGAAACACACTCTACTTTAACTCTACATCTTCTAAAAAAAGGATTTCTACCTGTCCAATGGGAATATATATAATTTACAATTAATTTTTCATCTATAACTTTCATGAAGATCCCATTCACCATCATTTATATAGTTGTGTCTATATAGAGAAATAAATGTAACTCTTTTTAGATAAAAATTGTTGTGATACTAGTAATGAACTAGAAAATCTATAATAAGTATCAAATTGAATCAAACCATTTCTTGTACAAACAGATCCAAGAGAAAATAGTAACCACTAATTTTTTGAGAACACCTCACATAGTTTCTGATACCCACTGATTTTAATATTAATATTGAGTTGAAAACATATCTCTAAATAGTTACTCCAAAACCAAAACCCAATCCATGGAAGCAATGTGGAGATATGAAAGTGTGTCATGAAACCATTATAAGTTTTAACAATCATGGGTAGATTATTATATAATCATACCTCAATAATATTTTAGTTTTAAAAACATACCATTATGATTATAATTCATGTCATACATCAGACACGCCCATATTCCCTGGGATTCAGTCTCAATCCCCAATAACACCCCTTCATACTAATATTGAAACTCCATTGGGTTACCATGTCTCCTACCCCAGCTCAAGTGACTGGTAGAATAGTAGCTAATAATTTTATTTGGGGTAGTAAATTCCATTAAATACATGAGTTATTTTCATGATCCTGTTCCACCTCATGGTTTTGGATTTTGGATGTACAACCTCTAAAGGTGGTCGATATTACTACAAGTTTGGAACCCCAATAGGGGGAGGTGAGGGAACTGATTTTTCTTGTGATTGTGTGTGACACTCTAAAAACATCACAAAAGGTCACCACCTGGATAAGATAATATTCCACCCTAAAGACTATTCTTACTATTTTCACACTAATAGACCATAAATCGATGATTCCAAATACTAGAGGAAGTTATAATAGACTAACTGGTTGAATTTTTAGGACTATTAGATGGGTTACCTCTTATGTTTAACTTATAAATGAAAACATAATTCATGATATCTATTAATTTTATCATCCAAAAGGCATTCATCATTAAAATTATTTCATATTAAAGACCCTATATGAAGAAATTTACATAGAAACACCATTTCCATCCAAAACTCTTTGAAAATTTATAAGGGTCCATGAAATTTCTCTCATAATCCATTAATAACATACTATATTACATCATGTTCATGATTTCACATACTCCACCACCAGTTTCTCCTAGTATAAATGTCCATGCCACCCTTTTTTTAGTCTATCCCAAGACATTACATTATGCTAATTAGAAAAAACCAGGATATCCTACCTACACATTTCTAGTTCATTAAATGTGTACTACACATGATATACCCTCATCTCCCTCGGTGTCTTTGGGTGACTAAAAATCATCTATAAAGACTTATCCAAAAATAATACTGCATGAGGGACAATCTCCATAGTAAACATAAACATTTTCTATAGGTGAAACTCTCTAGAGAGATCATACATTAAAGGCATAGTGATATAACTCTCCTTGCCCATGGATCATATGACCACTATAAAACATTCATGAAATTGACAATCCATAATGTTCTACATATGTGTATGGAGTTACTTTTAAATGGTGTGAGGTCTGTGTAGGCTACCACACTCATAATGATCAACCTAATGATGCCATGGATTTAACATCTCTACAAGTTTCATTGAACTCCTCCTATCACATTATACATGAAAATATAAAAATCATATGGATAATATGAAAATAGATAACCACTAACACAAGGTTACTCCAAAACATAAATTAACTAGTGAATTGGAATATTTTAATTGTTTTATTTATTCCTTTTAATCTAATAAGTCAAAAGAATACATTTCACAGTTTAGATATAAAAATATATCATATACTGTAAATATTTATTTAACATTATTGATGCCTATAAACATATTTTTGTATTATCCTACCATAATTCATGCTGATGTGCCTCATTTCATATTGGAAAACAAGTAAACTCTCACAAACTAGTAACATCACAAAAAAAGTGTGTTCCTTAATGTTAAATAACATCACAAACATTAAAAAAATATCTAAAACATCAATCATATCCCTAAAAACATTGATTCTCCCCCACACATGGGTTAGTTACTCCCATGAATGAGCTTATTTCCATGCACCAATGCCTAATAGTATCTTATCTACATTACCTAAATAGTAAAATTATATAAATAAAATTACCTTTGATAACACTCTAAAACATACATGACATGGTTTTCCCTCAGGTGAAAGATATGGGAAATTACATGACCTTAGCAACACTTCACCATGTGTTAGAGGTTGGAGACTAGAGGTGAGGGTCTATATATATAATGTGGAGACTATACACTCTTATACAGAATAATAATAATTGTTTAAAAATAATAAATATTCAATATAAAAGATATAAAATAGATAAAAATATCATTGAAAATCCATCTAGACATAAAAATTAATGTCATTCAAATATATAATTCCAAAATAAATGTCAGGATGAATTTGATATAATAAACCAAGAAAATATATAATCCAAAATAAATAATCTAAAAAATAAGTCCCCAAACCCACACATGCTCTGATATCTATGTCATAATTCCATCACCTATGTAAACAATCAGTCAAAGGGACCCTTTACATTTTCTATTCCAACATTGATGATGTCTTCCTGGGGACCAAATAGTACTTGAATAGGGTGTTAGTAAAAATCATTTGGTTGACTCTCATAATGTGTAAAATATCCAGTCCAAAATAATTGTTAATAAACTAATATGATAATTCATGGATTAAATTCACTAATTAATGAATATAATAAATTATCCTATGGACCCTATATATCTAGGGTCATTTTTATCAGTCAATACTCATTTCAATATTATGTTAAAAATCTCAATCTATAACATCACTGAATCTTTGTTGATTCCCATGGAAAGGTCCAGTTAATATTTAATGTTCTACTAGACTCTATGTGAATTTTTATTCTAGATCTACTTAAGTGTTCCCATGATATATTATAATTACAATGGTTCGATATACTTCATTATTAACAATAATTAGTGTGAATTTATATGATAGTGTTTCTTATGGGTTCAAATGGTGAAACAATCTGTTGTGGGAGAGTTATGCATCATTGAAACTATTCTAAATTCATCTGATAGAGCCACTTATTTGTTCAAAGGAAATTAGACCTTATAAATATTCTAATTATGAGTCTAATTTACTTTTTCATATATCAATGTAAATTTTAGACACACTAAAAAATACAAAACATTTGAAATATGCATTCAAAAAAAATTGCCAAATTATGTCAATTACCAATTTTCATTACAATTTAAATCATAATTTATTATCAAATTTAGTCCAATTTAAATTTCATAAAATCATTCCAAAGTACATAACAAGTGTAATAAATCAATTTCATATACAAAATTATAAATTATAATAGTGTTAATGTTTTTATCACATATTTCCCATTTATTGGTTAATTCCTCATAATTCCTCTTTTACCAGATTCATACATGTTCACATAATAGTGTGTCAATTCAAATTTACATTCACAATAATCCCAATAACCATTTCACATATTAATTATTACTTATGAAATTATCTCACCATGTTAATTCCAATATAATATAATGTACACATTTACATGCCAAGAAATTCATAAATAAGAAAATTACACCAATTCACAACTGCATACAATTCACAATTTAATCCCTTCTAAAAATAATTCTAAATTCAATGTAGTGATCTAGGATTATATATTTTATTCCACTATATTGGTTCAAATTTAGGCATATATCTCTAGTGGCTATAATTCCTGATATTAATGCCAAAGGAAAAAATGAGATCCATGGGAGGTTTATGTATAATGATTCATGAATAATATGTGATTTTAGTTTATAGGGGGTATTGTAAATTTAATTATTTAGTGATTTCACATGTTTTTAATACTTAAAAAACTATGGAAACATTATGGATATGTTTAATAACACCTACTCCAATGCAATAAGAGGATTGTCAAGATCTATAATCTATAAAATCATTCGACACCATGATCCCCTCTGGACATTGGTAGATTCACCATATTAAGGATGAAAGATTAATATCCAAGGAGGAAATAAGAGGATACCACCAAAGGGAATAATAACATATAGATTCAATCCTCCATATCAAATAATGTATCTTGAGATCAATGATAGGTGTTAGAGAAGAAAAATAGGTGTTGGAGAAACCTTTAATTGTATAAATCCTGGATACAGAGGAATAAAAGGTTGTATAAGTGTTTTCATGGTAATAAATAAAACTATTTCCCTATTAATCCTCAATGGTTTAAATAGATACCTACCAGCTACCACCAGTGAGATGGCAGTGTCTGGTGGTAAGCCTGCACTTCTTGGAACCCCACTGACTAGTCGAGAGATAGAACTAACTGGCATGTGGCACTATATCATCTCTAATATTGTATGACACCTCTATCATCCCATTATCTCAACTACTCTAAGAAAAATAATCATATAAAATATTACATAAATCCAAGAATTATGATCATTTATAAAATTAAAAAGGTTTAAAAAACATAAAGGTAAAATGTACATTGATAAGGGAGGGAAATTATTTGATGAATTAACATATTTTACAATATCATTTATTTAGAATATATCAATTGAAATTATTTATCTTTTATAGTTATTAATGAATATTATGTGATTACATTAACTGATATAATAAAACTCACCAACTATAAACCGATGAAATTGATAATTAAAATATTATAGCCCTTATTTTTTTTACTTTATCAACTGTTAATGTGTTATAGATATTTTATCTTCTATAGTTTCAAATAATTATGGAAATATAAAACCACATTGAAAATTAATATCTAATATAAGTGTTGTAAATATTTTATTAACACTAAATTGATATATTATTCTTCTATATACTATCAATAATGTGAGAAA